>CAWUFW010000278.1:3708277-4944370 GCA_963921515.1 Calotriton arnoldi
TATTGTTCTCAGCAAATCACTTAATTTCCCCATGCCTATAAACAAAAAATAGATGTGTCCTTGTGCAATTTAGTTTTTGCTTATGCAAAGCGCTCCAATGCTTTTGCTTCGAGTTCGCGCTATATAAAACTGCAAAAAAGAAAATAATAATCCTTGTCTGTTTTATTAATTTGATATCTGTGCCAATTCAAGCAGTAACTGCAAGGCACTCCTGTGCAAGATACGCACTTGATTTTTGGTGAATATAACTGGGCTTTCTTTTCCACTGCACCACCGTTCATTCGATTTGGAGGTATCCCCTTTCACATATGTTCGCTGTCAGTTTTTTCCATGCTGTCAATTGTTTCCCAACCATCACACTCCTCCCTCGCCTTGCTTCCCAGCTTCTAAATTACAATATTTACAGGAAAGGCAACGCGCAGGTGGCATAAAAATATTTGCGCATACAGAATGTTTTTTTTCTTTTCACACTTGATGCAGAAAACGAACCGTACAATATAAATGAAAACCGTCAGAGATGTGGCTTCACTTTACACTCCGTGCTGATCTTCTTGACAAACAATTTTCCCGAGAGGAATGGCGTTCTTCATTAAGAGGAGATGATTTGGCATAATGGGCAGAGCTGCTGACTTTAGAATTGAGGGACGCGATTTGAGTCTCAGCGTCATCTCAGCATCCTGTGGTTTCCTGCAAATCACTAAGGGGCATATTATCAAGCCCATTTTCGCCGCTTTATCGGCCGTTTTCGGCCGAAAAGCGGCGAATTTCACTCCGCACAATTATCAAGGACACGCTAACGCGTGTTTCCTTGAGTAAGCAGCCCAATTAACTCCACTTTGCATGTCAGCGAAGAATATCGCTAATGACATGCAAAGTGGGCGTTCCCTTCCATTCCTCCCTGGAAATCCGCGCTGACATGGCAGCGCACTATTACCAAGCCTCGAGCAAACCCGCGATGCGATTGAATTAACCGCGCTAACCGCGGTTATCGCGGGTTTGCAACGCCTGGTTTGAATCCGACTTAGCCATACTTGATATGGCAGGTGGATCGTACGGCTGAGACCCTGGGGCATATTATCAAGGAAACACGATAAATATCGCGTTTCCCGCTTTGCGCGATTCTGTTTCACGCCGCTATCGCAGGATTTAATCGCCGTGGAGATATGCGTTGATAATAACGCGATATCTCGGCGATTAAATCCTGCGATATGCGGCGTTAAACAGAATCGCGCAAAGCGGGAAACGCGATATTTATCGTGTTTCCTTGATAATATGCCCCTTAATTTCCCTATGCCTATAAACAAAAAATAAATGTGTCCTTGTGTAATTTAATTTTTTTCATCTAAATCGTTCCAATGCTTGAGTACGCGCTATATAAAACTGCAAAAGACATAATAATAATCTTTGTCTGTTTTATTAATTTGATATCTGTACCACTTCAAGCAGTAACTGCAAGGCACTCCTGTGCAAGATACGCACTATGGGGCATATTAGCAAGACCCACGTTAAAATTATCGCCGTTTTAGCGGCAGGAAACTGCCGCTAAAACGGCGATAATGAGCTTGCTAATATGCGTTATAGAATTCCAATAGAAGCCCAGGTTAGATGTCCTGCACATCTAACCTGGGCTTCTATTGGAATTCCATAACGCATATTAGCAAGCTCATTATCGCCGTTTTAGCTGCAGTTTCCTGCCGCTAAAACGGCGATAATTTTAACGTGGGTCTTGCTAATATGCCCCTTGATTTTTAGTGAAGGTAACTTGGCTTTCTTTTCCACTGCACCACCGTTCATTCGATTTGGGGGTATCCCCTTTCACATATGTTCGCTGTCCGTTTTTTCCACGCTGTCAATTGTTTCCCAAACATCACACTCCTCCCTCGCCTTGCTTCCCAGCTTCTAAATTAGTATATTTACAGGAAAGGCCACACACAGGTGTCAGAAAAATATTTGTGCACACAGAATGGTTTTTTTTCTTTTCACACTTGATGCAGAAAACGAACCGTACAATATAAATGAAAACCGTCAGAGATGTGGCTTCACTTTACACTCCATGCTGATCTTCTTGACAAACAATTTTCCCGAGAGGAATGGCATTCTTCATTGAGGAGATGATGTGGCATAATGTGTCCCTGTGTAATTTAATTTTTGTTCATGTAAAGCGCTCCAATGCTTTCACTTTGAGTACGCGCTATATAAAACTGCAAAAAAATAATAATAATCTTTGTCTGTTTTAATAATTTGATATCTGTACCAATTCAAGCAGTAACTGCAAAGCACTCCTGTGCAAGATACACATGTGGCTTTTATAAACATAAAAAAAATTATTTTGTACTTAACGCGCTTTTTGGTGACGATGACTGGGCTTTCTTTTCTGTGGCACCACCGTTCATTTGATTAGGGGGTATTCTGGAGGAATCCAGAACAAGGAAAAACAGTAAGGGAAGTGAGAAAATGTTACTGAAAACTAATCTATACTGTGATTTGTCGGGCCTCAGATTGAGAAGTTTGACAAGAGAGGCAATTTAAAATTGCTGAACTCAAAGTCATTCAATTATGCTAGTTGTTGGCCCTTGGCTGACTAATGGACGCACACCTCTTCATTGGGCGCTTAAGGTGGTATAAGGAATACTTACAATTTTGTTGCCAAGATATTTATCGCCTCCTTCTCTTGTGTGTTCTGAAATTCACTATTCTGTTGTGATTGATGGGGCCTAGAATATTGACTGGCAGACACTGACTGCAGTTTGGGCAATATGACTCCTGCTCCCTCTCTCAAAATTCCAACAAATGTGCTAATTGCTTTGATTTGTTGCTCCTACAGCAACAGAATACAGCAGTAGGCTGTTTCACAGTGCTTGCCAACCAGAAGCAGCTTTGGGAATGGGAAGCAATGAGGAAAAAAGAACACATCCCAAAAGAGTGATGCACTTAGTGGTCTGTTATGGTGGTGTGTTCCTTTTAATTTTCCTTTTTGTTTCCTCTCTTGTTGTCTTTTTTTGTTTTATTTCCATCAATGTTTTTTTGACATGTTGCACAGCAGCGCAGGCTGCTGTGCAACATGTCTTAAAGTAAAAAAAAAAAATGCTATGGCGCGGTCAATGCCGGCCGTGCCATTGCGCTTTGTTCTTATTTACTTTAAGCCATGTTGCACAGCAGTCCGCTCTGCTCTGCAACATCTCCGAAAAATAATTGCCAACGCCAATAGGTCTTGTATAGGAGAAACCTATTGGCTTTGCCAATGCTTGTTAAACATGAAGGCTCTCATTATCTGTTGCCCAGAGCGGTACTTGTGGAAAGAAGGCCGGAGACGTTTGGCTATTTTGTTACTCCTGTGTTTCTGGACCCAAAATGACGTAGTGTGTCTCCACACGTTGAAAACATTAGGTGAAGTGGGACTCACACTGCGGCACAGGCTGCTGCCTGCCCCCTAAACACCAGAGGGAAAGTCAACAATGCTCAACACTAATAAAACCACAGGCACCTTCCCTACCCAACAAACCACCAGCTGCCCAAGGCCCCCACATGACCAGTGCTTTAAATGGGGAAAAATAAGTGCAGGTACTCATTAAAATAAGCTAGAGGTGTGGCAAGTAGGCGGAGCTAGGGGCGGGGCTACGGGCAAGATATGATGGTACATAATGGCTTCTGTACAAGTTGCAGCACATATCAAAACACATGAAATGCGTTGATGTAAAGAAAACAGGTTAACTCATTACACAATTGAAAGCCAAACAGGATTATATGGTAACATTTTCTTGTTTTGTGATATTTGCTGTTTCTTAATGCCCTACTGTTATTTATGGTTGTTTGGCATAATACTATATATTCTCAAGCGCACAAACCGACAGAAACAAGCAGACCTGTACGCAAAAGCATTCCACACATTCCCTTTAATATATGTCCTGATACTCTCCTCGTTCTCTCACTCAAAAACAGGCAGTCCCAGCCCATTTCACTCACCTAATGGAGGGGGGCGAAATCACTTTCAGCTGAATGGGCTTTGCGCATCCGATCGCCAGTGCAGGGTGTGTCTAGAGTCTAATTGTCCCCAGACTGCAGGGGGTTGAGAGGGCTTACATCACGCTGTGATTAACAGGACAGACCCTGTCCTGTTAATCACAGCGTGATGTAAGCCCTCTCAACCCCCTGCAGTCTGGGGACATTCAAGTGGGCGCTGCTGGAATCTTCAGCAGGGACTCTGCAAGGCCACTGAGGGGCTCAGTGACTTACACGCTCTTCGGAAGCACTGCCTTGAGCTGGAGGAGATGCCTAACCGGAGCCTGCTGTGCCGCCGAACAGGGTACCGGTACTCTCCCTGGATAAAGAAAAGTGCCGATACTGACGGCAAGAAAATTCGGAAGTGCCGGTACTCAGTACCGGTGAGTACCGGCCCATTTAAAGCACTGCACATGACATTAGCCACCTGCTCGGAAAGGCTAGTAAATAGCAGTGAAATAGATCATGAAATAGCGGGATTTATGAAGATTTCTTGCCAGTATTTAAAAATCTACATAGTTATTCCCCATTTTGGTGACTAACCCGTGAAATGGCAGGAATTTCTGTGCACGAATGAGGCCAAATTCAGAGGTTTTCTGGCCCCAGGTATCCCACACCGCAGTCCAGTCGAATCGTAAAGAGGGCCAAAGTGCTAACATCATTTATTTTAATTTATATTCCCCTCTTGCCAGATATCCATTAAACAAGCACATGTGCTTTTAAGAATTCTTTGCATGTAAGGAAATGGTGTAATATGATACGTTTATGACTCTCTTATGATTGTTTTTTTTTCCATAACCGGTCACCACAGGCAACTGACTGTATTTACAGTAGCATCAGCTTCAGAGGATTGCAGCACACCACCTTACCCTGTCTAAGAATGCTTTCAGTGCTGTACTGTTTTGATGCTCATCTGCTGGAAGCAGGAGCTCAAAGGACTATTAATGAATGAGAGCACTGAACAACAAATATGATAATAAAGTGATATATAATATATATGGGTCCACGTCTAAGTATTTTTACAGATAGATTATGAGGTACTTGTGGCATTGAGACCACAAAAAAATGCATTCTATCATCTCCACTACCTGCATCTATTGCTCAAATGGATTACCAGACACAAACTTTGAACCAAACAACAACAACCAATAAAAGTCGCACAATTTAAGATTGCATGATAAAAATAAAACAAGCATTTGCAATGCAATAGGTCTCGCTTTTACCTGAGTTTGAGCTATTGGTATTGCAAATGACAATGCCTTTTATTTATGTGTTTGTTTTTAAAACATAAATAAAAGGCATTGTCATTTACAATGCCAATAGATTAAACTCTCGCAAATGCGAGACCTATTGCATTACAAATGCTTGTTTGTAAAAGCACCCCATGCCGCGCTTTCACTTTAATGGCGGCCACACCCCTTTCTTTAGACAACCCGGGTATGGGGCGATTTTACTAAAAAAGCATTTGTTTAAGTTGACAAATGTAAATAAAAAAACCCCAACGATTTGGGCGAGCTGCGCGGCCCGTCCCGCGTGTGGTACTTGCGGCCCCATTGTGAAAGTGAAGGTGCACATAGTGCGCTGCAATAACCGCAACGCCAGCACCAGTTCAGGCGATTGCCAATTTAGCAGACCCCCGTAGTCCAGAAAGTTGGTAAGTGGCTTGTCCAGAAGGGGCAAGCAATCAGTGCTGACATAGTGATGTCTGCAGTTAGAGGGGTGATGTACACCTATGAAAAGTTACAGGCAGTACTTTAAATGGAAACATAGAAAAAGTGCTGGTACTTATTATCCACTGTACCTATTAGCTCCTCCGAAGTGCCGCTGTTTTCCCATTAAATGTATTACAGCAGTGCTGAGAAGTGCAAATGCTCTCCCTTTAAAATTAAAGTAGTGCAGGTACCCAATACCCGACCCCATCTGCCCAGCTAAAGCAATAGTTTACAGGATGAAGTTTGGATTTAATGATCACTCTGGGAAGGTGCTGTAGCATGGATTGACAATTTTGCACTGGAGAGAGCATTATCTGCGGTACTGCAGTGCAACAGGTGTAAAGTGTAGGATGAGAGGAGATTATGCAAGTGTATTAGAGCACTTTGAAGAAGGGAGTTGGTATTTTGAAGGAGTATGTGCATGGGAGAAAGCCGAAGAAGTAGGTGGTATTGCTTTTGGCACCTGTTGAGGAGGACTGCCCTTCCATTCCTGGTACTTTGCAGCAGTTTTATGATCTCCTTAGAGTTTCTCGTTGCCCAAATGGGTATAATTTCTGATAATTATATGTTTCCCTCCTCTCTGTTGCTTGATTTTGCGCGTGAAAAAGTGTCACTCACAGTCGTCGAATGTCACTCATAATGACACTAAAATTCTGAAAATGTCACGCAAGTAATCTGAAAAGTTGGCAGCTATGCTAATGTGCTAAACGAGGGTTTGCAGCATTAGCCTTTATAAGTGCTCAGTAGGTAAAGCAACTGCAGCATATGTCGTGTCTAACCCTTAGTCCGCAGCTATGAAGCAGTGCACAATCTCCCTCTGTTTGAGGTGGATAAACCTAGCACAGTGAAGTAGGTGTTTACAGTGCCCAATGCTGAAGCGTCAAAAGAAAAGTCGGTGTTTGGTGGGCGATATACAATGATAACCAGTAACATTAGCAAATAACAGCTTAGCAAAGAATGCCCCACTGCCAACCCCGCCCCCTATTAGAAAACCAGTTGAATGGAGCAGGTCTGACCATCAAATACCATTACCGTACAAGATGTGGCTCACCTCATCTGAATATTGTAGGGACATCTCTGCCCTGGAGTCAGAGGCAATGATGAGAATAGTAAAATGTTATGGCTCCCCTAGACAACACACACATCTTCCTCACGGTGAAACAGTGTGCGGTGTATCGTTGTATTACGCATGCGCAGAGCTGTAGCTACTGATTTATAGCACATACGCAGTGAAGGCGTCTGTACGAAGCATACATCTTTGAAAGACGCAGGAATGCGCTGACTGAGAACTTGCACGTCTGTTCTATGCATGTGGCTGTTTCAGGAACAAGCAAACTACTAGCACAACATCCTCAAAAAGGTACATTTGCACAAAAAAAGCATAGAACCGAGACAAGATAAAATGACCAGTCATGGACGAGGAGACCAGTTCCCTCACCTGTGTGTCGGCGGCTCCCTGTTGCTTCCACTGGTTTCTGCGGTGTGCTCCTGCTGCCCGGGGTTTCTGTCCTCAGACCTGAAAAGCTGGTCCATCGTGGTCTGAGGCCTGAAAGAACACACGGCCCTGCCCACACAGCTCCTATTTCCTTCCACACCAAAAATGCTCCAACAGGGCGAGCAGGGTGTTGGCGGCCAATAAAGTGAAAAAAAAAAACAGAGTGCGGTGTCCCTGAAGTGGGCGCCGTGCTCACCATTAAAGTTTACAAAAAAAAGTAACAAAGCGCGGTGTCTCTACAGCGGGCACCTTGCTCCACACGTTATAGTTAAAAAAAAAAAGAAACTGAGCGCGGTGTCCCTAAAGCAGGCACCGCGCTCCACATTATAGTAAAAAAAAATATATATTTGCAATCCTATAGGTCTCGCATTTAAATGCGAGACCTATGGCATTGCAAACAAACGGCCGCCATTGTCCCGGCTGCTTCGAAAGTGAAAGCGGGCACGGCCTGCTGAATGTAAGCAAAGCATGTCTTTGTGCCTAATGTAGGAGAAACTCAATAAAGAAAATAGTACACGTACCGTGTAACAACCAAGTAAAGGGGCCAGTAGCCATGGGGGTTATAAATGAAGACATGGCCGTGCTAAGGAGGGACAAACAAGCCTATTTGGGAGTCAGAAGACAGCATTTACGAAGGACAAAGATACAAGCCAATGAAAAATATGGGCGGGGAGTGGGCGGGGCTTCTCTTCCGTACTGTACTACAACAGATCATCGCCAGAGCAGCGCTTGCCCGCTGGCTCAGGCTCGACCTAAAAACGAATGGAAGAAACAACAGATAAACTTCAAACAGTCATTCAGATTAATACTTTCTTTCCTAACATGTTCCATTTTTAGGTCTTGGCTGCAGACAACTTTAGTTGTCTATCAGTAGATGGCAGCCCTGTTGTTTCTAATACACAACATATACTTAGAGTGGGCTTTAGGTCGGTCCCTTGATAATGATTGGATGACTTTCTCGTCCATCTCAGGTGCCTACGTGTCCATCTCAGGTGCCTGCTTGTGACTTGAAGGTTTTCCTCCTCATTCTTGTGTTTATTCACATGGTGTGCCATTCCATCCTGCTTGATCGGCTTAAGCATATTGGCATCCGTGGGACGGCGCTGGACTGGGCCACTTCTTAGCTTCATGGCCGTGACCAGCACGTCTTTCTCCACCCTTTCTCCTCTGAAACCAAGCCTTTAAGATGGGGGGTGCCCCAGGGCTCTGCCCTTAGTCCTCTCCTATTTAATATCTATCTGGCTCCTTTGGCTAAACTGATCGCCAACACTGGGATCAAGGTGATGTCCTATGCGGACGTCACCCAACAGATGTTTTCCTTTGGGGAAGCATCAGCATCGGCCTTTGACTCTTTTAGAGAGTGCCTTAAAAATATCTCCGTCTGGATGAGTAGCAATTTTTTAAAGCTCAATCCCGACAAGACGGAGGTTCTGTTTTTCAACAAAGCGGTCCCTCCCCCAGCGGCCTTGTGGTGGCCGGTCGAATTGGGAACTGCTCCCATCATCGCGAAGGATTCGGTCAAGAATCTCGGTGTCCTTTGGGACAACATCCTATCCCTTTCCACACAGATCCAGCATGTTTCTGCGGTCTGCTTTGGCAAGATGAAGATGATTAGGAAATTCAGCGACTTCTTGCCTGAGTCAGTGCGTAAAACTGTGGTGCATGCATTAGTCACCTCCCATCTTGACTACGCCAATGGACTCTATCTGGGTCTGCCCAGTGGTTTGATCCGTAGGCTGCAGATAGTACAAAATGCGGCGGCTAGGCTGGTCCGAAAGGTCCCTCTCCGGCATCATATTTCCCCTCACCTCAGACAACTTCATTGGCTCCCTGTGGCCAAGAGAGTTGAATTTAAGGCCCTCACATTTGCCTTCCGAGCCTACCAGGGAAGAGGTCCTAAGTACCTGAGGTCGAGACTTCGCCCTTACCTTCAGGACAGATCGCTGCTGTCCAACTTGAAGCGATACCTATGCGTCCCCGGTTTTGCCAAAGCCAGAATGGGGGCAGAACTTTCGAGGTGGGAACCTCTAGATGCTGGAATGACCTGCCCCTCCAACTTCTTTTGATGCACTCTGAGCAGGAGTTTAGAAAGGCCTTGAAGACCTGGCTGTGTACCCGCAGAGATTAGTTATCCGCTGGCATGGCTATGTTGTTATCCGCGTTACCGTCGGGACACCTCAGTTGAGGTAGCTGCGCGCTCTATAAATGTCTCTTATTATTATTATTATTATTATTATTATTAAAATTATTCCCCCAAGAAGCATTGAGGTCTCACAGTGTTCTGGTTGGATGAGTTTTATCCTTCCACTGTTGACGTGATGAGATTCTTTTATTTTGCATTTAGCACACCATATGAGTTCAAGTGTTTTCTTGCTTGTTCTCCCCATACTTGCATAATGTCATTTCATCTTCTCCTCACCACTGCTGCTCCCCATCCCACTTTTGGTTTTTAATATTTTTTTCCATGTTCTTTTCTTTTTAATGATGGCCTGGAAGCTGCTAATTAGCACTGTGCCGCTCGTTTCATTTTTTCTGCACTTTTAGAGTTTTTTTACTTGTAATTTATTAGTCTAACACAGGTAGTCCGACATGTTAGATCTGTAAATTAAAAATGCCCGCCATGTGTCACAGCTCAGGCAGGTGCATGCACCACAAAGATGTTTTGAGTCAAATAATTAAGATGAAGATCTGAATGTCTGAAGCAGTGATGACCTTGACAAACAAATAGAAAACACACTAGTCATGGTAGCAGAACTGCCCAGAATCTAATATTATTTATAGGAATACGCAGAGAAGAGGTGTGACTTGAGATGAGACCCATTGAAACGATTTCACAATACTTTCACCTCATGGCATGCCGTTTTATGCTCTATTTATTATGATGAGTGGTCCAAATATGCGAAATGAGATCAGTGGTCTGAGCACTGCTCCAAACGTGTGTGATACAGCTAACCAGCTGCATATGCCCGCACCTCATTTAAAAAACCAACGCTCCAACTCAGCACATTCAGAAAAAGAATTGTAATTTGACAAATTGGAAATTATAGAAATACTGGTGTTGGGACATTATTCTATCTACATCTACGTAAGAGAATCGTCCATGTATTCCCCATCTTTAATGGTTGGGCAAAAGAGAGTTGGTCGCATACCATTTCCACCCAAAGTGTGAGAAATGCATCTAGTACATTTTGGGAAGATCATTTCATCATCCCTAGTGCTCTAAATCTGGCTCTTCTGCACAAATAAATATTTCTACAAAAACCATAGAAATTTAGAAGTTATAGTTACCTGAGCTAACTATAACTTACGCCGCTGCAATGCACTGCTTATGACCTCGCATATTACGTCACTCATGGCACGGACGGTGTTAGACCTGGCTTGTCCAGCAGGTTTATCCCCAGACTTTTAGCTTTTTGGCCTTCTGTTTCTGACCTGTTTTTGTCGGTTTTATACTCTGGGCACTTTACCACTGCTGATCAGTGCTAAAGTGCATATGCTCTCCCTGTAAATTGTTATGATGGATTGGTGATTCCATGATTGGATATTTGATTTTCTGGTAAGTCCCTAGTACAGTGCATTGTGTGTGCCCAGTTCCTGTAAATGGAATGCTGCTAGTGGGCTTGCAGCACTGATTGTGCCACCAACATGAGCAGCCTGTAAATGTAACTCAGACCTGCCACGCAGTGTCTGTGCACAGTTTGGTACTGCCATGTCGACCTGGCAAGTGCACCCACTTGCCAGGCCCTAACCTTCCCTTTTCTTACATGTGAGTTACCCCTAAGGTAGGCCCAAGGTACCCCTGTGGGCAGGGTGCAGTGTATGTGAAAGGTAGGACATGCCCTGATGTGTGTGGCATGTCCTGATAGTGAAATACTGTCAATTTCGTTTTTCCCTATTGAAAGGCTATCTGTCCCATTGATAGAATGGGAGTTTATTTATAACATCTTACAAATATAACTTCCCGTTGGGACAAGATAGAAAGATGGAGTTTAGTTGCCTGAACTCAGAATATAAAAATGCATCTTTTAGTAAAGATGATTTTTATATTGTGTTTGAAAATACCACTTTTAGAAAGTGGTTATTTTCTTGCTTAGCCATCCTGTGTGCCTCTGCTAGGTTTGTGTATTGACTGTCTGGCGTTTGAATGACAGGGGCTGGGGATGTGCATTCTCTCAGACAGCCACCGGGGGGGGGGGGTTGATGTGTGTCCTGCTTTTCCTGAATGAGTCAGGACTGGGCTGAATAGACCTGGACTGCATTTAGAGTAGGGGGGGGAGATTTCCTTGCACCTGAATAGGCCTGGTCTGCCTTACACAATGCTGTCTCCACCTCCTGCCGGGCAGCTGCACCAGAGAGGACAAAGCTAAATTTGGCTGGGCAAAGAGCTTCTCTGCCACCAGAGAACAAAGGAATTTGTGCTATAAAAAGTGGGGCCCAGACCCCTGAACTTTAGATTACTGCTGAACTAAGGAACCTGCCCACAAGAAGAGCGGGGAAAGCTGAATGAGAAGTAATGGCCCTGTGCTGTGTGCTGTTGGGGTTGGCCTGCAGTGGTTTCTTCTGTCTTGGGCAGGGAGAGGACTGGACTGTACTTTCATCATCCTGCTGTTAGAGTTCTCTTCAAGGGACTGAAGTAGAGCTTGCCTCCTGTTGGAAGTCTTAGGGATAGAAAAAACTTCAGAGATTACTTCTGGGATTGAAGAGGAACCTTTGCCAAGGACAAGAGCTGGGGAAACTGAGGAGAAGTACTACCCCTTTGCTGTGTGCTGTCTGAGGTTGGCCTGCAGTGGCTGTTTCTGCCAAGGAAAGTACAAGGACTTTGATGTGTGCGGTGTCCCTTGCGTGAGGAAGATCTCCAAGGGCTTGAAGTAGAGATTGCCTCCTGTTTTGAAGTCTCAGGGATACAAAGACTTCACCCCCAGCTCCCCTGAGCTCCCTTGCTGAGAGTTCTGACCTGCCAAGAGGTGCCTGTTGCTGTTCTGGGACTTTGGAGGTTGTTCCTGCTGTTGAAAGCTGGAAAAGTAACGCAACAAGGAGAAGCATGACGCATCCGCACCTGTTTCCGATGAATTGCTGAAGAAACCAACGCAGCGCCTGCCCACGGCTGGAGAAATTGCCACATGCTGCAGAGTGCCAAGATCTACGAAGGCCGAGATCACCGCACCAATTCCAACGCAGGCCCTGCTGTGCGGCTGCAAGAACCAACGCATCGTGGGACCGCAGCTGGAGAAACCAACGCAGCGCCATTGCCGCCGCATCGAGAACTGCCGCATCCCCAACCATCATGCATCGCACCGGTGCGCCAAGTCTACGAGAACGCTGGGGCTGCAGTAAGATACCAACGTATCACCTCCGCGCATAGTAAGAAACTGACGCATCACCTTCCCTTCAGTAAGGGACCGACGCATCACCTCACCTGCGTGGCAGTAAGGAACCGACGCATCACCTCCCCTGGAGTAAGGAACAGATGCATCATCTTCCCTGCGCGTAAGGAACCGACGCATTACCTTCCCTGCGGCTGTTCTTGTTTATGATTTTGATGCATCCAAGGTACTTTGTGTTGAAAGTGTTGCATCTATAGTTTGCTATGACTAGAACTGTTTCTACCTTTTAAAAGTCATATTTTGATTACTGTATTGTGGATTTTCGTCGTTTTGGTCTTGTTTGGTTTAGATAAAGATTACTTATTTTTCTAAACTGGTGTGGTGTCCATTTGTAGTGTTTTCACTGTATTACTGTATGCATGCACAAATGCTTTACACACTGCCACTGAGATAAGCCTGTCTGCTCATGCCAAGCTACCAAGGGGGTGAGCAGGGGTTATTTTAGAAGTATATTCCCCTTACCCTGACTAGGAAGAAGGGTCCCTACTTGGACAAAGGTGCAAACCATTGCCAACTAGAGACCCGCATTTCCAACAGTCAGTGACATCTCTTATGACATCACTGATGGCATCTCAAATGACATCACTGATGACATCATCCACAGAACCACTCACACTCCATACAACCTCTTATATGCCCACTCACACAACCAGTCACATACCCATTCACAGACCATGCAAGTACTCATATTGTAACCTTTGTTTTTTCCAGAGAATTTCGATGTTTTTTTAACTAATAGTAATGTTTGCAGAGTGGTGGAGAAAGGGGGCTGGGCCTCCGACCAACTCTCCGGAATCCCACTGTGTAGTACTTACAGGAGGTATCAGGAGGTCTTCTTGGCCCCCAAGGTCCCTCAGGAGTAAAGTGGACTTCATCTCCCAACCAGTAGTGCACCACAAGCCGCGTTTGCAGAGTGGTGGAGAAAGGGGACGTGGCCTCCGAATACCTCTTAGCAATCCAGCTGTGTGGGACATACTGGAGGTAACAGGAGGGGTAGTTGGCACCTGAGGACGTCCTTGGTGGCCAACTACCCCTCTTGTTTCCTCCAGTAAGTCCCACACAGCAGGATTGCTGAGATGGTGTCAGAGGCTAAGCCTCTTTCTCCGCCACTCTGCAAACGCACCTCCTGGCACACTACTAGTAGGGAGATGAGGTCCCCTTGGCTTTAGAGGGTTCTTGGGGGCCAACTAGAGAGCTTTTTTGGCCCTGTGGGACCCTGCTCCCAAGAGGCCTATGGGGTCAGAGTGTTTCTACCCTGCCCCCTTTTCTTTTTTTATAAACGTTTTTCTAGTGACTTGGTTCAACTGAGTCACAAGATGGCTGCCAACACTTCCTGGTTTGAAGTGTAGGCAGCCAATCAGATCTCAGGCACGAGATCGAGAGGGGTCGCGGATCCACCGTGGCCTCAGTTGTATAATTGAAAAATCTTTGAATTTCTCAGCAACTACTGAACATATTTACACCATTTAACAAAAAGGGCGCTTTCTGGACCAAGAGCTACCATTCTGCTAATATGGTGCAATTCTGTTCAGCAGTTCGGGCTGTAGCCATGTCTAAAGTTCCCTATGGAAATTAACATGGAGAAAAAGCATTTTGGGACTCCCCCTTTTTCTCTGTCCCCGCTTGACGGATCACCATTAAATTTTCAAGACAGCACCTGAAAGGACTGGCATATTAGTTTTGAAAATTTCATGAGGATTAGATCAAACGACGTCAAAGTTATTGACCAATGAAAAACGCTGTTCCTATGGAAACTACATCCTAACTATAACTTCCTACTGTCGACTGCCAGTAGGTAATACATATATCTATATATGTATTATCTACTGGCGGTCGCCAGTAGGCAGTTATAGTTAGAATGTATTTTCCATAGGAAAAGCGTTTTTTGATTTGCCAATATCTTTGGCGCCGTTTGACGAATCTTCGTGAAATTTTCAAAACTAATGGGGCGCTCCGGTCAGCTCCTGTCTTGAAAGTTTTGGGGTGATTCGTCAAGCGGGGGCCGAGAAAAAAGGGGGGTCCCAAAACACGTTTTCTCCATGTTAATTTCCATGGGAATTTTGAAACAGGTTACAGCCCGAACTGCTGAACGGAATTACACCAAATTTGGCAAAAAGGTAGCTCTTGGTTCAGAAAGCGACCTTTTTTTTAAATGGTGTAAATCCGTTCATTAGTTGCTGAGAAATTAAATAAATAAAAATATCGATATCTGAGCACCGAGGAGGGTTCGCGAACCCTCCCGAGCACAAGCTCAATTCTGATTGGCTGCCAACATTCCAAACTCCAATGTGTTGGCAGCCATCTTGTGACTCGGTAACCGAGTCACAAGAAAACAATACAAATAAAGGTGAAAAACAAGAAAAGGGGGCAGGGTAGAAACACCCTGACCCCCTAGGCCTGCTCAGGGGGTCCTACAAGGACCCCCAGGCCAAATAAAAGCATTTTTTTAAAAAAAGAAACGGCCGAATTCGCACTGGATTCGTGAATTCGGACAATTTTTTTTTTTTAAAAACGAAGCGCGGGCTCCCGCGCTTTGTTTTATATAAGCCCCTGGGTGGGCCAGGTCCCAAGGGCAATCAGTAATTAATTTGCGGGGGCCCACGGGGGCCCCTGCAGCCCCGGGGACCGCCACCTCCCCTGGGCTTAGTTAATCGAATGCGGGGGGCACGCGGCCCCCGCAGCCCCGGGGACCGCCACCTCCCCGGGGCTTCATTAGTAAATGCGTGGGGGGGTCCCAACCCCCCCACGCTGACCCGGGGAACACCACCTCCCCGGGGCATTTTTAATTATGAAGTGGGGGGCCTCGCTGGCCCCCCCAAGCCCCGGGGACCACCACCTCCCAGGGGCTTCAATGTTTATTAGGGGGGGCCTCGCGGGCCCCCCCAAGCCCCGGGAACCACCACTTCCCCGGGGCTATGCAAATTGAGGGAGGGGGGCCATGTGGCCCCCCTCCAGGAGCCCTTGATGGGCCTGGGGACCGCCACCCCCCAGGGCTGGCTCCTCCAATGTCCCGGGGTGCCCACCCCCAGGACATTGCTGTTTGCTATGACAGGGCGGGAGCACGGCTCCCGCCCTGCCATAGCAAACACTGCTTTGGTTTTTGGACGCAAGAGCAGGAAACCTGCTCTCGCTTCCAAAAACTAAAGCAGATTGCTTTTGCACAAGGGGAGCTGCATGTCAGCAGCTCCCCTTGTGCAAAAGCAATGCCGGCTCCCGCAGGAGGCGGGGAGCCGGCGGGACCATGGGGGCATTGGGGCTCCCCCCACAGTCCCCAACTGGGTCAGGCCCAGGGGGGTGGGATCCCCAGGGCCCCAAACATAGTAAAAGAAGGGGGGCCACACAGCCCCCCTTCTAAAAAAAAATATTTTTAAAAAAGCCGGCATCTCTCCAGAGGCCCCGCCCCCTCCATGGACCACTTTGCAAACGCGCCCCCTGGCGCGCTCTAAGTTGGGGAATTAAGTGCTGGTGGGGCGATGACGTCCTCTTGTGTCCTGAGGACCTCAGGACAGAAGTGGACTTCATCCCCCAAGCAGCAGTGCGCCAGGAGCCGCGTTTGCAGAGTGGTGTAAAAAGGGGGCATGGCCTCGGACCACTCTCAGCAATCCAGGTGTGTGGCGCTTACTGGAGGTACCTGGTGGGCTAGTTGGCCCCCAGGGACCCTCAGGAATGAAGGGGACTTAATACCCCAACTTACAATGTGCCAGGAGGCGCGTTTGCAGAGTGGTGGGGAAAGGGGGCGTGGCCTGTGTCCACCTCTCAGCTAACCCACTGTGTGGGGCTTACTGGAGGTAAGAGGTAGGCTAGTTGGCCCCTAAAGGACCCCCAGCAGCGAAGGGGACTTCAATCCCCATCCAATTGCGTGCCAGGGAGCGCGTTTGTAGAGTGGTGGATAAAGGGGGCGTGGCCTGCTATGAGAACTGTGTGGGACTTACTGGAGGTAATAGGAGGGGTAGTTGGCCCCCAAGGATGTCCTTGGGGGCCAACTACCCCTCTTGGTACCTCCAGTAAGTCCCACACAGTGGGATTGCTAAGACGTCTTCGGAGGCCATGCCCCCCTTTCTCCACCACTCTGCAAACGCGCCTCCTGGCAGACTACGGGATGGGGGATGAAGTCCACTTTACTCCTTAGGGACTTTGGGGGCCAAGAAGCCCTCCTGGTACCTCGTGTAAGTCCTACGCAGCGAAATTCTTGAGCGCTGGTCGGAGGCCCAGCACCCTTTCTCTACCACTCTGCAAATGCGACTACAAGTTAAAGTAGCATGTTTCTGCATCTCTGACTTAGAGGCAGTTTTAATCCCCCTGCCCTATTATATACTAGGGCCTTACAGGGGAGGTCATGCCAATCACAGGGGTACCCCAACCCATAGTGTTCCCTAGTGTATGTAGGTGTTTTCACTGTATTCTAAGGGGCTTATTTACAAGGCCCTTGCGCCACTTTTGTGTCATTTTTAACATGGGGAAAGTGACGCAAAAGTGGCGCAAGGGGCTTGTAAATCTGCCCCCTAGTGTCTTTTAGCATAGCACTGGCTCTAGGCCTGGTTAGTCATAGTCAGTTACCACCAGTACCCATCAGCAAAAAGTTGGGGGCACAGGATGACTTTGGAACAAGGCCTCTTTCTGCACCTCTGTTGGTTCTTTCTGCATAGCTCTTGCTTCTTTCTGCTTCTTTCTGTACCTTTCTTCCTCTTTCTGGAGTTCTGTTGCCTCTTTCTGCATTTCTCTTGGTTCTTTCTGCGCCTTTCTTCCTCTTTCTGCACATGTCCTACACCTGTAGGCATATTAGAAATTAGCATTTAAAAAACCTTTGAAATTCACTGAAAAAACTATAGGTTTCAGGGACGTTATAGTTAGAAATTAGCATTTAAGAAACCTTTGAAATTCACTGAAAAAAACCACAGGTTTCAGGGACGTTATAGTTAGAAATTAGCATTTAAAAAACCTTAGAAATTCACTGAAAAAACCACAGGTTTCAGGGACGTTATAGTTAGTTGGACATTTCACTCATACAAAATCAGAGAAATTCGGCTGTTATAGTTAGTTCAGCTAACTATAACTCGCGCCCACAATGCACTGCTGATGACATCACATATTACATCATTCATGACATGGTCAGGGACATCACTGATGACATCACTGATGACATCTCAAATGACATTACTGATGACATCACTGATTACATCATCCACATGATAATCTGATGCACCTCCTCACACCCTAATATAACCTTTGATACACCCACTTTAAAATACAGACTACCATTTTCGAAACCATAGATACACCAATACCAGTTACTACATACCCACTCACTGATTCCTAGGTCTACACACACATCCACTTATTCACCCATACAGTCACTCATACATGCAGTCACTCATCAATACAGCACTATCATATGCACTCATACACCTATACAGACACTCACACATTGCGATTCACCCATAGAGTTAGTGACACACCTAGTCAGTCATGCAAAAAATCAATCACACTCCCATTTACTCACCTATACAGTTGTACACACACCGCATCACTTATTCATACAGATACTAACACATACTTACTCTCTTATACAATCACTGATACAAGCACACACTCATCCATACAGCCACTCTCACAATCACTCACTCTCACATATAGTTATTTATATACTCCAACACTCACATATACTGCCTTTCACATATGTTTTTACTCACCACTGAGACATCCATTCAGTCACCAACACACCCATACACTCACTCACCCACCTTTACAGTCCATCACAGATACACTCTTGAACCCATACACCCAGTGAATCACCCACTCACACATCTATGCAGAGTCACACACCCCCACCCACCCACACAGACACTCAGGCACCCATACAGATACTCTGACAACCAATCAATGACCCATATAGACACTCATTTACCTACTCACCAACCCATGCAACCACTCACACACCAATTGACAGACTGATACAGACATTTACACAGTTTAGTTACTAACCCATGCATTCAGTAAGACACATTTAATCACTCACTTATACAGACAGTGATGCACCTACTAAATCATCCATTCAAACACTTATACACCCACTTACTCTTCAATACACCTTGGCATATATATATATAAAACATACTTAAACTTTTCAGAAACACACAGTCACTGGATGATGTAATCAGTGATGTCATCAGTGATGTCATTTGAGATGTCATCAGTGATGTCATCAGTGATGTCACTGACCATGTCATGAATTATGTAATATGTGACGTCATCAGCAGTGCATTGCGGGGGCGCGAGTTATAGTTAGCCGAACTAACTATAACGGCCGAATTTCTCTGGTTTTCTACGAGTGAAATGTCCAACTAACTATAACGTCCCTGAAACCTGTGTTTTTTCAGTGAATATATATATACATATATTCTCCCTAGCCCCAGAAAAGCATTAAAAGGAAACTAGATGCACATTTTACATGAAAGTGTAGAGCAAGGTAAAGTGTGCAGCCCGTGGTGAAGTCATAGTATCTAAACAGGTGAACAACAGCACATTTATTGAATGAAATGCACAATAGTTTGAAAGGATGGTTTACTTATCGAACAAAATCCATTATACATTACATTATTGAATACCTGCTTTCATTGATTGCACCATAGCCATGTGAACAACATCTATTAGTCTGAATAATTAAAGGCCCTCTATAAAGACACTGATATATTACTAAAACAAGCATTGGCAAAGCCAATGGGTCTGCATTGGCTGCCAACGTTTTGGTTTTGTCAAAGCTTGTTTAGTTTTGTCATTGGTTCTTGCAAAACCTTATTGTTGGGAAAGCTTTTGTCATGAAAGCAAAGCAAAGCAAAAATATTTTTTGTCTCAAAAAACACATTGCCATAGTAAACCCTGGCGCTTAAAGAATTACTTTCTGTGTGGATATGCTCCCTGTGAAAGGTCAGAATGCGTGCAGTCATGGAGAATTTAACCAATAGATGGAGTAGGCTGACCCACTTCCCCATGAGTTATACTGTAGTGTGTGGAAGAAATATATGACTAACACAATAACAGAACAATGGATGATGAGGGCTGGCTGACAGCCCTTAAATGCAAGTATATTGTACATATACTTTTAGTAAAATCAAAAGGTCTTGGCTAATGACAGACCTAAAAAATGTAAGCAAGTGCATTTCAGTGCCTCAAGGGTCCCATAATGCAGAACACAGGAAGTAAGAATTCTTCCAATTAGAAGATGTTTGTATGGTAATCTAGGCCATGGGTATTCCCTTATTATCCTCAAAGCAGCAAGTGAAATGTTCAAGGGCAGAGAGTGGGATATTTAATTAATGTTCACATTTCTTTCTGTTATACTAAGAAATGGCATCTTCAGTTCCATTATGTTGTAAATAGGGCAGCATCCTTGTGGTTCGCGTAAGTAAAGGTTTCTTACTTGCCTATCAATAGGAGCAGCCATCGACGGGGACAGCCTCTGGATAACCGTTGGTCCACCAACTGTCACAAGACAGAATCTCCCAGTCTGAGCCCTCTAAATCCACCCTTAGCATACCACCCTCATGCCAGACCACCCAGGGCTCATAACATGGTATAAAATACAACATACCTTTCCCCTTTAGATAACAATAAACAATATTAGAACCAAAAATATAAACAATAAATCTACACATTTAATAAAACAAAAAAACAAGACAGATCACACAATATAAATTCCTATGGGCAAAAATTAATACTTGACATCTTCTGAGAACCTTGCAGGACAATGTTTAATTCTAGAACTTCTTCTCATCACATCCTCCATTCCCTTATCATGCAATCCATCTTTGGAAGCAATACCCTCTCCACCTGGTACCCCTGCATCTTCAGCTACATGAGCTACATCTTCATCCACTTGCACATCCATGAAAACATTGCAATCATCCTCCTTTCTTGTGCATTGCTCCACAACCTTAATTCTAGTACTCACAGAATTTCTGAAAAAAGAAACCAAACTCATATTCCAAACTTTCCCTCCTTGAACCTTCATGGCCTTGTCAAAAACTTGCTCAACTAATACTGGTTCTGACCACTTAGGTAACTCTTTATCACTTGCAACTGGTTTCCTAATATGAACCCAATCGCCTACACAACCATCTGACATTTTACTTCTGCATTTATTCATACTATCCTTCATTTTCTCTTGATAAATCTCCACACGCTCCCTAATCTTCTTATAGTCAATGCAAACTTCCGACTCTCCACAACTCTCCTTCAACCATCATGGAGCCAGTTTAGATCCAGGCTTTCTATCACGCTATAGTTCAAAAGGTGAACATCCAGTGACAGAATTTTGCGTGGTACGATATGATAGCAGTGTGGCTTGTAAAGCCTTCCTATAGGGTAAACCTCCTTTGCAAGCCAACTGAATGGACTCTCTTACTACCCAATTAAATCTCTCAGTCTGACCATTGGCCTGGGCATAATAATTAGCTGTCCTTTTGTGTTTCACACCACACCTCTTCAAATAATCCTCAAAAGATTTACTAATAAATTGGGGACCATTGTCAGAAACTAACTCTTCTAGTAATACCTCTCTACAAAACACATCCTCCAAAAACTCAATTATCACCTCTGAAGTTACTTTCTCTGTCATTTTAACTTCAGGCCATTTTGGAAAATAATCCACAAGTAGCATATGCTTCCCTCTTTGGAACGGTACTAAATGGGCCCAAAATGTCTATTCCTAACTTCCTCCATGGTCCAGAGGCTAACTCAATAGGAGAAGATTCAGTGGCACATGTTTTTACTGGCTTATCACTATTTGCACACAAACTGCACTCCCTCAGCATTTCTTCTACCATACCATCCATTCCGTGTCACCAATAGAACTCTCTAATGAGTCTTTTAGTAGCGGACATACCCACATGTCCTTCATGTTCAATCTGGAAAATATTCTTTCTTAACCCAGAAGGCGGTACCACTTTATCACCTCAAAACAGACAGAACCCATCATACATTAATTCATTATGTACTTTAAAGAAAACTACTGCTTTTCCATTCAATTTCCGTTCCTCAGGCCAACCTTTAATCATGTAATCACATACCAACGTCAATTCCATATCTTTCCTGCATTGACACATCCAGCTTTCCTTAGAAAACATTTCCACATCACACTTTGAATGGTCATAGCCATTGATCTCCTCCATGGTATATGCAACCTCACAATCACATTCCATATCACTCAAATCCAACTTATTATTTTCTGGTAAACAGGATAGAAAATCAGCATGAACATTCAGCCTTCCTGGAACATGTTCAATCTTATACTGATAGCATTGTAATTTTGCTATTAACTGTGCCAATCTAGCAGTCAGATTTCTGCCACCACCAGGTAATAGTACATACACTAAAGATTTGAGATCCATTGTTAACACAAAAAGTGTTCCCCACAGGGAATGGTCCACTGCCTAAGTACAGGCTAAGAGCTCTTTTTCAATGGCTGAGTAATTTCTCTCAGAATCTCTCAGTGCATGGGATGCACACAACACCACATACCCCTCCGACTTTGTTTTTTGCAACAGTGTGGCCCCCAACCCATAATTACTAGCATCAACAGCAACAATGCACTCTCTCCCAACCTCGAAGGATTTTAGAAAAGGCGCATTAGCCAATTCTTTCTTGAGCTCCAGGAAAGCTTGATCTTATTCTACCTTCCACAAAAACTAATTGTTTTTCTTCAACAATCTACGTAAAGGTTCAACTTTGGCAGCATAGTTATCTATAAATCTAGAGTAAAACTCTGTAAGACCCAAAAATGTCAACAATTGTTCCTTAGTTGTTGGTACTGGGGCATCCTCAACAGCTTTAACATGATTTTGTTTAGGCTTGATTCCATTCTTAGAGATACTGTGTCCTAAATATTCCACCTTATTACAATTCAACTCGCACTTAGATTCCTTTAGAGTCAAACTTTTTTGTCACAACCTTTGAAGTACACTCCTTAAATTAGTACGATGTTCTTCTTCTTCATTTTTTACATAAACCAAAATGTTGTCTTGAAACGCAATTGCACCTTGGGCCCACTCTAGCGTTTCCTTCATCAGTCTTTTAAAAACGGACGCTGCACTAGCCAACCCAAATGGTATCCTCCAGAGCAGAAACATTCCATCCTATAATTCTATGTGATGGTAAGCGCTAGCCAAATCTAGATTGGAAAAAACTGTTTCCCCCGGTAGAGTGGAAACAAGTTCATGCAAATTTGGTAGAGGATGTCTATCAATCCAAATTTCGTTGTTGAGGCTCCTAAGGTCCACACAAAGTCTAAGATCTCCAGAAGGCTTCAAAGCGATAACCACTGGAGATACCCATTGTGATGACTCTATCTGCTGACTTACTTTTTTATTACACAAGTCCCTTAACATTTTTTACAACTTCTCTATATAAGTCAGAGGCACATATCAAACTTTATGCCTGACTGGCACAGCATTCTCCAATAATACAATATTGTGTTTGAAGCCTATAAATTTTCCCAAACTATCTGAAAAAACTACAGGGAATTCTGTCTTTACATCAAAAACAACAATATCATTTTAATTTCATACCTCTTCTACCACATACACTGGTGGGACAGCATTGGGATCTAATTTCTTATTTAACGCTTGCTGATGAGGCCACCCCAAAATGGGATCAACCTTAGCGCCCACATCAATTTTTCCTCTAGTTTTCCTTTCCTTGAAACATATGTTAGCCTAGAAATAACCCAATAAATCAATCCTGTGGCCAGTATACCCACCAGGACGTACATCCGGAACCAACAATTTCTCACTTTGCCACTTTGATTCCCACAATGTTTTATCAATGATACTATAAGATGCATGAGACTACCATGACTTCCGTACTTTTACCAATAATGTGCACCACATATTTTGGAAAACTATTCACACTACCATCCTGTACAGAAAGTATGGTGTTAGTGTATAACTATTCTTTGTACTCCTCATTGGTCACACAATTGACATTGGTATCTGATCTACTCTTACACACCCTTCCAAAATGTCCCCTTTTTCTACAGCGGCTTAAAGTTTTGTCTATTGCAGGGCAGCCTTTGAAATTACCTAGATGATAACTACTGCCACATCTGTAACAGATTATTTTTCTTATGGGAATTCTTTTTTCTTTGTCAGTTTTAAATAGCCAAAAGCAAGATCAGAGCTGCACCACATGAGATCAAAAGAATAAACTTTAACACTAGAATATCTCGTGGTTTGATAACAATAATTTCTGCACAATCCAGTTGTATTTCTTCCTTTATTGTTGCTTCTTGTAATATTCATAAAAACATCAGCCAACGCATTTCGTCCAGTAAACAATGGACCTCTTCAGGGCTGCAAGTTAGATACATTTTGGGGTAATTCTGCATGATTACACTGCATGATTACACTAAGCAGAAAAACACAAGTTGCGCCACCCCAGTTGAATAGTAGAAATCGTGTTTGCAAACCACATTAAGAGTTGTTGCAGGTGTGAGTAGTCCTTAACTAAATCGATCTAACATGATTTTCACTTCACAATTTCCTTTTAAAAACTCTCCTGTATTCTATTGCATGGAAGTTTACCAAGGATTCCAACAACTCACCATCATTTAATTAAGAATTGGGCTGCTAGCACCTTTTCTTTGTTGCGATGAGACTATGTATCTGAACGGTTTGGTGAGATCACGAGCAGGGACCCAGCCTTGCCATTCACAGCAACCTGCTATAGGTTTTTAAGGAATATTGGGAGACATATTAGCATTCCATTACGGATCAAAATGAAGCAGCAAACTACTGAGACCAGCATGCAGTTGTGACGCACCCCCACAGGGCGGGACCATACTTAAACCGCTGCAGGTGCGGCGTGAAACTCTGTTGCTGTGCCTCCCTCGTGATACCAGTGAGCAAGGGCTAGGAAGCCCGAAACATATTTGGTTTACCTGTGCAGTGGTGATGAGCCTGGTCTTCCTGTAACTTGCCGAATGAAAAGGTTTGAAACACGCACTTGTGTGGTGCCTCAATGGTGGTGCAGTTTTCATGTGGATATATATATATATATATATATATATATATATCGCCAAGGGATCCCGTAGTGTTGTTTAGCAAAGAAAAACACACGGGCACAGACCACAGTTGCAGTAGTTTAATCCGATGTTACATGGTCCAAATAACGCGTTTCGGCCACCGACCTGCGGCCTTGATCACATGTGTATATATATACATACATATAAAAATCTATGAATATATATATATATACCCCCAAAAAGAATGTGTTGCTCTCTACTGAACAACTATCCTGAAACACGTGTCTAGTGATACACAGCACTGGCTACACCAACAAGGGTGAAAAACTAAAGCCTGTCACAGAAGTAAGTGTTATCGTGCACTGCATTTACTATGATGAAACTGAGTGCTGGGATGTGAGGCAGTGTGTGCCATATATATATATATATATATATATATATATATATATATATTCGAGAACGTGCCTTCTTCTTTGCTGAGTAGGATGGAGCATTCATATATATATATATATATATATATATATATATATATATATATATATTTGAATGCATCAGTGATTTCATTTGAGATGTCATCAGTGATGTCATCAGTGATGTCACTGACCATGTCATGAGTGATGTAATATGTGACGTCATCAGCAGTGCATTGCGGGGGCAGAGTTACAGTTAGCTCTACTAACTATAACGGCCGAATTTCTCTGGTTTTGTACGAGTAAAATGTCCAACTAACTATAACGTCCCTGAAACCTATGGTTTTTTCAGTGAATTTCAAAGGTTTTTTAAATGCTAATTTCTAACTATAACGTCCCTAAAACCTATGTTTTTTTTTGAGAATTTTAAAGGTTTTTTAAATGCTAATTTCTAACTATAACATAGCAGTCGCGTTTGCAGAGTGGTGGAGAAAGGTGAGCGTGGCCTTCAAACACCTTTTAGCAATCCCACTGTGTGGGATTTAGCAGACATAACAGGAGGGATAGTTAGCCCCCAACGTCAACCTTGGGGGCCAACTACCCCTTTTATTACCTCCAGTAAGTCCCACACAGCATGATTGCTAACTTGTTATATCAGGCCCCGCCCCTCCCGGCACCACTGTGTGGGGATTAAGTCCCCTTCAATTCTGAGGGTCCCTGGGGGCCAACTAGCCCACCAGATACCTCCAGTAAGCGCCACAGAGCTGTGTTGCAGAGAGGTGTAAAAAGGGGCATGGCCTCGAACCACCTCTCCGCAACGCAGCTCTGTGGTGCTTACTGGAGGTACCTGGTGGGCTAGTTGGCCCCCAGGGACCCTCAGGATTGAAGGGGGCTTAATCCCCCAATTTACAACGCGCCAGGGGGCACAATTTCACACTTGTTATGTTAGGCCGCACCCCCTCTCTGCACCACTGTGCAAACACGCCCCCTGGTGCATTGTAAGTTGGGGGATTAAGTCCCCTTGAATCCTGAGGGTCCCTGGGGGCCAACTAGCCCACCAGGTACCTCCAGTAAGTGCCACAGAGCTGCGTTGCAGAGAGGTGTAGAAAAGGGCGTGGCCACAGACCCTCAGTATTCAAGGGGACTTAATCCCCCAACTTAGAATGCGCCAGGGGGCGCGTTTGCAGAGTGCTGCAGGGAGGGGGCGGGCCTCCGGCAAATTCCCTGATTCTTTTTTTTTTTTTTTTTCTGGGAAGGGGGCTGCGTGGCCCCCCTTCCCTGGGCTACTTTTGGCCCTGGGACCCCATCCCCCGGGGCCTGAGAATTTTCTTTTTATAAAAAAAAAGAAACGGGAAGGGGGCCGCGTGGCTCCCCTTCCCTGGGCCACTATTGGCCCCGGGGACCCCATCCCCCGGGGCCTGGCCTGGTTGTTTTTTTTAAAATTATATTTCCGGGGAGGGGGGCCGCGTGGCTCCCCTCCCCAGGGCCATTTCTGGCCCCGGGGACCCCATCACCCGTGGCACGCTCTTTTTTTTTATTTAATGGGGGGCACATGGCCCCCCTCCCGGGCCACTCCTGGCCCTGTGGACCCCATCCCCTGGGGCCGGCCCTTTGCGTTGGGGACCGTGGGAGGAGCCCCAATGCCCCTACAGTCCTGCCGGGCTCCCCGCCTCCTGCGGGAGCCGGCATTGCTTTTGAGCATGGGGAGCTGCTGACATGCAGCTCCTCTTGCTCAAAAGCAATCCTGCTTCTGTTTTTGGAAGCAAGAGCAGGTTTCCTGCTCTCGCTTCCAAAAACCAAAGCAGAGTTTGCTATGACAGGGCGGGAGCCGTGCTCCTGCCCTGTCATAGCAAACAGCAATGTCCCGGGGGTAGTCACCCTGGGACATTGCAGGAGCCGGCCCTGGGGGGTGGCGGTCCCCAGGGCCATCCAGGGCTCCTGGAGGGGGGGCCACGCGGCCCCCCTCTCTTCATTTTGAAAGCCCTGGGGAGGTGATGGTCCCGGGGGCTGGGGGTCCGTAACAGACCCCCGAATTTGAATAAAGAGTGCCCCGGGGAGGTGGTGTACCCTGGGGCATGTGGGGGGCTCTTGCCCCCCCCACACTTCTTTTTTGTAAAAAAAAGCACTTCAGAGACCAGCAGGGAGTTGAACTGTCCACGTCCACTGGGGCGGGTATTATGAATATAATCAGGTGCTCGACGGCTTGGCGTTTGCAACTGATTACGCCTCTGACAAAGTGCTAGGCAGCACGAAATGCGTCGGCGAAGGAAGACTTGAGTGATGTCCCGACAACTTTGCTGTAGCTTTCACCAAATAAAACGCTGAGATTTACCTACCTGTGTTGCGGGTCTTTCGAGGGGACACCGCTTTGTTTGGATTTATGAAAACGGCCAGTCCTGCCGTGAAAGTTGCCCCACCGCATAGAAGCGGACCAATGCAGATGCCAACCGGCATGCAGCAGTAATTGGGCTGGAGGTGCAGTGGTGAAAGTCGGATGGTGCAGCAGAGTATGTGCAAGACATTTACTGACCCACAGGGGATTTTATTATTGTTATTTCTGCTACGCCCAAGCAACTCACTTGAGATGACTAACAGCACTTCAGAGACCAGCAGGCAGTTGAACTGCCCACGCCCACTGGGGCGGGTATTATGAATATAATCAGGTGCTCGACGGCTTGGCGTTTGCAAGTGATTACGCCTCTGACAAAGTGCTAGGCAGCACGAAACGCGTCGGCGAAGGAAGACTTAAGTGATGTCCCGACAACTTTGCTGTAGCTTTCACCAAATAAAACGCTGAGATTTACCTACCTGTGTTGCGGCTCTTTCGAGGGGACACCTCTTTGTTTGGATTTATGAAAACGGCCAGTCCTGCCGTGAAAGTTGCCATGCCGCATAGAAGCGGACCAATGCAGATGCCAACCGGCATGCAGCAGTAATTGGACAGGAGGTGCTGTGGTGAAAGTCGGATGGTGCAGCAGAGTATGTGCAAGACATTTACTGATCCACAGGGGATTTTATTATTGTTATTTCTGCTACGCCCAAGCAACTCACTTGCGATGACTAAGAGCACTTCAGAGATCAGCAGGCAGTTGAACTGTCCACGCCCACTGGGGCGAGTATTATGAATATAATCAGGTGCTCGACGGCTTGGCGTTTGCAAGTGATTACGCCTCTGACAAAGTGCTAGGCAGCACGAAATGCGTCGGCGAAGGAAGACTTGAGTGATGTCCCGACAACTTTGCTGTAGCTTTCACCAAATAAAACGCTGAGATTTACCTACCTGTGTTGCGGCTCTTTCAAGGGGACACCTCTTTGTTTGGATTTATGAAAACGGCCAGTCCTGCCGTGAAAGTTGCCCCGCCGCATAGAAGCAGACCAATGCAGATGCCAACCGGCATGCAGCAGTAATTGGACAGGAGGTGCGGTGGTGAAAGTCGGATGGTGCAGCAGAGTATGTGCGAGACATTTACTGACCCACAGGGGATTTTATTATTGTTATTTCTGCTACGCCCAAGCAACTCACTTGAGATGACTAAGAGCACTTCAGAGACCAGCAGGCAGTTGAACTGTCCACGCCCACTGGGGCGGGTATTATGAATATAATCAGGTGCTCGACGGCTTGGCGTTTGCAAGTGATTACACCTCTGACAAAGTGCTAGGCAGCACGAAACGCGTCGGCGAAGGAAGACTTGAGTGATGTCCCGACAACTTTGCTGTAGCTTTCACCAAATAAAACGGTGAGATTTAACTACCTGTGTTGCAGCTCTTTCGAGGGGACACCTCTTTGTTTGGATTTATGAAATCGGCCAGTCCTACCGTGAAAGTTGCCCCGCCGCATAGAAGCGGACCAATGCAGATGCCAACCGGCATTCAGCAGTAATTGGACAGGAGGTGCGGTGGTGAAAGTCGGATGGTGCAGCAGAGTATGTGCGAGACATTTACTGACCCACAGGGGATTTTATTATTGTTATTTCTGCTACGCCCAAGCAACTCACTTGAGATGACTAAGAGCACTTCAGAGACCAGCAGGCAGTTGAACTGTCCACGCCCACTGGGGCGGGTATTATGAATATAATCAGGTGCTCGACGGCTTGGCGTTTGCAAGTGATTACGCCTCTGACAAAGTGCTAGGCAGCACAAAACGCGTTGGCGAAGGAAGACTTGAGTGATGTCCCAACAACTTTGCTGTAGCTTTCACCAAATAAAACGCTGAGATTTACCTATCTGTGTTGCGGCTCTTTCGAGGGGACACCTCTTTGTTTGGATTTATGAAAACGGCCAGTCCTGCCGTGAAAGTTGCCCCGCCTCATAGAAGCGGACCAATGCAGATGCCAACCGGCATGCAGCAGTAATTGGACAGGAGGTGCGGTGGTGAAAGTCGGATGGTGCAGCAGAGTATGTGTGAGACATTTACTGACCCACAGGGGATTTTACTATTGTTATTTCTGCTACGCCCAAGCAACTCACTTGAGATGACTAAGAGCACTTCAGAGACCAGCAGGCAGTTGAACTGTCCACGCCCACTGGGGCGGGTATTAAGAATATAATCAGGTGCTCGACGGCTTGGCGTTTGCAAGTGATTACGTCTCTGACAAAGTGCTAGGCAGCACGAAACGCGTCGGCGAAGGAAGACTTGAGTGATGTCCCGACAACTTTGCTGTAGCTTTCACCAAATAAAACGCTGAGATTTACCTACCTGTGTTGCGGCTCTTTCGAGGGGACACCTCTTTGTTTGGATTTATGAAAACGGCCAGTCCTGCCGTGAAAATTGCCCCGCCGCATAGAAGTGGACCAATGCAGATGCCAACCGGCATGCAGCAGTAATTGGACAGGAGGTGCAGTGGTGAAAGTCGGATGGTGCAGCAGAGTATGTGCGAGAAATTTACTGACCCACAGGGGATTTTATTATTGTTATTTCTGCTACGCCCAAGCAACTCACTTGAGATGACTAAGAGCACTTCAGAGACCAGCAGGCAGTTGAACTGTCCACGCCCACTGGGGCGGGTATTATGAATATAATCAGGTGCTCGATGGATTGACGTTTGCAAGTGATTACGCCTCTGACAAAGTGCTAGGCAGCACGAAACGCGTCGGCGAAGGAAGACTTGAGTGATGTCCCGACAACTTTGCTGTAGCTTTCACCAAATAAAACGCTGAGATTTACCTACCTGTGTTGCGGCTCTTTCGAGGGGACACCTCTTTGTTTGGATTTATGAAAACGGCCAGTCCTGCCGTGAAAGTTACCGCGCCGCATAGAAGCGGACCAATGCAGATGCCAACCGGCATGCAGCAGTAATTGGACAGGAGGTGCGGTGGTGAAAGTCGGATGGTGCAGCAGAATATGTGCGAGACATTTACTGACCCACAGGGGATTTTATTATTGTTATTTCTGCTACGCCCAAGCAACTCACTTGAGATGACTAAGAGCACTTCAGAGACCAGCAGGCAGTTGAACTGTCCACGCCCACTGGGGCGGATATTATGAATATAATCAGGTGCTCGATGGCTTGGCGTTTGCAAGTGATTACGCCTCTGAGAAAGTGCTAGGCAGAACGAAACGCGTCGGCGAAGGAAGACTTGAGTGATGTCCCGACAACTTTGCTGTAGCTTTCACCAAATAAAACGCTGAGATTTACCTACCTGTGTTGCGGCTCTTTCGAGGGGACACCTCTTTGTTTGGATTTATGAAAACGGCCAGTCCTGCCGTGAAAGTTGCCATGCCGCATAGAAGCGGACCAATGCAGATGCCAACCGGCATGCAGCAGTAATTGGACAGGAGGTGCTGTGGTGAAAGTCGGATGGTGCAGCAGAGTATGTGCGAGACATTTACTGACCCACAGGGGATTTTATTATTGTTATTTCTGCTACGCCCAAGCAACTCACTTGAGATGACTAAGAGCACTTCAGAGACCAGCAGGCAGTTGAACTGTCCACGCCCACTGGGGCGGGTATTATGAATATAATCAGGTGCTCGACGGCTTGGCGTTTGCAAGTGATTACGCCTCTGACAAAGTACTAGGCAGCACGAAACGCGTCGGCGAAGGAAGACTTGAGTGATGTCCCGACAACTTTGCTGTAGCTTTCACCAAATAAAACGCTGAGATTTACCTACCTGTGTTGCGGCTCTTTCAAGGGGACACCTCTTTGTTTGGATTTATGAAAACGGCCAGTCCTGCCGTGAAAGTTGCCCCGCCGCATAGAAGCAGACCAATGCAGATGCCAACCGGCATGCAGCAGTAATTGGACAGGAGGTGCGGTGGTGAAAGTCGGATGGTGCAGCAGAGTATGTGCGAGACATTTACTGACCCACAGGGGATTTTATTATTGTTATTTCTGCTACGCCCAAGCAACTCACTTGAGATGACTAAGAGCACTTCAGAGACCAGCAGGCAGTTGAACTGTCCACGCCCACTGGGGCGGGTATTATGAATATAATCAGGTGCTCGACGGCATGGCGTTTGCAAGTGATTACACCTCTGACAAAGTGCTAGGCAGCACGAAACGCGTCGGCGAAGGAAGACTTGAGTGATGTCCCTACAACTTTGCTGTAGCTTTCACCAAATAAAACGCTGAGATTTACCTACCTGTGTTGCAGCTCTTTCGAGGGGACACCTCTTTGTTTGGATTTATGAAAACGGCCAGTCCTACCGTGAAAGTTGCCCCGCCGCATAGAAGCGGACCAATGCAGATGCCAACCGGCATTCAGCAGTAATTGGACAGGAGGTGCGGTGGTGAAAGTCGGATGGTGCAGCAGAGTATGTGCGAGACATTTACTGACCCACAGGGGATTTTATTATTGTTATTTCTGCTACGCCCAAGCAACTCACTTGAGATGACTAAGAGCACTTCAGAGACCAGCAGGCAGTTGAACTGTCCACGCCCACTGGGGCGGGTATTATGAATATAATCAGGTGCTCGACGGCTTGGCGTTTGCAAGTGATTACGCCCTGACAAAGTGCTAGGCAGCACAAAACGCGTTGGCGAAGGAAGACTTGAGTGATGTCCCAACAACTTTGCTGTAGCTTTCACCAAATAAAACGCTGAGATTTACCTATCTGTGTTGCGGCTCTTTCGAGGGGACACCTCTTTGTTTGGATTTATGAAAACGGCCAGACCTGCCGTGAAAGTTGCCCCGCCGCATAGAAGCGGACCAATGCAGATGCCAACCGGCATGCAGCAGTAATTGGACAGGAGGTGCGGTGGTGAAAGTCGGATGGTGCAGCAGAGTATGTGTGAGACATTTACTGACCCACAGGGGATTTTACTATTGTTATTTCTGCTACGCCCAAGCAACTCACTTGAGATGACTAAGAGCACTTCAGAGACCAGCAGGCAGTTGAACTGTCCACGCCCACTGGGGCGGGTATTAAGAATATAATCAGGTGCTCGACGGCTTGGCGTTTGCAAGTGATTACGCCTCTGACAAAGTGCTAGGCAGCACGAAACGCGTCGGCGAAGGAAGACTTGAGTGATGTCCCGACAACTTTGCTGTAGCTTTCACCAAATAAAACGCAGAGATTTACCTACCTGTGTTGCGGCTCTTTCGAGGGGACACCTCTTTGTTTGGATTTATGAAAACGGCCAGTCCTGCCGTGAAAGTTGCCCCGCCGCATAGAAGTGGACCAATGCAGATGCCAACCGGCATGCAGCAGTAATTGGACAGGAGGTGCAGTGGTGAAAGTCGGATGGTGCAGCAGAGTATGTGCCAGACATTTACTGACCCACAGGGGATTTTATTATTGTTATTTCTGCTACGCCCAAGCAACTCACTTGAGATGACTAAGAGCACTTCAGAGACCAGCAGGCAGTTGAACTGTCCATGCCCACTGGGGAGGGTATTATGAATATAATCAGGTGCTCGATGGATTGGCGTTTGCAAGTGATTACGCCTCTGACAAAGTGCTAGGCAGCACGAAACGCGTCGGCGAAGGAAGACTTGAGTGATGTCCCGACAACTTTGCTGTAGCTTTCACCAAATAAAACGCTGAGATTTACCTACCAGTGTTGCGGCTCTTTCGAGGGGACACCTCTTTGTTTGGATTTATGAAAACGGCCAGTCCTGCCGTGAAAGTTACCCCACCGCATAGAAGCGGACCAATGCAGATGCCAACCGGCATGCAGCAGTAATTGGACAGGAGGTGCGGTGGTGAAAGTCGGATGGTGCAGCAGAATATGTGCGAGACATTTACTGACCCACAGGGGATTTTATTATTGTTATTTCTGCTACGCCCAAGCAACTCACTTGAGATGACTAAGAGCAGTTCAGAGACCAGCAGGCAGTTGAGCTGTCCACGCCCACTGGGGCGGATATTATGAATATAATCAGGTGCTCGATGGCTTGGCGTTTGCAAGTGATTACGACTCTGACAAAGTGCTAGGCAGCACGAAACGCATTGGTGAAGGAAGACTTGAGTGATGTCCCGACAACTTTGCTGTAGCTTTCACCAAATAAAACGCTGAGATTTACCTACCTGTGTTGCGGCTCTTTCGAGGGGACACCTCTTTGTTTGGATTTATGAAAACGGCCAGTCCTGCCGTGAAAGTTGCCCCGTCGCATAGAAGCGGACCAATGCAGATGCCAACCGGCATGCAGCAGTAATTGGACAGGAGGTGCGGTGGTGAAAGTCGGATGCTGCAGCAGAGTATGTGCGAGACATTTACTCACCCACATGGGATTTTATTATTGTTATTTCTGCTACGCCCAAGCAACTCACTTGAGATGACTAACAGCACTTCAGAGACCAGCAGGCAGTTGAACTGCCCACGCCCACTGGGGCGGGTATTATGAATATAATCAGGTGCTCGACGGCTTGGCGTTTGCAAGTGATTACGCCTCTGACAAAGTGCTAGGCAGCACGAAACGCGTCGGCGAAGGAAGACTTGAGTGATGTCCCGACAACTTTGCTGTAGCTTTCACCAAATAAAACGCTGAGATTTACCTACCTGTGTTGCGGCTCTTTCGAGGGGACACCTCTTTGTTTGGATATATGAAAACGGCCAGTCCTGCCGTGAAAGTTGCCATGCCGCATAGAAGCGGACCAATGCAGATGCCAACCGGCATGCAGCAGTAATTGGACAGGAGGTGCTGTGGTGAAAGTCGGATGGTGCAGCAGAGTATGTGCGAGACATTTACTGATCCACAGGGGATTTTATTATTGTTATTTCTGCTACGCCCAAGCAACTCACTTGCGATGACTAAGAGCACTTCAGAGATCAGCAGGCAGTTGAACTGTCCACGCCCACTGGGGCGAGTATTATGAATATAATCAGGTGCTCGACGGCTTGGCGTTTGCAAGTGATTACGCCTCTGACAAAGTGCTAGGCAGCACGAAACGCGTCGGCGAAGGAAGACTTGAGTGATGTCCCGACAACTTTGCTGTAGCTTTCACCAAATAAAACGCTGAGATTTACCTACCTGTGTTGCGGCTCTTTCAAGGGGACACCTCTTTGTTTGGATTTATGAAAACGGCCAGTCCTGCCGTGAAAGTTGCCATGCCGCATAGAAGCGGACCAATGCAGATGCCAACCGGCATGCAGCAGTAATTGGACAGGAGGTGCTGTGGTGAAAGTCGGATGGTGCAGCAGAGTATGTGCGAGACATTTACTGATCCACAGGTGATTTTATTATTGTTATTTCTGCTACGCCCAAGCAACTCACTTGCGATGACTAAGAGCACTTCAGAGATCAGCAGGCAGTTGAACTGTCCACGCCCACTGGGGCGAGTATTATGAATATAATCAGGTGCTCGACGGCTTGGCGTTTGCAAGTGATTACGCCTCTGGCAAAGTGCTAGGCAGCACGAAACGCATCGGCGAAGGAAGACTTGAGTGATGTCCCGACAACTTTGCTGTAGCTTTCACCAAATAAAACGCTGAGATTTACCTACCTGTGTTGCGGCTCTTTCAAGGGGACACCTCTTTGTTTGGATTTATGAAAACGGCCAGTCCTGCCGTGAAAGTTGCCCCGCCGCATAGAAGCAGACCAATGCAGATGCCAACCGGCATGCAGCAGTAATTGGACAGGAGGTGCGGTGGTGAAAGTCGGATGGTGCAGCAGAGTATGTGCGAGACATTTACTGACCCACAGGGGATTTTATTATTGTTATTTCTGCTACGCCCAAGCAACTCACTTGAGATGACTAAGAGCACTTCAGAGACCAGCAGGCAGTTGAACTGTCCACGCCCACTGGGGCGGGTATTATGAATATAATCAGGTGCTCGACGGCTTGGCGTTTGCAAGTGATTACACCTCTGACAAAGTGCTAGGCAGCACGAAACGCATCGGCGAAGGAAGACTTGAGTGATGTCCCGACAACTTTGTTGTAGCTTTCACCAAATAAAACGCTGAGATTTACCTACCTGTGTTGCAGCTCTTTCGAGGGGACACCTCTTTGTTTGGATTTATGAAAACGGCCAGTCCTACCGTGAAAGTTGCCCCGCCGCATAGAAGCGGACCAATGCAGATGCCAACCGGCATTCAGCAGTAATTGGACAGGAGGTGCGGTGGTGAAAGTCGGATGGTGCAGCAGAGTATGTGCGAGACATTTACTGACCCACAGGGGATTTTATTATTGTTATTTCTGCTACGCCCAAGCAACTCACTTGAGATGACTAAGAGCACTTCAGAGACCAGCAGGCAGTTGAACTGTCCACGCCCACTGGGGCGGGTATTATGAATATAATCAGGTGCTCGACGGCTTGGCGTTTGCAAGTGATTACGCCCCTGACAAAGTGCTAGGCAGCACAAAACGCGTTGGCGAAGGAAGACTTGAGTGATGTCCCAACAACTTTGCTGTAGCTTTCACCAAATAAAACGCTGAGATTTACCTATCTGTGTTGCGGCTCTTTCGAGGGGACACCTCTTTGTTTGGATTTATGAAAACGGCCAGTCCTGCCGTGAAAGTTGCCCCGCCGCATAGAAGCGGACCAATGCAGATGCCAACCGGCATGCAGCAGTAATTGGACAGGAGGTGCGTTGGTGAAAGTCGGATGGTGCAGCAGAGTATGTGTGAGACATTTACTGACCCACAGGGGATTTTACTATTGTTATTTCTGCTACGCCCAAGCAACTCACTTGAGATGACTAAGAGCACTTCAGAGACCAGCAGGCAGTTGAACTGTCCACGCCCACTGGGGCGGGTATTAAGAATATAATCAGGTGCTCGACGGCTTGGCGTTTGCAAGTGATTACGCCTCTGACAAAGTGCTAGGCAGCACGAAACGCGTCGGCGAAGGAAGACTTGAGTGATGTCCCGACAACTTTGCTGTAGCTTTCACCAAATAAAACGCTGAGATTTACCTACCTGTGTTGCGGCTCTTTCGAGGGGACACCTCTTTGTTTGGATTTATGAAAACGGCCAGTCCTGCCGTGCAAGTTGCCCCGCCGCATAGAAGTGGACCAATGCAGATGCCAACCGGCATGCAGCAGTAATTGGACAGGAGGTGCAGTGGTGAAAGTCGGATGGTGCAGCAGAGTATGTGCGAGACATTTACTGACCCACAGGGGATTTTATTATTGTTATTTCTGCTACGCCCAAGCAACTCACTTGAGATGACTAAGAGCACTTCAGAGACCAGCAGGCAGTTGAACTGTCAACGCCCACTGGGGCGGGTATTATGAATATAATCAGGTGCTCGATGGATTGGCGTTTGCAAGTGATTACGCCTCTGACAAAGTGCTAGGCAGCACGAAACGCGTCGGCGAAGGAAGACTTGAGTGATGTCCCGACAACTTTGCTGGCTTTCACCAAATAAAACGCTGAGATTTACCTACCTGTGTTGCGGCTCTTTCGAGGGGACACCTCTTTGTTTGGATTTATGAAAACGGCCAGTCCTGCCGTGAAAGTTACCCCGCCGCATAGAAGCGGACCAATGCAGATGCCAACCGGCATGCAGCAGTAATTGGACAGGAGGTGCGGTGGTGAAACTCGGATGGTGCAGCAGAATATGTGCGAGACATTTACTGACCCACAGGGGTTTTTATTATTGTTATTTCTGCTACGCCCAAGCAACTCACTTGAGATGACTAAGAGCACTTCAGAGACCAGCAGGCAGTTGAACTGTCCACGCCCACTGGGGCGGGTATTAAGAATATAATCAGGTGCTCGACGTCTTGGCGTTTGCAAGTGATTACGCCTCTGACAAAGTGCTAGGCAGCACGAAACGCGTCGGCGAAGGAAGAGTTGAGTGATGTCCCGACAACTTTGCTGTAGCTTTCACCAAATAAAACGCTGAGATTTACCTACCTGTGTTGCGGCTCTTTCGAGGGGACACCTCTTTGTTTGGATTTATGAAAACGGCCAGTCCTGCCGTGAAAGTTGCCCCGCCGCACAGAAGTGGACCAATGCAGATGCCAACCGGCATGCAGCAGTAATTGGACAGGAGGTGCAGTGGTGAAAGTCGGATGGTGCAGCAGAGTATGTGCGAGACATTTACTGACCCACAGGGGATTTTATTATTGTTATTTCTGCTACGCCCAAGCAACTCACTTGAGATGACTAAGAGCACTTCAGAGACCAGCAGGCAGTTGAACTGTCCACGCCCACTGGGGCGGGTATTAAGAATATAATCAGGTGCTCGACGGCTTGGCGTTTGCAAGTGATTACGCCTCTGACAAAGTGCTAGGCAGCACGAAACGCGTCGGCGAAGGAAGACTTGAGTGATGTCCCGACAACTTTGCTGTAGCTTTCACCAAATAAAACGCTGAGATTTACCTACCTGTGTTGCGGCTCTTTCGAGGGGACACCTCTTTGTTTGGATTTATGAAAACGGCCAGTCCTGCCGTGAAAGTTGCCCCGCCGCATAGAAGTGGACCAATGCAGGTGCCAACCGGCATGCAGCAGTAATTGGACAGGAGGTGCAGTGGTGAAAGTCGGATGGTGCAGCAGAGTATGTGCCAGACATTTACTGACCCACAGGGGATTTTATTATTGTTATTTCTGCTACGCCCAAGCAACTCACTTGAGATGACTAAGAGCACTTCAGAGACCAGCAGGCAGTTGAACTGTCCATGCCCACTGGGGAGGGTATTATGAATATAATCAGGTGCTCGATGGATTGGCGTTTGCAAGTGATTACGCCTCTGACAAAGTGCTAGGCAGCACGAAACGCGTCGGCGAAGGAAGACTTGAGTGATGTCCCGACAACTTTGCTGTAGCTTTCACCAAATAAAACGCTGAGATTTACCTACCAGTGTTGCGGCTCTTTCGAGGGGACACCTCTTTGTTTGGATTTATGAAAACGGCCAGTCCTGCCGTGAAAGTTACCCCACCGCATAGAAGCGGACCAATGCAGATGCCAACCGGCATGCAGCAGTAATTGGACAGGAGGTGCGGTGGTGAAAGTCGGATGGTGCAGCAGAATATGTGCGAGACATTTACTGACCCACAGGGGATTTTATTATTGTTATTTCTGCTACGCCCAAGCAACTCACTTGAGATGACTAAGAGCAGTTCAGAGACCAGCAGGCAGTTGAGCTGTCCACGCCCACTGGGGCGGATATTATGAATATAATCAGGTGCTCGATGGCTTGGCGTTTGCAAGTGATTACGACTCTGACAAAGTGCTAGGCAGCACGAAACGCATTGGTGAAGGAAGACTTGAGTGATGTCCCGACAACTTTGCTGTAGCTTTCACCAAATAAAACGCTGAGATTTACCTACCTGTGTTGCGGCTCTTTCGAGGGGACACCTCTTTGTTTGGATTTATGAAAACGGCCAGTCCTGCCGTGAAAGTTGCCCCGTCGCATAGAAGCGGACCAATGCAGATGCCAACCGGCATGCAGCAGTAATTGGACAGGAGGTGCGGTGGTGAAAGTCGGATGCTGCAGCAGAGTATGTGCGAGACATTTACTCACCCACATGGGATTTTATTATTGTTATTTCTGCTACGCCCAAGCAACTCACTTGAGATGACTAACAGCACTTCAGAGACCAGCAGGCAGTTGAACTGTCCACGCCCACTGGGGCGGGTATTATGAATATAATCAGGTGCTCGACGGCTTGGCGTTTGCAAGTGATTACGCCTCTGACAAAGTGCTAGGCAGCACGAAACGCGTCGGCGAAGGAAGACTTGAGTGATGTCCCGACAACTTTGCTGTAGCTTTCACCAAATAAAACGCTGAGATTTACCTACCTGTGTTGCGGCTCTTTCGAGGGGACACCTCTTTGTTTGGATATATGAAAACGGCCAGTCCTGCCGTGAAAGTTGCCATGCCGCATAGAAGCGGACCAATGCAGATGCCAACCGGCATGCAGCAGTAATTGGACAGGAGGTGCTGTGGTGAAAGTCGGATGGTGCAGCAGAGTATGTGCGAGACATTTACTGATCCACAGGGGATTTTATTATTGTTATTTCTGCTACGCCCAAGCAACTCACTTGCGATGACTAAGAGCACTTCAGAGATCAGCAGGCAGTTGAACTGTCCACGCCCACTGGGGCGAGTATTATGAATATAATCAGGTGCTCGACGGCTTGGCGTTTGCAAGTGATTACGCCTCTGACAAAGTGCTAGGCAGCACGAAACGCGTCGGCGAAGGAAGACTTGAGTGATGTCCCGACAACTTTGCTGTAGCTTTCACCAAATAAAACGCTGAGATTTACCTACCTGTGTTGCGGCTCTTTCAAGGGGACACCTCTTTGTTTGGATTTATGAAAACGGCCAGTCCTGCCGTGAAAGTTGCCATGCCGCATAGAAGCGGACCAATGCAGATGCCAACCGGCATGCAGCAGTAATTGGACAGGAGGTGCTGTGGTGAAAGTCGGATGGTGCAGCAGAGTATGTGCGAGACATTTACTGATCCACAGGTGATTTTATTATTGTTATTTCTGCTACGCCCAAGCAACTCACTTGCGATGACTAAGAGCACTTCAGAGATCAGCAGGCAGTTGAACTGTCCACGCCCACTGGGGCGAGTATTATGAATATAATCAGGTGCTCGACGGCTTGGCGTTTGCAAGTGATTACGCCTCTGGCAAAGTGCTAGGCAGCACGAAACGCATCGGCGAAGGAAGACTTGAGTGATGTCCCGACAACTTTGCTGTAGCTTTCACCAAATAAAACGCTGAGATTTACCTACCTGTGTTGCGGCTCTTTCAAGGGGACACCTCTTTGTTTGGATTTATGAAAACGGCCAGTCCTGCCGTGAAAGTTGCCCCGCCGCATAGAAGCAGACCAATGCAGATGCCAACCGGCATGCAGCAGTAATTGGACAGGAGGTGCGGTGGTGAAAGTCGGATGGTGCAGCAGAGTATGTGCGAGACATTTACTGACCCACAGGGGATTTTATTATTGTTATTTCTGCTACGCCCAAGCAACTCACTTGAGATGACTAAGAGCACTTCAGAGACCAGCAGGCAGTTGAACTGTCCACGCCCACTGGGGCGGGTATTATGAATATAATCAGGTGCTCGACGGCTTGGCGTTTGCAAGTGATTACACCTCTGACAAAGTGCTAGGCAGCACGAAACGCATCGGCGAAGGAAGACTTGAGTGATGTCCCGACAACTTTGCTGTAGCTTTCACCAAATAAAACGCTGAGATTTACCTACCTGTGTTGCAGCTCTTTCGAGGGGACACCTCTTTGTTTGGATTTATGAAAACGGCCAGTCCTACCGTGAAAGTTGCCCCGCCGCATAGAAGCGGACCAATGCAGATGCCAACCGGCATTCAGCAGTAATTGGACAGGAGGTGCGGTGGTGAAAGTCGGATGGTGCAGCAGAGTATGTGCGAGACATTTACTGACCCACAGGGGATTTTATTATTGTTATTTCTGCTACGCCCAAGCAACTCACTTGAGATGACTAAGAGCACTTCAGAGACCAGCAGGCAGTTGAACTGTCCACGCCCACTGGGGCGGGTATTATGAATATAATCAGGTGCTCGACGGCTTGGCGTTTGCAAGTGATTACGCCTCTGACAAAGTGCTAGGCAGCACGAAACGCGTTGGCGAAGGAAGACTTGAGTGATGTCCCAACAACTTTGCTGTAGCTTTCACCAAATAAAACGCTGAGATTTACCTATCTGTGTTGCGGCTCTTTCGAGGGGACACCTCTTTGTTTGGATTTATGAAAACGGCCAGTCCTGCCGTGAAAGTTGCCCCGCCGCATAGAAGCGGACCAATGCAGATGCCAACCGGCATGCAGCAGTAATTGGACAGGAGGTGCGGTGGTGAAAGTCGGATGGTGCAGCAGAGTATGTGTGAGACATTTACTGACCCACAGGGGATTTTACTATTGTTATTTCTGCTACGCCCAAGCAACTCACTTGAGATGACTAAGAGCACTTCAGAGACCAGCAGGCAGTTGAACTGGCCACGCCCACTGGGGCGGGTATTAAGAATATAATCAGGTGCTCGACGGCTTGGCGTTTGCAAGTGATTACGCCTCTGACAAAGTGCTAGGCAGCACGAAACGCGTCGGCGAAGGAAGACTTGAGTGATGTCCCGACAACTTTGCTGTAGCTTTCACCAAATAAAACGCTGAGATTTACCTACCTGTGTTGCGGCTCTTTCGAGGGGACACCTCTTTGTTTGGATTTATGAAAACGGCCAGTCCTGCCGTGCAAGTTGCCCCGCCGCATAGAAGTGGACCAATGCAGATGCCAACCGGCATGCAGCAGTAATTGGACAGGAGGTGCAGTGGTGAAAGTCGGATGGTGCAGCAGAGTATGTGCGAGACATTTACTGACCCACAGGGGATTTTATTATTGTTATTTCTGCTACGCCCAAGCAACTCACTTGAGATGACTAAGAGCACTTCAGAGACCAGCAGGCAGTTGAACTGTCCACGCCCACTGGGGCGGGTATTATGAATATAATCAGGTGCTCGATGGATTGGCGTTTGCAAGTGATTACGCCTCTGACAAAGTGCTAGGCAGCACGAAACGCGTCGGCGAAGGAAGACTTGAGTGATGTCCCGACAACTTTGCTGTAGCTTTCACCAAATAAAACGCTGAGATTTACCTACCTGTGTTGCGGCTCTTTCGAGGGGACACCTCTTTGTTTGGCTTTATGAAAACGGCCAGTCCTGCCGTGAAAGTTACCCCGCCGCATAGAAGCGGACCAATGCAGATGCCAACCGGCATGCAGCAGTAATTGGACAGGGCGGTGCGGTGGTGAAACTCGGATGGTGCAGCAGAATATGTGCGAGACATTTACTGACCCACAGGGGTTTTTATTATTGTTATTTCTGCTACGCCCAAGCAACTCACTTGAGATGACTAAGAGCACTTCAGAGACCAGCAGGCAGTTGAACTGTCCACGCCCACTGGGGCGGGTATTATGAATATAATCAGGTGCTCGATGGATTGGCGTTTGCAAGTGATTACGCCTCTGACAAAGTGCTAGGCAGCACGAAACGCGTCGGCGAAGGAAGACTTGAGTGATGTCCCGACAACTTTGCTGTAGCTTTCACCAAATAAAACGCTGAGATTTACCTACCTGTGTTGCGGCTCTTTCGAGGGGACACCTCTTTGTTTGGATTTATGAAAACGGCCAGTCCTGCCGTGAAAGTTGCCCCGCCGCATAGAAGCGGACCAATGCAGATGCCAACCGGCATGCAGCAGTAATTGGACAGGAGGTGCGGTGGTGAAAGTCGGATGGTGCAGCAGAATATGTGCGAGACATTTACTGACCCACAGGGGATTTTATTATTGTTATTTCTGCTACGCCCAAGCAACTCACTTGAGATGACTAAGAGCAGTTCAGAGACCAGCAGGCAGTTGAACTGTCCACGCCCACTGGGGCGGATATTATGAATATAATCAGGTGCTCGATGGCTTGGCGTTTGCAAGTGATTACGACTCTGACAAAGTGCTAGGCAGCACGAAACGCATCGGCGAAGGAAGACTTGAGTGATGTCCCGACAACTTTGCTGTAGCTTTCACCAAATAAAACGCTGAGATTTACCTACCTGTGTTGCGGCTCTTTCGAGGGGACACCTCTTTGTTTGGATTTATGAAAACGGCCAGTCCTGCCGTGAAAGTTGCCCCGCCGCATAGAAGCGGACCAATGCAGATGCCAACCGGCATGCAGCAGTAATTGGACAGGAGGTGCGGTGGTGAAAGTCGGATGCTGCAGCAGAGTATGTGCGAGACATTTACTGACCCACAGGGGATTTTATTATTGTTATTTCTGCTACGCCCAAGCAACTCACTTGAGATGACTAACAGCACTTCAGAGACCAGCAGGCAGTTGAACTGCCCACGCCCACTGGGGCGGGTATTATGAATATAATCAGGTGCTCGACGGCTTGGCCTTTGCAAGTGATTACGCCTCTGACAAAGTGCTAGGCAGAACGAAACGCGTCGGCGAAGGAAGACTTGAGTGATGTCCCGACAACTTTGCTGTAGCTTTCACCAAATAAAACGCTGAGATTTACCTACCTGTGTTGCGGCTCTTTCGAGGGGACACCTCTTTGTTTGGATTTATGAAAACGGCCAGTCCTGCCGTGAAAGTTGCCCCGCCGCATAGAAGCGGACCAATGCAGATGCCAACCGGCATGCAGCAGTAATTGGACAGGAGGTGCTGTGGTGAAAGTCGGATGGTGCAGCAGAGTATGTGCGAGACATTTACTGATCCACAGGGGATTTTATTATTGTTATTTCTGCTACGCCCAAGCAACTCACTTGAGATGACTAAGAGCACTTCAGAGACCAGCAGGCAGTTGAACTGTCCACGCCCACTGGGGCGGGTATTATGAATATAATCAGGTGCTCGACGGCTTGGCGTTTGCAAGTGATTACGCCTCTGACAAAGTGCTAGGCAGCACGAAACGCGTCGGCGAAGGAAGACTTGAGTGATGTCCCGACAACTTTGCTGTAGCTTTCACCAAATAAAACGCTGAGATTTACCTACCTGTGTTGCGGCTCTTTCGAGGGGACACCTCTTTGTTTGGATTTATGAAAACGGCCAGTCCTGCCGTGAAAGTTGCCATGCCGCATAGAAGCGGACCAATGCAGATGCCAACCGGCATGCAGCAGTAATTGGACAGGAGGTGCTGTGGTGAAAGTCGGATGGTGCAGCAGAGTATGTGCGAGACATTTACTGATCCACAGGGGATTTTATTATTGTTATTTCTGCTACGCCCAAGCAACTCACTTGCGATGACTAAGAGCACTTCAGAGATCAGCAGGCAGTTGAACTGTCCACGCCCACTGGGGCGGGTATTATGAATATAATCAGGTGCTCGACGGCTTGGCGTTTGCAAGTGATTACGCCTCTGACAAAGTGCTAGGCAGCACGAAACGCATCGGCGAAGGAAGACTTGAGTGATGTCCCGACAACTTTGCTGTAGCTTTCACCAAATAAAACGCTGAGATTTACCTACCTGTGTTGCGGCTCTTTCAAGGGGACACCTCTTTGTTTGGATTTATGAAAACGGCCAGTCCTGCCGTGAAAGTTGCCCCGCCGCATAGAAGCAGACCAATGCAGATGCCAACCGGCATGCAGCAGTAATTGGACAGGAGGTGCGGTGGTGAAAGTCGGATGGTGCAGCAGAGTATGTGCGAGACATTTACTGACCCACAGGGGATTTTATTATTGTTATTTCTGCTACGCCCAAGCAACTCACTTGAGATGACTAAGAGCACTTCAGAGACCAGCAGGCAGTTGAACTGTCCACGCCCACTGGGGCGGGTATTATGAATATAATCAGGTGCTCGACGGCTTGGCGTTTGCAAGTGATTACGCCTCTGACAAAGTGCTAGGCAGCACGAAACGCATCGGCGAAGGAAGACTTGAGTGATGTCCCGACAACTTTGCTGTAGCTTTCACCAAATAAAACGCTGAGATTTACCTACCTGTGTTGCGGCTCTTTCGAGGGGACACCTCTTTGTTTGGATTTATGAAAACGGCCAGTCCTGCCGTGAAAGTTGCCCCGCCGCATAGAAGCGGACCAATGCAGATGCCAACCGGCATGCAGCAGTAATTGGACAGGAGGTGCGGTGGTGAAAGTCGGATGGTGCAGCAGAGTATGTGCGAGACATTTACTGACCCACAGGGGATTTTATTATTGTTATTTCTGCTACGCCCAAGCAACTCACTTGAGATGACTAAGAGCACTTCAGAGACCAGCAGGCAGTTGAACTGTCCACGCCCACTGGGGCGGGTATTATGAATATAATCAGGTGCTCGACGGCTTGGCGTTTGCAAGTGATTACGCCTCTGACAAAGTGCTAGGCAGCACGAAACGCGTCGGCGAAGGAAGACTTGAGTGATGTCCCGACAACTTTGCTGTAGCTTTCACCAAATAAAACGCTGAGATTTACCTACCTGTGTTGCGGCTCTTTCGAGGGGACACCTCTTTGTTTGGATTTATGAAAACGGCCAGTCCTGCCGTGAAAGTTGCCCCGCCGCATAGAAGCGGACCAATGCAGATGCCAACCGGCATGCAGCAGTAATTGGACAGGAGGTGCGGTGGTGAAAGTCGGATGGTGCAGCAGAGTATGTGCGAGACATTTACTGACCCACAGGGGATTTTATTATTGTTATTTCTGCTACGCCCAAGCAACTCACTTGAGATGACTAAGAGCACTTCAGAGACCAGCAGGCAGTTGAACTGTCCACGCCCACTGGGGCGGGTATTATGAATATAATCAGGTGCTCGACGGCTTGGCGTTTGCAAGTGATTACGCCTCTGACAAAGTGCTAGGCAGCACGAAACGCGTCGGCGAAGGAAGACTTGAGTGATGTCCCGACAACTTTGCTGTAGCTTTCACCAAATAAAACGCTGAGATTTACCTACCTGTGTTGCGGCTCTTTCGAGGGGACACCTCTTTGTTTGGATTTATGAAAACGGCCAGTCCTGCCGTGAAAGTTGCCCCGCCGCATAGAAGCGGACCAATGCAGATGCCAACCGGCATGCAGCAGTAATTGGACAGGAGGTGCAGTGGTGAAAGTCGGATGGTGCAGCAGAGTATGTGCGAGACATTTACTGACCCACAGGGGATTTTATTATTGTTATTTCTGCTACGCCCAAGCAACTCACTTGAGATGACTAAGAGCACTTCAGAGACCAGCAGGCAGTTGAACTGTCCACGCCCACTGGGGCGGGTATTATGAATATAATCAGGTGCTCGATGGCTTGGCGTTTGCAAGTGATTACGCCTCTGACAAAGTGCTAGGCAGCACGAAACGCGTCGGCGAAGGAAGACTTGAGTGATGTCCCGACAACTTTGCTGTAGCTTTCACCAAATAAAACGCTGAGATTTACCTACCTGTGTTGCGGCTCTTTCGAGGGGACACCTCTTTGTTTGGATTTATGAAAACGGCCAGTCCTGCCGTGAAAGTTGCCCCGCCGCATAGAAGCGGACCAATGCAGATGCCAACCGGCATGCAGCAGTAATTGGACAGGAGGTGCGGTGGTGAAAGTCGGATGGTGCAGCAGAGTATGTGCGAGACATTTACTGACCCACAGGGGATTTTATTATTGTTATTTCTGCTACGCCCAAGCAACTCACTTGAGATGACTAAGAGCACTTCAGAGACCAGCAGGCAGTTGAACTGTCCACGCCCACTGGGGCGGGTATTAAGAATATAATCAGGTGCTCGACGGCTTGGCGTTTGCAAGTGATTACGCCTCTGACAAAGTGCTAGGCAGCACGAAACGCGTCGGCGAAGGAAGACTTGAGTGATGTCCCGACAACTTTGCTGTAGCTTTCACCAAATAAAACGCTGAGATTTACCTACCTGTGTTGCGGCTCTTTCGAGGGGACACCTCTTTGTTTGGATTTATGAAAACGGCCAGTCCTGCCGTGAAAGTTGCCCCGCCGCATAGAAGTGGACCAATGCAGATGCCAACCGGCATGCAGCAGTAATTGGACAGGAGGTGCAGTGGTGAAAGTCGGATGGTGCAGCAGAGTATGTGCGAGACATTTACTGACCCACAGGGGATTTTATTATTGTTATTTCTGCTACGCCCAAGCAACTCACTTGAGATGACTAAGAGCACTTCAGAGACCAGCAGGCAGTTGAACTGTCCACGCCCACTGGGGCGGGTATTATGAATATAATCAGGTGCTCGATGGATTGGCGTTTGCAAGTGATTACGCCTCTGACAAAGTGCTAGGCAGCACGAAACGCGTCGGCGAAGGAAGACTTGAGTGATGTCCCGACAACTTTGCTGTAGCTTTCACCAAATAAAACGCTGAGATTTACCTACCTGTGTTGCGGCTCTTTCGAGGGGACACCTCTTTGTTTGGATTTATGAAAACGGCCAGTCCTGCCGTGAAAGTTGCCCCGCCGCATAGAAGCGGACCAATGCAGATGCCAACCGGCATGCAGCAGTAATTGGACAGGAGGTGCGGTGGTGAAAGTCGGATGGTGCAGCAGAGTATGTGCGAGACATTTACTGACCCACAGGGGATTTTATTATTGTTATTTCTGCTACGCCCAAGCAACTCACTTGAGATGACTAAGAGCACTTCAGAGACCAGCAGGCAGTTGAACTGTCCACGCCCACTGGGGCGGGTATTATGAATATAATCAGGTGCTCGACGGCTTGGCGTTTGCAAGTGATTACGCCTCTGACAAAGTGCTAGGCAGCACGAAACGCGTCGGCGAAGGAAGACTTGAGTGATGTCCCGACAACTTTGCTGTAGCTTTCACCAAATAAAACGCTGAGATTTACCTACCTGTGTTGCGGCTCTTTCGAGGGGACACCTCTTTGTTTGGATTTATGAAAACGGCCAGTCCTGCCGTGAAAGTTGCCCCGCCGCATAGAAGCGGACCAATGCAGATGCCAACCGGCATGCAGCAGTAATTGGACAGGAGGTGCGGTGGTGAAAGTCGGATGGTGCAGCAGAGTATGTGCGAGACATTTACTGACCCACAGGGGATTTTATTATTGTTATTTCTGCTACGCCCAAGCAACTCACTTGAGATGACTAAGAGCACTTCAGAGACCAGCAGGCAGTTGAACTGTCCACGCCCACTGGGGCGGGTATTATGAATATAATCAGGTGCTCGACGGCTTGGCGTTTGCAAGTGATTACGCCTCTGACAAAGTGCTAGGCAGCACGAAACGCGTCGGCGAAGGAAGACTTGAGTGATGTCCCGACAACTTTGCTGTAGCTTTCACCAAATAAAACGCTGAGATTTACCTACCTGTGTTGCGGCTCTTTCGAGGGGACACCTCTTTGTTTGGATTTATGAAAACGGCCAGTCCTGCCGTGAAAGTTGCCCCGCCGCATAGAAGCGGACCAATGCAGATGCCAACCGGCATGCAGCAGTAATTGGACAGGAGGTGCGGTGGTGAAAGTCGGATGGTGCAGCAGAGTATGTGCGAGACATTTACTGACCCACAGGGGATTTTATTATTGTTATTTCTGCTACGCCCAAGCAACTCACTTGAGATGACTAAGAGCACTTCAGAGACCAGCAGGCAGTTGAACTGTCCACGCCCACTGGGGCGGGTATTATGAATATAATCAGGTGCTCGATGGCTTGGCGTTTGCAAGTGATTACGCCTCTGACAAAGTGCTAGGCAGCACGAAACGCGTCGGCGAAGGAAGACTTGAGTGATGTCCCGACAACTTTGCTGTAGCTTTCACCAAATAAAACGCTGAGATTTACCTACCTGTGTTGCGGCTCTTTCGAGGGGACACCTCTTTGTTTGGATTTATGAAAACGGCCAGTCCTGCCGTGAAAGTTGCCCCGCCGCATAGAAGCGGACCAATGCAGATGCCAACCGGCATGCAGCAGTAATTGGACAGGAGGTGCGGTGGTGAAAGTCGGATGGTGCAGCAGAGTATGTGCGAGACATTTACTGACCCACAGGGGATTTTATTATTGTTATTTCTGCTACGCCCAAGCAACTCACTTGAGATGACTAAGAGCACTTCAGAGACCAGCAGGCAGTTGAACTGTCCACGCCCACTGGGGCGGGTATTATGAATATAATCAGGTGCTCGACGGCTTGGCGTTTGCAAGTGATTACGCCTCTGACAAAGTGCTAGGCAGCACGAAACGCGTCGGCGAAGGAAGACTTGAGTGATGTCCCGACAACTTTGCTGTAGCTTTCACCAAATAAAACGCTGAGATTTACCTACCTGTGTTGCGGCTCTTTCGAGGGGACACCTCTTTGTTTGGATTTATGAAAACGGCCAGTCCTGCCGTGAAAGTTGCCACGCCGCATAGAAGCGGACCAATGCAGATGCCAACCGGCATGCAGCAGTAATTGGACAGGAGGTGCTGTGGTGAAAGTCGGATGGTGCAGCAGAGTATGTGCGAGACATTTACTGACCCACAGGGGATTTTATTATTGTTATTTCTGCTACGCCCAAGCAACTCACTTGAGATGACTAAGAGCACTTCAGAGACCAGCAGGCAGTTGAACTGTCCACGCCCACTGGGGCGGGTATTATGAATATAATCAGGTGCTCGACGGCTTGGCGTTTGCAAGTGATTACGCCTCTGACAAAGTGCTAGGCAGCACGAAACGCGTCGGCGAAGGAAGACTTGAGTGATGTCCCGACAACTTTGCTGTAGCTTTCACCAAATAAAACGCTGAGATTTACCTACCTGTGTTGCGGCTCTTTCGAGGGGACACCTCTTTGTTTGGATTTATGAAAACGGCCAGTCCTGCCGTGAAAGTTGCCCCGCCGCATAGAAGCGGACCAATGCAGATGCCAACCGGCATGCAGCAGTAATTGGACAGGAGGTGCGGTGGTGAAAGTCGGATGGTGCAGCAGAGTATGTGCGAGACATTTACTGACCCACAGGGGATTTTATTATTGTTATTTCTGCTACGCCCAAGCAACTCACTTGAGATGACTAAGAGCACTTCAGAGACCAGCAGGCAGTTGAACTGTCCACGCCCACTGGGGCGGGTATTATGAATATAATCAGGTGCTCGACGGCTTGGCGTTTGCAAGTGATTACGCCTCTGACAAAGTGCTAGGCAGCACGAAACGCGTCGGCGAAGGAAGACTTGAGTGATGTCCCGACAACTTTGCTGTAGCTTTCACCAAATAAAACGCTGAGATTTACCTACCTGTGTTGCGGCTCTTTCGAGGGGACACCTCTTTGTTTGGATTTATGAAAACGGCCAGTCCTGCCGTGAAAGTTGCCCCGCCGCATAGAAGCGGACCAATGCAGATGCCAACCGGCATGCAGCAGTAATTGGACAGGAGGTGCGGTGGTGAAAGTCGGATGGTGCAGCAGAGTATGTGCGAGACATTTACTGACCCACAGGGGATTTTATTATTGTTATTTCTGCTACGCCCAAGCAACTCACTTGAGATGACTAAGAGCACTTCAGAGACCAGCAGGCAGTTGAACTGTCCACGCCCACTGGGGCGGGTATTATGAATATAATCAGGTGCTCGACGGCTTGGCGTTTGCAAGTGATTACGCCTCTGACAAAGTGCTAGGCAGCACGAAACGCGTCGGCGAAGGAAGACTTGAGTGATGTCCCGACAACTTTGCTGTAGCTTTCACCAAATAAAACGCTGAGATTTACCTACCTGTGTTGCGGCTCTTTCGAGGGGACACCTCTTTGTTTGGATTTATGAAAACGGCCAGTCCTGCCGTGAAAGTTGCCCCGCCGCATAGAAGCGGACCAATGCAGATGCCAACCGGCATGCAGCAGTAATTGGACAGGAGGTGCGGTGGTGAAAGTCGGATGGTGCAGCAGAGTATGTGCGAGACATTTACTGACCCACAGGGGATTTTATTATTGTTATTTCTGCTACGCCCAAGCAACTCACTTGAGATGACTAAGAGCACTTCAGAGACCAGCAGGCAGTTGAACTGTCCACGCCCACTGGGGCGGGTATTATGAATATAATCAGGTGCTCGACGGCTTGGCGTTTGCAAGTGATTACGCCTCTGACAAAGTGCTAGGCAGCACGAAACGCGTCGGCGAAGGAAGACTTGAGTGATGTCCCGACAACTTTGCTGTAGCTTTCACCAAATAAAACGCTGAGATTTACCTACCTGTGTTGCGGCTCTTTCGAGGGGACACCTCTTTGTTTGGATTTATGAAAACGGCCAGTCCTGCCGTGAAAGTTGCCCCGCCGCATAGAAGCGGACCAATGCAGATGCCAACCGGCATGCAGCAGTAATTGGACAGGAGGTGCGGTGGTGAAAGTCGGATGGTGCAGCAGAGTATGTGCGAGACATTTACTGACCCACAGGGGATTTTATTATTGTTATTTCTGCTACGCCCAAGCAACTCACTTGAGATGACTAAGAGCACTTCAGAGACCAGCAGGCAGTTGAACTGTCCACGCCCACTGGGGCGGGTATTATGAATATAATCAGGTGCTCGATGGCTTGGCGTTTGCAAGTGATTACGCCTCTGACAAAGTGCTAGGCAGCACGAAACGCGTCGGCGAAGGAAGACTTGAGTGATGTCCCGACAACTTTGCTGTAGCTTTCACCAAATAAAACGCTGAGATTTACCTACCTGTGTTGCGGCTCTTTCGAGGGGACACCTCTTTGTTTGGATTTATGAAAACGGCCAGTCCTGCCGTGAAAGTTGCCCCGCCGCATAGAAGCGGACCAATGCAGATGCCAACCGGCATGCAGCAGTAATTGGACAGGAGGTGCGGTGGTGAAAGTCGGATGGTGCAGCAGAGTATGTGCGAGACATTTACTGACCCACAGGGGATTTTATTATTGTTATTTCTGCTACGCCCAAGCAACTCACTTGAGATGACTAAGAGCACTTCAGAGACCAGCAGGCAGTTGAACTGTCCACGCCCACTGGGGCGGGTATTATGAATATAATCAGGTGCTCGACGGCTTGGCGTTTGCAAGTGATTACGCCTCTGACAAAGTGCTAGGCAGCACGAAACGCGTCGGCGAAGGAAGACTTGAGTGATGTCCCGACAACTTTGCTGTAGCTTTCACCAAATAAAACGCTGAGATTTACCTACCTGTGTTGCGGCTCTTTCGAGGGGACACCTCTTTGTTTGGATTTATGAAAACGGCCAGTCCTGCCGTGAAAGTTGCCCCGCCGCATAGAAGCGGACCAATGCAGATGCCAACCGGCATGCAGCAGTAATTGGACAGGAGGTGCAGTGGTGAAAGTCGGATGGTGCAGCAGAGTATGTGCGAGACATTTACTGACCCACAGGGGATTTTATTATTGTTATTTCTGCTACGCCCAAGCAACTCACTTGAGATGACTAAGAGCACTTCAGAGACCAGCAGGCAGTTGAACTGTCCACGCCCACTGGGGCGGGTATTATGAATATAATCAGGTGCTCGATGGATTGGCGTTTGCAAGTGATTACGCCTCTGACAAAGTGCTAGGCAGCACGAAACGCGTCGGCGAAGGAAGACTTGAGTGATGTCCCGACAACTTTGCTGTAGCTTTCACCAAATAAAACGCTGAGATTTACCTACCTGTGTTGCGGCTCTTTCGAGGGGACACCTCTTTGTTTGGATTTATGAAAACGGCCAGTCCTGCCGTGAAAGTTGCCCCGCCGCATAGAAGCGGACCAATGCAGATGCCAACCGGCATGCAGCAGTAATTGGACAGGAGGTGCGGTGGTGAAAGTCGGATGGTGCAGCAGAGTATGTGCGAGACATTTACTGACCCACAGGGGATTTTATTATTGTTATTTCTGCTACGCCCAAGCAACTCACTTGAGATGACTAAGAGCACTTCAGAGACCAGCAGGCAGTTGAACTGTCCACGCCCACTGGGGCGGGTATTATGAATATAATCAGGTGCTCGACGGCTTGGCGTTTGCAAGTGATTACGCCTCTGACAAAGTGCTAGGCAGCACGAAACGCGTCGGCGAAGGAAGACTTGAGTGATGTCCCGACAACTTTGCTGTAGCTTTCACCAAATAAAACGCTGAGATTTACCTACCTGTGTTGCGGCTCTTTCGAGGGGACACCTCTTTGTTTGGATTTATGAAAACGGCCAGTCCTGCCGTGAAAGTTGCCCCGCCGCATAGAAGTGGACCAATGCAGATGCCAACCGGCATGCAGCAGTAATTGGACAGGAGGTGCAGTGGTGAAAGTCGGATGGTGCAGCAGAGTATGTGCGAGACATTTACTGACCCACAGGGGATTTTATTATTGTTATTTCTGCTACGCCCAAGCAACTCACTTGAGATGACTAAGAGCACTTCAGAGACCAGCAGGCAGTTGAACTGTCCACGCCCACTGGGGCGGGTATTATGAATATAATCAGGTGCTCGACGGCTTGGCGTTTGCAAGTGATTACGCCTCTGACAAAGTGCTAGGCAGCACGAAACGCGTCGGCGAAGGAAGACTTGAGTGATGTCCCGACAACTTTGCTGTAGCTTTCACCAAATAAAACGCTGAGATTTACCTACCTGTGTTGCGGCTCTTTCGAGGGGACACCTCTTTGTTTGGATTTATGAAAACGGCCAGTCCTGCCGTGAAAGTTACCCCGCCGCATAGAAGCGGACCAATGCAGATGCCAACCGGCATGCAGCAGTAATTGGACAGGAGGTGCGGTGGTGAAAGTCGGATGGTGCAGCAGAGTATGTGCGAGACATTTACTGACCCACAGGGGATTTTATTATTGTTATTTCTGCTACGCCCAAGCAACTCACTTGAGATGACTAAGAGCACTTCAGAGACCAGCAGGCAGTTGAACTGTCCACGCCCACTGGGGCGGGTATTATGAATATAATCAGGTGCTCGATGGCTTGGCGTTTGCAAGTGATTACGCCTCTGACAAAGTGCTAGGCAGCACGAAACGCGTCGGCGAAGGAAGACTTGAGTGATGTCCCGACAACTTTGCTGTAGCTTTCACCAAATAAAACGCTGAGATTTACCTACCTGTGTTGCGGCTCTTTCGAGGGGACACCTCTTTGTTTGGATTTATGAAAACGGCCAGTCCTGCCGTGAAAGTTGCCCCGCCGCATAGAAGCGGACCAATGCAGATGCCAACCGGCATGCAGCAGTAATTGGACAGGAGGTGCGGTGGTGAAAGTCGGATGGTGCAGCAGAGTATGTGCGAGACATTTACTGACCCACAGGGGATTTTATTATTGTTATTTCTGCTACGCCCAAGCAACTCACTTGAGATGACTAAGAGCACTTCAGAGACCAGCAGGCAGTTGAACTGTCCACGCCCACTGGGGCGGGTATTATGAATATAATCAGGTGCTCGACGGCTTGGCGTTTGCAAGTGATTACGCCTCTGACAAAGTGCTAGGCAGCACGAAACGCGTCGGCGAAGGAAGACTTGAGTGATGTCCCGACAACTTTGCTGTAGCTTTCACCAAATAAAACGCTGAGATTTACCTACCTGTGTTGCGGCTCTTTCGAGGGGACACCTCTTTGTTTGGATTTATGAAAACGGCCAGTCCTGCCGTGAAAGTTGCCCCGCCGCATAGAAGCGGACCAATGCAGATGCCAACCGGCATGCAGCAGTAATTGGACAGGAGGTGCGGTGGTGAAAGTCGGATGGTGCAGCAGAGTATGTGCGAGACATTTACTGACCCACAGGGGATTTTATTATTGTTATTTCTGCTACGCCCAAGCAACTCACTTGAGATGACTAAGAGCACTTCAGAGACCAGCAGGCAGTTGAACTGTCCACGCCCACTGGGGCGGGTATTATGAATATAATCAGGTGCTCGACGGCTTGGCGTTTGCAAGTGATTACGCCTCTGACAAAGTGCTAGGCAGCACGAAACGCGTCGGCGAAGGAAGACTTGAGTGATGTCCCGACAACTTTGCTGTAGCTTTCACCAAATAAAACGCTGAGATTTACCTACCTGTGTTGCGGCTCTTTCGAGGGGACACCTCTTTGTTTGGATTTATGAAAACGGCCAGTCCTGCCGTGAAAGTTGCCCCGCCGCATAGAAGCGGACCAATGCAGATGCCAACCGGCATGCAGCAGTAATTGGACAGGAGGTGCGGTGGTGAAAGTCGGATGGTGCAGCAGAGTATGTGCGAGACATTTACTGACCCACAGGGGATTTTATTATTGTTATTTCTGCTACGCCCAAGCAACTCACTTGAGATGACTAAGAGCACTTCAGAGACCAGCAGGCAGTTGAACTGTCCACGCCCACTGGGGCGGGTATTATGAATATAATCAGGTGCTCGACGGCTTGGCGTTTGCAAGTGATTACGCCTCTGACAAAGTGCTAGGCAGCACGAAACGCGTCGGCGAAGGAAGACTTGAGTGATGTCCCGACAACTTTGCTGTAGCTTTCACCAAATAAAACGCTGAGATTTACCTACCTGTGTTGCGGCTCTTTCGAGGGGACACCTCTTTGTTTGGATTTATGAAAACGGCCAGTCCTGCCGTGAAAGTTGCCCCGCCGCATAGAAGCGGACCAATGCAGATGCCAACCGGCATGCAGCAGTAATTGGACAGGAGGTGCGGTGGTGAAAGTCGGATGGTGCAGCAGAGTATGTGCGAGACATTTACTGACCCACAGGGGATTTTACTATTGTTATTTCTGCTACGCCCAAGCAACTCACTTGAGATGACTAAGAGCACTTCAGAGACCAGCAGGCAGTTGAACTGTCCACGCCCACTGGGGCGGGTATTATGAATATAATCAGGTGCTCGACGGCTTGGCGTTTGCAAGTGATTACGCCTCTGACAAAGTGCTAGGCAGCACGAAACGCGTCGGCGAAGGAAGACTTGAGTGATGTCCCGACAACTTTGCTGTAGCTTTCACCAAATAAAACGCTGAGATTTACCTACCTGTGTTGCGGCTCTTTCGAGGGGACACCTCTTTGTTTGGATTTATGAAAACGGCCAGTCCTGCCGTGAAAGTTGCCCCGCCGCATAGAAGCGGACCAATGCAGATGCCAACCGGCATGCAGCAGTAATTGGACAGGAGGTGCGGTGGTGAAAGTCGGATGGTGCAGCAGAGTATGTGCGAGACATTTACTGACCCACAGGGGATTTTATTATTGTTATTTCTGCTACGCCCAAGCAACTCACTTGAGATGACTAAGAGCACTTCAGAGACCAGCAGGCAGTTGAACTGTCCACGCCCACTGGGGCGGGTATTATGAATATAATCAGGTGCTCGACGGCTTGGCGTTTGCAAGTGATTACGCCTCTGACAAAGTGCTAGGCAGCACGAAACGCGTCGGCGAAGGAAGACTTGAGTGATGTCCCGACAACTTTGCTGTAGCTTTCACCAAATAAAACGCTGAGATTTACCTACCTGTGTTGCGGCTCTTTCGAGGGGACACCTCTTTGTTTGGATTTATGAAAACGGCCAGTCCTGCCGTGAAAGTTGCCCCGCCGCATAGAAGCGGACCAATGCAGATGCCAACCGGCATGCAGCAGTAATTGGACAGGAGGTGCGGTGGTGAAAGTCGGATGGTGCAGCAGAGTATGTGCGAGACATTTACTGACCCACAGGGGATTTTATTATTGTTATTTCTGCTACGCCCAAGCAACTCACTTGAGATGACTAAGAGCACTTCAGAGACCAGCAGGCAGTTGAACTGTCCACGCCCACTGGGGCGGGTATTATGAATATAATCAGGTGCTCGACGGCTTGGCGTTTGCAAGTGATTACGCCTCTGACAAAGTGCTAGGCAGCACGAAACGCGTCGGCGAAGGAAGACTTGAGTGATGTCCCGACAACTTTGCTGTAGCTTTCACCAAATAAAACGCTGAGATTTACCTACCTGTGTTGCGGCTCTTTCGAGGGGACACCTCTTTGTTTGGATTTATGAAAACGGCCAGTCCTGCCGTGAAAGTTGCCCCGCCGCATAGAAGCGGACCAATGCAGATGCCAACCGGCATGCAGCAGTAATTGGACAGGAGGTGCGGTGGTGAAAGTCGGATGGTGCAGCAGAGTATGTGCGAGACATTTACTGACCCACAGGGGATTTTATTATTGTTATTTCTGCTACGCCCAAGCAACTCACTTGAGATGACTAAGAGCACTTCAGAGACCAGCAGGCAGTTGAACTGTCCACGCCCACTGGGGCGGGTATTAAGAATATAATCAGGTGCTCGACGGCTTGGCGTTTGCAAGTGATTACGCCTCTGACAAAGTGCTAGGCAGCACGAAACGCGTCGGCGAAGGAAGACTTGAGTGATGTCCCGACAACTTTGCTGTAGCTTTCACCAAATAAAACGCTGAGATTTACCTACCTGTGTTGCGGCTCTTTCGAGGGGACACCTCTTTGTTTGGATTTATGAAAACGGCCAGTCCTGCCGTGAAAGTTGCCCCGCCGCATAGAAGTGGACCAATGCAGATGCCAACCGGCATGCAGCAGTAATTGGACAGGAGGTGCAGTGGTGAAAGTCGGATGGTGCAGCAGAGTATGTGCGAGACATTTACTGACCCACAGGGGATTTTATTATTGTTATTTCTGCTACGCCCAAGCAACTCACTTGAGATGACTAAGAGCACTTCAGAGACCAGCAGGCAGTTGAACTGTCCACGCCCACTGGGGCGGGTATTATGAATATAATCAGGTGCTCGATGGATTGGCGTTTGCAAGTGATTACGCCTCTGACAAAGTGCTAGGCAGCACGAAACGCGTCGGCGAAGGAAGACTTGAGTGATGTCCCGACAACTTTGCTGTAGCTTTCACCAAATAAAACGCTGAGATTTACCTACCTGTGTTGCGGCTCTTTCGAGGGGACACCTCTTTGTTTGGATTTATGAAAACGGCCAGTCCTGCCGTGAAAGTTACCCCGCCGCATAGAAGCGGACCAATGCAGATGCCAACCGGCATGCAGCAGTAATTGGACAGGAGGTGCGGTGGTGAAAGTCGGATGGTGCAGCAGAATATGTGCGAGACATTTACTGACCCACAGGGGATTTTATTATTGTTATTTCTGCTACGCCCAAGCAACTCACTTGAGATGACTAAGAGCACTTCAGAGACCAGCAGGCAGTTGAACTGTCCACGCCCACTGGGGCGGGTATTAAGAATATAATCAGGTGCTCGACGGCTTGGCGTTTGCAAGTGATTACGCCTCTGACAAAGTGCTAGGCAGCACGAAACGCGTCGGCGAAGGAAGACTTGAGTGATGTCCCGACAACTTTGCTGTAGCTTTCACCAAATAAAACGCTGAGATTTACCTACCTGTGTTGCGGCTCTTTCGAGGGGACACCTCTTTGTTTGGATTTATGAAAACGGCCAGTCCTGCCGTGAAAGTTGCCCCGCCGCATAGAAGCGGACCAATGCAGATGCCAACCGGCATGCAGCAGTAATTGGACAGGAGGTGCAGTGGTGAAAGTCGGATGGTGCAGCAGAGTATGTGCGAGACATTTACTGACCCACAGGGGATTTTATTATTGTTATTTCTGCTACGCCCAAGCAACTCACTTGAGATGACTAAGAGCACTTCAGAGACCAGCAGGCAGTTGAACTGTCCACGCCCACTGGGGCGGGTATTATGAATATAATCAGGTGCTCGATGGATTGGCGTTTGCAAGTGATTACGCCTCTGACAAAGTGCTAGGCAGCACGAAACGCGTCGGCGAAGGAAGACTTGAGTGATGTCCCGACAACTTTGCTGTAGCTTTCACCAAATAAAACGCTGAGATTTACCTACCTGTGTTGCGGCTCTTTCGAGGGGACACCTCTTTGTTTGGATTTATGAAAACGGCCAGTCCTGCCGTGAAAGTTGCCCCGCCGCATAGAAGCGGACCAATGCAGATGCCAACCGGCATGCAGCAGTAATTGGACAGGAGGTGCGGTGGTGAAAGTCGGATGGTGCAGCAGAGTATGTGCGAGACATTTACTGACCCACAGGGGATTTTATTATTGTTATTTCTGCTACGCCCAAGCAACTCACTTGAGATGACTAAGAGCACTTCAGAGACCAGCAGGCAGTTGAACTGTCCACGCCCACTGGGGCGGGTATTATGAATATAATCAGGTGCTCGACGGCTTGGCGTTTGCAAGTGATTACGCCTCTGACAAAGTGCTAGGCAGCACGAAACGCGTCGGCGAAGGAAGACTTGAGTGATGTCCCGACAACTTTGCTGTAGCTTTCACCAAATAAAACGCTGAGATTTACCTACCTGTGTTGCGGCTCTTTCGAGGGGACACCTCTTTGTTTGGATTTATGAAAACGGCCAGTCCTGCCGTGAAAGTTGCCACGCCGCATAGAAGCGGACCAATGCAGATGCCAACCGGCATGCAGCAGTAATTGGACAGGAGGTGCTGTGGTGAAAGTCGGATGGTGCAGCAGAGTATGTGCGAGACATTTACTGACCCACAGGGGATTTTATTATTGTTATTTCTGCTACGCCCAAGCAACTCACTTGAGATGACTAAGAGCACTTCAGAGACCAGCAGGCAGTTGAACTGTCCACGCCCACTGGGGCGGGTATTATGAATATAATCAGGTGCTCGACGGCTTGGCGTTTGCAAGTGATTACGCCTCTGACAAAGTGCTAGGCAGCACGAAACGCGTCGGCGAAGGAAGACTTGAGTGATGTCCCGACAACTTTGCTGTAGCTTTCACCAAATAAAACGCTGAGATTTACCTACCTGTGTTGCGGCTCTTTCGAGGGGACACCTCTTTGTTTGGATTTATGAAAACGGCCAGTCCTGCCGTGAAAGTTGCCCCGCCGCATAGAAGCGGACCAATGCAGATGCCAACCGGCATGCAGCAGTAATTGGACAGGAGGTGCGGTGGTGAAAGTCGGATGGTGCAGCAGAGTATGTGCGAGACATTTACTGACCCACAGGGGATTTTATTATTGTTATTTCTGCTACGCCCAAGCAACTCACTTGAGATGACTAAGAGCACTTCAGAGACCAGCAGGCAGTTGAACTGTCCACGCCCACTGGGGCGGGTATTATGAATATAATCAGGTGCTCGACGGCTTGGCGTTTGCAAGTGATTACGCCTCTGACAAAGTGCTAGGCAGCACGAAACGCGTCGGCGAAGGAAGACTTGAGTGATGTCCCGACAACTTTGCTGTAGCTTTCACCAAATAAAACGCTGAGATTTACCTACCTGTGTTGCGGCTCTTTCGAGGGGACACCTCTTTGTTTGGATTTATGAAAACGGCCAGTCCTGCCGTGAAAGTTGCCCCGCCGCATAGAAGCGGACCAATGCAGATGCCAACCGGCATGCAGCAGTAATTGGACAGGAGGTGCGGTGGTGAAAGTCGGATGGTGCAGCAGAGTATGTGCGAGACATTTACTGACCCACAGGGGATTTTATTATTGTTATTTCTGCTACGCCCAAGCAACTCACTTGAGATGACTAAGAGCACTTCAGAGACCAGCAGGCAGTTGAACTGTCCACGCCCACTGGGGCGGGTATTATGAATATAATCAGGTGCTCGACGGCTTGGCGTTTGCAAGTGATTACGCCTCTGACAAAGTGCTAGGCAGCACGAAACGCGTCGGCGAAGGAAGACTTGAGTGATGTCCCGACAACTTTGCTGTAGCTTTCACCAAATAAAACGCTGAGATTTACCTACCTGTGTTGCGGCTCTTTCGAGGGGACACCTCTTTGTTTGGATTTATGAAAACGGCCAGTCCTGCCGTGAAAGTTGCCCCGCCGCATAGAAGCGGACCAATGCAGATGCCAACCGGCATGCAGCAGTAATTGGACAGGAGGTGCGGTGGTGAAAGTCGGATGGTGCAGCAGAGTATGTGCGAGACATTTACTGACCCACAGGGGATTTTATTATTGTTATTTCTGCTACGCCCAAGCAACTCACTTGAGATGACTAAGAGCACTTCAGAGACCAGCAGGCAGTTGAACTGTCCACGCCCACTGGGGCGGGTATTAAGAATATAATCAGGTGCTCGACGGCTTGGCGTTTGCAAGTGATTACGCCTCTGACAAAGTGCTAGGCAGCACGAAACGCGTCGGCGAAGGAAGACTTGAGTGATGTCCCGACAACTTTGCTGTAGCTTTCACCAAATAAAACGCTGAGATTTACCTACCTGTGTTGCGGCTCTTTCGAGGGGACACCTCTTTGTTTGGATTTATGAAAACGGCCAGTCCTGCCGTGAAAGTTGCCCCGCCGCATAGAAGTGGACCAATGCAGATGCCAACCGGCATGCAGCAGTAATTGGACAGGAGGTGCAGTGGTGAAAGTCGGATGGTGCAGCAGAGTATGTGCGAGACATTTACTGACCCACAGGGGATTTTATTATTGTTATTTCTGCTACGCCCAAGCAACTCACTTGAGATGACTAAGAGCACTTCAGAGACCAGCAGGCAGTTGAACTGTCCACGCCCACTGGGGCGGGTATTATGAATATAATCAGGTGCTCGATGGATTGGCGTTTGCAAGTGATTACGCCTCTGACAAAGTGCTAGGCAGCACGAAACGCGTCGGCGAAGGAAGACTTGAGTGATGTCCCGACAACTTTGCTGTAGCTTTCACCAAATAAAACGCTGAGATTTACCTACCTGTGTTGCGGCTCTTTCGAGGGGACACCTCTTTGTTTGGATTTATGAAAACGGCCAGTCCTGCCGTGAAAGTTACCCCGCCGCATAGAAGCGGACCAATGCAGATGCCAACCGGCATGCAGCAGTAATTGGACAGGAGGTGCGGTGGTGAAAGTCGGATGGTGCAGCAGAATATGTGCGAGACATTTACTGACCCACAGGGGATTTTATTATTGTTATTTCTGCTACGCCCAAGCAACTCACTGGAGATGACTAAGAGCACTTCAGAGACCAGCAGGCAGTTGAACTGTCCACGCCCACTGGGGCGGATATTATGAATATAATCAGGTGCTCGATGGCTTGGCGTTTGCAAGTGATTACGCCTCTGACAAAGTGCTAGGCAGCACGAAACGCGTCGGCGAAGGAAGACTTGAGTGATGTCCCGACAACTTTGCTGTAGCTTTCACCAAATAAAACGCTGAGATTTACCTACCTGTGTTGCGGCTCTTTCGAGGGGACACCTCTTTGTTTGGATTTATGAAAACGGCCAGTCCTGCCGTGAAAGTTGCCCCGCCGCATAGAAGCGGACCAATGCAGATGCCAACCGGCATGCAGCAGTAATTGGACAGGAGGTGCGGTGGTGAAAGTCGGATGGTGCAGCAGAGTATGTGCGAGACATTTACTGACCCACAGGGGATTTTATTATTGTTATTTCTGCTACGCCCAAGCAACTCACTTGAGATGACTAAGAGCACTTCAGAGACCAGCAGGCAGTTGAACTGTCCACGCCCACTGGGGCGGGTATTATGAATATAATCAGGTGCTCGACGGCTTGGCGTTTGCAAGTGATTACGCCTCTGACAAAGTGCTAGGCAGCACGAAACGCGTCGGCGAAGGAAGACTTGAGTGATGTCCCGACAACTTTGCTGTAGCTTTCACCAAATAAAACGCTGAGATTTACCTACCTGTGTTGCGGCTCTTTCGAGGGGACACCTCTTTGTTTGGATTTATGAAAACGGCCAGTCCTGCCGTGAAAGTTGCCCCGCCGCATAGAAGCGGACCAATGCAGATGCCAACCGGCATGCAGCAGTAATTGGACAGGAGGTGCGGTGGTGAAAGTCGGATGGTGCAGCAGAGTATGTGCGAGACATTTACTGACCCACAGGGGATTTTATTATTGTTATTTCTGCTACGCCCAAGCAACTCACTTGAGATGACTAAGAGCACTTCAGAGACCAGCAGGCAGTTGAACTGTCCACGCCCACTGGGGCGGGTATTATGAATATAATCAGGTGCTCGACGGCTTGGCGTTTGCAAGTGATTACGCCTCTGACAAAGTGCTAGGCAGCACGAAACGCGTCGGCGAAGGAAGACTTGAGTGATGTCCCGACAACTTTGCTGTAGCTTTCACCAAATAAAACGCTGAGATTTACCTACCTGTGTTGCGGCTCTTTCGAGGGGACACCTCTTTGTTTGGATTTATGAAAACGGCCAGTCCTGCCGTGAAAGTTGCCCCGCCGCATAGAAGCGGACCAATGCAGATGCCAACCGGCATGCAGCAGTAATTGGACAGGAGGTGCGGTGGTGAAAGTCGGATGGTGCAGCAGAGTATGTGCGAGACATTTACTGACCCACAGGGGATTTTATTATTGTTATTTCTGCTACGCCCAAGCAACTCACTTGAGATGACTAAGAGCACTTCAGAGACCAGCAGGCAGTTGAACTGTCCACGCCCACTGGGGCGGGTATTATGAATATAATCAGGTGCTCGACGGCTTGGCGTTTGCAAGTGATTACGCCTCTGACAAAGTGCTAGGCAGCACGAAACGCGTCGGCGAAGGAAGACTTGAGTGATGTCCCGACAACTTTGCTGTAGCTTTCACCAAATAAAACGCTGAGATTTACCTACCTGTGTTGCGGCTCTTTCGAGGGGACACCTCTTTGTTTGGATTTATGAAAACGGCCAGTCCTGCCGTGAAAGTTGCCCCGCCGCATAGAAGCGGACCAATGCAGATGCCAACCGGCATGCAGCAGTAATTGGACAGGAGGTGCGGTGGTGAAAGTCGGATGGTGCAGCAGAGTATGTGCGAGACATTTACTGACCCACAGGGGATTTTATTATTGTTATTTCTGCTACGCCCAAGCAACTCACTTGAGATGACTAAGAGCACTTCAGAGACCAGCAGGCAGTTGAACTGTCCACGCCCACTGGGGCGGGTATTATGAATATAATCAGGTGCTCGACGGCTTGGCGTTTGCAAGTGATTACGCCTCTGACAAAGTGCTAGGCAGCACGAAACGCGTCGGCGAAGGAAGACTTGAGTGATGTCCCGACAACTTTGCTGTAGCTTTCACCAAATAAAACGCTGAGATTTACCTACCTGTGTTGCGGCTCTTTCGAGGGGACACCTCTTTGTTTGGATTTATGAAAACGGCCAGTCCTGCCGTGAAAGTTACCCCGCCGCATAGAAGCGGACCAATGCAGATGCCAACCGGCATGCAGCAGTAATTGGACAGGAGGTGCGGTGGTGAAAGTCGGATGGTGCAGCAGAGTATGTGCGAGACATTTACTGACCCACAGGGGATTTTATTATTGTTATTTCTGCTACGCCCAAGCAACTCACTTGAGATGACTAAGAGCACTTCAGAGACCAGCAGGCAGTTGAACTGTCCACGCCCACTGGGGCGGGTATTATGAATATAATCAGGTGCTCGACGGCTTGGCGTTTGCAAGTGATTACGCCTCTGACAAAGTGCTAGGCAGCACGAAACGCGTCGGCGAAGGAAGACTTGAGTGATGTCCCGACAACTTTGCTGTAGCTTTCACCAAATAAAACGCTGAGATTTACCTACCTGTGTTGCGGCTCTTTCGAGGGGACACCTCTTTGTTTGGATTTATGAAAACGGCCAGTCCTGCCGTGAAAGTTGCCATGCCGCATAGAAGCGGACCAATGCAGATGCCAACCGGCATGCAGCAGTAATTGGACAGGAGGTGCTGTGGTGAAAGTCGGATGGTGCAGCAGAGTATGTGCGAGACATTTACTGACCCACAGGGGATTTTATTATTGTTATTTCTGCTACGCCCAAGCAACTCACTTGAGATGACTAAGAGCACTTCAGAGACCAGCAGGCAGTTGAACTGTCCACGCCCACTGGGGCGGGTATTATGAATATAATCAGGTGCTCGACGGCTTGGCGTTTGCAAGTGATTACGCCTCTGACAAAGTGCTAGGCAGCACGAAACGCGTCGGCGAAGGAAGACTTGAGTGATGTCCCGACAACTTTGCTGTAGCTTTCACCAAATAAAACGCTGAGATTTACCTACCTGTGTTGCGGCTCTTTCGAGGGGACACCTCTTTGTTTGGATTTATGAAAACGGCCAGTCCTGCCGTGAAAGTTGCCCCGCCGCATAGAAGCGGACCAATGCAGATGCCAACCGGCATGCAGCAGTAATTGGACAGGAGGTGCAGTGGTGAAAGTCGGATGGTGCAGCAGAGTATGTGCGAGACATTTACTGACCCACAGGGGATTTTATTATTGTTATTTCTGCTACGCCCAAGCAACTCACTTGAGATGACTAAGAGCACTTCAGAGACCAGCAGGCAGTTGAACTGTCCACGCCCACTGGGGCGGGTATTATGAATATAATCAGGTGCTCGATGGCTTGGCGTTTGCAAGTGATTACGCCTCTGACAAAGTGCTAGGCAGCACGAAACGCGTCGGCGAAGGAAGACTTGAGTGATGTCCCGACAACTTTGCTGTAGCTTTCACCAAATAAAACGCTGAGATTTACCTACCAGTGTTGCGGCTCTTTCGAGGGGACACCTCTTTGTTTGGATTTATGAAAACGGCCAGTCCTGCCGTGAAAGTTACCCCGCCGCATAGAAGCGGACCAATGCAGATGCCAACCGGCATGCAGCAGTAATTGGACAGGAGGTGCGGTGGTGAAAGTCGGATGGTGCAGCAGAATATGTGCGAGACATTTACTGACCCACAGGGGATTTTATTATTGTTATTTCTGCTACGCCCAAGCAACTCACTTGAGATGACTAAGAGCAGTTCAGAGACCAGCAGGCAGTTGAACTGTCCACGCCCACTGGGGCGGATATTATGAATATAATCAGGTGCTCGATGGCTTGGCGTTTGCAAGTGATTACGCCTCTGACAAAGTGCTAGGCAGCACGAAACGCATCGGTGAAGGAAGACTTGAGTGATGTCCCGACAACTTTGCTGTAGCTTTCACCAAATAAAACGCTGAGATTTACCTACCTGTGTTGCGGCTCTTTCGAGGGGACACCTCTTTGTTTGGATTTATGAAAACGGCCAGTCCTGCCGTGAAAGTTACCCCGTCGCATAGAAGCGGACCAATGCAGATGCCAACCGGCATGCAGCAGTAATTGGACAGGAGGTGCGGTGGTGAAAGTCGGATGCTGCAGCAGAGTATGTGCGAGACATTTACTCACCCACAGGGGATTTTATTATTGTTATTTCTGCTACGCCCAAGCAACTCACTTGAGATGACTAAGAGCACTTCAGAGACCAGCAGGCAGTTGAACTGCCCACGCCCACTGGGGCGGGTATTATGAATATAATCAGGTGCTCGACGGCTTGGCGTTTGCAAGTGATTACGCCTCTGACAAAGTGCTAGGCAGCACGAAACGCATCGGCGAAGGAAGACTTGAGTGATGTCCCGACAACTTTGCTGTAGCTTTCACCAAATAAAACGCTGAGATTTACCTACCTGTGTTGCGGCTCTTTCGAGGGGACACCTCTTTGTTTGGATTTATGAAAACGGCCAGTCCTGCCGTGAAAGTTGCCCCGCCGCATAGAAGCGGACCAATGCAGATGCCAACCGGCATGCAGCAGTAATTGGACAGGAGGTGCTGTGGTGAAAGTCGGATGGTGCAGCAGAGTATGTGCGAGACATTTACTGATCCACAGGGGATTTTATTATTGTTATTTCTGCTACGCCCAAGCAACTCACTTGAGATGACTAAGAGCACTTCAGAGACCAGCAGGCAGTTGAACTGTCCACGCCCACTGGGGCGGGTATTATGAATATAATCAGGTGCTCGACGGCTTGGCGTTTGCAAGTGATTACGCCTCTGACAAAGTGCTAGGCAGCACGAAACGCGTCGGCGAAGGAAGACTTGAGTGATGTCCCGACAACTTTGCTGTAGCTTTCACCAAATAAAACGCTGAGATTTACCTACCTGTGTTGCGGCTCTTTCGAGGGGACACCTCTTTGTTTGGATTTATGAAAACGGCCAGTCCTGCCGTGAAAGTTGCCCCGCCGCATAGAAGCGGACCAATGCAGATGCCAACCGGCATGCAGCAGTAATTGGACAGGAGGTGCGGTGGTGAAAGTCGGATGGTGCAGCAGAGTATGTGCGAGACATTTACTGACCCACAGGGGATTTTATTATTGTTATTTCTGCTACGCCCAAGCAACTCACTTGAGATGACTAAGAGCACTTCAGAGACCAGCAGGCAGTTGAACTGTCCACGCCCACTGGGGCGGGTATTATGAATATAATCAGGTGCTCGACGGCTTGGCGTTTGCAAGTGATTACGCCTCTGACAAAGTGCTAGGCAGCACGAAACGCGTCGGCGAAGGAAGACTTGAGTGATGTCCCGACAACTTTGCTGTAGCTTTCACCAAATAAAACGCTGAGATTTACCTACCTGTGTTGCGGCTCTTTCGAGGGGACACCTCTTTGTTTGGATTTATGAAAACAGCCAGTCCTGCCGTGAAAGTTGCCATGCCGCATAGAAGCGGACCAATGCAGATGCCAACCGGCATGCAGCAGTAATTGGACAGGAGGTGCTGTGGTGAAAGTCGGATGGTGCAGCAGAGTATGTGCGAGACATTTACTGATCCACAGGGGATTTTATTATTGTTATTTCTGCTACGCCCAAGCAACTCACTTGCGATGACTAAGAGCACTTCAGAGATCAGCAGGCAGTTGAACTGTCCACGCCCACTGGGGCGAGTATTATGAATATAATCAGGTGCTCGACGGCTTGGCGTTTGCAAGTGATTACGCCTCTGACAAAGTGCTAGGCAGCACGAAACGCGTCGGCGAAGGAAGACTTGAGTGATGTCCCGACAACTTTGCTGTAGCTTTCACCAAATAAAACGCTGAGATTTACCTACCAGTGTTGCGGCTCTTTCGAGGGGACACCTCTTTGTTTGGATTTATGAAAACGGCCAGTCCTGCCGTGAAAGTTACCCCGCCGCATAGAAGCGGACCAATGCAGATGCCAACCGGCATGCAGCAGTAATTGGACAGGAGGTGCGGTGGTGAAAGTCGGATGGTGCAGCAGAATATGTGCGAGACATTTACTGACCCACAGGGGATTTTATTATTGTTATTTCTGCTACGCCCAAGCAACTCACTTGAGATGACTAAGAGCAGTTCAGAGACCAGCAGGCAGTTGAACTGTCCACGCCCACTGGGGCGGATATTATGAATATAATCAGGTGCTCGATGGCTTGGCGTTTGCAAGTGATTACGCCTCTAACAAAGTGCTAAGCAGCACGAAACGCATCGGTGAAGGAAGACTTGAGTGATGTCCCGACAACTTTGCTGTAGCTTTCACCAAATAAAACGCTGAGATTTACCTACCTGTGTTGCGGCTCTTTCGAGGGGACACCTCTTTGTTTGGATTTATGAAAACGGCCAGTCCTGCCGTGAAAGTTACCCCGTCGCATAGAAGCGGACCAATGCAGATGCCAACCGGCATGCAGCAGTAATTGGACAGGAGGTGCGGTGGTGAAAGTCGGATGCTGCAGCAGAGTATGTGCGAGACATTTACTCACCCACAGGGGATTTTATTATTGTTATTTCTGCTACGCCCAAGCAACTCACTTGAGATGACTAACAGCACTTCAGAGACCAGCAGGCAGTTGAACTGCCCACGCCCACTGGGGCGGGTATTATGAATATAATCAGGTGCTCGACGGCTTGGCGTTTGCAAGTGATTACGCCTCTGACAAAGTGCTAGGCAGCACGAAACGCATCGGCGAAGGAAGACTTGAGTGATGTCCCGACAACTTTGCTGTAGCTTTCACCAAATAAAACGCTGAGATTTACCTACCTGTGTTGCGGCTCTTTCGAGGGGACACCTCTTTGTTTGGATTTATGAAAACGGCCAGTCCTGCCGTGAAAGTTGCCATGCCGCATAGAAGCGGACCAATGCAGATGCCAACCGGCATGCAGCAGTAATTGGACAGGAGGTGCTGTGGTGAAAGTCGGATGGTGCAGCAGAGTATGTGCGAGACATTTACTGATCCACAGGGGATTTTATTATTGTTATTTCTGCTACGCCCAAGCAACTCACTTGCGATGACTAAGAGCACTTCAGAGATCAGCAGGCAGTTGAACTGTCCACGCCCACTGGGGCGAGTATTATGAATATAATCAGGTGCTCGACGGCTTGGCGTTTGCAAGTGATTACGCCTCTGACAAAGTGCTAGGCAGCACGAAACGCGTCGGCGAAGGAAGACTTGAGTGATGTCCCGACAACTTTGCTGTAGCTTTCACCAAATAAAACGCTGAGATTTACCTACCTGTGTTGCGGCTCTTTCAAGGGGACACCTCTTTGTTTGGATTTATGAAAACGGCCAGTCCTGCCGTGAAAGTTGCCCCGCCGCATAGAAGCAGACCAATGCAGATGCCAACCGGCATGCAGCAGTAATTGGACAGGAGGTGCGGTGGTGAAAGTCGGATGGTGCAGCAGAGTATGTGCGAGACATTTACTGACCCACAGGGGATTTTATTATTGTTATTTCTGCTACGCCCAAGCAACTCACTTGAGATGACTAAGAGCACTTCAGAGACCAGCAGGCAGTTGAACTGTCCACGCCCACTGGGGCGGGTATTATGAATATAATCAGGTGCTCGACGGCTTGGCGTTTGCAAGTGATTACGCCTCTGACAAAGTGCTAGGCAGCACGAAACGCGTCGGCGAAGGAAGACTTGAGTGATGTCCCGACAACTTTGCTGTAGCTTTCACCAAATAAAACGCTGAGATTTACCTACCTGTGTTGCGGCTCTTTCGAGGGGACACCTCTTTGTTTGGATTTATGAAAACAGCCAGTCCTGCCGTGAAAGTTGCCATGCCGCATAGAAGCGGACCAATGCAGATGCCAACCGGCATGCAGCAGTAATTGGACAGGAGGTGCTGTGGTGAAAGTCGGATGGTGCAGCAGAGTATGTGCGAGACATTTACTGATCCACAAGGGATTTTATTATTGTTATTTCTGCTACGCCCAAGCAACTCACTTGCGATGACTAAGAGCACTTCAGAGATCAGCAGGCAGTTGAACTGTCCACGCCCACTGGGGCGAGTATTATGAATATAATCAGGTGCTCGACGGCTTGGCGTTTGCAAGTGATTACGCCTCTGACAAAGTGCTAGGCAGCACGAAACGCGTCGGCGAAGGAAGACTTGAGTGATGTCCCGACAACTTTGCTGTAGCTTTCACCAAATAAAACGCTGAGATTTACCTACCTGTGTTGCGGCTCTTTCAAGGGGACACCTCTTTGTTTGGATTTATGAAAACGGCCAGTCCTGCCGTGAAAGTTGCCCCGCCGCATAGAAGCAGACCAATGCAGATGCCAACCGGCATGCAGCAGTAATTGGACAGGAGGTGCGGTGGTGAAAGTCGGATGGTGCAGCAGAGTATGTGCGAGACATTTACTGACCCACAGGGGATTTTATTATTGTTATTTCTGCTACGCCCAAGCAACTCACTTGAGATGACTAAGAGCACTTCAGAGACCAGCAGGCAGTTGAACTGTCCACGCCCACTGGGGCGGGTGTTATGAATATAATCAGGTGCTCGACGGCTTGGCGTTTGCAAGTGATTACACCTCTGACAAAGTGCTAGGCAGCACGAAACGCGTCGGCGAAGGAAGACTTGAGTGATGTCCCGACAACTTTGCTGTAGCTTTCACCAAATAAAACGCTGAGATTTACCTACCTGTGTTGCAGCTCTTTCGAGGGGACACCTCTTTGTTTGGATTTATGAAAACGGCCAGTCCTACCGTAAAAGTTGTCCCGCCGCATAGAAGCGGACCAATGCAGATGCCAACCGGCATTCAGCAGTAATTGGACAGGAGGTGCGGTGGTGAAAGTCGGATGGTGCAGCAGAGTATGTGCGAGACATTTACTGACCCACAGGGGATTTTATTATTGTTATTTCTGCTACGCCCAAGCAACTCACTTGAGATGACTAAGAGCACTTCAGAGACCAGCAGGCAGTTGAACTGTCCACGCCCACTGGGGCGGGTATTATGAATATAATCAGGTGCTCGACGGCTTGGCGTTTGCAAGTGATTACGCCCCTGACAAAGTGCTAGGCAGCACAAAACGCGTTGGCGAAGGAAGACTTGAGTGATGTCCCAACAACTTTGCTGTAGCTTTCACCAAATAAAACGCTGAGATTTACCTATCTGTGTTGCGGCTCTTTCGAGGGGACACCTCTTTGTTTGGATTTATGAAAACGGCCAGTCCTGCCGTGAAAGTTGCCCCGCCGCATAGAAGCGGACCAATGCAGATGCCAACCGGCATGCAGCAGTAATTGGACAGGAGGTGCGGTGGTGAAAGTCGGATGGTTCAGCAGAGTATGTGTAAGACATTTACTGACCCACAGGGGATTTAACTATTGTTATTTCTGCTACGCCCAAGCAACTCACTTGAGATGACTAAGAGCACTTCAGAGACCAGCAGGCAGTTGAACTGTCCACGCCCACTGGGGCGGGTATTAAGAATATAATCAGGTGCTCGACGGCTTGGCGTTTGCAAGTGATTACGCCTCTGACAAAGTGCTAGGCAGCACGAAACGCGTCGGCGAAGGAAGACTTGAGTGATGTCCCGACAACTTTGCTGTAGCTTTCACCAAATAAAACGCTGAGATTTACCTACCTGTGTTGCGGCTCTTTTGAGGGGACACCTCTTTGTTTGGATATATATATATGAAGGGTTGAATGCTGATGAAGCCTTAAATGTGCACCTGTAATTCATATATGCCGCTTGTCCCGCTCTTTTCTGTTTTCCCTCCTGTAACGTTAGGTTTTTGCACTTTTTATTTTCTATATTTAATTTTATTTTATTAATTTTTTAGTTATTTAGCACACCCCTTCTGTTACTACAGCGAGCTCGGAGCGATGCCCCCTTGCTTTAATTGCCATTAGTAGATATTGCCCACTTGGGCGTTATATCATAGTAAATACCCTTTTCTGTGCTATAATTATAAAGAGTCCGGGTCTAGGAAGTAGCTTGTATGGGCATTATTCTTTATTGGAATAACAACATAAGTGGATTATTTTGATCCATGTGGGTGTTACTCCTTAGTGTTTATGACTTGTTGCATTATATTTATAGGGAGTATAGGTTTAGGATCTAAGCCCACTTGGGCAGTATCCCGCTTTCCCACTGACACCATCAACTTATATCTTTGAATAAAGCGCAACTACATCCAGGCGCAGACATCATTTAAAACTTCTCAATTGAGACATTACTCGATTCTCACAGATATAAACCCTTTGGGTATGGATTCATATAATAATGGCATTTACATATGAGTATTATATATCATATGCTGTAATTTTTATTTGTCTATATATGACTTAGCCTAATTTTAGCGTTATTTTGCTATCTCTCCTTGCTTGCTGTTAGTGAATAAGTTAAACACTCACTTATTTGTAATTAAATATATAAATATTTATTTGAGTGTTATGTTAAATGTGAAGGTAAATTACCATTTCGTTATTGACAGTGTTTATGCTTTTTCTAAAAAAATATGGAAAGGGTTTTCTTTTTGGTTGTTGCACCGTTATTGCATTTAGAGAATATGTTTTCTGTTTCTACTACACAGAAGTGGTTTCTATGGCAACTGCCTTAAGTGTGCTTTACCAATCAGTGTATGTGTGTGTATATATAAGTGTAATCATTTGTTACCTGGCGTAGTGAGCAAGGCGGTCCGCCGCCGAAACGCGTCTTGGTCTTCAATTGGAATAAATCGTTCCGTGATATACTCCCACGGTGTCAGCGCCTGTGTTTTTGTCGACATACAGGATTGGAACTATATATATATATGTATGTATATATATATATAGTGCACACATTAGGGGTGGCGGCAACTCACGGAGTTAGATCAATAAGTCCACAAATTAGCGGAATTAGGCCTATCGCACTGCCTTCCGTGCTGAAAAATCATTGTGAACGTCACAGCGTGCTGCCCCAGAGGGCACTACTTCTCGAATTGATTTTGCTGCCGCTCGAGTAGATTTTCTACTCGAGCAGCAGCTTTCTGACTGCCGGGTGCCATCCTAGCGACTGAAAATCTCACTAGGGGATGCACTACGGGATGCCAAATCTCGCTCGTGGCTCGCCAATTTACCATTGGCGAGCCGCATGTCAGAAAAAACTCTGCCACGCGGCCGTTGGTGGAAATGGCCAGAACTCCATGTTATGCCAAAACTCAGCAAGTGGAGAGAACTGTATCGCCCACCTCTAGCATACATATATTCTGAAGTCAATATTAAGATGCAATACCAAGTCCAGATTGCGACTAACACTTTGAAGAAGGGACCAGCTTCAACAAACAACTTTACTCAAAACCCCTCATAATTGGTCTTTCATAGCCCCATTTGCGAGTCCAATTACGTAATGTGCAGCATTTCCCAATTCACAAGAATGATGCACTGCAAAGCAGCCACAAGATAAGAGGCTGGTGCTGCAGAAAGCAATTAAATATTTAAGTAACTACATTAGCTACTCACTAAATTCTTATTCGTCTTCAAAGCAGTCATGATTTCTGTTAGGGCACCTCACGACTCAGATCTTAAAACTGCTCTATGGGAATCGTTTGCTAAAATTAAGTTTTAAACACTCCATCTGGACTTTTACAAGCAGCTCACTGCCTTTGCCAAACATTTTAAGATTAACTCGAGGGAGAATGTTCTTATCTGTTTCTGTGGAAAAACTCAAATTATTTTCTCAAACAACTCCACAGTAAATGCAACCATCGTGTTTGCATATTAGTAACACAAAAAGAAGTGTTCGCAAATAATAACATGCCTAAAATATTCTTCCAAACACTTTAATAGAACGAATGTTGGTTGCACTCCTTAGGCGATTTACTCCTTACATGTGTTTTGGTTTAAAGAGTGCTTTCTGGGCCAGTATATATTGGTCTATACAGTCACACTGCTGAGTAAAGAAGTCATACGTTTACTTTTGATTTTGCCTCCATTTCTAATCGGTGTAAGAAATGTTTAGAGGCATTCATGGTGTGTGAATGCTGATAGGTACCTCGCTGCGAAGGCCTGGAACTCCCTACCTCTGCACCTCAGGCAATCACCATCGCTGCCGCAATTCAGGAAGGAACTCAAGACCTGGCACTTCAATTGACCAGCGGACCCTCCCTCGCCCCCCCTCACTGAGCACCTTGAGACCCTCACAAGTGAATACTCGTGCTCTATAAAATCACTGATTGATATCTATGTATTTTTACTTTGCATAAGAGATACGTTTTTCCTACTTGTGTACTGACTGCAACCTGGCCCACATTTCCTGCACTGCACAAAATGAAATCTCATGACGTGCACACAGAGACAGGCAAATAACTAAAACATGTATCAGACTGTTACTCGCCTTTTGAGAACCATGGATTTGAAAGCTAGGGAGCTGCCTCATGCTCACTCGCCTTGCAGCAAACAACTTGTTTAAGACTGTAATGCATACGTCATCTCCTTGTGGCATTTTATATAGTCAAGAGAAGACTCGTTTGGCACTGTACACGTCTCCTAATAAATAAATGAATAAATACATGTACAACACAAACAGAATCGAGTCCACATGTTAGTTCAATTAGCTGTTTAAACGAGATGGAAGAAAGACTATTATGTTGCAGCCAGCCCCTAAATGACCTGAACCTTTTAAGAACATGAATTCTGAAATCTATTTTTCTCCCGTTGTGTTCTGAAATCCCATCTAAAACGAAACATTTACTTCTATTTATTTGATTTTTGTTTTAATGTATTTGTATACTCCTGAGCATTGCCCATTTACTCACCAGTAATCTTCATTACTCCGAGTCCTGATCTTCCCATTCCATTCCTTACATATGAGCAGCTCATCTGCTCTACAGAAACCTATTACGTAGCAGAGTTCAAACAATTCCCCCAATATGGAACTGCCTACCGGGAATGCATAAAGGGGGAAGTGCATCACCATGACAGCCTGAGAATACCAAAGAAACACAAGGAAAAATAAAAACACAAAACAATCACAATAAACAGAAACAGGGAGGGAGGGACGACCTAAGGAATGGAACGGAAAGAGCAGGACTCAGAGTAATGAAGATTACCTGTGTGTAACCAGGTACTACCTCCTCATCCGTCTTTCCATCCTATTCCTTACACATGAGCCCATACCCAAGAGCATGGTTCATGTACAGCAGACAAAATATGAGCGCCAAAAGCAGGGGAAGCCACCATTCCTAACTGAAGACTGCAGTGGGAAACAAAAGTTTGGGGAGGGGACCATGCATTAGCATTACACATATCACGTAATGAGGCACCTTTAAACATGGCCCAGGATGAGGAAACCCCTTTAGTGGACCGCCCCTGGACAGAAGACGTAAGAGGACAGTGAGCAGCCTCCTAGGTCAAGAGAACCATATACTTCACCCACTGAGTGGACATAAAAAGCTTGAATCCCAGAGAGACCGTAGGTAACAAATAAGGACTCCACCTTCCTAAAATCACAGGTACAATCCAGGTAGATGCGAAGGGCCCTCAACACATCCAGAGAATGGAGAACTTCCTTCTCAGGAGATGACGGGTCAGGAAAAAAAACAGGAAGGACAATATCCTCCTGAGAGTAGAAGTCAGACACGACCTTGGGCAAAAAAAACTGACTAGGATGCAAAATCACTTTGTATGTGCAAAAACGCAATAAAGTGGGAGAAGCTAGCAAAGTCCCAGTCTCACCAAACCGTTGACCAGAAGAAACGGCCACCAAAAAAAGAACCTTAGCAGAAAGAAACTCAAGGTCAACAGAAATTAGGGGCTCAAATGGACCAGTCAATGCCTGAAGCACCAGGGGAAGAGCCCAAGCCGGAACCGGAGAGCAGGAGACAGGACACTGGAGCAAAAAACTCTGCAACAGGCGAAACACCAAGGAAGAAACAGAAGCCACAGCAGAACCCCGGAATGCAAGAATGGCAACCCATTAGGCATGAAGAGTGGAGACGGCCAGACCCATAACAAAACCATCCCTCAAAAAGCCCTCAAGCGAACAACCCTAACCCAACAATTTTAACCTCTCAAGTGCCATACACCCAGCTGGAGGCAAAGGAGAGAGGAGGGGCTGAGAAGAGGAGCAAGCAGTGGAGATGGGTACAGGGGAAACATCGCCAAAACCTGAAGAAGGGGAAACCAGGGCCTCCGGGACCACTCCGGAACAACCAGAAGAACCTCTGCCCGATCCAACCTAATCTTCCTGAGACCTGGGGAATCAAGAGAAAGGAAGGGAAGCGAACAGGAGATCCTGGGACCACGGGACTGAGAAAGCATTGATCGCCCAGGCCAATCGCAAGGAAACCAGGCTGCAAAAATGCGGAAGAAGGGACGTCTCCTCTGAGGCAAACAGACACAGCCAGGGAAGGCCGAATCAGGAGAGGATATGCAGAAAAAGAAGAGGAGACAGACACAGGGTCACAGATGAGGGGAACACCCAGCTCAAAGAATCAGCAGGCCCATTCTCCTTCCCAGGAAGATAGACCGCTAAGAGAGAAAGGAGATTTCCCGTGGCCAACACGCCGATCTTCTAGGAAAGTAGAAACAGAGACCAGCGCATCCTCCACTTGCCGGTTGACATAGGCACGAATTACCTGGTTGTTGGTCTGAATGCAAACAGCCCGGTTCTGTAGGAGGGGAGTGATCCAAAGAAGAGCACCCCAAACCATCATCAATTCCTGCCAGTTTGAAGATTGGAGTGCTGTGAAACAGCACCGCCGGCCCTTGGAGTCTCCCAGAACTGCCCCCCACTCCGTGGCACTGGCATCGGTTGACAAGACCACCAAGAAAGGAGGAGGAAGATCGAAACCCCTTGAGAGATGGATAGGGGACAACCACCACCGCAGGGATCTCCAGAGACACCAGAATGAGAGCCTCGTAGGCCTGAGAAGCAGGATCTCAGTGGTGCAGAAGGTGTTGCAAGAGGGGATACAAATGGAGAAGGGCCCAGGGGAGGACATGCATCATGGAGGCTATCTCCCCCTGACTCCGCAGCCAGAGCTGTGCGGCACCTGAGACTGGGATAGCACCCAAGAGAGATGCTGGAACAGAGTCAATTGTCTTTTCGGAGACAGGAACACCATCCCCAGATCCATCCGGAAGAGGGCCCCGAGGAACTTCTGACACTGGGAAGGCCGAGAGAGGACTTCCTGTGGTTTATGAGGAACCCAAAATAACCCAGCAGATGACAGACCTGATGAGCATCCTCTGCAGCCTATGAGAAAGAAGAAAAAACAATCAGCCAATTATCAAGGTAAGGATACACCTGAATAGCCCTAGAATGGAGAATACCCACCAGGGGGGGGGGGCAAGAGCTTTGTAAAAACCCATGGTGCTGATGAAAGGCCGAAAGGAAGCACCTGGAACTGGAAGTGCCGTAAACCCACAGCAAAGCGCAAAAACTGCTGATCTGCCAGATGGATGGGAACATGCAGGTAGGTGTCCATCAGGTCGAGGGAGGGGAGGAAGCACCCCTGGTGCACCAGTTGAAGGATCGAGTGCAAAGTCACCATTTTGAAACGCCAATGAGAAATGTGTAGATCCAACACTGGTGCAGAAGTCTGTGGTGTGCTTCTTTGAAACCAGAAAAATGATGGAATAATAACCCAGTCCCCCCTTCAAGGGGTGGAACCTCAACAATAGCCGCCTTCTCCAAGAAAAGCCGAACACCCTCCAGCAAAACTGCCCGCTTCATGGGAATCTGTGGCTGAGGAGTCTCCTTGAATACCTGAGCTGGGCGAGATGAAAATTCGATCTGGTAACCGGAGGTCACCGTCCGAACTGCCCAGGCATCGGAAAGACTCTGCCAGTGGTGACAAAAGAAGCTAAGACATCTTCCAACTGGAAAAGGCAGATATTCACTGCTTTGGAGAAGGAGCAGAGGAAGCACCACTAGACTGAGACTGGACTTGTCACCTCCAGGGGTGCCACGTCCCCTACCACGAAAGTGCTGGTGAGCACCCCTGGCCTGAGGAATGGCAAAAGCGTGGCGATATTCAAAACCATGACTCCAAGAGGGAGAACAGGAGCCACCAGCTTTTGATTCTCGGCTGACTGCTTGACCATTTCCTCCAGCTGGGGGTCAAACATTTTCGAACCTTCAAATGGCAATTTCAGAAGGATAGACTTCTGCGAGGCCTCCGACTTCCAAGTTCGCACCCAGATATGGTGATGAGCTGCAATGGCAACCCCTGACACAGCAGCATCTGCACACAAGTTATCGAAGGAGATGTCGGACAAGTAGCGAACCTGGAGCTCCATCAGAGCCAACAGAGAGGAAGCATCCCCACCCTCACTCAACTGAAGAGTCAGAGCCTGGAAATCCTTCAAGAGGTAATGAACCATATAATTGGTAAAGGCCGTTGCCCTGACTGAAAAATTGGTGATGGCATAAGACCTCGTCACAGCACCCTCCACATTTTTGTCAACGGGGTCGGAAAGAAGGGCATCATCTGAAACAACCATGCCCTGGGAAGAAAGGCCAGCCATCAAATTATCCACCTTGACAGACTGTAGGAACTCCTCAGAAAACCCTTCCAAATTGTGACATTTTCCTAAAGAGCAAGGAAAAGCAGATTTAGCAACACCCCGCCATTCATGGGCCAGCACCTTGCAGACTGCACGGTGCAAAGGCAAAGAGTCTGGATCAGATTGGTGGTACTGGGAAAAAAATCATCCTCCAACTCATTCACCACAAGAGAAGGAAAACCCAGATTTCCCCAGACATTGGCAAATAAGAAAGGTCAGCCCCCTGCCCAAAGCGACATCTCCGTCCTTCCTCCTCATCAGGATCATCCAAATCAGCCGGGGGATTAGGCCTAGGATCCTTAGCAGGAGGTCATTCAGCCTTCCGTGCCTTGAATGTTGCCTCCAGATACTCATTAATCAAGAGGCGCAGCACATCCACTGTTGGAACCCCCGCAGAGCTAGAAGAAGCAGCAGGCTCCATGACTGCAGGCATGAATAAGGGTGCTTCCTGCATATGTCCTGTTTCTAAGCAAACAAAGTTTTTCAGCCCCATACCTCTCGTGGGAGGTGCTGGCATACAGGAAGCACCCATAAGCACAAAAGCAGCCCAGTCGGGCGAGCGCCATAGCAAGAAGGAGCCTGAACAGTGGGGGCCTAAAACGGGCACAAGGATGCTCAGCGCTGCCACCCACACTGAAGACCAATGCCTGCTGAGCAGGGCGGACAGGTCACAGAAAGTAGCACTACTGCTAAAGCAAGTTGCACAGGAACAAATTAAGAAAAATAACTTACCCAACCTCGCTAGGCAAACCGGACAGCAGCCGCAGAAAGAAAAGAACAGGCTTTCATGGTGACACACTTCCCCCCTCATGCATGCCTGGTAGGCAACGCCATATTGGGGGAAGTGTTTAACCTCTGCTAGGTAACAGGTTTCTGTAGAGCAGACGAGATGCTCATATGTAAGGAATGGGACGAGAAGATGGACGATGAGGTAATGGCCTTGCATCCCTCATCATTTGCTTGCTCCTTGTCCAACCTTTTGGTACTGTGTGAGTTTGGTCTGAGATATCTCTACTTGTGAGACCGGAGTGAAAGCAAAGTTCTTTCATTGACTCACTAACACGCTTTCAGCTTCTATTTCAATTGAAGGCAAATGGCAGGAGCTGCTTCTCTTGCTTTCTTCTGCTTTGATGAAATAGTGGATTTCTTTATACCCATTGATCAATTTTTGAGGTTTTTGTTTGCTTTTATTTTCACCCTTGAACATTTAGTGGTGATTAGTCACCAACTTAAAAATTTTTAGTATCAACATTTACCTTGACCTTCATTTCCTTTTTTATATAAATTGATTGTTTTGATTGTACTTGCGATTTCAGGTATCTCTTGGACTTCTTTCAAGGTTATGCTTTTAATCTCAGTCAAGCGACAAACAGAAGAGCCAAGAGATACATTTGTGGGCTTCGCCCTTCCTCATTTGAGAATATATTGACTTTGTTATTATGAAACCCAAGTTATGATGAAATAATACTCACATTTCTCTTTCTCTCCTATCCTGTCAGTGAAGTCCCCAAAAACATTTATTGATTAGTCTATTATTTATGTGCATGCCCTAAGTAAAAAGTAGCAATTTAATATTGACTTCCTGTTACTATGCAGAACCTCTGAAAACAGGTCTGCCATGCTCAGTGTGTTTTCATTTAAAAATGTTTAATTAAAAAGAATGAAGTATAATACAACTATGTTGTGAATTATTAGATAAAACAAAACGTTATATGATATAACTGTCAAAAATTGATCATAGACCACCTATTACTATTAAATTATGACTTATACAACATAGTTCAGAATAAATTCTCTCTGTAGGACAAATAATGTTTTCTTGAATTTAAGCCTGTTTTCCAAATTTTATACAAAAGGAAAGGAAGATAAAAAATCAAAGCCAATACGTTTTTAAATTAGTCACTTTGAATCTCAGACCTGCATTAGATTTAATTACCTACTGTTACTAAGTCATAAAGGAAATTCAAATGTGCCAATTGGGTATAAGCCAGGTTTACCATGTTTAGAGGTGAAGCACAAGCACTTTAACACTGGTTAGCAGTGGTAAAGCATGCAGAGTCCTAAAGGCAACAAAAAAGGGTTAAAAAACAGGAGGGTGAAGGCAAAACGTTTGGGGATGACCCTGCATAATGGAGCATAATGCACCAAGTCCAACAAACAAATAAATAAATAAATATGTGTGTGTGTGTGTGTATATATATGCCGCTCAATGTGATGTATCACCAATGGATCATTGAGAAAGGCGGTTGCCGAAACGCGTCTGTCTGTGTACTTTTATCCCCTGGTATTTGTTTACTGAGAAGTGTATATATATATACCCCCTCCCCGCAAGCAGGCTACTGCGTTCAGCCGGATTACAGTTGAGGACCCAGGAGGGAAGTTACGCGGCAGCCCCCTGACGCTAGCGGCAAGACGCACCACCGACAAGGAAGTGCCAACGGAAGGGTCGGAGGACTCACCGGAGATGGTACCGAAGCGGTGAGTGACTAAGCACTTCAGCACAGGTGGGGAGGTACTTGCAGTCATATCCTGATTAATGTGAGCTCAGACGGAGCGCACAGGATATTTACCCTAACCCAAAATGTTGGAAGCAGCTATACGAGATAGAGAGAGAGAGGCGGCGGCTGAGGAGCTATTCAGTAACCTCCCGAGTGTCTCTAACAAAGAGGAGCCATCAGGAAGTGGCACTAATACTAAAGACACGGACTGTAAATCATTATTGAAAGCACTCGAAAAGTGCATGAGAAATGAGACAACAAAATGGTGGGAACACAAATCTTTAAAAAAATACGAGGAAGCAGGCAGAGTTCCACGGGGGCTAAGGATATTATTGCCACCTAGTTTTGAAAATCCCAACCCCACGATGCTCCGTGAATGGGCAGAAAACAACCTCGAGGCATCCATGAATCTGGTTAGGATTTTAATTAAATATGCCCAAATAGATCGCGAGGAGTTACTCAAAGAAATAACAAGAATTAATGAGGAATTAGCAAAACTGGAATCCCAAGACTACATCACCAAATGTAGAGCTGAAATAGCGGAGAGGCTAAAATACAAGAAGACAAGATCAAGTTTCGCAAGGTACACAAATTTGCCAGAGATAAGGCAGATTGTGAGCAGGGCCAGATTTTCACATTCTCACGGAAGTACGACAGCGTTAAGAGGATGAGACTAAATAAGAATAATCAAATAAATAATGAAGCAACAACCAATGCACCAATGGGAGCGGGTAGCAACATGTCATCAACATCTGACCTGAGCTCAGTCTAAAGTGAAGCTGAGTCAGAAGACAGTAACTCCAGAGGGCTAACCAAAGGCGGCGAAAAAGGTATATTAACTTTGGAGGAAGAAATTGATTTTTTATCCTTAGACCGCAGGCAGACGCTGCGGCATGAACTCAAAGGAAGATACCAGAAAGCGCAGGAACCAACGGAGAAGAATCAGGCGCAAAATCAGGAAATGCAAAAACCAGAAAACCCAAGTGGGGCAAGAAGAAGAGCAAAGCGACAACACAATTGTGAACTTATCATCTTTAACACTAACAAAGGCAGAATCACAGTTACTCACACTAGGGTTGTCGTTCTGCCCGGAAAGCAACTTCAATTATGGACGCACAAGAGTAGACATATTCAAGTACATTCGAAAACTTAAATTAAAAAAGTACTTCACAATTAAGGAGGGCATCAATCAAACCAATAAAGATCCACCTAACATCGTAGAAGTAAGAGAAAATTTGCAAGCCTCAGATGTGCCTACATTTCTAGTGCTGCAAGAACTGAGTGATGAAACAGTCACAGACTCTCAAGCCCCCACACAAGATAGATTAAGAGTTTTAAATGTGATACAAACAGGAGCAGGGTGCAGTCCTTTTACACCAAAATCTACATTTGTCCCTATGATGCCCTAGGATGCCATCGACATCTTTCATGAGAGGGTCACAGAGGATCTTAAATCTCTTTATCGTAAGACATTATACAAGCAACCCATAAATAAATATCAGGACATACAATATAGAAACCTGATGAAGCGACTCAAAAACGACCATGATATTGTCATAAATAAATCTGATAAGGGGGAAATACAGTGATTTGGCCCAGAAAGGATTACATTCTGGAAGTAGAACGGCAGTTGGGCGACAAGGACTGCTACGAAAAAAACAATATGAAAGAATATAACAAAGCTAAGGAAACTCTAAAAAAGAACTCATGCAGTGGAAGAGAGAAGGGATGATATCAAATTAAGAGTATAACTTCATGCATAAAGAACACACTATATTGCCTACTATTTATTTTGTACCCAAGATACATAAAAAGATCAAACCCGTACCAGGCAGGCCAATCATATCCGCTATCAATGGCATAAGTGAAAACATCAGCCAATACGTGGATTACTTCCTACAAGATCATGTCCAGAAACTCCAGACCTATATTAAAGACACTAGGGACTTTTTAACTAAACTAAATGCAATAATGTGGACTGAAGGACTATTATTGATAACGCTCGATATCGAATCATTATACACGAGCATCGAACATCCAGTGGGACTGAGTGCAGTCAAGTATTTTTTAGAAATGTGACCTATGACCTGTTACAAACATAACTTCATGATCTTAGAGCTCATCAAATGGTGCCTTTACAATAATTATTTTCTGTTTGGAAAAGATCTGTACAAGCAGAAACGCGGAGTAGCCATGGGGGCCTGTTTCTCCCCAAGCTATGCATGTTTACATGTAGGCTGGTGGGAGGAACAGGTCCTCAAAAAGGCACACAAACAAGCATATGATAATCATATTGTACATTGGCTCCGTTTTATAGATGATGTTTTCATTATTTGGAAAGGGGACAGAGAAAGTGCAGACAGCTTCATACAAGCTATCAATATTACCAACGTAAACCTGAGATTCACATCTAATATCAGTGAATGTAATATTGAATTTCTGGATGTTAAAGTTTTTGTTAACAATATGAAGCTCGAGACCACATTGCACCGCAAGCCCACGGCCGGCAACTCGATGTTGCATGCCAAGAGTGCACACCCCAAACATTTGATTAAAAGCATACCCTACGGGGAATTCATCAGGCTGAAAAGAATATGCAGTACTGAGACGGAAGCCAAAAGGTGCCTATCAGAAGCCGTAGAGAGATTCTGCAACAGAGGCTACAATGAGAAAACTCTACAAGATGCCATGATTAAAATCAAAATGAGATCTAGGGAATCCCTGCTAAAGAGAAATACTGTAACTAGGGCTTCAGAACAGGAGGTAGAACCATCCAACATAGCAGAGGAAAACACTACGAGACTCATTACAACATACAGTGGCCAAGAAAGGCAGATTAGGGCCATAGTTAAAACCAATTGGCCAATCTTGCTTACAGATAGCGAGTCGGGCGTGTAGATTTGGGATCAACACTACCCACTACACGACACCTTTTAGCCAGAGACAGATAGCTATTACCGGTAATTACAACTGCCGCACAGAATACGCTGTGTATGTGTTGGAATGCACCTGCAGTTTGAGATACATGGGAAGTACCAAGCTGCAGGTGCATGTCAGAATCCTCCAGCATCTCAGATCCATCGTTAACAGTGATGCATCATACCCAGTGGCTCGCCATTTCAAAGCTGTGCATAAGAATGACCTTAACTGCTTAAAAAACTTTGTAATTAAAGCCATCCCGAAACCACGTAGAGGAGGAAATAGAGAACGCATGCTCAGGCAGCTGGAGTCACATACGATACTAGAACTGGATAGCAAAACACCAATGGGTTTAAATAACAATGAAGACCTTCACAATTTTTTATAAAATACCTCATATAATTAATTTTTTATGAAGAATTTTATGGAATCTTTTATGAAATATTTTTATGAAATATTTTTATGAAGATTTTTTATGAAGTTTTTTATGGAATTTTAATATTCTGGATAGTGCCCATAGTATTTAAACACCATTGCAAAAAAATGAGGCTAAAGTAGTAATGAAGTTTAATTATGAGATCAGTTAGATAGTGCCACTCCCAGCATACGAAGTGTCTAATTGACTTATATAAGGTAGAGCATATACTCAGGAAAAGAGCTGACAAAGATTATTGTAGTAAGCTACATAAGATATAGAATAATGCAGCAGAACAGCCGCCCACGAGACCTTTTATTTAAACAATAAAAACAACAACAAAATTATCTTTTAGGGATATAACGGTATTAAATGACATCTATGTATATTTTGCATAGTTAAGCACCAAGCACTTTTATGCACTTATGCACTTATGGATAAGCAACTTTGCACAATAGCACATTTGCACAATGGAGCAAGAGAATAAGGCAGAATTTGCACATAAAGAAGGCAGTGAGACCTGTATTAGGAGACTTCCAAATATATGTTTTTTTGATGTCCGAAAACGTCAAGATTGAATGATACCTCACAGAGGGGATCTCACCATAACAATAACGCATTTAAGCAGTTAGCAAGTATTGTTGTATTACCAGGTCAAACCCTTAGTCAAAGAATCATGATGATGCAAATTGACAAATTGCTGAATACATTATGACTACTATTAGGTACAAAATGTATATTCATTTATGCACAAATATGTATTTATTTATATATTTATGGTGCTCTGTCTCGTGAGAAAAAAACACACGAGAAAAAAACATACGAAAAAAACATAAAATATAAAAGATATATATCATTGTTTTTTTATCAGTAGATGGTTAGTCTCCCCGGTTTGTATAACTGAGATCATGGCACAGGATAGTCTGTTTACTATGCCTATGCTCCTGTATGTCACGTGAGGGATCACATATTATGTTTAAATATTGGCATTGTATAGCGTTTCACTATGTTAGCAAGGTCACCTGGTGACCGAAACGCGTAATGATGTTTTGGCAAGGGAAAATGAACGATTATTGCAAGGAAAGAGGAGTTTGTGCTCTGTTGGGACCATCGCAACGGAGACGGCAAGGGCGGATCCAGAAATCTGATATATATATATATTCTTCTTGCTTCGCCACAAACAAATCCTTTGAAACAGGAACAGACGAAAGCGGACCCAAATTCTGGTGCAATTGAACTTTTATTTAACGCACTGCACCTCCGCCATAACGCGTTTCGACCTTCAGGAGGCCTTGATCACATGACGCGCATGTGGAGTGCCTTCACATTTTTAAAGTGCCAGTGCTCAAAAAAACTTGTGACATTCAAATGAGGTTGCCATAGACATAGAAGAGTACTACTAGTCGTCTCAAATTACACTTTCACTCACTTACGGGCCACCACTTAGTTTTAGAAGTGCATCCCTGTCTTCAGGTGTATGCCCGCCCTCTATCAAACTGAGTTTTTAGTGGGCGAGGACGGCCTATGATGAAGCATGACACCAGGTGGTGTGTGAGGCCAGTCTTTCACCTTTTTTGAGATGCCCCTTGTGGATATACATCTCTAGAGATTCTGTAGGTACTTGTAGGAAGCCTTTCTAGGGACAGCCTTATTTGTGTTTAAATACTATATAGGAGGCTGGCTCGTCCCTAAGCCCTGTGCCTCTAGTTCCCTCCCCTAGTTTTATACTAGGGCTAGTGTGTGTGATTCAAATGAGGTTGCCATAGACATAGAAGAGTACTACTAGTCGTCTCAACAGAGTTACACATTGATACTCATATACATAGTAACCACAGTGATTGTATACAACAGCAAGAGTATAAATATTTATAAATACTTAAATATTTAAATAATTAAAATAGGCAATGCATGATTAAAATTCAAGATGCAAACATTACTGTAGTGAAAGCTAAAAACAATGCAGAGGCAGAGGTAAAAACAACTTCATGAAAATCTATATCAGAGCTCTCAAAGACAGGTGAAAAAATCCTCACTGGAGTTGAGGCCTTGTGGCATCTTACAGTCCAACTCCAGTATGTACCTGGTTTCGAGTTTCCTTAGGAGGGCTTCCCGATTGCCTCCCCGCCTAAGAGGAGGGCCTGTATCCACGACAAAATATTTAAGATTATCCAAATTGTTGCAGTGGAAGTCCTTAAAATGTCTTGCAACTGGGTAAGTCGCGTCACTATTGGTGATGGCCCTGATGTGCTGGAGTATCCTCTTGTGGACCTGCAGCTTTGTACTTCCAACATACCGCAAGCCACAGGGAGACTCCAGCACATACACTGCATATTCAGTTTTGCAGGTCAACTTTTTGTTAATGGGCACTAGGTCTGTCTTGAACGGGGTAGCATAGGCAGATTTGTTAACCCCATATTTGCAGGCCTTACATGTTGTGCATCTAAAGAACCCTTTGCTGGAGTTTAGCCAGGATTTGTTGGTTCTTACTTCAGGACTGCTGCACACCAAAGAGCTACTCATCGAACGTGCTTTTCTGAAAGTAATGTTTGGGGTTCTTGTCACTTTTGTCCCTAGCACAGGATCGTTCATTACCATGGCCCAGTTCTTATTAATTATCCTACGCAGGGTTTTATGTTGGGTATTGCATGTCAAAATTAGTCTGGTTGGCTGTTCAGACAGTATTTGCCGTTGGATTTTAGAACTGGATCGACACACCAGAGCATCAAATCTGCCCACCCTTTGGGTTTTGTCAATGGCTTGATCAATCTCAATTTGAGAGTAGCCTCTGGACAGAAATCTCTCTCTGCTTTCTCTTTGTGCCACTTCACAGTCATCATCCAAACTACATATTCTCCGAATTCGCAGCATTTCCCCGAAGGGAATGCTGTGAATCACTTGTTTCGGATGGTGGCTGGTGGCATGCAAAATTGTATTTCCTGCAGTTGGTTTCCTATGCAGCCTTGTCTCCAACCTATCCTGTACAACTACTATTTCAACATCCAGAAAACAAATGGACTTCCTGCTCAATTGGGTCGTGAACTGCAAGTTAAGACTGTTGTTATTGATTTGTTCAATAAAATGGAGAGCACTATCCTCCGTGCCTCTCCAAATTAAAAACAGATCGTCAATGTACCTGTACCATCGTACAACATGCTTGGACAGAATTTCCTCAAAAGTTGATCTGAGGACTTGTTCCTCCCATAGTCCCATATGCAAATAGGCATAACTAGGGGAGAAACAAGCCCCCATAGCAACACCTCTGACTTGATGGAACACCTGGTTCTGAAATAAAAAGAAATTATTTTCCAGACAAGTTAAAATCATGGTAATCAACATTCTGTTATGCATATACAGGCACATAGGTCTTGTACTTAGGTAGTGTTCTACTGCTTTAACTCCATCTTGGTGATGGATACTGGTATACAGTGACGTGACATCAAGGGAGATGAGTACACACTCCGAATCCCACTTAACATCACTTATTTTTCTCAACAGGTCACCAGTATCCTGAATGTAGGATGGGAGTTTTTTCACATGCTCCTGAAGTAAAAGTCCACATATCTTGAGGTGTTTTCCATTATGCTGTTACATGCAGATATGATGGGCCTTCCTGGAGGTTTTGACAAGTTCTTGTGAATTTTTGGGATAAAGTATATCAAAGGCATGACAGGGTGATCATTCTTCAGGAACTTGAACTTGTCATTGCTTAACAGTCCTGCGCTCTTCCAGGCAAGGAGTTTTGTGTCGAAATCTTTCCACGAGCTCTTTACTGTTTGCATTGTACTCCTCCTGTAGCAATCTCTGTCATTAAGCTGTTTAAGCGCCTCTTCCATATAGAGGTCACGCGGCCACAGCACCACGTTACCGCCCTTGTCAGATTGGCGGATAATGACGTTGTCATCAGCTTGTAGTTTCTTCATAAGCTGAAAGTATTGATTGTCCTGTTTAGTGTATTTTCTGTGTGCACGTGCACTTGACAAATAGAGTTTTTTGAGTTCGTATGTTACTTTGTCATTAAAGAGATCTAAGCTATCCCGCAACATAATTGGGCAGAAAGTGGACTTTGGTTTAAAAAAACATACAAAAAAAACATATAAAATATAAAAGATATATATCATTGTTTTTTTATCAGTAGATGGTTAGTCTCCCCGGTTTGTATAACCGAGATCATGGCACAGGATAGTCTGTTTACTATGCCTATGCTCCTGTATGTCACGTGAGGGGATCACATGTTATGTTTAAATATTGGCATTGTATAGCATTTCACTATGTGAGTAAGGTCACCTGGTGACCCACACGCGTAAGGATGTTTTGGCAAGGGTAAATAAACGATTATTGCAAGGAAAGAGGAGTTTGTGCTCTGTTGGGATCGTCGCAACAGAGACGGCAAGGGCGGATCCAGAAATCTGATATATATATATATATATATATACATGTATGTATATATATATATATATATATATATATATATATATATATATATATATATATATATATATATATATATATATATATATATATATGTATATAGATTACCTACTGGCGGTCACCAGTAGGTAGTTATAGTTAGGACCTTGTTTCTATTCAAAAGGTGTTTTTTCTTTTGCCAATATCTTTGGCGCCGTTTGATGAATCTTCACGAACTTTTGAAAACAAATGGTTCACTCAGGTCAGCTCCTGTCTTGAAAGTTTCAGGGTGATTCATCAAGCGGGGGCAGAGAAAAAAAGGGGGTCCCAAAATGCGTTTTCTCTATGTTAATTTCCATAGGAATTTTGGAACAGGCTACAGCCCGAACTGCTGAACTGAATTACACTAAATTTGGCAAAAAGTAGCTCTTGGTTCAGGAAGCGCCCTTTTTTAAAAATGGTGTAAATCTGTTCAGTAGTTGCTGAGATATTCAAAAAAAGAAATATTTATATATCTGAGCACCAAGGAGGATTCGTGAACCCTCCCGAGCATGAGCTTCATTCTGAAACCGAGTCACAAGAAAACAGTAAAACAAAGATAAAAAACAAGAAAAGGGGGCAGGGTAGAAACACCCTGACCCCCTGGGCCTGCTCAGGGGGTCCCAGAAGGACCCCTAGGCCCAAAAAAGCATTTTTCTTTAAAAAAAAAAAAAATCAGTCGAATTCGCGCTGGATGCTTGAATCCGGGCAATTTTTGTTTTTAAAAGACGAGCGTGACTGACTTATATAGTCAGTCAAGCACCTACTAAATCATCCATTCAGATACTCATACACCCACTCATTCTTCAATAAACCTTGGCCTATATATATATAAAACATATTTAAACTTTACAGAAACACACAGTCACTGGATGATGTCATCAGTGATGTCATCACTGATGTCATTTGAGATGTCATCAGTGATGTCATCAGTGATGTCACTGACCATGTCATGAGTGATGTAATATGTGACTTCATCAGCAGTGCATTGCGGGGGCGCGAGTTATAGTTAGCTCAATTAACTATAACGGCCGAATTTCTCTGGTTTTGTACGAGTGAAATGTCCAACTAACTATAACGTCCCTGAAACCTGTGGTTTTTTCAGTGAATTTCTAAGGTTTTTTAAATGCTAATTTCTAACTATAACGTCCCTGAAAACGATGTTTTTTTCAGTTAATTTCAAAGGTTTTTTAAATGCTAATTTCTAACTATAACGTCCCTCAAACCTATGGTTTTTTCAGTGAATTTCAAAGGTTTTTTAAATGCTAATTTCTAACTATAACGTCCCTGAAACCTATGGTTTTTTCAGTGAATTTCTAAGGTTTTTAAAATGCTAATTTCTAACTATAACGTCCCTGAAACCTATGGTTTTTTCAGTGAATTTCCAAGGTTTTTTAAATGCTAATTTCTAACTATGCCTACATAGGTAGGACATGTGCAGAAAGTGGAAGAAAGGCGCAGAAAGAAGCAAGAGAAATACAGAAAGAGGCAACAGAAGTCCAGAAAGAGGAAGAAAGGTACAGAAAAAAGCAAGAGATGTGCAGAAAGAACCAACAGAGGTGCAGAGAGAGGCCTTGTTGCAAAATCATCCTGTTCCCTGGGCACCCGCCAACTTTTTGCTGACTGGTACTGGTGGTAACTAACTCTGACTGACCCTTGGATCTGCCTCACCAGGCCCAGAGCCAGTGCTATGCTGAAAGACAATTAGAATACAGTGAAAACACCTACGTACACTAGGGTACACTATGGGTTGGGGTACCCCTGTGATTGGCATGACCTCCCCTGTAAGGCCCTAGTACATAATACGGCAGGGGTATTAAAACTACCTCTAGGTCCCTAGCATATAATAGGGCATGGCAGTTTAGTGGCCAGCAGCCCTTTTCTGCACTTGCATGTGTGCACTGCTGAGCATGAGGTCAGTTTAAAAGAAGCCCTGTGTGTGTAGAAAGAAGCAAGAGAAGTGCAGAAAGAAGCAAGAGAGGTGCAGTAAGAAGCAAGAGCAGTGCAGAAAGAACCAACAGAGGTGCAAAAAGGGGCACGAGGGGTACAGAAAGAGGCAAGAAAACTGCAGAAAGAAGCAAAAGAGGTACAGAAAGAGGCAAGAGAAGTGCAGAAAGAAGCAACAGAGGTGCCGAAAGAGGCAAGAGAGGTGCAGAAACAGGCAAGAAAGGTGCAGAAAGAGGGAACAGGGGTGCAGAAAGATGTAAGAGGGATACAGAAATTTGTAAGAGAGGTGCAGAAAGAAGCAAGAGCAGTACAGAAACAACCAACAGAGGTGCAAAAAGAGGCAAGAGGGGTGCAGACAGAGGTAGGAGAGGTGCACAAAGAGGCAAGAAGGGTACAGAAAGAGGCAGGAGGGGTGCAGAAAGAAGGAAGAGAATTGCAAAAAGAGGCTAGAGAGATGCAGAAACAGGCAGGAAAGGTGCAGAAAGAGGAAACAGGGGTGCAGAAAGAGGCAAGAGAGGTGAAGAAAGAGGGAAGAGGGGTGCAGAAAGAGTCAAGAGGGGTGCAGAAAGAAGCAAGTGAGGTGCAGAAAAAGGCAAGAGAGGTGCAGAAAGAGGCAAGAGAGGTGCAGAAAGTGGAAGAGATGAGCAGAACGAGGCAAAAGAAGTGCAGAAAAAGAAAGAAAGGTGCAGAAAGAAGCAACAGAAATGCAGAAAGAGGCAAAAGAGGTGCAGAAAGAAGCAAGAGTAGTTTGCACACCATTAGTACCAATTTAATACCCACATTTAGCAATCAGTAACAGGTGACCATTCTAGGTTTGCAAACGGCCTTCCACCACGCTGTAACACTTGTCGCTGCATTTTTGGTAACATTTGAGCCGTTTGAGCTGGAAACAAGGTTTTTTTTGTTCAAATCTACAGATTATGCAGCAGATGATGGATTATGTGGCAAATGCGGAAAATGTATAATTGTGCAAAAGTCAGTGCAGCCAAACAGTCGCATAGTTCCAGTGGCCCTGCTCATACCTCTGACTAGGTCCAGAAGTGCTCCTCAGTGCTTCCTTCTTTTTTTGTCTCATTGAGTTTATAGTTTAGCTTCTATGGAAATGAGGAAGACTAAACCTGAGGTTACTACCTCCCAACACGGACTACCATACCACATAATTACTCTCCATAACACATAATCTCACTCTACATAATTCCTATACACTAAATACCACATACTTTCTATCCACATCAAAGTCAAAGTCTATTCACATAATTTCACTGCACATCGTACCACATAATTCCACTACACACAACCTACATCCACTCCACTCCAAGAAACATTAGTAAAACACTTTTACATTTACAACGCCTATAGCTCTAACTCTCGCAAATGTGAAACCTATTACATTGCAAAGGCTTCTTTAACTAGTAGTCACGTTTGCAGAGAGGTGGAGAAAGGGGGCTGGGCCTCCGACCAGCGCTCAGGAATCCGTGCAGGATCTGCGGAATTTAGGTTTAGGCGAAAAAATAAGACTTTTCTATGTATTCTATAGGGTCAGCATACCTCTATCCTGACCCCTTATATGTGTATGACACTTTATTTTCAACGCACCCGGCCGATGCGAGAAACAAAATTGCGGTCAGAACTTTTCTTTCAAGCTGTGGCCAGCCAATCAGGGCCTTCCTTTCCCCTCTGGATTCTCGGATCCTACGCGTCCCTGGATATCTATATTTTTCAACCTCTAATATCTCTAAAACTACTGAACGGATTAACACCAAATCACAATAAGCATGCTTTATGGGTCAAAACTAGCTTTCTGCCAAATTTGGTGTAGTTCCATCCAGTGGTTCGGGTTGCAGTAGTGTTCAAAAATTGAAAAAATCCCATAGATTAGAAAGGGGAAAAGGTGTTTTGGGACCTCCTTTTTTCTCGGCCCCCGCGTGATGGATCACCCCAGAACTTTTAACACAGCAGCTGAACCAACTAAAGTATAAGTTTTGAAAATTTCGAAGATTCGCCAACTGGAGCCAAAGGTATTGGCAAAACAAAAAATGGTTGTCCTATGGAAACTTTAGTTTTAGCTATAACTACCTATGGGATATATATATATATATATATAAGTTAAAGCTAAAAAAATACCATCAACAACGGACCACTACCAGCCCGACAGACAAAACCAGACAATCAGATATCATCGCATATCTCTCTGGTTTAACTGCATCGGATTATGGTCTGTTACAAGATCTACAAGACCTAGAAGTGGGAATTGACGCTATGGCAAGTACCAGTGGGACCCAAATGTCTCAAAGTGGTCCCAGAGAGATGGAGCAAGTCTTACAGGAAACTTGTGCCAAACCAGCTACTCCCTTCAAGATTAAATTAAAGTTTATACCAATCATGCCTCGGGATGTGCTCGATGTATTTAATGAACAGATTGTTGCACAGGTCAAGAAATTGAACAGTACTATCAACAGATCCAAAATGAAATTTACCAATCAAGTAAGGAAATACCATCAACTTATTGCCAAATTAAGAAAAGAGAATAAAGTGGTAATTAGAAATGCAGACAAGGGCGGCAATATTGTCTTATGGCCCTTGGAGGAATACTTAAAAGAAGCATACAGCCAGCTCAATGACCAAGAATGTTACAGAAAAAGCTCTCCACAAAAATTTAGAAACACACAGGATCTTTTCTTTTCACAACTACTTGCATGGAAGAGCATGGGCCTACTTAGCTGGGAAGAATATAAATATCTGAAGAAGGAACATCCTACTATCCCAGTTATTTACTTTGTTCCAAAAGTACACAAAAATATACAAAGACCACCGGGCAGACCCATCATTGCGGCATGTGATGGGCCCCTAGAAAATATGTCCAGATACATTGACTTCTTCTTGCAAGAACATGTCAAAAACTTAAGGTCATATGTGCAGGATACATGTGATTTTTTAAGAAAGATTAAGGATATACAGTGGAAATCGGAATACTTGCTAATAGCCCTTGATGTATCATCACTATATACATGTATTAGAAATAAGGATGGCATCAGGGCTGTAGATTACTTCCTTTCCAATAGACTATTAAGGTTCACCCAGCACAACAAAATGCTACTTAACATGTTGCTTTTTTGTTTGGAAAATAATCTATTTATGTTTAATAATCAAATGTATCAACAGACTCAAGGGGTGGTGATGGGGGCCAGCTTCTCTCCCAGCTATGCCTGTTTATTTATGGGCTGGGGGAGGAGCCGGTCCTCATGAGGAAGTTTGAACAGCTGTATACATCCAAGGTTATTTCCTGGCTTAGATTCATAGCCGATTTGTTTATAATATGGTGTGGCAATGAACAAAGTGCTATTGACTTTATAGAACAAATCAAGATTAATGATGTCAATTTGAATTTCACCTCAACACTAAGTAAAGAGGAAGTGACATTTTTAGATGTACAGGTCAAAGTCGTAAAAAAACGCTTGTCTACATCCTTGTTTAGAAAGCCTAAGGCAGGTAATATGGTGTTGCATGCGTCGAACGCACACCCTCCCCATCTCATAAATAGCATCCCTTATGGGGAAATGTTGCGCATCAGACGCATTTGCAGCGATAAGGAGGATACCAATATTAAGCAAGCTGAATGCTGTGCTCGTTTCTTGACTAGAGGCTATAGAACTGAGATAGTGGATGCAGCAATAGCCAAATCCAAGGAAAGAACAAGAGAGGACCTATTGCAATACAGCACCAAAACTAAGGATATGACAAGCAGGAAAGAGGAGGCCCAAGAACCCACTAGGCTTATTCTTGCATTCTCTAAGCAGGAAAAGCAATTGAGGGCAATAATTAGACGCAATTGGCCCATTGTTCGGGATGATCCTGTAATTGGCAAGCTTTTACCCCCCAATCCAGCCATTACTTTTAGAAAAAGTGCCAGTATGGGCAATGCACTGGTTAAAAGCAGTCCGGAAGATCTGGGCAAAGGGATGTGGCTCACTATTAGAAAAGGATTTTTCAAGTGTTCCAACTGTAAAGCCTGTCAGTATGGCATAAATACAGCTTCGTTTCAGACTGCATTCAATACTAGAACGCAAACTACAAAACAGCATCTAACTTGCAAATCTGAATATGTTGTTTATGTTTTGGAATGCAGCTGTAAATTGAAATATATTGGTAGTAGGAAGCTAGCTGTACACAAAAGAATATTACAGCACACGAGGGCCATCACCAATAACGATCCAAGCTACCCAGTGGCAGGGCATTTCAAGGAATACCATAATAGTGACCTTAGACATCTCATGTTTTATGCAATTGAGACAATACCGCCACAAAAGAGAGGTGGGGATCGAGAAGCCAAACTAAGACGCCTTGAAACTAGATACATTCTAGAATTTGATTCTAAACAACCAGGTGGCCTCAATACTACCGAAGACCTGCACACATTTCTATAATATAGCAACAACAATCACATTAGGTTCTAACATATAGGTTACTCAATATAAAGAGGAGAAGTAGGTATCTAGCATTTTTATGGATTTTAGAGTAGCAATATCAGACCCTATACAAGCCACTATATCTAATGCTTTAGTACAACTCTGAATGTTTATTAATACATATATTTTTGCATTGTACATGTATTTTTATCTAAGGATTTTAATCATGTATGTATTTATTCATTTTAGTCAATTGTTTTTTTACATACCATATTAATATGTATGTATATTCATTTACGACATGTATCTATGTATATGGATGGGAATCAGCTGCTAAATTGCAATGATACATTTAAAGATTGATCCTTTGTACTGTTGTCCAACCCTCAGTTTGCACTTTAAGCATACTCAATACGCGACTTCATGTATAGTCCACAGGAATCTTCGTCTAGGAGTATGCTTATGATGAAAATAATTTTTGCGTATTTTGCACACAACACTATGGCACATTAATTCTTCGGCCAATATCTAGGTACTGTGATATATCTAGTTCTAGTAATATTGTGGCCGCGGACTGGGAACATGTAGCACACAGAACTTTTTTCTAGTTTTTGCACCTTATTTAAATATATATATAGTTTTTAAGCATATCGTCACTTTATTAGCGTTGAGCAACGTGATTGCAGCTATTTGTGATGATATACACTTTTTTATGGAGATAGGCACCACTATAAGTAATCAACTCAATTTTTATTTTGGACAAGGGTTGTCTAGGTATATCAGGCATTCATGCCAGTCTTGATATAGACACTTTGTCCCAAACATATTGTGACAACATGCTAAATTTCATATTATGCTACTAAATGTATTTTATGTTTAAATTACCATAACTATATCGCATTTAAGCGTAAAGTTTAACTCATGCCATAGTATGTTGTCTATGTTGACTAATTGAGTTGTATGCGCTGGCACTTTAAATACAGGTAACACTGTCTTAGCTTTGTCATGTGATCAAGGCCGTGAATCGGCCGAAATGCATCATGGCAGACTGAACTGGTGATAATAAAATCTACTTTGCACGTATGCTGGGTCCACGCTCGTTTTTCTGGAAGTTGAGCAACTAACGAGGGTTTTGGATATATATATATATATATATTCCAATCGCAGATACTGACAAAGAGGAGCGCCACATCCTCTCGAGTAGGGGCCTGTCTCAGACACCTCAAATATTCCTCAGAACACACGCACCCTTCAGCTACGTGAAACAGGCCACACCGACGTGCTTTTAAGTTCTTTATTTTCAGGCAGAAAACAACATAACGCGTTTCAAGGTAAACACCTCTTAATCATATGCCACAGATTAGGGGTGGGTTCGTTAGCTTTTTAAATAACGTGACTCAAACATCGAAGAAGGACCAATGTCCATGTGTTTGATTTAAAGAGGCAGTCTGTGTACATGTTTTTATATTCTTTCACATGGCAGGAATGGTAAGTACTATCAATGTTCGTATTGAAGAAAGTTCCTCTGTAAGTCAGATGTTTTTCGTTCATGTTTCATTCCTGCATTCATATATTGTACTCCGTCATTACTAGGACCACAATGCCCATAATGCCTCATACAGTGTCATAAGGTGCCTGGTTTCGCCGATGGTGTTTTTGGCAAAACTTCACCTAATTTTAACCGTGTACCAAAAATGCAATTAATTGCCTTTACTTTAAGCATACTCAATACGCGACTTCATGTAAAGTCCACAGGAATCTTCGTCTAGGAGTATGCTTATGATGAAAATAATTTTTGCGTATTTTGCACACAACACTATAGCACTTTTATTCTTCGGCCAATATCTAGGTACTGTGATATATCTAGTTCTAGTAATATTGTGGCCGCGGACTGGGAACATGTAGCACACTGCACTTTTTTCTAGTTTTTGCACCTTATTTAAATATATATATAGTTTTTAAGCACATCGTCACTTTATTAGCGTTGAGCAACGTGATTGCAGCTATTTGTGATGATATACACTTTTTGTGGAGATAGGCACCACTATAAGTAATCAACTCAATTTTTATTTTGGACAAGGGTTGTCTAGGTATATCAGGCATTCATGCCAGTATTGATATAGACACTTTGCCCCAAAAATATTGTGACAACATGCTAAATTTCATATTATGCTACTAAATGTATTTTATGTTTAAATTACCATAACTATATCGCATTTAAGCGTAAAGTTTAACTCATGCCATAGTATGTTGTCTATGTTGACTAATTGAGTTGTATGCGCTGGCACTTTAAATACAGGTAACACTGTATTAGCTTTGTCATGTGATCAAGGCCGTGAATCGGCCGAAATGCGTCATGGCAGACTGAACTGGTGATAATAAAATCTACTTTGCACGTATGCTGGGTCCACGCTCGTTTTTCTGGAAGTTGAGCAACTAACGAGGGTTTTGGATATATATATATATATATATATATATATTCCAATCGCAGATACTGACAAAGAGGAGCGCCACATCCTCTCGAGTAGGGGCCTGTCTCAGACACCTCAAATATTCCTCAGAACACACGCACCCTTCAGCTACGTGAAACAGGCCACACCGACGTGCTTTTAAGTTCTTTATTTTCAGGCAGAAAACAACATAACGCGTTTCAAGGTAAACACCTCTTAATCATATGCCACAGATTAGGGGTGGGTTCGTTAGCTTTTTAAATAACGTGACTCAAACATCGAAGAAGGACCAATGTCCATGTGTTTGATTTAAAGAGGCAGTCTGTGTACATGTTTTTATATTCTTTCACATGGCAGGAATGGTAAGTACTATCAATGTTCGTATTGAAGAAAGTTCCTCTGTAAGTCAGATGTTTTTCGTTCATGTTTCATTCCTGCATTCATATATTGTACTCCGTCATTACTAGGACCACAATGCCCATAATGCCTCATACAGTGTCATAAGGTGCCTGGTTTCGCCGATGGTGTTTTTGGCAAAACTTCACCTAATTTTAACCGTGTACCAAAAATGCAATTAATTGCCTTTACTTTAAGCATACTCAATACGCGACTTCATGTATAGTCCACAGGAATCTTCGTCTAGGAGTATGCTTATGATGAAAATAATTTTTGCGTATTTTGCACACAACACTATAGCACTTTTATTCTTCGGCCAATATCTAGGTACTGTGATATATCTAGTTCTAGTAATATTGTGGCCGCGGACTGGGAACATGTAGCACACTGCACTTTTTTCTAGTTTTTGCACCTTATTTAAATATATATATAGTTTTTAAGCACATCGTCACTTTATTAGCGTTGAGCAACGTGATTGCAGCTATTTGTGATGATATACACTTTTTTGTGGAGATAGGCACCACTATAAGTAATCAACTCAATTTTTATTTTGGACAAGGGTTGTCTAGGTATATCAGGCATTCATGCCAGTATTGATATAGACACTTTGCCCCAAAAATATTGTGACAACATGCTAAATTTCAAATTATGCTACTAAATGTATTTTATGTTTAGATTACCATAACTATATCGCATTTAAGCGTAAAGTTTAACTCATGCCATAGTATGTTGTCTATGTTGACTAATTGAGTTGTATGCGCTGGCACTTTAAATACAGGTAACACTGTCTTAGCTTTGTCATGTGATCAAGGCCGTGAATCGGCCGAAACGCGTCATGGCGGACTGAACTGGTGATAATAAAATCTACTTTGCACGTATGCTGGGACCACGCTCGTTTTTCTGGAAGTTGAGCAACTAACGAGGATTTTGGATATATATATATATATATATATATATATATATATATATATATATATATATATATATATATATATATATATATATATATATATATATATATATATATTATATAGAGAGATATATAGCTAGAGAGAGAGAGAGGTATATATATGTATATATAGACATGTATAGAAAGATAGATAGGTATAGATAGATATATAATTATATATAAGAATTGTAGTATGTAATGTATTTTGTTGAACCTGACCCTTTTTGCAGGGCCTCGCCCCAGATTTTTGCGTTCTGTTACCGAGCCCATTTTTGTTGCCATTTGAACTCTGTGCACTTGTCCCTGCTAACCAGTGGTAAAGTGCTTGTTCTCTCTCCCTAAACATGGTAAAATCAGCATCTACCTGATTAGTACATGTAATTGACTTGTAAGTCCCCAGTAAGTGAAGCTACATGTTCCTAGGGCCTGTAAATGTAATGCTGAATGTGGGCATGCAGCGCCCATTGTGCACCCCACTAAAGTATCTCTTTAGAACATGTCTCAGGACTGCCAATTCAGCCTATAGTGCAGTTTTAAACTGCCATTTAGACCTGGCATAATTAACCTTTTGCCAGGCCTACACCTTCCTTTTTAATAATTATAACTCACCCTTGGGTAGGCCCTAAAGGCTCATTGGGCAGGGTGCATTGTATTTAAAATGTAGGCCATGTGTACGTAGGTTTTACATGTCCTGGCAGTGAAAGACTCCTAAAGTCCTATTTTACTGGTGGAAGGTCTTTGTCTCCCATTAGGTTAACACTGGGGTACCTTATTACATTTAATAAGAGCTAACTTGGGATTGGGAGCTGATAGAGATATGGTGCTTACACTCAAGCGAATTGTAACTTAAAGTCCGCTTTAATGTTAAGGCGGGTTTTAAGTCCAATTCTAAAAAAACTTTTAGAAAGTTGGCCTTTTTTGTCCCAGCGATTTGTGCCTTCTGCCAGTTTCCTGGGTCAACTTGTTTAGCGTTGGAAAATCACTCGAAAGTACTGCAACGCAGCATATAGCACTGTTTTGCATTACTTGGCACCAACGGGGCGTACCATGGGTGGTGCATGGGCGTTCCCATGTAACCACCTAAGGTTTCTGACGCTAAGCCCTATTTACTTAAAAAAGTAGACAGGGTTTAGCGTGGGAAAATAGTGCCCATTTTAAATAGGTGCTATGGAGGAGAAATGTTTTCATTTCTCCTTTCTTTTCCTCTCTCTTTCTCACACAGTGGAGTGCAGCATTTGTGGCTGCTGCACTGTGCTCCATGGGAATCTAGTAAATCTGGCCTCGGGTGTCCAGTTTTAAAACTGACATTTTGTCCTGGCAAAACAAACCTTTTTCCAGATTTAAATCTTCCTTTTGTTATACTTGTAATTCACTCCTAGGCCCTAATTTCCCATAAGACAGGGTGCATGATATTGAAAAAGTAGGAAATGTATAAGTTATGTTACATGTCCTGGGAGTTAAAATCCTACAAAGTCATTTTTCACTGTGGCAAGGTTAGCTCTCCCATAGGTTTTTATTTAATTTATTTTGACAGTTTTATAAAGCCTAAACACGGTTTCAACAAGGTATCAGAGCGCTGTACATAGCAAAATCATACCCATTACATGAACTATATAAAGAATGCTTTACTGACAACAGCATAAGCACATTCACAGAGGGACCATAACCCACTACATAAATCCTATAAATAATCCTCAACTGACAGCAACAAAAACACATGGATTTCACTTTCATTGTCAAGTCTCCTGGCGTCTTGATTAAAACGAGACTGATGATAACTGTATCTCAGTGATAGAATCTCGGGTGTCTTACAGTACCGTGGTCTTCCTGGTCCAGACCCTTATGTAAGGACTAAGGAATCTGTTTAGTAGGTTCTTTTTTACTTCTTTTTTTGAAGGTGGGGCTAAATGGATTAGACCAAATCTCCACCAGGAGAGAGTTCCAAATCCTCCTGGCAGATCTGGTGAAAGTGCGGGTGTAGGTTTTCTTTTTTTTTAATCTTGAAGGTTCCAGCAGGAGGAAGCTGGTGCTCCTTAGGGAATGGCTGCCCCCTGAGATCATGAGTTTTTGTGCGAGGTACCTGGATTCATCTTGGTGGAGAGCTTTGTGTATCATGCTGCTGCAGTGGACACTCACACTACGTGTTAGCTCCTCTTTAGGAACCACTTAAAAAAGTGCTACATTGCTGCCTAGCTTTTGGCTGCTCTTTGGGGCAAGAAAAATCCCAACTCAAAAGGCCTCAAAAAAATCCTTGAAAGCGTTGGAATAGAAACAGACAACAAAAGCACCAACAAGGTGATCAGAGAACTGAACGGCAAAAATCTTGAGTTAGTCATTGCTCAGGGCATTGGTAAACTTGCCAGCATGTCCATTGGTGAAGCAGTAGTGGCATTGACAGGTGCTGGTTCTGCGGCCTCAGCTGGTGGTGCTGCTGCAGCTGAAGAAAACGAAAATGCACGCTATTTTCAGCTGGATCCTAGCTTTGAATGGGAGCCAGGAAATAGACAAGAATGAGGGTGTGATGTGGTCAAACCTTCTCTTTCCTGTTATTAGTTTGGCTACCACTGCATTGAGAGTCACCCTGAGTGGTGTTTGTGATTTTGGTAATCTTGTTAATGTTGCACTACCATAGTATATTCTGGATACAAGTAATAATTGCACTGCGGTCTTGAAGTCTAGTGGCAGGATGAGTTTAGGAGGTTGAGTTGGAAGCAAACACTGCTTGTGGATGTGTTCTTGCATGTTAAGATTCTTATCCAAGGTTATCCCAAGGGATTTTGTTGATTTGATGATGACCGGTTTGCAATTGAGGTTAATGCTGGTTTACACTATTACCTTTGATAGGCTAAATTCGGCTTGGGGGTAGTTAGGAAAATGATTTAAGGACTCATTTTAAGGGTAATTTAAAGCCCAACCTAATGGTCAAGCTGGGTTTTATATTACTATTTGGGAAATCACGCTTTTAAACAGTTGTCATTCTTCTTCCTAAAACCAAAATGTTTTCCTGAGATGGTCCAGGTGTCACTTGACCCCTGATGGCACCCCTGAGGTGCGATGTGTATTGCTTCCAGACAGTGGACTCGAAGTGAAGATGAGGACTCCTCTCTTGACAGGATGGCCTGGGGAGCTGTACCCAGCCCCTTCCTAAACTCCAAAGGATGTCTACCTTGTCACTGGTAGATGAAGCTGACACCTAAGACTGCCTCTGGCACTTAACCCAGTGTTAGAGGAACTGACCAGAACTGGTTTAGGGGTGTACAATGCCTTGCCCTCCACCCATGGGCTGACACTGGGCACAAATGTTTACCCCACAGACCTCTCCTCAGAACACTCTTGGACCAGTGAAGAATCAGAAGAAGGGCATCCCTACTGTCTAAAGAACATGAAGGACGACTGGGCTTGCTTGCCTTGAACCCAGGAGCCCAGACGTGACTCAGAGGATCACTTGGCTTACCTCCTGTTTGAGCTACAGGAAAACAACAAGCATCCACAGGCTTCTGCCCCCCTGAACAGTTCAAACTGGACCTGCTCTGGACCCTGCTGCTGGCCTCTGCTGGAGAGAGTCCTAACTCACAAGTGGTGCCCTTCAGGTCCTGGGCCATTGCATTGTGTTAGAGTGCACTCCTCCTGTCCCCAATCTGCAAGAAATAGGACTTTCAAACTTGTTGCCAACTTTCAGCCTGGAGAACCAACTGAGAACAGGATCGCCGTCAAAGCCGCAGCCATCAATTTTGAATAGTCGGTCGGTCTCCGTTGCCGGTTTGCCCCGCTGAAGGAGCTCGGACTTCCAGAGAAGTTGAGATTTGAGGTCTTTCTGGGCAAGAACCCCGAACAAATGACTTCACGGGGACCCCACACTTTAGCAACCCACTATTGTGGAGCCCTGCTTTGGATTCAGCTTGTCCCGTCGACAACTCATTGACAACCTATTTTTCTCCCCAAAAGATTTTAAGTCCAAAGGTAAACTTTCCATCGTGACAAACCTGATTCCTGTATCCAAATTGCACTCCGTCATGGTTGGCCTTAACTTTTGACCAAGTCTAGTGCGACCAGACAACTGTGATTGGAGCTTTGTGCTTTTAGGCACCTTTTTTAATTCAAACTTAAAAAATGTATATCTCCGGTTCTATTTATTGGCTTTTTGGTGTTTTGGTGCCATTTTATATATTAACATTTACTTTATTTTTCTGCATTGGCTTGCAATTTCTCTTGGATTGTGTATTTACTTTATTACTCTTTGAGTACTGCATAAATACTTTGCGCATTGCCTCTAAGTTAAGCCTCACTGCTTTGTGTCAAGCTACCCAAAGGTAAAGCATAGGTTTATTTAGTGACTTTAGTCATTCATTCTGACAGGTATTGTGATTATTATCTGAGATGGGTTATCTCCCGCCCCCTCAACTAATACTCCAATTTCTTGCACATGGGCCCTGTGTTTTCAGTGTTAACCCTTTTTGATTTTATGATTTGTCCCTAGGAGAATGCCATTATTCACTGTGCACTGTGATATGCCCTAATGATTCCCTGTACTACTGTGGTATATATTGACATGTTGTGATTGAGATAACCTAAAGGTGTGCATAGTGAGATTATCTAAGATAATTAACGTTTTTTAAAGTATCTGGTGTGTGTGGCAGGGAACTGATATCAGCTTTTAGTAGGATCCTAGTTTGAGCAGGGCCCACTTCAGGAGAATAGACTAGACACATGGGGCCCATGCCAGCCCTGACATTAGCATTGGTTGAGTCACTGGCAGGTAGACTCTTTATGCCAGAGCCCAATGACCAGAATGGAGCTACAATAAACTTATATGCATGTGGTTGTTGTATTTCCTTGACATACATGTGCACACCAAACCTGGAAGTGCCAACCCACATATCAATATATGCCACAAGTTATGCCAATGGATGACTTTAAAACATGCAGACAGTGGAATGTGGCTGTGTTGCATACACTGCATTTTCTTTAGTTCACTTTCTGATAAATGTATTGTATTGTCACTGATGTAATTCGTTAAATCATGGAAAACTGTTACTAAAGGTAAAGGATATTGAGTTCAAGCCAGTGCATCATTTATAAAATAAGTGATTGTGCACAAAGTTTTTCTCAGAGGCGGCAGTCGATGTTGACGAATGCCTGGATTGCAGAATACCAAGGATGCTAAACCTTGGTTCCACCAAATCTGTCTTTCTTCCACCACCACAGACAACCTGCCCTTATTATTTCACTCTTGCAGATTATCTTTCATTGCTGCTTTCTTTCTCTGTCATTGTTTTCAGTCTTTCTCTTTATTCTCCGTTCCTCCTTTTGTGTTGTTCTCTCTCTTGCTCTGGGTCAAAGTCTGTCAGTAAGTGCTGGTCACCAGAAATGACTATCAGTAGGCTCAATCTGCAACCATCTGATCAAAATAAGCATTCATTCAAGCTGTAGAGCGACTCAAAATTTGCATTTACTAGGTAGTGTATACACTGAAGATGCCAACTTCTGTAGACATTAAAAACCTGCCTTAAATGTATCGGAAAGTTGCTGGATATCAAACCATCCTTGCTCCACTGACAAGATCCAAGTGCACAGACAGTTTGATTAATGTATCATTTATAGTACCTTTATCAAATGGGTATTGGATACATGACACAACCAGAGAGAAATGTACAAAGTTATAATCCCGGCCAAGATAGGTTTTAGAGGAGAGAGAAAAGCTAGTATTTGAGCATATAGCGAAAGATAGGGAGAGTAGGAGAAAGGCAAACATTGAGAAAAACAGTTACAGGCATACAACAAAGTGCAGAAAATGACAAGAATCTAGAGAAGGCACAGACAGCAAAGAGGCCCCAAGTCAGGATGTAGATGAAGAAAAAAGAGGTTTGCTGGAGGAAGAACATGCAGTGAATTAAACGCCATAAACTAAAATTGGATAACTTAATGCACAACGATAATGCCATAGCAATGACTATATTGGTAAACCAATATATAGGTGGCTCACTTGGATAAGTGTTTCTGCATTAAGGAACATTAAGATACACAGAGACAAACAGATCAGAGCTAAAGAGGGGCACTGAACAAGGGGTGATGGTCATTGGTGAAGAAGCAAGAGAACACAGACCCCCGACTTCTTGGAAGCGACAGTGGGCAATGGACATGGGCATGTGGATTCAAGAGACAACGGAACAGGTACTGGCCAATAGACTCTAACACAAAAGGTCAATAAGGGAAACTGAGATAAGAGGGAAACTGGAGAACAAGAAACAGGCATGATATCTTGAAAGCACGGGCAAAGACAATAGTACAAGAAGACACAGGTAGACCTGGGGGGGGGGGGGGAGTTTGCAGAGTTCTGACCAAAAAAACTCTGCCACATTACACGGAGTTCCACAAGCGGCGGAGTGCGTTACATTGTGCTGTTCACGCTGATTTTTAGTGCCGGGTGTTTGTCTCACACTGTAAAATCAGCGCTAGTGGCACCAGGCACAGCGGAAGTGTGTGCTGCCTTTTTCTGCTGCTCAAGTAGATTTTCTACTTGAGCAGCAGCTTCCTCAACACGAACGGAAGGTTTCTCAACACGAGCAGTAGCGACCATCCGCGACTGCCCGCATTGAGAAATCTTGCCGGGAGTTAGTCTTGAGTAAGATTTTCCTAACTCAACGTTGGTGAGAGCGAGAGAGGAAAAAACTCCACTCTGCAGAGTTTTTCAGAACTCCGCGTGCTACGCGGAGCGCAGAGTGGAAAAAACTCCACAAACAGAATTTCACACCCAGGCTTAGACACAGGTCAAACAAGAAAACTGACACAACCCAGAAAATTCGTACTGGGAATCAAAAACACTAACATGCACATTATGGTAGATGAACAGATAACTAAGGAGACAGAACTGTAGGACACAAACCAAAAGACAGAGGAGGAGGGCACAGCCAGTGATTTATATGGTACAAAGATGGAAGCCTGGACAAATGCACAAACACAACTGCTTGGTTTGTGGTTCTATAGGATATTTGCGCTCCTGGGCAATACGCAGGTAAGTATACTCTAGTACTGAGTGAGGATTGCGGTGCATAAGGGTAGGGTGAGCCACCCTCCTCCCCAACTTGTGGATATCTACTGGTAAAACAGAACAACAGTCCCCTGCACACTCTAACAGTGTATCAATTCTATCAATAACAGTGTGACAAAAGTTTGAGTCTTTGCTGGAACATGCGCTTCAGTTAATTCACAACAGCCTTAGCCAACACGTGTTTTGTCGCGCTTACGGTTGTGCGCAGCGACTTCTTCAGGGCTATACTCAATGTGTGAAGATCCTTAAATCCGGTTGTATTTCCGTCCCGAATGGGATTCAATAGGGTCCAGTGTTAGACGCACAGTTAAGACTGCACATATCTTGTGTCCAGAAATAATCCCTCCTATTCACAGTCTATGTATCCTGGATGTGTTTCCCAATGAGGAGTCCCTTAAACGAGGATTTAGTAATAGTGCAAGTTTATTCGGCATGAATAAATAAAATCGTGGTGCATTGCACCCACTCGATGCAGGTTGTGTTAAAGAAAATAACCGGCAGCCATATCCTTGCCGGTATTAATACGGGACCTTTGCCTCTGTGATGAACAGAGCTCCTTCTGGCGTGTACGCTGGAGACCTCCAGGTCTCCAGCATACACAGAGGCAAAGAGGAAAAGGTCCCGTATTAATACCGGCAAGGATATGGCTACCGGTTATTTTCTTTAACACAACCTGCATCGAGTGGGTGCAATGCACCACGGATTTTATTTATTCATGCCGAATAAACTTGCACTATTACTAAATCCTCGTTTAAGGGACTCCTCATTGGGAAACACATCCAGGATACATATACTGTGAATAGGAGGGATTATTTCTGGACACAAGATATGTGCAGTCTTAACTGTGTGTCTAACATTGGACCCTATGGAATCCCATTCGGGACAGAAATACAACCGGATTTAAGGATCTTCACGCATTGAGTATAGCCCTGAAGAAGTCGCTGCGCACAACCGTAAGCGCAACGAAACACGTGTTGGCTAATGCTGTTGTGAATAAACTGAAGCGCATGTTCCAGCAAAGACTCAAACTTTTGTCACACTGTTATTGATATAATTGATACCCTGTTAGCGTGTGCAGGGGACTGTTGTTCCAAATGCACAAACACCCTACCCAGAATATCACCATGGATCCCAACAGAGCATCTCATGGTAACAGGTAAAATCAGTCGCCAAAGTTGTGCTTTACAAACACCACATAGAAACGTAGAATATTGGGAAATCTGATACAGGAATTCTATTCTGGAGTGTACAATTACTGCAGCATTCTGAGTTTTTCACCAGGATTTGGAATTTCCTACCGGAATTACACCTTGTAAACCTATTTCTACAGGTACTTCTCCCATTTTCTCTGCATTTTTGCCGTTTTTTCCTGATGAAATTTTGACGGAGACAATCCCAAAGGGTGTGTTTTCAGGCAATACTTGTAATACCGATATGAGCACAAAACTCCAGTTTCCATCTATATAATAATTACAATAGCACTCATGCTGAGAGTCTAAACCCTCTGCAGTCACTTCCTTCATTCTACCGATAGCACCTCTCCGCAAAACTATTCAGACTTCAGTTTATGATGGAAACCTTCAAACCTTTTGGAAAGCCATCCTTAGACTTCCAAAAGAGCTGGATGCCCTTTTAATGACATGTTTGTACTCTGTGGATGGCAAATAACAAAAGAAACAATGGAGGGTGTGGGGGGGATGGGCACAGAACGACGTCAAATAATATTTGCATGCCTCTGTGCGATGTGTTGAACTCCTCAGTTGTGGATGGTGTTCAGATACCCTGCTGCACCCTTGGCTCTTCTAATGTGCCTCTTCTGCTGCTTAATGGGAGCAGCAGGCGCACGCGCACCGCACGGCGGCACTTCACTGGTGCATCTCTGATGCTATTTATAGAAACCCCTTTCACTGGCGGAATGCGTCTCCTAAAAGGAAATAAATGCCAGGCGTGCAACTCTGTGAAGGCGGGGAGAGAGGACTCACGATGGCTGACCTGGGGGCACTCTACCCTCACAGCACGAAATGCACACAAGGAGGCCCCAAACTGAAAGTACATGCCTGACGCTTCAGATAGAAAGATGCCAGCACACCGTCAGCGCCGGCAATAAAGGTTATGCGGGATAATTGTCTAGCCCACTAGGGAAAGATTGAGAAATGTTCGAGGAGTTGTACAGCATAAAGAAAGCGTGTGCATGGAAGCTCATACGCGTTTTACGGTGCTGTGTCCTTGGGTAAAGTAGCTGGGAATGAACGGAAAGCATTGCATTTCCTCGAACATGTAAACGTGCAATGTGTGCATCGAAGTGGCATTTCTGCTCTTAGTTTAATCGCAAATCATCGCGCATAAATAAAAATCTAGAGGGAATAGTGATGGGTTAGTTCTCGTGAAGCGCAATCTGTGTGCTTCCTGCCTGTGCTATGCAGGGAGGAGCATTCCACACTGCGGCGTCCCTGCGCTGCACACCTCTTCAACATCTGCGGTTTGTTTACAAACCGGTCCAGTTCAGGACCCTGGACAGCTCGCGCAGCTTCTCGCCTGCTCAGAAAAACCATCGCGCGCCACTGCAGCCCGGGGAGCGTCGTTAGCCGCTCTGTCTCTTCCCGCATTGTGCCCGAGAGCCCTCTGCAAAGCAGGCACGCGAGCCTTCACATTTCGCTCTGCAGGGCTTGGACGTCCCACAGCAGCTGCTGTAGAATAGGAACCATAGCCTACATGCATCTAAAGACGGGCATCGCGATGCATTCGAGCCACAGATCACCTGTGGAATGAGATCTCGGTTTCTGTGGGTAGGTGCACTTTCAAGTTCACGTGAAAATATGGGATGCTAAAATCACTTCTGGAATGCGGAATGCGGATGCGCTATCAGCAATTATCATACAGAATAAAACAAGGTGTCATTTCATGTCAGCTAAAATGTACGATATGAAGCTCAGAAATTGAGCTATGTAGCTAATGCATGTGTTATATCTTTGTAAATCACTTCCTAACTCTACCGTGAACACTCAATGGATCTGAATCACAAAGAAGTACTGAAACACTTCATTGACTAGATGCAAATAAATATAATAGCAAGGTACAAAGAGAGAGATGGAGAGATGTTTGAGGCTACCATTGAGGTAGGCAGGTAGGCAGGCAGACAGACAGACAGACAGACAGATAGATAGATAGATAGATAGATAGATAGATAGATAGATAGATAGATAGATAGATAGATAGATAGATAGATAGATCACGTATGTTCTGTCTGCACAGTTGAGCAGGAAGTGTCCGATCAACTCTCCCACCCCTTCCATCCGTGCTGCAGTGTGCTCCTGGACTGCGCCCTGTGTGAAAGATCCCCCCTCCCGTCCTACCTCAGCGCTGTCGGACTCCGCCATTTTCCTCCTCAGGAGCAGGCAGCGGGAGGAGTGCTTCATTCCCATAAGAGCTAGGCAGGGAGCGCTTCAAATTTCCGAAAACAAAACCGGCAATCTCCGCAGTCTTGTGGGATTTCCTGTTCGAACTGCACTTCGTGTCATAAAACACCGGTAAAATCTCGCCTGCAGGGTAAGGTAACTGTTTGCAGACGTTAGAAAAAAACTGTTGGAACTAAGCGCACCAAGTGGAGCGCCACAAAAATGATCTTTAACGAAAGTATAAAAAAAGAAAGAAAATCAAATAAGCATTGAGCTGGTGCGTGCCCTCATCGGTTCACGATCCCAGACGAGAGACGGAGGATCTCCGGAAAGCAAACAATATGCAATAAAAGCATTGCCCGGTGCTCCCTTATTATTTCTCACGGGGAAACTTGGATTCTAAGAATAGAGCTGGCTTATTGCAGAGCGGCCCCCATCCTTCCCCCTCTCGGCCGCGCGTTAGATGTGGCGCAGCGCGAGCCGGCTCTGAACTCTCTCCGCAGCCCCTGCCTTTCAGAGGAGGACAGACAACTTTTCTTCTGTCACAAGCACCCTTTCTTGTTCCTCTCTGCCAGAGCACCGCAGCCGACGCGAGATCGATTTTCTGGGTCAGGCCGTTAACTCTTTTCAGCTTGCCTTTAATTTTATGAAGGGCTTGAAGAAGTTTCCGTGAGGTGGAGTGAGAGAGAAACGTAGAGTGCTGGGAGGAGAGAGGCAGAGTGAAAAAGATCCATATGCAGAGAAATTTCTCTCTCTCCCGCCCCTGTCTGTGTGTGCTAGAGAGAGAGCGAAAGAGAGACAGAGAAGGAAAAGAGACAGATGGACTGATTTTGCTAGGCAATCTCAAACGTGAGAGTGTTAGAGGACGAGAGGCAGAGAGTGACAGGGAAAAAAAGGAAAGGAGAGATAGAAAGAAAGGACAGAGACAAACAGGCACTAGGAAAGATAGGGAAAAACGGGGTAAAAAGGAAGCAGGCTGAGAAACATAAAATGATGGAAGAAACAGAGACTGAATGAGAAACAGAAAAAAAGTGAAAAAGAAGGATAAAACTAACGAGCCCTAGTCACTCAGGTATTTTTAGCCACAAACATAGCTCAAAATGCCTCTATTTACGCCAACCAGGAAGATAGCACCTGTGTTCCTGCCCACTCTCCTCTCCCACTTTCCAAGATAATTGAGATTGCCCTAGCTTGGTGTCAAAAAGAAACTTTTCTTGCATTTATTAAACAGCAGTCAAGAAGTAAAACACTACATTACCCAGAAAACCCTGGGAAAGAACTACAAGCAATATCTCATAATGGGTTGACCAATAGGACATCGAGTACAGTAATAATTATCTTGACTGAGAGCAACAAGTCCTCTTTTCTTGTGAGAGTCATTCCAGATAAGGACTAGAGAACAAAAGTAGAACAGAAGTCAAAGTTAATAAAACAGTCACCAAATCCTTGAGGACATCCACAAAGAAAACAGGAAGCGTGCTCCGAAATCCTGGAGCGGCCAAGGCAATCCGCTAAGAGGGGTCCAAAGGAGGAGAAGCTTCGGGCCAGTTCGGTTGACGACATGGAACTGGTTGAAGGCTCAGGAACTGCAGAGAAAAGAAACCAGGGAGGGTTAAAGAAATAGTGGTGGGATAATGCTCACCTCCGTGTCTTTAATAAAATCTAGCCTTTCTGACAATCTAGGCTAGGAAAGTCTCAATTTTATTACAAGACCGGAGGCTCATAATATACTTGTACAAAGCAACAAAATTACAGATTCAGCAATAAAAAGTGCTAAACGTATCAACGTTTGACCAGTCTGCAGATCTGAGAATGTCATATAAACCTGCACCCGCCCAGAAAGCCCTAGAGGCCATAGCCCCTCTGGCTGAATGGGTGCCAAAGGAATCTGTGCTGATGCCAGCCAAAGACATGATCCATCTAACCCAACAGGTCAAGGAGGGAGCCGAACCCGGCTTGCAGGGTTTCTGAAAGGAAATTAGGAACTGGGAGAAAGAGGAAGTTCTGAGATCTGCAGTTAATGAAACATACATTTTCAAACAATTACCAACACATAACATAGGTTGAGAAGGGAAAAAAGGATAATTCACTGACGTTAAATTAGTCTTTGTACGTCTAAAAACTTGAAAGGAAACTAGAGGAGAATAATGAAACAAAGATACATCTAAAGCTTTTGCATCAGAGATATGTTTGAAAGAAACCAAACACAAAAACATAGTCAATTTTGCAGATTAGTGCTTGAGAGAGAGATCAGTATTGTCAGGCCATGAAATAAACAATCGTAAAACTAAATTCACTACTAAAGTTACATTTACTGAAAGAGGGTCTGAATCCCTGTCCAGACACCAACTGCACCATACCAACCAAGCTGACTTGTAGACCTTAGCCATGCCAGGGGCCTTGGATTGTTGGATACATTTGATAGCTTCCTTCGAAATTCCTGGGCTTCATTATGATGCCCCGAAATCTTCCATGCAATGAGGGACTGAGTTCCGTCTAACACAGGGTTGTGATGCAGACCCTGAGGGTTGAAGAGCAAGTCAGGAAAGTGAGGAATCCAGACTGGCAAAGCCACCAACAGCTCCAAAAGAGTTGGGTACCATGGTTGAGACCACCAGTGAGGGGTGATCAGAATTAGGGATGATTGTTGCCTGTGTGTCTGCACAAGGACCCAAGAGATGAAGAAAAAAGGGGGATAAACATAGAGAAGAAGAGACTGGGGCCATGACTAGAGGATCGCGTCTGTAGCAGGAACAAAAGGATCTGTCCTCCAACTGAAGAAGGATGGGAGTTGGGTGTTGTTAGAGGAAGTGAAAAGGTCTAATGACATAGAGCCGAACATCAAAGAAAGACGATTGAATACTGTAGGATGAAGTTTCCAGTCGCTTGAATCGAGAAGATGCCTGGAAAACCAGCCTGCTACCATGTTCAGTTTGCCCAGAAGATACTCCACTTTGACAGAGATATTCCTTTGGAGACAAAACTCCCAAAGACTTTTGGCCAAAAGTGCCAGAGATTTGGACCCTGTGCCCCCAAGGCGGTTTATGTATCTGACAGCCGACAGGTTGTCCATGCAAAGGAGAACAGTGCACTTTACCTTGTCCTTTACGAAGGACTGGATGCCGAAGGAGCCCGCCAGTAACTCCAGACAGTTGATGTGTAAGGAGGACTCCTGGAGAGACCATGTGCCTCCAGTTGAGAGTTGATCACACCTTGCGCCCCATCCTGTTCGGCTTGCAAACAACTTTAACATCAGATCTGGAGCAGCTGAGAAAATCGGCCTCCCGTTCCAAGCATCTAAGTGAGATAGCTACCAGAGTAGTTCGTCTCTGGACTCTGGATCTAGGGTTATCTGCTCTTAATAGGTCAGACCTTTGCAGCATAGGTAACACATCTTTAGCCTCTGTAAAGCCTGGTAATGAAGAGGACTGGGAAAAATGGCCTAAATGTAGGATGCTAGAAGACCCACCAGGCGATCTAGCAATCTGAGAGTACAAAACGGAAGAAACAGAGCATGGAGTATCTCCTTTTTGATCAAAGCCGCCTTGTGAAGAAGCAATTGAAGAACTGTCTGAGAGGTGTCTATGAGGAAACCTAGAAACTCCAGACATTTTGAAAGAATGAGAGAAGATTTCTGAAAATTGATGAGGAAACCTAACCTTAGTAGGAGGTCTTGACAAAGATGTAGGTGGGAAAGAAGACATGTCTGGTTTTGGGCATGATCAAGAAATAGTCGAGGTAGACGATGAGTCTTACCCCTTGAGCTCTGAGGAAGGCTATCACAGGCTTGAGAATCTTGGGAAAACACCAACGGGTGGAAGAGAGGCCAAAGGGAAGAGTCTTGAAATGACAAAAGGAATGACCCTACTGAAACTGGAGGTATTTCCTGTATGTTGGATGAATTGGGATCATTAAGTAGAAGTCCTGAAGATCTAGGTGCACTGACCAATTGTGTTGGAGTAACAAATCTCTGAGATGAAGAGTAGTCTCCATTTTGAAATGATGGTGCACTACGATGTTGTTGAAGAACTTTAGATTGATGACTGGACAATGTTTTTTGTTCTTTCTGAGGACCAAGAATACGGTGCTGAGGAAACTTGTGGGATCAAACGCAGTTCGCTCAATAGCTTGTTTTGAAAGTAGCAATTGCATCTCCTGCTGAACAAGGAGGAACTGTTCCTGTGGAAAACAAAGAGAATGGGGTAGGTAATCCTGTACAGGAGCTTGATATAGTTCTATGCAATAACCTTGAACTGTCTGAATTACCGAAGGATCTGACGTGAGAGACAACCAAGAATTTACACAAAGAGCCAAACTGCCTCCTACGGGAGGAAGGCCAAAAGTGAAAATTCTTACCTGCGAACTGTTCTCCTATGGCTCTGTACCCCTTGTTCCGGAAACCTCTAGAGCGGCGGGGTAGAAGTTGGACTTGAAATCTTGATTTTCATGCTGGGAGCCTTGGTTGTAGGATTCTCTTTGTTGCAATTGACCTCTGGTGGGATAACGGCTGGCAAAGCGGCTGTCAAGACTGCTCCGCTCTCGATCACATCTGCTAATGGGGCAGAGCTAGACCCTGAATAAAGTGTCATTTCCTAGATTCATTCCTTTTAAGAATATATTATATTTAGTTTTTCCCTTGTTTAATGAATATCTGATTTGGGCTTTTTATTGACTCCCTGTTTTTCAGCATCCTAGATGGTTATCTTATCCTGCATCTACCAGCATTATTTCCTCAGTAGAAGAGGGGAAATTAACAGAAAACACATAGGAAGTGTCTGAAGCTTACCAGTCATCCCTGAGTGCGCCTTGGACAGGAGTCTTTTCTCTTCCTTTGTTTTCCCCCATCTCACCATTTCTTGCTTTGACATTGTTGGGAATTTGTGGTGGGTGAGGGAAGTTGGGCCTCTGCTTCAGGACTTGCATCTCACTCCTGCGGAAACTGCAGGTGAGAGTTACAGCGGCTCCTGCTTTTGCCGGTCCTGCCAAAAACCAGAGAAGAAAAAATCTTCTTCATAGAAAATTGGGCCTTATCGATAGTAGCAAATGTTGAGGCATACTTGCCCATCTCCTTTATAAAGGAATCCCCAAACAGAAAGCCGTTGGCCTGAGGACCCTCCTCCTTATCAGCCAGGCTACTGTGTTTGGGATACATTTTAAGCAAAAGGCTTTTGTGTCTCTCCTGGGATATGTAGACATTTGTATTGCCCAGCATACAAATAGCACGCTGTGCTCAATTAGAAAGGGTATCAGGGTCTACATGTTCACCCTCCACTTTGGCCTCTTGGGCCAAATCCACAATCCTGGTTAAAGGACCCACCAGGTCTAGAATCCTGTCCTGGCAGTTAGACCAGGCTCTATCAACACCCTTTTTGGGGTCTTTGCTAAACTTGGTGAAAAACAGTAACATGTTTGGATCTATAACCGGGGTGTCAGACACTTTATTGGGGAGGGAGGAATGTGGACATTCTAATTTAAGTTTATTCCTAGAAATTTATCCAGGGGATGTTGTATGTAAAAAGAAAGGTAATCAGAGACATGATCTGAAGGGTATCATTGTGTAGATTTGGGATGGTGGACTAAAACAGGGTTGAACATAGGTTTACCTAAGTGATCCACAAGATCACTGGATACTTGGTGAGAAACACCATCAGAAGGAGACATTTTTCTCCTTTTCTCCAGAGGCCCATCATCAAATATATTGGGAATAATATCATTAGTAGCCCTGGCATCCTCCAAGATGTCATTGTCATCATCATCAGTGCCCTGCAAGCTAGTGATATATAGGGGAGAAAAGAGAAGCCCCAAAAAAGGAACCTCTCAGGTGGGAGGGCGAGTTTTACTAGAAATGCCTTTTGAGCACACCTGCAGAGGAGCAGCATGTTTCTTTCCTGTTTTTGTAAGGAACATCAGTAGGGCTCTGCAACATTTTGGAGATAGACGCTTCCCAAGTCTTGGAAACATCTAACATGGAGACAGAAACTGCCTGTTGGACAGAAACTTTAATGAAGGACTTCAAGTTTTCCTTCATTGGCTGAGAATCGTCATCTTTAGACATTTTTAATTGGAATAACAGGGACAAAACCCACAGAAATATAGTAAAAATAACACAGCGATAAAGGGAAAATTAACCACCAGGGAGCTAAGGGGTTAACTATTCTGCAGCTGAGAAAAGGGCAGGGGCGTATGAAAAGGCATGTCTAGGGGCGGGTCGTAAGCTGAGAATAATCCTACCGGCTTTGGCAGAAGGAGAAGGAAGCTCCGCAAGGCAGCACAGCCGGCAGGGAAGCTGAGTGAAGGAACTGGTCACTGAGTAAAGACTGTGGTGTTGCTGCATTCCACATTTGGAATGCATCCTGCATCTTTATGAGGTAATGTAGAATTGAGGGTTGCGGGTGTTCTGGGAAACAACAGTTGGATTTGAGCTTTTCTGTGCTGAGTTGTACTTGCAGTTATGTACTGGCAGAGTTGCCAATAAAGCTTATTTACTTAAATACCGGAGTCGTACTTTACAAGTTGGCGACGAGCGGCAACTCTGCGGAAACCTATGCATATACAGAAGCTGAGAAGGAGTAAAGAATTAAAAGGAAGCAAGAAGATGCGGAAATTATAAATAACGGAAGAAATACCTGAAGAAGACAAGGTGAGCCAAGGGAAGAATAAACGCGGCGTATGGCTGATGCGAGGAATTTGATTAAAAGCTTTGAGAAGCAGCGTTGGATGTCGCGCGACGGAGCATGAAAGGCCAGTGATGTGAAAGAGAGGCTGAGGGAGCAAGCGCAATCTCGCGAGGAGAGCGTGTCTTACGTCTGGCGGCCATCATTGTTTGGGAAGCATTAGCGTATTACAACAGAAGCGTGGTGACGTCACGCGTAAGGAGCGGCCATTTTGGAAGGAAAGTTTCACAAGAAAAGGTGAAACGCACGATGGAGAGAAAGCAGTGCGTTAAACATTGAAGAAATGATGCATATTGAACATCGGTGATGCGCACACCGGATTGTATGACAACGTGAAGCGCATATCGTTATTTAAGGAAGAAAAGAAATTGAAAGAAAGAATTTGCTGGGTGTACACTCACGGTGATGCACACACCTGCGAGAGTTATTTATTTACTGGTGAGCAGTTTTACATCGTTGTGGGAGAGTTAGAGTGCGTTCACTCACGGTGATGCGCACACCTGTGACTATTTAATTTAATGTGTAGGCGTAAACGATATTAATAGACTGTACATCATTTGGTGAAAGGAATCTGGGAGGTTTTCTTGAGAAGCAAAAGTAAAAAAAAAAAAAAGAAATATAGCAATATTCATTATAAGGTAAAAAAATGTGTGCAGCACAGACATTCACTTTAACACCTTCAATTCCATTTTTAGCAGAACCAGGTGAGCCACGCATGAAGTGGCAACAATGGAATACTACTTTATAAATTATATGGTAACAATTAACAGTGAAAGTCTTACACCAGATATAAAGAAAGGTATATTGTTGCATTCTTTGGGTCCAGAGGGCATTAGACAATATAACCAGATGGAAAAGAAAGTACGAGGAGAAGGGGAAACTGATGTCTACGCAAATGCATTAGAAGACTTAGAAAAGTATTATGCACCTACAGTTTGTATTACTATTGATAGATGCAAATGTTTCCGCAGGAAACAGGAACAAAGTGAGACGATTGATGACTATTTAGCAAATTTTAAAAAAAATGGCTGTACCTTGTAGATTTGGCCCATTGCAAGAAGAATTAATAAGGGACCAGATCATTATGCTTACAAACAATAAAAGGGTGCAGGAAAGGTTATGGGCTATGGGTGATGGCACTTTAAACAAGGTACTAGCTGTTGTGAGAAAGGCAGAAGTATCCTTGAGATGTGCAAAAGCAGCCTTAGAGGATGGAAAAGAGAAGGAAGAAGTGTGTGCAGTGAATGAAAAGAAATATAGTAAAACCTTTAGCAAAAAGACGTTGAGTAATAAAACTCAAGATTACAAGGAGCAAAGAAAGTCAAATGTTCCTGTTAGAGTAGATGTAAAGAAGGATGTGTAAGGTGTTCTGAGCTGTTACAGATGTGGGAGTCAGGAGCATTTGGCTAATAGTAGGTTTTGTAGAGCAAGGGATCAGAAGTGTGCAACTTGTGGTCTCATTGGACATTTTGCACGTGCATGCAGAAGGAAGGATGTCAGAACGAGAGTTAAATGTGTGTCAGAGCAAAACAAAGAGAATAACACTGAAGAGGAGTGTTCGGAAGAGGATGATGTAGTAATTATGGTCAAAGATGCAGTATTGGATGTTAAGAGTCATAGAAGAAGTAAACCGTCCTGTGAAATAGTTGTTGCTGGTGTTCCGGTCATTCTGGTTGCAGATTCAGGGTCACCTTATACTATAGTTAATTTAGATATGTGGAAGGAAAAATTTGTGAATGCGATTGGAGAAGAACTCAAAGCTTGTGACTTTAAACCTGAGAGTTTCACAGGGAAAACTATACCCATGGTGGGGTGCAGTGATGTTTCTTTGTTTTTTAAGGGACGAAGAGCTGAAGGGAGCATTTATGTGGCGGAGTATGGGCCATGTGTTTTGGGTTGGAAGGATCAAAGGAGTTTGCACATTATTCTCAACCCAAATAGTAAAGAACAAGTTTTGGTGTTGAATGATGGAGAGGATTTAGGAGAAAAAAATGTGTGAAGATTATAAGGAGGTATTTTCAGGAAAAATTGGTTTGCTTAAAGGATTTAAGCACAAGATTATATTGAAGGAGGGTGCAGTTCCTGTAAATTTTAAAGTGAGGAATGTTCCATTTGTGGTAAGGTATGAATTGGAGAAAGAGTTGAACAGGTTGGAGTTGGCTGGAGTGATTGAGTGAATAGAGTCATCGGAATGGATGTCTCCAATTGTAGTCGCACTTAAATCCAATGGAAAAGTTAGGGTATGTGTGGACGTGAGAGGTGTAAATAAAGAGATTCATGTGGATAAGTTTCCTTTGCCAAAGATTAATGAACTTTTGAGCAAAACAAAAGGAATGAAGTGGTTTTCGACGGTGGACTTGTCTTCAGCCTATCATCAAGTTCCGTTACATGAGCAAAGCTGGAAGATAACATCATTCATAACTCCTTTTGGATGTTACCAATATGTCAGAATGCCGGTTGGATTGGCTTCAGCGGCCTCAGTTTTCCAAAGACTGATGAGTGAAGTTCTGAGAGGTATCACTGGGGTTCTGTACTTTCAAGACGATGTTTTGATAATGGGGGAGAATAGACAAGTGCATAATCAGAGGCTGAAGGAAGTCATGGAAGTATTGAAAGCAAAAGGGTTAACGGCGGAATATGAAAAATGTCGTTTTGCACAGAACAAAGCAACATATTTGGGCCATGTGATTAGGAAGGACGGCATTTCTCCCAAGAAAGAACTCATTGAAGCTGTTAGGGAGGCTCCAGAACCGAAGAATAAGGAGGAGCTTTGTTCATTTTTAGGCCTTGCAGAGTTTTACTCAAAATTTGTGAAAGATTTTGCAGAAAAGACTTATGATTTGAGACAATTGCTTAAACAGAGGTGCAAATTTGTTTGGGGAGAAAAATGTGTGGAAGCATTTGAGCAGTTAAAAAGTGAAATATGTAATGCAGCTCCTATCAAAGGATTTGATGCTGATTTGCGGAGTGTACTTACGGTGGATGCGAGTGGAAAGGGTTTGGGAGCAGTGCTTACACAGATTGAGAGTGGTACAAAGGAGGTTGTGATTGGTTTTGCATCAAGAAGTCTGACGCCTGCTGAAGACATTTATTCGGTGATTGAGAGGGAGACACTTGGGTGTGTATGGGGCACGGAACACTTCAGAGCATTTTTGTGGGGAACAAAGTTTGATGTTAGAACTGATCACAAGCCTTTGGTGACCTTACTCACAATGAGTGGAATGTAAAAGCTTCAGCAAGAATTGCCAGACTTTCAATGAGATTACAGGATTACAATTACAGGATTAAGTATGTACCTGGTGTACAGAATAAGGTTGCAGATTGTTTGAGTCGAATTCCTTTACCAGTTAAGGAGGTGCCGGGAAGTATTTGGGATGATTATCAAATTGCATTGGTGGAAGAAGAAGGGATGAGTTCTATTGAGAGGAAGGAGTGGATGGTTGAATATGAGAAAGATGATTTGGTTAAAAAAGTGAAGGAGTGGATTTTGGAAGGCTGGGGAGAGAAGAAGCCTGATATAGCTGAAGTGAGAAGTTTTTGGGAGGTAAGAAATGAGTTGAGTGTGGAGTCTGGAAAAATTGTACCACCACTTGGTCTCAGGAATACAATTTTGAATCTGTGTCATGAGGGACATTTTGGAATAGTGAGAACCAAGAAAAGAGTTAAAGCTTCTTATTGGTGGCCGGGGATTGATCTTGAAGTGGAGAGAAGTGTAAGGGATTGTGGACAATGTGCTGATTCAGATAAAAGTTTACATACTTTGAGACCAAAATTGATGCCTATGGAGTGCCCAGAAATGGTTTGGGATATGTTAGCTGTGGATTTTGTGGGTCCAGTGCAGTCCAAATCTGGTGAAATTAAATATATCATTGTATTAGTGGATTATTTCAGTAAGTGGGTGGAGTTGGATATTGTTGAAAAGGCTGATGCGGATACTGTTGTGAAGTTTCTAGGAGAGGTTTTACCTAAGAGGCTTCTAAGTGACAATGGAAAACACTTTACGGCATCTAAAGGTGAGCAATTTTTGCAGAGGAATGGTATACAGCATGTTAGAACTTCGGTGTATCATCCGGCCGGAAATGGTGCTGTTGAGCGTTTTAATCGGGTGATTAAAGGTACAATACAAATTGCTTGTGAGAATAAGAGGAATTGGGAAGTAGAAGTCAAAAAGATGTTGTGGGGTTACCGATTGACACCATCTCTCACAGGGTTCAGTCCTTTTGTACTAATGTGTGGAAGGGAGCCTTTTACTAAAGATAACATAGGATGGATGGACAGTACAAGACATGTGGAATGGTCACCTGAAGTTGTCAAGGGGAACATTATTAAAGCTCAGCGAGGATACAAAAGGAACTATAATAAGAGGAATGCTACTAAGGAGGAGACATTAAGAGTAGGAGATTGGGTGAAAACAAAAAAATGGGGTAAAGTGCCCAAAGGGGAGAGTGTATTTTCTGAACCATTACAAGTCGTGGAATGTTTGAGGAATTCAGCTAGATTGAGTGATAATCGGGTGTGGCACATGAGTCGCATTGCTAAATGTAGAAGTTATGGAAAAGGAGAAGGAGGAGATGTGGGTGGTTCTTTTGATTTGAATGATTGGTTGTGGGAAGATGAGGTGGAGGATGAGATGGAGCAGGTGCAGGATGAAGAGGCTTGTGCACAGGAGGTGTTGGATGCATTTCAAGTTGAAGAGGAGTGTGTGGATACTGGTACTAAGAGGTTGGGTAGAATGGGAAGAGTAATTCGCACTCCTTACAAGCTTAAAGATTTTGTACTGTGTTAATCTTTGCTGTAGCTATCATGTTGTGTATATAATTAGTTGTTTTGTATATAGTTGTTTTGTATTTCTTTCTTTTGTTGTTTATTGTATGCAGGAGGGGGATGTGTGGTGTTGCTGCATTCCACATTTGGAATGCATCCTGCATCTTTATGAGGTAATGTGGAATTGAGGGTTGTGGGTGTTCTGGGAAACAACAGTTGGATTTGAGCTTTGCTGTGCTGAGTTGTACTTGCAGTTATATACTGGCAGAGTTGCCAATAAAGCTTATCGTACTTTACAATGGCAAATAAAAAAAATGCTGAGGAGAAAATAGGAAGGCTCCCGAGGAGAACGTAAAAAGTGGGCCGCAGCCTGAGGAGAGAGGAATGCTCTAGCCGCTGCTAAGGAGGAACGTCAAGCGAATGTCACAAATGGCCATTGTATGCAGGGAAGCCTGTGCCAAACACAGTTTGTAAAGACAAAGATTATACTCTCACAAGCATACAACAAAGCAATAAATAGTTTGAACAAATATCTAATAAAAATTTGCTAGTAGAGTACTTATCTTGACTGCGATCAGCAAAAAAAGAGGGCTTGTTGCTCTCATTCAAGATAATTATTACGTTCCTCGATGTCCTATTGGTCAACCCATTTTGATGCATTGTTTGTAGTTCTTTCCCAGGGTTTTCTGGGTAATGTAGTTTTTACTTCTTGACTGCTGGTTAATAAATGCAAGAAAAGTTTAGCATAATATGAGCCTCCGGTTTTGTAATAAAATCAGTGAGTCTTCCTGTCAACAAAGCCCTGTTCTGTTGTTTCTGGGTAGAGAGGTATTTCACCAGACCAATAAAAGGGAATCGACCTGCCTAAGAATAGGATATATAGTGCCCTGAATAGGGTCAGCAAATAATCAACAAAAACTGGGCTAACAAAGGCATATTAATCAAATAAAGTTTTACATAAGAAATTTTTTGCACAAGGTTATTTTATATAAATATTTATTATCATTGTTGAGGTTCATTCGATTTTATCAAAATTAGCAAAGAGACAAAAAAAGAGACAAATATGTCACATATATAAAACCGTTACATAATAACTGGGTCCCACAAAAACACATTCAATACCAACACTCATTCAAGACTACAAAAATACATACTAACACAGGCATCACTAACAATCAAACACATTCAGACAAAATTACAAATCCATACAGTTACAAAACAATCACAGTTTATATACAACCAGGAGTTATAGGTATGAGGATTTTTTTCTCGTGTATTTTCCCAGTTATGAATAAAAGTTAAATCCAAAAACACGAGATTAGTTCAGCGCCAACGCGCGTTTCGGTGTTTGGCCCAATGCGGGCTACACCTTCCTCAGGGCAGCATAGATATGTAAAGTGGGACACACAAGGCACAACCTTAATGTAGGTTATCACATCATATTGGGACAACCCATGTTGAGTCCAGTTCAACAGTGGCTAGCTAAAGGTTGGTACAGAGAGCGTGTTTTTAAGCACTCCTAAAAGTCAAAACGGCGGCGAGGACAAGCCGATGTTAGCGTCCAAAGTCCGAGGGTCTGAGAGTTTTTCAGCGCGTATTACAAAGGTTCCAACGAGGATCAAGGTTTTAGCTCAAAACGTGCTGCAGCGGGGTTTCTTCAGGCAGCAAGCAGCGTAGTTAGCTCCCAGATATATATAAATAAAGTGAAGCCAATCTCGAGGGAAGGGGATATCGACTATTAAATGAACGGACCCCATGAATGGATTGCGAACAACCAGGATATTACGGGATTTGGGAACCTACTGTCCCGCTTGCCGCCTTAGGAACCCCTGTTTTCGGCAATACTTGAGCTTAACCGCGACTTCCTCTATCCTGGTTGTTGCAGCACGTTTTGAGCTAAAACCTTGATCTTCGTTGGAACCTTTGTAATACGCGCTGAAAAACTCTCAGACCCTCGGACTTTGGACGCTAACATCGGCTTGTCCTCGTCGCCGTTTTGACTTTTAGGAGTGCTTAAAAACACGCTCTCTGTACCAACCTTTAGCTAGCCACTGTTGAACTGGACTCAACATGGGTTGTCCCAATATGATGTGATAACCTGCATTAAGGTTGTGCCTTGTGTGTCCCACTTTACATATCTATGCTGCCCTGAGGAAGGTGTAGCCCGCATTGGGCCAAACACCGAAACGCGCGTTGGCGCTGAACTAATCTCGTGTTTTTGGATTTAACTTTTATTCATAACTGGGAAAATACACGTAAAAAATCCTCATACCTATAACTCCTGGTTGTATATAAACTGTGATTGTTTTGTAACTGTATGGATTTGTAATTTTGTCTGAATGTGTTTGATTGTTAGTGATGCCTGTGTTAGTATGTATTTTTGTAATCTTGAATGAGTGTTGGTATTGAATGTGTTTTTGTGGGACCCAGTTATTATGTAACGGTTTTATATATGTGACATATTTGTCTCTTTTTTTGTCTCTTTGCTAATTTTGATAAAATCGAATGAACCTCAACAATGATAATAAATATTTATATAAAATAACCTTGTGCAAAAAAAAATTCTTATGTAAAACTTTATTTGATTAATATGCCTTTGTTAGCCCAGTTTTTGTTGATTATTTGCTGACCCTATTCAGGGCACTATTTATCCTATTCTTAGGCAGGTCGATTCCCTTTTATTGGTCTGGTCTCTCTCCCCTGCCTCACCTGCCTAGTACCTATTTCCAGGGGCCCCCTTCTTAGTGGTTAGAGAGGTATTTCACACCTCATCCACGGGCTCATCACTAATTGGAACGACGGCCCAGTAGAAATAATTTAATTGCTGCTAGGCTTCTAGACAGCATACAATAGGTTTTAATGAAGTCACATTTGGACTATATTTAGCAAAATTCTACTTTCACTACTGATCTACGTTTCTGATAAATAATAAACTAGTGATTGGGTGACCTTCATAGCATGTCCCTAGTCTGAATTTGGAATCCTGACTTCTGAACACAAGTTGGCCTCTCAATAGCAAAATCAAAATTAGCCTACACAATAAAATAACACTCACTTTGCAGCTACTCACCCCCAGTCGATTCATTTTACTCTGCAACAATAAGTTCTATACTGGACTACACCTTTGTAAGCCTCTCTCTGTTCCCACACATCCTTGGGTTCAGAATGGGGGACAAGGGCGACAGTGACCATCGCCCTCAGGAACTTCAGCTAACAGCCACTGCACCTAGATCTATTAGGCCAGATTCAACCTTGGGGCCTATTTTCACCTCCAACCCAAGAAGGATCAAATGTACAATAAACAACATAAATTCTCAGGCCGAAGCTGCAATTCAACTTTATAAAACTCAAGCTTTCAGTCAAGAGGATCAAATTGCCCATTGGGGACAGTTCACTGCTACACTATTAGAACAACACACAGTTAAATTCCCCACAAAAGAAAACTTCCAGAAATCATGTAAAAAAAATAGAATCCCGAAAGATCAAAGAACACAGCTTAAATCCTCAAAAAATCAATAAAGACAACTCTGCGTATGCTGAGAAGACTTCCAGGAAATGATAGCGCACGATTCCTCTTGAAGGACCAACGGGCAGTACTGAAAAAACTGAAATGGAACATTAGCAGAGACCAAGAGAACGCAACCTGGGCGAAACTCCTACATGATACAATTGCAACGACAGCGCCCGTTTCTGGAAAACCGTGAACGGGATAATTAACCCTCATCATGAGGGCATCGCGTCACACATCACTGAAGCTAATTGGGTAAAATTCCTTTTTACTCACTTTAACAATCAAATGGGAAGCGCCGGAGCAGAAACTCTTATCAGCTGGACACTAGAGGAACAAGCAGGAGCATGCACCACTGAGACGAGGGAGCAGAAGCTACCAGCTACAGGAAACATATCATCAAGCACAGCTAGCAGCCCCCTGCCACTCCTAATTAAAAAGCAGATCGCCAAAGGGAGGAAAGAAGGGGCTCCGGGACCGAATGGCATTCCACCTGCAATGTTCAAAGCAAAGTCGGAGGACTTGGCTGATATTTTACAACCTCTCTTTTTGGAAGTCAGGCTCCTAAACAGAATACCGGAATCTTGGAAGGGCTCGACAATTGTGCCAATCCACAAAAAAGGAGATAAGGCCGAGCCTAATAACTACCGCCTAATAGCTCTGATAGATAATGAAGCAAAATACTTTGCGGGCATTATACTAGAGGAGCTCACATCCTGGGCTGAGGCGAATCATATAATACCGCTGAACCAAACTGGTTTTCGCAAAATGGCCTGTACATCAACAAACATCCTCACAATCTCTCTACTGATCGATGCAGCAAAAACCTCTAAATTGCCTTTACACCTATGTTATATTGACTTTAGCGCTGCATTCGACAACGTAGAGAGGGGCAGACTGTGGGGGAAACTGGCGAAATGGGGCATACCACAGCCCATTTTAAACATTCTGTCGCTTCTACATACGGATACCTGGGTGCAGGTGAAACTAGGTGGTGGCACCCACCTCTCCTCGAAAGTTCCCACAGCAAATGGACTGAAACAGGGCTGTGTGCTTGCACCAACCCTGTTCAATCTATTCATGGCCGACCTCCCGAAGGCGCTCGATGCCTGCAACTCCCATTCACCCAAAATAGGAGGGAAAACATTAACAAATCTTATGTATGCAGACGACGTGGTTCTGCTTAGTCACACTTACGTTGGTCTCCAACATTTACTGACGGAAATGCAGAACTATGCTACAGAAAACAACTTAAAAATAAATCTGAGTAAGACTTGGACAATGTCAATAAACAACAACAAAAAAACCCTGCAGAGGTACTGGTTCCTGGGCGGCACTAAACTTGGCCCAGCTCATGAGTACAAGTATCTAGGAGTCACAATCGACAAGGAAGGGTCGTTTAAGCGCCAGAAAGAGGAAATAAGAAGGAAAGGACTGCTGATAGCCCTATCGATGAAAAACCTTGCAAGTAAATTGATGGGGCCGACTTTGACCCCGCTGCTGAAGGTAGTCCAGGCCAAACTTCTCCCCTCGATCGCCTATGGCAGCGAGGCAATGCGGGGAAGAGACGCTAAGGATCTGGACAACACACAGGTCAAAGCATACAGAACAATGTTCAGCCTCCCACCCTATACATCACCTGCTCAAATAAGGTTAGAGTTCGGTCTACTACAATAAGTCTTAGCCAGGTATGGCTCTTACATTATTTGCTGGCATAAGATAAGAAGCGCCACTACAAACACGCTAAATCATCTGCTGTGGCATGACATACAGTACAGGGAGCACTCCCAAGCTAGAAATTACCTTCAGCTGGCCCTGGAAACTACCCAACTTATGGGACTCTGGGACACGCAACTCGGCAATTTAACCTTCAAAAAACTAGTCTGGAAGTCCATAAAACAAATTTCCTTGGTGGAGGACAAGGCTAGCTTCTCAAAGAGATCTCATGCCTGGATGACTTTGAACGCCTACAAATCACTTGCCTCACAAACATTCTTCAACCAGGGATACCCTAAAGCCATAAAAATGAACTTTCTAAGGCATAGATTGGGGATTTTTCCATGTGCTCAGCATCTTCCACCATGGCTGAGGACAACAGTAAAAGATACGTGTAGGCTGTGCAACATCAAGCTAGGAGATATTTTACATCTAATCTGCTCATGCAAGGAACTGCTCCAAGAACGGCAACAGCTCCTAAAAGCACTTCTTAAGCAGAAAGGCACCCGCACCAGGAGACATGCAGAGCTAGCCTGTTTAAACCCGGAAAACATACAACTGAATTGCAGATTTGTAAAATTTCTTACACTGGCAGAACAAAAAATGCCCAAAATACCGTAAGCCTGAAAAATCAATCACAATGCTCTGATGCTGCAGGTCGTCCTTAAGACGGGCATAGGCCTTTGTCAGATTACACTAAGGACAGACTACCTGCACTATAATGGAACCTTGGCAAGAAGCCCAGGCAACCTGTACAACACACATAACACGATTCTGGTCAATGGACAAGCACGGCGGGAGAATAAAATCTGTGACTGTTGCACCTAGCGAACTAAGGACATTTATTAATACCACTATCATTAATTCAGATTTTAGATTGTAAGGAATCTTTTCCTACTTCTGGTAAAACCCAGCGAATTAAGGACATTTATTAATACCACTATTATCAACTTTGATTTTAGACTGTAAGGTACTTTCCCTACCTCTGGGTTTTAACTGGTTTTACTAGAAGATTGTCGTTTTATAATTCCAGTGCCTAAAAAGGTAGCATTGGTGGATGAAATTACATTGAATGTTTGTTTACATTTTTATTCTTTTAAGTGTTAATATTGCAACGGTTTTAGTTAACTATGCAAAAATAAAGAAACTTGAAACTTGTAAAAACTTGAAACTATAGGGGTGACTATTTTATCTATTTAGCATGTGACACTTTTAACCACTTTTATACATCTAACACTTAGCCTTCTCGGCTACAAGACACATTCATGTGGGTGATGAAAAAATGCATTGCAGGTAAAATGCAACATTTAAGCTTTTGCCACTTGTATGATTCCTGCACAATTCTACCATGGCCGTTCTTACAAGATAAATAAGTCAATTGGATGTTACTAAACTTTCAGCATGTGTTAATGGCCAGAGCACGTGCACTGGGAGATTAAATGACAGTCTCCCAGGGTCCAATGTCAAAAATTCCACACACAAAAATGATAGACCACTAAAAAATGTACATATTCCTAGAGTGCCTCTCTCATTAATATTTTGCAGGAAGTTGTTCAAGTACAGCAGGATCCTTTTTACTTGACATTAACATTTGAACCTGAGCCCACAGCTGCAGATGAAGCAGGGTACAATTTCCATCCGCAGAGATAGGTCAAAAAAATCCTGCTGACCAGATCAGGAAACTCACTTTCATAGTATTGTAACAAGTCCTAACTGCAGAGATTCATGTCAATGATAAGGACAAAGAGTCTTGCAAACAGCTAGAGTTTTTGAAAACTATTTTGGAGTGGTCAAGGCTTGGGCTGGTTTTGAATGGGGTTTGTCAGTGAAATCAACAAAATTGGTGAGCACTGGGTTAGTTGACATCCCATGTGTGTTGGCTGATAAGAAGGGAAATAAATAAAATGTCCAGTAAGGTTCAAGAAGCAGTTGAAACCATTATGACCTTGAATAAAAAAAGAGAATAAACAGCAGTCAAAATGTACATCCAAGGAATGTTTCAGGTGTTTGGGTTCGGTTGATACAATCAACCAAATGGTTCATCATTAAATGGGGACCACTGCCTCCCATTAAACCATGGTAAAGGTCACAGAATGAAAGGAGCAATGCCAAAGGAATAAATGCAAAACAAGCAAAAGATGGAACCTGGCATCAAAAATAACTGTACAAAAAGACAGACAAGCAATAGCCTGTTCAGGGGTATGAAGAGCAAAATACAAAGAAAAAAAGCTCTGATCTTTTCCCCGGATCGAACCTTTAGACCTTTGTATGCAATCAATCAATAGAGTCGAGACTTCGATTAGAATTAAGAGCCTACAGTGAGAAAGAAGGAGATTTGAGGCAAGATGTGGTACCAGAGCGGGAGCAAGAGCTAACCAACATGCCCAATGCAATGTTATGTGCAAATGCAACAAAGGAACTATTTGTGGCAAGCAGCCTCTCCAAAGTCGAAAATATGAGAAACCTCCTCCCACACACAACAAATGCATAATGAAAGCGTTCAATGGAGAATATGGCAAAAACGACGGGGCACATTAGCAAGACCCACGTTAAAATTATCGCCGTTTTAGCGGCAGGAAACTGCCGCTAAAACGGCGATAATGAGCTTGCTAATATGCGTTATGGAATTCAATAGAAGCCCAGGTTAGATGTGCAGGACATCTAACCTGGGCTTCTATTGAATTCTATAACGCATGTTAGCAAGCCCATTATCGCCGTTTTAGCGGCAGTTTCCTGCCGCTAAAACGGCGATAATTTTAACGTGGGTCTTGCTAATATGCCCCAAGATTCAGATGAAGAATATACCAAAAAATCAATTATTGTTTTAAAATGAAAAACGTATTTAAAGAAGTAATGACCAAGAACTTATGAAAAAAATAGGATGGTGCTAGAACCTCAGGTTTTTGGGTGTACCAGATACATTAGAATATGATGGCAAAATGGCAACGTTCCATGATCAGCAGATAAAAGAAATTAAATTACCGAAATCTACAAAAGATATTTTCCAAAAACTCGACCACATCGTTTTTCGTTCATGACTCATATAAAGGGTTGTGGTCCAGGACCATTCTGTTTTTGTTGTTGTTCTTTTTAATAAACATTTATTAAGGATAACAGACAGTCCAGTGCACAGGCATACAGAAGCAGTAACTCTGCCTCCGAGGGTAACAGTGTTCACAGCGGGAGTGCAGTAATAATAACACTAATTATGGGATACAGAAATATCCTAAAATGACATCGCATATAGCTTTATTCCCAGGAAAGGATAATCGCCCAGTTCTGGCGCAAAAGAAGAAGAAGGAGAAAAAAAGGGAAGACGAAAAAGAACCCCATCAACAAACAATGTAATCCTGGAGAACCCTGTGGGCCGAACAATCCGGACTTTATAGGTTTGTATGGGGAAACTAGGACTGGCAAGACACCAGATTCACCTGTTCACTCGTATACTGAAGAATTTCCCATTCAAGGTTTGAAGTCAATAGCTCTATGTGGTCTATGCCGTCGGTATCACATATCCCAGGCGTCCTACAGCTACATGCGATCCAGGAAAAATGAATAAATAATACGAATGAAATAAATAACAATTGACTCAACCACATCATGAATGTGTGAAGGGAAGAATAAGTGAGAGATAAGGACCAAGGGGAAAGAGGGGGCTGAGGGGCGGGAGACCTAGGGGTCTATGGACGAGGAGTGTGAGAGTGTGTGTGTGTGTGGGAGAGGGAGCGAGGTGAGGAATGGGCACATAGTAGAGGGTGCTAACACAGGACAGGAGAGCCCCTGGATACACCAGATCTCAAGAAGAGCTTCCTCTGGCTCCAGAAATGGGGGCCACAGCATTTGGAACTCTTCAAGTTATTCTGTAATTTGTAAATAAGTTGTTCGTAAGAGACCACCTTGCATGTTTCAGTGAGCCATTTGTCATGTGTGGGTGTATGGGGGGCTCGCCAGTGTCTCAGAATCTGCAATTTAGCAGTGGACAAGGCTGTTGCCAGCGACCTTCATATACGTCTCGTAATGTCTGGCAAATCACAAGTATTAGATAGAATTACTAAGTGTCTCGTCAGTGGGAGGGGAGGGTCCACATTTGTGCTGAGCGTATGGCCCATGCTAGGCCAAAACTAAAGAATTTCAGGGCAATCGTGTAGGCCGGGTATGGGGGAAATAGCAAGTGGGCGTGGGGCATCTCCAACAGGAAGAGTGATGCGGAGGTTAGCAGATGCCAATTTTTGAAGCGTCCAGTACCAGTACTGTAGGGTTTTAAAAATACGTAAAAACAAAGAAAGTCCCTAAAACTAAAACAATATTATCAATGCACTCATGTGTAATCTTGTGACACTCAAGGGGTTACATAAAACAAACACCGTTATCAATTGGTCATTTTAAAGTACTAGTAACACAACATTTCAAATATAAAACCCAATCCAAAAAAGATATTCATGCGTCTGCTAGACTTAGTTAATTTTTATTGATCATTGCGGTTAAAAACATCATACAAATATAAAAACCATATTACAAATTAAAAACACATTTGAAAGACATACAATTCATTTAATATGTCATAAAAGCTGCACACAAATGCTCATCAAATACGAAAACTACAGAAAGTCGACGCAGTTTTTGTACTTTCCGTCGACTTTCTGTAGTTGTATGTCTTTCATGAATATCTTTTTTGGATTGGTTTTTATATTTGAAATGTTGTGTTACTAGTACTTTAAAATGACCAATTAATAACGGTGTTTGTTTTATGTAACCCCTTGAGTGTCACAAGATTACACATGAGTGCATTGATAATATTGTTTTAGTTTTAGGGACTTTCTTTGTTTTGACATACTATAACCCCGTCCCTATCTTTTGAAATAGGGTTTCTTCCTTAATTTTTAATTACTTATTTGGGTTTTAAAAATACAGCATTTCATTCTGGCTTCTCAGGCCCTCTAGTCTAAATCCATCACTACAGACTCCCAGTTCTACGTTGTGTAGTCCTTCTGTAGTCTTTGCTGCCACTTACTGTGGAGGTAGAATGGGAGGAGATCTGAGTGTAAGTGTCGTATCAACATGTTATAGAAGCCTGCCATCACTCCCTTCTGTAGGCTGCCGCGTTTTATGTGATGTAGGATTGGGGAGTCTGGAATACCCTAAGTCTCGCCCCCAGCATGCTTCATAAACAGTGATGAAGTTGCATATTCTTCCATTTTTGGGAGGGGATAAGTGGAATTCTATCTGCAAGGCATTAAACGTTTTCAACTCACCCTCAGACACTAATTGATCCAGCGTCAGGATCCCAGAGGTTCTCCAAGTCACCCATGCAGATTGCTGCATTGTTCCATCAGGATGCTTTGTTGTGATGTTAGGGATGGCATTTGAGTACTTATGGGTGTGATTCCATATTCTGCTCTGTGTCCTGAGTCATTGGGTTGGGTGACGCAGCAAATGGTGTTTTGTGTCAATACAGCGGGTTAAGTTCCCTCTCCAGGTGGACCCAGAAGAGTAGGTCGGGCTTTTCGGACCACATATACGCCAATTGGGAGAGGTGTAGGACAGGGTAAACACCCCTTACAACGCATCCCTCCCCCCACAAGTTGTTACAACGCTGTCGTTACAACGACCGCGTTGTAATAACGCATACCATTACCCCGCAAGTCGTTACAACGACTTGTGGAGGAGGAGAAGGTGTTGGATTTAAAATCCAACACCTTCCCTACTGTCCGCACAGACTGGAGTTGGAATAGTAAATTATACTATTCCAACATCCAGCGCCCCCTCCGCAAGTCATTGTTACGACTTGCGGGGTAATGGTATGCGTTGTTACAATGCGGTCGTTGTAACGACCGCGTTGTAACAACATGCGGGGTGAGGGAAAGCGGGAAAAAGAGGCCTATTCGTAGGACAGTGTAGTCATGTTCAATACAGGGTAGGCTGAGACCCCCACATCGCCTGTGGGCAATACATTTAGACATTTTCAATCTTGTGTCCTATTTTCCCATATAAAGTCTTTGATGCCCTTGTCAATGGATTTCAGGATTGAGTTCCAGACTAAAAGTGGTAAGATGCCAAGGGTATTAGTGAAGCGTGATGCTTCCACCCATTTTCACAGCTTGTAGGTTCCCCCATAAGGAGAGGTTAACATGTTTACATTTGGAATATGTAAGCTATGTCTGAGCAATAAGCGGGTCAAGGTGATCAGAGGCTATGCTTTCTAGACCTGTATGAATGAGCATCGCTAGATATTTAAGCCTATCCTGTTTCCATTTAAATGGATAACCTTATACTGCTGCTCTGGTGGTAATTCGGGGCATGGGCAATGCCTCGCTTTTATCCCAGTTAATCATGTAACCTGAGGTTCCGAAAAACCCTGTTATAAGAGACATCAAGGCTGGAAGAGATGTGTCCAGGTCAGTGAGTGTCAGTTAGATGTCGTCAGCATTTAGTAAATGCATGGACGCTCCAATCGGGATGGGGACACCTACTATCCATGAGGTTTGTCTAATGGTTGGCAAAGAAGGAGTTTTCCCAGTCAGCATCATTCCCTGCCTCTGTGCTGTACAGGGTTGCATAATATCTGCTGAAGGCATTGGCAATGCTTTGTGTACCCCTTAAGCGATGCCCTGAATGATTCAACCATGGTCACTGGTATGGCCACTGCCGCCTCCCTCTGCCAGAGTTGAAATACTAGGATCCTTCCATCCTCCTCACTCTGCTCATATCCTTGGGCTTTGAGTCTGTAGAGAATGTATTCTGCTTTGGAATTATACAAATCATTAAGGGCCATTTTAGGCTTTTCCAGGGCTCCTCTGATTGTGGCTGAAAGATTAATAGTATATGCCAGTGTACAGACTTTAATATTTCGTTCCAACGTACATTGCTGTTGTACTTTCAATTTGTTTGCCTGTGCAGCATCCATCATCAACTGACCCCTGAGAGTGGCCTTAGCCACTGCCCACAGTATCTGTGCCTATCGGACCGAGCCCCCATTGCCTGTATAGTAAGTATGCATAGCATATGGGTTTTCAGGAGTGCCTTTTCTCGTGGCAGTTTATAGTGTGCAGTCTTGAGACTCCAGGGCTTCCTAATGTTCCAGTCCTTGGTCAGGCACACTTGGGCGTGATCATTGAAGAAGCCTTCCAATTCAGTGTAGTCCAATACGTTTGGAATGGTGGGGTGGGAGATTAAGAAGTAGTCAAGTTGTGATTGTGTGCCAAGTGCAGGAGAGAATTATGTGTAGTCCTTGTCCCGTGGATGTAGGAGGGGCCATATATCCAAGAGACCCAGGTCAACCGGGATGTCCAGCGGGATAGCCTTATTTTTCTTTTTTCTTTATTTTATTTATTATAAAGTTTTGTATAGCGCGAACATGACCCAGCCGGGTATCAGAGGGCTTCAAAATTAGAGTAGGTAGGAAACAGGTGGGCAATAGTGGGCAAAGAACAATCGTTACCAATAAGTGCGAGGCATGTGCATGACCCCAGCTCGATTCAGAGCATTTAACATTTGAGATCGGATGGATCCAGTAATGGGAGAAGAGCAATCAATATATACAATACCAGCATGTGCATAGCCTGCCAACAATGTTAAGCACTGGAGTACATGCATGTAATAGACAGTCACAGCATACTTCCCGATCAGGTAATGGGAGAGGAAAAAACATATATACAATACACATATGTGCAATATCTCTGTAGTTGTGTGCATCAGTCAGGCCAGTGCAATCTAGGATCACATTCGGCATTAGGTTACATTCCCCTCTGTAATAGTATAGGATGTAGTCAGCTCTGTGAGAACCTTACTAAAGGCCGAGGAGGAACTGTGTTTTGTTCCTGTTGGGGACATAGAAGGCATTTAGAGGGGTGATGGGGTTGGGTGGGGGAGGAGGGAATGGTGGGGGGATGCCAAGGCAGCGATAGGGATAGGTACAACTACCCTGAGGGCAAATCGTTGTACCTCAGGGAGACATGAAGGAGCATCTCTGTCATGTCCATGAGGGCACAGTCAGTAGGCCAATACAGCTCCCGAGCCCATAGGAGAGGAGTTGTGTATGCCATGGTGAGAGAAGTAAGCACAACAAGATGATGGACAGCGTGCTGAAACTTTTCAACCACTCACGCCAGTCAAGAGATCTTGGTTTAATCCATCGTTATTTTGCTCACTATGCCACCCCAGTTTGGACCCAGCCATATGCAAATCAGTCTTGACCCTGCTCCTTATGGGAACAGTGCAGCCTGAACTGCAAGCTGGGTCCTCCCTGGACCGGAAACAAGCATCCCTCATCAGCCAGGCTAGCTTGAATCCAGTGGCACAGCGAGCAAGGGACCCACGTCTGGGCATACCCTGGGCCACTTAGGGGGGAACATAGCAAACATGGCATGGGTAGAGAAGTACCCATTCGGAGTCAGCCAAGAAGTAAACACGCCAGACAATCAAACTGTAAGAAACGTAGGCTTCCGAAGCAAGAGATTAACGTAGGAACATAAAAAGACCAGAACATAACGTGTATTACATTAACACCTACACATATGTAAGAGAAACGGGCGAAGTTCATTACCTCGCAACAATCAAGAAGTACTCACCTGACCACAGGATATGCTGCCTTTATCAGGTCAGATCAGTTTAGTTCAGTCAGCACAGTTCAGTTTAATACAGTTCAGACTTGATCCACCGGTCTCTGAGCTAACGGAGGTAGAAGTGTCAATGGGGGAGGTGGCAGGTTTCAAAGGCCAGCTAGATTTATCCCATGAAGAAGCAGTGTGAGTGATCTCTTCCACCATTTTAAGTACTGTGTTAAGTTGGAAGCATTTTTTTATGGGGGGGCAGGTGGTTGGGTGGCCAGACTTATCTCTTCGATGCATTCGTGTGTTGGAGTTGGACATCGGTTTGGTCGGTGATGAAGGGGATGCTGTATCCATGACTTGGTATTCCAAGCTGGAGAGGAAGCTGGGCAATTCCTCCAGATTGGTTAAGTATTTTGAAGTTCCTCTTCCGTCACTCACATGGCCATTGTATCCAGGAGTCCATAGTTAGTATCGCATTTTTTTAGCTGTGGATGAAGAGCGAGGAAGGCCTTGCACTTGATGTTGTTATCAAAAGAAAAATCACCTGTGATTCGAATTCTGTGCCCATCTATGTCATAGCAGCCATTTTTGCGTGCTTCAGTGATGAGTTGGCGCTAATGCACAGGAAAGAGAAAGCAGGCTGTGAGTGGTCTGGACTTATTAGGGTCATTAGAAGGTGGTAAGCAGTAGCGTATTCTATGCACCCTTTGGATCCCTAGTTGCAGTGAGAAAGAGAGACTGGTAAAGTGTGGCATGAGATCAATGAGAAAGCTGTTCATGTCAGTCCCAATCCATTTTCTAACAGTGCGCCATAGAATCTGACGTTGTTGTGCTACAAGCATTCTTTAAGGTCCACGAGCTTGAGGTACCACACCTCAGACTCCATGTTGTCTAAGCAATCAAGTCTCCCTTCAGCATGGGTTAATCAGTGTTCGATCTCAGCCACTTATTCACAGAAAGACCCTATGTCCTATCTGATGGTTTTGATGTCTAGGGTGAGCTCAGGAATCTTGGTATCCATCGTCAGCAGGCAATGGCCCACTCAATCAATCAATTAAGATTTATAAGAGCAGCTAGTCACCCGATAGGGTATCCAGGCGCTTGCAGGTCAAGGAAGGCTAATTTTAACAGCCAGGTCTTGAGGGCTCTTCGGAATTCCAGAAGAGAGGTGATGGTCCGGAGATGCGTGGGGTGGCTGTTCCAGGGCTTTGCTGCAATGTACGAGAAGGAGCATCCTCCACTTTTGCTTCAATAGATGTGGGGAGTGTGGACAAGTGAAAAGGAAGCGTAGCAGAATCCTCTTGACTGTTGGTGGCGGTATAGACAGTGGTTAATGTAGGGGGTCCTTTGTTGTGAAGAGCCTTGTGTGCATGGTTCAGCAGCTTGAATTGGCATCTCTTCTGCATGTGAGTCAGCTGCGTTGCCTGAGGTGGGGTGTGATGTGGGTTCATGGGTAGGTTGGGGGATAAGTCTGGCTGCGGCGTTCTGTATGGTTTGAAGTCTCTGAAGGAGGTGTGCGGCGATTCCTACGTAGAGAGCATTGCCATAGTCCAGTTGGCTGGTGATGAGGGCTTGTGTCACAGTGCATCTTGTGTGCAGGGGTAGCCACTTGAAGATCTTGTGTAGCATGCGCAGAGTGAGGAAGCAGGCAGAGGATACTGGCTTGATCTGTGATTTCATGATGAGCTTGTTATCAATGATGAGTCCAAGATTTCTGGCATGGTCGGAAGGTGTGGGTGCGGGTGCGGGTTCTAGGTCTGAAGGCCACCAGGAGTTTTTCCATGGGTTGCTGTTGTTGCCGAAGATAGGTACTTCTGTCTTGTCTGTGTTCAGCTTCAGGCAGTTGTTCCTCAACAAGTCGGCAGCGCTTGTCATGCATCTATGGAAGGTGGTCTTGGTTGTGGTAGGTTCCTCAGTGAGAGGATGAGTTGGATGTCGTCTACCTAGGATATCATGCTGAGACCATACAAGCTGATGATGTTGGCCAACGGGGTCATATATGCATTGAAGACCGTGGGGCTGAGAGATGAACCCTGGGGGACACCGCAGACGATGTTCTTGGGTTCAGAGGTGAAAGGTGGTATGCAGACCCTCTGTGTTCTTCCAGTGAGGAAGGAGGTGATCCATCTGAGTGCATCCCCTTGGATGCCAATGTGGTGGAGTCTTTCAATCGGCTTGTGGTGGGATACGGTGTCAAAGGCTGCCAAGAGGTCGAGGATGATCAGAGCTGCTGTTTCTCCTCAGTCGAGGAGGGTGTGGATGTCGTTGGTGGCTGCATTCAGGGCAGTCTTGATGCTGTGATTGCTGAAGAAACTGGATTGGGAGGCGTTGAGTAGCTGGTTATGCTCTTTGTGTGCCTTGAGGTGACTTACTTAAGGATAGCATCCGGCGAGGCCGCTTGTTGTTGCCACTGAGTAAAAGTCTTAGATTTCATTCCCCCCATCACCTCTGTGAAGTGGAGCTGCTGAGAGGGCTTGCCTGAGGCCATGATGTCTGGTAGTTCTGAAAGTGGTAATTAGTGGGGGAGGGTGGCAAGCAAAGTGTAGGGTATCTCCAACCCTGCTAGCCTCCACTCAGACAAAAGGTCAGTGCAATGTATCACAGAATGTTAGACTCACGGCTCCCCTCCCTTGGGCATAAAGCAGCAATGCAGTCTTGGGTTTAGGTCATCGAGGAGCTTAGGGGCTACTGCTTATGCCAATTCTGGAGTAGGGGACCTTCCTGCCATGTGGGTATTGTACACTGTAGCCCCTGGCCCTGGAGGAGGAGGGGTAGTACTGGGGAGGAGATCAGCAAAGGAACCTCCTCAAAACAAATGTAGCTAGGTGTGTCCTTGGGGTCAGCTGCTGTGAGGTAGTGGCGGAAGACTAATTGAGTTGGGGTGGAAATATATAAGGCCCAGATCCTCACCCTGCTCATCAACCATCAGCTGTTGGAATGGCTCCTCCATGTTCTGGCATCTCAATGGAGGGCTCATCAGGCCTCCCTGTCCACACCACACTAAACCAACGAGCCACGCTGTGCCGGCACAGCCTGGGCAGGATTAGACTCCATCTCCAGGATTCCATGGCACCACGTTGGCCGGCAGAGTCTCAAGTAGGCACTGATCTGACAGGGTAACTTTCAGGTAGGCTAAGGGGCCCAAGCCATTCCCAAGCAATGGTAGTGGGACCTGTCCCCTTTGCTGTCGTCACTAGAGGGGCGAAAAGGGGTCAGGCTTGTTACTGCCCAGTGACACTAAAGCACATATGTGTAGATGATGTGGAGGAAGGTGCCTGAAGTGGGGATCAAGAGGATCATGCCTGTGTGGGAGACAGCAACCCAGCAGGAATTAGAGGCAATCGCTGTGGCATAAGGCATGTGTTAGACATGGCATCCTTGTTGTGGTGTCCTCTAACGTTTTGCATTCAGACCTACTGTTTTTGCTGACTTCATTTTCGCTGGCCCTAGGATTCTGCACACTTTATCACTGCTGACCAGTGCTAAAGTGCTTGTGCTCTTTCCCTGAAACATGATAATATTGGCCTATCCACAATTGGTATATTTAATTTACTTGTAAGTCTCTAGTAATGTGCACTACCTGTGCCCAGAGCCTATAAATTAAATGCTAGTAGTGGGCCCGCAGCAATGATTGTGCCACCCACTTAAGTAGTCCTGTAAACATGTCTCAGGCCTGCCATTGCAGAGCCTGTGTATGCAGTTTAAACTGGCATGTCAACCTGACAAGATAAACCTCCTGCCATGCCCAAACCTTCCTTTTTAATACATATAAGTCACCCCTATGTTAGGCTCTGGACAGCCCGGGGGCAGGGTGCAATGCATTTAAAAAGCAGGATATGTACTTTTAAGTCTCACATGTCCTGGTAGTGAAACACTCTTAAATTAGTTTTTCACTACCGCAAGGCCTACATCTACCATAGTATAACATTGGGATTGCCTTACTACATTTTATAAGCATAATTTCCAAATCGGAAAATATAACTGGTTCATGTTTGGTGTCTATTAGACCTGGCGTCATTGGCGTGGGTTTCCCCTGTATTTTTGCCTTTGCCTCCTGTTACTTTGCTGTGTGTTAGACTCTGTTTTTGCTGGTCTAGATGCTTTGCCACTGCTGTTCAGTGCCAAAGTGCAAGTGCTCCGTGTAAATTGTTGTTATGGATTAGTGATTCCATGATTGGCATATTTGATTTACTAGTCAGTCCCTAGTACAGTGCACTGTGTGTGCCCAGGGCCTGCAAATCAAATGCTGCTAGTGGGTCTGCAGCACTGATTGTGCCACCCACATAAGCAGCCTGTAAATGTAACTCAGATCTGCCACTGCAGTGTTTGGGTGCAGTTTGATACTACCATGTTCACTTGGCAAGTGCACCAACGTGCCAGACCCTACTCTTCACTTTTCTTCCATGTGAGTCACCCATAAGGTAGGCCCAAGGTACCCCTGTGGGCAGGGTGCAGTGTATGTGAAAAGTAGGACATGCCCTGATGTGTTTGGCATGTCCTGAATAGTGAAATACTACCAATTTTGTTTTTCACTATTGAAAGGCTATCTGTCCCATAGAATAGAATGGGGAGTTTGCTTTTAACATCTTATAAGCATAACTGCCCATGGGAACAAGATAGGAAAATAAAGTTTGACATGCCTGAACTCAGAATGTTAAGATGCATCTTTTAGTGAGGGTGATTTTTACATTCTGGGTTTGAAAATACCACTTTTAGAAAGTAGGTCTTTCCTTGCCTAACCATTCAGTGTTCCTCTGCTAAGTTGTGTATTGACTGTCTGGCTTTGGAGTGACAGGGGCTGGTGCATTCTGTTCAGACAGCCACTTGGGGTGGTGGTGGGGGGGGGTTAGGTGTGTCCTGCCTTTCCTGTGCTAGTCAGGGCTGGGCTGAAAAGACCTGGGCTGCATTCAGAGTAGGGGGAGGAGATTCCTTTCACACCTGGATGGGCCTGGTCTGCCTTAGACAATGCTGTCTAAACCTCCTGCCAGAAAACTGCGCCAGAACTGGTTTTGGCTGGGCAAAGAGCTTCTCTGCCACAGAGAACAAAGGATTTTGAATTATAAAAAGAAGGGCCCAGACCCAAGACTTTTAGATCACTAATGGAATTCAAGAGGAACCTCTGCCAAGGAGAAGAGCTGAAAGAAACTGGAGGAGGAGTATTGCCCCTTTGCTGTGTGCTGTCTGGGGTTGGCCTGCAGTAGCTGTTTCTGTCAAGGATAGGAACTGTGTGTGTATCCTGCATGAGAAAGTATCTCCAAGGGCTTGGAAGTGGAGCTTGCCCCCTGTTCAAGAGATCTCAGGAACAGCAATGACCGCACCATCTTTCTGGGCACCATCTCTGGAACCGCTGGTTTCTGCCGCTGCAGAAGAAAGGAGCAACCGACTCTGTCACCAAGTGTGTTGCAGGGTTCTGTGTCGTGAAGGCACCCCAGAAGGCCCCGCCACACTTTGCACCGCATCCTTGGTCTCACTGATGCCGTCTGGACGATCGTCACCGAGTCGTTGCTTGCACCGCGTCCTGTGGGCACCGCACTCTGCACCGCCTCGCCTCATCCTGCCTGGACGTCACCGACACCGTCACTGCACGACCCACACATCGACCGGCTCTGTCGCCTGCACCGCAACCTGCCAGTACCTCATCGAGCACCACCTCACCCTGCACCATAATCCTTACGCTCACCGACGCAGTTTAGATGCTCGTCACCGAGCCGCTGCCTGCACCGCATCGTGAGGGCACCGTACCCTGCACCGCTTCCATTTGTTTGCAACGCAACCGCGACGGTTGCCCTCGACCGACTCGCACCAATGTGTCGGCCGCAATGAGAAAGGTAATGTTCACGAGTCTGTCAACGCTTTAGCTGGCCCGTACCGACGCAGTCGGTTGGAACTGTTAGACTTCGTTGTTTCAGCATCGTGGTAGCCCCCGGACTACCGACTCGGGAGAACTGTGATTTTCTGCTATTTCTGCAATTTAAAGGTTATCTCGCAAAGAAGCTATTTTTACAGTATTGTATGTTGGATTTTTGTCGTATTTAGTCTTGTTGCTTTAGATAAAGCTTTGCTTATTTTTCTAAGCTGGTGTGGTGTCCATTTGTAGTGTTTTCACTGTGTTACTGTATGCATGCACAAATGCTTTACACACTGCCTCTGAGATAAGTCTGTCTGCTTGTGCCAAGCTACCAAAGGGGTGAGCAGGGGTTAATTTAGAAGTGTATCCTCCTTACCCTGACTAGGAAGAAGGGTCCCTACTTGGACAAAGGTACCTACCTCTGCCAACTAGAGACCCCCATTTCTAACAGTGTCTCTGGAATCCTAATTTAAAATCCTAACTTATGATGAAGTTGGAGTTTAAGTTACAATTTCTAGAAATGCCACTTTCAGAAAGTTATAATATAGATACAAAGATGGTAGCATGCACTCCAAGTTTGTCAAATTTATTTGTAAAGCTCACAGGCTCAAAGTTTCTCGCGGGCAACACTGAAACACGCGCCCCGCCCATGCGTGCTAATCGTAGTCCGAAAGCATTATGAGACATCACTTAGTCCCAAATCAGGATGCACTGCGGAAAGTGACAGTCATTCACAAAAAATGAAATTCCGACAATTTCAACCATAAGTATTCCATGTTTATTCCTTGCATTGTGAACCATGTTCCATCGTGGTACAACTGTTTAGACTCCAAGTTCCATCCAATATTTAACATGCGCCTATCCAGGCTTTCACTTCAAACATTTAGGAGATTCACCATTCGTCATGGCGCAACGTCATCTGTTATTTCCAAACCCAATGCATTTCGGGCATTTACTGCCCTTCCTCAGGGGTAACTACGGTGAAACAAAGCGCATATTAATAACCCATACTCCTAACAGACCCCTTTATTCCATTAACTTTGTACAACCCAAGTTGATGCTATCTCATCTACATAGCGTGTATCCCATGGAGAAAAACAACATCAACAAGTTGTGAAGACATGCGCATTCACTCGAAAAAATAATAATAAAAATAATTGAATCAATAATAAATAATTAAGCCGGAGCCTTATAACCCTATGTCATGCAACATGCTTCTCAATGAGTAAGCCGAATAAAAACCAAAAATCGTGTTTCAGAAAAGGTGACTCAGTGGGCCTGTTAGCATCAAATGCCGTGAACTAAAACCACCCCAACACTTGTACCCTCATCTCATGCGGTGTACTAATGATAAATCCCACTAAAAAAACTCCATAAACTATCTTAGCTCCGTGCCCATGTGTTTCGTGTTTCAACAGAAAAACGTAAAGTTAGGTGCTTGTTACCTTAGACCGGTACTGCGCCACCCCTAGCCACCGCCTCAACAAATGTGCCGATTAAGCGGTAATCCTAAACTCCAATCGATTTAAATAATATCACGTGCTCCAACATTCATAAAACTCAACGAAATACTACCATGGCCCGTGTTGTTCTATAAACCCAAGCACAAATATAATCCACAAAAGAAAAAAAGAAAAGAAAGAAAATACAAAGTACATTTGTAACCCAACAGCTCATTGTCAAACAATAAAAATATCAATTAGTGTCGTGAATGAACATGAGTTTCCCGTGCAGAGTTCCCAAAGACATCAAACTGCAATACTACAAGTCGTCAAGTCCACATGATTACTCGATGGCAAGCTGGAATTGTGTGGAACAATTAAAGGAAACGAGCAGAAGTCTGTAGATATCATCTGTACGTGAGATTAAGACGGAAGGGTGAACCTCCGATGTTATGTAATCCAATATAGTTGACCATTATTCCTAGGAATCACTACTTTGTCCATGGGTGCAAACATACCGAAGGACGGAAGAAATATATAATATAGATACAAAGATGGTAGCATGCACTCCAAGTTTGTTAAATTTATTTGTAAAGCTCACAGGCTCAAAGTTTGTCGCGTGCAACACTGAAACACGTGCTCCGCCCATGCGAGCTAATCATAGTCCGAAAGCATTATGAGACATCACTTAGTCCCAAATCAGGATGCACTGCAGAAAGTGACAGTCATTCACAGAAAAGTCCAGCCCGAACTGCCAGGCCAGGTCACCCTGGACCAGAAAACAAGCATCCTGGGACCGGTTTCGGGGCATCACCCCTCATCAGCCAGGCTAGTTTGAAACCGGTGGCATAGTGAGCATGGGACCCACATCTGGGTGTAAACTTGGAGAGCTACACCATGGACCAATCAAGGAGTTTTGTCAGGAGAAAGGGCTGCCTGCTAAGAGAAGCACTAAAAGAGCTTCAGAAAGCTTTAAGGGTATGGGCAGAGGCTCATCAATTCCAAACCACAGCAGATGACCAGGAGGATGAGGAAGTGTCAGAGAAGGACCCACAGGAGGGTCTTGAACTGCAACCTGTCGAGGAAGGGGGTAACATACTCCTAGGACTGGAGATCCCTTCATATGTGGGGAGCAGTGTGTCCTCCTGCAACCTATCCCCAGAGGAGCTGGCAGACAGGCAGTACAAGCTGGAAATGGCTAAACTCAAAGCGGAAGAAAAGAAGCTGGCCATTGAGGCAGAACAAAAGAAGCTGGTCCTGGAGGCAGAGCAAAAGAAACTAGCCATGGAAGAAAAGAAACTAGCTATGGAGGAGAGAATTGCTTTGGAGCATTTGACTCATGAGAGGAGCCTTAAGGAGCTGGACATCAAGGACAAACAGGCAGAGTCCGGCAGTGATGGTGGCAGGATTTCTTCAGTGTCCTCTGGAGACAAGAGGATCCACATTCCTAAAGGTCTGGTGTCTGACTTTGTTGTGGGAGACGACATTGATAAGTGGTTTGAGGCTTATGAGATTGCCCTACAGAAGCACAAGATCCCTGAGGAGGATTGTGGGGAAATCTGTGGAGGCATATCCCTAGCGAGTGGAGGGACACAAAGCTGTCCCTAGAGAAGGTGAACAGAATGATGTATCCCCCATGAAGGAAGCCATTATCAGATAATATGGTCTGACCCCGGAAAGGTATAGGTAAAAGTTCAGGGACAGTCAGAAGCTGGCCCAACAGACCTGTGTGGATTTTATTGATTCTTTTTGCAAGGCACTGGATGGTTGGGTGAGGGGCAGTGAAGTTAAGGATTATCAGGGGCTGTATAATTTGATTGCAAAAGAGCACACATTCAGTCTTTGTTTTCCAGATCTGCGCCAGCACCTTATTAACAGTAGGCTCTCTGACCCCAAGGAGCTTGCAAAGGAGGTGGACACCTGGGTCAGCACAGGGTCCATAAGAATGTATCTGGGGAGGTTCGCCACAAGGGTGCAGGATCCTCACCAGAAGAAGGAGGGGGTAATGAAACAAAATAAACAAGGAGTTCTCTGAAGGACCCCAAACTAGTTCCTTGGGTCAGGACTCCCACCCCCTACCTGAATAGAAGAAGAGATTGTTCCCTGACAGTAGGTCTACAGGTAAGGAACCCCCTAAGTGCTATGAGTACCAACAGGAAGGGCACTTCAAGGGGATGTCAAGTGTCCCAAGTGGGCACAGCCCCCCACCAGTGGGCAGTCACTGGGGTTCGCTAGTGTAGCCCTTGGGGAGGAGATTGTCCCAGATAGTGTGGAGGACAGAGTTGAGGTTAACCTAGTGTCTCTGGGTGATCGGGAAATGGTGCAGAGAACTCACATGCCTAGTAATACTAGGAAATAGAGGCAGTGGGCCGCTATCATTAGGTAGAGTGTGGCTGCTCTGAGAGACCCTGCAAGTCCGCATGACAAGTATCAGATGTCATCTGGTGACCTCAGAGCAGGTAGTCCCTAATGTATTCGACCAAGTTTTTGCAGCCGACAACCGTGAGAGTCATTATCCAGTGGCTCTGGTTCCCTTTTAGTTGGGGAGGGGTCTCAAGTTCCTTGAGGGTAGCTGTGAGTCTGTCCATGCCTGAAGATTGTCTGCTTGGCAATGACTTGGAGCATACCACCTTGAAGGAGGTGGAGCTCCGGTCCTACTTGGAGATTTAGGGTTGCCTGAGTGGGTGTGCCTGGCTACACGGTCCATGGCAGCTCAAGAGGGTCCCTGCCCCGGTTGCACGAACCGGTCATGAGGACCACTCTTAAGGTTTTGGAAACCACCACAAGTGCGTGCACAGAGGGTGAGTCAGCCAATTGCACTCCCGATAATACGGGGACGACTCTGGATGGGAGCATCATTCGATTAATGCACCAACTCATCAGTTGGCTCTATCCTTTTTTCCGCCACCACACTTGGATTGGTGGCCAGACTTATACACTTTCACTGTCTCACTTTTCACCTGGTCCTGCAGAAAGCCATGGCACCTCAGCGGAGGGCATTGAGGTTGAAACATGTTGACCGATTGACCATGTTAGGTTGAATTTTCCTGCCATGGCCCACACTCTTAGTTTTTAATCCTGACCCCTGGGTGCCCTATTAAAAGTAATCTTTAACACACCAGGGAGCCAGTTTTATTCACACTATCACTCCTCCCCATGCAGCTCATCTGAAGGTTTTAGCAGACCTCCTTACCATCACAAATAAAAAACATCCCTGAGCTCCTCCCTCACAGTGAGGGGGTCATAGCCCGCACTGCGACCAGGTTTGTAGTGCGAGGAGATTCCCGATGATGAAGCATGCCACCTGTAGGTGGGTGAGGGTATTCGTCCTTTAAAAAGGGACCCCCCTGCACTCTGCCTTTACTAGTTTGACCCAGGGTGGCTTGTCTGTGTTGCCATATTCAGCTCGCGAGGGTAGTCAGGAGGATCTGGAGCCTGGAAGAATGGCCCTGGTGCCTGCCAAAATGGGGAAGTGGCATGAGAAACTCGCTCCTGAAACTCCCATGGCGCAGGAGGATGCTGACCCTGTGGGGGACACCCTGGAACCTACAGGGGAGAACGTGGCCGAACAGGGGAACCTGCCTGAGCTGGCCAACTGGCGCAGGAGGTGGTCCATCAGTGAGGAGTTCTACAAGGTGGAGAGGGAATGCCCTACACTTGTAGGTCTACAGAAGCAGACTGAGACCCAAGCAGCTGCTGACACCTCTGGTAATCACATGATTTACTGGGAGAATGGTCTCCTGTATAGTGAGCCTAAGGGGCCTGAGCTTGGTGCAACCTGTGTGTTGGTGGTCCCACAGTGCTACATGGCCTTCCTATTGGAGTTGGCTCATGATGTACCCCTGGCATGTCATTTGGGGCAGAACAAGACTTTTCATATGCTGGTTGCCCACTTTTACTGGCCTTAAATGAGGAGGGCCTCAGAAGCGTTCTGCAGGTCCTGTCCTACCTCCCAGGCCAGTCGCAAGTCAGGGTAGTAGTACAAGGTCCCCCAGCAACCTTTTACTGTCATTGGCACCCTCTTTGAAAAGGTGGGCATCAACATTTTTGGACATCTAAACCCCCAGACAGCCATGGGAAACAGGTTCATCCTGGCCTTGGTGGACCATGCCACCTGGTACCTGGATGCTATCCCTCTAAGGACTGGCACTGCGCCTGTAGTGGCAGGGGCACTGATGGGAATCTTCACCCATGTGGGCTTCCCCAAGGAGGTGGTATCCAACTGTGGTACCAGCTTCATGTCAGGATACATGAAGGCCATGTGGAAGAAGTGTGGGGTAACCTACAAGTTCTCCACTCCTTACCACCCACAAAACCAATGGGCTTGTTGAAAGGTTCAATAGGACCCTAAAGGACATGATTATAGGACTACCAGAGCCCAATAGGCGGAAGTGGAATGTCCTCCTGCCATGCCTTTTGTTTGCCTACAGGGAGGCACTGCAGAAGGGGTTTGGCTTTAGCCCCTTTGAACTTCTGCATGGGCACCCTGTGAGAGGACCTCTCAGTTTGGTGAAGGAGGACTGGGAGCAAGCTCCCAAGAAGGCACCCCAGGATGTGGTCAGCTACATTCTGGCACTCTGCAACCATACAGAGCGCTTCAGGAAGCTCGCTCAGGAGAATCTGGAAGCCAGCCTGGAGGACATGAAATGGCGTTATGACCAGAATGCCACTCTGGTCGACTTTCAGTCTGGTCAAAAAGTGTGGGCGATAGAGCAGTGGGGCCCAGGGCCCTGCAAGACCATTGGTCTGGGCCTTATGAGGTGAAAGAGTACACAAGTGATGTCACTTACTTGGTGGACTTCAAAGCTCCCAGGAACCCTTTAAGGGTCCTTCATGTCACTCGCCTCAAGCCCCCATTCAGAGGTCTGAGCTAACCATGCTCCTAGTCACTGATGATGGGTTGGAAGAGGATAGTACCTCGCATCATTCCGGACACCTGACCCCTATCCTCCCAGGAATACCGTGAAGTCATGCCGTCCCGAGGCAGCGCCCTGGACTGGGGCAGCGGTGCCGGGCCTCTTATAACCTGAGTCAGCTAGGAGGTTTGGTTTGCGGCCCAGCACTGCAGGCAGCTGCGGGAGCTGTGCCCGGTGTGATCTGGCGGATTTGCCTCCCCATCTCCTCACGCTGGTCGCAGGAGTATCGGCTGCCTTGACGCCCAGCTATAGGCTGCTGCATCGAGGTCCTGACCCTACGAAGAGGGTCCGTTTTCGGGTGGTGCAGTCTGGGTGTGCACCCACTCTGAGGCTCCTTCAAGGAAAAGACAGCGCGGGCAATGAAGCTGGAGCATGTTCTGTGGCCGGTTGCACTGAATGAATGAATGAAAAAACATTTATAAAGCGCGTAGCGGCCCTAAGGCATCCCAGCGTTGTCGTCAGACGTGGACAAAGAGGACCATATGATTAAGTGGAGTTCTGGAAAAACCAAGTTTTAAGGAGTTTCCGGAAGGGCATCAGGTTGGGCTCCCCACGTATGTGGGGAGGGAGAGCGTTCCGTAGCCTAGCAGAGTTGTAAGAGAAAGAACGCCCGCCACTTCTAGCTCTTTTTATTTTGGGAAGCACGGCAAGTGAGAGGTTAGCCGAACAGAGGCTTCTGTTTGGGCGGTAGGGGGTGATCACAGATCGATTTATTTAATTTTTTTATTTTAAAGGTTTTATATAGCGCTGGCTAGACCCGGAGGTATCAGAGCGCTTTACATGAGTATCAGACCATAGTTGCAGGTTACATTCTTACAAAGGTTACACAGTTATTAGAGCTTGGCAAACATAGTTACATGTAAGGTCGAGACTACAAAAAGGACATATACGTAAGGGAAAAAGCAGGCAAGGGGAGAGATTCAGGGGAGGGGGGTAGGAGCAGGGGAAGTAGACAGAGAAAGGAGGAGGGAAAGAGGAGGGGAGGGTGAGAGACACAGCATGGAAAGAGGAGGGGGAGGGTGACGGGGACACTAACCGGTAGACGAGTCAAAGCTGCGTCCAACGTCCAGTAAGCTGTGATCCCAGGGGAAGTGGTATCATTTCCCCATCTCTGTTGCAAGAGGTTCCCTATACGCAGTGGACTCTCTCAGAGGGGTCTCTGAGACTCCAAGGCCTACATACTGGATCCTTCCCCAAAAAGGGGAGAGGGAGTGCTTTGGCAAGGGGTGCCATCCCATACCTCTACTGTGGGTGGCTCCCTTGGCGCTGTGGACTCTCTCAGCGGGTTCGTTGAGACTCCAGAGTATAAATATTGGATCTTTCCCCAACAAGGGGAGAAGGAGTGCTTAGTCAAAAGGGCACAAAAAGACAGGGGGCTAGGTGGTGTAGCAGGCAAGGGGAGAGATTCAGGTGAGAGGGGATAGGAGTAAAGGAAGTAGACAAAGAAAGAAAGAGTACTAAATGAGAACGGACAGCATCGGTTAGGGGGACAGACTGTTTTCTCTCTGTGGCCATGAATTTGCCCCATCTCAAAGGTAAAAACCTAGCACAGGCCATTCCAGAAGCTTTGCCATCCAGGACATGAAGCACACAGTTTGTAATTCGAATTATTTTTCACAATTCACAGAAGTTTATAGTACGCTGCACATCAGCAATCCAGATGTTATCATATTAAGTTCTGCAGAGGATGATGTTCAGAACTAACAGTGATTAACCCATTCATTATCCAGGGGAGATAGTTCAGAATCATGAGGCTGCGGGAGAAGATCATGAACCCCATGAAGGCCAACTCATGGACCGCAGGGATCTCTGTAGAGGACACGTATTGGAGCAGGCATAGGTTCTCCAGAACGTTCAGAATGAGGATAAAGTGGCACAAGACGTGGTAGGTGATGGTGTGCGCAGTGCCTCCCGTTTCTGAGGCCAGCGCATCTGCGATTGTTATTCCCTAGTATCCAGGAGGAGGGAAGGAGTGCTGGAGGGTCTGGAGAGCCTTCCGATGATTAGTGGTTCGGGGCGGGCAGCCGCCATCCCCCCGCGCTTTATTGTCGGACCATTCCCCCAGAAGGACTTATGCGTGATACTCATAGCCTTAAATTTGATTCTCTCCATAATAGGCAGCCAATGAAGGCTCTTCAGTGCCGGCTTGGCCGATTGCCGGTAGGGGATCTGGAGAAGCAGGCGAGCTGCGCAGTTTTGAACTATCTGTAGCTTTGAAATTGTGGCTTGGGGGCTCCTAAATGAAGGGCATTTCCATAGTCCAGGCGTGATAAGACAAGAGCCTGGACCATTATCCTTCTTGCCTGGAACGGTGGGAGAGGAAGTATTTTGCAGAGCATCCTCAGGATGCCATAGCACATGGCTGATAATTTTGCCGCCTGATAATCAAAATTCAGGGAGCGATCCAGCCACATGCCCAAGCTTTTGATCTGGTTCTTTGGTTCCGGAACGGGGCCCAGAAAGTTAGGCAATAGCAGCCCTGAGTTGAAGATTTGCGAGTTGCCGAGGAGCATAATCTCCGTCTTGTCTCCATTTAGTTTCAGGCAATAGAGCTCCATCCATTTGGCTACCTTCTCTAGGCAGCGGTCTAGGCCGCCGGATGACTTTTCAGGGTGGTTTAAGGACACCACGAGATGTGTGTCATCAGCATAGGTAACTATTTTTATGCCAAATGGATGGACTATCTCTGCCAGAGGACTCATGTAAACATTGAACAGTGTGGGACTCAGGGAGGATCCCTGAGGCACACCGCAGCTGAGAGACATGCGTTTAGAGATGATATCTCCATCGAAGATGTGAAAGGACCTGTCTTTTAAGAAGGACTGCATCCAGGTGATGACACCCCCCGTCACCCCAAGACTCCTGAGTCTACGGGTCAAGATGTTATAGTTGACCGTGTCAAATGCAGCGCTGAGGTCCAGGAGGATGATAGCCGCCGTACCACCTTGGTCCAGAATTTAACTGGACTCTTCAACCACTGCTAAAAGAGCAGTTTCCGTCCCATGTTGGGGCCGGAACCCTGTCTGTGAAGGGTGAAGAAGATTGTTGAATTCTAAAAACCCGGATAAGACTGAATTGACGTGCCTCTCCAGGATTTTACTGAGCATCGGGAGAAGGGAGATGGGGCGATAGTTCCCCAAATTATCCCGGTCAAGATTAGGTTTTTTAAGTAAAGCTTTCACCATTGCACATTTCCGTGGCAGGGTAACCACTCCAGAGGAGATGGAGGAATTAACCAATTCAAGAATTACTGGGAGAATTGTTCCCGCGGCTGAGGTCAAAGCATGAGGAGGGGCGGGATCCCTAGGGGAGCCTGATTTAACAAGAGCTGAGATAGATTCTAATGTTTTAAGGTCCAGCAGAGGGATTTGTTCCAACACTACTTGGGTACAATGAGATGGGACAGTTGTAGGGACCAGGTCTTTATGACTGTCTGTAAGAGGAAAGGTTATATATATGTTTTGTATTTTCTCGTGGAAAAACTCTGCCAAATTGTTGCAGCGGGCAAGGGCGTCATCCGTGGTGACTTGTTGAGGGGGCAGTTTAAGGAGAGTTTTGGCAATGCGGAAAATTTCCCTAGGGAGTTAGATGCTAGGCTGATTTTTTCCTCAAAATAGTTAGACCTGACCTGGCTTGGCACTGTTCCCATGAGGCACAGGGTCAAGACTGATTTGCATATGGCCAGGTCTAAACTGGGGTGGCATGGTGAGCAAAAGAATGATGGATTTAACCCAGATCTCTGGACTGGGGGTGAATGTTTTGATTTGTTCTGCATTCCGTCCATCAATTGTGTGTCTTTTGATTTTTTAGGAAGAACATCGTCTAGAGAGGATTCGATCTAATTGTTAAATTTATCATTGGCCGAGATGGGGTTCGGATCGCTAATAGGCCTAGTGGCTTCGAGAGCTGAGATCCATTGTTCTAAGGGAAGCTTAGACCAGGTGAGTCCCTTGCTGCCAGCTAAGCTAAATGAGGAAAGTGGACCCGTGATGTCCCATGACAGAGGGATCAGAAAGTGGTCTGACCATGGCAGCGGTGATGGGGCCCCCACTGAGAGTTCCTCACTATTAGTAAAAATGGGCTCAAGTAGATGCCCCGTGACGTGGGTAGGTCCAGAGACTCTTTGTTTAAACTGGAACACTGAGAGATTCCTAACCAACTCAGAAGCGATCGAGTCACTGGGATCGTCTAGATGTAGGTTAAGATCACCTAACACTGTAAAGTTGGAGGGGGAGCTGGCTAGGTTAGCGATGGCTTCAGGGAGAGCCTTGAGAAATTGTCCATAGGCTCCGGGTGGGCGATATATTAATAGGCCTGAGAAAGTGAGGGTAGGTGAGAAGCCTATAGAAAAGGAGAGATTCTCGCAGTCCGGTAGAGGGTCAGCGGTGATGCGACATCTAAACAGATCTTTGTAAATGATTGCAATGCCACCACCTCTGCCGCTCTTACGATCCAACCACTGAATAAGGTAGCCATGAGGGAGGGATTGTGCAAGGACTGGGTTGGACTCGTTGTTGAGCCAATTTACGGTTAGGAATTAGGAATAGAGCATCGGGGCGTTCCTCCTCTAATAAAATAGAGATTTCAGTGGCAAGTTTTGGAAAAGATCTACAATTCAATAGCATCATCTTTAAAGGAGCTTGGTTTTTGGTGGGTATCTGGGCTTTAAGAGATGGGCAGAGTTTGAAAGAACAGTGGGGGCTGTTGGTATTGTCTTTAGATGGAAGCACAGAGTGTAGACAGTTACCAGTTACTGTTCCCCTAAGACAGTGGAGGATTTGGGGGGGGGGGGTAAAAGCTTATATTTGAAGGAGTACTGACAGGGGTAGTGGCCCCTCGCCCCGGCCGGGCGCAGACAGGCTTGCCTTTGGTGCGCCCTCTGCGCGCATCCACTGCGCGTCGTGGCTGGCATATGTTTAAATAGGTTCAGCTAGACTGCTGACCGTGTGACTCCGCCCCCGCCGCCCGGAAGTGAGGTAGATCGTTGCCGTTTACTCCCTCCACGCAATCGGGACAGCCCGTGGTGGACCAGGGGGCAGAGCGGTTTGTGCTGCCGGTTTAAGGAGTGCCAGGTAGGGTAAACAAAGTGCGAGTGCCAAGCGGTATTTCCTAAGAGGTTTTTTAAAACAGAGTTCGCAGTTAAAAGACAAGGTTTAAGACACTTAAAATTGCCTTACTTCGATCGTGCGTCCGCCCGAACTGGGCCCGAACATGGTTAATTGATCGGCGTTTGGGCCCCGGGCTGTACCGGCCTTTGCCTGAGGCTTTTACTGACATAGTTGGACCTCCCAGTGACCGCTCCCACACCAGTCAGCCTCCCGATCTGAACGTGAGGTTGGCGCAACGTGGAATCCAGGCAGATGCCGTCACAGCCAACAAGGGCTAGACCCTGCCCATTGTTGTTACGGAATGGCAGCCTTCCCCATCAATCGTTTCAGCTTTGTTCCCCCCTCCCCTTGGAATGGCCATCTTGGCCGCTCCTGCATGATTTGCAACATGAGCGGTTCTGAGGTGGGGCGTTCTAACAGATAAAGGAAGGAAGCAAAACGTGCAAGGGACGAAGAAAAGAAATGGGGCAGAAGGCATTAGGTCCACTACTGTTTTTGTACTGGATCAGAGGCCATTTTGGAGGGTCTCTCTCTCTCGGTCTAACTCTCAGGCCTCTCCTCACAAAATGGAGCTCATCGTGCACATCTGAAACTGACACAAGACTGGTTCTACATCTCAGGCACTGAAAGGAAAGCAAGACTATAGGAATCTAACCACATCATCAAAAGAAAGGTAGGACTATTCTAGGCTGCATCTACGGAGCAGCCATCTTGTAATGTTGTCTCCTCCCTTGCTCATTCCAGCCCAGATTCCTTTTCTAACATGCACAATCTGACCAATGCAATGTCGCACATTTAAGTCTCACGCTACTTATCTCAATTTTTATGGGATTAGACCACATAAAGATGAACCTTGAGCAAAGGATACTTCTAATTATGGAAATGACTCTTACTCGGACTGAACTACAACCACTTGCTACACAATTACAGTAGGCCTTCTTATAGCAGTTCTATGCAAATTTCATCCTCAAACTCAAACCTTCACACGTCTCTCACCATTTGCCTCCCTTTCCAACATGGCTCCACATAACGCCTGTCCCAACGACAGCCTGTTGTCATAGGTGGGCATTAATGCTTTTAAAATTGTCTACCCCCTTAATCTATTGAAAAACGCTGCTAAGAACTTCAAACATAACCTAATCAAACGACACCCCAAAACGCTTATCTCTGATGCATACTTTTGCACTTCAAAAGGTATAGTTGTTAATGACCTTATCTTCTTCACTAACAGACGCTTATCTCTGATGCATACATTTGTACTTCAAAAGGTATTGTTGTTAATGACCTAATCTTGTTCACTAGCAGAAGAGCCCAATGGAGAAGAGTCTTAACCTCCTTGCTCCAATCCAACCCTATAATGAAAACTCACAGTTTCAGAATAACTGTAACACCCTCACCAGATTCAAGGCCAATCTCACAATATCCCTCTACAACAATGGAAACATCCTTATTCAAGCATCGGACTGTAATCTTGATCTATTTGACAAAATCTTTATGAGGTGCAAAAATATATTAGATAACTCTTTGCCATCTACACCACCTAACCGAACCCTCGCCGCTGCACCAATACCTCACTCGACTTCTGCCACCTCCTACTCCTCCCCCTCACTGGAACTGTCTCGGCTTAACCAGTCACCAGGCGGCACCAATAATGAAGCTAATGTAGCTGATCCTAAGTCCTCTCTCACAATCAAAGATTTCATGACGACTAGTGCAATGGTCTCGCCCTCTACTCACGTCTCATCACACATCATTGAAACACCATGATCTCCCCCCTAACGGTCTCAATAACTACAATGTGGGGAACTCTAGATCCTCCATTTGCACGTCCTATTCATCTCGTTCACCCCAGCGGGCTCCTCACTCATCCACTGCCAGCCCCGACACACGGATCTCAACTACCCTAGTCCACAATGGGCTCACTGCTGAGGACAATCGTACCCCCTCACCTACCCTTCCTTTTTCCTCTCCCAATTCACCGTCCACTAACTTCCTTTTACTCCCAGTCACCCTGCCTATTACTTACCTCCCTACAGCTGAAGATTGCATATCACATACCACCATTCCCTCCTCTAAAGGATTGCACTCACTTGCCACTCCTAGACCATCCACCTTCCCTTTAAACTGCCCATCCATTGAAGATAAGCTGGCAGACCTCAAGCATGATTTCCTACTAGTAAAAGGGGGCCTTCAGAAACTTTTTACTTTTCTCTAGGAAGATCGAGCAGTTATGGAATCTGAATACCACCTCTAAATGCAATTAACCATGTCACCCCGCAATAACTTAACACAGCAGGAATAGAACCCTGCCCATAGTGGGCCTGGGGAAACTAGATTGGAAATCACAGCCACATCCCAATCACCCATCCATGCCCCATAGAAATACCGACCATCTAACTGAAGCTGACATTCACTCCCTTTTCCTATCGTACAATTCCTCCCTTAATAACTCATCAAAAGCTTCTTTCAAGATTCAGACTATTCCCTCCAACATGCTTAGAGAACCCAGTGTAAAAGTTAGAACTGTGAACAAGGATAATTTACTACCTATCTCCACATCACACCTCGAAACCGTAGTAACTAAATTCCACATCAAATCGATGATCCTTAACTGCAGATCAGCAGTAAAGCACGCAGCTGATGTTGCCTACCTCATACTTACACATAAGCTGGACCTACTGATCCTAACTGAAACCTGGCTCAATGACTCTTCCTCATCAATTTTGGACATCTTAGTGCCCCCCGAATATGACATCATCAGACTGGATAGACCAGTTAAAGTTGGGGGCGGCACTGCATGCATCTTTCGCTTCGCTCTCACCCTGAGACGTATCCAAACTGCACCAATGTCCACCTGTGAACACTTGGGTTTTGAAATTTCGAACAATGACAAAACAATCTGCACACTCCATGCAATTTATCACACCCCAGGTGACAGTCATCTTTTTATCAAACAAATAATGGAGGCCATTTCCTCTAACTCTGAACAACACCCTAACCATATTTTCTTTGTGGATTTAAACTTACACTGGAATGACACAAATGACCCTTTGCTCTGCACTTTCAAGGCTTTCCTCTCCGATCTAAACTTCACCCAGTCCTGCAACGAACCCACCCACAACAAGGGCGCTACCCTTGACTTAATCATCGCCAAAGACAATGTTATGCAACTAGATGACATATCACCATGTGACTGGTCAGACCATTACCTGATCTCCTTTCTCATCTTGGAAAGGGTGCTGATCAGACAGGGTCAACCCGGTAAAATCAAACAATGGGCAAGAGATATAAGGAACATCAATGTTAATGATCTCTTCTACACTAGCACTAACCTCATTCCTCCGCCCCCTAAAATGACTAACCTTGATTAACTTTTACCGAACCTTACATCCACACCATGATGAATTTACTTGACAAAATCGCTCCAAAACAGTTCGAAAGGATCCCCAGCAAACAATTCAATCCCTGGTTTAATTGCTCCCTTAAAAATGAAAGACGCAAACTAAGGTTGGCAGAGAGATCATGGAGAAACTCTCCCTCTATAACGAACCTCAAGCAGTTGAGGAAGACAAGAAGTGTGTATCACAAACACATCAGTTGCGCTAAAGCCAATCACTTTAAATCACAACTTGACAATGCCAAAAACAGACCACAAAACTCTTTAAAATCATCAAACAACAAGCAAACCACTCAGCCAACTAGCTCTCTTTACCTAACAACTCACTCCCCAGCGATGAGGAGTTCTCTACACACTTGAGAGACAAAACTAGAAAAATTGAGCTAGAACTACAACTCACCATACCAAACATACATTTCCAAGCCCAACCGACTCCCTCTCCATTTTTACCCTTGGTAAGTTCCCCTATCTTAGGATACATGGAGTATACTCCAAAAAATAATGCGTCGTGAAACACCATCTCACTACCACATGATGACAAACTATTCAAAATTATAACCACCCTGAAACCTTCAAATTACTTCAATGATCCGCTGCCGACAAGTACTTAAAAGAGCTTAATCCTCCGTGCTCCCACTCTCTTCTAAGATCGTTCATGAATCTCTCATACAGGGCCTGATTCCTGACTGCCTCAAAATAGGAAAAGTCACCCCCATCCCAAAGAATCCTAATGCAGTATTATCTGATCCTAACAACTTCCGGCCAATCTCTAATAGCATGACCTTAACCAAGCTACATGAGAAATGCATTCACAAACAACTCTGTAATCACATAGAACAGTTTGAACTCCTGGACCAATTCCAATCGGGTTTCAGATCCGGACACAGTACCGAAACTGCCCTAATCCACATTATCGATGACGCCTTGAGATTACCTGACCAGAACGAACTGTGCCTTCTCATACTACTCGATCTCTCATCGGCATCTGACACGGTCAAACAAGATAAGAATGTATCTCCTCGAAAAATGGATGGGGCTATCCGGCCCAGTTTTAACTTGGTTTGCCTAATTTCTTCACGCAAAGAATCAAAATAAACCACTGTCTATCTAACAGTATGCCATTACCAATCGGAGTACCCCAAGGATATGCACTCTCACCCATGCTTTTTAACCTACTCATGGAACCCCTCACCGAAATCCTGAACTGCGCAAACATTCAATACCACATGTACGCCGACGACACTCAATTATACCTAAAAATCTCATCACCTGATGACATCAAAACTCTTAACTCTGCTCTGCTGAAAACCCAACATTGGCTAACTCATACTCACCTTATGCTAAATACGCTCAAGACCGATTTCCTCCTGATTGCTCCCCAAAATCACTCTGCCCCCATTCAAGACTGGCTCAAACTACTAACGGCGCTCAACTGCACTCCTCATGCTGTGGACTCCACTAAATCATTAGGCATATCTCTGGACAAACACCTGAATATGCAAAACCACATCAGTGCAACCACCAGAGGAGCCATTTACCAACCCAACTCATTAGGGAAACTCTAACCTTTCTTACCGACGGATGACATGCAGTTAGCAGTCTAATCCCTAGTCATCTCCCGCCTCAACTACGAAATTGCAACCCTGGTGGGGCCACCTAAGGCCCGACTGGCCCCCCCTTAGAGCTACGTTGAATTCAGCAGCCAGACTCATCACGGGATCACAAAAACAAGATCACATCACACCAGATTTAACCCAACTTAATTGGCTCACTATTGAAGCAGGGATCAACTTCCAGGTTGTCTGCCTGACACACAAAGCGCTCCATTATAACACTCCAATTTACCTGGCAAAAAACTCAAACTATCTGGTCTGAACCAGACACCAAGAAGCTCAAACACTCTATTACTGAAACCGCATAAATTCAAGAAGAAGAAAACTTACAACCCTACCTTCTCCGGCCTTGCCCCAAGAATATGGAACTCTCTTCCCCCGGAAATCAGAACTAACCCCTCTATCACCTCATTCAAAAAAGAACTCAAAGGTCTGTTCTTGAAAAGCTTACTGCAACTATAGACTTGGAATCACCAAACTAACTTTTAGCTCATGCTTTACAGTCCGGATCTACCTCTTAACTATGTTTTACTTTGTCTCCTTATATCTATGTTATATCTATGTTGATCACCCTATGTCTGCTTAACTTCTTTTATGGTTTGCTTACATGTGCAGCACTCTGATACCCCGTTTGGCTCATTTTAGCGATCTATAAAACGTTAAAAATAAATAAATAAATAGTAACCTCTCCCCCACATCCTTTCTTCCAAGGAGCAGAATGGGTCAGTGGAGGGTGTCAGCCTCTTCCCTACACTGACCCTTGACCAACAGAGAGACTGCTGCCAGTTGCTGGGGAAGATTGTCTCTTTATACTCCCTTACCCCAGGACTCACTACATGGTGTACCCATGATATAGATACTGGGGACAGCATGCCTGTGAAGAAAAAAATGGAGAGGTTGTCTGACAAGGTGAGAGCCAGCATTAAGGAGGAGGTCTCCAAGATGCTGGTGTTACAGGTTGTTGAGCCCTCAAACTGTCCTTGGTCCTGCTCAGTGTTGTTGGTCCCCAAGGCTGCCCTCCAGGTGTCACACCCAAAGTTAGATTCTGTGTGGACTACCGTAGGCTCAATGCAGTTACCAAGACTGACGCACATCCCATCCCCCGAGCGGATGACCTCATAGATCGGCTAGAAGCTGCCAAGTTCCTCGGCACATTTGATGTAATGTCTGGGTACTGGCAGATTGCCTTGACCGATGGGGCCAAAGAGAGGTCTTCGTTCTCTACCACAAAGGGCACTTCCAGTTCCGGGTACTGCCTTTCGGGTTGAAGAACACCTATGGTACCTTCCAGAGGTTGGTCAACCAGGTCCTGGATGGGGTGGAGAACGCCAGTGCATTCTATTTAGACAACATTGCGGTCTTCAGTTCTGGTGAGAGGACCATCTGTGCCACCTCAAGAAGTGCTTCAGCCTCTGCAAAGGTCAGGCCTAACTATCAAGGCCAGTAAGTGCCAGATAGGGCAGGGTTCGGTGGTCTACTTGGATCACCAAGTGGGAGGTGGCAAGGTGCAGCCCCTCCAGGTCAAAATGGAAACCTCTGGCTTGGGAACTCCCCAAGACCCAGACGGAGGTGAGAGCCTTCTTAGGCCTCACCGGCTATTAAAGAAGATTCATCAAGGGGTATGGCATCTTTGTTGTCCCCTTGACAGAGCTGACTTTTAAGAAGAAGCCACATCAGGTGGTTTAGACAGAGGCATACCAGAAAGCTTTGGATTCCCTGAAGAAGGCAATGTGCACAGCACCCATGCTCAAGGCCCCTGACTTCTCCCAAGAATTGATTGTGGAAGCATACGCTGCAGAGCATGGCATAGGGGCTGTGCTCTCACGTCTAAAAGAAGAGGGCCTGGATCAGCCTGTAGCCTTTATCAGTAGGAGGTTACTTCCCAGGGAACAGAGGTAGAGTGCAATAGGGAGGGAAGCCTTTGCTGTGGTTTGTGCACCGAAGAAGCTTAGACCATACCTGTTTCCTGCTCACTTCCATGTTCATGCAGACTCCTCAGATGGTTAATGCAGATGAAGGGTGGGAACCCCAAATTGTTGAGGTGGTCCATCTCCCTAGAGTGAATAGACTTTACGGTGGAACATGATCCTGGAACAGACCACACCAATGCTGATGGTCTCTCCAGGTTCTTCTGCCTTAGTGAAGAGGACTCTCATGGGGTTGGGTAGCTCTTCCCACTTTCAGCTGGGGGGATACATGTTAGACCTGGCATCCTTGGCATGGTTTCCCCTAACTTTTTCCCTTCAGACATCCTGTTTTTGTTAACTTCATTTTCGATGGCCCTAGGATTGCTGACTAGGCCCGGGTGGTTTGCAGAATTTGGGAACTTTGTGCTCTGCGATGGAGTGCTTCGTTCCTGGATTCTGCCTTCTGGGCACGCAGCAGAGGTTATTTTTGTATTCACATGCTCAAGATTTGTTTTGGTGTTTGCTCGCAAGTGCCACGATATTCTCGGGCCGCCAGTGAGCGCTCATGAGACTTTGCACCCACTCGCATGGCTGCCGGCTGCAACGGCACCAATGCAGTGCCGCTCGCAGTCCCGAACACACCACTCGAGTTGCTTTTGTGCTCGAGAAGCAGCTAGAGAGGTTTTCGAGTGGATTTTCTTCTGCAACAGACTGTTGGAGTTGGATTTTTTTGTGCAAGAAGCCTTTTTTTAACTTTTTTTCCAGCAGGAAGGAAGAGCCCCAGAGACTCCAACTTCTTGCTTCTGTCCAGCACGCTCCTCCCAGTGCTTTGTCCATCTCCTGGTCACTTTTTGTTTGGATTTTGGAGCTGGAAGGATTACCCTCCTTGTCTTGTGCATATATACAATTGGATTTAAGGACTTTGTATTTGAGATTTCACAGTAAGTTCAAAAACTCTTGTGTAAGGGTGGTGTTTGTTTGAGAGACTGTATGCACCAGTATTTATTTGCTCTTTATTCGAATTTTCAAAGTTATTGTTGTGCATGGCCTGCATTTTCAGAAGGGGCCTAGTTATATTTTTGCATTTCATTTTTCTTCTTTTGTAAAGGTCTTTTGCACAGTTCAGTACATTTTCTCCATGTTTGTTAAATTTGCAATATTTATTTATTTTACTATGTGGCCTAGTCTGCAAAGGGGCCATCCAGTATGCCCAGGCCAGTGCTAGATCTTGGTGCATGAAACAACTGTTTCTGTGGTATATGTTGTTATAAAACATCATTTAGGACTGTGATGGCATTGGATTAAATTAAAAATGTGGTGGGTTTTTTGTATTTTACGTTTTTTTTGTGTACAAAAAGTGTCTATGTGGGGTTATATTTGATTCCTTGGGAGGATGAGTGTTGTTGTAAAAATTGTATGGCTCAGTTAAGTTTTGTTTTTGGCATTGCTGAATTAATGGTAGTGTTTTTTTCAGTGTTACCGTGCCTCCTTTGTCTGTCCAGTGTGTGTGTGTGTGTGTGTTTACCATAGGCCACCATTGATTTGTCTTTGTTCTTCATGCCATATGGCTGGGGGCCGTTTTGTGGAGTGTGTGTCCATAGGCCTGAACGTGTTCTCTTTGATCGCCATGCCTCGTTGCTTGCTGCTGTTGTTTGGTCATGTGGCTGGCAGACATTTTGTGCATCCAGCAAGTGTGCCTTTGACAAAAGCTTGCATGTGTCCTTTGTTGTCCATGCCTCCTTGCTTGCTGTTGCTGTTTGGCCATGTGGCTGGCAGTCATTTTATGCATCCAGTCAGTGTGCCTTTGTCCATTCAGCTAGTGTGCCTTTGCCATAGGCTTGCATGTGTTCTTTGTTCCCCATGCCTCTTTGCTTGCTGTTGTTGTTTGGCAATGTGGCTGGCAGCCATTTTGCCTTTGCCATAGGCTTCCATTTGTTCTTTGTTCCCTATGCCTCCTTGCTTGCTGTTGTTGTTTGAACATGTGGCACTGGCTGGCAGCCATTTTGTGCATCCAGTCAGTATGCCTTTGCCATAGGCTTGCGTTTGTTCTTTGCTCCCCATGCCTCCTTGCTCGCTGTTGTTGTTTGGCCATGTGGCTGGTAGCCATTTTGTGACTCTAGCCAGTGTGCCTTTGCTATAGGTTTGCATGTGTTGTTTGTTCCTCATGCATCCTTGCTCGCTGTTGTTGTTTTGTAATGTGGTTGGCAGCCATTTTGTGCTTCCAGCCATTGTGCCTATGCCATAGGCTTGCATGCGTTCTTTGTTTGCCATGTTTCCTTGCTTGCTGCTGTTGTTTGATCATGTGGCGCTAGCTAGCAGACATTTTGTGCATCCAGCCAGTCTGCCTTTGCCAAAGGCTTGCAATGGATGGATGTGATATCAGATTAATAACATGCTTGAGGATCACTGTAGTATGTATATTAAGAATGTGATTTTGATAAACAGGGGTTTCATATTAAATGCATCTTTAGAATTTTGTTTCATTTTGCAACTCCTTTCCTCACAATAGGTTTCTTCTCATCCTCCCAGACAAACATCAGCAATTATTGATTCTTTTTTAATTTAAATTTTTTATTTTAATTTATCTCTTTAATTGTTTTTATTTAACATTTCTTTACTAGTAATTTTTTGCAATTCTTATGTTTTATTTCTTTAGGTTTTTAAAAACAATTGATGTGTTTTTTAGATTTTTTTTCCATTTTGTCTCGGTCGATCGATTGATCGAGCGATCAATCGATCCATTTGTCCATCCATCCACCATAGAGGCAGAGCCGCACAACAGCATTCAGTTTTTTAGGTATAATTCCATTTCCTCCTGGACACCCTGTCTGCAGTGCACTGCAGACACATCAGAATCATTCATTTTTTTAATGATTATTCCATTTCCAACTGGACCACATTGCCTGCAATAGGCGCACACTAACCTCCATTTTTTAAAAGATTATTATTCCATTTACCCCTGCAGTTCCCAGAGTGCCACAGGTGTCTCTTTTAGAATATATGGACATAAAAGAAAGTGCTCTATCTGCATATTGTGTGCTATTCTGATAGGGAATTTACAATTTATGATATGGTGGTGTGATTTGACTTTAAAGTGGTTATTACCTAAGTAACCAACCACACTAGTATTTCCTTTGTCTGTACTAATTCAAACTGCAACAATGTCACGTTTCACTAAACGTCTTCCTCGCACAAGAGATATCACCTGCAGTAGTGCCAAACAGAAGGCCTGTACAGTCACTTCACACGTCAGTCCTCCAATCTCTTCTGCTTGTGTCACTGCCAACTGAGAGCTTTAAGATGGCCATAAAGAAAGTTGCTGACAAGAAAGCGGTTAGTGAGAAGAAGCAGCTTTCCAATAGCGGCGTGTCAGCCGAAACCTTTTTATGACAACATTGTGTGCCTGACGCACCTGCCTCCAGGGAGCAAGCTGGGAGCAGCACTTCCGCATCAACAGCACCACCCCAACCTAAGCTGAAGACCATGTCTGTCAGTGAGGCAGCTACTGCAATCATGGCAACGCCAACAAGCAGTGACGTTGAATTGGATTTGTCCCTTTCACAAAGTAGTACCAAATCATTTCAGGAAACAGAGCAAAGTGGACAGCAGCTTCAGCCAGCAATAGTACATCTTCCTGATGTTGGAGCAGAACTGGAGGTCGAGCATTCTGCCAAGCAAGAACCTCCTCTTTTAGATTCATTGGCTTCCAGCCCACCAGCAAAGAAAAGGAAGGGTACTACTCCATCATCTTCTTCAAGCACCACTTTTGATTATGATGATAGGGACTTGGCATGGCCCCCGCCAGAGTCTGGGAGATGCCAGGAGAGGCAAGGGAAAAGAAAAGCTCCTAAAAGCCTTAGAAATATGCAAAGGAATGATGAGGAGGATGACGACAACCAGCTAGTCATTGTGGAAGGTGGCACAAAGGAGTCCGACATTCCTATTCCACCTGCGCCGATGAATGTGGCACAGGTAGCTTCACCACCTCCCATATTTGCAAAGCCCCAGCTGAGACCTGCACTAACCACTACCTCAGAAGAAGTATGCACTGCAGAGAGGCAATCAATGACACGCCCACCTACCTCCAGTTCTTCTTTAGGCATTGGCAGTTGCACAGTAAGAAAATACTTCTCCCCTTTGAGAATTTTTTACAATTAGCAAATGGGAGGAGTGCATTGAAATATGCAACATTTGACACACAAGTGTTCGTCGAGGTAAGCCTGGTTCACATATTGGTATTGGAGACCAAACGACTCATATGAAAAAACACTGCGCAATACGGTGGGAGGAGCACCTTAACAAAATTGCTGAACGTGTTTGTGGTGGCGAAGGTGAGGAGAGCCGGTGAACTTCAGCTACAAGTCTACTCATGGTGGGAGGTGATGATGAGGAAGTAGAGGGTGACATCCTGGTGCAAAGCAGCCCTGTCCCCAGCAGTGTACCAGCAGAATCACCCGCCTCAGTGACTACAAAATGGCACAAGACTCAGAGTCAGGTAGAGCCAGCATGGCTTACAGTGACTGCCCCACCATGACACGCATTGAGTCTACCACCACCTACGTCTCAAAAGTCACCTGCATTAATGGCCCCAGAAAAGAAGAAAACAGTACAGGCTAGTATTACGGGCATGTTTAGGCAGAAGTGGCCCTATGACCACAACCATCCAACGGCACGTTTGTACAGTGGGAAGCTGGCAAAAATGTTAGAACTGGACCTCCTCCCTTTTTCGTTAGTGAAAGGAGTGGGATTCATAGAATGTGTGGCAGCCCTCTGCCTGAAATAGAAGGTTCCAAATCGGACCTATTTTGGCTAGACTTGCTGCTCCAGTGCTGCATCAGGATGTGCTGCAATTGGTTGGACAAGTTTTGCAGCAAAGTGTTGTTCACACTATCCTTCTGATGACAGACATGTGGACCAGTTGTCAGGTGACTGATTACATGTGCATCACTGCACACTGGATCTCTTTTGCGGGGGTAAAGCAAAAAATATCCACAGGTCTTGGCCCTGAAGGGAGCTTTAAGAGTGTTCAGCTGCATGCAACAGTGGCCATTTTCACCATGGAGAAATCACATTCAGCTGCAAATATCTTGGTTGAATTTACTAGCAGGTGTCTGAATGGCTGCGACAACAGAGGGCCCAGAATTGGATTTATTGCAACAGACAATGGCAGTAACATAGTCAAGGCCATGGCAGACAGTGGCTATTTCAGGGTCCTATGTTTGGCCCATTGCATCAACCTGGTTGTGCAAGACTTACTCAAAAAGAAGACATAGTCAGCAACATACTGACCACCTGCAGAAGAATCAGCACTCATTTCAGCCATTCTTTTAAAGCCCAGAATCAGTTGCAGACTATTCAGCGTGCTAATAGAGTACCAGTTAAAGCCCTGATACAGGAGGTGCCAACATGTTGGAACTCAACCTATTACATGTTGCAACAACTGTTTGAGGAGTACAAACGGATCAATGACTATGTCATTCAAAAAGGAGGGTATGCAATTGGGAAAGCTATAACAAATGGGGCCTAGACAAATGCCTGACACAGATACTACTCCCTTTTGAGGGTTTCTTACAGGAAGTTAGCAAGGAGGACAGTACGATGGGCCAAGCTATCCCATTGCTGCATCTGCTAGAGGACCAGCTAAAGAAGGTGTCTAAAAGGTTTGCACTCGCAGGTGTGAACGAAAACACAGAAGCGCCAGCCTTGATTGAAAACTTACTTTTTCACTTGGCTTGGCTTGTAATGGAAGTCTGCAAAATGACATCATCTCGTCCAAGCAGTACATCTATGCCACACTACTTGATCCATGGTAAAAAAAATGTTTTACCTACTTTCATTACTTTTTCTGAAGGGGATGTTTTCAGAATATAAGAGGTGAAATGTTGAGCAAGCCGTAGACCTGAAAGAAGAATGGCTGAAACTTAGAGTCTCACCATGTAGTTCTGGGGTGCCGCCTTCAACTTCCATAGAGGGCAGTCTTGTCTCGCAGCAGTCAACAACACCAGTAACCAAAACACTGGCAACAACAGCAACAGAAGGATCGGACCCAACCTCTGCATTGTATTGGTATCAGTGCAGAGGCGATAGCAAAAGAGGTTGAGCAAATGGCAGCACCAATGACCATCCAGAGGATGTTCAAGGAGTATCTGGATGATCCAAAAGAGATCTATGTGGATCAAAACCCATTGATGTATTGGTATGGGAAGATGCGCCAATGGCCAGAGCTCAGTAGGCTGGCAATAAAGTATCTGGCTTGTCCTGTCCCCAGTGTGTCTGCTGAGCCTGTGTTCAGGGCAGCTGGTGCAGCTGTTACAGTGAAAAGGACCAGTCACTCACCTCAAAACTTTGAGATATTGACCATGATCAAAATGAACCAACATTTCATACCACACAATTACACCATTCGTGAAACAGCACAGGAGGAGGAGGATTGGTCAGAATCAAGTGTGTTATCTGACCAACTTCTGGGTGAACCACCTGAGTTTGAGGATTAACTCTACTTCCTGGAATGAGTATGCCAGGTCCTCCATAAAACTTTTTCATTATTTCTCGTAGAACTTCTTTCTTTGGAAAATAAAGTAGCTAGTGGAAAATTATGTTTGTGTCAGATTTATGCTGCCCCACCATTTTATAGTCGCATATATGGCTGGATTGCAGTTGGACCAGGGTGCAGTGAAGAACCCTCCACAATCACTTCATGACATTGGAGACAATGCCTGCCTCCCTCACATGCCTATCCTTTTTTGCATCACTTAGCAAGGCTGCCCCAGAAGTTTGCTGATTTACAAGAGTGCCAATACCAGATTCCAATGTGTTGCCTGTGCCAAAGATACAATTGTGCACCTTCTGCCTAACCTACCCATGCTTTGATTGAAAGAGGTAACTACAACTATTGCAACAATGAGTGAGTGATTGTGAGTGATGATTGATGATTCACGTGCTGGCAGACAGCGAGGGATAGTGTTAAAATGTAATTTGTAAACTTGATTTAGATGATTTGTAATGTTTGGGGCCTGAATGATGGGTGATAATTACTCCTGAAGGTGATTTGCCTTTACAAATTTCCTTAGCACAAATTAACCTGCACGGTCTACTCCTAAGATCCTTCATTTTTTGATCAATAGAAGGGCTGCCCCAGATGATCATATGATTTACAAGACTGCCAAATTCCAATCTGTTGCTTGCATCGAAGAGGAGATACAATTGTGAACCTATTACTGTACTTGGATTGGAAAAGATAACTATTGCACCAATGAGTGATACATTATTGAGTGATTTCCAGTAATGATTGATGATTCATGTGGTGGCAGACAGTGAAGGAGGGTGTTGAACTGTAATTTGTAAACTTGATTTAGATGATTTGCAATGTTTGGGGCCTGAATGATTGGTGATCTTTTTTCCTCAAGGTGATTGGCCTTTCACACTTAGCGAGATTTACTTGTGGGTCTCTACTTGTTCTTTAACAGCAGTGCATTACACGTTTATCTTGCTTGGGTCAGGACTGGGACGGAGTTACTCAGAGTCAGGAGGATGATGGAAGAACACGGGACTACCTCATCAACATCCAGAAGAAATAAGTTATCGACTTTAAAGGGAAACCATGAATCTCAGGCCTAGTACTCAGCTATGTGGAATGGAGAGCGGTGTGTTGATTTGGGAAATGCTGCTGAGTGTGTGGGTTGCACTGGTGGCAAAAGTGAAACTCTGAGTACTCTTGTTTTTTGCTCTGCCTCTGAGTCTTCTTGTTGCACTACTCAGGAAGCTTACATTCCTTCTGTCCTTCTCCGGAACTCTACAATAGAGTTTCTGTTTTACAATCCGCAGGCCTTCACATCTCTTGCATGAACGAAAGGCAAAAGCTGAGCTCAACACTCCTGCTTACCCACTGGACCGGTCCAGACAGGCACCCAAAAGTGATATACATTCTCGAGGAGAATGCAGATGTGCCACCCAAATTTGCAATACAGTATCATTTTTCTTTTAACAATCATATTTTTAGAACTGGGTGGGTTCACCCCTCCATAATTAGATTTTTTCAAACCTATAAGACAGAACATTTAGATGTCTGATAACTTAGGTTTCTGGGGCAGAAGAACTATTTGCAAAGCATTCCTTTGTTTCCTTCCACAACAGACTGATGACAATGATGTGCTGCTCATGGCCCAGAAGAATATTGTCCTTGTGTAGTGTTTGTCTCTGCCGTGCCTTTCCCCAAATCCCCTTTCCCATTCATTTCTCTTTCCGCTAACCATCTTCCCCCGGGCTGTGTGATTTATTGAGGTATGACTTAATTTACATCATAAATGCATCACACACTTGGTGGGGCGGATGTGGTGAAAGTGACACCAACTCACTGCAGGATCTTCAATTACCTAAGCAATAGCCCACACTGGCCCCATTTACCCACCCACACATAAAAGTGATCCATATTTTAGATATAGAAGAACATCAGTCATTAGCATCATCATTCAGGCTTTGTGTTGCATAAACACTTAACCTTGTCCATTCCAGACTTTGAGTCCACTTTTCATGACTCAAGGGTTTTGTAACTTCAGTTTAAAATAAATACTAGATCCCTATTGCTAAGAAGAAGTTACTATTGCAATTTATTGTTATTTCATCACTATCAGGTATTCTTTGTTGTGTCATAGTAGTCTGATCTCAATTTTTTGTAAAGCTATGATATAATTTATATCCCACTAACTCAGTGTTTTTATTTCCATGTAGTTGCCTGTGATAGATAATCCTTCTGATTAATCCTACAGTTGGAGCTCATCTGGGGGAAGTGGACCTCGATTGTGAAGTTGTGATTGCTTCCCTGTTATTGCTTCATCTATATTCAGATAAGAACTATGGAGAGAAGTGAACTAGTTAAGTTAGTAAGTAAGCAACTAAATGCTACTGCAGATAAGTAATTGTTTATCTAGGTTGCTGTAGGCAATATAGATCATGGCAGCATCTTCCCTAATGGCCAAGATAATTACAGAGGTCTATAACTAACTATAACTCACTGGTATAAACTTTTATAAACGTATTAAAAAAAACAGGTTGCATAAAAAGGCAGCAGTACAAAGTAAAGGTAAAACACAAATAACTACTTGAGGCATTAATTGTGATGAAATATAATTTTCCCCTTTATTTTTTTATAAACAAACCCACGCTTTCCACCCACAACAGGCCCTCCCCTCTCCACAAACAAACTGACCCATCCCCATTCCACAACCAATGCCCATAAAAATGTACAAGAAATAAAAAAACCTTCCCACCCTCTCCACCCACAACAAGTCCCTCCCACTAAAACAATTTTTTTTTAAAAAGAGCTAAAAGAGGGCATTGTCCATTTGGGTCTGAAGCTGGTCCAGGCTCCACTCTATGCTGCCGAGCCGGCTCTCCATACGGTCCAACTGCTTCAGGATGCGCTGCAGCAATGTACTGTCAGAGCAGGAGGGGTGGCAGCAGTTCCAGTCAGGGCCCTTCACAGCTGGCAGCGGCGCCAGTGCCGGCGATGGAATGTCCGGGAGGCTGGAGGCTGTGGGTGACTGGCTGCTCTGGGGCCCAGCAAAGAGGCAGCTATTTCCTCCTCTTCTTCCGCCAGGGCCACCAGCCACTGATATTCCTGCTGGATAGTCTCCAGCCTTTGTGCCACAGCTGGGCTGCTGTCTCCTGCCTGGTGGGTGGCACAGGTGGACCAGCAGGACTAGCTATATCAAGAAAAAGATAAAAAAGAAATTGTAAATAATGCTCTATGGAAACAATTTTTTTAAATTAGTTGATGGCACAGTTGCAGCACATTGCTGGTCACCTAGGGCCATTGGAATTTAATGTGATTATGATTAGGAGAGTGCCAAGGCCAATTTTATATTTTACCCACACATACCTCACATAAAAAGCACTGACTGTCTGGCAGAAAGGTATTATGGCACAATAACACCAGATTAAAAAACTGTGATTTGATTTTTTTTTATTTTAAAGGCTTTTCTATTAACTAAACAGACACTTTGAGTGGAAAAATAAATTACATCTCATTAATGAGTAAGGCATTATGCACTATGGAGTACAAGCTGTGTTGTGCTAAATTAATGGAGGCATGCTAGCCAGCGCATTGGGTATTTTGCTACTGTCTGCAGCTGTAGTGGACAATTTTTTATCTTTATTACCAATGGCCCTGCTCTTCTCCAAATGCCTTTCACTTTGTACCCTGACTCCAAGGAGGCAGATATGAAAAATAAATAAGATACTACATCACACACCTCACGTATGGAATGCAGATATTATCCTGTCTGTGGTAAGTAGATGTTGGGAGAAACGATGCACTGCACTACAGGGAAAGGAATGGGCTATATAGATTGTATTTGTCACATTCGTCACAGAGTATTCCATATGCCAAACTTAAAATCAAATCAGGCACTTGGTCCCACTTTACTCATTGACCTCGCCCACCATCACAAATTATTTCCAATAAATGTATTTGCTGGATAGTAAGGAAATGAAAACTTGACTAACTCTACTGCAGGGTAAGGTAGAGGGATTAGGCGGGTAGATCTTTTGATATAGAATAGAGGGGTGTCACTGATCATCGATTTATTCGCCATGTGAATATTATTAAGCTTTGGCTTATTCAGTCACTGTAATTGACAAAAGTCAAAAGGGAAAACTCTGACAGGTGTAAAACAAATCTGCTATGGTAAACCATGAAATATATTTTGGAATTACTTCACTTGGCCATAAATTGTGGCACATACCAAGAATGTATTTTTCAATTTTTTGGTAGGCTGGGACAGAAGAACTTAGGAAAGAATAAAGGAGAGAATTAATAAGAGGTGACTGAGTGGGCAAAGGGAAACACACCTTGTGTGTTCGGTTGGCAATGCATTGAAAACGTTGTAAATGCTACATTAACTGAAGCAGAGGCACATTGCGCTGCCAACACTGCAGTCACAAATTGAACCATAGTGCGCTTCGGTCATGGGTGGTGAAATGCCATGAGCAGGGAGGGTGGTGATGAATGATGATGGGTGGGATACATATCTGCCTCGCTTAACAAATACAGTGAGTCAAGGGAGTAGAACAAACATTTTAAAAATGCCCCCTCTTTGAACCATAGCTTTGATAACCATAACTTAAAGTAAGCGAAGTAGGTGAGCAGTATGCCCCTCTCCAGAAGAGCTCCCTTGCTTATTCATCCAAGCAATCCAATTATTCATTCATCCTTTCATTCTTCTATATTCACCCATAGCCCCCATGATTTAAGCTTTACTTTCTCTCATCCAGACTTTCACCTAAATATACAATCCATTATCCATCCATTCAGTATCCACCCTTTCTTTCAACCATCCTTTCACCCATCCATCCCTTTACCCAATACCCATCCACTCACCCTTTCACCCACCCACGCATCCTTTCACTCATATATCATTTTACCCATCCTTTCTTTTAACCTTTCATTCTTTCCCATTTCCCTCAAGCCATAATTTTTAGCTTTCATTATGTGAGCTTTTGCTGAGTTTCAGATAGAAGAGGCCATAACTCAATCACCACTGCAGCTGGTAAAGCGGGGGATTCACGATCAAGAGTCATGACGACACCCTTGTAACTAGTGAGTATAATAGTAATTGTCAATAAGAAAGCAATGTGACTTACCACCACCCGTCCCTGCTGCAGCTTCTCCCCTCCAGCTGACTCTCCTTCTCCTCCTGCAGCGGCACTTGAGCCGGCAGCACTGGTGGTCTGTGTTGCTAGAAAAAAACATTAGACATTTTTTGGATGCCAGATACTCCTCTCCTTAATTTTTTTAATCAAAAGAAGGCAACCCCGATAAATCATTACAGTTCGGTTAGCACTGTAGTATCTTCTAGCAAAAATATCACTCTGGGCATTTTTATGTTGGTTGACAATGTTAGAAAAGCCAGGCGGTAAAGCCAACCAAAAACCTTTCGAAATAGAGGGGCAAAGCTATAGCCTATGATGATCATGATGACTCTAAATCATTGAAGCACAATGAAGGGGTAGAATAATGGTCAATGAAAGACATATGGTGTTGGTTGAAAAATGCAATAGGACCTCATACTTTCCAGCTATGCTTGACTGTCATGGAAACTGCTGGTATACTGTATAAATGTATTACACAGCACAAGATTGGAGGGTTTGGGGGTGGTCCATGATCATGGCTATTCTCTTGTTAACTGTTGGAGCATGAGCAAGAAAAAGAAAGCCCTCTCAACAAACATACATGGTGAATATTATTTATAATACTAGCTTTCGTGGGCCTGCAATTTTTACAGTAGATACTAGAGTACCATAAATCTGTTCTTAGACTTACAGTACCACAAGATATAAAAGGGTGAGGGATAGATTACCAAAAAAAACAGAACATAAGTGAACTAGAGACTAGCACAGACCGGAAAAAGTCAGCTACCAAAAAAACCCCATGAAATAAGGAAAAAAAAGATAATACAGGAATAACATGAATGAAACAAAAATTGGATAGGGGAGTTGGGAAAAAAAGAATGCATTATAAACAAATAAACAAGCCAAAATTTAAAAGTAGCATAGTGGGCAGAGGTAAAAGAGCTAATCCATTGTGCTTTGCATGAGTAGGTTAGTATTCCATCCTCATAGCCACGTGAAAGGAAGATGGCAGGTAAGGGTGTCAGAACAACTTTATTTCTCACCAGGCTCCAGGCAGCAACTCCCGTCCTGGAACCCAGCACCAACATTCCAATACCCCAAGATTCTACTCCAAGCCTACAACAGTCATAAAACTCAACATTAGGGAAATATTAATAATAAATAATAGGACTTACTAGGCTGAGCAGTGCCCTCAGCAGCGGCGCTGGTGGTTGGCGCCTCGTCCCCAGCTCTTCCTGGACCCACCTCTGCACTGCCCCTCTTCTTGCCCTTGGGTGCTGATGTAATAAATGAAAAAGATAAAAATAATAGATTAGTGGTACAGTTAATCTCCACACAATTATTATGACAGGCAAAAGCAGTCACATTGTACTTATCTAAAACAGATTTCCTAGCTCTTGTTTTATCCAATTCTTGAGAAAATCTTCTATCTGTTGTTCATCGGCCCTTGAGTCCTCAGTATATAGGTTCTCGAAAAAACTACTGAACGCCCTCCTGATCTCTGCTTCGTCTGTACTCAGTGCCATTTGGTTATCCTCCTGTATTCTAAAAATCTTGTTACGGCTTTGTTCTGTCTTGGTTTTCCAGGCCAAGATTTTGCCGCAGCCCTCACCATAGTGATAGTGAGCAAATTTACTAGCCTCCCATTTATCTTTGATTTTAGTTTCAAGAATGTCATTGAGCTCGTCCCTTAGCTTATTCCTTTCCCCTTCTAGTTTTTCGATTTTATGTGTATTATTCTCCTCGTCCATTCTCCTTTCTAAGATCATAATACCCCTTTCTATCTCATTTATCTTATTCTTAAACTTCTTGTGTTTGTAGGCTCCTGTGCTTGTTAAAATCCCTCTTATTGTGGCCTTGTATGCATCCCACCGCACCTGCCTTGATGTCTCCTTTGTATTTATTGTAAAAAAAGACTTTGTTTCCACCTTCAAGTTATCTACTATCTCTGGGTCAAGGAGCAGCGTTCTATCTAACGTCCACCTAGGAGTATCTTGTGTCTTCTGCAGGCACACCTCCATCTGTACTGCTGAGTGGTCTGATAGGTGCGCCGGGAGATGTTCAACCCTCTTTACTTTATTACATAGAGTCTTATCTACTAGGAAGTAATCAATTCTAGATGAGTGACCCAATTTCTTATTCTTAAAAGTAAACTTGTGAGATTTTATTCCTTTTTCTCGCCAGATGTCTATCAAGCCTAAATCTTCTAAATAAAGCTTTAAACAGCTTCTCATTCTTGGCAGGGTTATAGTATTCCTAATCGGCAGACTATCTTTCCTGGGATCTATAACCAAGTTAAAATCCCCTCCAATTATAATTTGCGATGGAGTATCCAAAAGATATGTGTATAGTTCCTGCATTGCTGTTGGGTCGTCCAAATTTGGACCATAGTATCCAGCAATTACACAGCTAACCCCGCTCAGGCGAACTTTTGCTACGGACCATCTTCCTTTCAAATCGCTATGAGATGATTCTATTATCGCCCTCGCTGTTCTTTTAAAAAGGATGCACACTCCCTTGACACAGCAAGCCTGATCTGTACATGTATAAGCATCCACCCACTTTTGTTTCTTCAAAATTTCTACCCACTCCTTCTTTAGGAGGTGTGTTTCTTGTAAAATTATTATATCACTCTTTATATTTTTTAGATACTCCAATATTCTATACCTTCTACCTCTAACCCTCAAACCATTTACATTCCATGTTAGGATGTTAACCCCCATGACCTACAATTTTGTTCTTTTTTGTATCGTCTGTTCTTGCACAAGTCGGACCATTTTTTTGGATTTTTTCCCTATATGCTCCCACACCTTCTGTGAACTTATTCCTATAACTGTGGTCCCTTCCCCCCTCCCCCCCTGACCCTCCCCCTCCCATGGAGAAACCTCCCTCTGTCTCTTTGGCGATATATCTCGCCTATTTGAGCCCCGGACTCTACAGGCTATTCTTTATACTTTCTGGGCTTTGATTCTGACTATTAAGGACTCCACTTCCTTTGGTTATTTCAAGTTATGCATCTGGTTGCCCCACATTATTCTCAGGGATGCTGGGAATCTCAACTGCACTGTTGCCCCCAGGGATCTTAACTCCTGCATGATTTGCTCTAACTCCCACTGTCTATCCAGCGTTACTTTGGAGATATCTGATCTTATTTTGAAGGCCCAATCATTTTTTGTGTGAGATCCAGCTCTTATTCCCTCACTCAATATTCTCTCTTTCAGGGTATATGTTCTAAAGTTGATCAAAATCTTCCTCTGGTTTTTTCGAGGTTTACCTTTGCCAAACGGGTCCCTGTGTACCCTCTGTATGTCCTCCGCCAGCTCTTTTGTTTCAATCCATGGAAAAAACTCCTTTAGAAGTGTTATCATATAGCCTTTAATATCGTTGCCCTCTTGTCCCTCCGGGAAACATTTAAGACTTTTAGATTATTTTGTCTAGCCTGATTTTCCATTGACTCAATTTTACCCCTGAGTTCCTTTTCACTTTCTTTCAGAGCCTGTATTTCCACCTTGTTCGATTCTACGCTTTTGCCCATTTCCTCCACTGTGGATTCTACTACAATGATGCGTTCCATTATAGAGTTAATTTTGGTTTCCATTGCTTCGCAGGCTCCCTGAATCCTTTGTTGATTTTTTTCTGAGGTCGCAAAGTTCTCTCTCATTTCTGTGATCAGTGTCTCAATTAAACTGTCTGTACCCCTTGTTTGATCACCCTTTGAATTAAATTGACCACCTTTCTCCATGGACTCCAATATGGGTTCCCCCCCTGTGGTTTCGATCACCTCAAGGACCTCAAATCTATTTTTGCTTGTCGGAAAATCGTTCACAGGACTAGTCTCCGTCGCAGAGTCAATCACAGGGCTAATCTCAGTCATTGCTGGTTTACCTTCTTTTTTACTTGGCTCTCTTTCTGTTACTGCTGTCTCACTTGGGAGTGTTTGCTTTACTTTAAAATATGATCGGAGAGAGGGAGTTATCTTAACCTTTGAGCCTGCTGTTCTTGTCTTTATTGAGACTAAGGTGGGGGCAGTAACTGGGGCAGTAACCGGGGCTTGAGGAGGGGTAGCCAGCTTTATACTTTTGCCACTATTTGGGTTTTTAAAGGCAGTTACGGTGATAACAGTATTGTTAACTGATTCTGGGGCAGTTATTAAGCTTGCTGCCAGTCCCCTACTCCTCAGGCAGTATCTCAACCCCCTATTCACCGTGAAATCTTGCGTCTGCCTATTTGGGGTCTCTAGATGGATTTAACCTGGTCCTGGCTTTCCCCCCTTTCTGCTCTGTGTGGAGGAGGACACCTCCCCTTCAACCTGCTCACTAACCCTCGTTTGCTGCCTTCTGCTCTCCGGATTACCGTCCAGCCCTTTACTTGCAACCTTCTCCCTCCTGGGCGCTGTTGCTGAGCCTGTTCCCACAACCTCACTGTCTGCCTCCCTGTATGTCGCGTTGTTTTTGCAGGTGCTGGCGCTGCCGGAGCTGACCCGAGCTCTCCCCCGGAAGGAAACCTGCAGGGTCAGACTTAATGCTAAAGTAACAGAAGGAGAGGTAATGGGGATAGTAAAAGAATTTAAAAAATGCGAAAGCAGCAGGGCCAGATGCGCTGCCAAATGAGTTTTATAAATCCTTAAAAGAAGAGCTAGCCCCACAGTTGACAGAATTATTCAATGAGCTACTCATAGATGGGCAGGAATTGCCGAAATCATGGGAAGAAGCGACAATATGCATCTTATTGAAACCAGGGAAGGACCCAAAAAGGTGTGAGTCTTATAGGCCACTGTCTTTATTAAACAGCGATTATAAGATATACACTCAAATACTCGCAAAAAGATTGGGCCAGGTAGTCGGCACCTTAATACATGAGGATCAAAAAGGATTTATAAGGGGCAGACATATACATGAATTAACACACGAGCTGGTGGGTGCAATAGATGTGGCCAACAAGGAAAGATCCCGCTATCTATAATCACATTCGATGCTGCCAAAGCATTCGATAGGGTTAGTTGGGTCTATTTGCATAAAGTGTTAGAAAAATACAATCTGGGAAGCAGTTATATAGGGGCTGTAAAGACTCTATACAGGAACCCTACAGCACGTGTATTAGTAAATGGTACACTCACGAACAAAATAAATATTAGGAGGGGAACAAGACAGGGATGGCCCCTCTCCCCACTACTGTTTGACTTGTACATAGAGCCCCTAGCAAATGCATTGAGGCTAAATCAGATGATAACCCCCTTTAGGTATAAAACGTGGATTAAGAAGGTCGCATTGTATGCAGATGACCTAATGATATTCACGGACAACCTGGAAGGAACATTGCTGAACACAATAGAGGTGCTTGAAGCATTTGGGAAAATATCTGGATATCAGATAAATCAACAGAAAACTGAGGTCATGCAGTGGAACATCCAGAGCGACATCCCACTAGTAAAACAACAGATAAGGTACCTAGGGATCCAGGTAGTAGGCAAGATTGGGAAAATCGCTCAAGTAAATTTTAACAGAGTCCTAGCAGAATCTAAGAAGCTGTTGAATGCATTGAAAAGCTTACCATTGTCCTTCCTGGGCCGCTCCAACTTAATAAAGATGATGATACTCCCCAAGTTCACATACATTTTTAACACCATACCTCTAGAATTTAGGAGAGAGTGGTTCAACAAGATACAGGGAGATATTAGTAGCTTTATCTGGGCATCAAGAGGAGTAAGAATAGCCTGGAAAAAGATCAGGAGGAGGAAGGAGCACGGTGGGATTGCTAGTCCAGACATGTACCAGTACTATAGGGCCTTTCACTTTAAGAATATCAGAGTGCTATTTAAAGAACAACAACTATACCCAACCTATTTGCAAGCCATGACAATGTCGGAAGGAAGCCATTTCCTATATAAATTCGGTAACCCAAAATTCTTTAAAAAGTTAAACTAAAGACACTAGAGGCAGCTGCTAAACTATGGTATCAGGCCAGACGTACATGGAAAATCCCGTACTATAGTGACAACGCCCCAATTTGGGACTCACCAGGAACGCCAGAATGCTTAAGAGACACGTTATCAACACCGCTGAGATCAGGGGGAGTAGAGAAATGGGGTCAGATAATAACAGGAAAATCACTAGTCGGGTGGAACAAATTATCACAGCTGACCGATGGGACAATTTCTAAATTTAAATTCTACCAACTATCAAGTTGGATAAAGACTCTAGGGAAGGACGACACAGGAAATCCGGAAATAGAAACAAAAATCCAAGGGGGAGCAATGAAGAAAGAAGTAGCACATTGGTATTGGTCTTTCATATCAGCAGGAGAAGTAGATTTCGGCCTGCCCATAGAGATCTGGGGGAAGGACCTGCCTACGCTGGATACACAGAATTTATGGCAAGTATCAATGTCTACATGCTGGCATATAGTCAAATCTGCTCCCCTAAAAAGGAACCATTTATTCACATTACATAGAGTCTATTGGACACCGAAGAAGTTGTCCAAGCTGCCGAGGGGCGAGACGAAAAAGTGTCCCAAGTGTGGTGAGGAGAGAGCGGACGATGTTCATATGTTCTGGAGATGCCCCAAACTACAAACCTTCTGGGAAGAAGTGGTTAAAACTCTCTCAGAAGTACTACAGCAGAACATAGAGGTAAGCCTGGGGCTAATCATGTTTGGGGTGAGGAATCTGAACGGTAACGGTAACAGGGAAGGACTTAGTTTAAATAAAAAACAGAATAGCTTACTATTCCTTTTAATATTATTAGCAAGGCGGGAAATATGCATAAAATGGATATACCAAGCCCGCCATCACTAGCAGAATGGGTGGGATCAGTCATTAGGACAAATAAACTTGAACGGGCAGGCATACGCAGTAAGAGGCTAGAATTTTGGGACATCTGGGAAAGATATAGAGGTAGTCTGATATGCTGAAACAAAGTGATGCGAAAATATGGTCCAATGATTAAGCAAAACAGCAATAAGAGTGACATGGGAACTGTTGGCGCAGATATCACTCCCAAAGAAGGAAGTATGGGAAGAGGTGTGGAAGAGGGGCCCAAGGGGCAGTTGGGACACCCACATGCACTAAACCACTGGGTGGAAAGTGTATGTCGGGGAAAGGGACCGGCCGATGCGGAATGTAAGCCGGGGCCCCTCGACCATGGAAAATCCTGCTCTCTCAACTAATCCTGTTTTATTGCACAATGAGGACTAATAAAAACAGATTTCCTATAGTACTAGTATCGAGTCGACCATCGATGAGTTGGCCATACTAATCCTAAAATCCCTATTCCAAATGTCCTTAACAAAAACTACATATGTAACTAATGCATTGAACTAATGAATCATCTTTGATTTTATTCTCATTTCTCAACCCCTTTGATGGACCAAATAAGTCTCCCTTTTTTCAATCCATAGATGCATACTACACATCACTGTGAAATAGCTTGGGACTGTACGTGCTACATAAAGAAAGTCACAGAGAATGCTAACTCACTGATATCACTGATTCACTATGGTGACAGGAGGACAGAAGAGTCTGCAATGGCCTCTTAATTAATCAGACAAAGTGAGCGCTGATGAGTATGATTAGGTAGTGCCAAGCACTTGTCTAGCTGAAACTGGATCACATAATAATAATATTCTTATCGTAAACAAAACACAACTTACCTCTGAGTGTGAGCAGCATGCTATTCGGAGAAAGAATGTTAGCATTGTAGAACACAAAGACAACAAATAATTAATATTCACAGAGCCCTGGAATCTTGACGCCAAGCAGGTCGAGCAGGTCCTGCTCTGGGTAAAGGATATCCGCCCAGCGGTGCTTCAGCTGCTGGACGATGCACTGAACCTGGCTGGTCTGCCGCACAAACTGGTGCACCCTCCCCCAGCTCAGCTGACTCCTCTGCAGGGGGTACCCACTGCCAGGCCTGCTGCTAGCATGGAAGGGTGGTGGCACTGCATGAAAAAAACTAGTGCTGTCACCTCCACTTTACCGGGGCTGCAAACCTTGGCGGCGCCTCCTTCTGCAGGGTAGGCAGCTGCTCGCATTACGTGGGAGGCGCTGGCACCGCCGCTCCCTTCTTTGCCCTGCTCTGACATTGTGCTGAGTGGGGAGGAGAAACAGGGGAAGGGATGAAGGAAGGAAGGAATGAAGGAAGGAAGGAAGGAAGGAAGGTAGGAAGGAAGGAAGGAAGGAAGGAAGGAAGGAAGGAAGGAAGGAAGGAAGGAAGGAAGGAAGGAAGGAAATGAAATACAAAGGAAGTAAAGGAAAAATAAAAAAATCTCACACAAACACACACGAAAAAATAAAAAAACACACAATACAAAGATACAAAAACACACACTAATATAATAAATAAAAATTAGGAGTAGATTAATTAGGAAGCCAGGGGACTGAAAGGATTAACAGGAGATTCAAAAATAGGCCCAGCACCATGAACAGAACAAAAAACAAGATGGCCCATGCAAACCTCGTGGTGCCATTCAAGTGCAATTTCTAATGCGAGGATGGGCTCCACGTTGCGTTTGACATGGAACACAACACAAACAGGCATGCCGGGCAACTCCACCCACTCGCGGAACTCCACATAGCACGGTGGAGTTCTGTGACCACTTCGCAAACATCCGCGTAGCACGACTCAACAAACTCCACCCAGGCCTAATGCTGACCAGTGCTAAAGTGCTTGTGCTCTTTCCCTAAAACATGGTAACATTGGTTTATCAGAAATTGGTATATTGAATTTACTTATAAGTCCCTAATAATGTGCACTACCTGTTCCCAGGGCCTGTAAATTAAATGCTGCTATTGGACCTTGCAGCACTGATTGTGCCACCCACTTAAGTAGCCCTGTAAACATGTCTCAGGCCTGCCATTGCAGAGCCTGTGTGTGGAGTTTAAAGTGCCATGTCGACCTGGCAAGATAAACCTCTTGCCAGGCCCAACTTTTCCTTTTAAATATGTATAAGTCACCCCTAGGGTATGATCTGGACAGCCCAGAAGACAGGGTGCAATGTATTTAAAAAGCAGGACATGTACTTTTAAGTCTTACATGTCCTGGTAGTCAAAAACTCTTAAATTCGTTTTTCACTACTGCAAGGCCTATATCTCTCATAGGATAACATTGGGATTACCTTATTACATTTTATAAGAGTAATTTCCAAATGGGAAGATATGACAGGATCATGTTTGGTTTCTCTGAAATCCTAATTTAAAAATCCTAACTTATGGTAAAGTTGGATTTTAAGTTACAATTCTGAAAATGCCACTTTTAGAAAGTTAGAAGAGGAAAACTAGGGCCTAGACACAAGGCGCACTACTGTTGTGCACTCGAAGAGTGTCTACCAATTTATATGCTAATAGTATGCTGGTTTAAAAAATGTGCGTACAAAACTCAGAACAAAAACAACATTTCAATATGCGGAAGTCCATCAGTAAATCATTCCTGAAACGCTGAGTTTGACTCCTTTGTATTTTATTGTACAAACGCAGGTGCTTCATAGGAAAACCATTCCACATGAATTTAGATGACAATCATGCCCCGAGTAGATAACACAAGTCCCAATGCATTTCAGGCATAAACAAAAGCCCTTCTTCAGGGGAATCACCAAACAAATAAATAATGATGACAATAAGAATACTTCATGTTCAGCTAATCAAAACATTAGATACTAAATAACGGCCGTTACATCCTCTGAGGCGGACATCTACGCGATCAGATGCACATGTAGACTATACTATGCGGGCAAAATGGTGAGGTCTTTACCCACACGCATAACTGAGCATAAGAGTCAGAACTATCAGTTCACCGCTCGCATGTCACTAGAATGATCACCATCACACTATTGCTCAACTTAGGTTTACTATTCTAGAAGTTGTTAAGATTCAAGCTGACAGGGACATGTCTAAATTTCTGACTCAACGTGAGAGCTACTGAATTCGCTTTTGGATTCTCTCATGCCTAAGGGTCTTAATGACAAGCTTGAACTTTCTTGCTTCTTGTAATGAAGAGGTATCTCTTATATCTTTCAGATTCTCAGCTCGCATTTATTTACTACCCTTTAGGTTGGTTGATCACTCATTTTTGACTATTCACACACTGAGTTTCTGTTTAATCATTGGGCATGGTGATCCTGATTCTGTATTTTATATTATATTTTTTATCTAGTTGCTTTTGCTCTATTACTCTTCTGTTACATGCTCCATGCCAGGTTTTTAGGGTACTGTATTTCCTACACATCAAATCTCTTCCTTTTTGCATTTCATTGGAATATGAGTACTATGTTTTTTATGATCAAGGGTCATCCAATCAAGCACCTGTTTCTTTGGTATTATGTGCTAATGGGGTACCATATAATGCTTCGTGCATGAGCAACCATATATTCATTGTGGTTCACGCTATGATAGTGTTGAACTGTGGTTATTACAAGTCATCTAGATGAGATTTTTGTTCGTCTGTATTTTGTTTTCCTCACTTAGTGTTCCTCACTTACTGCATTTTGCACTGTAGTATTTTTACAGTTATCTGTTCATCTATATGTATCAACTGGTCTATGTGTAATTTCTACTCTGTATGTTAATTTTTATATACTCCATACAATTCATGCTTGACATGTTTTTCATTAAGTTGCCCAGAAGCCATACATAGCTTGATCTGCACAATTTTGTATAGCATGTTAGTTGATTGTTACAAATTTCTCAAGCTGGTACATCAATTGTTTAACACCATATTTTAACTTAGCTCATTTCTTTGTTTTTGTACATTTAACTTTTTTATTAATGATATGTCTCCTGTCCAATTGCTAACTAGAGATATACAGCTTGAATCGCATAATTTCGTGCATCATGTCAGGTGACATTGTAATGGATTCTTGCACTTTGGCAGACATGTTGAGTTGCCTTTACTGGCCTTCTTTTCCTTTTCCTTTTCATTTTCTTCTTGAGTCCCCTTTCTACTTTTCTGGATTCGGAGGAGTTGTGTCCCCTCCCCTCGTTTCAGCTGTGGGCAGTACGTTTACTTAAGCACACATGTTTCACTACGCGCTGCTAGATTCACTGCTTTTCTCACACCGGGGGAAGTTGGAGAGGCTTTCACGCACTTGAACACCAGTTTCCTCAGCGGGCGCCACACGAGGCTTACTGCGGTCACGTTTAGCTTTTGCAGCGGAGGTTTGGTAAGTGGAGTTGACGCTTTCCATTAATCGTTATAGCAAGCACCTGTGTTTCAAGTGGTAACGTGTTCGTGAGTCCATGTGTCATTTTGCTTTACAGTTCGAGTATTCCCATGATGTCGGGGTGGTTTCCACCTTGCAGTACTTGTTTGGAATTTTAGTTATCTGAGCAGGAGCTGTACGGGGCTGACGGTGTTCCTTCTTTGAGCTTGCAGTGTAAGCTTGGTAAGTTTACTATTCTGTCACAAGCACTTGTTGTAGTATCCGCGTTCAGCGGGGACACGTTTGTGTAACTTTAATTTTGGTTATAGACATTTTAACACACAGGGGGCCAGATGTACGACGGTTTTTGCATGCGCAAACGGGTTTGCGAACCCGTTTGCACATACAAAAACCAATAGGGGTATGTACCATTCCAAAATAGTGAGTCGCAATTTATTTGCGAGTCGCTATTTGGAAGGGGCGTTCCCTTCCTAATAGCGAGCGCAACCCCATGTTTAAATGTTTTGCGACCGCAATTGTGGTCGCAAAACACTTGCAAATGACCACCCTCTTCAAGAGGGTGGTATTGGGGTCGCAAAAGGGAAGGGGTCCCCAGGGGACCCCTTCCCTTTTGCAAATGCAGGGGGAAATATTTTTTAAGGGCAGGCAGTGGTCCCAGGGACCACTGCCTGCCCTTCAAAAATGAAACAAAAACGTTTCATTTTCTATTTTTTTTAAATGCATCCCGTTTTCCTTTAAGGAAAACGGGCTGCATTTAAAAAAAAACAGCTTTACTTAAAAGCAGTCCCAGGCATGGTGGTCTGCTGAGCCCAGCAGGCCTCCCTACCTGGGAGGGCCTGTCATTCCCAATGGGCTCGCAAATTGCGACAGGCTCATTAAAATTCATGAGCCTCACAATTTGCGACCCCATTGGGAATCGCAAACAGTGTGTTCCACACTGTTGTACATGCCAACTAGCGCCTCGCAAATTGCGAGTCGCAAAAGACTCGCAATTTGCGAGGCGCTATTTTGCATGTCGTACATCTGGCCCACGGTGATTTCTCAGCTGGTGACTGGCCCCCGGATCGTGTAGCCTGGAGGTATTTGATTAATCTTAGGCATGAGTGTGCCGCTTACTCACTTATGGGATTTCACTGTGGTTTACATTTTAGCTTGCGGATATTGCCAGTTCTCATTACGCACCATGCACGGAGGCATCGTTTTCATAGACTCCACTTTTTGATGAGGAGCAAGTTGGGTGAGGGTATCATTTGGGTCCTTCATCCTATACTTTTCTTATCTTTTTTATGATTTCTTGAAACTTTTCTAAGCAGAGCTGTCTTCCTTGTTTTTGCTGAAAGATATTCATGAATTTTGAATTCTTATGTCCGCCTCAGAGGATGTAACGGCCGCTATTTAGTATCTAATGTTTTGTTTAGCTGAACATGAAGTATTCTTATTGTCATCATTATTTATTTATTTGTAGATTCCCCTGAAGAAGGGCTTTTGTTTATGCCCGAAATGCATTGAGACTTGTGTTATCTACGCGGGAACTGCATGATTGTCATCTAAATTCATGTGGAATGGTTTTCCTATGAAGCACCTGCGTTTGTACAATATAATACAAAGGAGTCAAACTCAGCGTTTCAGGGATGATTTACTGATGGACTTCCGCATATTGAAATGTTGTTTTTGTTCTGAGTTTTGTACACACATTGTTTAAACCAGCTTACTAAAAGCATATAAATTGGTAGACACTCTTTGAGTGCACAACAGTAGTGCACCTTGTGTCTAGGGCACAGGCCCTAGTTTTCCTCTTCTTTTCGAATAGGGTGGTTGGGCTGAGCACACTTTAGAAATTTAATTTGTTTCTACTGTATACATTGTATTATTCTTTTGTTAAACTGAGTGCAATACAGCTGTCTTTTTGCTCTTCTACTTTTAGAAAGTTGACATTTTCTTGCCTTAGCCATTTGGTGCCTGCAGCCTGTCTCTGATCATGACTGGGTGTAGTTGGCAGTTGGGTTTTGTGTATTCCACCTAGACAGCCACTCTCAATGGGAGCCTCAGTGTGACTGAGTGGGCTATCCTGACAGAATGGGAGGGAGAAGCTATACCCAGCCTTACTTACACCTGAATAGGCTGTGTCCTGTACCCACATAAAGGGCTGCCTATCTCCTGTAGTTAGTCTGGAGCCAGGGCTGGAAGGGCAGGGCATCTGTGCACTTCAAAGGTTTGTCTTTGAAGTCTCCCCCACTTCAAAGGCACCACTGGTTGTAAGTACTGGACCTCAGACACCACCACCACCACTTCAGTGCTGGGCTGCCGGAAGGTCTGCCATTCTGCTGAACTGCTACTTTGCTGGACTCCTGTTTGCTGTGCTGAACTGCTGTCTGCTGCTCTCTTGCCTTGGTGAGAAGACTGGGCCTGCATCACCTGAATCCTGAACCCAGGGTGACTCCAAGGGCTAGTTGGCTGGCCTCCTGATCTGAAGCCTCAGGGACACAACAGGCTTCCAACAACCTTGCAGCTGCACCTGGACTCTGCCATCTGTGAGTCTACCCTGCCAATTGGTTCCACCCCAGTCCTGGACCCTTGGAAGTGGGTCTAAGTTGCTTATCAGCGGAACCGACTCATCTTCTCTGCTGAACGGCACATCCTCAAGCCAAACCGATGCATATCCTAGAGCAGAACCAATGCATCACCGCTACTGCATGGATTGAGCCGGTGCAGATGGTGACCATCACCTATGCATCTTTAGAAATGATGCATTGCCGACGACGCAGCATATCTCCAATCCAGGTCCTCACATCTCTAGTCAATGGCAGCTCGACGATGACATCGGCCTCCACATCGCAGCTTCGCATCTCCTCAGAACCAATGTATCGCCAGCTGCGCGCCGCATCCTCGATGCCTGGACTTTGCATCACAAGCCTCATCAATGGGATAGTCATTGACGACACAAGAGGACCTCGCACCACAGCCTCGGTACATCTCGGAACTGCTTTGACTGCGCGACGCTTCTTCGCCTCAGATCCACGCAATGCTCCGCAACCAGGATTTAAGGTACTTTGTTCAGTGGGCCTAACCCGGTTGCTTTAGCTGACCCGTGCTCCATTGTTGTAGGCCTGATCTTGTGACTTTGTCCTGATCTGAACCGATCAGATAACCCTTGTTGGCGTTTTGTGCTTTTTGGCGATATGTTACTTTAAAACTTTTAAAATTAATATCACCGGTTCTACTAACTGAATTTTTGTTGTTTCGGTCATTTTATTTATTAAAATATATTATAATTTTCTAAATCTGGTGTGGTACCTTATTGTGTGGTGTTTTCACTGTTTTTACTTTTTGAAGTGTTTCACAAATACTTTACACATTGCCTTCAAGTTAAGCCTGACTGCTCTCTGCCAAGCTACCAGAGGGTGAGCACAGGTTAATTTGGGGTTTGCTTTTGCCTTACCTTGACTAGGATTGTGGTTGCTGCTTGACCAGGCCTCACACCCCATTCAACCAACAACCCTATTTCTAACAGCATGAAAGATCGTGTTTTCCCCCGTGTCACTGGAGTCTCAAAGAAAAGTAGCCATTTACATCCATGGTGTTACTCCATGACCGTTAATGCAAATGTATTAGATTACAGACTGTAAGAGAATATTCTTGAAACATTTAAATCAAAGAATCTTATAAATGTTTAGTATTTGAAGACATGAGTTATAGGTCAGCAAGATACTCTGAACCAGTTCTTTGAAATATTCAAAGTATAAGAGACACTATTGCTGCTCCAAGTCCCAGATGTCACTTATCAGCCCCTTCATCCTTTAGCTTCAGACTTTCCATCATAAGAAGAATTCAGGTCAAATGAACACACTAAAGAGCTAACATGAGGGTCCATCAGGGTGGTCTAAGTCTCAGAATTGTCTGCTGTGCTCAACCACCACCTGCCTGCACTGTGCCCTCTTACTTCCATTCATAATTGTAATCTGGTCCACACACAGAAGTTGAGAAATTGAAACCCTTCTGACTAGTCTACAAACATTGACCGACTGCAATAAGAGGAAGCCAGGGCTATTAAATAAAGGGAACAACATCCATGATGGGCAATACTACAAGCTCTGTCTTGTCAAAGTCTTGGCCAAAACAGAGTTCATCCTTTCTCTTCAGAGCTAAGAAGATGTTAGGCCATGCCACCTTTCCACTTTTGCGGCAGATATGAAGAAGCTGACACCAAAATCAGTCTATTTGAGTCTGTATTGTGTAATCAGTAAATGGTAAGCCTTAATTCCAGGTCTAGTTGCACTCCTTTAGCCACATAGACATCTGTTATTATCACTAAGCTATAGTTCAGGGTTATAGCCTTTTTCAGCAGACCAGTGTTGCTCAGGGTGTGAAAGTGGTGCTCCTCTCTTTGTGTCCTGACGAAACAACGCCAGGGGGAGCTTGTGACACTGAGTTACAGACATCACCCTATAAGGACAGATTGTGTACTTACCAATGGCAATTACAAGGAACAAGCTCAAGTCCAACTCCCAGCAAATTAACATCAAATTGCTTAAGCCCACAATTTAGCGACAGCGTCAAATCTATGGACTTCTACATTTACACCAACCTCAACATCAATAGCCATATTGCAAACAAAAGACAAAAATACCATGGCACAGAATGTCCCACTCCACAATGCCCTGGGCCTTCTTCATTAAGTAGAAATGAGAACTACTGTCCAAGCAAATATTCCTCCCCACCACAACTGGGGCAATGCCTCACTCATAGGAAAAAATAGAAACACACCTGACCCTCTAGCAATGTGTCCTCCATGCTGCTACCTTTTTGATTAAAGATCTTTTTAAGGACAAGCATATCACACAGCACTTGCAGAACTCCATTGGCTTCCTCGACCCACCTACATCTATTTTAAAACCTGAAGATTGTTCACATGTCCATTAAGTACCACATCATTACCTAGAAAGGCAGAGGAGTTGGTGGAAAGGTAGTTTCACAAATGCACCCTCCCCACGCAGCATGAACAAAAGATATGGAGAAACTGGATAGGAAGTAGCTCATGAAAGACATCTGTATTCCAGAGGTATTTACTTATATGACAAAGGATGTATTCCCATCAATAGCGGCATGCTTCATCATAAGGTCCCCTCTGCATTCAGGGCAGATGGGGTCGTAATGGAAGGAGCTCTTATAGGGCAGTGTTTTTCTTCTTTTTTAGGAAGAACAGGATACGGAAGTTGTATCTTCCTAAAATTATCTAATGGTTCATCTGACACATTTAATTGAAGGTGCCACTGATAAGATTAAAAACCAGGTTATGATGTCAGGAATTCTAATTGTTCAGCTATCTGTCGGTCAACATGCTTTGGCCATCTATTGATCCTAGAAATGGACTGTGGCTTTCTTCAGTAGATTTTCAAATAAAAGATCCAGCAACCACAGCTAGAACATGAGGGGCATCTGGCAGCTATGTCAGGGGCTCAGACAGTATCAGAAATGCCCTGATTCAATCTTATAGACAGGGCTTTCCACTACGTTCACACTGCACATATTAGGTGGATTGCCAGACGCAGACAGGCTTGCGCCGTATTCATTGTATTCAATGTATTCAATGCTCTCTACACAACTATAATGCGAGGTCTGAAAGCAGGGCAGGACATCATGGTGTGCGGTGTCAGAGAGGTAGACTGTGTAAGCTATCCTTGCCTCCAAGCTCAAAAGGTTGTTGGGGGCGGTGGAGGTGGATTGAAATATGTGCTCAATAAGTGGATTTCAGTTGTCCTTGTAATTTCTTGTTAGTTGCATTTAGTTATAGCCTTTATATTTGAATAACACCAATATGCATATGTACATGTATGTAATTTGGTGTTTCAAACTGCATTTTGTTATATGTGTCATAATGTTAAGTGATGGTCGTCCGTCATCAGTCTCTATGACCATTGATGTACTTTATTGTGATCCTCAAATTTAATTCTGTGATTTTGGCGATTCACTGTCTGCAAGGGCTAGCTTCTGTGGATTGTGAAGCCCACAGGAGCATGGCCCCTGACCTTTAGTTGGGTTCTCTGCATTGCTTGCTGGGACTCATCACATTCACATCCATGAACTTATTAATATTTTTGATGGATAAACGCCCCTGGTTGGTACTAAATATTTGAAACTTTTGAAGTATAGCTGTGTATTGGGAATGTGAAGCCAAATTCCATAATCCTTCTCTCTCATCTGAACTATAAGGAAAGCATGCACATTTCGTAATTCCATAGTAACACAAATCTCTATTGCAAATGCGTTATATAAATACAAGCATTAGTATAAAATGCATACAAAATTAAGCAATTTTCTCATTTGCAAAGAAATCATATATTAAATTGAAATTCAAGTTACTTTATGAATCAGGGAAGCGTGAGAAACTGACAGATAGCAGTTGTAAATCAAACATAAGAGAAAGCCTTAAAACACATCCTTAATGTTTTCATTTCTTCTTAATGTTCCTTATAAGTTTCCTGTGAACATCCTTCTGTTCCACACCACGTCCCTCACACCTACTGAAGCTCCTTCCTATTGGGTTCAGATCCCACCTGCGGTTGCTTCCCAAGAGTACTCCACCACCTCCTTGCATGGTCCTTCACACCTCTTGATGCTCTCATTACTTGGCCCTTTCACACATCAAGTCATCCAGCTGGCACACCCTTTCTGTTTCACTTTTCAAGTGAGTGCATAAGTGAGGGTCATGAGTAAGTTGGTGTGAGTGAGCTTTGGTGACACAGCGAGTGAATGCATGAGTGTTAATGTTGAGTGCATCAATCAGTGCCTTAGGTGAGCTAATGTTGGAAGGTCTATGATGGGGTAATGAGTGAGTGTATGAGTGCATTGCTTTGAGTGAGTGCTACAATGAGGGTAACACTTCAGTTAGTGTGAGTGTGTGTATGTTGAAATTGTGAGTGAATGAAAGAGTGCATTGTGTCAGTGACAAGAGTGACTTGGTGTGAGCGGGTGCTTTGTCAAAAAGTGCATAACTGAATGAGTGAGGATCATGCCCGAGCTGGTATGAGTGGGTGTACAGTTAATGAATTCATGTATGCTGGGGTAAACAAGAGTCAATTTAGCTGCTAAAAATGTGTGCTCAGTAAGACAGCGAGTGAGTGCATGAGTGCGTTGCTGTGATTGAGGACTTTGGGTGGGTGAGCTGATGGGAGAAGATGCACAGTTGACAGTGAGTGAATGCAGGGGTGTGGGTAATGGGTAATGTAATGTGAGAGTGGGCTCCATTGAGTTGATTTGAGTGGATAATTAGTGCGAAAATGCATGAATTAGGGCACTGAGCGAGTGCATGTGTCATGTGGCACAAAGCTTGCAAAAACGTCATATCACACAAACTCTTAGTGGCAACATGGTTGTTTACCATGCTAGTTATACATTGCCATTTAAAATGCAATACCGGTACAGCACATGCATCCGTTGTTCATTTAACAATCAAATGATCCTTTAATAACACTTGGCATGTCTGGTTTATAACTAAAAACTCAACAATTTAAAATAAGTTTAAGTAATGATGTCAATGTGAAAACACACATGCAGGAAACTTCGACCTACCAGTTGTATTGGTACTATTTGCAAGAATGAGATTAAGTTTATCAGTGAAACAGTTTGCAACTTTGCACCACCCTAGAAGTAACGCTGAGACAATAAACATTTAGGAACGAATTGTGTCCAATTAAACATGAAGAAATGGAAGTGCGTAACAGAACGTGTTTCAACGGGATTAAGCACATTTGTCTTTACAAAGAGCCTTTCCCCAGCATTTTTGTAAGCTAATGTGGATTTTACCAGAGAATACCTAGAACTTGCTGACATCAAGCATTATAAAAGTAAAGCTCTCTACACTGCAAGAGGTAATCCATATGGAGCTAATTATCTAATATTTGTCCAGCATCTACATTTTGCCTCCTGTAAAGTACGAAAAGAGTTTCCAAACATTGTTTTTTGGTTTTCAATTTAGAGGTCCTCTTTGTAAGATCCAGGAGCCTGTGTAAATTAACACGAGAGGAGGAGAGCCATCAGCATAATTATAGATGGTATTAGCCTGTTCATGACGTGATTATGGTTTGATGCAATACATTTCCGAATTGTTTTGTTCGCTCTTTCAAAAGATCAATTCAAACTTCAACGAGCTATTAGCAGCAGCTAACGATTGACTCTAATTGCATAATGTTTTAATACAGCGGTGGCAGCGAGAGCAGCTCATAACCATTAGGCTGTTTAGAGATAATCAATGTGAATTCAAAAACACACCTTTTGGCATTACAGAAATATAACCTTTGTACTTGATTGCATTTAAATGCACGAAAGTAGACGTTGTAAATGTCAGAATGCATAAGGCAAGGCGCATGTTCTGCCCAGAGGAATATCTGTCATTCATTATGTTGTGAATAGGCCATGAACTCACTGAGTTGTGTCTGTCGGCTACAATTGGTAGGAAACCCTGCCAAATGGGAGCAATGAGCCAAGGTGGAGGGTGGTCTTATCTCTTGGGTTGAGTCTGACCAAGGACAGAGTGGGTAGTGAATCAGGCCCTTCTGTGGGCTTACATAATGCACTTAGAAGAAATGATGGCAGAAATGACCTAGTGCGATTTTGGATTATAAATTTATGCAGGGACCTACGAACTGTGAGCAGAGACCGGACGGCCGGGAGAGCTCTAAATTTCCCGAAGCTTTCCTCAGAATAGGCCATATTCAGGGCCCATTTATCAAAAAGTCACCTAGTGCAATGCAGCAACGCAAACCACTTTGCTGAACTGCGTGAGTGGGAAAGGGCAGGAATGCGCCATATTTGATGTGATAGGGCACATTCGTGTCTTTTCCAAGCGCTGGCGCCCAATGTGCTTACTCGTACCAATGCAGGCGCCCTTTCATCACGGTGCAAGGGTGCCTGCCTTCTAAGCAGGATTGTTGTTGTGCAGGAAGGGACAACGTGTTTCACAAAAACAGTCCCCTGGGGCATTTTCTTCGCATTGAAAATGCAATAGGTCTCGCCTTTGATTAAGTTAAAGCCATTTGCTTTGCTAATGGTATTCTAAAGCAAAGCAAATAGCTTTAACTTAATGGAAGGCGAGACCTATTGCATTTTTAATGCTTGTTTTAAATATGGTGCTGTCTGTTCTATGGCGATTTTTGCTGCTATGGTCTTATTTTTTTTTTTTTTGCATATTTATATAGCGTGAACTCGACCCGAAGGTATTGGAGCGCTTTACATCAGCACCGTATTTACATTACACATTCAGGTACGGGGAGATTAAGGGGCATATTATCAAGCACGGCGTTAAAATTATCGCCGGTTTAGCGGCAGAAAACTGCCGCTAAAGCGGCGATAATGGGCTTGATAATATGCCCTGGAGAATTCCAATAGAAGCCCATGTTGACACCAGAACATGGACTTCTATTGAATTCTCTAGGCATATTATCAAGCCCATTATCGCCGCAGTTTTCTGCCGCTAAACCGGCGATAATTTTAACGCCTTTTCTTGATAATATGCCCCCAAGTGATTTGCCCAGAATCACAGGATGTGGACGCGGCCCCGAGGCTCGAACCCTGGTTTCCAGCACCAAAGTCGGCAGTCTAGCCGACGGACCACATCCTCTCCTCATCTTAATAACCTCGGCACCCACAGCCACTTTTAGTAACCGCGGAGCACTCCTGTGTCTACTGCTAATCTCAAGTACTTTTTAGTGTATCAAATGTAATGTGATAATACTGTTTTAAAAGTTTTTAAGGTATTTTAACTCTTTTTATGTGCTTGTGTTACTCCGATATTGCTTTATATCCATGCCTCATGTATTGCTTCTAAATAGAGAATTCGCACTGACATTGTTACGATTTTCATTAATCATACAATAAAAGTTATTGACTGTGCACTAGATGGAGCTCTGCAACCCTTGATTCGGCCCTTTCGGGTGATGCAAGTGCTGCTGAAATGGCGGACTTGTGGTTACGTGGAAGAGGAGCCAGCAATTGTTCACCGAAAACGAAAGTGCCAGGAGATAGAGAGCTATAAACTCTGCCGTGCTCTCTTTTCTTGTGGTGCAGTCATTGGTTACTAGGCAGTATCCTGTAGGGGCGCTGTTGTTTATCACTGGCTTTCCAGGATCACAACACGCACATAGCTTCCTATCTGCTTACGTGTTACATGTTGGGTGAATACATGTAAAGTGTCCTGTTTCTCTTGTAATTGGTTCATAATTTGGAACCCAGTTTTGGTAATAATATTTATGGCACTCAACCCCAGATGTCCGACTATCGCATTAGGCAGAAAATGAGGATAACACGAGCAAAGTTCAGAGCTAATAAGTATTTTATTGAGATGTAGCATGCACCCTCCGAATGTGAACCCAACTCGTATTTTGAGAGTTTGTATATCCGGGAGGGCAGTGTCAGAATCGGCACATCCGTGCATTCAGTAAGCTGAGAGAGTCTTGTTGCATGCTGCCTTCTATTGGAATCTCACCCGCATTGGTTGGGCTACGCTCGTGTGGACTTGGGAAACGGGAGAGAAGTGTTTGCAGTCATGAGGCAGTCCTGGTTTATGGTACTGTGTGTCTGTGTTCCAGTCACTGGGCTTCCTTTTAGAAATCTTTGTGTTGAGCTGTTTGTTCAGCTGGTTCACTTTCAATGAACCAAGACGAAAACTCCCAGAATGCGCCAATTTAACAACAAGCGCGCGCGCGCTAAAAGTAAAAAAAAAAGTGTCGGCAAAGGTGAAAGCGTTTCATTTGCGGGAGTGAGCAGCGCCAGGGGCGATAATTGCTACCATATGGCGCCGCTCGCTCCCGCAAGTGAATCGCCAAACGTGCACGCGTTGCCATTGAAGGCAATGGAACGCGTGCACGTTTTTGGCTGAAAAGCCGTAGCGATTGCTAAAGGTCTTTTTGCCTAAGCAGCGCATGCGCGCTGCGTAGGCGAGACCTAAAAAGGGGGGAAAAAAGAGGAGAAATAAAGATATTTCTCCTCGTTACGCCTCCCCAGGGGATAAGTAGCATTTTGACGTATTCCCAGGTCTACCAGTAATGGTAAATCTGGGAATTAGTCAAAATCCATGGGTCTTGCGTGGGAACACCCACGCACTACCCATGGAATGCCTCCCTGGAGCAGAGTAACGCAATGCGTTACTCTAGATTTATCAAGCCACTCAGAGCCATGCAAAGTGGCCTTGTGAGGCTTGATATGTCTATCTTAGTAGTTGTATCTTGCTTGCTCCCCTTTGTGTGGCACAAGGGCGACGCAGCTACTTCATAAATATGCCCCTCAATGTTTAGTGTGAGAAGAGTCGGCCTCCACTCGGTGAGGTATTTAGTGATACTATCTGTATCTCAGTCCACTTCCATCTTCCCCATTTCAGGATATGGGACCAATGAGTATCCCCCCCAACTCCACCTGCTCTCACTGACAGCTCTATTGTCTCTGGGCAGGGAGGTGTTTCTTCCCCAAAGCTTCCAGACAGCACATTGTGGCTTTTTCTAAACTCACCATTAGATTGTATTGAGCAAAAATCTATACTCACTGCCAAATTACTGTTTAATATATATGAAACAGTAATTTACCAATTGGCATTCTCAATAAAAAAGTCACAGTAAACTATACAGTGAAAATAGTACCAGCTAGTCACCATATGGGTATACTCTCATTAATCTATTATTATCATACTATCATCCAGCCTTTGACTAATTTTTGACCTCAGGTATTGTACCACAACCACTTGTTTATTTTTTTAAAAGTGGCCTCCTGCCACATATGTTTTTTCACTTTATGAATCTGGCCCCAATTGGGCACCTGAGTCCAGCCTTGTTGGGGGCCATGGCTGAGCCCCACAGCCCGCTTCCCCTGCTGACTCCCCATGTGTGTGCACCACTCTGGTGTGCCAAGTGGGAACTCGCTTCATCTCCTGCTCCTCCGCCTGCCTTTAGCAGCAGGGCGGGAGTAGATTTTACATATTCTTTCTGCCCATGGCCAGCACATACGGAGGCTTAATACCGGGTTCACACGCCTCTTCAAGCACAGACACAGGTGGTGGGAGAAGCGCCCAACATGGTCCCGTGCTACTTGGGCCCCCGGGGAGATGGGCCTCCTGGAACATGTTGAACAGCACAAGCATGGCAGCACTCAATTTGCATTTTTCAGCAATTCCGCCTCTCTTTTGCCTTTGTCTCCAGGGGCATTAGTAAAAATGGGTATCCTACGCAAGCCCCTAGGAATTGTTTCTACTTTGGGCCTTGGCCCTCCCCGGGGACTCCTGGAACCTCTGGAGCAGGACGCTATGCATGCCCCAGCTTTATTTTGCCTCCCGGGGACCACCCTTTTTCTTTTGCTTTCTTGGGCCCTGTTGGGTTTTGACATCCTGGCCTCTAAATGAACTTGGCTTCCAGGAACTATTTTTCCTTTTGCCCCTTCCCCCACTGTTGATGAAGAGCTGAGAGCCTGCCCTCCTCACCCTTATCTTCTGGCCCAGAACCTGCCCCCTGTTCAGCACCTAGAGTTATTCTTAGCATGTTTTGGAAAATGGCCCTCCTTGAAGGGTCAACCCAAACTTTTTGCCTGCCTCCCTCCTCCTTATCTGACCTCGATTTTGTTAGATTTAGGACTCTGAGCACTTTACCACTGCTAACCATTGCTAAAGCGCTTGTGCTCCCTCCTCTAAACATGGTTTGATTGCTACATTTGCCTGTTATATTTAATTTACCCATAAGTCCCTAGTACAGTACACTATATGTGCCTAGGGCCTGTAAATTAAATGCTACTAGAGGGCCTGCAGCACTGATTGTGCCACCCACACAAGTAGCACTTTAAACATGTTTCAGTCCTGCCACTGCAGAGCCTGTGTGTACAGTTTGCACTGCCAAGTCGATTTGGCATTTACAACCCCTTGCCAAGCCTTAAAGCCCCCTTTTTTTACATATAAGTCACACCTAGAGTAGGCCATAGGTAGCCCACAGGGCAGTGTGCTGTGTAATTAAAAGGTAGGACATGTACTAAGTTGTAAGTCCTGGTAGTGAAAACTCCCAAATTCGTTTTTCGCTACTGTGAGGCATACCCTCTCATAGGTTAACATTGGGAATTCATTATTACACTTATAAGTTGTAATTTCTGACTGAGAAGGAGTTGGTCATTCAAGTTTCATATCATTGGAATGGAAGGTGATAACTCCTCTTTACTGGTAAAGTTTAATTTATCACTACCCTTTTAAAAATGTGACTTTTAGAAAGATGGCGTTTTTCTGATTTTAGTCTTATCTCTGTGTGTCTGCAGCCTGTCTCCAATACAAGTCTGGGGCAGATGACAGCTGGACTTTGTGCGATCCCTCTAGACAGCCATACACAAAAGAAGCTTTGGTGATGGGCCATCCGGGGCAGGTGTGGAGAGAGGAGCTGACACTTACACCTGGATAGGTTGTGTCCTGTACCCACACAAAGGGCTGCATATCCCCCGTGGTGAGTCCAGAGATAGAGCTGGGAGGGAAGGCCTCTGTGCACTTCAAGGTCCCTCTTTGAAGTCACTTCAACTTCAAAGGCACAACTGGTTATGTGTACAGGGTGTCTGACCCAACCTAATCAGACACTACTGGACCTGTGTAGACACTTTGCCAGGAGGAAGGACTGCTATGCTGCTACAAGGACTGTCACTCTGCTGGACTGCTGCTCTGGAAGAACTGTTTTTCTGCTGTGCTGCCCTGCTGCCTGCTACTCTCTGCCCTGCTGAGGAACAACTGGACTAGCTTACTTGAACCCAGAGTGATCTCCAAAAGGATACTGTCTTGCCTCATATTTAAAGACTCAGGGATATCAAAGTCTTGCACCCTAATCCTGTGCCTGGTCCATTGGAAGTGGATCCAGGTGCTTGTACCAGTGGAATCGATACATCCTCTGCTGCATGAAGCAGAATCAATGCATCGCTGTTGTTGCAAGAAGAGAACCGGCGCATCACACTTGGAACCAATGCTTTGCCACTAGAATAGACGCATCAGAACCACTGCATCTCCGCCACTGCAGTGATAGACGTTAAATGCAGCCACTTGACTGTGTGGAGAAATCCGGCTCACCGCACTCAGAACCAACACATCTCAGAACTGGTGCATTGTCTTCAGAACAGGCGCATCGCCATCGTTGTGTTGAGAAAAACGAGGCATCACCTTGACTGCGGGATCGACATAGGCATCGCTCAGCTGCACCCCGCATCTCGCTGTTGCGACCAGGATCAAGTTACTTTTTTTTCAGCGGGCCTTGCATGGCTCCTGTATCTTGCCTGCTTATTGCTTCTAAGCGCTATTATTAACTTTTAATCTTAAAAAAATTATATTTTGACTTCTTATTGGAGTTTTGTTGTTTTGGTCTTGTTTTATTTATAAAATCACTATTATTTTTTCTAAATTGGTGTGGAGTCTTTTTGTGGTGTTTTCACTGTGTTACTGTTTGAAGTGTTGCACAAATACTTTACACATTGCCTCTTGATATGTTCTGTTATGTTATGTTAAAATATTTGTAAAGCGCATGGCTGCCCCAGCCTTGGGGCGACCCAGCGCTAAAGTTGAACACAGAGTGAGGAGACAAGGTATGAAAATTAACAGTGGGAGAAAAGCCAGGTCTTCACCAGCCTTCTAAAGGTCATGTGGTCAGGATTGTTATGGATGTGGAGAGGGAGGGAGTTCCATAGGGCGGGAGACAACAGCTTGAAGGATCGACCACCCGCTCTGGCCCTCCGTATCCGAGGGACTCTGGCCAGGAGCAAATCTGCCGAGCGCAGCGCTCGTGTGGGAGCATAGTAGGAACATAAATCACTCAGGATTCTTGGGCCAATGCCCAAGAGAATCTTATGAGTGATACACAGCGTTTTGAAGCGTACTCTCTGTTCTAGAGGTAGCCAATGTAGGCAGCAGAGGAGTTTGGAGACATGACAGTGTTTAGGAAGAGCGAAGATTGCGCGGGCCGCAGCGTTCTGAACGCGCTGCAGCCTATTGATCACGGATTTGTTGGCGCCCAGAAGTATCACGTTGCAGTAGTCCAGTCTGGCCAGGATGGACGATTGGATGATCAGCTGCCGAGTTTGAGAGTCAAAGAGACCTAGTATTGGCTTTAGGCCACGCAGCAGTCTGAAACATTTGCCTGCTGCTGATTTGGCGTGGGCCTCAAAGGTGAGATCTTTATCCGTCATTACTACTAAATTCTTAACCACAGATTTAGGCATGGGGGGCACTCCAAGAGCAGGAGGCCACCACTCGTTACTCCAGAGATGGGAATCCCTGCCTACCAGAAGGATCTCGGATTTGGCTGAGTTTAGCTGCAAATAATTAGCAGCCATCCACTCCGAGATGGCTGTTAGATCCTCATTAAATTTAGCCGAGTCCTGGCTGGGATTGTTCGAAAAGGCGATCACCAGCTGGGTGTCATCTGCGTATGACACCAGGGAGATTCCCTGGGCTTTGGCCTGCAGAGCCAATGGTCTCACGTAAACGTGGAATAAGGTAGGGCTCAATGCTGACCCCTGAGGCACCCCACGGGAGAAGAAAGGAGGGGCAACTACCTGGAAGGTCCGACCGTCCAGAAAGGACGAAAACCAGCAGAGGGCTTTGTCATTGACATCGATCTCCTCCAGACGTTGGAGCAGGATCTCATGGGAGACCGTGTCAAATGCCGCGCTCAGATCCAGCAGAACCACAGCTGTAGTTCTGCCAGCATCCAAGGAGGTCCGTAACTGTTCTATGACCGCCAGCAAAGCGGACTCGGTACTATGCCGAGGCCGGAACCCATTTTGAGATGTGTCTAGTATAGAGTTTGCTTCCAGGTAATGAGTTAGGATTGAGTTAACATGTGATTCTGTGATTTTGGATAGGAATGGGAGCAGCGAGATAGGTCGAACGTTTTCTGGCTTAGACACGTCTAATGTTGGTTTTTTCAGTAGGGGAACTACCTTGGCATGCTTCCAGGGCTTGGGGACCACCGCCGAGGCTAGGGATAAATTAATTCGCTCCAAGCATTCAGGCAGGAGATACTGTTGGAATTTCCTAAAAGCGTTGGGTTTCATGGGGTCTTCTGGGGACCCTGATTTTACTTTAACAAACAGTGCTTCCATCGCTTTAAGGGAGATAGGGGGGAGCGAGGCGAGCGAGTAGGTCTCACAGCTCGCGGACAGGTTCCTCCACGTGCCACGGGAGGTGTCACTTGGGCGGAAACTACTATAGATACGTTCCACCTTCTCCAGAAAGAATTTGGCCAGTACATCGCATTGTAGACTAGAAGATACAGTACTGTCCAAAGCAGAGGGGGGCTTTACCAGATCCTTCAAAAGGGAGAATATGGTTTCAGTGGCGTTGTTGCTTGTGGTGATCAGGTTGGTGTAGTGTGCTGCCCTAGTCTTGCGGACCAATTTGTGGTATGCCTTAATCGCACTTCTGTACTGTGCTTTAGCCAGAGGGTCATAGGATCGCCTCCAGGCTCGCTCTAAGACTTGCATTCCTTCTTGAGTAGAGTCAAGGACTCATTGAACCACACGTTAGCCCGTGTGCTTTTAGAATGAGCGAGTTTAAATGGGATGCAGGTGTCCAAGGCTTGGGTAACCCACCCCCGAAAGAGCACATTGGCCTCCTCAATATTGGCGGACCTTTCTGGGAGCTGAGTGCTAAAGGCCACCATGAAGGCGGCATGATCCAGTTTATGCCAAGGGCGTTTGAGTGAGGGGTTGCGATGTAACTGTAGTTTGGGGCCGACTAGCGATAGCCGCATAGAAATGAGAGAGTGATCTGTCCAGGACATAGGGAGGGGTGCCTGAACCTCCAGGGACTGGAGATTTGAGAAGATCGGGTCAAGAAGATGCCCTGCAATGTGTGTTGATCCCGGGACCAATTGGACCATTTGGCAGACTGCCATGTCCCCTAGAAAGCTGACAATGTCAGGGGCCTCCTGGAGCTCTAGGTGGAGATTCAGATCACCTATAACATTGAAGTTGGCTGTCTGAAGAGCGAATGTGGTGATAGCAGTGGCCAGGGCTTCTCTAAAGGTTTTTGACGGGCCCGGGGGGCGGTAGATATAGCCTGCCTGCCTGCTCTGTGCAAAGCTATCAGACTGTGAGCGCAGGCTAATTTATGGTGTGTATCTGACTTACTCTGACTAGGATTGTGGTTCCTGCTTGGATAGGGTGCATGCCACAACAGGAAGATGGCTAAGATGGTGGACTGTGAAAGAGCTCCCTCCGGAAGCTTCCAGGACCAGGGATCTCCATCAGCACAAATCTCTCAAAAGGCCCTACCATCAAGCCCCCTCCTCTACAGAATATAGGGATAGAAATTAGATAGTCTGCGAACTGCGAGATCATACTTGATACAAAGGAATCGGGAGACCACCGGAAAGGATTTCTCTTGCGGTGCCTACATGCAGGATTGGCCCTCCTGCACTGGCTGTTTCCTGTCTGCAGGTTGCTAGTGAAATCTGTGCGATCTCACTGCAGATGCAGGGACCCACCGTTGATCCCGCTGTCCTGCGATCCTTTACTGGAGAGCGACGCACGAGACCCGAGACTGCCACGACTGGACGGGCCTACTGCCTGATCCCAACCAAGTGAGCGGTGAGCCCGCTGCCCCCTGTCCTGCCTCGCTCTAGCAACCCCCGCTGTACTGGTCCCTAGCAGGCGGCACACTGAACCCGTGGTTTGTTGCAACTGGGTAGAGGAAGGTGGCAGCATCTTCTGCAGAGGGCCTACTCCCCCCTTGCTTTTGGCAGCCCACAGCAATTTGGCCAGCCCCCACTGCAGTTAGTGGTGCATCTGACCCAGGGACTTCCGCACAGAAAGAGAAGTGACAACAGTGCTCCATGCGGCGAGCCCGCTGTCCCCTCGCCCTCAGCTGCCTCCGCCTCGCTCGGCCAGTCCCAGGTGCACTCATCACCTTACCGCTGGTCCCGATGTGCCCTACCTGCTCCTGCGATGGCTTCCCACTAGCCCCCGGGACGTACAATGAGACTAGTGGCCCCTCCTCCTGCTGCTGTACACATGAGCTCTACAAGTGGTCTTCCACACTGAAGGAGCCCAAATTTAATGACATTGAGGTGAGCCCTTTCTCTAGATGAACGCTTTAATTACAATATTACCACAGCTACTCTCTTTGCGGTGATCACCTCCCTTTCAAATTCAAAGTCTCCCGATGAACGGTTCCATGGCAATGCTGCCGTTGCTGCTTTAATTGTTGGGAGCCCATCCCGTCTTTTCGCTTAGATCCTGCTTTTGAGCTGAGAGTGCCCGTGAAATTAACCCTTGCCCTCAGGGGTGCTTTTCTTGCCCGTCCATCATCTCCTTGTGTTTTGCTTTGTTCGCCCTAAGTTGGCAGGGAATGCCCAGACGTGGGTCCCTTGCTCACTTTGCCACTGGATTCAAGCTAGCCTGGCTGATGAAGGGTGTTACCCAGAAACCGGTCCCAGGATGCTTGTTTCCGGTTCAGGGAAGACCTGGCTTGGCAGTTCGGGCTGGACTGTTTCCATGAGGCACAGGGTCAAGACTGATTTGCATATAGCTGGTCTGAACTGAGGTGGCGAAGTGAGCTAAAGAATGATGATGGATTCAACCCAGATCTGTGACTGGGGGTGAGTGTCTGAAAAGTTTCAGCGCTCCGTCATCATCTCCTTGTGTTTGCTTTGTTCGCCCTAAGTTGGCAGGGTATGCCCAGACATGGGTCCCTTGCTCACTTTGCCACTGGAGTCAAGCTAGCCTGGCTGATGAAGGGTGTTACCCAGAAACCGGTCCCAGGATGCTTGTTTCCGGTTCAGGGAAGACCTGGCTTGGCACTTTGGGCTGGGCTGTTCCCATGAGGCACAGGGTCAAGACTGATTTGCATATAGCTGGGTCTGAACTGAGGTGGCGAAGTGAGCTAAAGAATGATGATGGATTCAACCCAGATCTGTGACTGGGGGTGAGTGTCTGAAAAGTTTCAGCGCTCCGTCCATCATCTCCTTGTGTTTGCTTTGTTTCTCCTAAGTTTGCAGGTTATGCCCAGACGTGGGTCCCTTGTTCACTTTGCCACTGGATTAAAGCTAGCCTGACTGATGACGGGTGTTACCCAGAAACCGGTCCCAGGATGCATGTTTCCGGTTCAGGGAAGACCTGGCTTGGCAGTTCGGGCTGGACTGTTCCCATTAGGCACAGTGTCAAGACTGATTTGTATATAGCTGGGTCTGAACTGAGGTGGCGAAGTGAGCTAAAGAATGATGATGGATTCAACCCAGATCTGTGACTGGGGGTGAGTGTCTGAAAAGTTTCAGCGCTCCGTCCATCATCTCCTTGTGTTTGCTCCAACTGTATATGCCAAATATTCGGGAGCACCCCAAGCTAAATGCGTAAACCTGACCGTCTGTCCTCAGGGGGCATCCGCCCTTCATCTGTGTACTCCATTTGTGCTTGGCATTGTAGAGAATCTTCTGCAGCTGCTGAGTTCGAGCGATCAGCCTGGAAGCAAACAAACAACAAAATCTGACATGGCCCAGGTTGACTGCCATCATTTTGGGGTTCACTGCCCCCTAGATGCCAATGCTTTCCTCTCTCACGGCAGACATCTTCCCTCCATCCTACAATCTTTTAAATGGGGATGTTATTCCAAACACAGCCCTGGAACTCCACCTAGTGGCTAAATTATTAATAGCAACTCCCTCACAAACTTCAGAACTGTCCTCAGATATCCAATCCTTCCCATGCCTTTTCAATACATGGACACCCCTTAGCCCTCCAACCCCTCTCCTTCCCATCAAATCAACAACAGGAAAATTAGGTTCCAGGTTCTCTCCCTACCTAGGGGTCAATTATGATGTCGTCCGAAACTCTTCCGACCGAATCGGTTTCGGAATCGTTTCCGCCGAATCGGGTTCTGCAAGTCCGTCCGACCGATTACGATGCATCCGAACATCGTTCGGTCAGACTCACACTGACTTCAATGGGAGCCTGTGTTCCGAACGAGAACACAGGCTCCTATTGAAAAAAGGGGTGGTTGGGGAAAACCTTGCACCCTGTAGCGGGCACCCCACGGTGCCTGCCACACTGTGCATGGTTGTAAAGAGGGGTCCCATGGGTACCCCCACGGGCCACATCTGGAGGCTGATGGGTGAAGGGGAGCCTGCTACGGACCCCCAAATTCAGATTCCTACAGCCGTTTCGTGTCAGACAAACCAATTCAGAGCGGCTGTCCGAATCGGTCATCATAATCGCTCATTCGGAACCCATGTCCATAAAACTGTACAATTCGGCTACGAATGACTCAGGCTGCCCGAATCCCATTTCGAATCGATTCGGACAGCCCAGACAGTTTCCTTTCATCGTAATCGGTCGTTCGGAAAGGAATCTGATTCGGTCGGAAACATAGGTTCTGAATCGGATTCGCCGAATACGAATCCCGTTCGTAGCCTTTCCGGACAGCATTATAATCAGCCCCCTAGTCCCTTCCTACCTAGTAACTCTCGCAATCAGCACTCTTATCACACTTAATACCCCATCGAACCCTCCCTCCCCATCCTAATCCTACGCCCTCCGCACCCAACTACAGCCTCACACACCAGTATCATGGAAAGATATGGTCCCACTTCCTATCACATAAAATTTCCGCAAAATCTCTCAAAACACACAGCGTAAAACTTCAAGCACAAACTCCTCAAAGAACACCCAGAAACACTAATAACAGACATTTACCGTAGCTCAACTCACAGAGACCTTATAACACACTTCATCTTCTACACCAAGAATCCCACCAAATGGAGAGAAACCTTTCTACAGCACCTACATGTAACCAGCACAGTCAACATCCTATATGGATCCAAATTCACCATATCCCCTTCCCTAAAATTTGGAGGAGAAATTACCATATCTATTTACAGAACTTGGAAGATCAAAGCCTTCAATCAGAACCTCCCCATCTTCAACCAACATTTCCCCGCTCTCTGCACCTCCAAGCAATCCACTCTCAACATCACTCTGCTTCCTCACACAGACGATATCCCTACACTCTATCCTCCCCTCACAGAACCTCTACTCCCCAATCCACTCACACCAATACTTCCTGCACGGCCCCTTACCCTCTCTCTTATCCCTAAAACCCAAGAAGCTTTGATTATACCCCAAGAACTATCTCCTCCTCCTTCCAGACCCACCTCCCAACGCAGTTAGACCAAATTTACACACTGGAATCTTCGCAGCCCTCGAATCACATCAGGTTAGATCCCACCCTCTCTAGCTTTTGTTTACCACCACACTTCACCTTTATATCCCACCTATCCAACTGTCTCTCAACTGACCTCATAATCACCTATCTTCAACTCATAACAACATACTGGATGAAATCACCTCACTTTGAAATGACACAAAGATCTGATCCAACTCACTCCCCAACCTCACAACTACGGTGAACACCAATCTTGCCACACACATGTACCACAATCTCATTACCCCACTGAGCTTCTCAACCATCAGGACCATATCGGTGGTGGATCAGCGATCATACACAAAATCAAATTATGACTAAAACCCTTCCATACAGTCGAATACCCTACCTTCGAGTATCTAGGAGTTGATCTCCCCTCTAAAAACTCTATCCCCATCAAATTCCATGTTATCTACCACACCAGGTGAAAAAACACAATTCTTTGAGGATTTAACAGACCTAATAACACAAATCTCCCTGAGGGACACCACAAACATTATTCTTTGAGTCCTAAACCTGCACTTGAATAACGCCGAAGACACAACTGTTCAATACTTATCCACCCTCTTTGAAACGAAAGACCTGACTCAACACTGCAAAAACCAAACTCACACCAAAGACTCCACCCTCAACGCAATAATTTCCAACTTCAATACATATCCCTCAAGTCCATCTTACCCACTGATTGGACCAACCACCACCTTATTCTTTTCTATCTCAAACTCAACCAACCTAAACTCCACACCCAAAATAATCACCCTAAGCACTGGGCAAAAAATACGCACCAAATTCCTCAATCAGGGTTGGAACCCTTAATCAGCTCAGAAATTCTACCTCCTCCTGACCTTACTTCTGCTGATGACCTCACCTCCCACTATAACACAAAGATAGCAGAACACCTTAACACTATCACCCCTTTAAAACTCAAAAAGTCAGGACATATCCCCTCAAGATCCTGGTTCAATAAAGACCTTAATAAAGAGAGACAACAACTTAGGCTGGCTGAAAGAACCTGGAGACAACAACCTTCGCTATCCCATCTCTCTCTCCTCCAAGCTGAACGTCTAATATATAAAAAAACATATCTACAGAGAGAAATCCTCTTTCTTCTGAGCCCAACTTGACCATTCCAGAGATCTAAAGACCTTTTCAACATCATAAAACAGCAAACCTCGGGGAAGATTTACAAGAAACTGACGCATCTGTAGAGATGCGTCAGTTTCCCTGTGCCAGCCTGCGATACCCTTGCGCCACCATGGATGCACCGTATTTACAATACAGCGCACCATGGTGCAAGGATTGACAGATGTGTCAGAAATTCTGACGCATCTGTTGGCCCAAAAGTCACGCATTGCTGGAGTTGTGTCTCAAGCACGACGCAACTCCAGCAATGCATGTTGAGGCCTATACTTATTATACTGTGTCACTCATTACGCCTGCTTCAAGCAGGCGTACGTTTTGACGCAGTGGCATCCTAGAAGTGGCGCAGTGAAATCTTGTGAATTTCACTGCGTCACTTTTACAGGCGTGGGAACGCCCACCCTGCATACATTACACCTGACGCAGGTATAATGTGACACAGGGCTTTACAACATGACGTATCTCCCTAGATGCGTCACGTTGTAAATTGGCTGCATTGTTTACGCTGCAACTGCGTCACAAAAGTGATGCAATGGCGGCGCTAAAGTGTTGCAAGGGGCTTGTAAATCTGCTCCATCATCTTTCCAGCAACTTCCAGCTATCGACTCTGCTGAACACTGTGAAGAGTTTGCCAAATTCTTCTCCAAAACATTAGCATGCATTGAACTCTCAATGGCTCCCCCACCTCCTCCCCTGACATCAAAGATCCCCCTTCTACCAAAGATGGTCTCCTCACAGCCACACTTCTAAACAATGGTGGCGCATTTAATCTAGGCCTGGGCGGTGAACTCCACTCCGTTTGAAGAATTTGCAGAGTTTTCTGCACGCCGCGCTCCGCAGAGCTTGTGAAGTGCAGAAAACTCCGCTCTGCGTAGTGCAGCGGAGTTTTTTCCCCACTCGCGCTCACAAACAGTAAGTTCGCGAGCACGAGCTGCCGCTCGGGTAGAATGTCTACCCGAGCGGCAGGAAAACCAGCGCGAATGGCAGTTCGCACTGCACTCCGCCACTTGCGGAACTCCGCAGAGTTTTTTGTCACCTAGCGGAGGTCCACGTAGCGAAACTCTGCAAACTACGCCCAGGCCTGCTTTAATCACACCTCCTCAATGAGCCAGAACACCAACTACAACCACATACAAGTGAAAAATAATGCACCCTGGACCAAATTTGAAAATATCTCTGAAGATGAAGTCACCAAAATACTTGCATGCATGAAGCCAACATCACATCTCTCTGACCCTCTTCTCTGCTCTCGCGCCAAAACTCTCAGACACATCATCTCCCCAACATGGACTTAAACCATTAACTCATCTCTATCCAGCAGCTCTATGCCATCCTCCCTTAAAGTTGGCCAAGTCACCCCCTCATCAAAAAGCCTGACGCCGGCCCGAATGACCTCAATATTTACAACCCTATAACCAACCTACCTCTCCTTGCCAAAAGTATTGAAAAATGTGTGCTCTCACAACTTAACAACTACATTGAAAAATTCAACCTGCATGACACCTTCCAATCTGGGTTCAGGAAAGGCTCAGGTACAGAGACTGCAATCCTGAACATCATAGATGATCTACATAGATCCCTAGACGATGGCCAGGCCTGTCTCTTAATCCTCCTGGACCTCTCCATGGCCTTTGATACAATCAACCTCAAAATTCTCCTAAATACCCTCTCACAATGTGCAGGCATCAATAGTAACTGTCTTTCAGTGGTTCACCTCTTACCTGAATCAACGATCGCATCTAATCAAACTAAACAATTCCACCTCATCAGCAGTTTCAGTCAAGACAAGAAATTCCCCAAGGATCAATCCTGTCCCCTGCTTTGTGCAACCTCTATATAGAACCCCTTGCTGTGATCCTGAAACAAGCCAAAATCGCCTACCGTTTCTATACAAATGACACCCAACTATACATCAAAATCTCAACATTTAAAGACAACCAGCACCTAAATAACACCCTTTCCATGCTACAATCCTTTCAGACTAACAACCACTTAAAGCTTAATCCAACAAAACCGTACTCCTCCTCATCCAACCTAAATGATAATCCTACCCTATCCACAACTGACTTGACAACCTAACTGCCCTAAACTGTAAACTTTCTATCTCCAACTCTGTCAAATCACTAGGGATTACAATTCACAAAACCCAGAACATGAAAGACCATATCAATGCCTCTACAAAAGGTGCCTTCTACATGCTGAAACATTTAAAAAAGAAATCAAACCCTTCATCCCCCTGAAGACATAAAGAATGTAGTATAATCCAAAACAACGAATGAAACAGCGACACATTTGAGGATTCTATATGACAAATCATGACGCCCTGTTGAAGTCTACAGGCAGTGGATGAAATGCGTTGGCTGTTTTTATGTAAATCCTGAGAAAAATAAAGGACACTTGGGAAACAAGATTGTTGTGGATTGGACTAATTGGCTACGGAAATTCTCTTTTGCCATGTAGTATAATCCTTAGTTCTCTCTAAACTGGACTACTGTAATGCAACGATCACAGGAACCCTAAAAATCTACCTCATCCCTATGAAAACCATACTCAATGCCGCAGCCAGACTAATCTCTCTGGGGAGAGGCACTTTGATCACATCACTCCCACATTAAAAACTTAAATTGTGTAACAATCAAAGCGAGAAGTATATTCAAAACGGCCTGCATAACCCACAAAGCCCTCTACACTAAAAAACATATCTACCTCACAAATAAACTATCAACAGCTGGCCAAAAGAGACCATGATGAAGCTCAAACACTCTACTTCTGATTCTGCCCAAATTTAAGAAAGAAAAATCACTCACCCTTTCATTCTCCTGGAATGCGCCCAGAATTTAGAATGCTTTGCCACTGGACCTACGTAACACTCATTCATTCCTTCACTGCAGACAAAAGCTCAAACTACTTCTCCTTAAGAAATACCTGAATCCTACCTCCTAAATTAATCATTGTCCCTCGATACACTTCCCCCTCAACCTTCAAAGAGCCTCCAACATCCCTACCTCTGGAAACAATTGTGCATTTTTTTCCTCTTGCCTCTGTAACATCCTACCATCGCTACCTACAAACTACCTCGTTGATCTACTTCACCACCTTGGGTCAAGTTCGTGCTATATAAAACTCAGAAAATAAAATAAAATACATTTGCCAACCAGAAACACAATTTCTAACAGCATGGGTCTACCTTCAATGACACCCCACAGCCTTTGAGGCAGAATATCCTCCTTGCATGCACGCTTAGGGTGCCTTAGCCTTCCTTGGCCACTTGCAGGACACCCATGTGATAGCAGAAGTGAGGCAGTGGCCCTCTGATGAGGGTTACCTCTCTGCATCCAGTCCTCAGAAGTTCAAGAGGAACTCTTCTTCTCTAGGGTCCACCAGCAAGCCCATTTCTCTACTGTACCTCAGAGGAAATAAGTGGGGCACAGCCACTAGCCATGGAGCAGTGAATCCAGAGTCCCATCCAGTCTAAGTCAAGGGTGCTCCAACAACCCAGACAGGGGTTCTTCTTCAGTGTCCTGCAAACTTCATCTTCTTTTCGCTCCTTCTCTCACCTGTGCAGAGGTTTTTTAATGGGGGTGGAAATTTCAAGAAGGCAGGCACCTTTGCCCAATCAAAAGATGAAGCATCATCACTCAACTCCTCTCCTAACCCTCCTGCACAGCATTTTGGGACAATCCAAGGTGATGAGCAACTTGAAGTGATCTGTTTTATAAACCTCGCTGAGAGCTTGAAACCAAACCCCTAATGATCATAGCTACCTGGTCTTTTCCCTTGAAAACTTCAAAGAGGAGCCCCTCCTGTGATTGGCTTCAGAGGTCTGGCCTTCTCCCCTTTGGATGAATCTACCCAGGCCTGGTTCAGTGTAAAAAGTAATTAGCACATACAGATTCAATCCACACTCTTGTGTTTGCCAGGAACAGGCTTCATCACTGGCCCTACTGTGTAAGAAGCCTCTGATACTCTGGCTGACAAGCAGAATAACTAACTTGACTCAGCAGGGAGAACAAAATCCTGAAATCTAAACAGTAGTGGAGACAGAGTAATATGATAAATCTTTGAGCACCAGAAGGAGTGCAGATATGTGTAAATTAATGTCAGATCTGGATTCAAGATCCCATTTTACCATAAGACGGGTGTGTCATCTAAGTCTGTAGGCCTAACTATGACAAAACTGTACTTTAGTGCAGATTTACCCTGTATTGAATAACTCAGTAAAGCATATACTCTTTTTTTGTGAGGCACTGCAGACTTACATTATGTGGCCTACACTAAATCATCACCAATCCTTAAAAGGTCCTTTTTGCTACAGGCTACCTGTGTGCAGATACTGGAATGAGTTGGACGGTAATCCCACTCTCATAGTTCGCTCACTGGTTCACGTGTAGCTATCTCAGAGCTCCTTACCCCAGCTGCACATAATGCTGGCTCGCACTCCCAATCCATTTTAACAAAGTTTACAGTGAGTGAGACTCAATTAGGGAGATTCACTCATAGTAAGTCCAAGAAACGGATAGTCTAAAAGCAAAAAATCCAGGCGGTTAAATGGCAGTCGGAAACCTACTTTCCTACACCATACAATATGTTTTGGTGAAGGATTTACTTCAAAAACATTTTGGGGCCGATTCCGATTCGGGCCGGAATTCTCTCTGACCGAGCCGGACCCGGAGAGAATTCTGACCGAATCGGACCCTAGCAGTCCGACCGAACGAGTACGATGCGTTCGCATGCCATCGGACTCGATTCGGTCGGACTCCCATTGAAGTCAATGGGAGCCTGGCGTACGACGCGTACGCGGGCTCCCATTGACTCAATGGGTGCGAGGCGGTCAAGGGTGCCCCCTACAGCGTGTACGCGTCCATGCTCATTGCGGCGTACATGCACAGGTAGGGGGGACCCATGGGTCCCCCCTGTGTGCGACTCGCGTGCCTACACGTACAGGGGGGTCCGACGCGGACCCCCAAAGTCCGGCTCCGACAGCTTTTTCAAGCCGGACGGCGCGAGTCGATCGGAGTGGTCGCGGCACCCATCGTACTTACCCGGCCGGGAAACGTCTCCATAGCGCGGTGCGAGTCGTGTCCATGCGAGTCGGTCGGAGCGTGTTGAAGCCGCGTTCGAGTCGGTCGGAGATTTCGCGGGTGCCTGCATCGTACTCGCTCGGCCGGACCCGCGTACGATTCGGTCGGGAAACAGGGCTCCGAATCGGATCCGGTAAATCCGAATCCGATTCGGAGCACTACCGGCCGAGATCGGAATCGGCCCCTTTGTCTCTGTAATTTGATTTAGGGGCTCATGAAAATATTAATCCCAGGTTTTTGTTCAATAATATTTCATTGGTGTGTTTCAGTAGTCCACATTCAACATTTATCTACACATATTAATAGGGATAGATTAGTTATATCAAATAGGATTTAAGTTATTTAATATTTTTTATAAAAAGACACATTTTTAGAAATACAGGCCAGTGATGACCAAATAACACCTAAAATAGCAGAAACAAAACATTCATGCTACATCCAAAAAATGTATCTCTTCTAGTGTTTATTTCATATAATTGCAATCCACAATCATATTCCTATGTATATATGTATATTATAGTACAGATAGACCACATTTTCAACACAAGGATGTTCACATTTAGATCTCTCCCATTTCAAACACGCACAACACGGTCACCAGGACAAGGGTTAACCCATAAGTATTGGCCTCACAGCAATAACAATAATTCCAATTTATTACTTATCCAGTTTTGGTAAGTCATCAACTTTGAAACATTCTTTTTAATACTATTCAGGTCACAGATAAAGAATGAGTTCTATTGCACAAATTAATAATTCATCATCAGTTTTATTCATACTCATAAACAATAGGTTATCAACAAATATAGATGTGTATTTGTTTTATACACATTAGTAAACAAGTCTGGATATCAAAACATCATTGGATTTCTACTCAGAATAATGCATTTATGCTTAAGACCATGACCACTTTTCTTTTTATCAAGTACAACAAATTGACTAACATCGCATTTGTAGATGAAGTTATGTTTATTAAAAAGGACTGTGATCCTTAATGAAGAAGTGTAACTAGGACTATGCAGGTAGTCAAAAATCATTTCTTTTGCCATGTGTTTCCTGTAGCATTTTAGGATCCAGACAGTCAGACTACGTTAGGCCCGAAGCCCCAATATGTACGTAGTTGATGTCCTGTGCCAGGTTACTGTGGTCTTACCTACCAATTAAAAATAATGTCATGACAGTTTAGCCAATTTTGCACCATGTTTTGGGTACAAGAGTATTACATCTGCAGACTGAACTCGCCAGAGAGGGCCTTGATTTGGAGCCAGCAATGGCATAGTCATCTAGAGCCACATCAGAAGACAGGAAAGCAGCGTGGTAACATTCAGGATTTCCTATATGCTTTGCCTAGGTTTGTAGGCCAGCTTTGGCATGTGCAGGGCCATGGTAGCCCTGAAGACGTTTCGCTATGAAGTCCAGGGTGTCGGGTAGAGAGTTTTGTAGTGTAGCTCCTATTTCCCTAATAGGCTCTGCGCATTGGAATAATATATCCTATAGGTTTGACATAGGACTAAGGTCAGTATGTCCCTATCGAGTATATTAAACTTAATTACTTGTGCCAGCTAGCTCAGGGCCACTAGAAACTCCTTGACAACAAGAAGGGAGTAGTTTCTGGCAGCCGCAAAACATGACCACTGTGTTTCCCTTTAGAAACAATAGATAACTATTTCACTCAGCTCAGTCGTGCATGCTTAGTTTTCTCCAAGTTACACAGAAAGAAATAGACGGGCGTTTCAATAAAGGATTTATTGAACAGTCTTGTTTCTGGTGTAAGTAAAATGTGTTGTTACGATCACAAGACAGTATGCGAGATAAATAATGTACAGTGTGAGCAGTAGAAATAAATAATACTGCGAGAGCATTATCTTTTAGTACATATGCTGTTACACAAATAACACAGACTAAAAATGCGAGTACTCATACGATGTGTTGCTAAGCTAGTTCTACCCCAATGTACCTAACCTAACCTAGGTGTAGGAAGAGGGAAGAAGTAGGTGAAGTATTCCTTACTATGGTATACTAAGAGTATGTTACGTCTAGTATGCCTAGTATGCCAAGAGTCCCTCTAGGTTCTAGTCAGCTCCATACCTGAAGAATGAGAGAGGTAGGAATCTCTTTGCCAGACTCGAACTCCAACACCCCGCAAGGGAAGTCAGATCACTGGAAGCTGGACTCTCTGCGTGCAGGGATGATAGCGTCTTCTCAGTGCGTCAGGCCGGGAAACGGGCTCCTCTGAAGTCGAGGTCTCCTCTGGTTTACAGGGGCTAGGGAAGGTATATTTATACCTGAGAGCACCTAAGAATGTTAGTATTGACGTGAGTTGGACAGCGAAAGACGTCATGAATGAACCCCTAAGGAATAATGGTTCATGCATAATATATGAGTCCTTGAAGAAATCAATAGTCCTGGACTAGGGAAACTCCCGCAGCCTAAGGGTCTGTTCTTCATGAACTCGTTGTGACGTTAGAGTGGACGGATGTCAGAGACCATGCCTGTATTTGGAGTGCACGGTTTAATGCCTAAATAAGGGCTGGGATTTTATGCCTATATAAGGGCAGGGCGAATTGTGCCTATATAAGGACATGATACTGGAAAGCCTGTTTATGGATACCCTAAGAGGAATACAACAGTTTGGAGGATGGATTATGATGGTACAGAGAATCAGAGATTGCAGTTAGTTCAAGGGCAGGATGATGGGCATCCAATCTCTCTACTTGCACCTACCATACAAGGAAAAGGCTATATTCTTGTGACAGTGAAGGTAGTTACGGCTATATTCATTTCTAACCATGATCGCCATCTTCCTAGTTTGTTGTACCAGTGCTTGCATAATATATGAGTCCTTGAAGAAATCAATAGTCCTGGACTAGGGAAACTCCCGCAGCCTAAGGGTCTGTTCTTCATGAACTCGTTGTGACGTTAGGGTGGACGGATGTCAGAGACCATGCCTGTATTTGGAGTGCACGGTTTAATGCCTAAATAAGGGCTGGGATTTTATGCCTATATAAGGGCAGGGCGAATTGTGCCTATATAAGGACATGAAACTGGAAAGCCCGTTTATGGATACCCTAAGAGGAATACAACACCCACTCCTCTTTCGTGTTTACGATAATACTAAAATGCTAAACATTTAAAATGCTAAACATTAAAATGGAGTACCGCATATTTCTAAAATTTTTCATAAAACCATTTAAAAAGGCATTTAAAAAACCTATTAGAATGCAAAAGGTACTGTACATTTGAAGCATTGCTTTTCATTACAGGCATAAAGTTCGAAAATAAATGCAATTGGAATGAAATAAGCAGTAATATTTACATGTGACAAAAAATGATCGATAAGTTTCTCAAAAATCAAAGTTATTTCATGTCAAGAAAATTAATGAACTGGTTTAGACACACAAGATGACTAAGTGTCCGTGGAAGGTCTGTAAAGTCTGTATTATAAGGCTAGTTCTACTTTAAGCAGATTGATGTGCCATTTTCGTTCAAAAAATGGGGAAAAAGTTCAATTTTGGTAGAGTTCCAAGTTGTTTAAAAATGAAGGCCAAATTATCACTGCATCTCTGGAACACTGTATGCCGAATCAGAGTTAGTTCACGGGTCTGGTGTAAACATGAGATCATCTATTTCAATAGACAAAACATCATCCACTGTTGTTGGTGTTAGTTGGAACACCTCGTGTAGCAGATTAATTGCACAGAGATGGGAAGCACCGCTTTCATCATAGGTTGCCTCAGCAATGTCCGCGTCCATTGTTACCTGTGTGCCTGTAGACCTTTCTCGTACATCAGCAGCAGCCGGAAGCGTCTGTGAGATCTCAATGAATGCTGACATCAGGATAGGAAGCCTCTGGGGACAACACAGAGCATGGGCCGTTATCGGGTCCAGCAGAGTATCGACATTCGTTGGCGTAGCTGATGGAAATGTTAGACAGGTGTCCAACACGCATTCTTCACCGCATAGCAGGCATCGTAGAACAGGTAAGATGCAATCTTGCCAGATTGGTCTGAACGACAGGAACCAAGTTGTATTAAGGTCCCGTAGACGAGTCATGCCAAAAAGCTTTACTATTTGCTCACGGCACTTTCTGTTCAGGAGAGCTTTCTCCATTTCGCTCGGAGTGATGTCTGCGAATAGGCTGGCCATAGCGCAATAGCAGGAAGAGAAATAGAATTCCGGCAACAAGTGCTAGAATTAATGGTATGCCACCAAACACCGAATGTGCAAAGTTCGGGATGATTCCGAGTATTGCCTGGAAAGGTGCTAACAGACCTGAGCAGATGCTCTTAAATACATGTACAATTCCGGTTGTATCAGACATGTTAAAGATACGTGATATCATTTCCACGAAATGTATAGGGCAGTTTGTACGTATTAAAGTCTGTATCTCAGCCGAAGTCCTTGCTATTTGTAGATCATAGGTTTCTTTGGTCGAGGTCAAAGGCACTGTTTGCTGTAAAAGCATGGCTTTCATTCTGCTTAGAGTATCAAATCTTATAAAAGAGACGTTCAGCGAAGGCTATAGAGGCGACTCCCTGACTGTGTCTATTGGGGCAAACAATACTTGCAAACAGCAAGTGACCCTGGAGTTGACCGTTACTAGATAGGGGATGCCTGGCAGCATTCCGCAGCAGCTCTGATCATTCAACATGAGGTAACTCCCATTAAAAAGTTGTCCAAACGTCGGATTAATCACAGCAGCTGGAGTACCCTGCTGATGGCAAGACAAATTTTCCACTGAACCATTACAAGCCCGTGCAAGGAAATGTCTTGACATATAAGTGAACCACTCAGTGCAAGTTTACAGTTTGAACCGCTCAAAAACACTTCACGATCCCCACTCCAACATCTATATGTATACGGTAAATCCCAAGATGTCTTAATGTATTCCTTACCCAACCTTTCATATTTGCCTGCTTACATTTGTCTGAGGCAATACTGAAACTGAAAAGTACTCACAGGTAACGTTATTTTGCCATGAATAAGCCATTCTGTAGCTGGTTTTTCTGCCACAGTGAATGGTAACTTTTCCAATTTTTCAATGCTCAGCACTGTATACTTTGCTCCTCTTTGTGCCAGTTCTATCTGTTTATCAGTGAGATTGTATTCTGCAAACAGAGCCGTTGTGTTGATGAAACGCCAAGGCACATAGCCCGCTCGCAAAGATTGCAGCGTCCAGCTTAATAACATAATAGAACGTAATTGAGATTGGCCTTGTTGTAACATCGCCAAATCTTGTTCTAGAATGTCGATAGCAGAGGATACAATGCCATCCAATGAATATATTCTGGAGGACAAAGTTGTTAACCCATTGTCGACCACAGAGAGTGTTTTCTCTAAATTAATACGATCAAGTTCACGTATTCGTTCTGCAGCCTCTATCTGTGATACCTTCCAAGCTTCATTATAAGCAGCATAAATGCCGGCATATATGAAACGTTTTTGACGCGGTTTTCTTGGTCCAAGCAAGAATTCCCTAAGGTCTGCGTCCTTTTAAGTAAGGTTAAGTGTTGTTTCACATCCTGTAGTGTAGACTTATGCAGCCAATCGAGGCATAATTTTCCTACACTGTATGTTGTTACTACCCCCGGATGTTGTCTTTGGACGTATCTTGGGTCTGGCCTATGAATAGTAAACCCCTGAGTTTTATTCAGGAATCTTTCCTGACAGTTATTCGTGTCTGTGGGCCAGATCAACCATTTTTTCCAAGTAGGATTAGATCTGTTGAGTTGTAGTATATTGTCAACTGTCACCACTGCCTGTGTATCGTTATCTCTGGCAGGTGTTGGTACAGAAGGTGTGTTCATCTCTTTTATCTTGGCTAGTCCAAGACAAGATGTTTGTTGGATGGTTTCATTCAAAAACATTATTTGTTCAGGGATGATGCAGGCTCTAAATAAAGCTTCTATCCCCTGCACTTGCCAATCTTTAGTACCCCAGACTGTTTTGGTGTCTATTGTGTCTTTCCAAAAGTCAAAACCCTGTCTAGACAGTTGGGCATTAAATAATGCAGAATAAATCTGTTTTGTATTTGTTAACATAATTTTCAGTCCTGTCTTGTTTACATTTTTATAGTAAAACATTTCTGGTTCAGATGTATTGTATCCTGAAAAATATGGAAACTTATTAGCAAATGTTTTTGAACTACCTTTAGGTGGTGTTGGACAATGTTCCCATTGGTTAAACATAAACACATTTCTTGGATATGCAGCTTTATGCAAATAATGATGACCATAGTGATTATAACAATACAGTTGTTCATAGTCTGATGAACCTTCTAAATATTCATTTTTAGAAAATGCAGCAGATTTTTCTAAGTCAAACATTATATCATTGACAGTCTCAAAGTCTCAATCATCTGAATAGGTACTGGACGTAATTAGATCACTTAGTGAAATGTTAAACAAATGTGGAATGTTCAATTGTTCATTCGGGCCGAAGATATCATAATCTGTTTTGTCCCACACTATACCATCCTGTATAGGAACAGCTGTGATGTTCACTGATGATAAGTCTCTTGCTTCACGATGGGAAGATTTATGAGGGTTCAAAAGTACGTTCACGTCTTTTCCTTCAGTGTTCACATGGATATATCTGCCACTTATAAGCACGCTTACAGTTGTTACCAAAGCTAGCCAGAGCAGGAAAACAAAAAGTCCAGATGTAATCCAGAGTTCAATCCATGGAGAAACCAAATAAGTCTTTTTCAGAAAGTGAAGAAAGTCTTGTACTTGCTGCTTGAATTTCAATGACACTGGCGTCGTTTCAGGTTCACTCGGATCTTCTGAGAACGTATCAAAGTTAATGAAATAGCCAGAAGCAGTTCTGTCAATTGTTGGAATTGCATCAGGATTTGTAGAAATCACTGGAACCAGTTCATCACTTGTTACGTTGGTGTAGACAGGTGTATTTGGACGAACTGTTACTTGGTGTTCAAGAGGGATAAGTTCCATAGCGTTGTTGCTTAGTCCTCCATCTGTTACAGCTGAATTCTCGATTGTTATTAGTCTTTCAGTCTGAACCTCTTGGATAGTAGCGAGAGGAGTGCGTCTGCTACTAGGTCGGAGTCCACGAGGCCTACTATTTAGTATTGGCCACATACTGTGGTTTGATCAGGTCGATGGACACAAATCTTTTCTCCTTTCTTCCAGCAAGGGGCGGCAGAAGTACTGTTCTTCTTCCTTGAACTGCTAGGACAGGCACTGGTTGTCTATAAGAAGGTCCAAATTCCTTCCTGTCCGCAATTTGTTCTCTGACTAGATCCCCAACTTTTGGAATCCAGACAGGCCTTGCTGGGACAGCCGGTTGATCCCCAGTGGTGGTTGACTGTAGGAATACGTTGCTTTGTTTCGTTCTTAACTTGTTTAAGTCCTGTAAAACAGCCAAACGATCTTTGATATCAAAAGGTTTATTTTCCACCACTGTGCCTACGTGTTCAAGGTCTGGTACCCACATTCTTGTCCCAAATAGGATCTCATATGGAGTGACCCCCCCTAGAGAACTTCTTGGAAGATTGTTCAATGAGCGCTGAACCCCACTAAGGTGTTTGACCCACCCATCACCTGAACCTAATACCCTAGCTTGGCCTAAGTTAAGTGCATGATGGCTTTAGCAGGGGAGTCCAGGTTATTGTAGCCCCACACAAACCACTGAACATACCTGCTGGTGTGGTGTCTGTGCTTTCTGGGTTACTAATAGTCCTGTAAAAGGTTCAGGGATGCAGTGGTAATTCAAACTTAATCTCACTGTTTAGACTAGCACACACAGGCACTGCACCAAGAAAAGACACGTTAATAGTTTGTAAAAGTGTTTAATTTCAACAGTCCTAATCTGTTGCTTAGTGCATGAGTAATAACCACACAGACTATAATTAAAACAGCACTAAAGCATGGTACTAGCAAGCAGAATAAAATGAACATTTCTAACATAATTGGAATATTACTAGGAGCCTACCACTTTCAAACTACATGTATGTGCTACACTATGAGAGCATGGAGTACCTAACTTACCTCTATGGTTTCTTGGGGCCTAGCGTACTCCATACTTCACTGCAGATCAGCTGTGTTTATCAGACTTCAGCCGGGAGAGAGTGTTCCCTCCACAGGAAAACACAAAATCAGCTGGTATCAGCTCCTCTCATCTTTGTATTGACTCTTTGAATAAGAGTGGGTGGTACGGCAGTCTGGCACGACCTCTCATGATAACCTTGTGGCAATTCATGTTTTTTTTTATAGGGCTGACCACTTACTTTTAGCCCACAATGGGGGACTTTCTAATCGTAAACAGCATGATGAACCAGCATGATTAAAATAAGAAAATTTGAACTACATGTTTATATTACACATCGACTGTCAGAAATGAAAACATAGATATCACCTAGTTCGTAGCAGACTCCTGTCACCGTATGTGATTGCAAAGTTATTTTTTAGATGAATTAACACTTTCACACGTTCTGTGAAAGATAATGACGTGCTGAATGTAGACAAAAGGCAGGCAAGCTAACTTAACCTGCTCAAACTGAAGTCTGGCCTTGGGAGTTTTAAGACACCCCAGCTCGTAAATCTGAGTATGACGTAATTGAATACATCTAGGGAATTTGTTTTGTATGTCTAAACTAGAAAAAAATATGTAAAATCCATGCCCTTAAAAGAAAGAAATTTAAAACTTCACATCTAAAATAATTCAAATAATAAAAAGAGAATGAATGAATATATGCAAAACAGCATAAAATAATCATAAAATTATACATTAAGCTTTGTATGCATACTTTTCTTTCAAGCCTTGCATGTTTCAAGCAGAATTCTAAAAACATTGAGCCTGATTTAGATGTTGGCAGGCCTGTGACGGAGTGGTCTTTTCAGGCGGTCTTCCTGCCTGCTGCCCTGGGGGTCCATTTGCCCGATTTAGATGCTGGCTGCCAATGGGAGAGAAGACAGTCGTGGACCCACTGACTCCACCAAGACTTCGCTCCCTGCCCCGAAGGCGGGATGGGTTGCAGCAGGCAGCAGCAGTACTCCAGCCAGGATTCCGCCCTTCAGATTTGGATGTGGGCTGTTTCGAAAGGAATTCCGGCGGGAATCCCTCCTACTTTGAGTCGGTGGAATGGGACGAAAAGGGGTGAAAGCTTCCCTTTTTTCGGGATACAGCCTGTGATTTCATCCTCCACTCCTTCGCCAAGTTCCCCCTTACCTGCAGCACCTTGAACACGACAGACTGGCACCCCGTTTTGACAGACCCGAAGGCAGGTTTTCGTGGAGTGTGTGTAGGTATACATTGCATGGTATGTGTAGGTTGGTGGAGTGCAATGCTGAATGTACAAAATGGGCTCACTACACATAACCTATATACACAATATATATGTGTCTTATGTCAATAAAAAATGTTACTTACCTGTCTCCCAACCACCACAGTCGCCCACCATCAGTACTGCACCGACAGGGCAACGCCAGCCCAACGGGAACATCCAAATTTGCCCAGTGCAACCCGCCGGCGAGATAGTTACGGTGGGCGGTTCATCAGCACAGAAGACCACCAGCGGGGTGGTCTTCTGTCTATCGTGTATACATCTAAATACGGCCAGCAGAAGACCGTTGGCTCTGCGGAGTACTCAGTCTTGCCGTCGGTCGGACCGCCAAGATCTATAGCAGGCCCTTTATATCACTTTAAAAGATATTAATATATCAGTATATCAATTAAGAAGAGATGATTTTCGATAATTAAGTACACTTGACATAATATTAAAATGTGCTAAATGGAAAAATACTGCGGCTTGGCTTGTTGAAAGAAAAAATAGTCCAAAGATATCTCTCTTTTTCAAGGGGATTCATGACAGTCTTTTTTACTTAATATCCATTTCTTGGTCAGATGGTTGAATTGTGACTCTCTGTCCCCCAATAACGATCCAAATTTCTTAAAGAAATTCCCCTGTTTCCAGAGTGAGGACAGGTCCCATCCTTTGGCTTTCTATTTTTCACAATCCCCCAAACAACTCCAGAAAAACCTAATAACAACCAAAAAACTGAACCATTCAGTGAATTTCAATCAGAATCTGACCATACAGGGATAGGAGTATTGGAAAGAAAATATTGATGAAAAAAGTATCTGAGGAACCAATTATTTTCAAGTCCAAGTTTAAAGAAGCCTTATTCCGAACATGCATTATACCCAAAGAAATGATTTTCCTGAATGAAACAATCCAGCATACTACCACCCACTCATGCACTCGTACAACCACTTACACACCCATTCATACACCCACACAGTTACTCAAACACACAGTAACACACTGATACAACTACTTACATATCTACTTACACACTGATATACAACTCACACACCCTTTCATACATCCATACAACCACTCACACACCCATGCAACCACTCAAATACCTATTCAACCACTCACACACCCAAAAAAACACTCAGTCACCCATTCACAGACTTATACAGCCACTTACACACCCACTGACAAACCTATACAGTAACTCACAAACCCACTGCCAGACCTATACAGCCACTCACAAACGCACATACACATCCATACAGCACTCACATATCCAGCCACACATCCATAAAGCCACTAAGACACCCACTCACACACTGATACAGTGACACAGCCACTCAGATGGCATATGTTGAACTCTCAAATATATACCTGACACCTATGAAGAGGAACCGCCACATCTTGAACTGCTGTTCATGTCCTCTGCACTTACACACGAAATACAATAACATGCTGCAAAGTCTGCTTCATTCCTCCTCTCTTGCTTTCAGAGAAATTATTTCTACGCTGAATGGACTAATAACTTTTTTGAGAGAAGACAAGGGTACCCCAATATGTGAACCTGGCGTGGCGAGATATTTAGGAAACAGTGGTTCAGGTGTGGCCTAAATGGTCCAAAGCGAGAAAGTGACCCAACAGGGAACACTTGGTTCTAAGATTTTGAAATTAATTCATGAGGGAGCAAAGGAAAGATCAAAAGAAAGGTCATGTAAGTCAGATAAATGATAAACATTTATTTTACAATTTTTGTATAGTATTCAGGTGCTCACATATATTTAAGTGGAAGGAAGCGTGACATGCAGGGTGATAGTGAGGTTTAAAAAGGCATCGCATTGACAACAGTATAATGAGCTCCACAGTTATTTTACAAAGAGTAATAGGAGTTCATGTTGTATGGTGGTCGACGGCGTTTCAAACCCAATAAGTGGGGTTCATCTTCAGGACAAGGGTGAGCAAGCTGAATTAAAGGGAAGGAAAATCATCCTAGGCCCATTCGTCTGTTAATGATGTGTATAAGATTTGGGATAACTCCGAGGACTGTTTGAAAGGTGCTTAGAAAACCTGACCCTATGGTCTTAAATAAGTGTACAATACCACTCGTATCAGACATGGTAAAGATACGACCCACCATTTCTATGAAATGAAAGAAGCAGTTTGGACGAATAAGTGCTTGTATCTCGGTCGAGGTCCTTGCCACTTGAAGATCAAAGGTCTCTCGAGCTGAGGTTAAGGGTACAGTTTGCTGTAAAAGCATGGCTTTCATTCTGCTCAAAGCGTCAAATTTTATAAAAGATATCTCTAGCGAAGGCCACAAAGGCGCCTCCCTGACTCTACTTGTTGGGGGAAACAATACTTGCATACAGCAAGTAACCCTGGCGTTCACGGTGACCAGATAGGCGATGCCCAGAAGCATGCCACAGCAACCTTGATCATTCAGCATCAAGTAGCTCCCATTTGAGAGTAACTCGAAAACTGGCGTGATCACGGCAGCTGGAGTTCCTTTCATGTGGCAAGACAGATTCGACGCCGAACCATTACAAGCTCCGTGTAAAATAATGTCTTGACACATGAGAGAGCCGCTTAAAGCGTTCCTGCAGTTTGTACCACTCAGGAATACTTCACGATCCCCACTCCGGCACCGAAATTTATATGGTAATTCCCAGGATTCCTTAATGTATTCTATACCCAATATTTCATATCTGCCTGCCTGCTTTTGCTCAAGGCAATACTGAAACTGAAAGGTCGTGACGGGAGAGTGATATGGCCGTGGATTAGCCTTTCTGTTGATGGTGATTCCGCCACTGTGAATGGTAGCCTGTCCAGTTTTTCAATACGCAGCATTGTATATTTAGCTCCCCTTTGTGCCATTTGTATCTGTGTATCTGTTAGATTGTATTCAGAAAACAGAGACGTACTGTTTATAAAACGCCAAGGCACAAAGCCTGCACGCAAAGATTGCAGCGTCCAGCTCAATAACATAATAGAACGTAACTGAGATTGGCCGTGTTGTAATATGGCTAAATCCTGTTCCAGTATGTTGATAGCAGAAGATACAATGTTGCCCAATGAATATATCCTGGAGGTCAAAGTTGTTAACCCATTATGTACCATAGCTAAAGCTTTTTCTAAGTTTATACGGTCTATTTCCCGTATTCTCTCTGCGGCCTCTTGTTGGGAAATCTTCCAGTTTTCATTATAGGCAGCATATATGCCTGCATATATGAAACGTTTTTGACGTGTTTTCCTGGGTCCTAGTAAAAAGTCCCTAAGATCCATGTCAAGTGAGAGTAAAGATAAGTGTTGTTTCACTTCTGCAAGTGTTGAGGTTTCTAGCCAACCGAGGCACAACTTCCCAACACTGTAGGATGTCACTACCCCTGGATGTTCTCTCTGTACATAACGTGGGTCTGGCCTATGGATACTGAGTCCCTCGGTGATGTTCAGGAATCGCTTATGACAGCTATTCGTGTCTAAGGGCCACACCACCCACTGTTTCCAATTTGGGTCTGTTCTATTGTACTCTAAGATGTCATCCACTTTTGCCCCTTCTTTTGTAGTTGAATTCTGCCACACCCCATATGTCGGTGTTGGAAACCTAGGGGTGTTCAGGTCCTTGCTCTTGGCTAGTCCAAGACAGGATGTCTGTTGCACAGTATCATTTAAAAAGATCATCTGCTGTGGAATGAGGCATGCTCTAAATAGTGCCTCTGTACCCTGGACTTGCCAGTCCCTTGAACCCCAAACTGATTTTAAGTCAATTTCGTCTTTCCATAGGTCGAAACCCTGTTCAGACAATTGGGCCAAAAAGGAAGCAGAGTAAATCTGTTTAGTGTTTGTCAACATAATTTTCAGTGCTGATGCTGGTGCAACCTTGTAGTAATATGAGGCTGGATCTGTGGTGTTAAACCCTGAAAAGTATGAAAATTTCTGTGCAAACGTTTGTGAACTACTTTTTGGTGGTGTTGGGCAATGTTCCCACTGATGGTACTCAAAAACATTCCTAGGTGAAATGGATTTGTGCAGGAAATGATGACCATAATGTTGGTAACAGTACAATGTGTCATAATCTGAAGAACCCTCTAACATTTCATTATTAGAAAATGCAGCAGTTTTCTCTAAATTAGACAACATATTATTAACTGTCTCAGAGTCCCAATCATCAGAAAATGTACTTGAGGTAATGATATCACTTAATGAAATTTTAAATATATGATTAATTTTTAAAAGTTCTGTCCGACCAAATATGTTAAAATCAACCTTGTCCCATACTATACCATCCGGTATAGGAACTGCTGTAATGTTCACTGATGACAAGTCTCTTTGCTCACGATGTGATGATGGATGTGGCTTCAGTAGTATGTTGACCTTTTGGGCTGTGGAGCTTTGTTGAAGATAGCGTCCATTAATAAGCATTCTAAAAGTTAGTACTAAGCCAAGCCAGAAAAGAAAAACAATATCCCAGAAATTACCCAGAGTTCAATCCAAGGCGATACCAGGTATGTCTTTTTTAGAAAGTGAAGAAAGTTCTTTATTTGTTGCTTGAATGGTGTTTTGGCTGGCGTCGTTTCCGGCTCGCTTTGATCCAGAGAAAACGTATCAAAGTTCATGAAATAGCCAGAAGCAGTTCGATCAATTGTAGGAATTGCATCGGGATTAGTTGAAATGTTATTTTGCTCTTGACAAGGCATGTTGACGTAGACTTCTGTATTAGGTCTAATTGCAACTTGTGAATTATTCTGATGTTCATTTTGAATTTGAATGTTTGGTTCAAGTGGAACAAGTTCCATTGCATTGTTGCTTAGTCCTTCATTCCTTACAGGTGGCTCTTCAAACTTGATGAGTCTTTCTGTTTGAACTTCTTGGATTGTAGCTAGAGGAGGGCGTCTGCTACTGTGGAGACCACGAGGCCTACTGCTTATTATCGGCCACATAGTGTGGTTTGATTAAGTCGATTGAGACAAATCTTTTCTCCTTTTTACCGGCAAGAGGCGGCAAAAGTACAGTTCTTGTTCCTTGTACTGCAAGGACTGGTACAGGTGTTCTGTATGAAGGTCCAAATTCCTTTTTGTCCACAATTTTATCTCTGACCAGATCCCCGACTTTTGGGATCCAGACAGGTCTTGCCGTGTCTGCCTTGACTTCCCCAGTGGCGGTCTGCTTTAGTCGGACATTGCTTTGTTTTGTCCTGGATTCATTTAGATCCTGTAAAACAGCCAAACGATCATGGATATCAAATGGTTTTTCATCCGCCACTGCGCCTTCACAATCAAGATCAGGTACCCATATTCGTGTCCCAAAGAGGACTTCATATGGAGTGACACCCCCTAGAGAGTTTCTTGGCTGGTTGTTTAACGCCCGCTGTACCCCATAAAGGTGTTTGACCCAACTACCGCCCTTGCCTACTACCCTAGCTGTTAAAGATTGCTTTAAGTCCCGGTTTTTCCTCTCCACAACCGAATTTCCCTTGGGATGGTACGGAGAGGAGTACCGCAATGCTACGCCCATTCCATCCATGGCCTCTTTGTAAGCCCGAGAGCTAAACGCAGGGCCTCGGTCAGAATGTAACGTGCTAACTGCGTATGTGCCGATAAAGACTCGCAAATCTTTTATAACAGTTCAAGTGTCAGCCAAGCACTGAGGCCATACCCATAGGAACCTCGAGCAGGAATCCACTGCAACCATGATATAATTATAAGCCCCGTCCATTTGTAAGGGGCCGCAGTGGTCCAAGTACACACATGCGAGAAGTTTGTCTGATTTTAGTAATGGCGTCTGCGCGGGTTTCGCTACCGTGGAGCCTTTCATGTTATGTTATGTTATGTTAATTTAATTTGTATTGCGCACAGATACTCGAGAGTGTCCCGGCGCGGAGCATAGAGAGGCAACCATCAGAGATTTATGCAAAGAGATATGTTTTCAGGTTTTTCTTGAAGATCAGCGGGTCCTGAATGTTCCGGAGGGTGAAAGGGAGACCGTTCCAGGCAACAGCAGCTTTCCGAGCTAGAGAGCTGCCTCCCAGCCTCTGACATTTAAAGCGGGGGACCTGGGCGAGGCGCTGGGACAAGGAGCGCAGATATCGCGCTGGAGTGTAGAAGGTAAAGCGTTTTTGCAGGTAGATGGGGCCACACCCATGAAGAACGCGATGGGCCATGACCAAAGATTTAAATTTGACCCGGTCGGCTACAGGAAGCCAGTGCAAAGAACGCAGATGGGGTCTCATACTAGTCCTAGCGGGAATTTCAAAAAGGAGTCTGGCTGCCGCATTTTGGACCACCTGAAGTTTTTTTAACAGATAGCCCTGGATGCCCACATAAAGAGCATTGGCGTAATCCAGCCGAGACAAAATAAGGGCGCAAATGACAGTCTCTTTCGCCACCCTAGGCAGGAGAGGGAGAAACTTCCTCAAAGATTTCAAAAGGCCAAAGCAGGTCCCAGCAAGTTTCTTAATCTGTGTAGCGAAGGAAAGATTCTCCTCAAACCACACCCCCAGGTTCTTGGCGGGCTTCCCTGTAGAAGTGGGGATAGGGAACTCGGGGCCAAAGAGTTTCTCTAAAATTCGAGGGAAACTTTCCATATTGGAGAATCTCCGATTTATCCTCATTGCACGTAAGTTGTGCGGCAGCTAGCCAATGAAAAATGGAGGACAGACAGTGTTGAGCAGAGGAAACAGAGTCCACATTGTTATCCCAAGTGAAAAGAAGCTGTGTGTCGTCCACGTAGGCCATGACCTTAGCCCCAAGTTCCTCTGCCAGGTACACCAAAGGTGTGACATAAATTTTAAAAAGGAGGGGGCTAAGGGAAGACCCTGTGGGACACCTGTGGTCACTGCCTGGGAAGAAGAAGAGGACGGTGGAAGCCATATCTGCTGAGCCCGTCCTTCCAAGAAGGATCTGAGCCAGCCCCAAACAGCACCTGACACCCCGATCTCGGTTAGACGCGAGAGGAGGAGGGAGTGGGGGACAGTGTCGAACGCCGCCAACAGGTCAAGCAGAATTAGTGCTACCTTCCCGCCGGCGTCCAGACACTCCCTAATTGCCTCCGAAACCTCCACTAGGGCAGACTTGGTACTGTGGGAGACTCTGAACCCTGACTGGGCTGGATGCAGCAGGCCCTCTCTCTTGACAAACTCCATGAGTTGTCTGTTCACCACCTTCTCGCACACCTTTGCCAAGCCGGGTAGAAGGGAGATGGGGCGGTAGTTCACTGTGTTAAGTGGGTCGAGCGACAACTTTTTTAAAAGAGGCAAAATCTTGGCCTGCTTCCAAGCCTCTGGAACGCAGGCAGCCTGAAGAGACAAATTGATGATACCATTCACCTCATTATTAATGGTCTCAGCAACTGCTGTCAACATTCTGGCCGGACAGGGGTCCGATGGAGAGCCAGACTTCAGGCCTGTAAGAATTTTAAGGGACTCAGAAAGGTTCACAGGCTTAAAGACATGCAAAGAATGGTCGGGATCAGCAGGTGGTGACACCACAACTGCCCCAATGCCCTTGTCGCAAGAGGAGAAGGCCGCCTGAATAGAAAGGATTTTATCCCTGAAGAAATTGGGGAGGCTCTCGCACCAAGTGTCTGTGGATGGAGACTCCCTAGATAGTGCGGCAGGGGATGTAAAACTCTGCACAATAGAAAAAATTTCTTTAGCGTTGTTTCTTAGCCGATTCAATGTGAGTTGCATAGAATTGCCTTTTGGCCTGAGTTATTGCCCCATAGTAGATTTTTTGTTTAAGACGGAGCTTCTGCTTGGCTGTAGGGCAATATTCGCTGCGACGCCAAGCACGCTCGAGGATCTTGCATTTATGTTTGATTGCTTTGAGGTCGGGAGTAAACCAGGGTTTAGATGGAGAATCCCTAGACAGCATTGGACATGGTGACGAAGCAAGCGAATCCACTGCACTGGAGACCCAGTTAGTAAAATCAACAAGCCGGCCCTCGAGATCCCCCGAGAGGGTGGGCCTGGAAGCTTCCAAGGCCTGGCTGAGCACAAGAGGGTTGATTTTGCCTGCCAAAGGCTGGTTTCCCATACGAACGCACTGATGGCTCGCCATTAATAACTTCCCAAGAAAAATACGTTAAAAAGTGGTCGGACCATGAGACCGGACGTGGATCCTCCAACCAAATGGGAAAATTGGTGCAAATAGGGTCTAGTATATGGCCTGCCTGGTGGGTGGGAAGATTAACCCACTGAGACAGTTGAGCCAGGTGCAGGGTGTCCAGACAGTCAAGCGAATCCTTGTTATCTGCCTGATCAAAGTGAATATTGAGGTCTCCTAACACCATGTAATGGGAGAATTGCAAGGCTCGAGAAATAACAGCATCGCCCCAGGCTTCCAAAAAGGGGCCCACCGGACCAGGGGGCTGTAAATCAGGGAGCCTCCCAGAGTGAAATGAGCTGAGAAGCGAATACTAAAATCAAGGGCCTCACAGTCACCCCAGGAAGTAACATCACCCCTGCGAAGGTCCCACTTATTCTTATAAATGATGGCCACTCCTCCCCCCCTCCCCTTTGGGCGATCGGCTCTGGAGAACTTATAGCCCTCGGGCGTAGCCAGGGTGACAATGGGATCAGACGTAGAGTCAAGCCAAGTCAACGTAATAAACAGAAGGTCTACAGGACGGTCGACAAGGAGCTCAAAGACATCTACATGATGTTTCCTGAGTGAGCGAACGTTGAGTAGCGCAGCGGAGATCGGTGGGGCACTGCACGACAAGGTGCTGGGTTGGGCAGGGGAGACTGAACCCACACCCAGCTTAAAGCCGCAGGTCGGGCATATGATATTGCTGCAGTCCGCCCGCCACGTCCCAATTACCTTGATGGGGGCAGGTCCGGCGACAGAGAGCCCACAGCTGATCCCTGGTATAGCACAAACTTCCCTCTAATCCTGGAGTTCGACAGGCAGCATGGCTGGCGCTGGCCGCTTCTGGGACGCTGACGGGCGCAGACGGGCTTGCCTTAGGCGCGCCTTCGGCATGCCAGCGGTGCGCCCGCTGCGCGTCGGCGCCATCCTTGGCTTAAATGCGGGAGGGGAGGAGAGCCGAGCAGAACAACTAGAGCGTCAACTTCAGTAATGGCCGCCGTGGAACGGCCAAGCGGAAGTGCGCTAATGCCTAACCGGTCCTCCCTCCACGCAAACAGCCAGCAAGAGCTGCGGTGGAATGGGGAGGAGCGGAGCGGACAAAAATCAATAGTAAGCCCAGCCGGCTATCTGCTGGCAGATGTCGCAATTCAAGACATAGTCTTTAGTTTGCTTAGTTAACCCTGGCCACCAACAGCGCTGTTTCAATAAAGAAATAGTCACTGTAACGACTGTGTGCGCAGAGCCCAAACCCTCGTGTGCTGCTAGTATTAAACCGTGCCTACGATCCATATTTGGTATTACCCTATCCCCCACTCCAGGAATCTGAGCATATGGAATGTTACTTGCATCTAACTTGTAGGAGTATTTGAATGGAAATTTTTTAGGTACTGCTGTGCTGCCTTTGCTTGAAGCAATGACAGCTACCATAATCTCACCGTCTATTCTCGTTTTGGAACGAGTGAGTGCAGCTACAGAAGCCGTGCGAACAGCCCCCTTTGCGGCTTCATCAGCCAATGAATTCCCTTCAACGTGAACGCCATCACGTTGATGACTCAGTGTATGGATCACGTGAGTCCTTGGTAGCTCGTTTTTCAACTCTGCTACCTGTTCCCACAGCATTTTATGCTTAATTGTGCCACCTTTCGCATCTTTAAACCCGTTTTGCTCCCAATGGTCTAGGCATTCATTATATGACTGAACACAGTAAAACGAACCACACACGATTAGTGTGGGGAATTCATGATCCGTATTTACCAGTATCAGTGCTTTTACCTCTGCCAACTGTGCTGTGCAGTCTCCTAGCGATTGCGTTTTTGTGCAACTAGGATAGAACTTTCCATCCTGCATGTGCCCTTTAATGATAGCACATGCTGTGCTGTATTGCTGCTTACTTCCTATGGCCGGTTGCGCAGATCCGTCTGTATAAATAATATATTCATACTGATCAAGAGGCAAGATTTCATTTGGTAGAGGATATTCGAGTTCATATTGCAGGAATGCCTGTGTTTTTAAACTTGGATCAAATCTGTATTCAACGTCTGTTGCAGTAAGAGAATTAGCCCATTGTATCCATCTTGGGTGTAAGGCTTTCGCATTTGGAATGCTAGGCTTTGTAACAGCTTCTAAAGCCGGTACCGGGGGGACGACAATAATGCGTTTCCCCTGTGCGAGTGCTCTTTCTCTTGCTACAGCGGTCTGAACAGCTGTCAGGATTTTCTCTGTTGAAGTGAAACGCATTTCTGCATTTGTGTACAGGTGTGATTTGTATGCGATTGGTACTGTTTTTCCTTCATTGAAGGTTAAGTGAGTGTACCCGCATTGACCCGCAATTATACGGATCACCAAGTGGCGTACGTTTACGCATGTTTGCAAGTGTTTGGAAGCTATCATGTCTTCCTGGAGTAAACAAAGAATATTAGTATGTTCTTGTGTCCAATTTCTGGCTGAAAAGTCAGGTTTTATTAGGTCGTAGAAAGGTTTTACCCTTTGTGCGTAATCTAAAATGTATGTTCTGCCGAAATTTAGGAATCGCAGTATTGATTGTAAATTTTTTAATGATTTTGGAGGCTGGAGAAGCGCACATTTTTCTAAAAAGTTTGCTGCTAGGCTTTTCCCTTCACTTGACAGCTCATATCCCAAAATTAGGACATTGAGGTTGGCTATTTTTGATTTTTAAAAGTTAAATTTGTAGCCCTCAGTGGCAAATCCCATAATAATGGTGCTTACCCTGGTCAAGTGCCTCTCTAAGTCATCGTCCGTTAGATAAATATCATCAACATAGGACAATGCTTCTTCATCAAATTATTGAAGTAACTCTGTTACCCTTCCTGAAAATACCCCGGGGCTATTCTTATACCCTTGGGGGAGTCGACAAAATTGTCGTTCGGACCCTAACACTGAGAATGCGGTCAAATACCTGCTTTCAGGTGCTATATTTTGGCAGAAAAATCCATTTGAGATATCAAGTGTTGTTTTGTATTTTTTCCGCACAATCTTATTTATTAATGTGGCCCTATGTGCATTTTGGACAGCAAATGTCTTTGTGCATGAGTTTAAATATCTGTAGTCTAAAACTAGACGATATGTATTGTCGGGTTTAGAGACGGGAAACAAAGGATTGTTCATTGGAGAGGTACATTTTTCAATGACCCCCTGGTATTCAAGTTGATCTAAGATCTCCCTGACCTGTTTTTTAGCTTCTTGCTTTATTGGGTATTGCCTCTGAGCATTAGGTGAAACTTTTAATGGGATCATGTGGTAGGTTGAATCCTCATCCCACCCAGCGTGATTTTTGTACAGTGTTGGAGCTTGGGCTACTGCCCACTCCCGTGCATATGTATGTTTAAGGTGAACGGGAACATGGTCGGAAAATGCAGGAAAAATTATACTTTCTCCCCTGGGGCACTCCATTACGAATGCTGGCGGACAATCTTGTTCGGCTAACAGGATGTCATACCCAGATGATAAGTTCTTCCAAAAGAGACCTTTTAGTTTCCTAGGCTTGTCCCCCTCCATCCGGAGTGTTATTTCGTGTAACTTATGTGGGACGCTCACCCTTTTGTCTGGTGTTTCCACTGTGATGTAATCATTCAAGCCCGCTGTCACTAGAAATTCGTTCAGGTTCTGGCGAGCTATTGTTACTTCTGCCGCACTGTCTAGCATCGTCAGAGCCCATTCCCCGTTCAGAAGTTGTGACCTCAGAATTCTGGGCATGTCTGATTTTCAGACCGGCAACTTTCTTTTTCTTAAATTGAGGTTTTGATTTTTGCTTATCTTCTTTTTTGGAAGTAAAGTCTGGAGCGCGCTGCTTGTCTCTGGACTGTGTGCGCTCTTCTCTGTGTTCTGACCGTCCTTCTCTCTCGGAGTTTTTCTTCGAGTCCTGAAAGGAACAAGAGGACCGTGTATCAGTATCCTGATACCTGTCAGGTTTCCTAATATTATCCCTATTCCTAAGGTTGTACCTCTTTTCAGAGGGCTCCTGTGGAGGAGACCTACCTCGGGACTGAGATCTGTTGTCTTTAAACTTTTGTTGTTTTTTATTATCCCACTTCTTTTTAGAAGAAGTCGGTGTCTGCTTAGAAGTGTCCTTTTCGGGACTGCCCATTAGTTGAGGTTTTACAGCTTTTCCCCCCAAACTATCCCTGCCTAACTCTGCATGCGCAGTTTCAATTATTTTGGGTAGTTCATTCTCCTGTTCTAATGGAGAGAACTCCCGTAGGCGTTGGCGGAATGCCACTTATGCTGCTTCCCCTTTAATGTTAGCTAGTATTATGGCTGATACCTGGTCATAGTTATTTAATAACTTCATCCCTAGGTTCAAAGCAGGCTCTGCTCCGTACTCATTTTGTATTTGTCTTAATACATCTGGTATTACTGCTAATGAAGGAATACCATGAGTTCTGGTATATATGGCAGCAAAGACTGTACCCCAAGAGGTACAATCCTCTAACTGTGGTGTAATACCCATGGGAAAGCAGATTGTTAACATTCTGTGTTTTTCAAATGGTGTGGTATTTGGGAATACTGCTTCTAACTGGGTTATTTTCTGAGCTACCCAGAAAGGAATTTGTTTACGTTTTGTGGGCATTTTACCCATTACCGCGTGTAATGTTTGTGGAGTAATTTTAGTAGCTGTGCTCTGTGTAGGAGCTGTATTTGGTGTAATTACTGTTGGTTGGACCGCAAGTGTCCTCATGACGAATTGTGTCATGTTTCTGTAAAGTTTTATCAACTCTTTGTGTTGAAAAGCAATTCATCATTTGGCATTGTGTCAATGTCAGGATGTGGTGCATAGGTCGCTAATATCGGCCATGTTGCTCCTGGTCTTCCTAATGGACTGAGTCTTGCTCTTCTTCTTGAGTGGGGTAGGGCGCCATTAAACCAGAAATCATGTTCCTGGTAGGTAAGCGGAATTTCAATCTCCTCAAACGGAGTGTAGACCACTGGGACCTCTTCATGTGTATAATAATGAAAAGTTCTTGTTATAGCATTTGCTGCTGAGAATGTAACCCATGAATAGAACACCTCTGTTTGGAAATCTTCGTGTGCCTCTATCACAAATATTACTACACCTCCTCTGGCTGGTACACCATTTTTGAGGATTTTAACTGTGAGTGTGTGTCTTACATTGGGTGCAATTTGTATTGCATTGGCATCTGCCTCCTCATCTGACTGACCTATTTGTGCCAGCGGGTCTAATTCTCCGTTTTCGGTAGTCATTGTGTTAAGAACACGGAATTACTATCCAAGTAAATTAAGATAAGGTGTTTTGCACAATTTTGGGAACTAAATGTCCCTCAAGCTTGATTAACCAACAGCCAATAAATAGGGTATCTCGCCTACTCAGCTGTGGCGGAGTTTGTGCCCGCCCACTCCAGACGTCTCTGGTGTTTGTGAGTAGGGGTCTCTGAGAATAAGCACGACTGAACTACTCAGATTCTACTGTTAAATAAGTACCAAACCAACGTTGGTGGTGCCATGTAGTGTAGTTCCTATAGTACCCCTGCAGGACCTGCGCTTTTGGATAACATACACTGTGGGCCTGATGGCAGACTGATTCTGAGCACCCCCACCGCGTATGTTAGCCTGTTTGCATTAGCTAGCTCACAGTGCCACTAGAATCTCCTTTTATCAGAGAGATTAGTTTTGGCAACCTCAGAACACGACAACCCTGATTCCTCAGACTCGTGGAAACAATGTACTACTTTTCGCTCAGTCACTCGTGCTTGCTCATTTGGTCTCAGAGAGTTACACAGAAGAAACAGTTGAGCGTGTTTACAATAAGAATTTATTGCACAGTTGTTCTTCTAGTATAAGAAATATGTGCTGCGACAACTGTTAAACAGTAGCAGAGATTTATGATCAGCAGTACAGTGAATAAAAAATTATAGTACAGTTCTACCATTTTGCAATAGTCATGAACATATACATGAATATAAAATGCATTTATAAAATAAAGCGCATACTCCTACGATGCCTGTCTAGATGTACCTAAGTGTACCTAGCATGTGAGTAGGTGTGAAAGAAGCCAAGAATCCCGCTAGGATTTAGTCAAACCCCATTACCTGAATAATGAGAGTGTGGGACCTCGTCCTGGTCTCGGGTTGGACACCCCGCAAGGGATGATTAGACCACTGTCAGCTGGAGCGACTGCATGCAGGAGCCTCAGCGTCTCTGGTCAGTGTGTCGGCCTGGAAGTCTTGGTTCCCTCTAACTACTGATAGCAAGAGGTGCTGTATTTATACAGAAAAGTATAGAGTCCCTTGTGTCTTGTGTTAGCCATTGTTGGGTATGAAGATGACGTATGGGATGAACCGGTTACGTAGATGTTTATGCAGGTGGATCCTAGCCCCTGCCTGGTTTCCTAGAACTCTTATGAATAATTAATCATACTGGATGAGCACATCGAAGATGGTATAGGAGGCCATTGTTCAGGAAAAACCCTCCTTCTGTACCCTAACCACAGTCTAGATAAGGTTCAGCCCTCAGCGCCCGTTATTGTGGAGAATAGGGAACTAATGTAGGTGAAAGATTATGCCTATATTAGGGCATCTCAAACTATGCCTATATTAGGGCATCTATATGAAACATAACAGTACTGGTCAGCTTTCAAGGGTTCTTAGACTTTAGTCCGTTGCACCCAATTGATGTACATGGCACCATTTTCTCTTCGTCCAACTTTACTTCACTTTCATGTCATGTTAATCATTAAATAGTACTTCTTGGGCCAGATGTTCGACCATTTTTTGCGGTCGCAAAGGGGCATTTGGCCCATTTGCGACCGCAAAAAACGGATGCACAATGTACTAAGCCTATTTTGCGAGTCGCTAATCTATTAGCGACTTGCAAAATAGGGTTAGCGACTCGCTATTAGGAAGGGGCGTACCAAGGGCGTCCCTTCCTAATAGCGAGTGCAAATGCCATGTATTAGTGTTTTGCGCCGCATTTGCAGTCGCAAAAAACTCGCAGTTTTAAACCATTCGCAAACGAGAAGGGGTCCCAATGGGACCCCTTCCCCTTTGTGAATGGGTGCACAAATATTTTTCAAGAGCAGGCAGTGGTCCCAGGGACCACTGCCTGCCCTTTAAAAATGTAACTGAAAAGTTTCATTTTTCTTTTTTAAATGCATCCCGTTTTCCTTTAAGGAAAACGGGCTGCATGTAAAAAAAAAACTGATTTATTGACAAAGCAGTCCCAGATGTGGTGGTCTGCTGACCCCAGCAGGCCACCATCCCTGGGAGTGCTAGCTATTCCCAATCGGGTCGCAAATTGCGACAGCCTCATTAATATTCATGAGGCATGCAATTTGCGCCCCCATTGGGAATCACAAACAGTGTCTGAAACACTGTTGTACATTGTATTTTGCGACTCGCAAATTGTGACTCGCAATTAGCGAGTCACAAAATTCAATGGTCATACATCTGGCCCCTTGTACCTAGATTGAGTGGGGATTTTACATTATTTCATTTTTGGCTGTAATGTTGTTTTGCTGTTGTTGCCCATATGCAACATGTAATTAAATTTTCTCTGAGGAATACCTTGCAGCTTGTTCAAAGTTACCGAGGGCAAACCAAATACTGATCACAGAAACTTCTTCACCTAATAGAAATTAGATTGTTTTGCTCCCAGACCGACTGCAGCCTCCCTGCTCAGTGCTGCATCTCTTCTCAGTCATATTTTATACAAGTAGATTAATCGAAATGCATTGCATGGACTGCTAGTGTCTTTTCTGTTCCAAGAATCTCTATTGTTGAGGGGGACGCTAGAGGGCGCACGGCAAGATGGCTGCGCTGTAGTGCAGCTCCGCCGGCCGACTAGCTAATCCTCCATTTATCCTGCTCTCTAGACACCATCCAAGCTCAAAATCGGTGGCAACTGGCGTGAAGCTGCAGGGAGGCTGCCGGAGGCGTCTTCACTGCGGTCACTTGCCCCCTCTGCACTTGATTGCTGTCTGGCTGAACGGCGGCACTGAGAGTAACGTGGCGGCCGCGTGAGCAAACTGGCGCCCTGTGGAGTCCGGCAGCTATCTGCACATCCGCGTCTATAGTGGGAAGTACTGCTGCCAAATATATCTAAGGCTACGAGCGCCTGGGTGACCCGCTCCTCCGGTGCGGGTTGGAAGAGACGACCGGGGCTGCATCTGAGAGGGTGGCGTGGTGTGGGTGGGAAACCCAGCCGCCCGTCTCCTGTACACACTGCACAGCCCGGTGGTGAGCCCCGTGAGCCCGCTGTGCGTTGCCCGAGTGAAGAGGGCGAACTATCCAGCGGATGAAGAGGCGGACAGAGCCTGTGATTGCGGTGCCCTTCATCTGAAACAGCGGCGGAACCAGGCTGGAGGTGCGGGGCAGAGAAGATTAGCAACCCAACATGGCGGCAGCGTAAGCAGTGCATTGGCGGTCAAAGGCCGGAGGGCTGCCTGGGAATCGGCGCAACTGGAGAAGATTATCGCTGGATTTTGCCTTACCTGCAGGAGCTCCTTACAGATCCATCCCTCCGGTGAGACCTTAACGCTGCAAAGTGTGACTGGATCTGGGTGGGCGGCGGGCGGCTGTGGTGAGTGCAGTGCCCCTGTCCTGAGCGGAGCTGAGCGGCTCGGGAGCGGCCCCCATGTGTCTGCTGTGGGAATTTCGTGAGCGGCGGTGCAGGAAGATCCTGCCTTGGTGACGACCCCCCCCACGGAGCGCGAAGCGAAGTAACCCGGGCAGCATGAAGAGACAGCGTGTGGCCTGCTGTGTTGACCTTCCGGCGTGGGGCAAAGAGTTTGAGTAAGGCGCAAAACACTACGACTGTCCCAGCTCGCTGTTGGGGCCCTATATTTACAATAAGTGGTGCTGTTGTTTGCTTGTGCTGGCCTCCCGGATGGCAAGTTGGGTGCTGTGCCCCCCCACCCCCCTGTGCAGCACGGCGAGGTGACGCTCTGGAGCCACATAGCGGCAACCTCAGACTTCTCGCAGCAGCAAGGTGTGACGGCTGATGGTCGTTTTGCGGCCATATTGAGAGGGGTGGGGGCGGAAGGAGATTAGCCACTCCCCAAGTCAAGTCAGGCTGGTGGCCGGGCTGCCTTAAACATCAATAACGTCTGGCCAAATATACGGTCCTTACCCACAGTCATGGGTGTCAGGGCTGCCCGTAAGCGTGAGGAGATCAGGACAGGGGTGCTGGACTCGGGGCCTGCCCTGTGCCGCAAGATTGTGAACATTGCACCTCTGACATACAGATAAGAGTGGGGGCTGAGAGACGTATGTACGCAGAGGACACCAGTGAAAGTGAAAGAGAATACTGACAAGCAGCTAGCCCAACAGACGCGCGCTGCTTAAGGGGTGTCGACCACGGCCACGCCGCACCGAGAATCTCACAATGGGAAAAACGGATAAAAACCAGCCGCGCCTAACGTTTGACCTGCGGAAACCCGGTGGACCTCAGCAGAGAGCCACCTCTGATTCTGAGCTGGACAATCCTGCTGACGCTCCATCCTCCCTGGAAAAGACATTGTCTGCCATACAAGCCAGTCTTCAGTCCATAGATGGCAAAATCAAGGCCCTTAGTGGCCGTATGGACCACATGTCTGCCAAGCTAGACAGAAACGCTACCAGACTAGGCGAGGCAGAACAACGCATATCGTACGCGGAGGACGGACTGCAGCATATGACCTCCAAAGCACTGGATATGGAGAAGGTTCTTGCAGTCATCCAGGCCAAAAATGAAGACCTGGAGGCCAGGTCCCGGCGCAATAATCTGCGCATAATGGACTTGCTGGAATCGACAAATGTGGGCAGGCTGGAGACGTATGTGGAAAATATGCTCCGTGAAATCTTCGGCGCCGAAAGTCTCTCTCAGCTGCTCATCGTAGAGAGAGCCCATCGCTCCCTGGCGGTTCGTCCTTCCCCGGGTGCTCCACCCAGACCGATTATTTCGCGCCTGCTGAATTATAGGGACCGTGACTCGGTGCTGCGCATATCCCGTCAGAAAGGTACCATCACCTATCAGGGTAACACAGTGGCATTTTACCCTGATTTCACAGCCGCGGTCCAGGCGGCGAGGAAGGAGTACCAGCAGGTGAAGAAGGTTTTGACAGCCGAAAATGTGCAGTATGCCATGTTGTACCCGGCCCAGCTGTGTATTGGCTCAGATGACAAATCTAGGATCTTCACCAACCCTAAACAGGCCATGGAATATGCAAGAACCCTCCGGCGTAAGAAGCAGTCCGTCCCCGATGCCTCGGACGATGAAGGCTAAGTTACACAGAACAGTGCTCCGAGACTTTCTAAACAGACTGATATTATCGCAGAGACTGCATTTCACAACATCAATGACTGCGTTGGTATCATGTACGTCGGGGCGGGGTGCTCCTGCTGAACTGTACCAATATACCTGTATCCTTTTTGCATATTGAGTCTTCTGAGGCTGAGGGTGCCACTTATTGTCAAGTCTTGTGGTTCTGGGATCTAATGTGTCAATGTTCTAAGAGATGGGTAGTCTTGGGAGAGTAATTCATACTGATCGGCCACCTCCCTTTTCACCTAGGGAGTAGGTTGTGCTCCAGCGTTCCCCAATGGGTGTTCCCCGTAACACACTATGTCCATGTTTAACACTTTGGGGTTTTTTGCTAGTTTGCTGGATGGCTTTGGCAAGTTGGGTGTGCTAAAGTGGGTGGGGGAGGGTGAAATGGAACATGGGAGCTGGGGTTTGTTAAATGTGATTGGCCTGACGCTGAGGCTCTGGTTCGTATGTACATGTTTGGCTTTGCACAGTTGGGAACTAAGTATATCATCGTTCAATACATTCAATGGCGACAGATAGTGATAGGTTCACATGTTTAACGTGGATGTCCGAGGGCTGAATTCCCCCAAGAAAATTAGACAGGTCTTTGCTCATCTGGATAGGCATGGGGTTCAGATTGCACTTCTTCAGGAGGCGCACCTGACTGAGGCCAAGATTGCTCTCAAGTGGGCGGGGTATAAACTCGCCTCTTGATACTCGTCCTACGCGAGAGGGGTCCTCACCCTCACAAAGAGGGGGCTTGTATTCACTCCGATTAAAATGTGCACAGATGAGGAGGGGCGCTACGCTATTGTGCATGGCAAGCTGGGTGTCTCGCTACTGACTATTGTTAATGTGTACGGGCCAAACACGGATGAACCTGATCTGTTTGCAAAGATTTTTAATGTACTGCACGAATGGCCTGAAGCCGAAGTTCTGTGGGGGGGGCGATTTCAACTCGCACTTAGATCATAGCAAGGATAAATCCAGCAAACAGGGCGGGCGCACACCTAAAACTGCCCAATGCATCAGGGATGGTATGCTCGAACTCGGTCTGATTGACGCTTGACGGCTTCGTAATTGTGATACACTGGAGGGTACACACGCCTCTGCGGCGCACAGGAGCTGGTCCCATCTGGAACACTGGCTGTTGAGCGAAGGTGCGAATGCCTGGGTGACAACTATCATCCCTCTCCCTCGCACGCTATCTGACCACAATCCAGTTAAGCTCGCCCTACATATTCCAACGAATGTCCCACGCCAGTTCACGTGGAGGTTCCACTCGGAGGCTCTACTTGACCCTATCTATGCCAACACCATTAGAGAAGCCATAGTGCAGTATTTTGATTTAAATGTGGGAACTGTGGACAGCGCTGCAACTCTCTGGGAGGCCTTCAAGGTCACTATGAGGGGCGCGTGTGATGGAGCAAGGACTCGAACACAAGACTTGCTCGGAAGCAATCCTCTCGTTTAAACTCATTAACGAATTACTAACAACGTGTTTTGTGATTAATAATATGCATTTCCTTCATACGCGGGAAAGAATGAAGCTTGCCTATGTGTTTACTAACTGCAATAACATGGACGTAGGACTAAAATGCATTCTAACACGGGATCTTTACTGCGCATGCGTCTACTGCATCTACGTAGTATGACGAAACAACGCTTGGAGGGAAATTCTGGCGCTTGCGCAAAGAGCTATAAAATGGCCGCTTGAAAGCTCACGTGCATGGCACCTGCTTGCTGAAATTAGAAAATAAGTTTTTATACTAATGCAAATGCAGAAAGGGAAATAATAAATGGTACGGGCTAGAGTAGAGGTTGGTGGTATACAGTGAAATCATTTATTTTTGAGAATAAGATTTCTCCTTTTGACTTTATTATTAGTGCGTATTTGGGCCTGTCAAACTTGTCTGAGTCGAGCAGACTGACGTTGCGCGACGCATGCGCCCTGGTGTGGAAGCTTGAAAGGATGACTAAGGACTTGTCACGCGTCCAAGGTCGGCGGAGATGTGCCCTGGGAACGAGGGTGAAGAGTTCATATGAAGGAACTTATTCGAGAAAATTGTTACATTTGTATTAATAAAGTTTAAAGTTGGATGGGAAAGGAAGGGCGGAATAAAAGTTTGAGGGGAGGAGTTTGGAAACAATGGTTTAAAGAAATAAATGAAGTATAAACATAGTGTGATGATCATCCCCCCCTCGCCTGTCCAATCAGAAGTTAGTATTCTGTAAAAATGAAACATTAATGGGTGGTACATGGTAATAGAAAGGTATAATTGAGGTCGTTTAGTTAGCTAGAGCTAGAGCTTGTTGGGAGCAGAAGCAGCAGAAGCAATTCGGAGCTTGGGATGCTGTTGGTGCTGGGGTGGTGCTGATGCTCTGAAATGCTGATGAAGAAATCGAATGCAGAACCATCTACTTAATTTGGGTGGGTTAGAAAGAAGATCGCGGAAGAACCACGAGGAGGAAGAGAGTGTCAGAGAGGGGTGCGACGTAGTCGTCGGTATCTAGAGAGGTGAAGTATCCTGTCCTGATTCCTGTCCTGAAGCCTTTGTCTCCTGATCTGTCCTGGGGACCCTTACCAGCCCTTTGGCCAGGGGGTTGGTCTTCACACCATACTTGGTAATTATAATTCATCGTCTTGATAAATGTTCTTCTCTCTCTAGCCTCTTCTTTCTGAGCATAGTTATTATGTGGATCTGAATTGTTAATGTCTATTGAACTTGATTGAATTTGGCACTCTTGCGAATGAGGGTGTTTGTACTGAAACGCTTTGAGATGGTTCGCAACAAATTAATTTAGATAAAGATTTTAAAGCTTACCGAGTCTGTCATTATTTTTATTCATAATCAAGAAATGTATAATAAGTTATGTTAATTGTCACCATCAACTAGTTCCACCTAACTGGTCCATTGACCAGAGGAAAGAACTGTTTGATCAGTGAAAGGTTTAGTTAGAGAAGAAATAACTAGATCTTGAGGTATGAAAATTATAAAACTACAAAGTTCCGGCGGTCTACTTAGTGTTTAGTGTGAGAGAGTTATATGGGCCCAGGTGAGTATATGGTAGTGGAGAATCTGTTGCTAGTAAGCCGCTGGATCAGTTTTCTGGTAGCAGAGGATGGTTGTTAGTGACTAGTTTGGTGATAAGTATAGATTATTGATTTTTGATTTATGTTTTAACAAAAGAGTTAGTGTCCTGTTTCTATGTCGTCTGGAAAATTCCCGGGGAATGAATAGCAGGTGGCGATAGAAACCACACTGCAGTGAGGTTACTCATCTGTTGGAATAACACTGAGAAGCTAGGTAGGGCTGGCAGTGTTAAACTAGGTACTATTTTCTGTATAAAAGTGAGAGTGGTTGATAGCAAAGAGTTCGCTAGTGAAACTTTAGGCGTTATATCACCTAGTAAGGGTAACCCTGAAGGAGTAGCAGGATCTTCCAAGCTAGATTGACAGCAAAAGGAGTTCGCTGGTGAAACATCGGTCTCAAAATTCCCTAACGGGTGACACCGGAAGAGTAGCAGGTTCTCTAGAGCTTAGGTGAAGAGTAAGCGGAAGGTTTTACTCGCAGTGAAAAGAAATAAACTATCCTTTTGATTTAGTGGAACAGAAAGAGTAGCGAATGTTTTTACGTTGTTAATAACAAAGAAGTTTAAAAGAATTTTCGAAGAAATAAAGTTTCGTATTACCTTGTAAAGGGAGGGTCAGTTGCCTGAGTGCTACTGACGTCACAAAGAGCCGCGCTGGGATTGGTAGATACAGCGGGCGTGTGACAGGAGGAGCTTGGTAAAGGAGGGGTGAGAAATTGCCTGAGTTGGACTGACGTCACAGTGAGCCGCGCTGGGATTGGTAGATACAGCGGGCGGGTGACAGGAGCAGCATTGTAAAGGAGGGGTCAGTAGTAAGGAGCAGAACTGACATCAGGAAAAGGCCGTGCTGACATTGGTCAGAGTACGAGTGGGAGCCTGATCTGATTGGATAATCAGTTAGAAGCCGCGCTAGGATTGGTAAAGAGAAGATTGTATGCAGGATTTTGATTTGACTGTAAGTGCAAGACGTACAGGTAGAAAATTTCAAGGGTTTGCGGATACAATTTCCTACACCGTTCTTCAAAGATGTATGGAGAGAAAAGAAAAATGTCATTTTTTAAGAAAATAAAGAATTTCTTTGTTAAGGATAAGCCTGTGTTGACTAGAGAGGAATTCCTATTCCGCCACCGAAGACACCAGCATCTTTTATGATGATGGAAAGAGGATATCATACCTGCGTGTGGTTGGAAAACTGGATAGAGTACACGAAGGATGATGGTGTGTTAGCGTTTCCTAAAGATGGTACATTTAATGGGAGGATTCTTCAGAATTTGAGACTGAAAATGAATGATTTAGAACCTAGACCTAGGTTAACTCAATATGAAGCTTTGGAAGAATGGGAAACTGAGTCATATGAACGGGAGAAATGCAGAGGTGGAAGATATAGAGGATTCTTTCCGAGACATTTGCATGAGTCACGAGAAGGGCAGGTGAAACAGTGGAGGAGAGCGATGGTATCAGAAGGGTTTTATCCAGTGTTAATGGCTGAGGAACAATCTGGAGGAAAGTGTAAGGAGAAAACAAAACATATGAACACAGCAGGATATGGTGAATCAGATGACGAGTTATTAGAGGATATTTTAATTAAAAATCCACCACCTTATCAAGAAGCAGCTAGTAAGGTTGTCCCAAGTGCGCCAGTAATGGGAATACCATTAACTCCACAGATTTTACATGAGACATCATACAACAGAGTGTTGCAAGACAATGAAAGAGAAGCTATGAATAAAACCAGGGAAGAATTAGTTCAAAGGATAAGTCAATTGAATTTAAGTACTGAAGCCTTAACAGTACCAGTAACAATTGGTCCAGTGATCCCATTGTATGGAGATAATAATATTTGCCAGAAACCACAACTCGTGACAGTTCCATTAAATAGTCCTAGAAAAGAGATAGTAATCACAGATGATCAGGTTAGTGAAAGTGAGTCCGTTATTTCATTAATGGATCTCCCTATTGTGGAAACTCATATGGAAACTCCAAAGAGAGTTACGCCTATGAATTTGAGAGAAAGAAGACCTTTGGTTCCGGATGGAACTGCAGGCGCAACAGTAGTCACCTCTGAAGAAATAGAAAGGTGGGCTCAGGAAAGAGATAATCAGAACCCCATACCAAAGATTTTAGATATTAGCAGATTGACAGTGGAATTGGAAGAGATGATGACAGGATGTGTGGGCACAGAAAGATTAAACGTTTACAATGATGAGGAATTGTTGTTTCTATGTAAGAGTATAACTAGGAGAGCAAGAATATTTCACGAGAGATTAACTGAAGTTGCTTCAGAGATTGGAATAGACATAGGGAAATCAAAATTGTTACAGAAACCCTATCGAGTGGATTTTACTGATAAAGATTTAGAAAGTGTGAATGCTTCGGGAAAAAGGTTACAGATAAAGGAATTAATGAACATTTTGCGAAAATGGGGAGACATTGATAAATGGAGAATTAGATGGATAAGGAAGAAAGAGGAAGTACAAGCGAGAGAAGCAGCAGCTGCATTTCCAGTAAGAGAATCAGGAAAAGTGGAAAAATTGTGTCCAATGAGAGAGGTTCTTGGAGGTGGATATGTTCATGTCCCTTGGAGTAGACAAAATATTTTATCATTTACAAATGATTTTCCAAAGTTGAGAGAAAAGCCAGTTGAGTGGTACAAACAGGTAGAAAGATTTGTGAAGGTTTCAAAGGTGTTATTGAAAGACTTGGATGGTCTATTTGATATAGTGGTACCTGCTGATTTATGGACAGAATGTAAGATCACAATTGATTGGCCTAATGAAGAGTATCCTAGAGATGCAAAAACAGGAGCACCCTCGGAAGAGGTGATGAAAAAGTATCACCAAGTGATTACGTATTTGAAAGGAAAAATCCCTCCTAAAGAAACAGATTGGGTAAAAATAGATAGAACAACCCAGGAACCAAATGAATCTGTACATGCGTACTATGAACGGTTATTGCAGGTGTTCAAGCAGTATAGTGGTTTTGAGAATATTGGTGACAAAGATATGGGACATTTTGTGTATCGGTTTGTATATGGTTTAAAACCAGAAATCAGTCAGATGATACAGCAGCACATGTTGTGTTGGCAAAGTAAGACAGTGGATGAGATTCTAAAGTACGCAAAATATTGCGGAGATGACATTGAGGCCAGGCGTTGGAAACTAAAAGAGAAAATGATGTGAGCTCAAGTTAAATTGGCAGAGCAGCAAGAAGAGAAAGCAAATTACCAAAATAATAATCAAGTGAAAGAACAGAGTCAGAATAATCAAGGAGCGAATGGCAATAAATTTAAGGGGTGAATGGACAGAGAAGAAGCGAAAAGAAGTTTCCTTGTCATGCGTGCGAAAAGCTTGGACATTGGAAGAACGAGTGTAAGAGTACTCAGAATAATAATAATAATAATGGGCCAAATCAAAATTTAATCCCACAAATGCAGAATGAAGTACTTATAAATCAGCAGCAACAGGTAGTCACTCCACAATATCAGGTGCCACCATCTCCTATGCCAAGTTTTGTGAACCATCAAAGTTTCAGTGCGAACACCGGATTTCAAGGAGAAAGCGGTAAGAATAATAGAACAATTGCACAATATTTTTTGCAGAATGATGAAGAACATTCAGATACCGCACAATGACGGTGCCTGAGGGGGGAGGAAGAGGAGTGCGTGCTTGGCGCATCCTTGCCGGTAGATCAGTCAGGTCCATTTGTTGATGGGAGAGTAGAAGGTAAAGACATTACTTTCCTATTGGATACTGGTGCTACCAGGTCTACTGTGAGGATAGCAGACATCCCAAACCTACCCCTCTCGGGAGAAACAATCCAAGTTGTAGTCGTATCTAATCAACAGATTAGAACCCCTATCACAAAGCCAATGGAGGTGCACATTGGAAACTTTAAAGAAATACATCGATTTGTAGTATGCGATTCCAGTCCTGTAAATCTGTTGGGAAGAGATCTTTTGTGCAAGATGAATTGCACGATCTATTGTACACCGGATGGTGTTGCTTTCCAAACCCCCGATGAGGATGTTGTCTACAAGATGATGCTGGCCAAACAGGGAACAGAAGTAGATGAAATGTTTTCATTAATAACCGAGAATGAATTGCCAGAAGAGTTAAGAACGACAGTCAATCCAGATGTGTGGGATTTTACAGGAAAAGACATTGGGCTAATGACAAATATAGACCCAGTTAAAGTGACAGTGAAAGAAGGTGCAGTGTATCCAAATACCCGACAGTACAAAATGAGTCCAGAAGTAAAAGCAGGAATTATTCCAGAAATTGAACGAATGGTTAAACAAGGTATTTTAAAAGAGGTGATGGGTAGTCCCTGTAATTCGCCAATAATGGGACTGAAAAAGCCTAGCGGAAAGTACAGAATAGTGCAAGACCTACGGAAAATAAATAAAATTGTAATTCCCTGTTGTCCAATTGTGCCAAATCCAGCAGTGATCCTTTATCAGATACCGTGGAATGCAGGATGGTTTACAGTAATTGATTTATGCCAAGCGTTCTTTTCTATTCCTTTGCACCCAGACAGCCAGTATCTTTTTACGTTTAAATTTGAAGATCGTATTTACGCATGGTGTCGTGTTCCTCAAGGGTACACAGAAAGTCCTTCAATTTTTAATCAGATTTTGAAAAAGTGGCTAGAATCATTGATTATGCCTGGAAATTCTGTTCTGGTTCAGTACATTGATGACCTATTGGTGGCATCAAAAACACGAGAAGATTGTGTCACAGATACAATTGCGTTACTGAACCATTTGGCTGAAGGAGGACACAAGGTGTCTCCAGAAAAATTACAGTTCTGTCGACAAGAAGTAAGATATTTAGGGCATAAAATAGAAAGAGGAGTTAGAAAAGTGACACCGGAAAGAATAAAAATAATCAAAGAAATGCAATTGCCACAGACTCAGAGAGAAATGAGAATGTTTCTGGGAATGGTTGGATATTGTAGACAATGGATTAATGGTTTTTCTATGCTAGCAAAGCCATTAATACAGATGATCCGGAAGCGAGCAAAAGATCCAATTGATTGGAATGATGACTGCCTAGAAGCATTTGTGAAACTAAGAAATTGTTTGTGTGAGGCTCCTGCTTTGGGCATGCCTGATTATTCAAAAGACTTTGCTTTGTTCTGTTGTGAAAGAGAAAATTGTGCACTTTCAGTCTTAACACAGAGACATGGATTGAGTCGACGCCCAGTGGCATATTTTTCAGCCACATTGGACCCAGTAGCTTCAGCATTGCCTGGCTGCTTAAAAGCAGTAGCTGCTACTTGTATGAGTCTGGAGCAAAGTGAGTCGATAGTGATGGGACATCCAATAAAAGTCTTCGTTCCACACTCGGTTGAGATCCTTTTGACAAGAACAAGAACACAGCACCTCACCCCTAGCCGTTTGACAAAGTATGAAAGAGTGATTTTGGGAGCTGAGAACGTGACTGTGATAAGGTGTACGATCCTGAACCCTGCCACCCTATTACCAGACCCCTGCAATGAAGAAGTAAAAGATGAAAGTGATCATGATTGCTTGGACGTGACTGAGTTATGCACGAAGCCCCGCCCAGACATAAGAGAGACACCTTTGAAAGAAGCTGATCATGAGTTATTTGTAGACGGCTCCTGCCTTAGGACACAAGAAGGAGGTTTAAGTGCTGCATATGCTGTTTGTAAAATTTCTGGGGTAATTGAAGCATCCTGTTTACCTGGGGTCAAGTCTGCACAAGTAGCTGAATTGGTTGCCTTAACAATGGCATGTAAAAAGGGGAAAAATTGGAGAGTAACCATATTTACGGATAGCCAATATGGTTTCGGGATTGTGCATGACTTTGGCCAGCTTTGGATGCAAAGGGGATTTCTGACTTCTTCAGGATCTCCTATCAGAAACAGCAAAAACGTAAAAGATTTGTTGGAAGCATTACAATTGCCAAAAGAGATAGCAGTTGTAAAATGCGCTGCACATCAGTCAGGAAATGACTATGTGACTGCTGGCAATAATTATGCTGATCAAGTGGCCAAATACTGTGCTAAAAATGCAGTAGCCATAAACAGAAAAATTGAAACGGGTGAAACCAGATGCCAACTTATGTACTTCTCAGTACCAGAAACATGGGATGAGATTAGACAATTGCAGGAAGAAGTTGAGGAAAAGGAAAAAGAAATCTGGATAAAGGCAGCCTGTACCAAAAGACCACATGATGAGGTATGGGTGTATTTAGATGGAAGACCAGTCATGCCAGATTGTTTGCTTTCAAAAATGGCGAGAGTGTACCATGGAGCAACACACATAGGGAGAGATTCAATGATCAGGCTATTCAGACAGAGTTGGTATAATCCGAAGTTCAGGGTAGTCGCAGAGAGCCTTTGCCAAAGATGCTTAACCTGTCAACAGCAGAACCCAGGTAGAAAGACAGTGGTAAGCTGGGGAAAGATCGGAAAGGCAGAAGGACCCTTCACCAGATTACAGTTAGATTTCATTGAATTACCCCCATGCAACGGATTGAAATACGTACTTGTCATAGTATGCCTTTTCTCAAGATGGGTGGAAGCCTACCCTACTAGAAGAAATGACAGTCTTACAGTTGCAAAATTGTTGTTGAGGGTGTTGGTGCCACGATTTGGTTTTCCGGTCACTTTGGAATCAGATAGAGGCCCTCATTTTAATAATGAAATAATTCAATTAATCTGTGCTGCGTTTAACATTGAACAAAAACTGCACTGTGCTTATCGTCCAGAGGCTTCTGGAGTTGTTGAGCAAATGAATGGCACAATCAAGTCAAGATTGGGAAAGGTGTGTGCATCCACAAAGCTGAAATGGCCAGATGCATTACCTCTTGTATTGATGGGTCTCAGAAGCATTCCAGACAGAAAAACAGGAATGAGTCCACATGAGGTTCTCATGGGAAGAGCCATGAGACAGGCATTTATTCCTGGAAATAAACTAATGAGTATAACTGATGATCTGGTATTGGACTATTGCAAAGGATTGGCTGAAATGATGCGTTCTATCTCTCACCAGGTTGGAGAAGATGCAGTCGAAAGACAGCCAGACCAAGCGCATGATTTGAATCCTGGAGATTGGGTGCTAGTGAAGAAACACGCAAGGAAGTCGTGCCTAGCACCAAGGTGGGACGGGCCACGGCAAGTCATACTAGTCACTACCACAGCAGTGAAATGTGCAGGTCTGCCCAATTGGATTCATGCTAGCCATACCAGAAGAGTTCCGAGCCCATCAGATCAACAAGAACCACCACTGACTGAGCAGGCTGAAGCGTCAGGAGTTGTAAAATGTGAAATTGAAGAATCTAGAGTGATAGATTCTGAAAGACAACCATATGATGAACAGCCCGAGATAAGTCAGGAAGAATGGATCCCAGTGATTGAAATAATTGATGATGCTATTGAAACCAGAAGAAGAACAGAACTGAAAAGACAGGAAAGTAGTCAGGAAGAGACAGGGGAAGAAGAACACACTCAGGTGAAAACAGAAAGAGACACAAACAAACCTGAGGAGGGAAAAAGAGAAGAACACGTTCAGGCAGAAGAAGAAAAGTTTGAATTAAGACCTGAACAGGACCAGATAGAGTTAGAAGAACAAGTTCAGGCAGAAGAAGAAAGATTTGAAGTAAGACCTGAGCAGGATCAGACAGAATTAGAAGAACAAGCTCAGGAAGAAGTAGAACAAAATACAGTAGAACCTGAGCAGGAAGAAGCAAAAGAAGGTACAAGCACAGAAAACAGAGAAATAGAACAGATTGTGCCCAGAATAAATGAAATAAAAAGAACCTTACAAGGAGATAAGGAAGGTGAAAACGCAGTACAAATCAAAAGAGTCAGAAAGGGAGACAATTGGCCAACTGGAGTAAAGAAACTAAAATATCACCTGAGAAAATCTGAAAAGAAACCAGAGCAAGTGAACGAAATCACAAGTCAAACAAGACCTAAACAAACCTTAGCAAAAATAACTCGAAGAAGTCCAAGATTAAGAAATTTAAACAGAAGATACAAGGCTCCAGAGTGGACATACGTCATTCTTGAGGAATTTGAGTCCCTGGATCTGTCTGATGAGACAGAAGAAGTCCATATTGCACAAATTGATGAAAGCCAATTGAAACCTCCGTAAGAACAAAAAGAAAGGCTAAGACTGAAAAGGAGAAAGATAAGAGAAAATAAATGTTCTCAGGAATAAAATGGCCGACATTGAAGTTAGCGGAAAACCAAAATGTGGATTAAAAAGAAAGTGTTTTAGATTTTGTTTTTGTAGTATTTTATTAGCAGCATTAGGATGGTTATTCCTAACAGTAGGAGTACCTTTAATAATGAAAACAAGTGACAAGAATAATACAGACACTAATGTTAAGGTAGATAGAATAAGAGAAACTAAATTAGAAATATAAGTGGAAGATGAAGCAAACTATCATAATGAATCAGACTATAATACGTCCTCTAATGTGTTTATTAAATTGTTATTTCAGTATGTTAGCACTATGGAAATTAACAATTGTTACGTATGTATGAAGTTACCCTCATCAGTATCAGAAGGGATCACATATCACCATATACCTTTAACTTATGGTGTGTCATGTAGTATTTTATCAAGTTTATTTTACACTACAGGGAGATTGCAGTATTTTTATTCTAATTTAGATGTAGTATTTTCTGAACTACCTATTAGAAAGAATATGAATCCAGTAGCTAGTAGTAAAAACGCACAGTTTATGGGTGAATTTTTCATAACAATGAGTTCAATAGATTTAGTTCAGGCACATAGAGATAATCTAACATGTATATTAAGAAAAGGATTTTTTGAATTTAGTAGAAGAAAGGAGACAGGATTTAATGAAGAAGGCAACTGCACAGAAAACCCATGTACCTCCATGGGTTGGGAAGGAGGGAATCTATGCAAGTGGCAAGGTTCATGCTGCGATGTCCCTGGACTTTGTGAAAAAGGAAAAATTCTGCCTCCATAGATTAAAGACAGATTATAACAATAATTACATTGGTTCCAGTGAATGTGAACATAACTTCCTAATATTAGAAGGATGGGGACTAAAAGGGGGAACTGATCCTGTGTTTCCAGGAGTGTATTATGTTTGTGGGAGCAATGCCTATTACAGGTTACCTGCAAGATGGTACGGAAGCTGTTATTTTGGAATAGTTTTTCCAAAAATTTATCATGTAGATAAAATCAGTGGAACCAATGGAAATTCTAATGGACTAACACGTAAAAGAAGAGCTAGTTTTTCTGAAATTGTAGGAGATATTTTTAGTGCACTGATACCCTCAGTTGGAGTCATTCTAAATTCACCGAAAATTTGTAAGTTATCAACCATAGTTGATCGTCTTTCTACAGATACTGCAGGAGGATTCTTAATGATTAACACAGAAATGGTTGCAATTAGATCTATGGTTTTACAGAACCGTCTTGCTCTTGATATATTGTTAGCAAAAGAAGGTGGAGTCTGTGGCATGTTGAAAGTTCAACATTGCTGCACTTATATTCCGGACAAGAGCAGAGAAATTAAAGGATATATTGAAAACATTACGGGAATGCATAAAGATTTGACCCAACTGGAGGTTGACAGTGTGTGGGGAAGACTAACAAAAAGTATAACATCAATAGGGAAATGGTTTGTTGATTTTGGGAAAAGTTTTCTAGGTCAGATAATAATACCATTAGTTATGATAATAACGATAGTGATGTTAATAGTGATTACATATAGATGTTGTAGAAAAGGTACGAAAGAAAAAGTACACTTGAACAGAAAAGGAAAGGGACAGACACGAAAGAGAAAATATGAGGAGATACGCTTGGAAGAAATGAAAGGCAGGTTATATAGGAAGATGCGAGATTTAGAAGGAAACGAAATCATTGATGAAAGTTTGAGAGGACAAATAGAGAAAACTGAGAAGTGTTAAAGTTGGTATCTGGGATGGATGGGAAATTTTGTGATGGCTTAATATGCCATCAGAGAGGGGATTGATGGAGCATGGACTCGAACACGAGACTTGCTCGGAAGCAATCCTCTCCTTTAAACTCATTAACGAATTACTAACAACGTGTTTTGTGATTAATAATATGCATTTCCTTCATACGTGGGAAAGAATGAAGCTTGCCTATGTGTTTACTAACTGCAATACCATGGACGTAGGACTAAAATGCATTCTAACACGGGATCTTTACTGTGCATGCGTCTACTGCATCTACGTAGTATGACGAAACAACGCTTGGAGGGAAATTCTGGCGCTTGCGCAAAGAGCTATAAAATGGCCGCTTGAAAGCTCACGTGCATGGCACCTGCTTGCTGAAATTAGAAAATACGTTTTTATACTAATGCAATGCAGAAAGGGAAATAATAAATGGTACGGGCTAGAGTAGAGGTTGGTGGTATACAGTGAAATCATTTATTTTTGAGAATAACATTTCTCCTTTTGACTTTATTATTAGTGCGTATTTGGGCCTGTCAAACTTGTCTGAGCCGAGCAGACTGACGTTGCGCGACGCATGCGCCCTAGTGTGGAAGCTTGAAAGGATGACTAAGGACTTGTCACGCGTTCAAGGTCGGCGGAGATGTGCCCTGGGAACATGAGGGTGAAGAGTTCATATGAAGGAACTTATTCGAGAAAATTGTTACATTTGTATTAATAAAGTTTAAAGATGTATGGGAAAGGAAGGGCGGAATAAACGTTTGAGGGGAGGAGTTTGGAAACAATGGTTTAAAGAAATAAATGAAGTATAAGCATGGTGGGATGATCATCCCCCACTCGCCTGTCCAATCAGAAGTTAGTATTCTGTAAAAATGAAACATTAATGGGTGGTACATGGTAATAGAAAGGTATAATTGAGGTCGTTTTAGTTAGCTAGGCTAAGCTTGTTGGGAGCAGAAGCAGCAGAAACAATTCGGAGCTTGGGATGCTGTTGGTGCTGGGGTGGTGCTGATGCTCTGAAATGCTGATGAAGAAATCGAATGCAGAACCATCTACTTAATTTGGGTGGGTTAGAAAGAAGATCGCAGAAGAACCACGAGGAGGAAGAGAGTGTCGGAGAGGGGTGCGACGTAGTCGTTGGTATCTAGAGAGGTGAAGTATCCTGTCCTGATTCCTGTCCTGAAGCCTTTGTCTCCTGATCTGTCCTGGGGACCCTTACCAGCCCTTTGGCCAGGGGGTTGGTCTTCACACCATACTTGGTAATTATAATTCATCGTCTTGATAAATGTTCTTCTCTCTCTATCCTCTTCTTTCTGAGCATAGTTATTGTGTGGATCTGAATTGTTAATGTCTATTGAACTTGATTGAATTTGGCACTCTTGCGAATGAGGGTGTTTGTACTGAAACGCTTTGAGATGGTTTGCAACAAATTAATTTAGATAAAGACTTTAAAGCTTACTGAGTCTGTCATTATTTTTATTCATAATCAAGAAATGTATAATAAGTTATGTTAATTGTCATCATCAACTAGTTCCACCTAACTGGTCCATTGACCAGAGGAAAGAACTGTTTGATCAGTGAAAGGTTTAGTTAGAGAAGAAATAACTAGATCTTGAGGTATGAAAATTATAAAACTACAAAGTTCCGGCGGTCTGCTTAGTGTTTAGTGCGAGAGAGTTATATGGGCCCAGGTGAGTATATGGTAGTGGAGAATCTGTTGCTAGTAAGCTGCTGGATCACGTGCATTAGCACAGCAGCGGGTACTCTAAGAGACATTAGGGGACAAATCACTAAAATTGAACATGCACTATCGGAGCTTGAAAGAGAGTACGAAACACGGCCCTGTGGAAACACACTTTCTCACATTCATGATTTGATATTAGAACATGATGAGATGGCAGAGACCGAGATTCGCTATCTGTCTAGGAGACATATAGCCCGTGCATATGGAGAGGGTGGCAGGCCGGGCCGTAATTTAGCGTCCAAGCTTAAATCTCGTGGTGAGCACCATACCGTTACAAAAATCACAGATGCGCAGGGTGAGGGGCACTATACACCACAGGCCATAGTTGATCAATTTCGCGACTGTTATGCGAACATGTACACATCGCGGGGTAGTGCGGACCCTCCAGCACTGGAGGAGTATCTATCAGACATTGCATGTGCTTGGTTAGCTAAAGGACACCAAGATTATTTAAGTCAGCCAATTGAAGCGTCTGATATGCTCTGCCAAATAAAAAGGCTCCGGTGCCGGATGGCCTCACGGCAGGATTCTATAAAGAATACGCAGAGCTCCTGATACCCCATTTACTGGAAATATATGGGGAGGTGAATGAGACAGGCAAGCTTCCACCATCACTCAGACAGGCTCTGATAATCACTTAATTAAAAAAAGACAAGACACCTTCTCACTGCGAGTCATACCGCCCCTTATCACTTATCAATCTAGATGCAAAAATACTTGCAAAAATTCTAGCCTCCAGACTTCAACCTTTAATGCCAAGTTTGGTCTTACCGGATCAATCTGGTTTCATACCAGAAAGATCCATGTCCCACAATTTACGTACTATATTTGCGATGTTTCACATACTAGATCCTACCCTCCCTGCTGCTGCTGTAATGTTGGATGCAGCGAAAGCATTCGACTCCATCGAATGGAGCTATATGTTTCAGATCCTACAGCGTATGGGTTTCCCTAAGGTTTTTATTGGATGGGTGCGTTTGTTGTACACAGACCCTTCTGCACGGGTTCGAGTGGGTGGGCTAACATCGGAGCCATTTCAGATTGGTAGAGGAACTAGACAGGGGTGCCCCCTATCACCACTGCTGTTCTCTATCATGCTGGAGCCACTAGCTTGCATAATGAGACAGAGGCATAGAGAAACTGCTCTTAACTTTATGCACCGTCCTGTTGGCATCTCTCTATATGCTGATGACATGGTGCTGTTCATGAGAGAACCGCAACGGTATCTGGCACCCGTACTGCGCGAATATATTAGGTTTGGCCTTTTTTCGGGTTTGACTATTAACTGGGATAAGTCTGTGATCATACCTTTAACCACAGTCACGGATTCCCCTACCCTGGAGTATCCGCTGGTGTGGTCCACTGACCCAGTTAAGTACCTGGGAATCTGGGTGCATCGCGACCCCGAGATAGTGATCAAAGAAAACTATGGGAGGGCGTGTGTTGCCCTGGAGCAACAGGTAGACAGATGGACGGCACTACCGCTATCATTAGCAGATCGCATCGCTCTCATTAAAATGATCGTATTGCCTCGCTTCTTGTACCTATTCAGCAACATTCCAATAACATTAACTAAGCATTTTTTCAACACTATACGCTCGTTATTAGTACGCTTAATCTGGGTAGGCAAACAAGCTCGGGTGGGATGGAACACACTTACGCTGGACTATGCCAAGGGTGGATTCTGCATGCCAGATCTATATATGTATTTTCTCTGCGCACAGGCGCAGTATGCACATTATTGGTACAATCCCCACGCTTTTACTCCACATGTGGCTGTGGAAGACGGGGATGCACACCCGATTCCGCTCAATTGCATCCTCACACACTCGCAGAGAGGCACACCGAAACAAGAAATCAATGCGATAGACACCACCATTGCCGCGTGGCAATCCATTGGCAAGCTTGTGGCGAAACTCCCGATTTATGCTCCAGCGCTACCTCTAGCACACCACGCCGCACTCTCAGTGACTCAGGAGGAAGGCCCAATGCGCTCCTTGAGAGAAGCAGGTATAGACAAAATGCAAGACATATACCCAAATGGGAGTTTTATCACAGCAGAGGAGCTGCAATATATTCTTAACTCACCGTTGCTATTCCAGTTCACACTGCATAGATTGAAGTTGGCAATAAAAGTGCATTATAGTACATTCCCAGCTAAGCCACCCAACTTGCACTCTCTACAACTGCTGCAGGTTACGCCCACACGTCGCAAGCTGGTCGCTAAGTTGTACAGGGCAGGGAGGGACAAGAAGGTCAATTGTGCTGACAAAAGTCTTGCACGCTGGAACGACAGACTCACTCCTCCGCTAACACAAATAGAGTGGGAACACTCCTGCAAAATCACCAGTGCCCTCACGCCCAATGGCAATCTGCGCATTATCCATTTTAAATATATCCACCAAGTGTACCACACACCACTTAAACTACACAGGTTTGGGCTCCGAGACAATAGCAGATGCAAGCGATGCGGACGGCCAGATGCAGATTTCTGGCACCTGGCCTGGGAATGCAGGCTAGTGTTTGAGTTTTGGGAGGAAGTGGTGCGGCGCATACAGGTTATGTCAGCAGTCCCTGTGCAATGTACACTGAAGGTCTGTTTACTATGCTGCATACCGCAGCTGAAGGGGACTGTGGGCAGATTTGTAAGAATTGCACTGTTGATGGTGAAACGCCGGGTGGCGTTGACATGGGAGAGTACTCGTGCCCCACGACCAGACCATTGGGTAAAGGATCTAGTATACTGTAAAGAACAACTCAAACTCTATGGGGAAGAGCTGCCTTCGTCCTCCAAACCCAAGGACATTTGGGAACCTTTGCAACACTATCTGAGCTCACGAACCCAGTCTTTGTCATGGAATGATGATGGTTGATATCAATGTGCATGTATACTCCTTGGAATAACAAAATCAATGTAAGACACTAGTGTCCCACTAAGCCATGAGATGAGGGATCAGTCAATCACATGTTGTTTGTTTGTTTGATATTGTACTGCCTTGCATGGCATTGCTGCTGTGTTTTTGATCTAAAAATCCAATAAAGAGAATTAAAAAAAAAAAAGAATCTCTATTGTCAATTGTTTATTTTACATAAAAACCTACACTTTTCTTACAACTGAATTGAAGCATACATGTCTGCCTTTGTTGCTAATAAAGTAAACTTTCTCGGAACATCAGTTAAGCAGTGGATCTTGCCTGGATTGTACGATATTTGTATGTGTGGAAGTGCTGCACTTTGTGTGAATGAATGGTTGAGAATCACTCTGAAATTGAGCCAGCGTATAACTTGTACAGTATATAATAGTGCAATAAACGTTTAAGCGATTTTCACATGATTATATCACCAAGAAAAGTGCTTGTTGTAGGATTCCTGTTCAATCTTTCTGGTAGCGAGGTACTTCTTATACTGCAGGTTGCGATCTTAGATTAGCTATGTTTGGTGCACACTCCTTTAGGGATGCTCAGCCTCCAAAGCTTTCTTCCTGGGGGGAGGTTTGCAGGATATCATTAGGGCTGCGGATTGGTCCAGTTAAAGTTTGTTTAAAAGTTGCTATTTTAGAAAACCTGTTACAAGCGCAATTGACAATGTGTTAAATGCACTTTAAACTTGCATAATGTTAGCCTCTGTGTCATGTCATAACATTTTGATATTTCGCAGCCTGTTGGGCAGAAAATCTGGATTTTATTAAAGACACGGAGACTAAGATTAGCCCTCCACATTGATACCCTCCCTAGTGGGGGTCAAAGTTACTGAATTTGTATTGTTTTTTTCTTTCAGAGTAAGAGGTTTTCTGGCTGATGAAATTTTCTTTTGGAAGTTAAGGAACTTAGAAGTTATCTTGTTCGCAATGCCAAAGAAGGGATAAAACTGTGTCTGGGGGGACTTTATAGCTTATTAGAATGTTACTGAAGTTCTATATTCTTCAATTGTTGCTGGTGTGAGCTGGCAATAAAGGAGATTTGCATAATCTTGGCCTCAATGTCTTGAATAAAATCCAGATTTTCTGCCTACCAGGCTGTAAAAAATCTAAATTTTTGCAAATATGCTTGTTTTGGTTTGCAAAGGAACAGTCAATGAAAATGTGTTTGGAGAAGAAACAATATATTCTTTATAACTTTAAAGTGATTTAAAAAAAAATGTATGCTGTGAAGTATGAACTCAGGGGCATCTAAGATTGAGTACATAAGAAAACTGTCAATGTCAAAGGGTCTGCAAGCAAAACAAAGGAGAAGAGTTGTACAGTACCCTACAGTTTGCTCAAGCACCTTGCATGGGGTGCATTTACGTTAATTTCTAAAGTTCTAATGTTCAGCCCCAGGATTTAGAATGGTCCCAAATACATGTATTCTGCAAGCAGGAGTCTTCTCTTCTACAGTTTGTGTTACTTAAGTTCCTGCAATTATTACCGTCTCTGGTTCACCTGCTAAGTTTAGCCGCAATGGAAATACCGATGGGGAAAGTGATATTTCAAAGATCTACAGAGCTAGAATGAAATACTAAGCAGCACAATCATCTACGGTTAATGAAGAAATCCTGGTGATGAGCGCTAAAACATTTAAAAGCAGTTAATAAATTACTTAAATTCATACACTTAAAAGAAAAAGAATGTTCTTCAAATTACAAAATGTACTTTGGATGGCTTTTCAAAGCAATGTAGCATATTTTCTGAAAATATAAATGTGTATGCACACTCTTTGAAATATATTTCTCATATTATTACTTGCTTCAAATTCATGCTTTAAAGTATAGTTTAATTTGAAGTATTCGTGCCATCATTACAAGCCTGATAAAAGGAAAGGAATAAAGAATGCAATTATGTATCTCCTGTGTAACTTGAGTTCTGCCACTTGCAGTAGACTGCCATGCTGTAACAGATTGGTATTACGAGAAAAAACGAATAGAGCTAATTATATGTGGCATGATTGAGCAATGACTAAGTGAATTACAACTTTATGAACTAGTTGATTTTCTGCAGTGAATTAAGTCTCAACGAGAACTGAAAATTAATAATGTTGATGAAATGAGTCTCTTCTATAGTGGAATGTTTAGAAAATCGTTATGCTACATCATGAAATGTAAAGTGGCAAAAGACATTTTAATTATAATGCATATGAAAGAACTTCCCTCTGGACTGTAATTCGTATGCTAATTGTGCAATTTATATGCATTTAGTATTAAATCTCTATTTCTATTAGTTAAAGAAGATATGCAAAATGATGCAATGAACACTTTAGGGATCTGCCAAGGCAAAAGCCACATCGGTCATCAAATGCACCCGCACATTGAGGAAGCATGTGCATCCTAAATGTCCTTCTCTTTGCAGGGGCGCTGGTGGTCGGGGTGCAGCACCCACAGACTTGGAATCAGGTCAGAAAGATAATGCATTACAATGAGGCCTTTCACTCAGTGTTTATTTCATGTAGCATAAACTATTTGTTCCAAACCAGTAAAAGGTCAATGATTATTAGGAAGAGCACTGAAAACAACTTTAAACAAACCACTGCACGTTTGCTTGTCATGATTTTCTAAGTTTACATCATCAGGCTTCAAAGAGATGGCATTTGCTAACAAACTTCTATCACTCCAGTGATCGGGTCATATGGCAACTTTTAAATATGTCCTTTTCTTTTTTTCCTTAACAATTGACAGAATGTATTCTTATATTTAAGAGCATTGCATCACAGTGCACTATTGAACCTCTTTTTTGCAAACATTGTCTCGAACCACCATCTCATCCACCACGTTTCCTCCCACAATCACACACTCTTGACTTAAACCTCTCTGCGCGTGTGCTGCACGTGCTGGTTCAGAAACACCAGGGTATTTAGAACCCCTTATAATTTTAGCAAGCTGGTGCCCCCTGGCCAACACCCCCATTCAGGAATTTTTTCAGCACCACTGTGTCTTTAGCCTATATGCCAAATGCATCATCCCACCTGCAAAAGGTGGTCAGGCTCTGAAGGTGGCAAACCAGCAATGCAGTATTTATTCCGTGGCATGATTCAAAATATTGCCGCTCTCCATCATTTCAAATGACCCAATTTCTGACAACTATATACTAAAGTATACATTACCTGAGCTTCTACAAATTTCCATGGCTAATCATGGTTACGTATTAGAAGGCCAAAGAGAACAGGTGTTTTTGTTTTTTTAAGATTTTATTGAGAATTTAGAGAAAATACTAAAGAACAAACAAACATAAGATGACTGGTGCAGTAGGGTGCCTGGAGAAGCATGAGAGTACCATAGTTACCAGAGAAGTTACTGCAGCAGGACCAGTTTGATAAAACTAATTAACAAATAATGCAAAATTACATAAGATTGACACGGGTACTATAACAAACATAATCAAATAAAGTACAATGCACCCATCCAACTAGGATCATACAAAAAAGGGAAGAGCACCAAGAAGAGAGAGAATTAGCCTGACATGAAAGGCAAGGGATAGGTAAGGAACAACAAAAAGAAGATGAAAAAAGAGAGAGTGGAAGAGAGGGAAGTCATGTAAGACTTTGGTGAACATGATCAGCCCTAGATATGATGGATAAATCAGAATGTCAGAACAAGAGGGAATCCTTCAACACTCCTACCCATCTTGAATGAAAGCGTCTAACTCTCTCCATGCATGTTGTGATGTTGTGATGTGATAGGGTTTCATGAGCTCTTCTACTGGGCAATGTGCCTGCTGGGGTAAGTGACCCAGGCCCACCACGTGTGATAGGAGACATTGTTAGCAGACTTCCAATCCAATAAGGTGGTGAGCAGTAGGTCTAAATCGGCGAGATCAGAGTCTGGGAGTTCAATCGGGGAACTGCTGCATGGATGTAAGCATAATATCTGGGAAACTCAAGGAAATGAGGATGTTGAAGATATTCCTCAGGTGGGCAGAAACCCCTTCCCAAAAGGACTTCAAACATGTACATGAGAAGAACATATGTTCTTAGCCACCTCGTGCTGCTTTGCATGATCAACATAAGTCGGAGTCAGTAAGCTTCAAGTTAAAAAGTCTAGTAGGGGTCCAGTATAGAAAATGCGATGCAAAGAATTTTGTTTGTATGAGTGAATGGATAAGTTTGTTTCGGAGTAAGAGGTGGGAAACATTTTCCCAGGCCTCAGCTGGTAGAGGAAGGATACCTTTAGAAGAGAAATATGATGACCACTTGGACTGTAAATCTGGGTGCTGAGAAGGAGCATTGTGTCCTAGTAATTTATAAGTCTTGGACCCAACGTGGCCCCCAGATTCCAATTGTTTCAGGGAGGAGAAAAGAGTTGTCTTTAGGATGGGTCTTAATTTTGAAAGTCATCAGAGAAAGACATTAGAGGAACTTTGAAACTGATTTTAACATTTGCATATTTTGCACTTTTTTCCTGCCGCATTTTAAAACTTTTATTGTGATCTTGTTTGGGATGTTTTGAAGAAGTGAGGCGATCGCCTGTTAGAGCTAGTCACCTCTTGGGCCTCCATTTCTGTTCTCAGTGTAGTCTTCCTCACTAGGAAAAGATTATGAAAGACCAATGCATGTGCGACTGCACCGATGGGGCGCCGAAGGTGCACCAAAGGCAAGCCCGTCTGCACCCATCCGTGCACCGACTGTGTACATCATCAGCCACGCTGCTGGCAGGCCTGAAGATTGCGCTGAATGCTCGCTGACCAGCATTTGGTACTGATCCAGCGGGTTACTAGCAACAAGCATTCATACACCGAATACTCACCTGGGCCCATCCATTCATACTACGCTAGCAATTTCCGCTGGTGGGTCAGTTGTACTCTTTATCAATATCCCTGCTACCAATTACTTTTCTGATTGAAGAGTAATGACTTACCAATGGACCCTTTGATAATTGGGAAATTTAAAATGAGTGACATTCATTACAATTCATAAATTCTAAAATAATCACTGAGTCAGGAAGTTTTAAAATGTTAATCTAAAGTTTTAGCAGAGTAAAATACAGAACCACATGATACTTAATCGTATATCAAGGATGAAGCATAATAATCAATTATCGATCAATGACGGTTCCTCAGAAAGAAGAAGATAGAGACAGCAGCACAACTAAAAGGTTGCGTTTATATTTACCTAAAGGTGCGAGAAACCAAACCCCTTGGCCAAGGAGTTGGAAAGATAGGTCCCAGGAAAGATGAAGACCAAAGATCTCCGGACCAGGTTCAGGACAGGACAGGTGACCTCTCTATCAACGACGCCTGCGTCGTTCCCCTCTCTGATACTTCGCTTCTCCTTGCTTCTCTCGGGTCGTCTTCTAAGATTCCGCCGCCCCCACCTCAGGACCTCTCTGGACAGCGAATCTGCCTAGTTCTGTTCTGCATCAGCGTCTGGATCAATGAATGTAGCATTGCTCTCTCTCGTTCCGTCTCATCTGGTCTAACTAATTAATTAATCTATACCTATTATACCCTTCTACACCCATGTACCTCCCCTTAATGTTGCAAAAATGATGGGCCCACTACTTCTGATTGGACGGGACAGGGGGTTGATCCTCACACCATGTCAATTTAGTTCAATTTCTTTAAGCCCATTGTTTTAAAATACCTCCCCTGACAATTAATACATTTGCTTTATTTCCCACCCGTTTCCCATTGATTCTTCAATACATTTTGTATACATTTGTTGCGACTTCAGGTACATTTCAGATGAACTTGTGAACCAGGCTTTGCGACCTTGGAGGGCTTCCAAGTTGACTTCATCGCTTCCTCTGGTCAGCCTTGCAGGGCGCATGCGCAGAACCAAATGTCTTTCGAGCTGCAGTTCAACCAACCCAGGCCCATTTACGAACTAATAAAAGTCAAAGAAGAAAATATTAAAATCACAAATAAACGTTTTCACTGTGTACCCACTCTGTCTACTCTATTCCCATTTAATTATAAATCTATCCCGCAGTAATAGCATTAGAATACCACAGTTTTAATTGCAGCATATGCGCAAGCTGTAGCATTAAGCAGCCATTTTAATACACACTGCGCAGAGGCAAAGATTTCCCTCCAAGCAAAGAAAGACGTCATACCACGTGATATGGTTGACACATGCGCAATGAGATTCCCGCGCCTTTGCGGCCATTTTAGATTAGACAAGCGTTACTTATTAGCTTAAACACATAGGCAAGCTTCTCTAGGATAATGTTTATGTGTGCATTTGTTAGTAAAGACATTACAAAGATTAATAATTAATACTGTGAGAGGATTGCTTACGAGCATGTCTCATTGTGAGTTCTTGCTCCATCAATCCCCTCTCTGATGGCGTTTCTGAGCCAATCAAAATACTACTCACAACCAGATGCCAACTTTTAACATAAAATTGTCTCAGCTTCATTTTTACACTTTCTATTTTTATCGTCTCCTTTCAGTTTCTTGTATAATTCACTTTTCAGATCTTCTAGTTCAATTTCATCAAACTTTCTTTTCTTTCCTTTTCCTGTCACTCTATACGTCTCATTCTTTCTACAACATTTGCACCATATTATTATTGACAATACTATTATTGCTATCCCTGCTAAGGGAACTAATATTTGACCTATAAGTCCTTTCCCTACATTAGCAAACCAGGTACCAATTGACGCAATACTATTTGTCAATCTTTCCCATACACTATCAACTTCCAGTGGTTTTAGTTCATTCTCAAGTTTTGTTATATTCTGTATATACGTTCCAATTTCTGCACTTTTATCAGGTACGTACGTGCAACAGTGTTTTGTTTTCAATAATTTACAGACTCCGCCCTCTTTTGCTAATATTATATCAAGAGCAAGTCGATTTTGCATAACCATTGATCTAATCGCAACCATCTCCGCATTAATCATTAGAAATCCTCCAGCAGTATCCGCAGGGGCGGTGCGTCCATTGGGGCATTGGGGCGTAGCCCCCCCGCCCGCAGCTCCCTCGGCGTCTTTGAACCTAAGTAAACTGAATCAGTTTACTTAAGTTCAAAGACGCCGAGAGAACTGATAATCATGTCAGTCAGCATGACGTCGGACCGCCCACCCCCTTCAGAGTCTGAAGGGGTGGGCGGTCCTGCGTCATGTTGACTGACATGATTGTCAGAGGGACCAGGGGCAGCAGGCAGCACTGCAGCACAAGTGCGCATGAGTGGGGAAGGGCACCGAATTTTCGAACCGTGCCCAGTCATGCGCACTTGTGTGTGCACTGGCTTGCGCATGCCCATTAGGAGAGCGAGGGTTGAGCAAAGGCTCAAACCTCGGTCTCCTAATGGGCAGGCGGGCGAGAGGTAACCGTGCCCTAAGCCAATCCTGGCGCTGCCTGCAGCGCCAGGATTGGCTGAGAGGGGCTGTAGGGCCAAACGGAGTCGGACCCGAGGCGGCGCGGACGGCGGACCTCCTCAGGTAGAATTTTCTTTTTTTATTTCAAAAATCCCCCGGGCCCCCGGCACAACCCCCCCGCAACCCCTCCCCCCGCAAGCCGCGTCTGACTTTAGGACCACTGAGCCCTGCGTAATCAAGCGCTTTGAAGTAGCTGCGAGTCATATCTGTGACCCGATAGCGCTAGACACAAAACGCTACCGTAGGTACATTAACCGACCGAACTAGCTCACTGCCATGCGTTATTGCTGGTATTAGCTGTGGACGCCCCTGTCATAGGCGAGTGGGGATACTTTTCTCTCCCTCAGTGGGGAGGGCACGGACCCTGCCTCAGAAGCTCAGGCAGGTTTCACCTTAATACTTTCGCTCAGGCGCACTGACTGACTGTCCCTGGCCTGTGGCAAGCTCCTGCTCTCCTCCTCCTCAGTTATGCGACCTCCCGTGGCGCAGGGCCCGCCCCCTGCCCACTGCCTTTGTCTGGCACCGGCTCCCTTTCCAACCAGACCTGCTCGGCTGCTACCTGCACAACGAGCGCACGCTCCGGATGCCAGAGGCTGCGAGCGCTCACTCAGTGCGGGGACCCGTTTCAATGTCTTCTGTTTTTTAATTTAAAGGAGTGATGCAGGCCCCCACCTTCTGCGGCGGGGGCACCCCCACCCTCAGATTCTTGAATTCACCTGAGTAAGTGTTTGTGTGTTTTAAGTGGCACCAGAGCGCGGCGCGGCTTGCTGTGTCTGTTCAGGTGACATCCCGCTAGGCCCTCGGCAAACGGCCTACAAACACTTCCGCAATGTCACCAACAGTTGCCTCTGCCAACTTTCCTACATCAAGGGCAAAAACTAAAATTCACAAGTGGTGAGGGTGCAGATCCTTTTACTCCTGTACCCATGTCCGAACATATTGTGCAAATATCTGAAAATGCTGTCTTTTTATTACTAGTGAAGGATGAACTGTACACCTTTAAATACTTTCATTTGCCATTCTAATAGTTTTCTCTGCTAAACAACTTTCTATTTACTTTTCGAGTTTATGAGCGGTTTCAGGGCGCGCACACTGAATATCGACCCCAGAGTATCAATAGGGCACATTATCAAGGATAAAACATAAAAAAAAATATAGACAGGTGTGAGTCTAGATTTTCTACACCTAACACCACATATTGTATTAATTGTATTTATATAGCGCTTAGTACCGCAGACAAAGTGTCGAACCGCCTTTCGGCGAGTCAAGGGAGGAATACATTAGGGAAGAATTTAGAAAGTATTGCTTGGGCGATCACATTAGTAAAATGAGGTTTCGGGTGAGCTGGGGGAAGAGTCTAGACAGGTTTATTTTGTAGATCATAGTGGTAGAATGAGGTTTGGGATGACTCGGAGAGTGGAGGTAGAGGATATTTTGAGAGAGGTATTGGGTGAGACAGAGTAGTGCATTGGAGAGATTCAAAGGTGTATGTACCTAGTATGTGCATCTTTGAGGTACGTGGTTTTGGAGTTAGGGATAGTAAATGTAAATTATCTTCCATCTAATTGTACTTTAACAATTTTGAAACTGATTATGAACACCTATCACCACTTCTCTTCTACACCACTGATTTAATAAGGCTGTCCAAAGTCATCGCCCCTCCGCTCCTATTAGGTTTGCATGAACAGTGCTGTGCTGTGGTTCACTCAGCTCCCCACAGCCTTAATTCATGTTCACCTGCCTCTAATGCTTTATGGTAGGGTGTCCAACATAGGCACAGGGCGGCTGCATATATCACAGATGCTTAAGATAGCCAACCACTATGTGAAGGAGTTTCAACTATATTTTCTCTAAGTCGCTTTTTTGGTAGCTATCTAGACATTCTGGCCTGGGTCTGGACCTATGTGGACACTGCTTCTTTACAACACACATCCTACAATGTGTAGTAAGCTACCCATGTAGACAAGCTCTTGAGTGCCACACAAAATGGTTGTAAGCACTATATAAATATTGTAAACAATACAATACAACACATCTTCTAGCTGCTGGCAGCCAATTAAACCCCAGGCACCATTACCTCTTGTCAACCAACTCAGGAGTCTATGCCAGGCGGCCTGCAGCTATCTGGCAGAGAAGTGGAAAGGAAAAGAATTAGGTGTGCAGTAACGCAAGCCTCATTCACCTGAGATTCTAAGCCAGTCACAGAGGTGATCTCATCCTAACACCATCACTCTCTCCTTCAAACACCTTTTACACCTTCATTGATGATTTTTGTAAGATTAAGTAACGCAAGAGAATACCAGAAACAAAATATATATCATTGTAAACCGTATGAGAGTGCAAAATGTTTAGCATGAGAGCAAATTCTCAGACGGGTCCCAATTATTGGTCTGACTGTAGTTTGAGCTCTCTGCTTTTTCTTAGTTTTCACCTTCATGTATTTATTTTCTCATGAGAATTATCCGAAAAAGGTTACCCTCTCAACATACTTTGAGGTTCAGGAGCCAGGGGGAGAAAAGCCTAGAAAAATCACATGAACAAATGCTCTTGTCAGACCTATATCTATTTAAATAATGGCCCGTAACGGGCTCAAATCGTCTATCCTGTGACTGTTGCCTGGAGTCTGGTCTACGTAGAAAAGCGCTGCATGGACCGACAACAATCTTTCAGCCTTTGCCTTCAGCTCTGTCTTTGGCCTCACATTACAATTCTCACTGACTAACGCAGGTCTCCTAGAATTCTTTTCAAGCATTCTCAGTTCCCTTTACTCCAGAATACTCCTTCAGGCCCTTGTTGTCTACTTCTCACACTATCCTGGGCCACTCTCTCCTATGCACTTAATTCACAAATCTATGTATGAGTGCATTTGTGTGTTACTCCCAGCTTACTCCTGGATTTCCAAACAGCTGTGTGAATCAGGCTGCCTCTATTTTACTTCTCTGCGTGCAGCCCAAAACCCCAGCATTACCCCCTCAGTGTAAACCCACCATTGCAGAGGTCAGAGGTATCTCTGCAATTGCTTGTAAGATAGCTCAGCATTTTGAGCTCACTGTTAAGATCTCTGTGCCACCTGAAGTTTGTAGGTTGTAACACTGTCAGTGTCGACTCAGCCTTTCATCCTTCCGTGGTCCACAAACCAATAATGATTCAGTAATGACAATTGTATATCAAAATGTTCTATCTAAAGTAGGTTTGTCAAAGTTGATGTATAAATAACATGTTAATGTTTGCCTTTTAGGCCTGTGGATGCAAAAATAATGGCATGGTCCTCACTGGTGGATAATGCTCAGACTATTATTTCCAGAGTTATCAAGTAGAGATCTTAGATTCCTATTCTCAAACCTGGAAGGTGTAAGCAAGTTTAATAAGAGTTTGAAGTAACATGGTTTGGAACATTGATTCATAGAAGAGTAATGTGGAGCAAACAAATGCAACCTATAGAAACGTTTTCCAACAAATATTGATCTAGAAGACTTAAAGATGCAAATTATGAGCTGTTTTAGGCGTGAGTTCTTGCTGCAACATAGGACCACGCGTTTTGTGATTTGGGGCCTCAACCAATAGAGAAATAACTGCACAGCCAAGATTAATTACAAAATGTAAAATATATTATTTAAAGAGCATATTAATTCTAGGACTCAGGAAAGGAATTAAACATTACTTTATAAGTACGATTAAAATGAGATGAAAATTTTATGCATTTTCTACAAAGGCAGTTTTGCATTTAAAACATTATAAAATTGAGATGTAACAGCATGACAGGGTTAAAAATGATTTAAATTATTTTCACCCTATTGCCCGTCTTGGAGATCACCACACCGCTGTGCTAGAATTGATGACACCAATAATCACCCCAAAATATTTTAGCCTGAAGTACACGTGGCATGAATCAAATACCGTGAGACTATGGAATCCATCCTCACTCTTTATTACTTTATTAAAACCTATATATAATTGGTGTTCTTCACGGTTTGGAGATTTTCCCTATCCATGATGGTGGAGGCATGTGACACATTACTTTCGGTTTAAGCCCCAGCAGAGACAGTATATAATCAGTTCAAGCCAGCTCCTCCTTACCTGGAAATCATGCATCTTGTTGGGCTCCTTTGCTAACATACCAGTTGGCACTCAGCTTCCCGCCATGCACATGTTTGTTGTGTTTGGATGCTCTCAGTGACCTTGCTTCTTGCCTTTCCCCTCTACAACCTCATTCCTCATCGACAAGTTTAAGAAGTCCTGCTGATTCATTACCGCCAAATGTCCTTTGCTTCATTACTCAAGTACTCATGTTGAGAGTAAAGCTCCACCTCTAGTCTACAATAGTCTACAGTGATGAGTACATATCACAAGAATTACCACTTGCTATTGTTTAATATGCTAAACTGAGGGAGACATTAAATGTACTGTGTTCTGCTATAGGTGATGAACTTGCCACATAGAGAATTTTATGGCGTTCCGGAGCATGAGTTGTGTTTGAGTGTTGCTCCCTTCTTTATTCCTTTTTGTTTCCTTTGGCTCTCATTCATAGTATATGTACAATTGCTAAGTGCTTGTATTCATAAACCTTCTACTCTATTTAAAGGTATTTTCTGTATTCCTGGTATGAATGGCTCCAAACTAAATGGCCAAGAATGAGTTCTGGTGTTGGAATATGCAGAAGGGTTCAGGTTTGTGCAGTAGAATGTGATGAGTTTTCAACTTCCAGAGAAAATATAGAGAGGACATGAGATGAGAGAACTCTCTTAAGGGCATACTTTTTGAGGAGGCCCTCTGCTTTTGATTGCAGTGGCTCAGTTTATTTGGTGATTCACAATTCCAATCATGGGTAAAACATGGCTTGTTGAACATAGATGAGATGTACTTGCAAATTGTTTGATTGCATATTGCATTTCAGGTTTTCAATTTGACCAATCCTTTGACTTCTTACCAACGAAATATGAGTGTCTTCCTGGTCGAGGACCACAATGCTTTTTCTCTTATCTGTCTTGTATCAAGACCCTGCTGGACTATGGGGTGAAAGAAAGCTTGAATAAGCAGCTACCTATGTTATATGACATCTCTTTATTAATGTAATAACTGCACTTTCACAATTGCTTTATTAACCTTCCTGCTTTCTCAAATTTGCTTGAAAATGCACCATTTGTCCACTCTTTTTTCAAAAACATTTCTGGGGGGGAGAACCCCCCCGAACCCCTCTTAGGTTGTTCGGGCTCGCTCGGTACGCTCGCTCGCTGCGGTGCAGTATGCTAATAATTTTACGCCCCACCGCTTTCAAATGTCACCAGCCACCACTGAGTATCCGTTGATAAACGATCAACCACTGTAGATAATTTACATATTTTCCTTGAGTTAAGAATTATTCCCACTGAAGGTATCAATGCACCAAATATATCACCTACAATTTCAGAAAAACTAGCTCTTTTACTACGTGTTAATTCACAATTGTTTTCATTGCTCCCAGTGTTCCTCTTTACGTGGTATATTTTTGGAAATACTATTCCAAAATAACAACTTCCATACCACCGTGCAGGAAGCCTAAAGTAAGCCTTATTCCCACACACATAATAGATTCCAGGAAAAACTGAATCTGTTCCTCCTTTTAGTCCCCAACCTCAAGAATTAAGAAATTATGTTCACACTCACTGGTACCGATGAAAATATTGTTATATTCAGTCTTTAACCTACGTAGACAAATTTTCCCTGTCTTTACAAAATCCAGAGCCATAGCAGCTTGAGCCTTGCCAGGTGTGTAACTACCCTCTTTCTCAGCCCAAGGTGGCAGATGAGCCTTATGCTCAGATGCTTTCTTTTGGAAATCTTGTCTTCTATCTTCTACTAAATTTAAAAATATCTTTTCTTCTTCATGTAATGAACATGTTAGATTGCTTCTATGTGCATGTGTTATATCTATCGATTTCATTGTTAAGAAAAATTTCCCCATAAACTGTGCGTCTTGACTACTAAGCACTGGATTCATATTCTTTTGAATTGGAATCTCAGAAAATATCACATCTATATTTGAATAATAATACTGAAGTCTCCCTGTTTTATAAAATAAACTAGTCAATACACTACATGATATGCCATAAGTTAATGGTAAATGATGGTATGTTAATCCTTCTGCTACTGATTCGGGTAACTTCATACAGACCTAACAATTACTAACTTCCATGGTATCTACATATTGAAACAATAATTTTGTGAAAACATTAAAACTAGTATCGTTATCTGTTACCTCATGATGAAACTCTGGTTCATCTTCTGCTTTTAATTCTACTCTATTACCTTTCAAGTTATCTATCCTTCCCTTTGTTTCGTTGTTAATCTTTTTATCCATTATCAGAAGGTAAGGAATTGCTACGATCACAACTAACCATACTATAAGCACCACTACCAGACTACATATGCATATAGCACAGCATCTTTTACAACATTTCCGTTTCGGCCTCCCAGAAACTCTGTTGTCAGACATTTTGACAAGGAAGATTTCTCTTCTTATCTTTCTTTCAAGTCTTTAACGTTATCAAGGTGGTTTTATTTCTTTCTCATAAGTCAGTTCCGCACTTGTTCCTTCGTCACCACTTTCACTTGATTCTGAACTCTCGTAGCCTTCAAGGATTATATAAGTCCAATCAGGACCTTTAAATTTATTGTTCACAAGTTTCAGTCTTTTGCTTTTCCGTTTTTCAGTTCCACTTGTTTGTCCCGTTAGGCTTGTCACTTCATTTACATGCTCTGGATCTTCACTTCTGGTTTCTATATGGTATTTCACTCTTTTAATGACACTAGGCCAATGATCACCTTTTCTGGCTTTCTTTGTTTGCACTGTCTCTTCACTTCTTATTTCTTCTTCAGAAGTTCTTTTATTTTCAAGCTGTGGCACAGTTTGTTTTTCTTCGTTTTCTGTTTCTTCTTCTATTTGTTCTTGATCAGGTCTTATTGATTTTTCTTCATTTGCTTCAATGTGAGTTTCTACTAACTGACTCTGTTCAGGATTTACGTCTTCATGCTTGAGGTTTTCGTGATTTTCTTCTCCCTGAACGTATTTTTCTAGTTCTAACTGGTTCTGATCAGGGCTTATTGCACTTTGTACTTCTGCAGCCTGACCGCGTTCTTCTAAACCTGTCTGTCCCTGCTCAAATTTTGTTGTTTCGTTGTCGATTTGAGCCCAATTTCCTCTCCCTATCTGGTCCTGCTCAGGTTCTCTTATTGTTTCATTTTCCTCATCCTGAGCTGCTTCTTCTTCACCTATCTGTTCTTCCCTAATTTCTTCTAATTTTGCTTGGCTTCTTGTTCTGTTGTAAACTTCTGGTATATCAACCACTGGTATCCAGTCCTGACTTGTGCTCGGTTGTTCTTCTTCAGCTTCTCTCGAATCTCTCACCTGGGATTCTTCAGCTGGCCAACCTTCAGCTTCCTCAGTTATTGATGCTGTCTGAGGATTTTGTCCTTCAGGCTCTGGCACCCTTTTGGTGTGGCTTACATGAATCCAATTAGGCAATCCTGCACATTTCACTGCTGTGTTCGTAACTAGTATAACCTGACAAGGTTCGCCCCACCTGGGTGATAGACATGTTTCTCTGGTGTGATGCTTCACAACCACCCAGTCTCTGGGATTCAGATCATGCTCTTGCTCAGGCTGCCTGGAAACTGCGTCTTCTCCAACCTGGTGAGAGACAGAACGCACTAGGTCAGCCAATCCTTTGCAATAATCCAGAACCATATCATCAGTTATGTTCAGCAGTTTATTTGTAGGTACATGTGCTTGTCTCATTGCTCTTCCCATGATTATCTCATGTGGACTCAATCCGGTATTTCTATCAGGAATGCTTCTGAGCCCCATTAAAACAAGTGGCAATGCATCTGGCCAATCTAACGATGTTGATGCACACATTTTTGCCAGTCTTCATTTTATTGTGCCATTCATTTGTTCAACCACTCCAGAAGCCTCTGGGCGGTACGCACAGTGCAATTTTTGCTCAATTTGGAATGCTTCACAGATTATTCTGATCACATCGTTGTTGAAGTGACTTCCTCTATCTGATTCCAAAGTTACTGGGAAACCGAACCTAGGAATGAGTTCTTGTAGCAACAGTTTTGCAACTGTAATACTGTCATTCCTTCTGGTAGGGTAAGCCTCCACCCACCTTGAAAACAGACAAACTATGACAAGTACATATTTCAGTCCTTTACATGGTGGTAACTGTATGAAATCTAGCTGTAATCTCACAAAGGGACCCTCAGCCTTTCCAATTTTTCCCAAACCAATTACTGTTTTTCTTCCTGGATTATTCATTTGGCAAGTGAAACACCTTTGGCAAAGACTCTCTGCTGCAGCCCTAAACTTTGGATTATACCAACTTTGTCTGAAGAGTCTAATCATGGCATCTCTCCCTACATGTGTGTCTCCATGATACATTCTGGCCATTTGTGAAATCAGATAGTCAGGCATGACTGGCCTGCCATCTGCATAAATCCACACATCGTCGTCTGCCCTTCGAGAACATCCTATTTTTATCCATGCATCTCTTTCACTCTCGTCAGCATCATCTTGCAGTCTTTTCACATCATTCCATGTTTCAGGTGGTGCATATAGCATAAGTTGGCAGCTGATTCCCATCCTTTCAACCTTTTTATTTACTGACAATCTGTTTTTGGCACAATGTTGAGCCACCAGATCTGCATATCTGTTACCGACTACCACCCAGTCCTCTCCTGACTGGTGTGCGGCACATTTCACCACCGCCAATTCTTTTGGTGATTGTATTGCTTCCAGTAGTTCCTTTACAAACTGTCCATTTTTAATAGGGGATCCTGAAGAAGTCATGAAATCCCTCTGCATCCACAGTTGGCCAAAATCATGCACAACCCCGTAACCATATTGACTATCCGTAAATGTGGTTACTTTCTGATTCTTCCCAATTTTGCAGGCTTTAATTAAAGCAATTAATTCAGCTACTTGTGCAGATTTGACCCTGGTAAATAGGATGCTTCGACTATTCCAGTTAATTCACATACAGCATATGCTGCACTTAATTTGCCATCTGCATGCCTTTGGCATGAGCCATCCACAAACAGCTCCCTGTCTGGATCCCTGAGAGGCAGTTCCTGTATATCAGGACGCGGTTTGGTGCATAATTCTGTGACTTGTAAACAATCATGTTCCTCTTCATCATCTTTGACTTCCTCATGATACGGATCTGTAGTAAAGTAGCAGGGTTTACAATTGTGCACCTGACGATAGTCACATTTTCAGCACCTAAGATTATTCTCTCATATTTAGTCAGCCGACTAGGAGTAAGATGCTGAGTTCTGGTTCTTGTCAACAGAATCACAACTGAGTGTGGGACAAACACTTTTACAGGATGTCCCATTACAATTGATTCACTTTGTTCAATGAACAAACATGTAGCAGCTACTGCTTTTAAGCAGCCTGGCAACGCTGCTGCCACTGGATCCAACGTAGCAGAGAAATATGCTATAGGACGTCTGTCCAAACCATGTCTCTGAGTTAGGACTGAAAGTGCACAATTTTCTCTCTCATGACAGAATAACGTGAATCCTCTTGTATAATCAGGTATACCTAGGGCAGGTGCTTCACACAAAGCACTTCTCAATTTTACAAAAGCTCCTACGCTCTCATCATCCCACTCAACTGGGTCCTTTGCCTTCTTTTTCGTCATTTGAATCAACGGCTTTGCTAGCAGAGAAAACCCTACTATCCACTGTCGACAATATCCCACTATTCCAAAGAACATTCTCACTTCTCTTTGGGTTACAGGCATTTGCATTCTCTTGATTAATTTTACTCTTTCAGAGGTTATCCTTCTTTTTCCCCTCTCAATTTGGTGTCCTAAATACTTAACTGCTGTTGTACAAAACTACAATTTTTCAGGTAACACTTTATGCCCTTCTTCAGCCAAGTGATTTAATAATGCAATGGAGTCGACAACACAATCCTCTCTGGTGTTGGATGCCACTAGCAGATCGTCTATATACTGCACTAAGACTGAACTTCCTGGCATCACTAACTTCTCTAAGCACTTTTTCAATATTTGATTAAAGATGGAAGGACTTTCCGTGTAACCCTGAGGAACACGATTCCATGCATAGACTTTGTTTTCAAATTTAAATGAAAAGAGATACTGGCTATCCGGGTGCAATGGTATTGAAAAGAATGCTTGGCATAAATCAATCACAGTAAACCATTCTGCACTCCAGGGGATCTGGTATAGGATTACTGCAGGATTTGGCACTATAGGACAACAAGGTACCACAATCTTATTAATTTTTTCGTAAATCCTGAACAATCCTATACTTTCCACTAGGTTTCTTCAAACCCATGATTGGTGAATTACAAGGGCTACTCATAACTTCTTTTAATACGCCTTGTTTTACCATTCTGTTAATTTCTTCAACAACTCCTGCTTTTACTTCTGCACTCATTTTGTACTGTCTGGTATTTGGGAAAATTGCACCTTCTTTTATAGTGATTTTTACTGGGTCTATTTTGGCCATAAGTCCTACTTCTTTCCCGGTGAAATCCCATACTTTGGAATTTACTGTAGTTCTTAATTCTTCTGGTAATTCGTTTTTCGTTATCAAAGAGAACATCTCGTCTATTTCTGTACCTTGCTTAGCTATCGTGAACTTATAGACATGATCTTCGTCCGGGGTCTGTATAGCCACACCATCCGGTGTGCAGAAAATAGTACAATTCATTTTGCCCAATAAGTCTCTACCCAATAAGTTTACTGGACTAGAATCACACACTACAAATTGGTGCATTTCTCGGAAGTTTCCTATTTTTACTTCCATTGGTTTAGTGAGAGGTGTTCTGATCTTTTGATTAGCTACGCCTACAACTTGGATAGCTTCTCCAGAGAGAGGAAGGTCTGGGATGTCTGCTGTTCTCACAGTAGACCGGGTAGCACCAGTGTCCAAAAGGAAAGTGATATCATTACCTCTTACTTTCCCTTCAACATATGGACCTGACTGATCTACCGGCAAGGATGCGCCAAGTATGCACTCTGATGCAGCGCATACAATAAAAACTATTCTCCTCCTAGGTTACTTATAGGTCATCCAGGGGCAAACTATATTTCTCATATCCACATGACGATGGGGCCCATAAACATCGTCTAACACACACGCACACTCCTGGATTTCCTTTACACCTTTGTGAAATTTTGTACTCCTAGGAGAAGCATGAGAACTAAATGGAGAACACCATTTTATGTACCGCTGGAAGAGCCAGGATATCTTATTACCTTATTTTGTCCCTTTCTTTTAGTTATTTCTTAAGATATTCCTGCTTATTGCTTGTCGATGAATCATTCATTTAAGAAATTAGTTCATAGTGATTAAGACCAGCTGAATCACAATAACCAATTACTTATGTCACAATCATTTAGGAAAATAACCACTGAGTCATTTTGGGTTTAAAGAATCTTAAATTTTATATAAATTTTAAAGCATGAAAAGAATTTTAATACTTTATTCAATTATTCATTCTTAAATTCACAATTTTATTAAGCATAATCAATTTATTGCAGAAAGGAAATTTTGTCATGAAGCCAAAACCCTAATTACCTGCCTAGCTTCCTAATTTAGCCTAATGATTTCTAACCTAAGTTAGGAATTAGAATTAGCCTGATTCTCATACTCAACTGTAAAATTAAGACAGCAACAGCAACTTCAGCTCGTCAGCATCAGCTACCTGCAACCCGTCTCCTCTAACAGTCTTTCAGCATCTCCCGCTCAGTAAGGGATCGATCAGGACCACCCAGCACTGGAAGCCATCAACACGACTCTTCAACTCCTCTCCTGACTGTGACTGCAACCACGACTGACATCAACTCTCTTGACTGGAACTCTGACCCCCTCCCACTAAGAGTAGGCCCTCTTATACCCTAATTCTAACTTTGCTAACTAACTGTTGCAACATTAATATCACGCTTTTCTTTCATTGGTCCATGCATGTCAGCTTATTCATTCTTTAATCAAGTTCTCTTGGATTCAAGGGTCCTTGGATCATTTCCTTTCCCATACGCTTAAACATTTCCATCCGATTCGATCAGTTCATTTGTAACTTCTTTCGACACATTTGAGAACTCCGCAGTCATTGTCCTTTCTCTTGACTTGTTTCCCACGGGCTCTTGCTGATCATCACGGCACGCTATCAGTTCAATTAGGTCACATCAGCCTTGACCATTACTTGCATCTTAGCCTCTCTGTTAAACCACGAGCTCGCTTTCTCCCATTTCATCACGTGTCATGGGTTCCCTTGCGCCTGCGCACATCTTCCCACTGGCGGCCATTTTATCTCGCCATTCGGTTATACTTTAGAAGCACTAATTTGAGGCAAACAAAACATAATTAAAATAGAGAAAAATAGCCCTTTCGTTTCCCTCCCGTCGTCTACGTACCCCAATTAGTTGTTACCTAGCAGAAAGCAACATTTAAGCTGTTCCTTACTTACCATCACTATTGTTTTTGCAACGACACGTTTTATTTCTATGAAGCACAATATCATGCATTTATTTTTATTATTACGCATTTATTTTTACGTTATAATTAGACACACGGACATTCATTAATAGATTATTTAGCACACACATTGGCATATTACCATTCCCACACATACAGTGTTGATTAATACATTTAAACGAACATTTTATTTAATTAATTATAAAATTTGTTAGGGGTTAAAAATTTTATTTTCCCTGCTCCATCAATCCCCCTTTGGTGATTTTTAAATCACCACATAAAACCCAAGTCATACTTCTTTTCAGGCAGCATGTCTTTCATCCTTTGCTTTCTGTTATTTATACATCTGTTTCTTCTTCATCTTGCCTTTTAGTCTCTTTGTACATGCTTTCTTTCATTTTCTCCAACTCAATTTCACCCATTTCTCTCTCTCTTTCTCTCATTAATCTGTTATTTCTTCTTATCTTATTCTGTCTTACTTTTCTCTTTATACATGTTATTACTATTTTCAATATCATGGCTAACAATATTACTATAGTTGCTACTATTATAACTTTCCCTATCATTAGTCTACTCATTCTAGTTAACCAATTCGCTACTGAGGAAAACCCTCTACCAAGTTTTCCCAAAACACTTTCAACCTCCAGTGGAACTAATTCTTTGTGCAAACTTGTAATATTTGTAATATACTTCTGTATATTTTCACTGTTATCAGGAATGTAAGTACAACAATGTTGGACTTTCAACATTCCACAGACTCCACCCTCTTTTGCCAAAAGAATATCAAGGGCAAGCCGATTTTGCATCACCATAGCTCTCATGGCAACCATTTCGGTATTTACCATTAAGAACCCTCCCGCAGTATCTGTAGACAAACGATCTACTACTGTGGATAACTTCCGAATTTTAAATGCATTCAAAGATATTCCCACTGCTGGTATCAATGCCCCAAAAATATCACCTACAATTTCTGAAAAACTTTCCCTCTTTCTACGTGTAAATCTATTAATCATCTTGTATGTTCCCTTTTCTTCTCTGTCCATGTGAAAAATTTTTGGAAAGACCAGGCCTACATAGCAAGTTCCATACCAATGGTCCGGTAACCTGTAATAAGCTCTATTCCCACAAACATAATAGATACCTGGAAATATTGGGTCCTTTCCACCTTTGAATCCCCAACCTCCCAGAATTTGATAATTGTCATGGCAGATACTGGAACCTACAAAGTAATTGTCATAGACTGTCTTATTTCTCCTAATGCACAACTTTCCTGTTTGCGGCCAGTCTAATGTCATTGCTGCATTTATCTTTTTCCCTTCATGATTTCCTTCCTCAAACGTCCATAAGCGTTTTCCTTCCTCTTTTATTGCTTCTTTCTGAAATTTCATTCTTCTTTCTTCAACCATTTCTAAAAATACTTTTTCCTTCTTTCTTTAACTCACAGGTAAGGTTGTTACTAACTATTTCTTCTAACGTTAATTTTCTATGTTCTAAAAAGAATTCTCCTAAAACCTTTGCTGGTTTTACTTTGTTAAGTTCTGGTACTACTGGAATGTTTGCAAAAATCTTATCTATATCAGTATAATAAGATTCTAATCTACCTGTTTTATAAAATAAACTCGCTATTACACTACATGTTATTCCATAAGTCAGAGGTAGGTGATGATAAGTCACACCTTCTGATACTGATGCAGGCAATTGCATACAAACATAACAATCTCTTACGTCCATTGTTTCTACGTACTCATACAACAACTTTGTAAAAACATTCTTTGAGAAATCTGTTACTGACCTATCCTTATGCAACTCTGCACTACTTCTTAAAATAACTGGTTCTTTAATACTAGTTTCTTTTTCTGGTTTAGTATCATTCTTTGCTTCTATCACAGCTACACTAATAGGAATTGTGATTGCTAAAACTATCCATATGGTCATTAATAACCCTGTACAAAAGCAGCACATTTTGCACCATCTCTTTATAAATGCACATTTATCTCTTCTATCCCTATTATTTTCCATTTTTCTTTTTCTATTTGTTAAGTTTCAGAAAATTGTGTCACTACACCTCAGAAATGACTTAGATGCCACTCTGCTTTCAAAAAGTCTTTGCTTGGTACTTTCTTTTAATTCTCTCCAGAATTCTTTCGTTGTCACATCCGGTGATTTGTCACATCCAGTAAAATTGTCATGTCCGGCAGAAGCACTATAAGTTTTCACTTCAGTTTTGTTGCATCTCACCTTTGCCCATCCGACTTCTCAGTCTCTGGTTTCCGTGAGTGTTTTCTTCTTCTTCTTTGTAATCAGTTAGTGCAATATACAGCCACTCAGGTGACTTAAATTTTGAATTCACTTTCTTTGTCCTTTTGGACTTTTGTAATCTTTTTCCACTGGGTTTTTCTTGTCCCTTTTGACTTGTTACTTCATTTACTTGTTCAGCACCTTCGTCTTCCGCTCTTATTATTCTATATCTCAATTTTCTTACATAGCTGTTGGGCCAATTATCTCCTTTTCTTGGCCTTTTGGCTTCACCTTCTCTTTCTTCTCTTTCTGATTTCCAATTTCTTTTTCTTGATTCAGTCTTTGCTTTTTCCTCTCCTCCACTTTCTTCTGTTTCTGTTTCAACTGTCTCACTATTGTCTCTTATTTTGAAACTTATAATCTCGTCATCTCCTACTGGTGGATCTGTCTTCTCCTTTTTGTTTTCCCTTATTGCTGTCCCTCCTCGGTGTTCTTCCGATTTGGTGTTTTTCTCCTTTTCTGTTTCTAAATTTCCCTGTTCTTCTGTTTCTCTATCTGTCCCTATTGCTCCTCGGGGTTCTTCTCGATTTTCTAACCTTTTGTGTACTTCTTTCCCTACTTCATCTATTAATATTGTTTCTGAAGGATTTCCACCATAACTTGTACTTGGTTGTTCATCTAACTCAATTTCTTGCTCAGTTTCTTCTCTAATTGGTTTATAACCCCAAGTTCTCTTTCAGAATTCTTCCCAGTTTGCAGCTGAATCATCAGATCCTGAGGTTGTGTCAGATATTTCCAGATGTCGACTTACAGGTCGATCTTCAAGTTCTGGAATTTCTGAATTTCTTTCTTCTTCTTCTTCTTGTTCCTCTTCTTCTCTAGAGGTGTTTACAGTTGGGGTTTCCAGATGTCGACTTTCAGGTCGATCTTCAAATTCTGGCACCCTTTCCTTTATCTTTGTTGTCCCAGCCGTTAAACTTTTATCCCACACTTCCAGACGCCGACTCACATGTCGATCTGTAGGTTCTGGAACTCTGATTGTGTGGCTGGCATGAACCCAGTTCTTCACTCCTGCACACTTGACGGCAGTCGTTGTCACTAGGATTACCTGTCTTGGCTCGTCCCAACGCGGAACTAGACAGTTTCTTCTCTTGTGGACTTTTATGCGGACCCAGTCTCCTGGATTCAAGTCGTGGGCTGGTTTTCTTTCAAGAGTGGTCGCATCCGGTCCAACCTGATGAAACACAGAACGCACCACATCAGCCAGTCCCTTGCAATAATCCAGTACTAGATCATCAGTTATAGTTAATAACTTGTTGACGGGTACGTGTGCTTGTCTCATTGCTCGTCCCATGATCATCTCATGAGGACTGAGTCCCGTTTTCTTTTCAGGGATGCTTCTGATGGTCATCAGAACAAGAGGCAGTGCATCCGGCCATTTGAGTCCTGTAGCTTGACACATTTTTCCTAATCTGTTTTTAATTGTTCCATTAATCTGCTCTACTACCCCAGAAGCCTCTGGTCTGTAAGCACAATGTAGTTTTTGTTTAATACTCAGTGCTTCACAAATCAATTGGATCAACTCATTTTGGAAATGTGTTCCTCTATCTGTCTCAACCGTGACTGGAAAACCATACCTTGGAATGAACTCTCGCAGCATAAGTTTTGCCACTGTTGTTCCATCATTCCTTCTTGTGGGGTATGCCTCCACCCAACGAGAGAACAAACAGACGACCACTAGAACATATCTTAATCTGTTACTAGGGGGCATTTCAATAAAGTCCATCTGTATTCTTGTGAATGGACCTCCTTCTCGTCCTATTGTTCCTAGACTCACTACTGTTTTTCTTCCTGGGTTAAACTGTTGACAAATAAGACATCTTTGACAAAGACTTTCAGCAATGGCTCTGAATTTTGGATTATACCAGGTCTGTCTAAAAAGTCTGATCATTGCATCTCTCCCAATATGAGCTTGTCCATGGTACATCCGTGCCATGTCTGCAATCATGCTATCAGGCATAACTGGTCTTTCATCTCTGTATACCCACACACCATTATTTTCCTGTCTTCTACATCCTGCTTTTATCCAGTAATCTTTTTCCTCATCTCCTGCTGTTTCTTGTAACTGCCTTACTTCATCCCATGTTTCGACAGTATTAGTGAAAAGCAAAGGACAAGAGACATGCTCCCTTTCTCTATTTTTGTTCAGGGACGCCATGTTTTCCGCACAATATCTAGCGATCTCATCAGCATAATTATTGCCGACCGCTATGTAGTCTTCGTTTTTCTTATGCGCCTTGCACTTCACTACAGCTATTTGTTTAGGCAACTGTATCGCCTCAAGCAGTTTTTTAACATAATCTCCGTTTCTAATAGGTGTTCCTGCAGATGTCAGAAATCCTCTTTGTGACCAAATCTGTCCGAAATCGTGTACGATGCCGAAACCATATTGGCTATCGGTCACAATCGTGATTCGTACATTTTTCCCCAATTTACATGCTTGAATCAAAGCAATTAGTTCTGCAACTTGGGCAGACCTAACTCCTTTTAGACAAGACGCTTCCATCACAGTTGCCACTGTGCATACTGCGTAAGCTGCGCTTAACACTCCTTCTTTTGTGCGTAAACATGAACCATCTACAAACATGACATAATCCGATTCCTTTAACGGTTCATCTTTTATGTCAGCTCTTGGTTTTGTGCAATATTCCAGCACATTCAGACAATCATGATCTACTTCGTCTTGTTCAATTATACTCTCTTCATCTGGCAATGATGTAGAAGGATTTACATTTATGCATCTATCTATGGTCACATTTTCAGCACTCAAGATGACTTTTTCGTACTTAGTCAGCCGACTATGTGTCATGTACTGTGTTTTTGTTCTTGTCAAAAGAATTTCTACTGAATGGGGAACATACACTCTCAGTGGATACCCCATCACTATACCTTCACTTTGTTCCAGACTTACACAAGTAGCAGCAACTGCTTTCAGACACCCAGGCAATGCTTTTGCTATAGGATCTAAAACAGCTGAAAAGTAAGCGATTGGCCTTTTCATGGTCCCGTGTTTTTGTACCAGTACTGAAAATGCACATCCATCTCTTTCACTGCAGTACAACTCAAAATCCTTCTCATAATCAGGCATGCCTAATGCAGGGGCCTCACACAGTTTCTTTTTCAATTCTTTGAAAGATTTCATTTCTTCTTTGTTTAACTCAAAAGGGTCCTTTACATCTTTCTTTGTCAATTTTTGTAATGGTTTTGCAATCAACGAAAATCCACTTATCCACTGTCGACAATATCCAACCATTCCCAAAAACATTCTTACCTCTCTTTGAGTCATTGGTGCTCTCATTCCTTGAATCATTCTTACTCTTTCTGTCGCTATTTTCCGCACTCCTTTCTCAATTTTATGCCCTAAATACTGGACTTCTTTCTGACAAAACTGCAATTTTGAAGGGGACACTTTATGTCCTCTTTTCTCCAAATGGTTCAGTAAAGCAATTGTGTCACTTACACATGCTTCTTTAGTTTTCGATGCCACCAATAGGTCATCGATATACTGCACCATCACTGATTTTTCTGGCATTTTTAAATCTTCCAGAGATTTCTTTAGAATCTGATTAAAAATTGAGGGGCTTTCTGTATACCCCTGTGGAATTCGGCACCATGCCAAAATACGCTCTCCGAACCGGAATGCAAATAATGGCTGGCTATCTGGATGCAAAGGAATAGAGAAAAATGCATGACACAAATCTATCACAGTGTACCACTCAGCTTCATGTGGGATTTGATATAGAATTACTGCAGGGTTTGGCACTATTGGACAACATGGTACAACTATTTTGTTGATCTTTCTCAAATCCTGTACTATTCTATATGTTCCATTTGGCTTTTTCAGTCCCATAATAGGTGAATTACATGGACTGCTCATGATTTCTTTCAGAATTCCCTGTTCAATCATCTTATTTATCACAGGAGTTATTCCTTCAATTATTTCTGGAGTTAATTTGTACTGTGGCGTGTTTGGATAAATTATCCCTTCTTTCACTGTTACTTTTATGGGATCAACTTCTCTCATTAATCCAATGTCCTCTCCTGTAAAATCCCACACACTTTCTTTTACTGTACTTTTCAGTTCTTCTGGAAGTTTTTCTGCATCAAATGCAGGAAACAAACCATTCGTTTCAGGTTCTTGATTCATCAATGTTACTTTGTACAAAACATCTTCATCTGAAGTCTGAAAACCTATTCCATCTGGCGTACAATAAATTGTGCAATTCATTTTGCACAAAAGGTCACGACCTAAAAGATTTACAGGACTACAATCGCACACTACAAATTTATGCATTTTGCTAAAAGAACCAATTTTTACTTCCACCAATTCAGTAAGTGGGGTTTTAATCTGCTGATTGGCTACTCCTACCACTTGGATGTATTCACCTGAGAGAGGAAGGTTTGGAATTTCCACTGATCTAACAGTAGAACGGGTAGCTCCAGTATCGACAAGGAATGTTACGTTTGCACCATTCACTTCTCCATCCACAAAGGGACCAGACTGATCTACCTCTAGAGTTGCGCCAAGCACGCACTCTTTCCCCTCTCCTGCGCACCGTCAGAAACTTTCATCCGGGTCATCCTCACTCTGACGCAACCAATACTGAGAAATGTTAGCTGCTCGCGGCAACTGTGTTACCTGCTCTCCTCCGTAGAATCCTGTTTCTGTACTGTATCTTTGCTGGTTAACAGTGTTGGGAAGTGGTGGTTGTGGCACCTGACTTTGTTGAACAACTACCTCATTCTGCACCTGTGGAGTTAATGATTGATGTTCCGGATTAGGTTTAGGTGGGAACTTACACTCATTTCTCCAATGCCCTAATTTTCCGCAATTATGACAGGGCCATTTCTTCTTTGCCTCTTCTAGACTCACTTGACCTTTTCCTTTACCTATGTTTGGTCGCATCTTATTCTGTCCTGATTCGTTTCCATTATTATTGTCCAACTGGGCTTCTTGTTTTTCTGCCACTTTCACTTGTGCCCACATTGCCTTTTCTTTCAACTTACGCTGTTTACTCTCTATTTCATCACTACAATACTTAGCATACCTCAGCACCTCATCTACACTTCCATTCTGCCAGTTTATCATATGTTGCTTAATCATATCGCTTATTTCTTGTTTCAGGCCAAACACAAATCGGTATACAAAATGACTCATGTCCTTTTCACTCAACTCCTCATAACCACTATACTGCTTGAAAACCAATAACAGTCGCTCATAATATGCATGTACAGACTCCTTACTTTCCTGTGTAGTTCTATCAATCTTAACCCAATCTGTCTCTTTGGGAGGAATCTTATTCTTCAAAAAGGTAATCACCTTGTCGTATTTCTTCATCACATCTGGTCCTGGAGCTCCTGTCTTAGGATCTCTTGGATATTCTGTAGTTGGCCAGTCAACCGTAATCTTACATTCTGACCACAGATCCGTTGGTACCACTATGTCAAACAATCCATCCAAATCTATCCACAACACTTTTGAGACCTTTACAAACCTTTCTACTTGTCGGTACCACTCAACTGGCTTCTCTCTTAACTTTGGAAAGTCATTTGTAAATGACAGGATGTCCTGCCTAGTCCAGGGAACATGCACGTAACTACCACCTGGAGTTTCTCTCATAGGGTATTCTTTAACAACAGGTTCTTTTTCTGTTATCATAAAAGCCAATGAACCTTTATCTATACTTTTCTCATTCTTCTTTGTCCATCTAATCTTCCACCTGTCCACATCACCCCATTTTCTCAACAACACAATCAACTCCTTTATCTGTGTCAGCCTTCCTGCTGTATTCAAATTTTCAATATCTTTTTCACAAAAGTCTACTCTGTATGGTTTCTGCAATGTTTTTACTTTTGCAAAATCTATTCCAATCTCACTAGCCACTTCTTCTAGTTTGTCATGTAAATTCTTTGCCCTCCATGTTATACTTTTGCACAGAAACATTATTTCATCATCCTGATAATTTTTTATCATTTCAGTACCAATTGTTCCTAGAATTAATTCTTCCATGTCAATTTTCAATCTGATCACATCTAATGGTTTTTCTTCTGTTTCTTTTATTTTAAAAGCTTTCATCCACTCATTTAACTCATCAGGAGTCGGACCTATGGGAGTACTATTTATTTCTGTCCAATTTCCACTCTTTTCAGGTGTCACTGTTGCAGATTCAGTTACCATAGGTATTTTTCTACCGTTACACTCATTTATTGTCAAATTTTCAGGTGGACTTGGTCTGTAAGCACTAGCCAAATTGCTTGTACCTGGACTTGTTTCCATTCTTTCCTTTTCTCTCTGAAATTGTGAACTCAAGGGAATCACCAAAGATCGTTCATCAATTTTCTGATTCTCAAAAACTGGTATTACTGGACCTATTGTTACAGGCACAGTAACTGCTTCCATATTTTTCGTTAATTCTCTAATTTTCTCAGTTAGTTCTTTTGTTGTCCTTGCCAATTCGCTTGCATTTTCGCTTTCTATTCCCTCATTTTGAGAAGTTCTCATTTGTTCTTGTGACCTATTTACCTCATTTCTCTTTTCCGGACTTTTATTTCGCATAGTCTCTATTGGTGGCGCATTTGGTGTCACCACTGTAGAACTCTGCTGATACGGAGGTGGATTTCTATTTAATATATCTTCCAGCAATATTCATCCGTTTCGCTCTCATGCATATACTTTTCTCTCTCTATATGTTTCTTTTTCTCAGTCCGTTTTTTCTTAGTCCCCTCCTCAACTGTAAAAGCTGGAAACAAACCTCCTGTCATGTTAGCACATCTCCATCGTTTTATCCTGTCCTCATGATTCATTCCCCACAATCTTCCGGGCACAAACTCATAACCTTTCATTCCTCTGAATCTTTCTCGCTCGTACATCTCATCTTCCCATTCCGTTAAAGCCTCAAACTGTGTCGGTCTAGGTCTAGGTTCCAATTTAAACATCTTTTCTCTTAAATTCCGTAAAACCGCTACATTAAAAGAACCATTTTCAGGGAAAGCCAATGCTCCATCATTCTTGGTATATTTTACCCAATTGTCCAACCATATGCACGTATGATATCCATATTTCAGCATCATGTGTGAAGCTGCTGATTTCGGCGGAGGAATTACTTGTCCCTCTCTAGTCACAACCTTTTTGTCTTTCTTAAAGAAATTCTTCAATTTCGTCGTCCATGACGTTCTCTCCCTTTCATACTCGTAATACGGCATGTTTTCTATTTGTTTTCTCTTTACTCTAACGCTGTTTCTGTGTACTGAACTTCGACCAATTACAGCGCGATTCACACTAACGTACCAATCAGAACAATTCCCACCGTCCGCGAACCAACCAATCCTAGCGCGGCACTTTTCTACGTCACTCCTGCTCTGTGTTCACGTGACTAGTGCACTAACCAATCCTAGCGCTGCACTTTTCCACGTCACTTCTACTCTTTACCCATCCTTTACAAAATTTATCGGCAATTTTTCTTTTCGCTATTTTCTTCGTTAGTTACAACAAATAAACAATTCCATAGTCTGATTCGCTAAACAAAGTGACAGCTTTGTCCTTTTACACAAGAATCCTGCTTTTCCAGTAGGCAGCGCTTACCTCTACCCTACCACAGAATTATTTACTCTCGCCGATAAAGTAGCACTTCCCTCTACCTTACCCTTCTTTCAAACAAACAATTTACTCGTTTCTCTGGGGATAAGACACATGTGGAGACTAGGCTCCTGAGAATTAAGGCCAAAGTTTCACAAGTAAACGTGATTTGCTATTTCATTTACACACTTTTCACACCGAAATCCCTAACATAACACAACCTGCGTTATAACCAAAATGAATTCAGACCATGTACCAAATTCCATGTGACTTCTCTTGCCACACGTGTTCCACTTCCTACATCCCAGAAGCGTGAAAACTTACATATAACATAACATGACTCAACATATAGTGTTAGTCATCAAAAAGAATCAATAATCAATAAACAATAATCACTAAACTAATCTATAGAAAACCATAACTCTGCTACCAAGAAATCTGATGCAGCGCGTACAATAAAAACTATTCTCCTCCTAGGTTACTTATAGGTCATCCAGGGGCAAACTATATTTCTCATATCCACATGACGATGGGGCCCATAAACATCGTCTAACACACACGCACACTCCTGGATTTCCTTTACACCTTTGTGAAATTTTGTACTCCTAGGAGAAGCATGAGAACTAAATGGAGAACACCATTTTATGTACCGCTGGAAGAGCCAGGATATCTTATTACCTTATTTTGTCCCTTTCTTTTAGTTATTTCTTAAGATATTCCTGCTTATTGCTTGTCGATGAATCATTCATTTAAGAAATTAGTTCATAGTGATTAAGACCAGCTGAATCACAATAACCAATTACTTATGTCACAATCATTTAGGAAAATAACCACTGAGTCATTTTGGGTTTAAAGAATCTTAAATTTTATATAAATTTTAAAGCATGAAAAGAATTTTAATACTTTATTCAATTATTCATTCTTAAATTCACAATTTTATTAAGCATAATCAATTTATTGCAGAAAGGAAATTTTGTCATGAAGCCAAAACCCTAATTACCTGCCTAGCTTCCTAATTTAGCCTAATGATTTCTAACCTAAGTTAGGAATTAGAATTAGCCTGATTCTCATACTCAACTGTAAAATTAAGACAGCAACAGCAACTTCAGCTCGTCAGCATCAGCTACCTGCAACCCGTCTCCTCTAACAGTCTTTCAGCATCTCCCGCTCAGTAAGGGATCGATCAGGACCACCCAGCACTGGAAGCCATCAACACGACTCTTCAACTCCTCTCCTGACTGTGACTGCAACCACGACTGACATCAACTCTCTTGACTGGAACTCTGACCCCCTCCCACTAAGAGTAGGCCCTCTTATACCCTAATTCTAACTTTGCTAACTAACTGTTGCAACATTAATATCACGCTTTTCTTTCATTGGTCCATGCATGTCAGCTTATTCATTCTTTAATCAAGTTCTCTTGGATTCAAGGGTCCTTGGATCATTTCCTTTCCCATACCCTTAAACATTTCCATCCGATTCGATCAGTTCATTTGTAACTTCTTTCGACACATTTGAGAACTCCGCAGTCATTGTCCTTTCTCTTGACTTGTTTCCCACGGGCTCTTGCTGATCATCACGGCACGCTATCAGTTCAATTAGGTCACATCAGCCTTGACCATTACTTGCATCTTAGCCTCTCTGTTAAACCACGAGCTCGCTTTCTCCCATTTCATCACGTGTCATGGGTTCCCTTGCGCCTGCGCACATCTTCCCACTGGCGGCCATTTTATCTCGCCATTCGGTTATACTTTAGAAGCACTAATTTGAGGCAAACAAAACATAATTAAAATAGAGAAAAATAGCCCTTTCGTTTCCCTCCCGTCGTCTACGTACCCTAATTAGTTGTTACCTAGCAGAAAGCAACATTTAAGCTGTTCCTTACTTACCATCACTATTGTTTTTGCAACGACACGTTTTATTTCTATGAAGCACAATATCATGCATTTATTTTTATTATTACGCATTTATTTTTACGTTATAATTAGACACACGGACATTCATTAATAGATTATTTAGCACACACATTGGCATATTACCATTCCCACACATACAGTGTTGATTAATACATTTAAACGAACATTTTATTTAATTAATTATAAAATTTGTTAGGGGTTAAAATTTTTATTTTCCCTGCTCCATCAACTCCTTCTCCCCCTCTCCTAGGCACCGTCATTGGTTACATGGATAAAAATCATCCTGTAAAAGAAACTGTGAAGTTACATGGTCATTCTTACCACTTCCTCCTTGATATCCGATGTCTGTACCGTGCTTTGCTCTGCTTACATAACCCTGTATAGGGGCAGGTGGCAACTGACTCTGAGGATTTACACCCTGCTGTGAGTCATTCTGCATCTGTGGATTTAAATTATGATTTGGGCCATTATTATTTTTAATCTTTTTACATTCGTTCTTCCAATGCCCCAACTTTCCGCATCCATGACAAGGAAATTTCTTTTTAGCCTCTTCCCTACTCATTCGTCCTCTCACTTTACCACCATTTCCTGTGTCACCATTCGTTCCAGAATCTTTTCCCTGATTATCATTTGGATTATCCAAATTAATTCCCTGTCGCTCAGCCATTTTCACCTGAGTCCACATCACTTTCTCTTGCAGTTTCTTGTGCCTATCCTCAATATCGTCTCCACAATATTTTGCATATTTCAAAATTTCATCAATGGGTTTCCCTTGCCAGCACAACATGTGCTGCTTAATCATTTGACAAATCTCTGGCTTTAAACCATAAACAAATCGGTAGACAAACTGACTCATATTTTTATCTCCAATGTCCTCAAATCCACTATACTGTTTGAACACCTGCAATAGGCGTTCATAATAGGCATGTACTGATTCACTTGCTTCTTAGGTAGTCCTGTCTATTTTCACCCAATCCGTTTCTTTTGGTGGTATTTTCCCTTTCAGGTAAGTTATTACCTGCTGATACTTTTTCATTACATCACTTGATGGAGCACCTGTCTTTGCATCTCTAGGATACTCTTCACTCGGAGAGTCAACTGTAATTTTACAATCTGTCCACAAATCGGCAGGTAACACTATGTCGAACAAACCATCCAAGTCCTTCAACAATACCTTTGATACTTTCACAAACCTCTCAACCTGCTTGTACCATTCAATTGGCTTTTCTCTCAACTTTGGAAAATCATTCGTAAATGACAAAATATCCTGTCTACTCCATGGGACATGAACATAACCTCCTCCAGGTACTTCCCGCATTGGGTACATTTGGTCTACTTTTTCTGTTTCCGTCAATAAATATTCAGAATTCGATCTACTATATCGTGCCTCTTCCTTTTTCTTTGTCCATCTAGCTTTCCATTTATCTAGATCTCCCCATTTCTGTAAAACTGACAACAATTCTTTTACTTGTAGTTTTCGGCCAGAGGTATTCATGTTTTCTAAATCTTTGTCAGAAAAGTCTGCTCTATAAGGTTTCTGTAGTACTTTTGACTTCCCTATTTCAATTCCCATCTGTAAAGCCAAATCTGATAATTTCTCATGGAATATCTTTACATTTCTAGTGATACTTCTGCATACGAACAATAGTTCTTCTTCATCGTAAGTATTTAGACGATCTACCCCTACATTTCCTGCTATCATTTCTTCTAACTCGACTTTTAATTTATAGATGTCCATGATCTTTGGGGGTGAACTCTGTCTGTCTGATCCTTGTGCCCACCTTTCTAAGTCTTCTGGCGTTACTACTGTGGCACTTTTGGTTCCAGATGAGGTTACTATATTTACATCTTTGGAGCAACCAGGTGTTATTCTTCTAGGAGTACTATTTACAGATCCTCGAATAGGTAAATCCATTAAGGATATCATAGATTCACAATCACTGATTTGATCATCAATTATTACAGGTTCAGGTTTAGGGATTTCTACTGGGTGTAGGCATCACTAATGGTTTTGGATAATTTACCTTGTCACCATATAAGGGTACCACTGGACCAATTGTTACAGGTATGGTCAGGGAATCAGGATGTACATTCAACTGTGTTATTTTCTGTATCAATTCTGCTCTGTTTCTGTCTATAGCTTCCTTTTCTTTATCCTGAAGTACCCTATTAACTGGTGGATTATGCAATACTTGCGGTACCAATGGTGTTCTTAAAAGTGGTGCGCTTGGGGTGCATCCACTTGTCCCTTCCTGATATGGTGGCGGGTTCTTTAATATTTCTTCCATAAATTTATCTTCAGAATCTCCAAACCCTGTCAAATGTTTTGTCTTTTCTGTGCATTTGCCCCCTAAAGACTCTTCTGCTATACAAACTGGATACAAACCCTCTGTAAGCATCGCTCTTCTCCACTGTTTCATCTGACCGTCTCTTGACTCATTTTGGTATCTAGGAAAAAATCCCCGATAACCCCTACTGCTTCTTGATCGGTCACGTTCGAATGCCTCGGTTTCCCACTCTTCTAAGGCTTCGTATTGAGTTAATCTTGGTCTGGGTTCTAAGTCATTCATCCTCAATCTCAAATTTTGAAGAATTCTCCCATTGAAAGTACCATTCTCTGGGAATGTAATATTCCATCATTTTTGGTATATTCTATCCAATTTTCTAACCATACGCAAGTATGATAACCTCTTTCCATCATCATGAATGAAGCGGGCGTTTTTGCTGGTGGAATGATAATTCCTTCTCTAGTTTTGATGGGTTTATCTTTCTTAAAGTAATTCTTAATCCTTTGTAAAAATGACATCTTCCTCTTTTCTCCGTACATTTTGGGTAAATCTCTGTGTATAAAATTATATTCTGCAAAACCTAGGAATCTCCTATCCGGACGAGTTCCTGTTAAAGTCGGATCGCGTTTCCACATATAATCTCCACTATCCACTAGGATTTCGACTTCTATGCTGACAACCAATTAAATCCCAGCTAACATTTGTCTCTGAACCAATCCTAGCGCGGCTTTTCAGTGACGTCTGTCTGACAACCCCTCCTTTACAATCTGCGCTTCTCTGTCCCTCGCTGTTTCAACCAATCCCAGCGCGACACCTGTGATGTCAGTATTACTCCTGACTACTGACCCCTCCTTTACAAGAGTCGTTCCACGCCCGCTGTTTTCGACCAATCCTTGCGCGGCGTTTTGTGACGTCAGCTTCCTCTCCGGCAGCTGACCCTCCCTTTACAAAATCGTACGTAAAACTTTATTTTTCTCTGCGCTTCTTATTAAAATTCAGTAATAACATAAAACATTCGCTATCGTGCCAGTTTATCTAAATTGGAAAAGATAGTTTCTCTCACACTTAGTAAAACCTTTCCGTTTACTAAACATACACTACGAGTAAAACCCTTCCGTTTACTCTTCACGTAAGCTTCCGAAATACCTGCTACTTCTTCAATGTTACCCTTTCTAGGTGATATAACATCAAATTTTTACCAGCGTATTCCTTTGCTATTACTCACATACATAGAGTCCCTAACAAGTACTGATAGCCCTGCTTAACTTTTCAGTACTATTTCTGCCTGACAGATAACCGCACTGCAGTATGGCTTCCACTTACCATCCACTATTCAATTTTCCCCGGGGAATTCTGGACAACATAAAACAAAACTTTTGAACAAACGGATGTTAGTTTATAAAAATAAAATTCTCATTACCCAATTAACAAAGTACAACCATCCTCTGCTACCAGAAAACTGATCCAGCGGGTTACTAGCAACAAGCATTCATACACCGAATACTCACCTGGGCCCATTCATTCATACTACGCTAGCAATTTCCGCTGGTGGGTCACTTGTACTCTTTATCAATATCCCTGCTACCAATTACTTTTCTGATTGAAGAGTAATGACTTACCAATGGACCCTTTGATAATTGGGAAGTTTAAAATGAGTGACATTCATTACAATTCATAAATTCTAAAATAATCACTGAGTCAGGAAGTTTTAAAATGTTTATCTAAAGTTTTAGCAGAGTAAAATACAGAACCACATGATACTTAATCGTATATCAAGGATGAAGCATAATAATCAATTATCTATCAATGACGGTTCCTCAGAAAGAAGAAGATAGAGACAGCAGCACAACTAAAAGGTTGCGTTTATATTTACCTAAAGGTGCGAGAAACCAAACCCCTTGGCCAAGGAGTTGGAAAGATAGGTCCCAGGAAGGATGAAGACCAAAGACCTCCGGACCAGGTTCAGGACAGGACAGGTGACCTCTCTATCAACGACGCCTGCGCCGTTCCCCTCTCTGATACTTCGCTTCTCCTTGCTTCTCTCGGGTCGTCTTCTAAGATTCCGCCGTCCCCACCTCAGGACCTCTCTGGACAGCGAATCTGCCTAGTTCTGTTCTGCATCAGCGTCTGGATCAATGAATGTAGCATTGCTCTCTCTCGTTCCGTCTCATCTGGTCTAACTAATTAATTAATCTATACCTATTATACCCTTCTACACCCATGTACCTTCCCTTAATGTTGCAACAATTATGGGCCCAGTACTTCTGATTGGACGGGACAGGGGGTTGATCCTCACACCATGTCAATTTAGTTCAATTTCTTTAAGCCCATTGTTTTAAAATACCTCCCCTCACAATTAATACATTTGCTTTATTTCCCACCCGTTTCCCATTGATTCTTCAATACATTTTGTATACATTTGTTGAGACTTCAGGTACATTTCAGATGAACTTGTGAACCAGGCTTTGCGACCTTGGAGGGCTTCCAAGTTGACTTCATCGCTTCCTCTGGTCAGCCTTGCAGGGCACATGCGCAGAACCAAATGTCTTTCGAGCTGCAGTTCAAGCAACCCAGGCCCATTTACGAACTAATAAAAGTCAAAGAAGAAAATATTAAAATCACAAATAAACGTTTTCACTGTATACCCACTCTGTCTACTCTATTCCCATTTAATTATAAATCTATCCCGCATTAATAGCATTAGAATACCACAGTTTTAATTGCAGCATATGCGCAAGCTGTAGCACGTGAAAACATTAAGCAGCCATAATACACACTGCGCAGAAGCAAAGATTTCCCTCCAAGCAAAGAAAGACGTCATACCACGTGATATGGTTGACACATGCGCAATGAGATTCCCGCGCCTTTGCGGCCATTTTAGATTAGACAAGCGTTACTTATTAGCTTAAACACATAGGCAAGCATCTCTAGGATAGTATTTATGTGTGCATTTGTTAGTAAAGACATTACAAAGATTAATAATTAATACTGTGAGAGGATTGCTTACGAGCAAGTCTCATTGTGAGTTCTTGCTCCATCAGTACTCTAGAGAACAGTTGCTTGAATTTGGTAAGTTGACTGCTAAATCCCGGGGGGAGGATGTCCATTTTGACCTACCTGGTAGTAATGTTGCCATGTCAACGGCACAGTTGAATCGTGGGCTTCTGAATGTAAGATCATTAGTAAAGCATGCAATGAAAATCTGCCTGCTACTACATACCGGCAATTTGGATGCACTTTTCCTAACGGAAACATGGACCTCCCCCCGATTCAACTGTTGAGTTGGGTATGGCCTGTCTGCCAGGCCATAAGATTTTTCAAAAACATTGTGTGGATAGCAAAGGAAGAGGGGTGGGAGTTATTTTTAAGGATAAGTGGGATTTTGTCCCACTCAGTCTGGATGAACTTGTGGGTCCTGAACTTTTCGGCTTCTCTTTAAAAGATGGAGGAGGCTGCGTATGCTCGGGCATTTTGTATTATCGCCCACCAGGGCCATCAAACTCCTATTTACAGCCCCTTATTGAACTGTTCAGTAACATGGCACTGACCCACTCTAATTTTATTATATTTTGCATCTTTAATTCATGGTTGGCTAAAGATCCATCACACGCTTTTAGGGATTTGCTAGAGTCATGCGAAAATCTTGGAATGCAACAGTTAGTGCACGACCGACACATGAGGGTGGCCACACTCTGGACCTCAGTTTTAATACAGTTGGTCTAGCCACTGTGGGAAATATTCTACCTCTTTGTTGGACTGATCATGCCCTGGAATCCTTTTCACTTCAGGTCAGAGAGGTTTGTTCTTGTAAAGCATCCCAGGTCAGTTCACGTTGTGGCAGAGAGTGGAACTAACTTGGGGGCATATTATCAAGGGTCCGCGATAAAATTATCGCCGCTTTAGCGTCCGTTTTCGGGCAAAAAGCGGCGATAATTTTATCGCAATATCATCAAGGACACGCTAGCGCATGTTTCCTTGACTTAGCGCCCGTTTCCAGCACGCCTAACTTCGCATTTCTAATGAGATGCAAAGTGGGCGTCACTGGGCATACCCCTGACGGACTGCCTTGTTAAATATCGTGAAATGTACATCGCGATATTAACAAGGAGTCCCACGCATTTTTGCAGACGTTAGTTTCTGGCGAAAACCGCGGTTTTCGCCAAAAACTAACGTCTGCAAAAATGCAGACTTACCTGTACCTAACAATGGTGGTGGAATATGCTGATACGACCACAGGGTCGTATCAGCAAGGTTATCGCCGTTTTCCATGGAACATCGCTGGAAAACCAGCGATGTTCCATGGAAAACACCGCTATCGCTGGGAAATTATCGCCATTGCGCTATGCGTTGTTAATACAGCGATAGCATGGCGATAATTGCCAGCAATAGCCGGCGATAAGAAAAATCTCGCTAAGAGCGGCCAGCGATAATTATCGCTGCCGCTTGATAATATGCCCCTACGTAGGCCCACTACTGATAAGCCTATTTTAAAGCGGTCTCCTGTTATTGATCCAGACAGCTCTGTCGAGGACAACTATGCTGCCATGGAGAATCAAATTGTGGAAACTTTGGATTGAGTTATTCCACTGAAGGAAATGAAATCCTGCCAGAAACGCTCTGCACTTTGGTATAATGCCTCACTTAGGCTGCTAAAACAACTGTGTAAGAAGGCAGAAAGGAGATGTCGCAAGGCATATAAGAAAGAAGATAAAAAGGCTCTTAAGGATGCCTTATGTGAATACAAGATAGGAATCACAAAGGCCAAAGCCGAGTTTTTTGCCAATGCTATTCTGGTGCTCCGAACATCATCAAGAAGGTGTTCAATATTATGAGAGAACTGTCCAATCAGGCCTGTTTAAGTCAAGCTATAGTACCCTCGCAAGCTCTCTGTGACTACTTTACGGTATTTTTCGAGGAAAAGATAAATAAAATTAAAGAAGGTATGAACTCCTCGAATTTGAGACAGTCCCCCTTGGAAGCGCAGACAGACAGCTTCAATTCTTTGCTGACGCCAGCCAATATGTCTGGGACAGGTCCATGTAAATTTGATTATTTTGAACCTCTCTCTGAGAAGTGTTTTCGTGCTTTGGCTAAAGCCACTTCGTCGGGTTTGCCTTTAGACCCTTTATCACATAAAATCTAGAAAGAACAGGTGAAGGAACTATTTCTCCTGCTCCGCCAAATCTGTAGTCAGTCCTTGCAATCAGAAACAGTACTTTCTGTCAGGAAAAAAGCTATTGCAACCCCTATTCTGAAACGTCTTCTGTGGATCCGGCCAATTTGAGTAATTACAGACCAATGTCTGTCTTATCTTGTTGAAATTTTGGAATGTTATGTGAGCAAGTCATTAGCTCAATATCTGAAAACTAATAATTGTCAGGAGGAGGAGCAATTTGGATTTTCACTGGGCCATGGAACCCAATCGGTGCTGATCACCGCGATGGATGAGCTGCGATTGCTGGTCGATATGGGGCAATCAGCAGTTCTGATCTTACTGGATCTTTCAGCTGCATTTAATACAGTCTAACATATTACACTTTTGGCCCGGTTGGCGGCGAATGGGGTGGGCAGAACAATCTTGGACTGGTCCCGCTCATGCTTATTGGACAGATGTCAGGCAATTGCCTTTTCCCCATTTCGCTTTGAGTTTAAGGCAATCAAACAGGGTGTGCCACAGGGTTAATCTATCAGCCCGATTCTGTTTAATATCTATATTGCCCCCTTGATCACACTTATTAAATTACATAAGGCGAATTTGGTCAATTATTCCAATGACACCCAACTTATTCATTTTGTTGGCAAGTAACCAGCAGCTCTCCACCTTTCATGATTTTTTGAAGGACATTGTCCAGTGGCTTAACTTTAATTCCCTGAAGTTCAACGGGGATAAGACTGAGTTTTTACGCTGTTCAGTTAATAAAGCTCCGGTCGTGCTCCCTGCAAAACTTTGGCCGGTGCTATCCGACAGGACTATTGTCCCCGCCGATTCAGTCTGAAATCAAGGAGTTATCTTTGATCTTAAACTTAGCATGGAGAGATATTTGAATAAAATGTTGTGTATCTTTTTCGCTTCTGAGAGCCTTGTGGAGGGTACTGCCGGTGTTGCCCCTTTCTGCTAGAGCCTTGGTAGTTTGTAGTGTTATCCTCAGTCGCTTAGATTACTGTAATGCTCTTCTGTTGGGCGCACCTGAAAATGTATTACACTGTCTGTCAAGATTTCAGATCTTGGTGGCCAAACTTGCCTTGAGCAGAACTAGAAGAGCTTCTGCCTCCTTAGCACTAAAGGATCGCCACTGGCTGCCGCTAAAACAAAAATTCTGTTTTAATTGCTTAGCATTGTTTTCAAAGCTCTTCAAGGACTGGGCCTGGTTCCCTTACAAAAGAGGCTAAGAAGATACATCCGCAGTAGATCTCTTCACTCTTCTTCAGCCAACCAGGTGAGCATGACTAAGTTTAGGAAATCCAGTCAAGGTGGCCGGACCTTCACGGTCGGGGCGGCTAAGCTTTGGAATAAACTCCCAGCTTTGCTGAGGTCTTCAACTGATCTATTGCAGTTTAGGAAGTCCCATAAGACCTGGCTTTTTCCTAAGTGACTTCAGTCTCAACACTGATTATTTGACATGTTAACTTCCATGTTCTGTGGCTATTTCAAACTTATAGCTTTCATGTCTTTCCATTTTAGTGGCTTGCGCCAGGATACCAGTCAGTGACAGAGCGCTCTATAAACCCTATTAATAAATAAATTAATAAATATATTTTACTTTGGTCTTTAGGAAATCATAGAAATCTAAAATGGGCAGCCCATGCTTCCTTTGCTGCACAGAGAATATTAAAGGTTTCGCATTTTCAAAGAATTCTGCCACTAGGGAGATGCCCTAACTAACCCATCTTGGGCCAATCACAGGAGAAAATGCAGGCTGAAGTTTCTTATTATTCCATAATGAAATGGAGTAGGACTTCTTTAAATTAGAGGCGAGAGCCCTGTCCACTGACAATAAGGCTGCGATTGTGTCTTTGAAAATCTTGCTAGAGTGAGGAAAAGAGTGCTGGGACATGGTTAAAATAGCTCCTTAGGGAAATGGGTGACAAATATTTTGCTCAATGTCAAGCCAGGCAGGCATTTTAATGGGATCCATTATGAACCACCATGCGCCCCGTGCTGCAAGGAACACTGTTTGATAGTTGACCCACTTCGGCAGATTATGGCCACCATCTTTTCAGTTAGCTTAGAGTTTTTTAAAACCGATTCTGGGTTTCTTTTTATTTGCAAAGACATTTTGTGAAAGGTGAATAGGAAGCATAATAGCCAGAAAATTGATTAATGGGGACACCATCATTTTAATGGTCTCTATTCTCCCCCAACAAGAAATATGCTTAGGTGACCATGTTGACAAAAGCTCTTTGATTTTTCAAACGTTTTGGATTCATTCTGTGCTATGGATTCTGAAAGATCTTTACTGTGAGAAAGTCATCCTTTCTGCCCTGATCACCCCTATTTTTGGACTGATACTGGTGGTAACTGACTCTGACTGCACTCTGGGCACTGCTAACCAGGCCCTGGGCCAGTGCTCTGATTGAAAATGTATATGGTAATTAGGTATAATTACAATGGGCAATGCCAACCTACCTGTAAGTCCCTAGTATATTGTAGGGCATGTAGGTTTAGAGGCTCAACAGCTTTGAGGCACTTACGTGTGCACTGCTGTGTTGCCTGCTGTCATTTTAAAAGTCAGCCCAGCTTTGCAAGCTGGTTTTACATTGAAATTATTTGCAAATTCGACTTTGGATTTAAAGGTTACTACAAAGTATTAAACTTATTTTTTACATATAAGTCACCCCTATGGTCTACCTTAGGTGCCCCCAGGGTAGGGTGCCACGTACAAATAAGCAAGGTCATTTTAAAAGGTGTTTTTTATTCCCTGGTGAGGGGAAAACTGCCAATTGTGTTTTTCCTCCATTGTAGAACTTTAGCTCCATAGGCTAACATGGTAATACTGTAATACAGTGTATTTATTGACAGGAGTGAGCTAAAATAATATTTCACGGACATAAAAGTTTGGTGATGATAAATCCAGCAGCTTGCCACTGTTGAATTTATCATAACTAATACAGAAAATTAGTTATAGAACTTTCTTTTCTGTGAGCCAAAATCCAACCTTCTAGCAGCCTCTCCTGATTGGCCAGCCCTTAACAGGCTTAGCCAAACTGCTTTGATGAGGTGATAAGTGGCCTGCACAGAGACAGAGGTTATCTGATGGGGGGAGCTCTGCAACTGCAGAGGCAAGGATGGAGGTTGGGCAAATCAAACTGGGTTCATAGTGAGCAGGACAGTAAGGAAGGCTAATCAGGCGTACCCCTTCTTCATGTACCCCCCAGTCAGATGGCAGCCCCAAGAGTGGAAATTGCAGGAGGTCTGGAAAGGGAGGGTTAAGGGAAATGAGCCACACCAGTGGGCTGGCTTAGCTAGGTCTTACTCCCAAGGAGAGAAATTCTCTATCTTGAACTTTAAAGTGAAGTGCTTTGTGGGACAAGAATATGCCACACTTTGGAGGAAGTTGTAATGCTTCTGGGTGGCTCCCTGTACCCCATTGGTCAGGGGTGCCCATAAGTCACTCCAGAACATTGAATAAATATGTGACAGCTGGATAGCAACTCAGATCTGCTTCCTGTGCTGCCTGAACCTACAAGGAGAAGAAGGAGTGCCCTGCTGGAACCCTGGTCTGCACCCCATGTCTCTCTGAAGGACTGCTCCTGCTGGGCACTTAGAACTACAGCCCTGAGGACTTTGCCTTGCTTCAAAAAGGATTAAGGAGTGGACTCCCTGAAAGCAACAGGTTATCGTAGCTCACCTGCACCATCTTCCCCAAGAAGTCCCCAGCCAGGAGTGCATTGAGTGGACGTTTAAGGATTTGGCCAGCTGCATTGTGGGAACTGTAGTCCCAACTTCTGAAGAGCAACTCAGAGACTCTGGAACCTTGGATTTGTATTGTGGACACTTTGAACCCTCAGAAGGAACTGCAGGAAGAAGTTCCAGAAGTTTGGAGACATTTGGAGCAGCTTTTGGAAAAAGCTTCAAAAGGTGACCGACCCGTCAACAAGAGTCAGGCCACTGAAGTTGAACTGCGACCCGGCCTGGATTTCATGTTCATCCCACTGAAAGCTCCGGAGCTCATGACTTCCAGGATTTCACTGAGGCCTTGCGCTGAACCAAGGCACCATCGTCGACTCAAATCGCGGACTGAAGAGGAGCCTCACTCGCCGACGAGAGAAAATCCTCCAGAAATGCTTCTAAGTGAAATGGTCAAATTCTGACCGGGCCTCCCGCATAGTGAATCCAACCAGGGCTCCATCGCAGTCGGCATCAAACTTTGACTTTGTCCCAGTCAAGTGCGACCAGATGTTGTAAGTTGTAACTATATGTTTTTAAGCACTAGAAAGTGTTTATTCCGTACAAATTCATATCTCCGGTTCCCTACATTGGATTTTTGCTGTCTTGGTGTCATTCTAATCATACAAATATTTCCTTTTTTTATAAATTGGTTCTGGATTTTTATTGAGTGTTGTGTCTTACTTATTTAATATATTGGTGTTTTAAATGCTTCACACACCTGTCTCCTAAATTAAGCCTATCTGTTCCTTGCCAGCTAACAAGGATTAAGCAGGGTAATACTTTTTTGAGACCTTTCTGGACCTTATATTGCGTTGATGGCCTTATTGCTAGTGGTAGGTACCTACTTACCCCTACTAATAATCCAGCTCCCAACATTTGCTAAATCCCACACCCGGGTACTTGATGAATTTCAATTGCCATTGAAAGTTTAGGTTCCCAACACATGAGGGTAACAATGTATATTCAAGGGTAAGAGCACAGTTTTATCTTTTTTCAAGGAGTACCCGGAGAAGCTGGAGAACTTGTTAGTCAGGTTTATAATAGCCAGTATTGCGATGTCTGAGGCTTCTGTTAAAATTAGGATGTCATCAGCGTATGCCCCTGTTTTAAATATAGAGTCCCCTAATTTTAGCCCAGCAATATTCTCTGATTCGTTTAACATTAATACAAGGCGGTCAATGACAAGAAGAAATAATAACTGGGAAGTGGACAAACTTGTCTTGTGCACTGTAATGTCAAAGGGGCAGACATGGCACTGTTGACTTTAATTCTACCAGTTGGGTTAGCGTACAGGGCCATAATCATTTTGATAAAAGTACTGTCTAGGCGTGTCTAGTTAAGGCAGCCTCCAGGTATGGCAAGGAGACCTTATCGAAGGTTTTCTCCGCACCCAGCACTATAGCTGCAGGAGAGAGCGTGGAAGATGCTTTTTCGATGACATGGCAAAAAAGACTAATATTATCACAAGCAAGCCGCCCCTTAATAAAGCCCAATTGTGTAACACAGACAGGTTTGGTGTAGGAAGCTGGCTCTCTATATAGTGCATCAAACTGAGGTACACTGTGCAAAGAGTCCAAGCCGCTCTTATTGGTATAGAGAGGCATACATAATGATCCCGAATGCTCGCTTTTGTGGTAGTGTGGGAGAGCAGTTCAAGGCTTATCAGAGGGTAGTGCTGAGCATTTGTTGTACTCACAGAGGCAATAAATGAGACACACAGCAAGAATAAATCTGAGATCAATTTAGAAAAATAACACATATTTTTATATAAATTTCAACACCAAGAACTTCGTGATCAGGTATGTACATTTTTAGTTATTGATTTTTACAGGTAAGTAAAATATTTACTTAAATGCGTTTTTATGTGGTAATGCTTTCCTATGGGAAAAAGGCATATACTGCATACAGTTACTTGCAATAAGTTTCTGGGGTTCCCCTTCAGGACTTAAGGTGGTAGAGGGCTAAAGTCCAAAGAACCACCAGCAGTTAGTTGTTACCTGCCCTGGAGCATCTGGGTGCAGAGGTGCTGATCAGGTTGGTAGCTTTGTGTGCTACACCAAAGGAGAGAGGGTGAGCCACCTAGAAATAGGCTGCAGTGGAGGACTTGGGACAAGTCCGTGAGCTCCCTTAGGGGGGGCTCGGTTCCTAAGGGCCCTGGGAGCTAGAAGGCACAGTCGGTTCTCAGGAACCCGGGCAGGGGCACTCAGTTGCAGAATGGCTAGGGTGGTTGGGCCTGTGCATCAGGGCTGTTGGTCTTGCCATTCGAGGGGACAGAAACAGGACAGCTAGACCACTCCCAAAGTGGATGACTGTCTGCCGATGTTCCTCGATGACTGCTTGGTCTTGGAGTTGTTGAAGTCCAGATCATACTCAAATAGGCTTTGGTTGCTGCAAGGGGTCCGGTACTCCGGGTATTGGTGCTGCGCGGCTCAGGTTGGTCCTGATGTCTTCTCACTTGGTGGGGAGACGGGTCTGACCTCCTGGAGCACGGAGACCTCTCCATGGGTGGCTGCTGTGTTGGTGGAGCCAGGGGGCTGCAGAACGGTGAACCGGACTTTGCTCTTTGGTGCCTGCAAGCAGCAGGGGAGTAGCTCCTCTTCTCCAAGGGAGATTGCTGGCAATTTGCAAATGGCTGGCAGTTCACCTGGGTTCTTGGCAGATGCACAGCGGCAGGACAGGTCAGTTTGTTGTGATTGTCAGGGCAGGTGTAGGTAGGCAGGGTTTGGCAGCAAAATGTCTGCAGCTGGTCCTGAGTTCTCGCTTCTTCACTGTTCTTTGTCCTCTTCTTCTTGTGGCCATTGAGTTCCTGGTGTCTGGGGTGCAACCTAAATACTCAATTTGTTTGAGTGGGGAGGATCTGAAGGGAGATCATAATGGCGACATGGTCCAAGATTGTGATAGGTTCAATGGATGAAGCTATAGTGTCTTGCAGGAGATAGGGGTCAATTAATATTTAGACAATTCTCAAGAAACAGCAAGGGCCTGAGAAGTACATAGAGAACACATTGCTTTGTGAGCTTTAGGGACTCTGTATCTAAATGCTGAGTTTACATCTAAGGTGATGTCCATAGGTGAGTTGAAATCCCCACCTAGAATAATACGGGCTTTGGGGGCAACAATGCCAATTTCGCTGCTTGGGTGGATCAGAAGTTTGGATCATCCATCATGGTGGCATAAATATTTACTGCATATAGTTCCGTTTCACTACCATGAGGCTTAGTAATCAGCCATCTGCTATTATCGTCCTGCTCTGCAGCAATAATTGATAGACCAGAGTTTTTCCAGAGATTAGGATTATCACACAATGCTTTTTAGAAATTGCAGCAAAGCAGGATAAATCAGATACCCAGCAATTACACATAGACAAGGCCTCTTTGTAGCCAATCCTAGTTTCTTGGAGGAAAACCAGGTCACCATTATTAGAGTGGCAATATACAGAAATGTTCCTACACTTTACTGGGTGATGACAGCATTCAGTGTGAGGTGTAGAAGCAAGCAAAACTGATGTGAAAGAAGCGTTAACTGGCTTGGAAGGAGTAAAAGAGAGGGTGCTGCACATACAGATCAAAAAGTTAAAAAAATACAAAATAACCAGAACTCGACAATTCCTTAAGGGAAGGAGAAAAGCCACTAAGTGTTGAGATAAAAGGTACGAGTTGTGGGAGTCACGCTCATCGTGCGGGATAGTGAGTGTCCCCCACATCGGATTGAACATTGGTTGTGAAACCAGCCGAGTATAAGACTCTAAAGTGGGAACTGACAAAAACCCATTTGAAGATAGCTTGAATGACACACAAGGCCCTGCACCACAACACAAATGTCTACGTGGCCAATAAACTTGTGCTATCTGGTGGTAGTCGTTCCTCAAGAAGCTCTAACTCCCTTCTGTTGAAGCCATAGAAGTTCAACAAAAATAAGCCTTGCAACCGCTCCTTCTCCTGGCACCCCTGAAATATGCATGTGTGCACATGTGGCGCACATACATGCCCTAAGGGCATGTATGTGTGCCACATGGCACTTTGAAAAATGCAAAAAAGTGAATTTTTCTAGGAAATTGCAAATTACCACCAACTTGCAGTTGGTGGTAATTTGCGATTCCTTAAGGCCAGATCGCAAATTTTGGGCGCTTCCAGAATTGCATTTAAGGAATCGCAATTTGCGATTCCTTAAATGCATTTGCAAAATAGGGAATCGCAAATTTTGCGATTCCTTATTTTGCGATGGCCTTTTGGGATGATACATCCCAAAAGGCTTTTTCCCGTTAGCAAACGGGCCGAATCTGCGAATCGGTCCGCTTGCGAACGGGAAAACCCTTGATACATCTGGCCCTAAAAGATTAACACTCTGGGACTAGCAGTGTTCTTGGAATTGAAGGTGGGGATCATGTGGGCACGTTCAAGTTCAAAGCCTTTTGTGAAGGTAATGCCTAGAGTTGCAGTGATCCAGGATTCCAAGAAGGTGACCACTGAGGGGGCATTATCTTAGGATCCTTCCGGATGTCCAAAGATTCTAAGATTGCTACAGCGATTCTGATCCTCCAGCTCGCTGACCTCACGTTTGAGAGAGGCAAACATTTTGTCGTTTTTAGGCTGGTGTTTAGATTGCTCTGAAATACGATGTTCTGCCAGACTAATTCTACCTTAAGCTTTCGACATTTTGAAGCTTTGAGATCTCTTCTGATACCGGCCACTTCCACTTGTAACAGGTCTATATTTGTCTTTGTGCTTTGCTTTGCGCAATACCATGAACATCATTCAGCTTTTTAAGGATCACTTCCAGAGTGTGAGAATTATCATGTTTTTCCTTGATAGGGCAGTCAGAGAATGGAGGGTCCTGTTTTGTCCATTTAAGATTGGCATTCCCCTCTTTCTTCTTGTGTTCCTTGGGTTCCGCCATTGTCGGCAACCACAGAGAGCGTTAATAGTGACAAAGTCGGTGATACAGTAGTAATGTGGGTACCTTCCTTAAACAATCTAGAGGGCCCAGTGTCAGGAATCTATTGTGATAGTACTTGTGCCTCCCGCTTTGATGTATTAGTGATTCTCCCTGCTATGGGTGGTGATAGGACCACGTATTACAATTATCAGAGTGTGTGGGCAGTTCCTCCTCTGCGACTGGGACTGATAGTAGTACAGACGTGATTCAATGTTACCCCACCAACGGGCCTGCTGTGTGTTTAATGGGCCAAATCTCTGACAGGAGCTGACATTTTACAAACTGCACGATGAACTCCAAATTAGCGGTAGGGGCTGAGGAAAGAAAGTACTTGTCAGTGTCTGTGGCTGTGCTGGCTTCCCAGTCCTCCGTGAACTGCAGAACGGGACAGGAATGCCTTAAATCTACTGTTCGGAGGTTCTGAAGCTTCCAGCACCGCACCGAGGCACCGGCATGTGCCGCAGTATGGCGGTCCATGGAGGCCAGCGAGGCCGTGATTGGGGGAAGAGGATGCCCTACTAGAGTCAGCAGAGAGTCCTAGGTCCCGGAGAGCATTATCAGTTTGGTCCACATAGTTCAGGGGCGAGATAGTTCCACATGGCTCCGTTTAGCAAGGCATGAAGCGGTGGGCTCAGCAGCGAGCTGCCATCTTAGGTAGACGCAAGCCATCATGCCCAGTGGAAAAAGAGAAGTTTACCAACAAAATAGTTGAAGGAATACGTTATTGTTTTTTAATTGGCACAGAAAGCAGCTAATTAAATAGATGACTTTTTTTTTTTAAATAAGATACAAGTACTTGCCTTAAAACAATCAGGCATTCCACATTTCCACATGATCTATTAACTATGTCTGACAAATGCTTAATTAGTAATTTTGCTTTCTGTTAATAAGAAATCATTTCTTTTTATCCAAGGTTTTGTGTAGAGAATTCCAGCAAAGCATAAATCCGTGCATTTGACATCCTCTGGCAATATTACTTTTGATTCACTGCATGATGTGGGAAGTTACTTTTTCAGTCTGAAGTCTGTTTTGCAGCTAATGCGGTCTTTGATGATCAGCCAGATAAGCACTTTAGAACCTTGGACAAAAAACGTGCCTTAAATTATTCTCAACATGCATTATAACTTTCAAAGATCATTTTAGGTTTAAATTTTAATGTGCACGTTATCAAACCGGTTCAATGATTAAATATATGTTGCAAGCTTAAAAACAGTTTGAATTATTGATGAAAGCAAAAAACGGGTTCTGTTTGTGCTACTCAGATGAGCTGTGTGCCTTGCAGTGAAATTTCTCTGCCAAGGAGGTGATGGGGCAGACTCGCAATTGAGTTATGTGAGTTAAAATAAAGTTGGTGCAAAAAAGGTAAAGGATGCCTATTACTGTACTGCAATTAGGGGGGGCGTGCAAATGGTGCATGCATGCAAATAACTGCTGTGTGTTACACACGTTCCCAATAAAACAGCGATTCAGAGATGATACAGAAGAAAGGTGGCTTTCAATGAACCTTCTCGTGATTTGATCGAGAGGTGGTGCTTTACTGTGGACTACCTCCTTTAACTGGAACACGCTATCTTGTTTTGAATATGTGAAGCAGGCTTTGCCCAGCCTATTCTTACACATATAATGCACTGTTTTAATAAAATAATAATAGTAACTTATTTTGGTACAGCGCTTCATGCCACAAGTGTGCTGCTTCTAAGCGCAGTAAAAGAGCAGATACATGAATCATACAGGCAGGCCACCGAATGTTTTTCGACTTGTCTGAAACTTGTATAATGTACATTTATGTAACTCACTGTTTTCACTTAGGCATTAATGACCGTTTGCTGAAATGAGATCTAGATGGTTATATAGATTTTTTAATCTGTTTTATTGAATTTGTTTATGACACAAACATTAAAGGCACAACTATTCGGCCTACAGTTTAGTCACTGTCCATTGAATAACAAACATCAGTGTGGTAAAATGGCTACACGGAGATCCCACCCCATATCTTTCCCTCCCCTACCCTATGCATGACAGTACAAGCAGGAGCTGATATACCGCCAATTTCCAATCCACAGTTAATCATCGCCCGTACCTGCGTTCCTATGCCCTTTTCCAAATCCTCATCTATGCCCTTCAAGGGGCCCCACACTTTATTAATTTTTAGGGACAACAACTTTCCTTATAAAATGTCATTGTTTTCTTCATTTGGTGTCAATGTTTACCATCACCAACACTCAAATCAGTCACAAAGTTGTGCATTCATTTTGTTGATCAGAGTCACTACAATGTCACATCGCATCCAATCTCAAATATTACTCCATATATTTGAAGAACGTGAAGTAGTCCAAATTTGTTTTAAAATCCATTCTTATTTTTCAATCTTCTTTGTTTAAAATCCAATTGTAGCCAAAGCCAGCGTGTTTCATCCACTGGGGACTTCTTCAGGGCTCATAGGTATGTTGCAGCAGATGTTAAGAATCTGACAACGTCATGTTCACAGGATGTCTGCGCATTCCGGCTTTTTAATCATCAATACTAATGGGAAGGTTAGCGATTTTCATTATTTAGTTTTATTTCTAAAACACAAAGAAACTTACATGCTAGACTCTAACATATAACTTTGGCTTTTTTTCTACTAATGCATCCTCTCTTTTTGTCACCACATACCGATGCGTCAATCGAGGCCACCAATCGTCCATGCAACTGTTTGCTGTACTTGCGCTGCTTCCACAAACCGAACTAAGCATAACAACTCAATTTTTAGCCTCCTTTTCAAATTCATTCGCATTTACAGTGCATTTTACATTTTTCAATTGTACATTTGCATTTCATCCCTATAGGTGTATTATCTCCTGACTCAAACCCAAAACTCCACCACTCAGAAAATGCATAGGCAGTACAATACAGAAATGCAGAGTCGTTTTTCAAACCTTAGGTTAGGTGTTGAAATATAATTCTTTACCTTGTAATGTATGGGTCTTTAAAGACCTAACATGTCCATTTTCTCTCATGGTGGGTGCAGGGGCATGAGTTTGCTAACATAGTGACTTCTTTCACTGCATCTGTGTGACTCAAGGGAGCCAATTCATAACAGAGCAGCAGTCATGCACTGGGCTGAAACTCGAGTGCAGCACCAGTGCTCATTCTCCAGCCCTTCTCCTGGCCATAAGTCCGGACCGTGATCTGGGTCCTATGGACTCAAAAACTCACATATTTAAGTGGCATGTTTCCCTTGCAATTTTTCATCCATCATTTTGGAATCCGGCCCAAAGTGTCAAAGCCTTATTCTATTTCCACCTAGCTGTCCTACAAATCTTAAGAAGCATTAAATAAAGACACCTTAGAATTACAATCATTGCAAGTAAGATCTCATATTTAATTTGTGAAATTAATCATAGACTCAACATAAAGGGCCAGATGTACGACCCTAGTAAATAGCTACACGCAATTTGTGCTCGATTGTGAGTCGCAAATTGCGAGTCGCAATTTACTATGTACAACAGTTTCAGAGACACTGATTGCAATTCCCAATGGGGTCGAAAAATGTGAGGCTCATTAATATTAATGAGGCACTCGCATTTTAAAACCCCATTAGGAATGGCTGGCCCTCCCAGGGATGGTGGACTGCTGGGCTCAGCAGACCACCATGTCTGGGACTGCTTTTAAATAAAGCAGCTTTTTTTTTAAAAATGCTGCCCGTTTTCTATAAAGGAAAACGGGATGCATTTAAAAAAATAAAAATGAAACGTTTTAAAAAATATTTTCCCATGCATTTGCAAAAGGAAAGGGGTCCTCTGGGGACCCCTACTTGAAGTAGGTGGTAATGCGAGTGTTTTGCGACCGCAGTATCGGTCGCAAAACATTAGTACATGGGTTAGAGAGTCGCTATTTGGAAGGGAACGCCCCTTCCAAATAGCGAGTCTCTAAACACTTTTTTGCGAGTCGCAATTCATTTGCGACTCACAAAATTGTGTTAGTACATAGCCATACCAATTTTAGCATGCGCAAACGGGTCGCTAACCCGTTTGCGCATGCTAAAATTGGTCGTACATCTGGCCCATAGTACACTCTATGATGCAGGAGAAGCAATAAAGGGTCGTGGGAACTGACTAATAAATTGGCTAAAAAGTCATAGGCTTGATTTCACAGGCATTTACAAAAGGGAAACAACAATGCATTGCAATATGTCATGGCCTGCCAAGTGAGCATGACCCTTTACTGGGGAGTTCAGAGGTGTTCTCCATCCCAAAGCATTTTGAAAACAGGCGCAAATACTAACATAATCACAATAGTCGTTTAGGTACGAGTTTCCATAGGAAAAGCATTTTTTATTCCATTAAATTCGCCGCGATTTAATCTTTATGAAATTTTCCCCAAAAAAGTTCATCCACCTAAGCTCAAGAAAGTTGAGTTGAGTTAAGTTGAGTTGCAAACCACACTATCACCTGCAGGGGCATCCTGACACTGAGTATGTGTATGTGCCTAGCCCTACCAATGGTAGGTTGGTTAATTGAAAAGACAGGTCTTCTGCTTCTTGCAGAATTCAAGAAGAGGGGAGGAGGCTCTGATGCGCAGACGGAGGACGTCCCATGCTTTAGGAGTGATGTGAGCAAGCGCATGTCCTCCTGACCTGGTTTTGTGTATGCTTGGGATGTTGGTAAGAGTCCTGAGAAGTGAAGGTGTCTGGATGGTTGGCGGTAGGAGATGCAACTGTTCAGGTAGGTGGGGCCTGTGCTGTGAAGCTCCTTGAATGTGTGTGTGAGGATGGATCCATTAAGTGGGGACCAATAAAAGGGGGGATGTTCTAAAACAGTGATTTCCATGTTAATCCCTGTAGGATATTTTTGGTGAGTGGCTGTATAGGTAGGTGAGTATGTGTGTGAGTGGCTGTGTTGGTCTCTGAGTGGGTGTGTGAATGGGTTTGTGGGTGTGTGATTGGCTGTATGGGTCTGTGAGTGGGTGTGTGAGTGACTGTATAGGCGTGTATATGGCAAGTGGGTGTAGTAGTGCCTGTGTGAATCTGTGAGTTGTTGAATGAGTCTCTGAGTAGGTCTGTGAGTGAGTGTATGAGTCTCTGAGTGAGACTGTGAGTAGGTGCATGAGTGTCTGCATGAGTGTCTGAGTGGGTCTGTAAGTGGGTGCATAAGTGTTTGAGTGGGTGTGTAAGTGGGTCTGTGAGTAGGTGGATGAGTCTCTGAGTGGGTCTGTGAGTGGGTGATGAGTGACTGAGTGGATCTGTGAGTGGGTGCATGAGTATCTGAGTGTGACTGTGACTTGGTGAGTGAGTGTCTGAGTGGGTCTGTGAGTAGGTGCTGAGCCTCGGAGTGTGTCTGTGAGTGGGTGCATGAGTGACTGAGTAGATCTGTGAGTGGGTGCGTGAGTATCTGAGTGGGAATGTGACTGGGTGCGTGAGTGTCTGAGTAGGTCTCTGAGTGGCTGTGTGAGCCCCTGATTGGGTCGGTGTGTGAGTCTGTGAGTGGGTGCATGAGTCTCTGAGTGGGTCTGTGAGTGGGTGTGTCAGTGTCTGAGTGGATCTGTGAATGGGTGTGTGAGCCTCTGAGTAGGTGAGTGAGTGGTCTGTGAATTATTTTTTTCTTAGTTCTTTAGTGATATTCACAAATTTGCTGCAGCGTTACACAGGGGACTGCGCGGCGGTCATGACAAATTAACGAATATCGCGTGTTTAAAAAAACATGTTTAGTGACATAATGTACACATGTGGAGGTACTGAAAAATGCTTATATGACTGCCATGGGGTCAGGACACATCCAACCTGACCCTTTATACCATGTTCTGCCATTTGATTTTGGACCCGGTGACTGTTCCGATGAGGTAAAATTATGGGCACAAGTCTCTGCTCAGGTTGCGGCTAGCCAATAACTGCATTCCTGTTGGCACGCGCATTCACGATTAATCCCGAAATCATCGCAAATTAGCCGCAATCCCAGATATCCTAATTTGGGTTTCCTTACATTTCTCAACAAGTACTGTGGTGTCAAAGTACTGAATGGACACCAAATAATGAAAAGCACAATCTGTGGACCAAAAAGTAGCTTTCTGCCAAATTTTGTGTAATTCCGTCCAGCGGTTTGGGCTGTACTCGTGTTCAAACCTCCTACAGTAATCAACATGGGAAATGCTCTTTTTTGGCCCCCCCTTTTCTCAGCACCTGCTTGACGGATTGCCCCAAATCTTTCCATGCATAACAAGAATCACCAGCACACTAATTTGGGAACATTTCGTGCAGATTCATCAAACAGCACCAAAGATATAGGCAAGTCAAAAAATGCTTTTCCTATGGAAACATGGTCCTAACTATAACTAGCTACTGGTGAGCACTAGTAGGATATATATATATATATATATATATATATATATATATATATATATATATATATATATATATATATATATATATATAACGTATTGCCTGTATTTCTGGATATCGTTCCAGAGAAGAGCAGGTACGGACCACCAGTTTCTTGGTTCGCAATAAAATCCAAGGACGAAAAGTTACTGCTTCATGTTTTTATTTAGCATCACCAACGTTAGTGCAGACAAGTGTCCGCCCCGGACGCGTTTCGATCGCAAAAGCAATCTTAATCACCTGACACGCCGGTGACGGGTCTCCATTTTTAAATAAAGTGCAACCAATCGTGTTAAAAACAATAAAAAAAAACCCTGACAACATATATTTAAAGAAACAAGTGCACGTAATTAAAACCAGCACATTCGAAATATCTCTTCATTTACAATAAAATATAATAATGTGTAGCCTATCCTGATGGCTCTAAATTTATTGTGGCAAAAATTTGATAAATAATAATAATAAATAGCATGTTTTAAGATCACGAAATAAAAAATCTTAGTTGTTAAAATAGACGAATTAATTCATGGTATGCCATTGCCAACACTAAAAAGTCAAAAATCAAGGGCCTGTGCCCGTTGGTTCATATCACACCTCTTATCATTATGTACAAATTTGCAATCGTGTTCATATATATGTAATGGGCAAAAGCCCCTTTACTGAACACAAAAAAGTACCTTGATTACCAACGACGACAAATTGAGGGCTAGTGCCCGTTGGCTCATGTCCCACGTTTATCATTATATATAAGGCATATTCCAACCATGTTCTAATCTTAGTTGATACATTCAACCTGCTAACTCATGATCGCGATAAATGTCTAAAACCATGCAAAAAAAATTTGGGGGGGGATAATAATCATCAATAATTGTGCAATATGCTGTTAACAAGGTCTTATACACATATTATCAATATTTCTTCACAACATGTGCAAAACAGTGCAAAAAGTGCCAAAGTGTTAAAAACTTATTTATAAAAAAAAAACATGATTAAAAAACACTCTAAAAATGGAGCTTAAGCAGAGGACATCATACGTGAATATTTTTCATATCTTAAACAACCTTTCTTCATATTTGGCTAAAAAATAAATAATGACATTGTTCTCTTTGATCCTTTACTAATCGTAGGAAAAGAAAGGAAGGAAAAAGGAAAAAAGGAGACAAGATTGTTCATATCGATTACTGCTATAAGCAAAATCTCTATACAAAAAATATCTGTATAAACACATTTAATCAACTTTTCATGAGGAAAATATATCTGAGTATGTTGAAGAAAGAGTGGAACAAAATACAACATAGTTTAGGCCCATGATGATATCTGGCAATAGTGCAATAATTTGCTACAGACGCTTTGCCTAGTAGCTACATGATCTAACATTTTGTAAACTATTACAAAAAGTTGTGTAAGTCCTCACTGGTGTTCAACCCATGCGGTATACGAGCATCTAATATGAGTATGAATGAAGACTCCAACTGCCTCAACTTTTTCTCCCTATTACCTCCCCGAAAGAGGATGGGACTGCCCGATTACTGAGTATGTCAAGTCATCTAATTTATTGTTATGTACTGCTTTAAAATGCCGAGCTACTGGATAACTTTCATCTGAATTGACAATTGCGCGTAAATGCTGAAGAATCCGATTAAAGACTGGGAGCTTAGTACTGCCAATGTATTTTAAATGGCAAGTACATTGTAGTTGGTATACAGCAAAATCGGTTCTACAAGTGTAGTGTTCTTTTATACGGATTGGAATATCACTAAAAGCAGTACAATACTCGGACAAGTTCAATCCAAACTTACACGCCCGGCATGACAAGCATTTATAAAAACCAGATTTGGATAGCCAGTTAGTTTTCACTATAACTTCAGGACAGGTCTTAACTAAGGCATCCTTCATCGAAGGTGCCCGCCTAAATGTTATGTCAGGGAGATTGGGCAGCAAAAATTTAAGTGTCAGATCCGTCAGAACATACATGTATATTCACTGAAAAAACCAAAGGTTAGAGGAACGTTATAGTTAGGCTCAAGTTTCACTCGTACAAAACCAGAGAAATTCAAAAGTTATAGTTAGCAGAGCTAACTATAACTCACGCCCCCGCAATGCACTGCTTATGACCTCACATAGTACATCACTCATGATATGGTCAGTGACATCACTGATGACATCACTGATGACATCTCAAATGACATCATTGATGACATCATCCAGTGACTGTGAGTGTTTTTAAAATGTTTATGAGTGTTAAATATATCTACCAGGGTTTATTGATGAATCAGTGGGTGTAAGAGTGCCTGTATCGATGATTCAGTAGGTGCGTGACTGACAGTATAAGTGAGTGATTAGGTGTCTCAGTGAATGTATGGGTCACTGACTAGGTTCTCTGAATGTCTGTATAAGTCTGTCAGTTGGTGTGTAAGTGGCTACATGTGTTGGTGAGTAGGTACATGAGTGGCTGTATGGTTTATTGATCGGTTGTCTGAGTACCTGTGTGAGTGTATGAGTGTCTGTGTGGGTGGGTGAGAGGGCATGTCACTGCCTGCATGGATGAGTGACTATGTGAGTCAGTGGGTGTATGGATTAGTGAGTGTTAGAGAAGGCTTGTATAAGTTACTTAGTGTGTCACTCGGTGAGTGAATGGATGTGTCAGTGATATATGGGTGAGTAAGTGGATATGTGAAAAGCAGTATGCATAAGTGTTGGAGTATATCAGTGACTGTATGTGTGAGTGAGGGACTGTGATAGTAGCTGTATGGGTTAATGAGTGGGTGTGTGAGAATCTGTATGGGCCAGTGATTATATGTTAGCATCTGTATGAATTAGTGAGTGGGTGTGTATATAACTTTATAGGTGAGTAAATTGACTCTATAGGTGAGTGAGTAAGTGTGTGAGTAGCTCGATAAGTTACTGACGCTGTGTGAGTAGCTCTATGAGTGGATATATCACTGGCTGTATTAGTGAGTGAGTGGGTGTATGAGTGGCTGTATGTGTGACTGAGTGGATATGTGTGTAGACCTATGAATCAGTGAGTGGGTATGTACGTACTGGTATGGGTGTGTCAATGGTTTTGAGAATGGTAGTGTGGAAGTTAGAGTGGGTGTTTGAATGGTTACATGGGGGAGTAAGTGGCTGCGTCAGAGATTCAGTGGATGATGTCATCAGAGATGTCATTTGAGATGTCATCAGTAATGTCACTGACCATGTCATGAGTGATGTAATATGTGAGGTCATAAGCAGTGTATTGTGGAGGCGCGAGTTAACTATAACTGATGAATTTCTCTGGTTTTGTACGAGTGAAACTTGAGCCTAACTATAACTTACCGGTAACCTTTGGTGTTTTCAGTGAATTTCCATGGTTTTTTAAGTAGCAATGGTCTTTGCAGAATGGCGTGGAAAGGGGGCGGGCCTCTGACCAGCTTTCAGAAATCCAGCTGAGTTGGGCTTATAGAAAGTACCAGGAGGGCTTCTTGGTCCCCAAAGTCCTTTAGCATCCAAGACAACTTTATTCCTCAACCAGTAGTGTGCCAGGAGACGTGTTTGCACAGTGGTGCAGAAAGGGGTGTGGCCTCAGAACACCTTCTAGCAAACTGACTGTGTAGAACTTGCTGGAGGTAATAAGAGGGATACGTTGCCCCCAAATACCCTCAATAGCCAAGGGAAATGTATCCCCCAACTAGTACTATGCCAGGAGGCACGTTTGCAGAGTGATGCAGAAATGGCGTTCTTGATGATTGCACAGATAGTGCTTGCATGATCCTATGAATGCCATTGCCAAGGACAGACTGCAAATACTAGATGTTTTTAACAAACTGTAAAACACATATAAAGACATATTTTACATAAGGATTCAGTGTAGCTATTTAGTAAGATACTAATTTAACTTTTCCTTTTGTATTCATTTGTTGAAATAACTAAATCAAAAATGCATTTTCCTTCTTCACAGCAACACCAGAGGTCACAATGACATCAGTAATCACCAATACAAATGACAAAGTGAAAAACAGATATACAGACATATTTTACACAAAGTTTGAGTCCAGCTGTTTAGTAACATAATTGTTTAACTTTATATTAACACTACATTTAACAAAAACAATTAAAATAAATAACTCAACATCTGAACTCACAAATACAACATAGCTACCAAACACCCATCAAACTACCCATTGTTACACAAACTCATTGGGAATTAAAAACAGTTGCCAAACTAGTGCAATGCACAATCTGAAAACATCACATGACCGGGAAAGTAAGGAATATCATTGGATAATATACTAATCAGTAAAATCAATAGGACGTTTACACCCACTCCTCCTTCTTGAACCTTCTTTTCCAGAAGTTAATTGTGAGCAGGTGGTAGATTTTGGCTGGAGACTTTTTTTACACTCATGTGGAATGACGTACATGTTCTATCATCTTAAAACTTTTCATAGAAAACGTCTCCAACTGCCGATCAAGCAGAAGGAAACTGGAGGACCATCCACATCAGTGGCACCATCAACCATTCCTGGCCAGAAAGTCCCTTTAGAGGTACAGACTACTAAAACAAATATGGCTCCAGAGTTTTCAAGAATGGCCACGTATTGCATGGACTGTACTGTTGTTATAACCGCTGGTGAGCAGTGTGTTGCAGCTATTCACAATGCTGCCAAAAATCAAACATGATAATTTTTCCCCCTTTTATATTTTTTGCACAATTCATAAGAAGAGTTCTTAGTGAGCAGCAAGAAGGCAACGCAAAGCTGAAGGACCTTCGACTTCAATAGTAGCACAACAACACCAAAGCACAGAGTCCATTCAAAAGTCCAATCTCAGCTCCACAGTTTTCTCCGATGGCGTCATACTGCATGGATTGTGGATTTCTAGTTAATGCTGGAGAGCAGTCCATAACGGCCCTTCGCAATGTTGGAAAGAATATTAAATGTTAATTTATTTTTTATTTTTGACCTTCATAGTTTTTCTACATTAGCAGGCATTTTATTATCTTACAAAATGGGTATCTAATACCTATGTGTTGTTCATTTTATTTTCTTATTTTCTTATCTTCCAATTTATTGTAACAATACTTACATATAACTTGCTGTATAGACAAGTCAAACTATCCCTCTACAAATAAATACACAGGTAACTTTTGCCAGTTATCATAAATTAAATTTTTCACTTTTTAAATATACGTCAACAGTCTGTGTTTCAATCTTGAGTAGAACCTGAGTGTTTCATCAGTTCACGCGTGTGCCTTAGTATTTCAATGACCGCATGGGTTGTAAGTGGGTGTTTAGATGACTGCATAGGTTCTGCGCAAATATTATAATGATTGCATAGTTACAGCCTTGTTAATTGCATAACTCAATAGATAGTACCTAGGTTATTAGACTAATGTATATGTAGTGCCTGCATACATCAATGACTACATAATTTCTGCCTGCCTGGATGCAAGAGTACATGCATAGTTTCTGGATAATTGAATAACTCCATTGTTGCTTAGACATCCTGTGCCCTGGGCACCCCCCAACTTTTTGCTGACTGGTACTGGTGGTAACTGACTCTGACTGACCCTGGGCTCTGCCTAACCAGGCCCAGGGCCAGTGCTATGCTGAAAACATTTAGAATACAGTGAAAACACCTACATACACTAGGGTACACTATGGTGTGGGGTACCCCTGTGATTGGCATGACCTACCCTATCAGACCCTAGTAAATAATAGGGCAGGGGGGTTGAAATTACCTAGAAGTCCCTAGTCTACAATAGGGCATGGCAGTTTAGAGGCTAGCAGCTTTTTCTGCACTTGCATGTGTGCACTGCTGAAGCCTGAGGTCAGTTTAAAAGCAGCCCTGGGTGGCAGAACTGCTTTTAAAAAGTAAATTGTGCCCAAACTCGACTTTGGTGTTTGGGGCACCTAAAAATGGATAACCTACAATGTCTTGGCATATTAGAAACCCCTAAGGTCTCCCCTAGGTGTCCCAGGGGTGGGGGGTCAGGTATTTATAAGGTAGACCTTTATAAAATGAGTTTTATATGCCCTAGGTTAAGTGAAATTTCACATTTCACTCCCCACATTGTGATAAAGTGCTGCCCAAATTCGACTTTGATGCTAGGAGCACTGTGGAGGTAGGGTCTGCAACATTTCTACAGATTCAGAACCCCTAAAGTCTCCCCTAAGTGGTCTATGGGGTGGGGGTCCTGTAGATATAGGCGGAGTACTTGTAAAATATGTTTTTATAAGGCCTGGTGCTGGAAAAAATGGCCCAAGTCATTTTTCCCATTGCAAATCCCATGCCACATAGGTTAACATGGCAAGAGGTTATTAACTAATAACTCCTGATAGGAGAATGATAGAACTTCCATTCAAAGACTTCCCAGAAAGGTAGTGATAAATCCAACAATATGATATTGTTGAATTTCTCCTAAAATGTACAGACAAGAAGTTATAAGACTTTCTTGTTTGTAGGTCCAGATTCAGCCGTCCAGTGGTCTGTCCTGATTGGTCAGAGTTAAGTGGATTAGCCAGGCTTCTTTTAAGAGGTGATAAAGAGCCCCTGGGTTTAACCAGCTCTGCTGGGAGGGCAGTGTGCTGCTACACAGGAATGCCAGAGCAGGGGGAGGAGTCGTAAACAATGGTCTTCAAAGGAAAGGGGAAGGCCTCATTGTCATTTACAACTCTACTCTTTTGACCCCAAGCCAGAGTAAGGCTTAAGGAAGGAATGAACAGATGCAAGGGGGAGAGTCTATGGAAATTAGCCATCCTAGGGGTGTGTTTAGCCAGCTCTTAACTCCCTGCTGGAATATCAGCCATTATGAATTTGGAGGGTTTGGTGCACTGTGGGACAAAATGATGCCACACTCTACAGGATGTGGTCATACCCTAGGGGAGTTACCCTGCCCCCATTGGTCAGGAGTGGCCTCCTGCTTGACCCAGAGAACTTGGAATAAGTATCTGAGCGGGCAGAACCTTTTAGATCTGCTGCTTGAAACTTAAGAAAGCAAGACATGGTGCCATGCTGAGAAGTTTGATGTGCAATTTCTAAGGCCTGCCCTCTGAAGACTGCACCATCTGGAACTACAGCCCTGTGGACTACCTTGCTGTAAAAGAACTAAAGAGTGGACTCCCTGCAAGCTACAGGTTAACAAAGCTCACCTGGAACATCACCACCAAGGATCCTCAACCTGGAGAGCTACCAGTGGATTTGTAAGGGTTTTGTCCAAGTGGATTGTGGGAACTGAAGTCCTCAACTTTCAAGGACCATCATGGAGCTTCCAGACCCTTGGAGTGAGTTTGAGACACTTTGGGACCCTTTGGGGAACTTCAGGAAGAAGTTCCAGAAGTTTGGAGAACTTTGGAGCAACTTTGGAAAAAGCTCCATAAGGGGACCGACTCAACCTGGCCAGCCAAGCCGCCTGCCTTCAACTGCGAGCCGGCCTCCCGGCCAGGTTCGTCCCGCTGAAAAGCTCCGTAGGTCCGACTTCCAAAGTTTGACTGGGAGTAGGTGAAATCCGAGGCCGGCGAACCCTCACCGAATCCGGCCTGGTGAAGAGCAGCCAGTGACCCCGCGAGAAAAAGCTCCAGAAAAGTTTCCAAGTCCAAAGGTAAAAACAGTGACAGGGACCTACCGCGAGGGGTAGCCGCTCAGGGCTTTATCGCGGTCGGCCTGAAACTTTGACTTTGAGCCGTCTATCGCGACCAGATATCCCAATATGGTGCTATATGTTTCTAAGTGCTATATAATGCCAAATCTTTGAAAATTCATATCTCCGGTTCCCTACATTGGATTTTTGTCGCTTTGGTGTCATTTTAAAGATAGAAATATTTCCTATTTTTATAAATTGGTGTTGGATTTTTAATATGCATTGTGTCTTAATTATTTACTGAATTGGTGTTTTTAAATGCTTTACATACCTGTCTTTGAAGTTAAGCCTGCCTGCTCGCAGCCAAGCTACCAAGGGTTGAGCATGCAAATAATTTTCTAAGGCCTATTCTGAGCCCTATAGAGTGTTAGTGGTCTTATTGCTTGTGGCAGATGTAAATTTGCCCCTACTAATAACCCACTTTCCAAAATCCATGGATACAGAACCACTGATTTTATGACTGCTTACGTAGTGGCTGGGTGATTCCCTGAGTGCCCGAATACTGCCTGACTGACTGAGAAAGTTGACACTATATCACTGAATCATTGATTATCTACTTCTGTCAGTATCAAACTACCTGTTTTACTGTATAGATGCTTTTGCACATGCATCAGTAAGTTTCTAAAACAGAAAAAAACATTTTGAAACTTTTCAAAGCACAAAACCTTTTGCGAATGGCATACCTACATCATTTCTTAAATAGTAATCAAACATAGTCCATTCCAAGTTTTCCTTTCCTTTTTATTTTCTGTTTTCCTTTTTAGCAGTGTGAAACAACAAGCTGGCAGCGGACACGTGTTTCGTCCTATGAACTTTTTCAAGGCTGTGTTGCTACTGCTATTATGCAGGATTCCTCCCCACAGAGCCTGCTGGCTAATAAAATAAAGTTGTAGTGCCGTGCTACGTATGGAAACACACGAGGGGGGAAAGGCCAACATTTCCAATAACCATCCCATAGTGGTGGTTCACCCGTAACCATTAACGGGGTGCGACAGACATCGAGGCCCTGATAAGCCTGTGACTGGTCGTATCGGAGCCCAAAGGAACCTTCCAACCGCCGCTATTGGATGGTTATTGGAAATTTTGTCCTTTACCCCCTCAGGTGTTTCCATACATAGTACGGTTCTACAACTTTATTTTACTAGCCAGCAGGCTCTGTGGGGAGGAGTCCTGCGTAATAACAGTAGCAACACAGCCTTGGACGAAACACGTGTCGGCTGCCAGCTTGTTGCTCACACTGCTAAAAAGGAAAACAGAAAATAAAAGAAGAAAACTTGGACTGGACTACGTTTGATTACTGCGATGGTCATTGACCTACATACTTTATGGACAGCTTTTTGTGTGCCTCGGTAGCTGTGCATCCATATGTATCTTTGTAGAAAGGTCTCTTCCTAGATTGTGTTTTCTCCTTGGTGGCAGGAGGATTACTACCTTGAGAGCACCACAACGTACTGATTATTACAAAATATATTACTGTCCGGGTAACATTGCAGTTAGATGTGCATTCGCAAAGGGCATTGCCATCCTATGCGCTTCTGTGTATAATCATTTCTTAAATACTTCTTCTGCTTCTAAAACATTTATTCAGCATAACTCAAACAAAAGTTACACTCGAAATGAAGCTAGCACAAGAACTCTCGAGCCATTCTGCACTATTAATCCTTCTCAATTTTAAACAAACCATGTTTAAAGAAAAACACTACCCTCACCATATACATGAAATTTTCATCAGCCTTACTGAACATAGATCACCATGTAAACATATATGCGATTTCTTAATAGATGTACACCTTCAAACCATCTTTCCCAAAATATATACCTCTCTGCATCTTTAAGCAAACACAAAAGTTCCACCCTATATATAGCTATGTGCAAGCACAAAAAACATAACTCCCCATCTAAGCTTATGCAAAGTGGTCATATAAGATAAAAACCACATTGACAAACACTTCCCAATACATACCTAACAAGTATTACTTCTTTCTAATTCATATACATGCAGACAACATGTTCTCATCTTTTATTTCTCACTACACTATTCCTGTTTAATAATGTTACTAAAAGTACTACAACTCCCAGAATGCAAATGACAGATGTATCTATTCTGCACATGATGTTTAGACATTTAAAACATTCTTAGTTCCTCATTGCAACTTTCCACAAAACTATACTGTTATTTTTCAATGAAATACACATTGTAATAACCAGGCACTAATTCATTTTTCTCTTACTTCCCAAAACATTCACCAGTAACCTCTTAAACATATGCCCTCTAATAGATACAGTTCATCTCATATATTTTTTCTCATCACTGTGATACTCCTTTTAATCAAACTCACATATTCATCTTCTTTTCTTATGCAATTTTTATAAAGAATTAAAAAGTTATCTACATACCAGTGAATTCAGTTTGTAAACTATATTGTTGTTTTAGGTCTTTGTGAATAGTTTTGACACTTTTAGGTTTTCTGAAAACTAAGCACAAGAATTGTACACCACTCTCATACAAAGCAACCATAAAATGGCAACCTCTTCAACTTTGCACTCTGTGATCATGAGAAAGGCAGTAAATGAAATCATGTCTTTCATTTTAGACTACACTGTCTCCTCTTGAAAATGGTTAGTATCTCTTAATCCTTTCCCTCTCTTTCATAAAGAGATTCCTATTTATGGGTGTTCGCGATCTATCCGCGATCATCGCGGAAAAAAACAGGAGTTTACACCGATATCTAGCTTCATTTTTCTGAAATTTAAATACTACACAACAGTTTATTACATAGTCCTGAGTAGGAAATTAAAATTTGCCATTACTTATATTGTGTCATCACTACTCAACTTTTAAAAAAATGTTCTGTCTCTTTATCACCCTTCCCCCCAATACAGTCTTAGCTCAGTGTACCTAGCAACCCAGTGGAATGAGTAGGACACAAGTTGACAGCACATTCTAGATGGAACATGCTGCTTCCAAATAAGATACAGCAGGTGTGCTTTCCCTCACACATTCAAAAGCATATCTATGCCTATATTACATTTCTTGTCTTAAACAGCAGCCAATAATAAGACTTCTTGCTAAGGCATCCAACACCCTACCTAATTTTATTCACTTTCAATGAAATATATCATTTGTTTTTTTAAACACCTCCATTTTAACTGCTTTTCCTTTGGAAAACTACCTCATTCAGCTCCATCCTTCTCCTGATTACTATTGCTCCTTCACTTCAAAATGCCTAGTATGGATTGTGGGCCACAGTTAAATCTTTTGGGCTAAAGAGGCTGCAAAAAAGGGACGTATTGACAGGGACTTGGGTTTGCCAAATGTGCAGATTACTTGGTTTACCCAGAGACGGTTGAAGTTTCATCAGTTGCTGGCTTTGGTTAAATCCATTGTGGATTCCCAAACTCCTCACCTCATGATTGTGCACTGTGGTGGCAATAACCTAGGCACATTGACTGGGCTAGGGCTGGAAATCCTAATGAAAAAACCTTTGCAGAACTGATGTCACTTTTCCCTCACACTGTCATGGTGTACTCTAATATATCAAACACAAGGAGATGATGGACGGAGTGCTGAAACTTTTCAAACACTCACCCCCAGTCACAGATCTGGGTTGAATCCATTATCATTCTTTAGCTCACTTTGCCACCCCAGTTCAGACACAGCTATATGCAAATCAGTCTTGACCCTGTGACTCATGGGAACAGTCCAGACCGAACTGCCAAGCCATGTCTTCCCTGGACCAGAATCAAACATCCTGGGACCGGTTTCGGGCTAACAGCCCTCATCAGCCAGGCTAGTTTGAATCCAGTGGCAAAGTGAGCAAGGGACCCACGTCTGGGCATACCCTGCCAACTTAGGGTGAACAAAGCAAACACAAGGAGATGATGGACGGAGTGCTGAAACTTTTCAAACACTCACCCCCAGTCACAGATCTTTGTTGAATCCATCATCATTCTTTAGCTCACTTTGCCACCCCAGTTCAGACACAGCTATATGCAAATCAGTCTTGACCCTGTGCTTCATGGGAACAGTCCAGACCGAACTGCCAAGCCATGTCTTCCCTGGACCAGAATCAAGCATCCTGGGACCGGTTTCAGGCTAACAGCCCTCATCAGCTAGGCTAGTTTGAATCCAGTGGCAAAGTGAGCAAGGGACCCACGTCTGGGCATACCCTGCCAACTTAGGGCAAACAAAGCAAACACAAGGAGATGATGGATGGAGTGCTGAAACGTTTCAAACACTCACCCCCAGTCACAGATCTGGGTTGAATCCATCATCATTCTTTAGCTCACTTTGCCACCCCAGTGCAGACACAGCTATATGCAAATCAGTCTTGACCCTGTGCCTCATGGGAACAGTCCAGACCGAACTGCCAAGCCATGTCTTCCCTGGACCAGAATCAAGCATCCTGGGACCGGTTTCGGGCTAACAGCCCTCATCAGCCAGGCTAGTTTGAATCCAGTGGCAAAGTGAGCAAGGGATCCACGTCTGGGCATACCCTGCCAACTTAGGGCGAACAAAGCAAACACAAGGAGAAGATGGACGGAGTGCTGAAACTTTTCAAACACTCAGCCCCAGTCACAGATCTGGGTTGAATCCATCATCACTCTTCAGCTCACTTTGCCACCCCAGTTCAGACACAGCTATATGCAAATCAGTCTTGACCCTGTGCCTCATGGGAACAGTCCAGACCGAACTGCCAAGCCATGTCTTCCCTGGACCAGAATCAAGCATCCTGGGACTGGTTTCGGGCTAACAGCCCTACTCAGCCAGGCTAGTTTGTATCCAGTGGCAAAGTGAGAAAGGGACCCACATCTGGGCATACCGTGCCAACTTAGGGCGAACAAAGCAAACACAAGGCGATGATGGACGGAGTGCTGAAACTTTTCAAACACTCACCCCCAGTCACATATCTGGGTTGAATCCATCATCATTGTTTAGCTCACTTTGCCACCCCAGTTCAGACACAGCTATATGTCATTATCTCCTTGTGTTTGCTTTGTTCACCCTAAGTTGGCAGGGTGTGCCCAGACGTGGGTCCCTTGCTCACTTTGCCACTGGATTCAAGCTAGCCTATCTGATGAGGGCTGTTAGCCCAAAACTGGTCCCAGGATGCTTGATTCCGGTCCAGGGAAGACATGGCTTGGCAGTTCGGTCTCGACTGTTCCCTTGAAGCACAGGGTCAAGACTGATTTGCATATAGCTATGTCTGAACTGGGGTGGCAAAGTGAGCTAAAGAATGATGATGGATTCAACCCAGATCTGTGACTGGGGGTGAGTGTTTGAAAAGTTTCAGCACTCCGTCCATTATCTCCTTGTGTTTGCTTTGTTCGCCCTAAGTTGGCAGGGTATGCCCAGACGTGGGTCCCTTGCTCACTTTGCCACTGGATTCAAGCAAGCCTTGCTGATGAGGGCTGTTAGCCCGAAACCGGTCCCAGGATGCTTGATTCCAGGCAAGGGAAGACATGGCTTGGCAGTTCGGTCTGGACTGTTCCTTTGAGGCACAGGGTCAAGCCTGATTTGCATATAGCTATGTCTGAACTGGGGTGGCAAAGTGAGCTAAAGAATGATGATGGATTCAACCCAGATCTGTGACTGGGGGTGAGTGTTTGAAAAGTTTCAGCACTGCGTCCATTATCTCCTTGTGTTTGCTTTGTTTGCCCTAAGTTGGCAGGGTATGCCCAGACATGGGTCCCTTGCTCACTTTGCCACTGGATTCAAGCTAGCCTGGCTGATGATGGCTGTTAGCCCGAAACCGGTCCCAGGATGCTTGATTCCGGTCCAGGGAAGACATGGCTTGGCAGTTCGGTCTGGACTGTTCCCTTGAGGCACAGGGTCTAGACTGATTTGCATATAGCTATGTCTGAACTGGGGTGGCAAAGTGAGCTAAAGAATGATGATGGATTCAACCCAGATCTGTGACTGGGGGTGAGTGTTTGAAAAGTTTCAGCACTCCGTCCATTATCTCCTTGTGTTTGCTCTGTACTCTAATATATGCCAAAGACAGAAATGGAAGTGGTCAAATCAATTCTGTCCACAGATTGACAAAGCCAGGAAACATGTTAATAAAACTGTTTCTGCATTCCTCAGAGACCATCGCATGGGCTGTATCAATATCAATATGCGCTTTGACATGCATGGAATTTATAGAAATTATGGAGTGCACTTTACAGATGAAAGAAACAGGGTGTTAACCTGGAACTCTGCCTCCGGTCTTATGTGTAGCAGCCATATACACACAAACAACACAACGGCTCTTTTCAGAGCCACCCTAGTACCCGAAATATTTTGAAGTATTTTTCTAAAGGTTTTTTTTCCTTTAGTTTTTGGAGATCTTCGCGATTTCCCCAGACACATCGCGAAAACAGAAAACAAAAGTAGACACTCAATGGCCACCAACACATCCAAAAATAATATGTAAAAAAAATCCATTCTGAACATTGCCTTACACACATTACTATATACATACTTCTTTCAAAGCATGTTTAAACTCATATTTTTGTACTAAGTTTCTTTAAAACTCATCTTTCAGACCTATTTTCCGTTTTTGCGGTCATTCAGGGAGTCGCGACGATGTCATTAACCACGACGAGTCCGCCTTTCCCATAAAGTGAAAACACATACATGCTCACATACTACACTATTTTACACACTAGGGGCCCGATTCACAAAGTAATCTGAGACAAAATCCTAACTTTATGACTTTCAGTATTCACAAAGCACACTTAGGAGTAGTAAAGTTAGGATTTTGTCTCAGTTAAACTAAAGTTTTGGCCTTAAGTTTAACTTAAGACCAAAACTTAGGTTTAACTGAGACAAAGTTTTGGTCTTAAGTTTAAGTTTTGGTCTTAAGTGTAACTTAAGACCAAAACTTAAGTTTAACTGAGACAAAATCCTAACTTAACGACTTTCGGTATTCACAAAGGGCATTTGGGAGTAGTAAAGTTAGGATTTTGTCTCAGTTAAACTTAAGTTTTGGTCTTAAGATATATATAGAGTTAGGTCAGCTGTTCCATGGGAAAAGCATTTTTTGTGTTGCTAGTAAATTTTGTGCAGTTTGATGAATCTCCAGAAACTTTCCAAAAAGGTGCTTTTTTTTTTTTACTAGTTTGTGCATGGAAGCTTCGGGGTGATCCGTCAAGCAGGGGCTGAGAAAAAAGGGGGGTCCCAAAACGCGAAATCCCCATGCATTTTCCACAGACTTCTTTAGACTAGGCCTGGGCGGTAAATTCCGTTCCGCTTGCGGAATTTGCGGAATTTGGGTAATTTTGCGTTCCGCAAAGAACGCGGAATTGCCAAAAATTCCGCGATCCGCGGCTTCACGGAATTTTTTGCTTGTTCGCGCTTTCAAAATGCGTGTTTGCAAGATATTTCTCCCCGAGCATGCAAACAGTGTTCGCGAACAGGAAAAAAGCATCGCGAATGGGCGGAACAAGCAATTCCGCTGCAGCAAAAACTGCTGAACAGTATTACACAAAATTTGACAGGAAGCTAATACTTGGTCTACGGATTGTGCTCTGGGTGATTTAGTGTAAATATGCTCACTAGTTTTTGAGAAATAAGGTTGAAAAATATTGTATATCTGGCGGTTGGGCCCATGAGAGTCTTGAGAGAATTTCGTGGGAGCGCTAGTTTAAAAATAGAGAGTTCTGATTGGCCCAGGGACTTTTATTCCGCTTGGGCCATCTTGCTCCTGTGGGAGTCAAACTCCTGTGGGTGCAAGCACTCTGATTGGATGCCAGAAACATGAAAAAATTGTTGTTGGCAGCCATTACAGGACTTGGGGCTCTCCTATCCGTTTTACAAAAAAATATTTATGGGGGCATGGTAGAGATATCTTGAACCCCTAGGCTGCATGGGGGGATTCAGAAGGACCCCCCTCCCCCTGGGACCTAAAAGGGAAGAAAACTCAGCAGAAAATGCTGCATTCATTTTCACGGGATTCCTACAGGTCAGGAAAAAATGGCGCCCTGGCCACATTTACTGTGTTTATGCCCTGTAGAGCCCACCCGCAGGACTATATTCATAAAAGGGAGGAGGGCTGCATGGTCACCCTCACCGAGCCTCCAGAGGCCCTGGGGAGACCACCCTGGGGCAGAAACAGGGTGTCATAGTGCTTTTCGGCAAGTAGCATGCTACTCTGGAACCCAAAAAGGATTAGTGGTGGAGTAGTATAGTAAAATTTGAGTTAATTTGAGCGGTGGGCATGTGAGTCTGTTAGTTAGATTAAAAAGGATAATGGGGGAATAGAAGAGGGAAGAGTCTAGAAAGTGTTTATTGAAAGATCATGGTAGTAAGATGAAGTTTGGGATAAGTCAAAGGAGGTATAGGTGAGGGAAGAATTTAGAAGGGTTGTTTGGGGAATCATAGTATTAAAATTGGGTTTGGGATGATCCGAGGAAGGATAGAGGAGAGACGAGTCTAGAAAGGGTTATTTTGGAGATCATAGTACTAGAATGAGGTTTGGAGTGAGTCAGAGAGTGGAGGTAGAGGATATATTGAGAGAGGTATAGGATGAAATATAGGGTAGTGCATTGGAGAGATTCAAAGTTTTTCTTTACAGTAGGAGTAAAGTAATACTTAGATTCATAAATACATATTATAAATATTTATGTCAAGAAATACACACATCTAGATACATACATATAATCAAATTACATTTTTATAAACACAGGGATATGCTGTACATTTGTGTTTGAGTACAGTGGTTATATTGGAAAGAGCCAGCTCTTGAGTAGTCTTCTGAAGGTAAGATAGTTATCTGTGGCTCTTATGTTTGGGGATAATGAATTCCATTGTTTGGCTGCCTGAACAGACACTGTCACATGTGGCTCCTACGTCACAGGGCATGATGTGTACAGGGGGATAAAATAAAAGGCCTGATGCATGGAGCTTGTGGTTCCTAAAGTGAAAGCAACTGGTGTCGGCTCAATCACTTGTGAGCACTGCACACATTCACTGGGACACATTCCTCAACACAACACGTACCTTGAAACACTGTGTATTGACGCAAATATATCTTAGCCCCATCAACCAGGACTGAAGAGGTACCGCTCTAAAGGAGAGACTGTCCCCTTTCTAGTAGCACCTCTCCTTAGTGGATCCCTGATTGAGGAGGGATCCTCCCACTAGCCATCTGGGATGGCTTTGTGGTATGGGGTGGGTGGGGGAGATCATATATGGCCATGTGCTTCCACTCACTCAAACAAGGGAAAATTGAGTCTACCTGTCCATCTAGGCCAATTGGGGCGGTGGGATATCCCTAATCTGACCCCTCATGCCAGGTAGCAGAGAGTAAGAAAAATGGGGTAGGGGCAGCCCGCCTCTAAGTGGGGCAGAAAGCGCACTCAATGCTAGGGGTAGATTTTTGTTTTTAAAAGACTGGGTCAGGGGCTAGTACATCCTTGCATAAGGCCATACCTGGACCCTAAAGCCCTAACAGCCCCCCCCAAACCAGGAACCTGAAAACATCCCTGAAGCAAGCAAGGGGACATTTGGATTATTTTGGGTGTCGTTCTGATATATGGGCATCTTTTGTGTGGCAGAAAGGCTATTATATGCTTGGGAATGCAGCACAGTGCCTGGAGGGCAAACCCCTTACCCCCATTCTGAAAGAAAGAACACATTCGCAAAATTTCCTCTTAATCACGATATAAATGGACAACCCCAAATTCAGAGTTGTACAAATAACCACTGTTCTTAAACTCATTTACTTCAGCACATCTAAAAAAAAGCATAGGTTTCCTTCATACCCAATTTCCAGTCATTATATTTTACCAAATGAATTGATGAACAGTTGCTACAATGAAAAACAGCTGTACTTCAGTTGTTTGGTCTGGTTACCACATGTTAAGAGTCTGACGGATGTAACAGTACGACTCTCTTCCCCGAGATTGCGGAGGGCCCAGAGAGCCCACCCCCTGGGCTGAAATTTGTTTATGTGGGGAAAGGGGACATGTGGTCCCGCTCCTCGTCCTCCAGAGGGCCAGGGAGCCCACCCTGGGGGTGAAATTAGTTTATATGGGGAGAGGGGCCATGTGGCCCCCATCCCCAAGCCTCAAAAGGCCCGAGGGAGCCCAGTAGGTAGTTATAGTTAGGACCTAATTTCCAGAGGAAAAGCATTTTTTGACTTGGCTATAACTTTGGCGTCATTTGACAAATCGTCATGAAATTTCTCCAAAAAAAGTCTCAAGGTAGGTTCTGTGTGTCATGGAAAGGTTGGGGGTGATCTGTGCAGTGGAGACTGAGAAATTGGGGTGCAAAGCAAGGGTGCATTTGTAATGTTCATTCCCATAGGAACCTTTGGCCACACCTACAGCCCGAACCGCTGAACAGACTTACACCAAATTTGGCAGGGAGGTAGATGTTGGTTCAAATACAAATCCATGTAAATCTGTTCAGTAGTTTTTGAGAAATTTAAGTTGAAAATTATAGTGATATCTCTGGTTGCGGATATTTCGCGGCGTTTTCGCCATTACTCACGATTGCACGCGGTAACAGGAATGCTGTGATTGGCTGGACGCAACCTGAACAGAAAGTTGCGGCTGCGATTTTATCTATCGGGAATGGTTCCCAGGGCTAACATTTTCTGTGAAAGTAAACATAAGGGATCAGGGTCGAGCTACTCTGACCTCATGTTTTAGAAATGTAAGTGTTAGTGACACAAGTTATGTGTCCAAAATTGATTTTTTTTAAACACGCGCAATATTCACAATGACGCAATCACCTGTGAGGCCTCCGTGTACCGTCGCGGGGACGTCGTGAATATTGGTGGAAATATAAAAAGTAAATATCAGTGAATCATTAATACACATTGTTATTGAGATTTTGAGAATCGATAAATGTTTTTATAGAGTTATTTAGATAGTGATTTAGCTAGTGTGATTGAATGTGGTGGTGGCTATTGAATTCCTGCTTTCGCTTTCCGCTTTTGCGACGTATCCGTGGGATCGCGATCACCGACGTCATCACGATCTCCAGGCATCACCGTGAAAACAGAAAATAGGTTAAGAAGATGGTCGTTCTAGAAATGCACTAGAAAAAGTTTGAAGTGTACAGTAATAAACTCCTAGGGCTGTATTATGCATTGTCATTGTTTGCACCGGGCGCACCCTTTAAAAGGTGTGCTGGGCTCAAACAATGACAATGCGCCTTTTTACAATCTATGCCCTGCTCCCAGGGCAGCCATGAACTTGCGCTGCCCTGGAGGCAGTGCATTCATGTGAAAACATGGAGCGGCTGCTAGCTGTCAGCCGCACCGTGTTTTCACAGTGCAGGTGGCAACCGGCCTGCATTTTTAAAGGGGATTAGAGATCCCCTTGCAGGCGGGTGCAGTCAGTGACTGAAACCGCCTGCAAGGGAATGTCTGGGGGGCCCTTCCTCCCCTCCAGAGGGCTGCTCTCAGGGGGCCCACTCACAGAGCACCCTGAGAGCTTCTTTGCCTCTGCACCCTCATGTGTAATGTAGCGTGGGCGCAGAGGCAAATGAATTCCCTAATTTGCATAGGGCATGCCCCTATGCAAATGAGAGAATGCCCCCTGAAGGTATTACTGAAGGGGACGCACAGGCGTCTACACCCCCTTCTGTAATACCAAAATGCCCAGGGGGCACGCAAAGCAGGCGCAAACGCCTGTTGCGCCCCTGGGGCACTTATTGTAATAAGGCCCCTAGAGTGTAAAAGACTGTAATATGGGTGCATACATGTGTTTTTCACTTTATGTAAAAGGCACGATCGCCGCAGTTAACGGCGTTGTCACAACATCTCGAATAACCGCAAAAACAGAAAATAGGTCCTATACGACGGATTTTCAAATCAACTTAGTACCAAAACATGAGTTTACATCATGGTTTAAAGAACATGAATATAGTAATATGTGTAGTGCAATGTTTAGAATGGATTCTTATTAGTTAATATTTTTGGATGTGGTGGTGACCTTTGAATGTCTGCTTCTGTTTTGCAATTTCGTGACATATTCGTGACCATCACAACGTCACCATCACAACGTCGTTGCAAAGATTCCCAAAAACTAAAAGAAAAGAATCTTTAAAAAGAAAATGAACAATATTTTGGGTACTAGGGTGGCTCTGACATGAGCCTTTGTGTTGATTTTGTGTATATGACAGCTACACATAAGACCGGATGCTGAGTTTTGGATCACTTAGAAACACTCTGTTTGCCTACGTCTGTAAAGTGCACTCCATCATTTCTATAAATTTTATGCATGTCAAAATGCAGATTGTTGTTATAGATACAGCCCATGCGATGGTGTCTGAGGAATGCAGAAACAGTTTTTATTAACATGTTTCCTGGCTTTGTCAATCTGTGCGACAGAATTGATTTGACCACTTCCATTTCTGTCTTTGGCATATGTTAGAGGACACCAAGACCGTGTGAGGGACATCAGTTTTGCATAGGTATCTTTCATTAGGATTTCCAGCCCTACCCCAGTCGATGTGCCTAGGTCATTGCCACCACAGTGCACAATCCACAATGATTTTAACCAAAGGCAGCAACTGATGAAACTGTAATCCTCTCTGGCCAAACCAAGTAATCTCCACATTTGGCAAGCCCAAGTCCGTGTCAATACCTCTCTTTTTGCAACTTGTTTAGCCCAATAAACATAGATGTGGCCAACAATCCACACTCTAAGCATTTTCAAGTGAAGGAGCAACAGCAGTCAGGAGAAGGCTGGAGCTGAATGAGGTAGTTTTCCAAATGAAAAGCAGTTAAAATGGAGGTGTTTTCTTTTTAAAAAAATATATATATTTCATTGGATGCTGTCAGCACGTAAGTGAATAAAATTAGGTAGTATGTTGGATGCATTAGCAAGAAGTCCTATTATTGGCTGTTGTTTAAAAACGAAATGTAATACAGACATGGATATGCTTTTGAATCTGTGCAGTAAACCACACCTGCTGCACCTCATTTGGAAGTAGCATGGTCCTTCTAGAATGTGCTTTGAACTTGTGACCAACTGATTCCACTGGGTTGCTATACACAGTCAGCCAAGAGTGTATTGGGGAGGAAGGGTGTTAAAGAGGTAGGACATTTTTTAAAGTACAGGAGTTATGACCACATTTAACTAATTATACATTTTAATTTCCAATTCATGACTATGTAGTAAACTGTTCTACAGTATTTAAATTTAAAAAAAAAAGTTAAATATAGGTTTGGACTCCAGTTTTTTCGCGATAACTCCGTGATGATCCCAAATACTTCCCGAACATACATAGACAAGAATCTCTTTTTGAAAGTGAGGGAAAGGGTTAACAGATAATAACCATTCACAAGTGGAGATAGGGTAGTCCAAAATGAAAAACATGATTTCATTTGCTGTCTTTTGCATGATTACAGATTGGAAAGTTGAAGAGGCTGCCATTTTATGGTTGCTTTGTATGAGAGTGGGCTAGCATTCTTGTGCTTAGTTTTTACAAATCCTAACTGTGTAAAAAGAGCTAAAACAACAATATAATCTTCAAACTCAATTCACTGATATGTACATAACTTTTTAGTTATTTAAAAAAAATTACATTAGAAATGAAGCTGTATATGGGAGTTTGTTAAAAAGAGTATCGCAGCGATATGAAAAATATTTGAGACTGTATCTATCAGAGGGTGTGTGTTTAATGATGTTAGTACTGAAATATTTTGGGTAAGTAAGAGGAAAATGAATTAGTGCCCCTTTATTCCATTGTGTAGTTTATAGAAAAGTAAACAGTATAGTATTGTTGAAAGTTACAATGAGGAATGTACTATAAAACTAAGAATATTTTAAATGTCTAAACATCATGTGCAGAATAGATACTTCTATGTGATTTGCATTCTGGGCATTGTAGTACTTTTAGTCACATTATTAAACAGGAGTAGTGTAGTCACAAATAAAAGATAAGAAAATGTTCTGCGCCTGTATGTGAATTACAAAGTAGTAATACTTGTTAGGTATGTATTAGGAAGTGTTTGTCAATGTGGTTTTTTACTTGTATGACCAGTTTGCATATTCTTAGCAGTGAGATATGTTTTGTGTGGTTTAATGTACAGTGGGACTCTTGAGTTTATTTAAAAATGCAGAGAAATGTATATTTTTGGAAAGATGGCTTAAAGGTGTATATCTATTATGAAATCACATATATGTTTACATGGTTATCTATGTTCTTTAAGGCTAATGTAAAAGTTCATGTATATGGTGAGGGTGGTGTATTTCTTTAAACATGCTCTGTTTAAAATTGAGGAGGGTTAATAGTGCAGAATGTCTGTTGAGAGTTCTTGTGCTTGCTTCACTTGGTGCGTAACGTTTCTTTGAAAAATGCTGAATACATGTTTTAAACACAAGAAATATTCGAGAAATGATGTAGGTATGCCATTAAGCAAAGGTTTTGTGCTTTGAAAAAGTGAGATCTGTTGTTTTAGAAACTTACTAATGCATGTGCATCTGGGCGGTGAACTCCGCTCTGTTCGCGGAGTTTGCAGAGTTTTCTGTACTCCGCGCAGCTCGTGGAGTGCAGAAAACTCCACTCCACTTACCGTTCACGCTTGCGAACGGTAAGTTGGCAAGCGCAAGCTGACACTCGGGTAGAATTTCTACCCGAGCGGCAGGAAGATCAGCGTGAACGACAGTTCGCACTGCACTCCGCCACTTGCGGAACTCCTCTGAGTTTTTTTGACACTTCGCGGAGTTCAGCGTAGCAAAACTCCGTGAACTACGCCCAGGCCTGAGAGATCAATCTGTGCTTCTACAGAAGCATGTATCCAATTATATATGAAGTGTGATATCTAGACTTTCCTGACACATAGGTCAGCAGGAAAGGATCGATACACTAAAGCAGATAGTTTGATACTGACAGAAGAAGTTAAACAATGAATCACAGATCTAGTCACAACTGGTATGTATCCATTAGCAATGGAGATACTTTACAGTCACCCAGGCACTACTCAGGCACTCATCCAATCACTCAGGCACTACTCAGGCAGTTATTGAATCACTCATGCACTATCTACGCACTTATCCCATCACACAGGCACTACACATGCACTCTTCCAATCACGCAGGCACTAATTATGTACTCATTGAACTACGCAGGCACTACCCATGCATTCATCCAATCACCCTGGCACTAACCATTCACATATTCAGTCACCAAATCTGTACCTATGCAGTCATTCAAACACCCAGACACAACCCATGCACTCATCCAAACACTCACTTGTAACCCATGCACTCATCCAAATACTGAGGCACAACCCATGCCCTCATCCAAACACTCAGGTACTAGTCATGAACTCATCTAATTACGCAAGAAGTACAATTGCAGTGAACCTATCACCCATCCAGTATCTATGCACTCATCCAATTACTGAGGCAATACTCTTGTACTAATACAATCACCACAGCATTACACTTGCTTTCATCCAATCACTCAAGCTTTAACTATGGACTCATGCAATTACTCAGACATTAATCATGCACTCATGTAATGAGCCAGGCACTACTGATGCACTCATTCAATTTTGCAGGCAATAACCATGTAGTTAGATAATCACCCAGGTATTACTTATTCAATCAATGAAAACCACATGGGCAGCAGTCCTGTACTCATTCAGTCACTGAAACACTACTCATGCACTCATCCAATCTGCCAGGTGCTACGCATGCACTTAAACAATCAGGTACACACTATGCATGCACTGAATAAATCATGTATGTACTACGCATGTAGCCATGTTATCACCCAGCGACTAGAGTAGCACTCATTTAATCATCCAACCACTAGCTATGCATGTATTGAATCCTTGAGGCATTAGTTATGCACTTATCTAATCATTCAGGTAGTACTCATGCACTCACCCAAACACACAGATAGTAGAAATATAGTCATGCAAACACGCAGGCACTAACTATGCAGATATGGAACAACCGATGTAGTTCCTACATACTCAGGGAGTCATCCAGGCACTTCCTATATTCTGAGGGAATCACCTAGGCACTATCTATGCACTTATCCAATCATGCAGGGAGAATTGTTGTCCTCAACCACAAACACATGTACTTACAAGTTTTAATGAGAAATATATACTCTTTTAGAACCACCTGGTGAATTATATATGTAACCTGTCACACACTGTTTGCATGTACTTGGAAGTGCAAGTTTTTCTCAAAATTTAAATCTGACACATCTAAGTAGGCAAGTACTGAAACACTAAATCTACCAGTGGTAGAGAGGCACAGAAATGGCTCTTATGTTGTGTTTTTGGATTTACAGTATTGAGACACTGTATGTACGTTTACACTTTGGTTGATGTTTATTTTAAAATGTACTACAAAAGGGATAAAGTGGTCTTTCACCATGTGTAAGTGAGAACTGAGATATGGTGCAGCAGTGTTGTAGGAGAGGGTGCTATAATATTAAAAGGTAACTAATAAATTCAGTTTTGTGTTTTGGTTTGGTACATTGAAGTAAGTGCTTGTAGTTACGTAGCTAGGTTCATATGTAGATTTAAAACTGCAACACAACATAAAAGCTGTGTTTTATTATGTGTAAGCCAGTAGTAAAGTAGTTGGTACATTGGCTAGAAAAAAACTAAAATATGCCTTTTTTATAGAACAATATCTACATAACTACAGACAGAATGCCTACAAAAGCTCAGAGGAAAAGGGAACAGAAGCAACTACAGTATCTATGCAGAACTGAGACACAAAAGGGGCAAAATGCATAATAAGTGATGAAAGAAAAAGGAGCTACTGTTAAGAGAACAAAGTCATTTGTTAAAAATATATGTGAAGCATTTGCAATATATGAGAACAAAATAATGAAAATAAAATTCAAACTATGAGAAAGAATAACGAGTGGACAAAGTCTATATAACAAGAACAGGAAAGAATATAACAAAGATGGACACACCCTTAACCAGGAGACAGAAGCAGTTTAAGGAGATCAGAACCATGATGTTTCAGTTGTAGAGTAGTTATAAATCTACTGAGAACTATGAAAAAAAATAGAAGAAGGAGAGAGGCCCTGAAACAGAAAGAACGAGTTGAGAGAGTAGTTGATAAGGCCTTTGCTTTGAAGAGAAAGCTTTTCATTTTGATTATAAATAGAATGAAGATTCTAAACAAAATGGTATTTTGCATGAGGACACCATACCTGAAAAAAATATTAGTGAACAGAAGTAACTTTTGTACAGTTTTTAGTGGAGAATGGATACATACGTCTAGTACACAGCCTTTCTTTAATGAAGAAAGCTATCTCAAGGATAATAGATTAGTTCATGCTATTGATGAAAGAGGACGATGTTATGAAATGAAGAATGGCACTCCTATAGTGAAAGAGGTGATGGTACCTAGAAATGTAGAACAAGTTATGGCAGAAGAGGTACAAGGAAGGCGTTAGTCAGGCGCCTGTATACAAATGGAATTGTAATAGTATTTGTAGTATTCAACAGCAATCCATTGATATATTAAGGACATTTCTACGTATCTTTCCAAGGCGAAGTTTAAAACACAAACTAAGTACTTTGCAATGATTTCCATCCTAGCAAGATTAGAAAGCATACAAATTTGCAGGGACACTCACAAGCTTGTTTATCAAAGAAAGTGTGCCAAAGCACCTTTCACCATCTCAGGACGTTAGCTGTACACCACTCAGCAATGCAAACTTTAGTTAGGAGGCTGTACTATGTGAAAACTCCTGCTTTATGTTTAGGAGAAATGAATAGAGCACTTTTGCATGGTACTATGGCAGGCGAAGAAATGTTTTGTGATGATGTGCAGTTTTGTTTCTTTGGTCCTCAGCAGGACTCTAGGGAAAATGAAGAGTTGTTAACAAGGAGGAGTTGCAGAACAGGACACAAGATATTACAGTTGATAGTTTTAAAGAAGTGATTACAAAATGTAACACAATGTGCTCTGAAAAACCAGAGTATGTTTGTATATGTTGTCAAACCACTCACTACAAGATTCAAACATGAACTGTTGACTTGTATGTAAAAAGTGAAAAAGAAAATAATGATAACTGGCAAAAGTTAGCTGTGTATTTATTTATAGAGGAACGCTTTGACTTGTCGATACAGCAAGTTATATGTAAGTACTGTTACAATAAATTAGAAGATAATAAAATGCCTGCTAGAGCTGTGCATTATAAGTTAGAACTGGTTCCCATTCCAGAAGCAATTCAAGGTTTAAATATTTATGAGTCCATTCTTATTCAAACTATACATCCATGTCAGGCTATAGTCCGTATGGAGCCAAAGACAGGCTGGTTATCGGCAACAGAGCTGCAAAAAGGTTTAAATGCTGGAGTAGTGTATTTGCCATTAGATTTCAAGAAAAAAAATTGGAAACTGTAGGGGTAGATAGTGATTTAGAAGATGGACTTGTAATTCTGTTAAATGGTGTCCCTACTAAGAACAAAAAGATATGGCAGGAGTTAGAAGATGTTACCAAAGTTAAAAAGCAACTTTATATCTGGTACAAAATAATGTTTACTATAGAAATGCAGAAAGCCTGCAAGATATCACCCATATGGAGGATCAGACATTTCCATCAGCAGGCCAGATTGAGAAGGTGGATCAGTCTAGAAGAGAAGAAATTTATGAACATTATAGCATTCACCCACTGCATTCTAAAGAGGTTATTGGTGATGCCATTGATCTGTTTCAAATGAAGGAGGCAAAAGGAGCTCCATTAAGTGTGTGGGAGAAAAGTTTAGAAGCTCGGTGTTTCCCACATTTTTTTCCTACAGGAGTAGGTGGCAGTTATGACGACCGGCCTCTGCAAATACCTGCAGCTGAATATAGATCTACTAGACATTATTCAGAAGACCATAGATTTTGTCAGTGTATTCTGTATATATTTCACCTACTATTTGAGAGTGATTTGTCTGGCCTCTCATATGCTGTGAATCACATTTTAAAAACAGGAGTTAATTTGCAGAATGTATCAGCAAGAGAATTTCTGGAAAAAGTTCAAGGAAAAGATGATCACTTGGAATACAATTTAATAAATCTAATGATGTGTCAATGTGGGACTAATGAATATTGGTATCAGCGTCATGGGGAAATCAAGTGCATGTTGAGGAACCTTGGAGCACCTACTTGGTTTCTGATGCTCAGTTGTCAGGAGTATACATGGGATGACCTACTAGAATTCTTACAGGAGGCAAATTCAAATATAAAAGACATTCATCTGAAGACGCCAGTAGAACTGTGCTCACTAGACCATGCAAATATTTGCAGATATTTTAATCACACATTTCAAGCAAATATGGCTTTCATCTTGAACAAAACAAAACCTCCTCTTGAAGTGACTGATTTCTTTTGGCGCAAAGAGTACCAAGCCAGAGGTGCTCTCCACATTCACATGGTGTTGTGGGTTAAAGATGCCTCAAAGTTTGGAACAGACAGTGATGAGTCTGTGTTGTGTTTTATTGCACAGTATGTAACTTGCTCCATCCCAAAGGAGAGTGGTGACAAAATATTAAGACAACAAGTTCTACGATTCCAAAATCATAGATGCACAAAATACTTTCAGCGAAAATGCAGAGCAAATGGGACATTTTATACAAGATGTCATTTTGGATTCCCACGACCTGTCATCTCACAAGGAAGATTCAACAGTTTCTTGACTGCAGTCAGACATACACTTACAAGGAAATCACCGAAAAATACATACAATAAAAGAAGAACAGAGGCCTCCAAGTACATTAACGAGTACAATCGTGTGATTCTGAAGATGTGGAATGCAAACATGGATGTACAGTTTGTTGCATACAACTCAATTGCTGTTGCTCTGTACTTTACGTCTTATATAACAAAGTCAGAGAAAACTGAGATGAAGGAGATGTGGGAGGAGATTTTAACAAAAAAGAGTCTTACAAGAAATTGAACAGTTTTAGTTTGAAAATGCTATCTCACAGAGAGATAGGCTGCTATGAATGTGTAGACCAGTTAAGCTCAGCTAGTTTGTTTTCTAAATGTAGAGGGGTTCTATGGGTGAGTTTAGGGCTTGCTAATACTCGTAACAGAGTACTGAAGTCTTTCCTGAAATCCAATTTCTTGCAGAATTTGAGCCACACACTACATATATTCTGAAGAGTAACATGCTGGATACGTACTATCCAAGAAGAAGTCCTCATCTGGAAAGGATGTGCCTCTATGAAATAAAATACTTCAACATCATACATTCAGAAATAATGTCAGTGAAAACATAGCAGAAGGAAAATGTGCTGTAGTTGGATGTAACATATGTTTGGTCAGACATAACATAGGAAATGTAATCAACCATCAAAAGCTATGCTGCCAAACTCCAGACAAAAGAGAGTTTTTCTATTTAGCCTTGTTACAGTTGTTTAATCCATGGCGAACTGAAAGCGAGCTACTTGGAAAATGTGACTGTTATGAAGACTCATTCAACATTGTGAAAGACACCATTGAGTGCTCTGCGTTTCCAGTGAATCCTCAAATATTGAGACATGAGATTGAACAAGAAGAAACAATTGCTGCTGAGATAGCAAGAGAGAGTTCTCAGAGCAATCAAAGTTCAGCACCTGGAAGTTAAGATCCTTTGGACAGCCAATCATTCAAAATGAATCTGCAATGCCATGAATGAGGTGGAGAATGCAATGCAGCAAGTAAGACAGGAAACTGTGGATCTAGAACAACTAATACAGCAATTGAATACAGAAGAAAGACATTTTTTAAGACGTAAAAGGTAAAGTAGAACATGGATTAGGCATGAGAAAAAGAGTGTGCATGTTCGACATATAAACCAGTTCTATTGTACATAAGTGGTGGTCAAGCTGGAACTGGAAAAAGCTTCTTGATAAGTACGGACAAGTTATCTACACATGACAACAGATTCCAATTTGTCGTGTGTAGTTACTGCACCAACAGGCTTAGCTGCACATAATATTAAAGGAGTTGCCCTTCATCGACTATTAATGATGCCCGTTGATCATGACAACAAATTAGAATACAACAAATTATCTGGTGATGCTGGCCATGAAGTGGTAAGAGTATTAAAGAAATTAAAGCTACTAATTATTGATGAAGTCAGCATGGTGTTTAACGTAATGCTAGCGTTTATACCTTTAAGAATGCAGCAAATATTAAGAACTGACTACGATGTGCTTTTTGGTGGAAAACACTTAGGCCCTAATTAGGATGCCTACGGTTTCGAAACTGACCGACCTAGGGTTGGCGGTCCTAAACCTCAATTATGATGCAACCACACATGGTGCAGTTGCAAACTCCCATTTCCCTATGAGAGCTTGTGAGGTGGTCGGAAGCCAGCCGCAGCACAAGCTCCCATAGAGAAATGGGAGTTACTGTAAATCCCTGCATACGACACAGGGATTTACAGTGGGGTACCATAGGTGCCCCCCGGCCCACAAACGTTGGCCACAGAGAGAAGGGGGCCTTCTAGGGGCCCCAAAAGTCACTTTTCTACAGGCTTTCCTGGTCAGAAAGCCCGACATGGAAAGCCTGTCTGGAAACTGACATCATAATCCCGACGGCAGAAACACCGTACACAAGGTATTATGTTTGGTTTCTGACTGGCCAGCTGGCCGAGGGGCTCCTTGAGCTCATTTGAAGCCAGCCAGATAGGTCGGCCGGTTTGGATTCCGATCACTGTAATCATAATACCGGGTGAGGGTGCCTACAAGGGATTTTCTAAAGCACACATAGTTTAAGAATTTAATATACAAATAATGATGACAAGCTTTATGAAGTTGCTTGCATGAAATTATTTTACAAAATCAATTAAACTCATTTATACTTGAACTAATCTGTTAGAAAGAGATCTTACACGGGGTGTAAATGTTTTTAAAGAATTGAGCTTATCATGAAAAATCTTTCAAAGGGTACAAAAAAACTAAACAACAAAAGAATGTCCTTTGGAAATTACTTAAACACCCCTTATCAACTCACTCACTTCAGACCACTTCCATACAAACTTGAGGGTTATTGCTACTGACCAAAAAAACACAGTGTGTTAACACATAAGACGTTCTCGCAAATTTATAAAAACAATTTATTAAAAAGATTATTATGCAAATTTTAAAACAATTCATGTACAATACATTGTATATACTAGCGACAAAAATCACAATACACAAAGGCTGCAACAACTTAAATCACAAATATGCAATACCAAAACTTTGCGAGAGTAAAGGTAAAAAGACACTACTCTTTGTCATAAAACACCATATCCATTTACTAAATCTTCAAGATGGACCCTGATGTGTTACAATCCATTGACATCTAGAGTAACATCAAATTTTAATGGATTTGTGGTTGATGGGCGTCGATGCGTTTCGATAGTTGTTTGATTTAGACCATCTTTATCAAGACTGAATGTATATACACTCTCGGTTATTGATATATCTAAAACAAAAAATACAACCATTATACATTAATGTATATTCTTTTTAAACACCTATGTATAAAAACAGAGCAAACATACCCAATGTCCGTCTATAAAGTTATTTTTGCCTTAGTGTACATACTAACATTTTTGCTCAGGTTTTTCGCAGCACATTGTGTTATGAATTAAAACACACTACTGTTTAGTCAATCCTCACAAGTACCCTCTATTTCTACCGCATTTGCACATCAATCATAACCCGTCCCCTCCTCTTGCAGGGGCCAAAACACTTAGGGGTCGATTCCGATGTCGGCCGGAAGCGCACCTAACAGTATTCGTCTGGAAAAAATACCAGCCGAATGCGTGTTTTCCGACTGACTCGAACACTCTACCGAACGAACAAGTACCATGCATATAACAGCCCAGATTCCGAGCGAGCCGTACTTACCCATTCCAGCTCCTGTACCCCGCCCGAGCCGGATCCGTAAACGCCAAATCGAGTCGCACGGAACCAAATACACAGCACCTTCCGGCCGGACTAGTACGATGCGTCTTCCGTACGCGCCGAACTCGTCGCTACGTCCGGCACGTTTGAGCATCTGGGCGAGCCGTACATAAGCTCCGTTTCGCGCCACAAGATGATCCACGGCTACGAGACGTACAAGCCTGCTACGAGTACGACTCGAAGACACGAGAAACCCGAACGAGATGATCCAAGCATGAATCCCATTGCGCAGGTCCTACCAATACTCTACATCTATTACCGGGACCGGCACGGACGCGTACGGCGCAGACGGTAAGTCAAACACCAACAATACTAACAAACCACACGTACACGAAATATGTCACACACACATAGGGATGCACAAATAACGTGCAACAGCAGAACCATAGGGGTGGGATGGCCAACACCAATGCCATACACACCCATAGGGGACTGGATGCCTGCCACTACTACCACCCCTACCCAGGGGGGCCTGGATGCCTGTCACTACTACCATCCCCACTGATGGGGGGCTGGATGCCTGTCACTACTACCAACCCCACTCATGGGGGGCTGGATGCCTACCACTACTACCATCCCCACTCATGGGGGCTGGATGCCTACCACTACTACCATCCCTACTCATGGGGGCTGGATGCCTACCACTACTACCATCCCCACTCATGGGGGGCTGGATGCCTACCACTACTACCATACCCACCCTTAGGGGGATGGATGCCTGTCACTACTACCACTCCTACCCAGGGGGCCTGGATGCCTGTCACTACTACCATCCCTACTCATGGGGGTCTGGATGCATGCCACTACTACCATACCCACCCTTAGGGGGATGGATGCCTGTCACTACTACCATCCCCACTCATGGGGGGCTGGATGCCTACCACTACTACCATACCCACCCTTAGGGGGAAGGATGCCTGTCACTACTACCATCCCCACTCATGGGGGCTGGATGCCTACCACTACTACCATCCCCACTCATGGGGGCTGGATGCCTACCACTACTACCATCCCCACTCATGGGGGCTGGATGCCTACCACTACTACCATACCCACCCTAAGGGGGATGGATGCCTGTCACTACTACCACCCCTACCCAGGGGGGCCTGGATGCCTGTCACTACTACCATCCCCACTCATGGGGGGCTGGATGCATGCCACTACTACCATACCCACCCTTAGGGGGATGGATGCCTGTCACTACTACCATCCCCACTCATGGGGGGCTGGATGCCTACCACTACTACCATCACCACTCATGGGGGGGCTGGATGCCTACCACTACTACCATACCCACCCTTAGGGGGATGGATGCCTGTCACTACTACCATCCCCACTCATGGGGGGCTGGATTCCTGTCACTACTACCATCCCCACTCATGGGGGGCTGGATGCCTACCACTATGACCATCCCCACTCATGGGGGCTGGATGCCTACCACTACTACCATCCCCACTCATGGGGGGCTGGATGCCTACCACTACTACCATACCCACCCTTAGGGGGATGGATGCCTGTCACTACTACCACCCCTACCCAGGGGGCCTGGATGCCTGTCACTACTACCATCCCCACTCATGGGGGCTGGATGCATGCCACTACTACCATACCCACCCTTAGGGGATGGATGCCTGTCACTACTACCATCCCCACTCATGGGGGCTGGATGCCTACCACTACTACCATCCCCACTCATGGGGGGCTGGATGCCTACCACTACTACCATACCCACCCTTAGGGGGATGGATGCCTGTCACTACTACCATCCCCACTCATGGGGGCTGGATGCCTACCACTACTACCATCCACACTCATGGGGGCTGGATGCCTACCACTACTACCATCCCCACTCATGGGGGGCTGGATGCCTACCACTACTACCATCCCCACTCATGGGGGCTGGATGCCTACCACTACTACCATCCCCACTCATGGGGGGCTGGATGCCTACCACTAATACCATACCCACCCTTAGGGGATGGATGCCTGTCACTACTACCACCCCTACCCAGGGGGCCTGGATGCCTGTCACTACTACCATCCCCACTCATGGGGGGCTGGATGCATGCCACTACTACCATACCCACCCTTAGGGGGATGGATGCCTGTCACTACTACCATCCCCACTCATGGGGGCTGGATGCCTACCACTACTACCATCACCGCTCATAGGGGGCTGGATGCCTACCACTACTACCATACCCACCCTTAGGGGGATGGATGCCTGTCACTACTACCATCCCCACTCATGGGGGGCTGGATGCCTGTCACTACTACCATCCCCACTCATGGGGGCTGGATGCCTACCACTACTACCATCCCCACTCATGGGGGGCTGGATGCCTCCCACTACTACCATCCCCACTAATGGGGGGCTGGATGCCTACCACTACTACCATACCCACCCTTAGGGGGATGGATGCCTGTCACTACTACCACCCCTACCCCGGGGGGCCTGGATGCCTGTCACTACTACCATCCCCACTCATGGGGGCTGGATGCATGCCACTACTACCATACCCACCCTTAGGGGGATGGATGCCTGTCACTACTACCATCCCCACTCATGGGGGGCTGGATGCCTACCACTACTACCATCACCACTCATGGGGGGTTGGATGCCTACCACTACTACCATACCCACCCTTAGGGGGATGGATGCCTGTCACTACTACCATCCCCACTCATGGGGGGATGGATGCCTGTCACTACTACCATCCCCACTCATGGGGGCTGGATGCCTACTACTACTACCATCCCCACTCATGGGGGGCTGGATGCCTACCACTACTACCATCCCCATTCATGGGGGGGCTGGATGCCTACCACTACTACCATCCCCACTCATGGGGGGCTGGATGCCAACCACTACTACCATACCCACCCTTAGGGGGATGGATGCCTGTCACTACTACCACCCCTACCCAGGGGGGCCTGGATGCCTGTCACTACTACCATCCCCTCTCATGGGGGGCTGGATGCATGCCACTACTACCATACCCACCCTTAGGGGGATGGATGCCTGTTACTACTACCATCCCCACTCATGGGGGGCTGGATGCCTACCACTACTTCCATCCCCACTCATGGGGGCTGGATGCCTACCACTACTACCATACCCACCCTTTGGGGGCTGGATGCCTGTCACTACTACCATCCCCACTCATGGGGGCTGGATGCCTACCACTACTACCATCCCCACTCATGGGGGCTGGATGCCTACCACTACTAACATCCCCACTCATGGGGGCTGGATGCCTACCACTACTACCATACCCACCCTTAGGGGAATGGATGCCTGTCAATACTACCACCCCTACCCAGGGGGGCCTGGATGCCTGTCACTACTACCATCCCCACTCATGGGGGGCTGGATGCATGCCACTACTACCATACCCACCCTTAGGGGGATGGATGCCTGTCACTACTACCATCCCCACTCATGGGGGCTGGATGCCTACCACTACTACCATCCCCACTCATGGGGGCTGGATGCCTACCACTACTACCATACCCACCCTTAGGGGGATGGATGCCTGTCACTACTACCATCCCCACTCATGGGGAGCTGGATGCCTGTCACTACTACCATCCCCACTCATGGGGGCTGGATGCCTACCACTACTACCATCCCCACTCATGGGGGGCTGGATGCCTACCACTACGACCATCCCCACTGATGGGGGGCTGGATGCCTACCACTACTACCATCACCACTCATGGGGGGCTGGATGCCTACCACTACTACCATACCCACCCTTAGGGGATGGATGCCTGTCACTACTACCACCCCTACCCAGGGGGCCTGGATGCCTGTCACTACTACCATCCCCACTCATGGGGGCTGGATGCATGCCACTACTACCATACCCACCCTTAGGGGATGGATGCCTGTCACTACTACCATCCCCACTCATGGGGGCTGGATGCCTACCACTACTACCATACCCACCCTTAGGGGATGGATGCCTGTCACTACTACCATCCCCACTCATGGGGGGCTGGATGCCTACCACTACTACCATCCACACTCATGGGGGCTGGATGCCTACCACTACTACCATCCCCCTTCATGGGGGGCTGGATGCCTACCACTACTACCATCCCCACTCATGGGGGCTAGATGCCTACCACTACTACCATCCCCACTCATGGGGGGCTGGATGCCTACCACTACTACCATACCCACCCTTAGGGGATGGATGCCTGTCACTACTACCACCCCTACCCAGGGGGCCTGGATGCCTGTCACTACTACCATCCCCACTCATGGGGGCTGGATGCATGCCACTACTACCATACCCACCCTTAGGGGGATGGATGCCTGTCACTACTACCATCCCCACTCATGGGGGCCGGATGCCTACCACTACTACCATCACCAATCATAGGGGGCTGGATGCCTACCACCACTACCATACCCACCCTTAGGGGGATGGATGCCTGTCACTACTACCATCCCCACTCATGGGGGGCTGGATGCCTGTCACTACTACCATCCCCACTCATGGGGGGCTGGATGCCTACCACTACTACCATCCCCACTCATGGGGGGCTGCATGCCTCCCACTACTACCATCCCCACTCATGGGGGGCTGGATGCCTACCACTACTACCATACCCACCCTTAGGGGAATGGATGCCTGTCACTACTACCACCCCTACCCAGGGGGCCTGGATGCCTGTCACTACTACCATCCCCACTCATGGGGGCTGGATGCATGCCACTACTACCATACCCACCCTTAGGGGGATGGATGCCTGTCACTACTACCTTCCCCACTCATGGGGGCTGGATGCCTACCACTTCTACCATCACCACTCATGGGAGGTTGGATGCCTACCACTACTACCATACCCACCCTTAGGGGGATGGATGCCTGTCACTACTACCATCCCCACTCATGGGGGGCTGGATGCCTGTCACTACTACCATCCCCACTCATGGGGGCTGGATGCCTACTACTACTACCATCCCCACTCATGGGGGGCTGGATGCCTACCACTACTACCATCCCCACTCATGGGGGGCTGGATGCCTACCACTACTACCATCCCCACTCATGGGGGGCTGGATGCCTACCACTACTACCATACCCACCCTTAGGGGGATGGATGCCTGTCACTACTACCACCCCTACCCAGGGGGGCCTGGATGCCTGTCACTACTACCATCCCCTCTCATGGGGGGCTGTATGCATGCCACTACTACCATACCCACCCTTAGGGGGATGGATGCCTGTTACTACTACCATCCCCACTCATGGGGGCCTGGATGCCTACCACTACTACCATCCCCACTCATGGGGGGCTGGATGCCTACCACTACTACCATACCCACCCTTTGGGGGCTGGCTGCCTGTCACTACTACCATCCCCACTCATGGGGGGCTGGATGCCTACCACTACTACCATCCCCACTCATGGGGGGCTGGATGCCTACCACTACTACCATCCCCACTCATGGGGGCTGGATGCCTACCACTACTAACATCCCCACTCATGGGGGGCTGGATGCCTACCACTACTACCATACCCACCCTTAGGGGAATGGATGCCTGTCAATACTACCACCCGTACCCAGGGGGCCTGGATGCCTGTCACTACTACCATCCCCACTCATGGGGGCTGGATGCATGCCACTACTACCATACCCACCCTTAGGGGGATGGATGCCTGTCACTACTACCATCCCCACTCATGGGGGGCTGGATGCCTACCACTACTACCATCCCCACTCATGGGGGGCTGGATGCCTACCACTACTACCATACCCACCCTTAGGGGGATGGATGCCTGTCACTACTACCACCCCTACCCAGGGGGGCCTGGATGCCTGTCACTACTACCATCCCCACTCATGGGGGGCTGGATGCATGCCACTACTACCATACACACCCTTAGGGGGATGGATGCCTGTCACTACTACCATCCCCACTCATGGGGGCTGGATGCCTACCACTACTACCATCCCCACTCATGGGGGCTGGATGCCTACCACTACTACCATACCCACCCTTAGGGGGATGGATGCCTGTCACTACTACCATCCCCACTCATGGGGGCTGGATGCCTACCACTACTTCCATCAACACTCATGGGGGGCTGGATGCCTACCACTACTACCAACCCCACTCATGGGGGGCTGGATGCCTACCACTACTACCATCCCCACTCATGGGGGCTGGATGCCTACCACTACTACCATCCCCACTCATGGGGGCTGGATGCCTACCACTACTACCATACCCACCCTTAGGGGGATGGATGCCTGTCACTACTACCACCCCTACCCAGGGGGCCTGGATGCCTGTCACTGCTACCATCCCCACTCATGGGGGCTGGATGCATGCCACTACTACCATACCCACCCTTAGGGGGATGGATGCCTGTCACTACTACCATCCCCACTCATGGGGGCTGGATGCCTACCACTACTACCATCACCACTCATAGGGGGCTGGATGCCTACCACTACTACCATACCCACCCTTAGGGGGATGGATGCCTGTCACTACTACCATCCCCACTCATGGGGGGCTGGATGCCTGTCACTACTACCATCCCCTCTCATGGGGGGCTGGATGCATGCCACTACTACCATACCCACCCTTAGGGGGATGGATGCCTGTTACTACTACCATCCCCACTCATGGGGGGCTGGATGCCTACCACTACTTCCATCCCCCCTCATGGGGGGCTGGATGCCTACCACTACTACCATACCCACCCTTTGGGGGCTGGATGCCTGTCACTACTACCATCCCCACTCATGGGGGGCTGGATGCCTACCACTACTACCATCCCCACTCATGGGGGGCTGGATGCCTACCACTACTAACATCCCCACTCATGGGGGGCTGGATGCCTACCACTACTACCATACCCACCCTTAGGGGAATGGATGCCTGTCAATACTACCACCCCTACCCAGGGGGGCCTGGATGCCTGTCACTACTACCATCCCCACTCATGGGGGGCTGGATGCATGCCACTACTACCATACCCACCCTTAGGGGGATGGATGCCTGTCACTACTACCATCCCCACTCATGGGGGGCTGGATGCCTACCACTACTACCATCCCCACTCATGGGGGGCTGGATGCCTACCACTACTACCATACCCACCCTTAGGGGGATGGATGCCTGTCACTACTACCATCCCCACTCATGGGGAGCTGGATGCCTGTCACTACTACCATCCCCACTCATGGGGGGCTGGATGCCTACCACTACTACCATCCCCACTCATGGGGGGTTGGATGCCTACCACTACGACCATCCCCACTGATGGGAGGCTGGATGCCTACCACTACTACCATCTCCACTCATGGGGGGCTGGATGCCTACCACTACTACCATACCCACCCTTAGGGGGATGGATGCCTGTCACTACTACCACCCCTACCCAGGGGGGCCTGGATGCCTGTCACTACTACCATCCCCACTCATGGGGGCTGGATGCATGCCACTACTACCATACCCACCCTTAGGGGGATGGATGCCTGTCACTACTACCATCCCCACTCATGGGGGGCTGGATGCCTACCACTACTACCATACCCACCCTTAGGGGGATGGATGCCTGTCACTACTACCATCCCCACTCATGGGGGGCTGGATGCCTACCACTACTACCATCCACACTCATGGGGGGCTGGATGCCTACCACTACTACCATCCCCCTTCATGGGGGGCTGGATGCCTACCACTACTACCATCCCCACTCATGGGGGGCTGGATGCCTACCACTACTACCATCCCCACTCATGGGGGGCTGGATGCCTACCACTACTACCATACCCACCCTTAGGGGGATGGATGCCTGTCACTACTACCACCCCTACCCAGGGGGGCCTGGATGCCTGTCACTACTACCATCCCCACTCATGGGGGGCTGGATGCATGCCACTACTACCATACCCACCCTTAGGGGGATGGATGCCTGTCACTACTACCATCCCCACTCATGGGGGGCTGGATGCCTACCACTACTACCATCACCAATCATAGGGGGCTGGATGCCTACCACCACTACCATACCCACCCTTAGGGGGATGGATGCCTGTCACTACTACCATCCCCACTCATGGGGGGCTGGATGCCTGTCACTACTACCATCCCCACTCATGGGGGGCTGGATGCCTACCACTACTACCATCCCCACTCATGGGGGGCTGGATGCCTCCCACTACTACCATCCCCACTCATGGGGGGCTGGATGCCTACCACTACTACCATGCCCACCCTTAGGGGAATGGATGCCTGTCACTACTACCACCCCTACCCAGGGGGGCCTGGATGCCTGTCACTACTACCATCCCCACTCATGGGGGGCTGGATGCATGCCACTACTACCATACCCACCCTTAGGGGGATGGATGCCTGTCACTACTACCTTCCCCACTCATGGGGGGCTGGATGCCTACCACTTCTACCATCACCACTCATGGGAGGTTGGATGCCTACCACTACTACCATACCCACCCTTAGGGGGATGGATGCCTGTCACTACTACCATCCCCACTCATGGGGGGCTGGATGCCTGTCACTACTACCATCCCCACTCATGGGGGCTGGATGCCTACTACTACTACCATCCCCACTCATGGGGGCTGGATGCCTACCACTACTACCATCCCCACTCATGGGGGCTGGATGCCTACCACTACTACCATCCCCACTCATGGGGGCTGGATGCCTACCACTACTACCATACCCACCCTTAGGGGGATGGATGCCTGTCACTACTACCACCCCTACCCAGGGGGCCTGGATGCCTGTCACTACTACCATCCCCTCTCATGGGGGGCTGGATGCATGCCACTACTACCATACCCACCCTTAGGGGGATGGATGCCTGTTACTACTACCATCCCCACTCATGGGGGCCTGGATGCCTACCACTACTACCATCCCCACTCATGGGGGGCTGGATGCCTACCACTACTACCATACCCACCCTTTGGGGGCTGGCTGCCTGTCACTACTACCATCCCCACTCATGGGGGGCTGGATGCCTACCACTACTACCATCCCCACTCATGGGGGGCTGGATGCCTACCACTACTACCATCCCCACTCATGGGGGGCTGGATGCCTACCACTACTAACATCCCCACTCATGGGGGGCTGGATGCCTACCACTACTACCATACCCACCCTTAGGGGAATGGATGCCTGTCAATACTACCACCCCTACCCAGGGGGCCTGGATGCCTGTCACTACTACCATCCCCACTCATGGGGGGCTGGATGCATGCCACTACTACCATACCCACCCTTAGGGGATGGATGCCTGTCACTACTACCATCCCCACTCATGGGGGCTGGATGCCTACCACTACTACCATCCCCACTCATGGGGGGCTGGATGCCTACCACTACTACCATACCCACCCTTAGGGGGATGGATGCCTGTCACTACTACCACCCCTACCCAGGGGGCCTGGATGCCTGTCACTACTACCATCCCCACTCATGGGGGGCTGGATGCATGCCACTACTACCATACCCACCCTTAGGGGATGGATGCCTGTCACTACTACCATCCCCACTCATGGGGGGCTGGATGCCTACCACTACTACCATCCCCACTCATGGGGGCTGGATGCCTACCACTACTACCATACCCACCCTTAGGGGGATGGATGCCTGTCACTACTACCATCCCCACTCATGGGGGCTGGATGCCTACCACTACTACCATCCACACTCATGGGGGCTGGATGCCTACCACTACTACCAACCCCACTCATGGGGGGCTGGATGCCTACCACTACTACCATCCCCACTCATGGGGGCTGGATGCCTACCACTACTACCATCCCCACTCATGGGGGCTGGATGCCTACCACTACTACCATACCCACCCTTAGGGGGATGGATGCCTGTCACTACTACCACCCCTACCCAGGGGGGCCTGGATGCCTGTCACTACTACCATCCCCACTCATGGGGGCTGGATGCATGCCACTACTACCATACCCACCCTTAGGGGGATGGATGCCTGTCACTACTACCATCCCCACTCATGGGGGCTGGATGCCTACCACTACTACCATCACCACTCATAGGGGGCTGGATGCCTACCACTACTACCATACCCACCCTTAGGGGGATGGATGCCTGTCACTACTACCATCCCCACTCATGGGGGCTGGATGCCTGTCACTACTACCATCCCCACTCATGGGGGGCTGGATGCCTACCACTACTACCATCCCCACTCATGGGGGGCTGGATGCCTCCCACTACTACCATCCCCACTAATGGGGGCTGGATGCCTACCACTACTACCATACCCACCCTTAGGGGGATGGATGCCTGTCACTACTACCACCCCTACCCCGGGGGCCTGGATGCCTGTCACTACTACCATCCCCACTCATGGGGGCTGGATGCATGCCACTACTACCATACCCACCCTTAGGGGGATGGATGCCTGTCACTACTACCATCCCCACTCATGGGGGGCTGGATGCCTACCACTACTACCATCCCCACTCATGGGGGGCTGGATTCCTACCACTACTACCATCCCCACTCATGGGGGGCTGGATGCCTACCACTACTACCATCCCCACTCATGGGGGGCTGGATGCCTGTCACTACTACCACCCCTACCCAGGGGGGCCTGGATGCCTGTCACTACTACCATCCCCACTCATGGGGGGCTGGATGCCTACCACTACTACCATCCCCACTCATGGGGGCCTGGATGCCTACCACTACTACCATACCCACCCTTAGGGGGATGGATGCCTGTCACTACTACCACCCCTACCCAGGGGGGCCTTGATGCCTGTCACTACTACCATCCCCACTCATGGGGGGCTGGATGCCTACCACTACTACCATCCCCACTTATGGGGGCTGGATGCCTACCACTACTACCATCCCCACTCATGGGGGGCTGGATGCATGCCACTACTACCATACCCACCCTTAGGGGGATGGATGCCTGTCACTACTACCATCACCACTCATGGGGGGCTAGATGCCTGTCACTACAACCACCCCTACTCATAGGACGGGTAATGCATGACACAACTAGCATACTCCCACATAAGGACTGTCTGTAAATTACATCCCAGCCTCCAACACCATGACAAGCATGTGTGGTCTGTGTCAAATGCATACAACACTGAACATGACATTGAACATACAATGTGACCCCCTAACACATGTGTCACACATAATTGTGTGTGTGGCCTACACAATGCAAGCAGACCATGACCACTGTGGCAATGTGGCCCAAAGCCCCATCACCACAGTGCCCAAAAGGGAAGTGTGTGCTGCATATCTGAAGCACATTTTGAACAGTGTGGCAATGGGGCCCAAAGCCCCATCACCACAGTGCCCAAAAGGTAAGTGTGTGCTCCATAGCTGAAGCACATTTTGAACAGTGTGGCAATGGGGCCCAAAGCCCCATCACCACAGTGCCCAAAAGGGAAGTGTGTGCTCCATAGCTGAAGCACATTTTGAACAGTGTGGCAATGGGTCCCAAAGCCCCATCACCACAGTGCCCAAAGGTAAGTGTGTGCTCCATAGCTGAAGCACATTTTGAACAGTGTGGCAATGGGGCCCAAAGCCCCATCACCACAGTGCCCAAAAGGGAAGTGTGTGCTCCATAGCTGAAGCACATTTTGAACAGTGTGGCAATGGGGCCCAAAGCCCCATCACCACAGTGCCCAAAAGGGAAGTGTAGTCCTGGTGAAAGCTGCAAAAACATAACTGCAGGGATTATTCCTGGCCACACAACACCAAACACTACAGTGGCATTGTAGTGCTTGTGTCCCATAGCAACATAGATTGTGTGAGGCAAGCAGTGCAGTGCCAATGACACATCGTTCTGGCCATGTGCACACAAACATCAGCCATGGGGGCCCACATTGTCTACATTCACAAATAACACAATGACAGAAGTGAACATCATAATGCAGACCCACATATCTGCACCAATGGACACACAAATGTAGATATCCTGTGGAGACTGTAGATGTCAGGTGAACAAATACCATACCATGGCAGCAATGGGACATACTAACCATGATCAATGTGCTGACTGATAACCTAGCAGTCCCAGGGCCAGCAGGGGAAAGTCAACAAACAACATACAGCCAATGGCAAACTAAAGATATGCCAATGCAGTGGTGCAAAAGCACCAACACAAACAGGCAGACTCACACTGCATATCATACACAACAGGTGAGGGGGGTTGTGTGCCAGTGTCCCCAGGCAAACACACAACCCATGAGGAGGCCAGATTCACTGATACACAGTTGTCAACACAGTCACAAACAAAAGTAACTCATGGATTGGATTCCCCTATGTGGGCAAACAGGCATTGTGAGATGAGAGGGAGCCCAAATTACACATGTCACACAAGCTTGTAGGAACAGCAACACACACAGCAAGAGACCGAACCACCACAGCACTCCCCCAGGGACCCCACATTGTGGTGACACTAGCCTGCATGACAATCACACTGTGATGACAAAGGTAGATATCATCCACACTGTGAACCACAGCCATGTGTCCTGAGCAACAAACTACCATCACACCTATACAAGCACAAAGCACTCAGCACGGCCTGCCAGCCAAGGAAAATATGGAGGTAGTGCTCCAGCCGTGCAACAACTCACATTTGCACACACTCAACGCCACACCTTTAACTCCACCAATGTGCAGCGTTGAAGCTCACATGGACTGCTGACATTGCACATGCACCCATGACATTCCCAGGGGTGGTGGGGGGAAATAAGGTGCAGAAACCCATCACACATGGCCAGTCAACAATACTTGTGAATGTCTGACACACTGCACAGTATGCCGTACATGGGCATGACGTGAAATCCACCCCAAACAATGGGATCCTGGCCATAGTCACACACCAATGAATAAGCCAAGCTGACCCACAAAGGACACACATAGACAACTTCCAACATTGCAGCTCTGACCCTGAGGAGTGGCAGCAGTCACACACACAACGTGTCACAATCACTGATAGCATACACAAACAGAAAATCACATTACTCGTGTAACCAACAAGTGCCAAGAGGAATCCTGACTGTGTCCCATCTGCGTTTGCCCACATCCCCATCCCTGACAACAAAGACAACTAGGGATGACAACCTCATGAACATTAGTTTGCCATGCACCCACATCCCGGAGTAACCAGGTCCAAGATGCTGGATGAACACAGAACAACTCAGCAAGCATCACAAACAGGAACATCCGTAGGGACACAGCCTGTGTAGGAAAAGGAGAAGGGAACACGCACAGACATGCCTACACAACACACAACATGGGCACAGCCTATATCACGGAATCACGCACTGCCATGAGGGCACTCCACTCCTGTGGAAGGTCAGCTGTGCCAAACCTTGTCTGTGCATGACTCAAACATGTCAGCAGAACACTCGGTCAGTGAGTCAACAACTACAACACACTGAAGGCTCTGCTCATATCAGCCTGGGCACGGGAGTGTCACGTCAGTCATCTGCATACACCCAAGACACATGTCAAGCAACTTGCACTGTGTACACAGATGAGTCCTCCAAATTTGATGTGCTAAACTGCATGTCCATTGGAGACGGGCACACAGTCAGGGTACTAGGAACATTGGACAGTGGTAAGCCCACCAGATGTTCATCTTTGTAGGACAAAGATGGTAATCTACAAATGCTAAACGTACATCCCTGTGTCAAATGCTGAACATTACACCCTCAGACTGCAGCAAAGGATGCTATAGATCCAGACTAGATTAGGACACATATCCCATGGACCACATGGAGCCCATCACAGCAAAACTTCATTTACCTGATCTGAACACTATTACAACAGCAAATGCATGATTCTACACATCTACATCATGTACCTCCAAAGATTAACCACAAGTAAACAAAAATAGGCTTTATTCAGCAAGTGTGCAACTCAAATCAAAAGTCCAAAATAAACTAAGGCCAATGGCCAGTCCAAATATACAGTCCCAACAGGGTGATGTGTGACAACTTGTCAACAATTGCTTGCCTGCACAGGTACGGACAGGGGACATCCCCCTTGGAAGGGCATACGAGGGGCAGGCCAGGCACCGCAGGGACAGGATCAAGGGATGCCAGAAGGAGGCAGTGAAGGGGAGGTGGGTGCAGGAGTGTCACCGGCAACTGCAGTGGAGGTGTCTGACTCAGGGGGGCTGGCACCACCGCAGGGCTCAAGTCAGATGGTGTTGGTGCTGCAACCACTGCAGTGGGCTGGTCAGATGGAGTGGACTGGGTCCCCAATGCAGTGCCCGAGTCAGACGGGGTGGTTGTGGACTCCACCGCAGTGCATGACTCCAAGGTAGTGGAAGGGGGGCAGAAGAGCTGGGCAGGACAGAGGGGGGACACGGTCTCCACACCAGTGGCACAAACAGGCAGAGCGTCTGGTTTGGGGGTAGAAGAGCAAGTGGCAGGGGGAGGGCCTAAGCAGTTTGGGGATGCGGTATCGGTGTGTGGGGGAACCTGGGGCAGGGTGTGGCGGTGGAACCTGTGGAGTGGTGGCCTGGGGGATGGAGGTGAGAGACTGGGTGGTTGACTTGCAGGGCGGTGGCGGGGTCTTGCTCTTCCGGGACCGGGGGGACTTGCGGGTGGGGGGCTCACTCTGCCTGCGCCTGGGGGAGGGTGTCCGGGGGCGAGGGAACTCCCTCTGTGTGGGTGGACTTCCTCTTCCCCCGGTATGCTGGATCAGCGGGATTGGAGGGGAAGAGGCCGAGGTTACTGAGGAAGAGCTGCTGATCAGGTGGGGTTGCAGGTGAGGCAAGGGAAGGGGTCTTGGAGGGAGAGGATCTTGAGGATTGCGGAGTGACTGTGGTTGCCTGTGTGTGTGTGTTCCCCATCCCCTGTGTCTGAGGTATCAGTCCCCTGAGGATGCTTGTGTGCACGTCTTGCCTTTCTCTTGGGTGTGTCTGTGCTGCTCGTGTCTGTGTGTTTGGGTGACTGTGCAGGTGTGCATGTGCTTTGGACAGGTAGGGGGGCAGGAAGTGTGGATGGGGCAGAGGTGGGAGGGGTGAGGGACTGTTGGAGGAGGGACACTGCTGCCATCAGGGAGGAGTCCATGGACTTATTGCTCCTCTGTAGGGCAGACATACCCGTCGAGATGCCCTCCATGAACGACACCAGCCGTGTCAACAGAGTGGTGTGTGCATGGAGGATACTCAGCATTGCTGTCTGCCCTACATGGAGCTGCCGAAGGAGGTACACAGACTCCTCACTCAGGGCAGCAGGGGACACAGGGGCAGGGGGTGCGGTGCCTGGCACGAAGGAGACACGCTCCCGAGTACGGGAGCCTCCACGGACCTCAGGAATGGGAGCCAATGGGAGGGCGGTGGTGGTGGTGGTGGCGGGGCCAGACAGACTAGCTGGCCTTTGGTGGCTGCTGACACCTGCCTCCACAAGGGAGTCATCCTCCGAGCTGCTGTGGTCCTCAGCTGAGGTGGATGGTGCTGAGGACTCCTCGGTGTGGCTCCCCTTGCCCTCCGTGCCACTGGGTCCCTCTGACCAGTCCTCGGATTCTGACCCAGTCTGGCTCCGCTGCTCCTCCTGGTCCGTGGAGCTGTCCCCTCCTGTGGCCGTGGATATATCTGCAAACAATTAGGGAAACAGACAAACATCAGTCACCTGCACTGACCACACACACCACAGTAAGTACAGCACATTACAGAGCAAGCCCTGGCATCCTTAGTTGAACATTGCCTAAAGTCCTCACACAGATTCGGGGAAGCCAATTGTCAGTCTGATGGTCAACCATGGGACTCACACCCCTCCTGCCCTTGCACCCATCTGTCCGGTGCCTGTCTGATGGTAAGACCCCAGTGTGGACACATGCACCACCTACACAGTTGTTGGACATTGCAGGGAACACGGTGAAGTATGTGAACATGCACACATCACATCTAATGCCACTGAGTCAGTGCAGGTGTCCGGATAAAGGGATGGCCACAGTCTAAATAGAAATGCATGTGATGCATACCAGCACCAGACACCATGATGCACCCATTTCCGGATAGTCAATGCCACAATGGGGTGCATGTTGCACATGTCACTCCCCTGCAGGATCAGTCTCAGGAAGTTGAATACCATGCAAAGTCATACATTACTGTCTCAAGTCACATGGCCATGGCAGCCAGCCAACAACAGTCTGCACTGTGTCACAATCCGAGGGCATGGGGAATGCAAGTTATGTGACTGACAAGTGCACATGTCTATCCCCCAAATACCACATCATCTGTACTACTATTTGTCCACGTCATACCAACTGGACATATGGGGGACATGAAACACAACTCTCTGAACATGAGCACCTCACGGTGTGCTGTGAATGACAATACAGCTGACTGAAAGTCACAGTCGCAAACACCTGTGTGCACAGTCAAGTGATCAGACACCTATAAGTCACAGAAGTATCGTCTATCATGGTCACATCTCAGATGGCATGCTGAGCCCTAACCGATAAACATACCAGTAGTCCTGACAACGAAGACACAGCACAATGAGACAGAGGCAGACACCTGAGGGTACATTACACTGATCACAACATGCCAGATGATACACGGGAGTGGGAGTACAGAGTGCATTGCATGCCCTGGAGTAGGCATGACTGTCCAGCTCCACCTGTAAGAGGGATGAGTCCTGGACAGTAGGCAGGTGGCTAAGCATGTGTGACACACTGGATACACATACTCCTGAGGCCCAAACATTGTTCCCACCAGCAGCATGGGTGTGTGCCAAATTCCCCAGGGACATGTGGTGAGTCAGAGCAGCAAGCGGACCACATATCAAAGTTACACCCAGATTACATGTCAGAACTTAGGCATTGTGTAAGCTATTGACCCACCCATGAATCGCACAACATAGTCACGGGAACAAATGCTGTCCCCCAGCTTGAGCAAAGCTAAATGAAATGACACAGTCCCCAAATGACACAATTTCCTGACTATAAGGGCCACACATATGCATATAAGAGGAGAAGTGGGCATGTCACAAATGAGGGACATGGGTCCTGGACCACATGACTGATGTACTGTGGAAGTTTAACCAGGCCAGAGGAGGGCACATAGCATGTCAGACAAAGTGCACAGTGCAGTCATGGACTCACCCCCTCCTTGCTGCTGTCTGTCCTTCAGCTGCCCATCCAGGTCAGGGAAGAACACCGCCAGGATCCGGAGCATGTGGGGAGTCAGGGTCCGGTGTCCGCCCCTCCTGCGAGGAGGCAACAGCTTCAGCTGGACCCTTGCGATCCTCCGGGTCCAGCCACGAAGTTCCTGCCACCTCTTCTGGCAGTTGCGGATCCTTCGCCTGTAGACCCCCACGGATCCTACTTTCCGGGCGATGGTCAGCCAGATTTCCTGCTTCTGGTGGGCATCAACCTGTGAGGATGACAAAGTGAAAAGGCCATTACTACACATGCAACATATACGTGCATCACACAGTTGGATATACATGTCTCAATCACAGGGGCATATGATGTACACAGGCTGTGCAACAATGGCTATGAACAGTTTGCCAGCAGTCACTACATGGTATCATTGCATGGGAAGTAAACCTAGTTGGAATGCACTGTTACTGCACTGTACCAGTTCAGTGCATGTGACTACACACTTTGGGGTGTGACAACCACTCAGTGGGCATGCTAGCCAGTGGTGTGCACACTGAAAGCCCTGCTAGTCAGACAACATGCACAATTAGTGAGGCAGTGGACAGCACACTCACCTGCTCCCCTGGTTTCCCATACAGCTTGCTGTACTGTGGAAGGAGGCTGTCCAGCAGGGCCTGGTTCTCCTCAAGGCTGAAGGCTGGGGCTCTCTCCACAGTACGTGCCATTGCAGGAGCCAGAGGATGCATAAACAGCAGCAGTGTTGGTGGCAGATGTCGTCCTGGAGCATGTAGTGCAGGCAAGTGAGCTCTCAGGGGAACAGCCAGCATTATATGTGTGCTGCAGAGGCAGATACTGTCCCATGTGTCCAAAGTGATAGGTCCAAGTCGTTTCCATCTTCTGAATTTGACAAATCCATGGAATAGCAGCACTAATACACGCCCACAGCATCCTTCAAATCTTCAACTTCATGACACCCATGATTTTGCAACATTGTTGTGGCTGGCCAATTGAATTCACTGCATCAGACTCGTTGGAGCTTCGAAAACGCGTCCGTTGCCATGCCAGGCCCCAGCCAATGTGTGCGCACCGTTCTGTCCATTGCTGTACAACGCGTACCAGGCATACAACGCGTACCTGCTCACAAACAATGCAATGGGCCGGCTGGGCACACCGATCGGTCCATTGCCCTACAACGCGTACCCGCTCACATACAATGCAATGGGCCGGCCGGGCACACCGATCGGTCCATTGCTGTACAACGCGTACCAGGCATACAACGCGTACCCGCTCACATACAATGCAATGGGCCGGCTGGGCACACCGATCGGTCCATTGCTGTACAACGCGTACCAGGCATACAACGCGTACCTGCTCACAAACAATGCAATGGGCCGGCTGGGCACACCGATCGGTCCATTGCCCTACAACGCGTACCCGCTCACATACAATGCAATGGGCCGGCCGGGCACACCGATCGGTCCATTGCTGTACAACGCGTACCAGGCATACAACGCGTACCCGCTCACATACAATGCAATGGGCCGGCCGGGCACACCGATTGGTCCATTGCCCTACAACGCGTCCCTGGACAGGTCTCACGCATATGTCACCATGCTGGTCACTGGTGAACCTATGCCAGCCACATTTACTTTCCAGGGACTCAGGGGCACACCTACAACACCACACCCAGTCCACACTGTATGTAAGGCATATGTGGCAGCATAACCTTATCTGTGTATGGGGGTGAACATGTGGATTTTGGGGTGGCACTTGGGGGCAGACACACCCAGGCTGTGCACGTGTTCATGGGGACAGGGTCCTTTGTGTGTTGTGCACCTGACCACTGTGGTGTGCAACTTTTCATTTCTGAGCATGTGTAATGGTCACATTTCCAGGTTGTGTATGTGTATGACATGTCACATACCCCCAGGCTCACATGTGGGAAGGCATGTACGTCACAGGGTGGGCCATTCCAACAATAGTGATGTCCCTCCACAGTCTGTGTGCATGTTGTGTATCACATGTCTCTGACTCCATGTGCACAATGGGAGACAGTCTCCACATCCACGTGGTTTGTGCATGAACTTTGATGGTGTGTGTGTGTGTGTGTCACAGACGTCCATGTCTGTCCTGCAGAGGCTACAGGGGCCACTACCTGTGGGTGTCATGTTAGTTTTTCTGACGTGTACATGAGACGCCATGTCATGCCAGTGTCCATGTGGCAAGGCAGGGTCCCTGGGAATCTACCTGTCAATGAGCTGTGATGCCTGTGGAGCATCTTTCCAGACATGTCACTGTGGTATGTGTGTGGAACGTGAGAGCAGTTAATGGGTACTGTGACACAGCCTAATGGTGTCCCATAGCACACCCTGGAACCTGTTGTCAACACTTGTTGAACAGAGATGTTAGATGATGTCCATGTAGGTGCCATATATGTCCAAACGGAACGACACACACATCAAGTACTTGTGTTTGTTGATGATGTATCATGTGAAATTGAGTATGGTGAACGGCACATAGGTGGGGTGACTGACAATCTTGCTTTCTTCACCTATGCACTGCAGGGCTCCTGCTGTCCATCGACCATTCCCAGACCTGGCAACGATGGTGGAACGTGACAGCATCCGACGGTACCGCTTCACCAGGCAGCTGATTGAGGATTTGGCAGTGCAGTTGGACCCACATTTGCAGCCTGGCCGGCCGTATCCTACAGCGCTGACCCCCAAGGTGAAGGTGATGGCAGCCCTACACTTCTTTGCCACCGGTACCTTTCAACACACTGTGGCAACTACTGGTGGGATGTCACAGACTATGTTCAGCCGTGTGCTACGCGATGTTTTGGGGGCAATGTTGAGATACCTCAACCAGTACATCTATTTCCCAACACGTCAACGACTCACTGACGTCAAGAGTGACTTCTATGCCCTGGGGAGGATGCCACATGTAATTGGCTCCATTGATGGGACACATGTGGCTTTGATACCACCACAGGCACATGAGCAGGCATACCGGAACCGTAAACATTACCATTCTATCAATGCTCTGGTGGTATGTCTTGCAGATATGACCATCTCACATGTGTGTGCCCGTTTCCCCGGTTCGGCACACAATGCCTACGTGATGAGGAGTAGTCGCATCCCGAGGATGATCTCACAGATGCCGAACCAGCGTGCCTGGCTTGTTGGTGTGTACTGACTTTGTACCATTGTGTGTGTTCTGCTATGTTGTTTTCCGCACACATTTTCAATTCGGCTAATGTGCAATTGTCTGTCTGTAGGTGATCCGGGATACCCCAACATGCCATGGTTGCTGACACCCCTCAGGAACCCTGTGACACCAGCCCAGATGCGCTACAATGAGGCACATGGTCGGACGAGGAGGGTGATTGAGCGGACCTTTGGTCTCCTGAAGAGCCGCTTCCGCTGCCTGGACAAGACAGGAGGAGCCCTCCCATATGCCCCAGCAAAGGTGTGCAAGATTGTCATCGTCTGCTGCATGCTACACAACCTGGCAGTGCGGAAGGAGTTGCCTCTCATCCTGGATGACGATGACCAACGTCCGCCACCTGTGGAAGATCCTGGCGTGGGTCACGATGCCAGTGAAGATGATGATGATGATGATGGTGATGTCCGCACACAGCTCATCACCAACTTCTTCAGCTGAATGTGAGTCTCCAGAGGGTTGTGATGTAAATGATTTGAGTTTGCATGATATGTGTGTGTGGTGCTCTGGTGCTGTTTGAGTGTGGCCATGTGCTACTTGACTGGATGCGTGCAGCGATGTGTCCTTGCAGGTGGTCTGTACTGCCCAACAGTGTTGACATGCTAACTTGGTTTTGTGTAGTTATCTCGTGACATGTATTAGACATGAGTATTGCCGTTCTGTGCTGTTCTTCAGTGGTTTTGACTGTGTGTCATGTCTGTCCTTCACAGGGTGCTGCCGTAGTTGTCTGATCAACTTGGATCCCCCGAATCCATGATTCGACTTCCAAGGTGGAAGCAGTCGTTTCCCTACAGGTGATGTGCCACACACCCCTGGACTTTCTATCTTCTGAATTTTTGACTTTGTGGCCACAGCCAGGTTGGATTAGCTTGCATTTGTAGTGGAAACAACATGTTGCAAATGTGTAATAAACCTGTGCTTCACTTTGGGATGTGCGTTGTCTGTAGTCACACATCTGACTGACATTTGCTTACTGCACCTGTAGTCTAGTTGACAGTGACTGTGAATAGGTGGCGTGTCTGTGCATTCCATTGTATTTCGTTGCAACATCAGTATAGGTGATGAGTCTGATGGCCCTGGTGTGTATGTGTTGTGTGGCCCTAGTGGTGTGTCTCCCTCATATGTGTCACGTCGCCATGACTGACATGACAGTGTTGGACTTGCTGTAGCAGTTAGCATGCACAGTGTCATTTAGCAGATCACCATCTACATGACAAAAACCACGTTGGAATCACAACAGAGGCAGATATGGTGTATTGGTGAGTTTATTTACATACAGGTGTGAGGATGGTGCACAGGATGGTGGGTGCTGTACATAGAAATTGGAATCCAAAGTTCCCATGTGTATTGGAAGTCTTGGTAGCTGAAATATCCAGAGTAAAGTCCACAGTCATCTGATTAATTTGGCCAACTAGGGCTCCCCATGTCATGTGGGAGAGTTGGGTTGTCTTCAACAGGGCGTGCAGTTTGCACACAGAGGAAAATTCCAGAACATGTGATGGCTTCCTGGGGGATGTAGATGGCCATCAGCCTCTCAGTTTGGCCTCTTCGGACGGCCCCTCTTCTTGGGGGGACCCTCAGGTGCAGGCTGCGGCGGTGCAGGGGACTCTCTGCCAGAGTCCTCCTCCCTCCCTGTGGCATTTGCAGTTGTTTCAGCAGCAGTTGTTGTGGGCACACGGGGAGGTGAGGCCATGTTGGTGCTGATCTGGCGGAGGCATGTCAGTATGTCCCTATGCACCGCTGTCAGTTGTTCCAATGTGTCCCACTTGGACTCCATGCCAGACATGTGTGTCTCGACACGTGACATGTGTGTCTCGACATGTGACATGTGTGTGTCGACACGGGACATTTGGGAGTCCAAGCAGGCATGATGGGCAGCCTGCTGCTGTTGTATGTCCTTGAGGATCCCCACTACCTGGCTGACCTCTCCGGTGCTAGTCTGGTACGCATCCGCGATGTGTGCCAGTTGTGGGTCATCATGCAGTCCAGACCCCTCTGCAAAGAGCGACCTATGTCTACCACCCCTCCCACCACCCCTGGCGACACGTGCAGGACCTGCGGTGGCACACACAGGTGACCGTGGGCCCACTTGGGTGTTGTTCCTGGGCTCGTTGTCACCAGCTCCAGTTTGGGCCTGGGTCCCTGCGCTGTTGTCATCTGTGGTCCTTGGTCTGTCCGTGTTGGCAGGGGTGGCCTGTGTGTTGGCAGTTGTTGGAGGGGTGGGTGCAGGGGGTGCAGATGTTGGTCCTGCTGGTGCTGCATGATGACTCACACCGGAGGGTCCAGCTGGTTCATCGCCATCCGAGGAGTGCAGTGGCTGATCCACACCAGTGAGCTCAGTGCTCCCCGGAGCCTGGGACAGGGACTCCTCCTCGTCTGCTGCTTTGTCCCCATCATCACCTGTTTTGGGGAGAGACACAGATTGTATGTTATGTTTCTACTGGCATCAATTGTTCAAACACCTGACAGTTGTGACTGTACCTCTGGATGTGGGCCAGGACATTGCAGTCTCCTAAATTGTGACAGTCAGAGAGTGATATTGGTGTAGCACATTGTCCTGCCAACCTGTGGCATATCAATGTGTATGTTGAGTTGTGTGCATGACCAGCATTGGTGGTATTTGGTTGCCATCCAGGCCTCCTTCTCCCCCAGCCCAGTTATCCCACCATGAAGCGTGCTTCCATTGCAGGGAGTGCAAGTTGTCTTTCAGGATGTCAGTCAGTGGTGTCCTGCTGTAGGTTGTTGCACAGTTCCCAGCAGGGCCTTGTGCTCCCCCCAGCAGTACCCAGTGTCAGCCATCTTGTGAGTCCTTTTCCACCTCCTGTGATGTGAGCATGGTTGAGAGTGGTGTTGATGGGCCAATTGTGAGGGTGAGCAATATCTGTGCCTACAACTCCCATCATGCTATTGCCTCCACCCCCTTCCCAGCATGCCCATCCTTCCTTCCTTTTGACTCTGCTTCCCTGTGGGGTGGGGTGCCTGTGCTGACAGGATGGCTGGGAGTGTTGACCTGGCAGTTGTTTGGCTACAAGTCCCAATAGTGTCCCTGTGCTTCACACAGCATAACCCAGGGTGGTGGTTCTTTGTGGGATCTTCAGTTAGGATGTGAGACATTGCATTCTCCCAGGTGGGTTATGTGGAGTTAGTGTTGAGGGTGTGTGTGAGGGGAGGTCCTTGTAACTATGGTCAGTGCTGTGAGTCCTCCTTCCCACCCAGCCAGATATCCCACCATGGAACGTGCTTCCATTGCAGGGAGTGCAAGTTGTCTTTCAGGATGTCAGTCAGTGGTGTCCTGCTGTTGGTTGTTGCACAGTTTCCAGCAGGGCCTTGTGCTCCCCACAGCAGTACCCAGTGTCAGCCATCTTGTCAGTTGTTTTCCACTCCCTGTGATGTGAGCATGGTTGAGAGTGGTGTTGATGGGCCAATTGTGGGTGTGACCAATATCTGTGCCTACAACTCCCATCCTGCTATTGCCTACACCCCCTTCCCAGCATGCCCATCCTTCCTTCCTTTTGAGTGGACTTCACTGTGTGTGAGTGTGACAGCAATGGCAAGATGGCTGACAGTGTGGTCCTGTTGTTTGTTGGTGCCCAGTTCCCAGCAGGGCCTTGTGCTCCCCACAGCTGTGGCCAGTGTCAGACATCTTTGAAGTGGCTTTTGACTCCCTGTGAGGTGTGCATGCTTCAGTGCTAACTTGCTGGGCCATGTGGGTGTGAGATGTTGATCTGTGCCTACAACTCCCATCATGCTATTGCCTCCACCCCCCTTCCCAGCATGCCCATCCTTCCTTCCTTTTGACTCTGCTTCCCTGTGGGGTGGGGTGCCTGTGCTGACAGGATGGCTGGGAGTGTTGTCCTGGCAGTTGTTTGGCTACAAGTCCCAAGAGTGTCCCTGTGCTTCACACAGCATAACCCAGGGTGGTGGTTCTTCGTGGGATCTTCAGTTAGGATGTGAGGCATTGTATTCTCCCAGGTGGGTTATGTGGAGTTAGTGTTGAGGGTGTGTGTGAGGGGAGGTCCTTGTAACTATGGTCAGTGCTGTGAGTCCTCCTTCCCACCCAGCCAGATATCCCACCATGGAACGTGCTTCCATTGCAGGGAGTGCAAGTTGTCTTTCAGGATGTCAGTCAGTGGTGTCCTGCTGTTGGTTGTTGCACAGTTCCCAGCAGGGCCTTGTGCTCCCCCCAGCAGTACCCAGTGTCAGCCATCTTGTGTTAGGATGTGAGGCATTGCATTCTCCCAGGTGGGTTATGTGGAGTTAGTGTTGAGGGGGTGTGTGAGGGGAGGTCCTTGTAACTATGGTCAGTGCTGTGAGTCCTCCTTCCCACCCAGCCAGATATCCCACCATGGAACGTGCTTCCATTGCAGGGAGTGCAAGTTGTCTTTCAGGATGTCAGTCAGTGGTGTCCTGCTGTTGGTTGTTGCACAGTTCCCAGCAGGGCCTTGTGCTCCCCCCAGCAGTACCCAGTGTCAGCCATCTTGTGAGTCCTTTTCCACTCCCTGTGATGTGAGCATGGTTGAGAGTGGTGTTGATGGGACAATTGTGAGGCTGAGCAATATCTCCACTCCCATCATGCTATTGGCTACACTGACTTAACCAGCATACACAGAATTCCTTCCTTTCAGTGAGCTTCCCTGTGAGGTGGTGTTCTAGTGGTGTTTAAATATCTGGGAGTGTTTGTTGGTTCTATTTGTGCCACTGCCTTGCTGTATTTGTTGTTAGGTTTGTACATGTCATGACACAGTTACATATCACTATGAGATGGGAGGTATTGTGTTTGTCTGACTAGCATTCACATCTTGGGATGAATATCTTTTGGTTGCTGTGTATTTGCTAAGGGTGCATGGTTTGCCTATCCCCTTGACTGTGATGTGTGTGTGTTGTCACACCATATTGTGTATATTAGTTGTGTACTCACCAGGCTCTGGGATGTCTGTTAGTCCGTATACGCTCACTGGTGGTAGGATGGCCCGCACCTTCTCCTCCCAGGGCCTGAGGTATACTGGTTTTGCAGGAGGGCCACTGCCGATGTGCTGGCTGAGGAGGTAGTCCTTTTTGAGTAGGTCCCGGACCCTCCTGCGCACATCATACCACCTGTTCTGGATGTCTTCCTTTGTGCGCAAACATGGTGATTGTGCGTTCACCCTGTCGACAATCCTCGCCCACATCTTGGTTTTCTGCGACATGGGGGTCTGTTGTACCAATGTACCAAACAACTGTGGCTCTACCCTCAGGATCTCGTCTACCAGGACTTCCAATTCACTATCTAGGAACTTATGGTTCTTCTTTGGGGGCATGGTGATGGCTGGTGGTGGTGATTGATGTGTGTGTGTGTGTGCAAGTGGGGGGGTGTGAATGTAGGTTTAGCTGGGTGTGTGTGAGGGTGCTATATGTGGGTGTGGTAATGGTGTGTGGCTTGTTTGATGTATGAGCTGTGAGTGTGTCTGTGATTGCTGTGTGATGGTGTTGTGTGCTGGCAGGTCAGTGGAATTTGCAAAGGATCATGGTAGGGATTTGTGGCCTTTATGTAGGTGGAGTTGGAGGTGTGTCCTTGTTCCATTTTTTTTTCCTCCCTGTATTTATTGGCTTTGTGGTTGCTTGTTTGGCCCTTTTTTTTCTAATTTTTCCTTGGTGTTTTTGGTGCATGTAGGTGTTGTTCTTGTGTCCGAGTAGGACGCTGCAGTTGTCTGGTGCGATCTTGTCCGACTCGTTCCCGCTGTGTGTCAGCTAGGTTTCATATGCGGCGTCCGAGTCGGTCGCGTAGTATTGGGTTGCTTCGGCTGGGTTTTGTATGCGTGTCGGTCGTACGACTTGTGCTCCGGGCGAGTCGGTCGTGTTTTGCACGCACAGCATCGTACTACGCGGGTCGGAGTTCGCGGGTACGTTTCGTTCGGGTTCAATCCAAGTGAGTGTCGGTCGGTTCGTTTCGCGTGATTTCCCGGCCGGATGGCTTGTTTCCGTCCGGCTCGGTCGGTCGTTTTGTATTCCGTCCGAGTCTGTCGGATTTCACATGCATTTCATCGTACTACCCGGGTCGTGCGGCGCCGGTCCGAGTCGGTCGGACTAAATTCCCGTACCGAGTCGGTCGGTATGTTTTCCGGCCCGAATCGGAATCGGCCCCTTAGTATTAAGAAAAAGTGGACATCGTCTCACCTTCAAATCAATCAGGACCCCAAAATGAGGGTTTCTGTTTCGGGGGGTTATAGATGATTAATCCTGCTCCCGTTATCAGCGTGTTATATTTAATATTACCGAACTAGATAAAAACCACATGAGGTGCTGTATAAATATACCTCACTTCATCATACAAATTTGCTACCTTTTTCCCTCAAGGCAACCTTCCCTACATTATCTGGTGGGTATAAACAGCGCTCACCTTTATCAACATTTTTTGATATATGCTGCAGTCTAAGCCAAGTTCATTATTGTAGGCTCAGAATACTTCCATTTAATAATCTAAATTAGGAAAGAGATATGGGCAATGAATACTCTGCCTCCATATTACTCAATACCCCATTAGGTTATTCAACGACTTATTATAGGCATACTGATAGCATCCAACATACCTCTTCGTGAGACTAATGCTCAGATCAATTGCCAGCGTCAACCAATGATATGTTGGGGTATATATTTTAAAAAGTTTGACGTCACTTGTTAGCCCTCCGTTCGGTAGGGTTCTCTTTTAATACTAAGGACAATAAGAAAAAAGACAACATACATAATCAGATTTAACAAGGCTAAAAAATATATTGCCTTCCACTAATTCTGTCACGCATTAATACTCTTGACGGGAATTATAATACTCATGTGCTCATCTCTCGTAATCGGGAGAAAAACTCCCCAATAGGGATTCGTAACGCTCTCTATTTAAATTCTCAATTTTATAAACGAATTATTATCGTAATCGGGAACGGGCAACCTCAAAACTGCTTTCTAACGTCAGATTCTATGCATTAGATATATCTGGCATGTATTTGCTTCCTGTTGTTAATTAACCATGGTAACCAATCCCTTTGACCTGAGGTAGCGGAAGTATAAGAAGCCCATACGTCGAGCGTGATTTAGACCCCATCGGGTGAGGAATGGTATGGACGTGAGAAAACGCCAGCTTTTATAACGTAAGTAATGGGGAAAATCTTGGCAAGTCAGCAGACCATAGGCTAGGCAGTAATGTTGTAGCTTATCTTGCAGAAAGGAGCATGTTGGGATTGGTTACCATGGTTGGCTTAGACTGCAGCATATATCAAAACATTTCGATAAAGGTGAGCGCTGTTAATACCCACCAGATAATGTAGGGAAGGTTGCCTTGATGGAAAAAGGTAGCAAATTTGTATGATGAAGTGAGGTATATTTATACAGCTCCTCATGTGGTTTTTATCTAGGTCGGGAATATTAAATATAACACGCTGATAATGGGAGCAGGATTAATCATCTATACCCCCCCGAAACAGAAACCCTCATTTTGGGGTCCTGATTGATTTGAAGGTGAGACGATGTCCACTTTTTCTTAATACTAAGTGTTTTGACCCCTGCAAGAGGAGGGGACGGGTTATGATTGATGTGCAAATGCGGTAGAAATAAAGGGTACTTGTGAGGATTGACTAAACAGTAGGGTGTTTTAATTCATAACACAATGTGCTGTGAAAAACCTGAGCAAAAATGTTAGTATGTACACTAAGGCAAAAATAACTTTATAGACGGACATTGGGTATGTTTGTTCTGTTTTTATACATAGGTGTTTAAAAAGAATATACATTAATGTATAATGGTTGTATTTTTTGTTTTAGATATATCAATAACCGAGAGTGTATATACATTCAGTCTTGATAAAGATGGTCTAAATCAGACAATCATCGAAACGCGTCGACGCCCATCAACCACAAATCCATTAAAATGTTATGTTACTCTAGATGTCAATGGATTGTAACACATCAGGGTCCATCTTGAAGATTTAGTAAATGGATATGGTGTTTTATGACAAAGAGTAGTGTCTTTTTACCTTTACTCTCGCATAGATTTGGTATTGCATATTTGTGATTTAAGTTGTTGCAGCCTTTGTGTATTGTGATTTTTGTCGCTAGTATATACAATGTATTGTACATGAATTGTTTTTAAATTTGCATAATAATCTTTTTAATAAATTGTTTTTATAAATTTGCGAGAACGTCTAATGTGTTAACACACTGTGTTTTTTTGGTTAGTAGCAATAACCCTCAAGTTTGTATGGAAGTGGTCTGAAGTGAGTGAGTTGATAAGGGGTGTTTAAGTAATTTCCAAAGGACATTCGTTTGTTGTTTCGGATTGAACCCTAGTCCTTTGGATTAGAAAGGGTCCCTCTCAATTTTCTGTAAGAGTACAAAAATACTAATACAAATTTCTAAATGCAACTACACACAGCAACTGAGGTTTCCAGATCTTTCACTGTTACAAACACCTCTTAGTCACTAGTGTGGACACCTCTTTACAAAGATATAACAGGAAAATGTGACTGGCTCCACAGACAACAGTTGGCCTCTGTCAACACAGCGGTACGTTCGTTGATGCTGGGCCCATCCAGTTTCGAGACACAAGCTAGTTCTGGGCACATCAGAGCCAACTCAAAGTAATCGTCAGGCTCACATTAAATCAGAATTGCCTGATTTCATTGTCAATACAGTGGGTACCATTTGATAGCCCCTTCTTAATTTCGAATCGAAGTCTTGATGGACTTGACTACGACTTGAATCAGTCCATACAAACTGTTAAGGGTCATCCAACACTTGAATTTTATGTCCTGAAGATGGTCTAGCGGATGTCTACAATATAGACCAAAACATCGACTATTGCACCTACTTTTACGTTGAACTGTTGTTTTCAAGGATCTGTTGTCTGTGGAGCCAGTCACATTTTCCTGTTATATCTTTGTAAAAAGGTGTCCACACTAGTGACTAAGAGGTGTTTGTAACATTGAAACATCTGGAAACCTCAGCTGCTGTGTGTAGTTTCATTTAGAAATTTGTATTACTTTTTTTGTACCCTTTGAAAGATTTTTCATGATAAACTCAATTCTTTAAAAACATTTACACCCGTGTAAGATCTCTTTCTAACAGATTAGTTCAAGTATAAATGAGTTTAATTGATTTTGTAAAATAATTTCATGCAAGCAACTGCATAAAGCTTGTCATCATTATTTGTATATTAAACGCTTAAACTATGTGCTTTAAAAAATCCCTTGTAGGCACCCTCACCTGCTATTTACTGATACCCAAGCCTCCAAGGGTACATTGGGTGTCCAACTTTTTCTTATAGTAATCGTAATACAGCAGTTGGAATCCAAACCAAGGATGTCGGTCGGTAAGCCTCCGACAAGCGGTTGGAGGCTTACCGACCAACATCCTAATTAGGGCCTTAATAGTCTTTGGAGACCTGCTACAACTAACTCCAGAAAAAGGACAACCTGTATTCAAGAAACTACTACCTACTGAAACTATGAATTCACTAGGGAGTATTGGAAATGTAAACATTTGGGAAAACTTTCAATACAAAGAGTTAATCAAAAATATGCGCCAAGCATCAGATATGCAATATGGAGATATACTAACGGACATAAGAGAGAGAGTTCTCCAAAAAGACGGAAAGAGAGTATTACAAACCCATATCATCAAAATTGTGTTTCCAACTAATGTTTCAGCTGCAGAAGTAATTTTGTTACGGAAGAGAAGTATATTGTTTGTTTGATGCCAACTCTTGAGTAGTGTAGTAAATTCAATGAACAATTATTGTAACTGGAAAAAGAAGAGATCATCGAAATTAGAGCAAAGAATAAAATGGAACTTCAAGGAGTTACAGTGCTACTAACAATTACGTATCTGTAAAAATGGTCGTGTAATCTTACGTCATAATTTAAATGTTGAAGAAGGGCAAGTGGATGGTGCAATGGGTAAAGTTATGAAATTTAATAATTATCCAAAAAGGAATGACATGGAATGCTTAGCCATAAAATTTGGCGATGGTGAAGTTAAGCAGATTAGTAGATGCGTTGTATGTTTCCTACTCGTGAAAGACTTGTATATACAGTGAAAGCAGTTCCCAGTATCTGTAGCGTATGCAGTAACTATCCATAAATCACAAGGTTTAAGTGTAGGTACAGCTCTTGTTAATATTGGTAGAAGTGTATTCAAAGAAGGAATATCATATGTAGCTTTGTCGCGAATTAGAACATTGTCTGGTTTATTTCTGATTGACTTTGTTGAGAAGAAAGTGAGTGCTCATGTGAACTGTGTAAAGAAGTATAATCAGTTAAGAGGTCAATATGCTCCTCATTTAGGCCAGTATCCTTGTTTGGAAAACCCATAATGTGTCCAACGCAGAGAATATCAAAGCAGTCTATCAGAGTTGAACAGAAAGATGAACAAAAAGAAAACTACAGCACAATGAGGAAATAGAAGGCTATCACTTTGATAATATATCTGTAGTGAACTGTTTTGCAAATGTAGTGTTAAATGGACTGTACCTTTTGTCTTGTTTTACAAATTCTATTAAAGAAAAAGTAGATAAAAGAATGTCATCACAACTATGTAGTTTACTTGAAGAATTAAGAAGTGACAGAAGTATTATATATTCTGCTACTAGAATAAGAAGACGTATAGATGACTGTACTGGATCAGTAGTATTTTCTCAAAATCTTCAGCAGGATGCTCAAGAATTTTTAATGGCAATGCTAGAACTATTAGAGGAAGAAGATGTGCATATCAATGAATTATTTGGTTTAACTTATAAATGGAACCATAACTGAGAAGATGGTGAATTCACATCTAGCACTGAAATCAATTCAGAACGATTCCTCTACTTGACATTACCAGATTATAAAGCTGTGCCCTTTGAAAATTTAACTAAAATGCCCATCAAGATATGACCTGTCCAAACTGCAGATCAGAATGGTCAACATTGTTACTACAAAGGTATGGAAAATATGTCAGTCATGCTACAATGATTCAGAGTGGATGGTACTAAATTAGGAACTGAAATGCCAAACTTTGTAGCTGGACAAATTTCCATTTCAAAAGAACTTTCACAACTATAGCAATCATATTTCATGAAGGAGTTAATATAACCTCTGGACACTACACAATATATTTAAAATGTCAAAGAGGATGGACAGAGTGCAATGACATACAAATGACATTCAAATCAAGACTACCTAAAAAGTTACCAAACTCATATCTGCTATTTCTAGAACCAAAGTTCTAAGGAGAATTTAGGATAACAAAATGTGATGTTGTGTTGACATATATATGCATTATGTGTCTCTGAGATATTATTCGGCCTATTAGGGGTATTGTCTACAGCAAGTTGTTAGAAATTAAAGACTCCTTTTAACTGTGGGAAAGGAATTTATAAAACATGTGAGGACTACATTATGTTACTACAGATAAAAACTAAATGTAGGTACTATAATACCATTAGCCTTAAGTTGCATCTACCAGAAGTCTCATCACCTCAAAAAAAATGCCCCCTTTTGTTTCTGCTACAGCAACTTCTACGTAGTACTGTGTGGTGTGTTTTTCATACATGGACCAAGAACATTTTAGACATCATTTGTCCTAACAGGGATGAGGTTTATAAAAGGATATCGAAAAATTAAGACTCCTTCATAATTGTTGGACCAGATATAAAAATATCAGAAACAGGTTTAATATATAGTTGCTTTCATTAAGGTAGTAACCTGTCAGCAAGCCAGTATTAACAAACTTGTAGAGAGTTTAATGCACAGTATGACATATTTGTAATGATCTACTGTGTACATTTGGGTTTTTACAATCCATTGATTGTTTTTTCCCCACTGTTTGATGATGATGCTTCATACAGACCACTGTTGAAAGTGAAGAAGAATGAAAGCTGAGAACATTAAAAAACAGAAAAAGATTTGACTATGTTGAATTCAAGTTTTGGAGAAAACATTTGTGTTTTGTTTTGGTTGCCTAATGTTCAAAATGAAATCCTAATACATTTTTCTCTGTTTATATTTTTTCAGGTGTTGGAGAACGGGACATATTACGTGTGTCAAATCACCAATCTAGTGAAGGATTCATCAAGACACTACTCATATACTCATCCCATATCCCAGGCACTACAGTTCCACTCATCCAATCACCCAGCCACTACTTAGGCAGTCATCCAATCACTCAGGTACTGCACTTGCATTCATTCAATCTCCCAGCCACTACTCAGGCACTCATCCAATCACCCAGGCGGTACCCATGGAGTCATTCCTTTACTCAGGCGCTACTGATGCAGTTATGGAATCACCTAGGGACTGCACTCGCACTAATCCATTCATCCAAGCACTACACTTGCATTCATTCAATCACCAAGGTGATACCCATGGGGTGATACATTCACTCAGGTACTACCCATGCAGTCATGCAATCATCCTGGCAGTGCACTTGTACTCATTCATTCACCCAGGCACTGCACTTGCACTCATCCATTCACCCTGGCACTATACTTGCAGTTATCCAATCACCCAGGCACTGCATTTGTACTCATCCAATCATCCAGGCACTGCACTTGTACTCATACAAGCACCCAGGCACTACTCATCCATTCACTCAGGCACTATCCATGCAGTAATGCACCCAGGTACTGGACTTGCACTCATCCATTCACCCAGGAATTGCACTTGCACTCATCCAATCACCCAGCAAGTGAACTTGCACTCACCCAATCACCCAGGCAGTGCATTTGTACTAATGCTCTTATCCAGGCACTGCACTTGCATTCATACAATCACTCAGACATTACCCAGGTAGTCATGCAATCACCCAGGCACTGCACCTGCACTCATCCATTTACCCAGGCATTGCACTTGCACTCATGTAATCACCCAGGCACTACACTTGTACTCACCCATTCACCCAGGCACTGCACTTGCACTCATCCAATCATCCAGGCAGTGCAATTCTACTAATGCACTTATCCAGACACTGCTGTTGCACTCATACACTCACTCAGGCATTACCAATGCAGTCATGAACTCACCAAGGCAATTCACTTGCACTCATCCATTCACCCAGGCAATGCGCTTGCACTCATTCAATAACCCAGGCACTACAGTGGCAATCATCCATTCACCCAGGCACTGCACTTGCACTTATCCATTCACCCAGGCACTGCAGTTGCACTCATCCAAACATCCAGGCAGTGCACTTGTTATTATGCAATCATCCAAGCACTGCACTTTCACTCATACAATCACTCAGGCATTACCCAGGCAGTCATGGAATCACCTAGGCACTGCACTTGCACTCATCCATTCACCCAGGCATTGCACTTGCACTCATCTAATCACCCATACTCTACTCATGCACTCATTCATTCACCCAGGTACTGCACTTGTACTCAGCCAATCATCCAGGCAGCACACTTGCTCTCATCCAATCATCCGATTGTACTCATACACTCATTCAATTATCCATGGTTAACTCATTCACTCATTCAATTATGCATGTACTACTCACGTAGGCATTCAATGATCAGTGCACCTCTCATGCAGTCATGCAATCATCCATCCATCACTGACGCAGTCATTCAATCATCCATGGACCACTCATGCAGTCATTCAAATATTCATACACCAGTCATACACTCAATCAATCATCCATACTCCTAGTCATACACTCATTCCAACATATATGCATACTTTATCTTTTTTTAACTGTAAAAAGCATTTTTTTCTTCATTTTTTTAATTTTTAAACTTTTTTGTTCTTTTCTGTACAAACAAAAACAGCAACTGGGACAGGAAAAATTTACAAAAAGCTGCAGTAAGAAATGTGCAAAAACTATAAAAGGGGGAAAAATTTGCACTTGTGATTTTTCACAGCATTGCGAATAGCAATAACAGACTGCTCACCAGCAGTTATAACAACCCCACACTCCATGCAATAATTGGCCATTGTAGATAACTCTGGAGCCAGATCAGTGGAAGTAGTTTAGACATCTGATGCCACTTTCTGTACAGGAATTGTTGCTGCTGCAATTGAAGTTGATGGTCCTCTGCTTTCTCTTTGCTTTAGTGCAAGTTGCAGACATTTTTTATGGTAGGTTTTGAGGTGATATAACATGGACGACGGCCTACATGAATATTCTTTTGTCCCTCTAGAGAGGGTCTTATCACAGATGGTGCATTGCACTATCTTTGCCACAGTTTCATTCCCCAGATGGGATATTTAAAAAGTCCCATGCTACACAGGCTCTCTTTTGTGGAGGCTCCTCTTCTTCCAAATCTTCAGTCTCCACCCCCTCCACATCCTGGTGCTGTTGTTGTTGCTGCTGACCCTCATCACCTTCCTGTGTTGCCATTTTTGATGTAAAAAAAGGACAAAAACTCTCCACACCAAGATAGATCCACCAGCTCAGAATAAAGTTCAATGAAAGATGCAAGAAAGAAGAGTGGGTGTGTACTTCCTATTCATTTTGCTGAAAAGTATATTATCCAATGATATTCATTGCTTTCACAGTCATGTGATATTCGCGGTGATCGACATATTCGCGGTTAACGACATATTCGCGGTTACCGCATGAAAGCAGAAATTCAAAAGACAAGTTTAATGTAGTTTTCTTTAAAAATGAAAAGAAAAGCAGAACTTTCAAAACTATAATAGTGAACAACTATACTGAAACTTGTTCACAATATCTATATATATATGTTTCAGAGTTGTTGAAAAACACGCGGTATATGCGATTACCGACGTCATCGCTACTTCCACTGTCGCCGCGATAACGGGAAACGCTAAGCAAAAGTGATTTTGTTAAAATATTACTATAGACAGACACTTTTCAAGAATAGAGCAGTAAACAACTAGTGTCAACAATCAATTATAATAGTTGTATATATGTGTTTTAGAGTTTCTGTAAAAGACGTGGTATCCGCGAATACCAACGTCACCGGAATCGCCGTGAATACAGAAAAATAGTAAGTAAAACTTGTTTTGTTCAAAAAACACTATAGACAGACAATTTTAAACAGAAGATCACTAAACAATTACTCTCAAATGTGAAAAATTTATAGAATTTGCTCAAACTAAGTAACAATTAAACAGATGTTACAGTGACGAAATGTATTTTACAAAATGTGGGAAATTCACTGAAAAAATGAAAGGTTACAGGCACAGTATAGTTAGCAAATAGAATGAACAAAAACCTAAGAAGTTCACTGAAAAAACCAAACGCTGCAGGGACGTTATAGTTTGGAATTATCCTTTAAAAAACCTTACAAATTAACTTAAAAAAAGAAACGTTACAGGGATGTTATAGTTACAAAAAGAATTAAAACAAAACCTTATAGAGTGGAATTAGCATTTAAAAAAAACTTTAGAAATTCACTGAAAAAAAACAATGGTTAGAGGGATGTTATAGTTAGGAAATGGAATTTAAAAAACCTTAGAACTTCACTGAAAAAACCAAAGGTTGGAGGGACATTATAGTTAGGCTGACAATTTACTTGTACAAAACCAGAGAAATTCAGCAGTTATAGTTAGATGAACTAACTGTAACTTGCACCCCTGCAATGCACTGCATATGACCTCACATATTACATCACTCATGACATGGTCAGAGACATCACTGATGACATCACTGATCCCATCTCAAATGACATCACTGATTACATCATCCACATAATGTCTAACTAACCTACTCACACCACAATATGAGCTTTCATATACCCACTTCAACTTCCACACTGCCATTCTCAAAAATATTGACACACCCATACCAGTACTTACGCATGCACTCACTGATTCATAGGTTTACATACACATCCACTCAGTCACCCATACAGCCACTCAGACACCAACATTATTCACTAATACAGCCACTGACATATGCACTCATACACCCACACAGCCACTCATGGACTGAGTCAGGCACCTATAGAGCTACTTACACACCTACTCACTCACCCCTTGAGTCAACAACACAGTCACTTACTCACCCATACAGATAAACACACACCAACTCAATTACTCATACAGATACTAACACGAACTCACTCACCTATACAGTCACTGACACAAGCATACACTCACCCATACAGCCACCCTCACAATCACTCACTCACACATACAGTCACTCATATACTCTAACACTCACATACCTAGTTACTCACCCATATACCACTGATACATTCACTCACTTACCCACACAGCCATACACACACTCACTCACCCATACAGCCCCTCATACATGCACTCACTAAACCATAAAGCCACTGACTCACCCACTCACTCACGCATACAGGCTGTCACACACCCACCCACACAGACGCTCAGACACTCATACAACCAATCACCCATATAGTCACTTACATACCCACTTACACACCCATTCAGCCACTTAGACACCAACTGACAGACTACTACAAACATTCACATAACCAGTCACCCACCCTACATTCACTGAGACACCTAATTACTCACTTATACAGTCAGTCATGCACCCACTAAATCATGCATACAGGCACTCATATACCCACTGATTCAGCAATACACAGTGGTATATATAATTAACACATATAAAGTTCTGAAAAGCACTCACAGTTACCAGATGATGTCATCAGTGATGTCATTTGAGATGTGATCAGTGATGTGATCAGTGATGTCACTGACCATGTCATGAGTGATGTAATATGTGAGGTCATAAGCAGTGCATTGCAGGGGCGCGAGTTATAGCTAGCTCATCTAACTATAACTGCTGAATTTCTCTGGTTTTATATGAGTGAAATGTCAGCCTAACTATAACGTCCCTGTAACCTGTTTTTTTAGTGAAAATATATATATATTTATATACATATATATATATATAACTTTCAAAACTCAATTGAAGTGCACACTCAGGGGGAAATATGCTTGGAAGTTGTAATTTATATCAGTTACGCGTTTCAACTGCGAACAGTCTTGATCACACTGTGATCACACTTGATCAATATTTATATGCTATAAATCTACATCATAAAATGCCTCAAGACAGGAATTGTAACAAACTATCTGTTACCTCCTACTGCTGTAACAGATGACCATGAATCATTACTCAACAAATTAACTTGACATATTTTTGTTGTATAGTTTTGGCTTTGTGTTTTCAGTAAATACATTCATTTGGAGCCTGATGCATTTCTTCTCAATTTTAGAAAATACTAAATAAATCAGTGTGCTCAAATAGATTATTTGTATGTTTAAATAACAGGTGTTTTGTTTTCAAAAGACAGTTTAAGTATGCAACTGACATCAGCTGTCCTTTTTAGGGAATAAACAAATATATGAAAATCACTTGAAATCAGTATCATATGCCCAGGCCCCCATGATAAAATAGCCATTCCCATAATATGTGCAGGTAGACAACAATATGCTTTCATCACATTTTATGCCTAGTCAACGAGACCAAGAGCAACAATTGTCATTATATTGCCAAATGCCCCATTACTTTAGGCATTAAAATGGTGTGCTTTAAACAGTAAATACAGAAGAGAGAGGGCCCCTGAGATAATGATTAACAGGCAGGCCAATCAGGGGGAAATAGCGCAATGAAGTATACAAAAGCTGTTCTGCCTGTAAGGTACTTTAATAGGCGGAATCTCTCGCCATCATAACATCGCTCACAAGGAGTCCAGAATGAGCCAAGAAACAGGAGTAACTAAATAAGCAACTGAGGTAAACACACATATATTTGTACAATAATCGTGCAATGAATTACACATATATTAAACAATGAAAAACACAAAGAATATTGTCATTTTTATTATAAATATTAGATATTAAAGACTTGTGCAGTGTATGATCACACCTGTAACTATTTCTATATCAATGAAAAGAAGAAAATATATGAAACAGACACCAAGACTAAGAATATCACAATCTCTAATCAAAGACTTCCACACATACCGCATTCATACAACATATGACTAACACATTCTAATAACAACAAAAAATATGTGGAAATCTGGAGAAAATCGTAATGTCTGCTTCTATAGGAATAATAATGATATAATCGATCTCAGTGTGTTAGGTGAATACTTGCTCCAATAGATAGTTATACAGAGTATAACTATAGGAAAAGATAAGTAATGATAAGTCTGAATGTCCTGAGTCAATGCTCTCTCCAATCACTTGTAAAATTATTGGTAAAACAAGCATGATATGTAATGGTCCTATCTTGATGGTCTCCAGAATATGCGCTGATGCGCGTTTCGGTGATGACCCAAGGGATGAGGTTGCACCATCCTCCGGGCGCTAAAAGCATAAGGGGCTACCTCAATATTGGCAGAAAATGTGGCTTTGTTAATGTTCGCTTTCCTCATTCAGCTTTATTCTAAAGCACCCCAAACAAGCATTCACCATGCAGGGTTCTGTGGGATGGGGAACTGCCTTCCCTAATGAAGCAACTGCCATTGATAAATGATTGATTGTGGAAACCAAAATATATTGTATAGTGGTTTATTCAGTCCATGTCGAACTGATGTCTGAAAACATGCTTTGGTTGAATTTAATGAATTGTTAAACCATTAACACTTTGTATATAAAGCCACAAAAGAGCTATAAGAACTTGAGAGAAAAAAGTATGTATTAAGACATGCTCTGTGTCCTTATGAACCTACATTTACAAGACTGATTTCCAAGAAATCATTTTTTTTCTAATTTTAAACTGGGGAGCTTAGTATAGACATTAGATGCAAGAAAGAAAGGCAGACTCTTTTTGGTTCTGGTGCAGAATATCTTTCCAGTGTTAAAAAAAATCTGATTGTATCATTAGCTTCTACATTTCCTGTCCCCACAAGACTAAGGGGGCTATTCACAAAAACTTTAGATGTGAGCAAATCTACACAAGTAAAGTTACACTTAATAACGTTTGAGTAACCATACTACTTTTGGCAAGTAACTATTTACTGAGAGTAAAGTTTCTCAAAAGTACAGATTTAAATGTCCCAAGACATAGAGGGTGAAGTCAGTGAAAATGTGTAATAGGACTATAAAGTTATTACTAGTAGTGACTTTATAATCGTATTTGATGTTCTGTGCACTTGGAGGAGACCTCAGCAATCAGGCAACAATCTCCCTATAGCAGAGGTCTTCAAACTGTGGAGTGTGCACCCCAGGTGGGACGTGGCTGCATTCCCAGGGGGGCGCAAATACGTCTTCAACTATCTGTAAATGAAGGTGGCCTGGAAGCACGATTTTGTTTCATTGGAGCATATACAGTGTTGTCTTCATTGACATCAAGTGTGTGTGAGCTGCGATCCTAAGTGCCATGGGGCAAGGTAAATAAGTGGGGTCACGGGTCAAAAAAGTGGTTAAAAAGAGCAACATATTCAGGTTTTTTTTTTCACTTTCTTGTAGCACATATAAAATAACATGCACATGATAAATGAAAAATAAATGCAAGTTAAACTAATGTGTGGAAAATGTACTATTTTAGGCTGTAAGATCTGATTTGGATAATGTGTTCTCTGCAGAGTACCTGTGTGTGAAAAGGCAGTCACAGAAAGAAATCCAAATTGTGCAGAGGGAAATAGTGGCTGTGTTTTTATAGTGCTACGAAGTCCAAGCCGGTAGCAGAAAGCACTGTGAATGTCAGTCATTATTGACATCTATATATATACTAGTAATAAGAAATCAGACTATACCTCAGCACATTTTTGTATTTGTCCATTAAAACAACACACTGCAGAACTCACCTGCTAACACCGTCACATTACCTCTCAAGAAGAATAAAATTTGTCACTGTGGAGCTCCAAATAACTCCACCAATTAAAGCCTATACTGGTTCCCAAGCATTCTTTATATTTGGTGATTAACCAAATGCACACATTCCCCTTTCAGGTAGCATAGATGAGCTTTTTCTTTTATACAAAGGGGCAGAAAGCCTGCTTTGTGTCTTAGGCTTAGGAGTGATAGTCCAGTGGAGTGGGCAGAGCTTCCAGCCTGCCTGCTTTGAAGAGTTGTAGGTATGATTGTTATGGCAGATGCTGTGACACCAGGTCCCAGCGGTGTGAGGGGCCAGCTAAACCCCATGTCTGTTTTACTATTCTTACTAATTTGCATTAGGGCCCAGTCTTGCTTTGGGCCTCTGAGTAATGATCCAGGGGTGGTAGCACAGGAGACACCTTACTTTGGGCATCAGAGAGATGACAGTGGCTGGGATGGGGCAAAATGGGAGATCAGGTTTGTAAGGGCAGAGGAGTCATCAAACTTGGCGAAGCAGTACCTATCATCGGTGAAGCAGGTGCAGCAGCACTGGGGTCCAGTGGTCTAAGGCGCCACTGTATTACCATCATGCCTTTTATTTTTAATATAAAAGGGTATGTGGGCTCATTTTCCTTGCTAGCATTAGGGCCAAGGGCACCTTTGCTGCAAAAAGGTGGGCAACATATTGGAGCGCACGTTTTTCTGAAAGGGAGGAAATGTGGCCTTATTGTGAGAGGTGCTGAATTTCAAACTGTGGAATAAGGTTCAAATCCCAGCGTTCGCTCAACATCTTGTAATACTTGGTGAATCACTTAATTTTTCGCAGCTTTACAAAAATCTTACCTTGTGTAATGTAATTGGAGGATATGTCTTGCTACTCAGGTCCACGGTTATCATTACTGCAGCAGGGAGCAGGTGCAGTTGCATTGGGGCCGAGGAGTGTGACAGGCTAACAAAAGTTCAATTATGGGGAGCAGAGTTTTTTTGGTTAATTCATGTTTTTGTTTGATGAATTTACTTTTTTATAAGTCTCACACTTATGGTGGAATATACGGCATAGAAAGCATCTCCCAGAAATTATCTCATAAGCACCGCCCCCTGTGCTCAGCCTTGCCCCTGCCCCTCCCCCAATCCTTGTCATAAAGCATAAAGGTTTGGAGGGGGCCATGGCTTCAAAACATTTTATTTGAGGGCGGGTGGGGATTAAAGCAAAAAGTTTGAAGACCTCTGCCATATAGTATAGTGAAGGGAAATTAATAAATGTTTATTAAAGTTAAAAAAATAACATTTTTGTTTGTTAAATTTCAATGTTAAGCAATTGTTTATATGTTTTTGAAATTACAGAATATATTTTTAGAAATGTCACTGCAATATTAACTAAATTTTAAATTACATTTTTTATACATTTAAGTATATTAATTAGAAATGTAAAAAATTAATAAACCCACGTAAAGTAAAATGTTTCTCATTATTTATTAAGTATTAAGTTAGGACATAGCCCTTTTGTGCACTTCAACTGGCTACTCGTTTCTGTACATTCCGCTTTTGGGCCATAGCGTATTCTAGTGCTCAAGTTTTTATGCATTTGGTGGATGATTCCAATTATTCCAATCATAATTCAATCATAATTATTTTAATCAAGGTTTGACCAATTAAAACATTCAAAAGATGTTGTTAGATCCATGAAGTTGAAGTGTACAGTGACCTCTTTATTTTTAACATGCTTTGTGGCAATTAGATACCTATTAGGCATTGTTCCATGGTTCCGAATCACATCTAAAGCTGTACTGATGTTCTGCCCAAATCACTCTGTCTTTGGCTAAAACTTGAAAGCTAGACATAAGAAGCCCACCGATAGCTTTGACTGATGAGTTCATCAGGGATAGCAGGTGATAACATTTCGGGTTGTCACTAGCTCCTTTTTCGTAGACTGACGTTATTAAATATGTGAGAAGTTGGCCTGGCATATGCTGTCCACTAATTATAGTGGGCACCGTGCACCAGTCCAAATCGACTCTTATGGTAGGTAGGTTAAAGACAACCTTATTGAAAGCTATCCTAGTGGTAGCTATGGAGAGCAGCCTTCAGGCTAAGTCTTGAAGGAATGTAAAGCAGCTTGTTTTACCAGTCTATAATCTCTTGAGTGACCAAATGAAAGAGCACCACACCAGGTATATATTCAAAATATATGTATTTATTACTAAACACACCCCTCTAGTCTCTTTATGAGGCTAGAGTTCGAAGTACATAGGTTATAAGATCTTAAATCATAGTAATAGCACAAATACACGTTTGGGCCCTAGGGGCGTACCAAACCATATACCAATAAAGTGGTATGCGAACCACGACTGAACTAGACACTAGGCCTAGAGCCTCTAGAAGTGCTTGGACCACAAGGAACCACCCAAGGTAGTGACACAGGGGACCCACGGGAGACGCGTGCAGTGTAAATACACAACCGCGATACGCCGTTAACTTCTATGGAGAAAGTCGGGATCGGGAAAATAGAGGAAAGGGACACTTAAAAGAGGACTAGGACAAAACCCTTTGAGATCTAGGACTTTGAAGAGTCTCTACCCACGGGAGCACCGGAGTACTCGTGTTACCTCACCCAGGGAAGCCGGGTGCATAGGTGCCTTTCGGGGTCGGGTTTCGTCGTCGGTTCTTATGGCGATCTGCTGCAAAGTGCTGCTGGCGACCAGGAGAAAAGTGTCCGGGTGGATCCAAGAGTGGATCGGAGTTCTGAAGAACCTGAAAGCAGAGGGGACAGAGTCTGGGTCACTAGCCAGTGACCAGGGAGGCGATGGACAGATGCCCACCGATGTCGAGTGCTTCAGGTTCGATGACGGTCGTCTTGACTCTTCAGCCACGAGGTCCGGGAGGCGTTGTCGGCGACCAGGAGCAGGATTCGGGCTGTTTCTCGATGTCTGTCGAGTGCAGAGGTGTCGGCGACCAGATTGGACCCAACAAGCCTTGGCAACGGCAAGTCTCGAGTAAGATGTAGATCGTCGATGATGCAGACCAGCAAGGTCTGGGGGACTCACCCAGCGAGGGTAAGTGAGGGCAGGCCTGGAGCAACCAGACTGCCAAGTAAAGAAAAGATTGGCCTTCGTTAAGGGCTACTAGCCAACGGGCTAGCGACCGCGAAGGAGCCTCGTGACGCCGCACGTGGAGCTGGCTTACAGGACACTCGTGGAGTGGGGGCCAGTGATCTTCGGTGCAGGTGGTGCTGGAGGCTAGGGCTACTCGGAGCCCAAAGCACGACTTCTTGGGAGACCCAGAAGATGGTGCACTTGCAAATGTGCTCAGTGTCCAGGGGTCACGGTCTCAAGTCACCCACGATAGCCACGGGCCTCAGCTTTGCTGGGGACTCAGGGTAGCCTCGGGGAAGTCTGAGAATCCACCTCTGGTGATGCGATGACTTCGGCGTCCGACGGGAGCTTCAGTGATGCGAACCGGACAGATGCTTCTTTGGTGCCTGCCAAGCAGGGGAGTCACTCCTTGACCCCAAGGGAGATTCTTCAGTCCTCTAATCGTGAGTAGAGCGTAGAAGGTCCAGGATTCTGTTTCAGAGTTTCGTCCAGGTATATCTAAAGTCCTAAGGACTGGGTTCCTACCTTTATTCTAAAAATAGGGGATGGACTACTCTGTGGCCCCACCTATGGGGGGTCAGGGCAAAGGGGTGGCTACACCCCTTTCCCTTTGTCCAGTTCGCGCCAAAGCAGGGGCTGCAAGCCCCTGATCCGGTTTGAACTGGGGTATGCACAGGGACACCAAATGTGCCCCCAGTGCAGGACTTCAAAGCACCCGAAAGTGCTCCCGCCCAGCCCCAATACACATTGTCCTGTCTGGGGAGGTGGTCACACCTCCCTGGGACAGGAAACCTATTGTCCAGGCCTCCCCTGCCGGAGTTTCGTCCAGCAGCAGGAGGCCAGACTCGTGTCTGTGGCAGCAGCATCCATTTTGTGATGCCAGGGCTCTGGAAAGAAGTTACCGGACTCGTCAGAGTTAACATGCCTTTCCCTCTAGAAGGGTGGAATGCTACCCCCGCCGCCAGGATTGGCGGGGGGTAGTATTCCAAGATGTTTGACACCAAACACGACATGTTTAGGTGCAGCCATTCCATAGTTAGCATTTTACCGCGAGGATATAATGCGTTTAAGAGTATATGGTCAGGCTGCACTACAAACAGCATCAGAGATGGTCTCCGAACGCTGCAGAGGGGCCCTGCTCATGCAGGGGCACCCTCTCACATAGGAACCATGCACTCTGCCTTTAGGATTGATAAGGCCTGCCTTAGGAGTGACTTATAGGTTTATATGTGTGTATGCATTTAGTGATATAGGTAACCTATACCACAGCAAGGGGTGCATGCACCACCTTACCCAGGCTGCAGTAGCAGACCTGTGGTGTCAGTTTGGATGGCCTACCAGGGGTGGCATACTACATGCTGCAGCCCCTGGCAGGCCTCTGAGGTACCTATGCCCTTGGTACATAGTATACCATATACTAGGGACTTACAAGGGCACTCCAGATCCCAATCAGTGATGTGCCTAAGGCACATGGAGACCCTTTTAAAGAGGAAACAGCTAGGCTGGGGTTCTGAATAGCAGGGCCCCAGCCAGACTAATGTCGAAAACCAGTGAAGTATCAGCAAAAAGTGGGGGTACCCCTGTGAAGCAGATCCTACTCTCCTACACAACCCCCCAAACGTAGGGACATTAAACTAACCTTGCCCAGTTAAGTCTTCATGTTCTAAGTGGAAATACCTAGAGAGTCCATCTGCATTCGCATGGTTACTCCCAGGCCTATGTTCCACTGTAAAGTCCATCCCCTGTAGGGAAATGGACCACCTAAGCAGTTTGGGGTTTTCACCCTTCATTTGTTTTAGCCATAAGAGGGGCTTATGGTCTGTCTGAACCAGGAAGTGTGTACCAAACAAGTATGGCCTCAACTTCTTCAGAGCCCAGACCACAGCAAAGGCCTCCCTCTCTATGGCTGACCAACGTTTCTCTCTAGGGGTCAGCCTTCTGCTAATAAAAGCTACTGGCTGATCCTGACCTTCTTCATTCAATTGTGACAGTACAGCCCCTACCCCCAATTCAGATGCATCTGTTTGAACAATGAACTTCTTGGAGTAATCAGGACTCTGCAGAATTGGAGCAGTGCACATGGCCTGCTTGAGGTCATCAAATGCCTTTTGACAGCTAGCTGTCCACTGAACCTTTTTGGGCATTTTCTTAGAAGTTAAGTCATTCAAGGGTGTCACTATTGATCCATACCCCTTGACAAATCTCCTATAGTACCCAGTCAGGCCTAAGAAGGCTCTCACCTGAGTCTGGGTAGTGGGAGCAGTCCAGTCCATGATGGTCTGGATCTTGCTCTGCAAAGGTTGAACCTGGCCTCCACCCACAAGGTGGCCCAGGTACACAACCTGACTCTGCCCTATCTGGCACTTGGTGGCCTTGATAGTCAGGCCTGCCTTTTGCAGGGCCTGTAAAACATTCCTGAGGTGGACCAGGTGATCCTCCCAGGTGGAGCTAAAGACAGCAATATCATCTAGATAAGCTGCACTATAGGCCTCCAGTCCTGTGAGAACTGTGTTCACCAACCTCTGGAAAGTGGCAGGTGCATTTTTCAGACCAAAGGGCATTACCACAAATTGATAATGCCCACTAGGGGTTGAAAATGCTGTTTTGGGCTTTGCAGTATCATCTAGTCTGATCTGCCAGTAGCCAGCTGTTAGGTCAAATGTGCTGAGATACTTGGCAGAGGCCAAAGTATCTATGAGCTCATCTGCCCTGGGTATTGGATGGGCATCAGTCCTAGTGACTGCATTGAGGCCCCTGTAGTCTACACAAAACCTCATCTCTCTTTTCCCACCACTGGTGTGAGGTTTGGGTACTAGGACTACTGGACTAGCCCAAGGGCTATCTGAGGGCTCAATCACTCCCAATTCCAACATCTTCTGGACTTCAGTCCTGATACAGTCCCTGACATGGTCAGGTTGCCTATAAATCTTGTTTTTAATAGGCAGACTGTCCCCAGTGTCCACTTCATGAGTGCACCAGGTGGTCTGACTGGGTGTCAGTGAAAACATATGCCTAAACTGATTGAGGACTTGCCTGCAATCAGTTTGTTGCTGGGTAGTGAGGCTGCCTGCCAAGGCTACACCATCAACTGACCCATCGTCAGGGTTCTGTGAGAGCAGGTCAGGGAGTGGGTCACTCTCTTCCTCCTGCCCTTCATCAGTAGCCATGAGCAAGCCCATGTCTGCCCTGTCCACATATGGCTTAAGTCTGTTGACATGGAGAACCCTTTGGGGACTCCTGGGTGTTCCCAGGTCCACTAAGTAAGTGACCTCACCCTTCTGCTCAACAATAGTGTGGGGTCCACTCCATTTGTCTTGGAGAGCTGCTGGGGCCACTGGCTCCAACACCCACACCTTCTGTCCTGGCTGGTAAACAGTCAGAACAGCCTTTTGGTCATGCCAGGCCTTCTGAAGTTCCTGGCTAGCCTCAAGGTTTTTGGTTGCCTTTTTCATGTACTCAGCCATCCTGGAGCGGAGACCAAGTACATAGTCCACTATATCTTGCTTTGGGGGCTTGAGAGGTAACTCCCATCCTTCCTTCACCAAGCACAGTGGACCCCTCACAGGGTGGCCAAACAGAAGTTCAAAAGGGCTGTACCCAACCCCCTTCTGAGGCACCTCCCTATATGCGAATAAAAGGCAGGGCAAGAGTATGTCCCATCTACGCCTAAGCTTTTCTGGGAGCCCTTTAATCATGCCCTTCAAGGTTTTGTTGAATCTCTCAACTAAACCATTGCATTGTGGGTGATAGGGTGTGGTGAACTTATAAGTAACTCCACACTCCTTCCACATTGCCTTTAAGTACCCAGACATGAAGTTTGCACCCCTGTCTGATACCACCTCCTTAGGAAAGCCCACTCTTGAGAAAATTCCCAGGAGGGCCCTTGCCACCACAGGTGCTGTAGTGGTCCTAAGGGGTATAGCCTCTGGGTACCTGGTGGCATGATCCACTACCACCAGTATAAATCTGTGCCCAGATGCTGTTTGGGGATCCATGGGACCAACAATGTCAATCCCTACCCTCTCAAAGGGCACCCCCACCACAGGTAGTGGTATCAGGGGGCCTTTGTGGTGCCACCTGCTTTGCCACTGGCTTGGCAGGTTACACAGGAGCGACAAAACTCCTTACTGTCTTCAGACATGTGGGGCCAGTGAAAGTGAGGGACAATTCTGTCCCAAGTCTTGTTCTGGCCCAGGTGTCCTGCTAAGGGAATATCATGGGCTAGGGTCAATAGGAAGCCCCTGAACTTCAAAGGTATTACCAACCTCCTGGTAGCACCAGGCTTGGGGTCTCTACTCTCTGAGTACAGGAGTCCATCATCCCAATACACTGTATGGGGACCACTAGCTTTCCCAGCAGCCTCAGCAGCAGCTTGCTGTCTGAGGGGTTCAAGGGAGGGGCAGCTCTGCTGCTCCTGGCTCAGATCTGCCCTAGAAGGTCCCCCTGTCCCCAAGAACTCAACCTGGTCAGGTTCAAGTTCCTCTGGGACAGTTCCTTCTTCAGGGCTGAGATCATCCCCCTCAGGGGACTGATCTTCCTCCTGAGCCAAGGGGGAAGGCACTGCCTTAACCCTACTACTCCTCCTCTTGGAAGGCACTTGGTCCATTCTTCCAGAATCCAAGGCCTGTTCAGTTTTAGACAGTTTAGCTTGTGACCTGGTCACAGCAAACACATCTGCAGGGATCCCCAGCATTTCTGCATGGGTCCTGAGCTCCACTTCTGCCCAAGCAGAAGTCTCTAAGTCATTGCCAAGCAAGCATTCGACTGGTAGGTTTGCACTTACCACAACCTTCTTAAGGCCAGTTACCCCTCCCCAGGAGAAGTTAACAACTGCCAGAGTATGGTCTGTTCTGACATTGCTAGCATTGGTCACTTGGTACATCTCACCAAGCATAACTTGCCCAGGTAGCACAAGGTCTTGTGTCACCATTGTGACACTTGCCCCTGTGTCCCTAAATGCCAAAGCCTCTCGTCCATTGATTAAAGGCTGTTGTCTGTACTTGCCCAGATTACTGGGACTCATAGAGGAGGGCACATCCATGCCTCCATCACAGACTAACACAGCCTGAGTCAGTTCTCTAACTAGGTCAGAGCCCAACTCAGTTCCCAGGGTGAACCCTACTAAACCCTTTGCTGGAGCACTTCCACCAACTGTACTAGGGGGAACAGGTGCCTTAGGGGCATTGGTGGGTGCTGGACTGGAGTCTTTGGACTTGGTGCAATCACTGGTCCAGTGGGTCTTTTGCTTACAGACCTTGCACCATGGTTTTCTTTGGCCTTTACCCTTGGTAGACTGGGAATCCCCACCAGAAGAAGATTTTTGGGGGCCTGATGAAGACTTTTGATCTTTACCCTTCTCCCCACCCTTGTCAGAGTTCTTAGCATCTTGCTTCTTGGTTTCCCCACCTTGGTTCTGTACCTTCTGCTTCACCCTGGTTCTGACCCATTTGTCTGCCTTCTTTCCCAATTCTTGGGGAGAGGTCAGATCAGAGTCAACCAGGTACTGATGCAACAGCTGGTTTTGACAGTTATTAAGAATCTGCTCCCTCATTATCAGATTATACAATCCTGAGAAGTCACACACCTTACTGCCCATCAACCAGCCTTCCAGAGCCTTGGCAGAACAATCCACATAGTCTACCCAGTCTTGAGTCTGTGCTTTTTGGGTGTCTCTGAACTTCAACCTGTACTGTTCAGTGGTTAGGCCAAACCCATCAATAAGAGCACTCTTCAAGACCTTGTAATTGTCAGCATCCTCCTCTCTAACAGTGAGGAGCTTGTCTCTACCTTTGTCAGCAAAGGAGAGCCACAAGATTGCTGCCCACTGCTCCTGAGGGACCTTCTGTACTTTACAGGCCCTCTCTAAAGCAGTTATCCATTTGTGGATATCATCCCCACTCTGGTAGGGAGGGACAATCTTGCTCAGGTTCCTATGGTCATAGGACCTTTCCCTATCTCTAGGGACATGGCTGCCACCATGGGACTCTAGTCCCAACTTTCTTCTCTCTTTAAGGAGATCTAGGGATTCTCTATCTAAAGCCAGTTGCTTCTTCCTGATCTCCAGTTGAGTTTCCTCATACTGGACCAGTCTCTTTCTTCTCTCATGAGAGGATTCCCTCCTGTGAGAAGAAACAGAGCTCCCTATGGAGGTGCCAGAGTGGTTAGACTCCTGAGAAGGAGACCTAGACTTTCTGAGCACACTCATAATCCTTCCTGGGGGGACAAAGGTGTGGTTCTCCAGATCCTCATCTTCATCTTCCCCAGAAGGGATTGGGTTTTCCAGGTCAGGGTCATTGTCACCCTCCTGGTCAGTTTCAGAGGGGGGCTGGGGGTAGTAGTACCCCTGGCCCCTTCCTCATCTGCTGGCCCACCCTCTGCTCCTACCCCTTCAGTCTCTGAAGACTTACTAAGATCATAAGCCACCAACAACTCCTGGAGGTGTTGGGTGGTGGGACTTTGGCCTGTCCTTAATTTCCTCACGTTACACAAAGCTCTCAGTTCCAAGAATGGGAGTGTGTCATACTTGGAGGGGGAAGCTCCATGGCTTCCTGCAGGGCATCTCTGGATCCTGCTTTTAAAGACATTACTAGTGTGGTGTGGTGTATGCACTACCTACTCTAGTGTGGCCTACTAAACTCTCTTGAGTTGTAGAAAGGGTTGTGCTATCCCTTAACACACAACTCTAAGTTCAGTAGAACTTACTGATATTCTAAGCTTAAATTATATGTACCTTAGGTACCTTTAGTGGTTTTCAGTTGATCAATTCAATTGAGATTATCTGGTAAAACAATAGCAAGCTGGAATCCCACACGCTGCACACCAATGTGAGAAGTTGGCCTGGCATATGCTGTCCACTAATTATAGTGGGCACCGTGCACCAGTCCAAATCGACTCTTATGGTAGGTAGGTTAAAGACAACCTTATTGAAAGCTATCCTAGTGGTAGCTATGGAGAGCAGCCTTCAGGCTAAGTCTTGAAGGAATGTAAAGCAGCTTGTTTTACCAGTCTATAATCTCTTGAGTGACCAAATGAAAGAGCACCACACCAGGTATATATTCAAAATATATGTATTTATTACTAAACACACCCCTCTAGTCTCTTTATGAGGCTAGAGTTCGAAGTACATAGGTTATAAGATCTTAAATCACAGTAATAGCACAAATACACGTTTGGGCCCTAGGGGCGTACCAAACCATATACCAATAAAGTGGTATGCGAACCACGACTGAACTAGACACTAGGCCTAGAGCCTCTAGAAGTGCTTGGACCACAAGGAACCACCCAAGGTAGTGACACAGGGGACCCACGGGAGACGCGTGCAGTGTAAATACACAACCGCGATACGCCGTTAACTTCTATGGAGAAAGTCGGGATCGGGAAAATAGAGGAAAGGGACACTTAAAAGAGGACTAGGACAAAACCCTTTGAGATCTAGGACTTTGAAGAGTCTCTACCCACGGGAGCACCGGAGTACTCGTGTTACCTCACCCAGGGAAGCCGGGTGCATAGGTGCCTTTCGGGGTCGGGTTTCGTCGTCGGTTCTTATGGCGATCTGCTGCAAAGTGCTGCTGGCGACCAGGAGAAAAGTGTCCGGGTGGATCCAAGAGTGGATCGGAGTTCTGAAGAACCTGAAAGCAGAGGGGACAGAGTCTGGGTCACTAGCCAGTGACCAGGGAGGCGATGGACAGATGCCCACCGATGTCGAGTGCTTCAGGTTCGATGACGGTCGTCTTGACTCTTCAGCCATGAGGTCCGGGAGACGTTGTCGGCAACCAGGAGCAGGATTCGGGCTGTTGCTCGATGTCTGTCGAGTGCAGAGGTGTCGGCGACCAGATTGGACCCAACAAGCCTTGGCAACGGCAAGTCTTGAGTAAGATGTAGATCGTCGATGATGCAGACCAGCAAGGTCTGGGGGACTCACCCAGCGAGGGTAAGTGAGGGCAGGCCTGGAGCAACCAGACTGCCAAGTAAAGAAAAGATTGGCCTTCGTTAAGGGCTACTAGCCAACGGGCTAGCGACCGCGAAGGAGCCTCGTGACGCCGCACGTGGAGCTGGCTTACAGGACACTCGTGGAGTGGGGGCCAGTGATCTTCGGTGCAGGTGGTGCTGGAGGCTAGGGCTACTCGGAGCCCAAAGCACGACTTCTTGGGAGACCCAGAAGATGGTGCACTTGCAAATGTGCTTGGTGTCCAGGGGTCACGGTCTCAAGTCACCCACGATAGCCACGGGCCTCAGCTTTGCTGGGGACTCAGGGTAGCCTCGGGGAAGTCTGAGAATCCACCTCTGGTGATGCAATGACTTCGGCGTCCGACGGGAGCTTCAGTGATGCGAACCGGACAGATGCTTCTTTGGTGCCTGCCAAGCAGGGGAGTCACTCCTTGACCCCAAGGGAGATTCTTCAGTCCTCTAATCGTGAGTAGAGCGTCGAAGGTCCAGGATTCTGTTTCAGAGTTTCGTCCAGGTATATCTAAAGTCCTAGGGACTGGGTTCCTACCTTTATTCTAAAAATAGGGGATGGACTACTCTGTGGCCCCACCTATGGGTGGGTCAGGGCAAAGGGGTGGCTACACCCCTTTCCCTTTGTCCAGTTCGCGCCAAAGCAGGGGCTGCAAGCCCCTGATCCGGTTTGAACTGGGGTATGCACAGGGACACCAAATGTGCCCCCAGTGCAGGACTTCAAAGCACCCGAAAGTGCTCCCGCCCAGCCCCAATACACATTGTCCTGTCTGGGGAGGTGGTCACACCTCCCTGGGACAGGAAACCTATTGTCCAGGCCTCCCCTGCCGGAGTTTCGTCCAGCAGCAGGAGGCCAGACTCGTGTCTGTGGCAGCAGCATCCATTTTGTGATGCCAGGGCTCTGGAAAGAAGTTACCGGACTCGTCAGAGTTAACATGCCTTTCCCTCTAGAAGGGTGGAATGCTACCCCCGCCACCAGGATTGGCGGGGGGTAGTATTCCAAGATGTTTGACACCAAACACGACATGTTTAGGTGCAGCCATTCCATAGTTAGCATTTTACCGCGAGGATATAATGCGTTTAAGAGTATATGGTCAGGCTGCACTACAAACAGCATCAGAGATGGTCTCCGAATGCTGCAGAGGGGCCCTGCTCATGCAGGGGCACCCTCTCACATAGGAACCATGCACTCTGCCTTTAGGATTGATAAGGCCTGCCTTAGGAGTGACTTATAGGTTTATATGTGTGTATGCATTTAGTGATATAGGTAACCTATACCACAGCAAGGGGTGCATGCACCACCTTACCCAGGCTGCAGTAGCAGACCTGTGGTGTCAGTTTGGATGGCCTACCAGGGGTGGCATACTACATGCTGCAGCCCCTGGCAGGCCTCTGAGGTACCTATGCCCTTGGTACATAGTATACCATATACTAGGGACTTACAAGGGCACTCCAGATCCCAATCAGTGATGTGCCTAAGGCACATGGAGACCCTTTTAAAGAGGAAACAGCTAGGCTGGGGTTCTGAATAGCAGGGCCCCAGCCAGACTAATGTCGAAAACCAGTGAAGTATCAGCAAAAAGTGGGGGTACCCCTGTGAAGCAGATCCTACTCTCCTACAAAATACTAATGCCATGAGGCCAGAGTTTGGTGCCACACCATTGTATTTCATACTACTGTCATCAAGTGGCCTTATAGGCTAAGGTTATGTTGGGTAAAAGTGCATAGAGAATCCATCTGTGCCTGGGGCCTTATTATTTGAGCTCACTTGTAAAGCACAAATAACTTTTTCTGAGAAGAAGCTCAGTGATTTGGGGCATGTAATAATGGAATCATTTTGAATGGAGTGAGAACTGTACAAAGAGAAAGAAATAGTAACCCAGATAGATGTTGAGATATTTGCATCAATTTCTTTTTTATCATCCATAGACAATAAAAATATATTTACCATTCTCCAAAAAGCTCAAAGACTTTTAGTTAAAGAAGTCTCTGCCATTTTAGAGGGTTTCCTACAGCGAGGGATGATGTCATGTTTGACTCAGAGCAACATGTAGAGCCTTGCTGGCTACCCTGCCCAACTATTTTTGTGGGGCTATGTGCCTCCTACAAGGACAGACCGTTGGATTGCAGGTAACATTACCTATTAAATGCAAAAATGCAGAATCTCAATACCTTTCAAACAATCATTCAAACAAGACTCTGTTGAGACAAAGAGGGAAAAAGAAATCCTTTTGGGCACTGAAGTGGGGTTAATCTTTTTGCATTTTAAAAGTGAACCTTGATGGGCATTGTTTTTTTTACGAGAAAGAGCCAAACTTGTAAAATCAAGGAGAATAGTAAGCCAAATGTTAATATGAGGGGATTATGGTTGCTCCAGTTACTAAGAATTATCTCTCAATCCACAACCTACTGTAAAAGTTCACAAATAGTAAAGACCCAATTGATTGTGCTTCAAGCCTCTTTTGCTTCATAAACTGGAACAGAGGTTTCAGGACCAGCTTATTATTGACCAAATTAAATGCTGCAATAACTGATAGAGGTCAATCCCTTGGCAATCAATTTTTCCTTGTTCTAGAGCAGCGGTGTTCTCTTGAAAACATCTATTCTTCAAGCCTTTCTGGTGAAAGATTTCACATATTGGCAACTTAGAGAAATTTGGGTTTGGTCATTGATTAATTAGTGCAGTTATCGAATATGTTAGTTAAAAAGGCGAATATGTTTGCAAACTTTGGCAATTGTTCCCAAATTACATTTAAGCTCCAAGGTTTGTAAGTCCACACTACTGGTGTTGCTGTTAGAAACTTTGAGGGCTAGATAAACATCCAGCCAAATACTCACGTGGCCCTAGATCCTGTCTGACTGAGGTTACTGCTAGAACATAAAAGTTTACTACTTATTTGTAAGAAAGTGAACTGTTTATTGGGGTAGATGGATGTCCACCACAAGTAATAAAATTGTGATGCTGGCAGACAATTCTAAATATGGCAGGCGGAGGTCTCTCCTGATGGTGGGGGCATTGTCCTCCCAAATCCCAATAGAGTAGTCTCTGACCGCCATACTCTAAATCAGCATCTTGGTCTCTAAAATTGAAGTCGAAATCCGCCAGCAGGGCAAGTTAGGAGGCTGCATCTGAGGAGGTCTTCTTGAAGTGAGATAGCCACTGGACGAGGTCCCTGCTGATTCTGTTGGTTTTAGTGAGAACAGCTCCAAGCAGGCAAATGTAGATTTCGCTCTAGGGAAGTCCCCACATTGACTGAATACTTTTGGCATCTTTGTCCGATCACAATTTCTACGTTTGGACCTAGTCCCTTTTTTGGAACTCTGAATCCTTTAGCCAGGACAAGGTTTCAGGCTGTATCTGATGATGAGTTCCATGAGGCTAGATACCTTTTTGTCAATGGACTGCTGAAATGGATTTACTGCTACAAAAACCTCTAAGCAGGAGCAAACTGTTTCTTCAGTCCTGCCAAGTCACGCCTTGGGTGAATTGAATTGGGTAGTTGGGCATGATACTCCAGAGGTCTGGAAGTCCACAAATTTCCCAACTTTCAGAATTGTTAGGAGAAGTCCATTTAGACATGGCCAAGTATCCCAGGACATTAAGAACAACACTTGTGAGTCAATACTCACTCCAATCTGGATCTTGTGGCTTTGCTGCACTTGATGAAGGTCAGGGTGTCAGTACAGGGTGTGATCCAGTTGTTGAAGTTGTTGATGGATCCCAAAAGGCTGTTTGTGTGTTTGGGCTGGTTTGTGGAGAGAGCAGTGGTCCAGTCCTCCTCTAGGATGTTGTTCCAATTCCAGTAGGCAGGTCCAGCGGTTGTTGGTCTGTGGGAGTGTGGTCTGTGGGGATGCTGAATCTGATGAGTGCATGGTCTGTCGAGGTGATCGATGTGGGCTTGTTACCTGAAATGTTGTTGAAGGAGGTGAAGGTTGGATCCAGGAAGTGACCATCAGAGTGTGTAGGTTCTACAACACATTGGGTGAGGACACAGTTTCTGAGGTTTTCAAGTACAGTAGTTGAGCTCGGGTGGGCACAGTCTTCCAGGTCAAAATCTGGGTTGAAGGAGGATAAAGGCAATTGAGGGAGAGGGGCATGAAGAGTCAGTGAAGCTGCTGGCGAAGTTAGAAGTTCTGTAGACAAGGGTTCCACTTTGGGTGATATTGCCTGTGATGTGAAGTTTGAACGTGAGGTGTTCCATGTTGCTGGAGGATGTGTCTGTGTTGGTGGTGCAGCTGATGGTGTTCTTGAAGGTGACAACGACTTTATTTATTTATTTTATTTATTTGAAAGGTTTTATATAGCGCTGGCTAGACCCGTGGGCATCAAAGCGCTTTACAGGAGCAGACACAGTACAGGAAATAATAAACATTTGCTCTGGGTAAAGCATAAACAGTCAATTACAACACCACAATTGAGTTAGAAATAAAAAAGGAACGGGGAGAAGAAATTTACATGAGAGGGGGGGAATAGGGGTAAGACATGGACAGTCAATTAAAACACAGCAATTGGATTATAAATAAAGAGGGACGGGGAAGAGCAATTTACATGAGAGGAGGGAATAAGGTAAAGCAATTTTACAAAGGTAATAAAAAACACGCAGGTGGAGCTCAACCAGTTGAGTAAAGTGGGGAACCAAAGATCTGGGTGGAGTAACGTAAAAAAAAAAAAAGCACATCTTAGGAATATAGGTGGAGGAGAGCAAGTTAAAGGAGTAGAAGAGAGAAACGATGGAGAAGAGATCGAGGGAAGTGATGAGGGGGGATGGAGAGAGGACATGGGGAGGGAGTAGAATGGGTGACAGATCAAAGTTTGGAGGGTAGATGTGAAATGTGGGGAGATAGGAGAGAGCAAGGGGGAACACGAAGAATCATCAGTAAAGGGGATGTAGAGAAGTAGGTTCAAAGGAGGGTTTAAGGACCAAAGTATTTGTTGAGGAGGTGAGATTTAAGGTCTTTTTTAAAGCTGAGGTAGGAGGGGTTACAGCGCAAGTCCTTAGAGAGTGAGTTCCAGATGTTCGGGGCGTTCCCAGAGAAGGAGCGAGATTGGGTGGATTTCTTTTTGAACGGAGGGGGGACGAGGAGGAGAGCATTGGTGCTTCTCAACGGTCGGGAGCACCCTGCTTTGTTGAGTTTGTTAGTAAGGTATGAAGGGGTTTGCTGGTAAAGAGCTTTGTGCGTAATGCATGCAGTCTTGTAGAGGCATCTTCCTTCATTGGGTAGCCAATTGAGGGCTTTGAGGGTCAGAGAGATGTGGTCAAATCTTTTACACTCAGTGATGAGCCTAGCTGCCAAATGGAGCACAGCTCTAAGGGCGGGCTAAGTGTACTTTAGGGGTTCCGGTGAGGATAGCGTTACCATAGTCGAGTTTGGAGAGAACTAGAGATTGGACAACCCATTTGAAGTCATCTAAAGGAATGAAGGGTTTGATTTTCTTGAGGTGACGGAGAGTGAAAAGAGCTCCTTTAGCCGAGTTTTTTATATGGTCATAGAGAGTAAGGTTTTTATCAAGAGTGAAACCAAGTGATTTTGCCGAGTTGGATAAGGAGAGCGAGCAATTGAGGGCATTAAGGTCCGAGATCCAGCTTTGGATGGGGAGTCAGTTGTTTTTTGGAGAAAAGAGAATAATTTCTGTTTTTTTAGGGTTCAGTTTGAGGTGGTTAGAGAAGAACCAGGCTTGGATCTTACTAAGGGTGTTGTTGAGATGAAGTATCTCTGAGTGGGATCTAATCTTGTAGTAGAGTTGGGTATCATCGGCATAAAGGTGGTAATTGATTCCAGATTTTTTCAGAAGGAGGGTAAGGGGTTCCATAAAGAGGTTAAAGAGGGAGGGGGAGAGAATAGAGCCCTGGGGGACGCCCAGGGAGACAGGTGTAGGATTGGAGAGGCAATCTTTGATTTTGATTTGCTGCGTTCTATGTTGAAGGAAAGAAGTGAACCATTTGAGGACCTGACCATTAAGGCCGAAGCGAGCTTTAAGTGAATTCAGTAAAGAAGAATGGTTCACAGTGTCAAAGGCTGCAAAGAGGTCAAGGAGTATAAGAAGGCAGGTCTCACCATTGTCGAGGGAACCTTGAATGTCATCTACAATGTTTAGCATAGCGGTTTCTGTACTGCAGCCTTTTCTGAAGCCAAATTGAAGGGAGTCAAGTAAATTGAAATTACCAATGTGTTTGTCCAATTGGAGCAATGCACATTTTTCAAGGGCTTTAGATAGAAGTGGGAGGTTAGAAATAGGACGGAGATTGTTGAGATCGTTAGGGTCAGCAGTGAGGTTTTTCAGAATGGGTGTGATTTGACCGAGTTGAAGGGAGTCGGGTACACAACCAGTGGCAAGGGAGAAGTTGATGATATTAGTCCAAACAGGGGCAATGATGTGGTTAAGCTCGTGAACAAGGTTGGAAGGGAGAGGATCTTTAGTATGCGAGGTTGGTTTTAGTTTAAAAATGATATTAAACACTTCAAGCTCAGACATAGGGTCAAAATTATGCCAGGAGGCATTGTTTTTCAGAGGTAAGTTGGAAGGGTTGTCATCGGGAGAATTTGTGGTGGGTAGGAAAGTGGGAGGAATAAGTGGTTGAGTAGGAGTTAGTGAGGGGAAAGTGGGAGGAATAAGTGGTTGAGGAGGAGTTAGTGAGGGGAGCGTGTCATTGGTAACGTTAAGGGCATCTGGGGGGTTGGTCGGGACAAGAGGTAGATGGAAGGACTGGTCAATTTTGACGATTTTGTCCGAGAGGAAGTTAGCAATTTCCTCACATCTCTCATTTGAGGCCAACAACTCAGGAGGGGTAGATGACGTTTGTTTTCTAGCAATGTTGAACAGTTCTCTGGGCCTATTTTTCATACGCTCAAGTTGAGCCCGAAAAAAGGTAGCCTATTCAGTGAAAATGTGTTTCTTATAGGTTGATCTAGCTGATCTGAGGAGGGCAAGATGAGAGGGAGAGGGGTGTTGTTTCCATGTTCTTTCCGCCAGTCTAAGTTGTCGTCTTTCGTGGTTAAGTTCCGGATTGAACCAAGATTTGGAATTAATTTTTCTTTGTTGCTTCAGTTTAAGGGGGGCAATTTGATCCAGGACGTCGCTAATGGTCTTATTAAAGTGTTCAGTGAGTTCGTTGGCATTATGGGAGAGAGGAGGGGGATGAAGTTGTGCTTGGAGTTTAGCTTCAAGTACACCAGGGGGGATTTGTTTGAGATTTCTGGTCCACTTCAAGTGTTTATAGTAGGGGGTATTGGGGCATTGGAGGCAATCTTAAAGAGGATGAAGTGATGATCTGACCAGTCGGTGGGGATGATGTTAGAAAGGGATGTCAGGTCTGAGTTGGAAATGATGGCATCCAGTGTGGCCCCTTTGATGTGGGTTGGCTTGTGACATAGTTGCTTCAGGTCATTGATCTCTAGAAGGTTGGTGAGGCGACAGACAGTGGGATCCTCGAGATTGCTCCAGTGGATGTTGAAGTCTCCTAGGAAAAGATTTTTTGAGTCAGAAAGGGAGGCGTGTGAGAGAAGGTCGGATAATTCATCCGCAAAGAGAAGAGGATCGCCAGGAGGGTGGTAGATGTTGTGTAGTCTAATCGGGAGGGAGCCCTGAATGGTGAGTTCAGTGCCAAGGTATTCAAAAGTTGAATGATCAGAGTTTTTTAAGGTGGTGAGATGGAGTTCAATTTTGTAGATAATAGCTAGTCCACCCCCTATTCTGTTGGATCTGTCTTTCCTGATGATGGAGTAGCTAGGGGGGGATCAGTATGCCCATAATTACTCGGATGTTGGAGTAAGGGCGAGGGTGGTCAGTTATTAGGGGTTTAGGAAGGTAGGAGTGGAGTAGGTTTATTAGGTCAGTAGAGGAGAGGTAATTAACTGCACGGATTGGTCTGTGAGCTCGATTACAGAGGGGATAGTGCGCCATCGGATGTGGTGGGAAATGTTGTGGGAGGAAGGGCAAAATAAATCGGTAGGGTTGGGGTAGGTCCAGGAGATGAGGGCATGGTAGTTCTCCCTGACATGTGAAAGTTCAGTCGTCATGACTGAAAGTTTACAGTCTATGTTGGTTAGTGTCTGAGCTATAAGATAAAGGGGGAGTCCGAGGAGAAGAGGGGGATGAGGAGGGGTCAGTGTTGACAGAGGAAGGTAGTCTGATGAGCGGAGGGGGGGTGAGGTAGGAGGCGGGAGTAGGAACAGTATTTTGGTTGTTCAACACGGGATTTTGAGTGGAGAAGGGCGGCTCAGTTTTAGTATCAAGGAATGTGACAGGAGAGGATAGGAGAGGGTGAGGGATGCAGGGCTCAATCTCTTCGGGATGAGTGGGGAGGATGCTATTGAACAAGGTAGTTTGCGTACAGAAGGGCGGTACAGTCTTAGAATCAGGAGAAGTAATGGGAGAGGAACAGAGAGAGTGGGGGATACCGGGAACAATCACTTCAGGTTGAGTGGGGAGGATGCTATTAGGAAAAGGAGAGTTAGGCGTAGGGGAGAGTAAAGAAGGATAGTCCCGGGGCGGGGGCCGTAAAGTCGAAATAGGGTTAGAGGAGGAGAAAGGGAGGGGGGTGGGGGTGAGAGGGTAGGTAGAGAGAGTAAGAAATGGAGCATGAGAACTGGAGGACGGGACAGGGGGGTTCCAAGGGGAGGAAAGTGAGTTGGTGGAGATTTCGCGGGAGGTTCCGGGGGTGAGGAGGGGTCGGAGGGGGGACTGACGCTAGCGATGTAAGGAGTAGGAGGAGGAGAAGAAGGATTGGATAAAGGGGAGAGGACCGGTGGGGACTCGGGAAGGTACCCGAGAGTAGGGGAGGAGTTGGGGGAAGAGTCAGGGTAGAGGGTAGGGGTAGAGTGGAAGAAATCGAGGTTTTGAGAAGGGGAGACAGCCTGTGTTAAGGTGGGAGTGTGGGTGGAGGATCTGGCGCGAGGCATTGAGGTCACTTCAGCGACAGCAGTGGTGGTTGAGACGTGTGTAGTAGGGAAAGTCAGTATCGGGGGGAAGATAAGTGGGTGTCGAGGAGTTGGATTGGGGAGGGGTTCAGAGCTGGGTGGGATAACTGGTAGGATAGGGAACCAAAGTGGTTTTCAAAAATGTTGAGGTGGAATTCAGGGGCTTGAATAAGAATGTTACCAGTTTTGAAAATGGAAATGTCAATTGCACCAAGAAAGGTAGGGGATGGGGTGGTAGATAATTTGAGTCCATAGGGGATTTTGATTGATTTAGAGATTGTAAGGTGGTGAAGGAAAGTGTTTTTCCATTTAGAGGGGCGCTTAGTGTAGAAAATAAAATTTGTTTTCATAGGAGAGGAGAGGCTTTGGTAGGTATCAACAATTAGAGTTTCGGGGTGGCAAATCAAAAGTTTATGTTTAAAAGATTTTCTGGCGCTTTTGGAGAGATTAGGCGGGTATAAGATGTTCCAAGAGTTGGGGCCATGTTTGGAGAGAGCAGGATCAGGGGGAGAGGGGAAGGGAATGGGGGGGCACATGTTCGGTCGTAAGATGGGGCTGTGGGGGAAAGGAAGAAGGGAGTAGGGATGGAGATTTTAGTGTGATTCAGCAGTAAAAAGAGGAAATAAAACAATAGAGCTTAGAAGGTCCGGGTGAGCGGCAATTGAGAACTATGCAGCAAATCCAATTCAACCAGGAGGTGGCCAACTCTGAGGTCTCAGTGGGCAGTAGCCAGACTATGTTAGACAACTTAGAGTGCTCAGCAGCACACAGAGAGTTAAGTAGTGGTGTTTACAGAGTTCAGGGAGGTCAGCATTAGTGATCTTTAGTGAGGATCCTCCAGGCTTGGATAGAATGGTTGTGGAGATGTCAGGGGTTGATGCATGGTTCAGCTAGATATCCACGAGGAACATTAGGCATGTGGCGTGGTTGTGTAGCACTGAGGCCACCATTAAATAGGTCCTGCGAGGAGAGCAAAGGGCAGTGGGTAGAACGAGGCGGACCACAGGAGAATGTGGGAGGAGGGAAAACATGTAAGAGCACACAGGGAGAAGAAAGAGAGCAAAGGAAGGACCTAAGTGTAAAGTGGTGAAAAAAGCTGCAGAAATGGGTGAAAGTGAAAAGCATGGAAAGACATTCTCAACTGCCCAATGTCCAGAAATAACAGAATATCGACACTTGTTTTAGAAAAATTGATCAGGTTAGGTGCTAATAATATTTTTGTAGAAAATGTTCTTTGTGAGTGTTGATTCAAGTATGTTTTTGAAGACTTGAGTTTGGCCTCTCAGACCACCGTAGAGTAGGGGCCGGTGCCTTCATCAACCTGTGCAACAAACTTCGCAACTTGAGGGAAGGAAGTCTGGAGGCTAGGCTGTGGCAAGAAATATCGTCAACCCAAGCGGGTCAAAGACACCGACGCTATCTAGAACAATCACTGCAAATACTTGACATAAACGATCACTGGGGAATCAATCCACCCCAGCAGGTTCTAAAAACATGCATCAAAAAAAAGTCAGACTCTGGTCTTTTCACTCAGACAGGGCACAACTGGCAAACAGAAAACATGCATGGACGGTCCTGTCGGGGTATAAGCCCGGAGTAGAGGCATCATATTTCTCAAGTACCTATGGAAAAAAACATTCCTGGCACTGAAGCTGGGTGAATGGCCCTTCTTGCACCACCTACCAAGTTGGTGCCGTTCAAGTGACAATATCGTGTGCAGGGGGTGTGGGTGCATCTCGGAGTCGATTGAGCACGTGGTATGTGTCTGCGCTACCTTACTGAACAATAGAAGGATACTGTTGCTGGCGAATGGAATAAACTTGGTGTCCGATCCTGCCGTCAGGCCATCATAGCAGCCTTGAACCTGGAAAACACAATGCCTAACATCAGATTCACAAGTTTGTCTCAAGAGTCAATAACATTTTAAGCAGCAGGAGTGCCAGTAACCCCACTACTTGTCTCTTACCTCTGGGGTCACTCGAGAATATGCAGGATGCCGGACTCTAAGGGACAAGTGCTAAGTCTGCCTTCCTTTCCTCTGTTTCTTTTTAAGTGCTCTTAATGAGATTGCACACCTTTTTAGATAAAGCAAGTTGTCGAAAAATCATGTAAACTTAACCTGCGATTTCACGTTTCAATGAAACTTAGAAATATCACAGTATTTTAACTTTTGTATCAATGGTTTACTCTTTTATCTCTCTTTTTATATATCTACTATAAAGTGCTTCTCTAATTCTAATGATTTTAAATAATCAAACAATAAAGTCTTCCACAAGTATGTTTTTGTGTTTATAGTAATAGTACATAATAACTGCTATGTCTCATCATTAGTTTGAATGAAAGTCCTATTAAATCACTGACACTCACGCTCCAATGACAAATATTTGTTTTACTCAAGCAGTGCTTTACGCAGAGTGAAATGCAGCAATCACAAGTCATGTGCCAGGATAAATTAAGTCATTTCCAAAAACTGTGGTTGCTGGAAGATATAACGCCCATCATTACGCCTATTATAGACAACAATCTATCAGAAATAAACCACACATATACTGAGACCTCCTGCTAGAATGTGCCAAAATTATGCAATCATTTGTTGAGATACATTCAATATATATATATACCAAAGTTTCCATAAAAAAGCATTTTTAGTTTTCCAATAACTTTGGTGCAGCTGGACGAATCTTCACAAAAGTTTCACAAAATGTCCCCTTTTTTGTTCAACTGCTATATTGAAAGGTTCGGGGTGATCCGTCCGGCGGGGGCCGAGAAAAAAGGGGGGTCCCAAAACACATTTTCCCAATTTTATGTCTATGGGGATTTTCCACTTTTTAACACGACTACAGCCCGAACCGCTGAACGGAATCACACCAAATTTGGCAGAAAGCTATATGTTGGCCCTGAAAGCGTGTTTTTGTGATTTGGTATGAATCTGTTCAGCAGTTTCAGAGATATTTAAGTTTAAAAAATATAGATATCTGGAGCCCAAAATCGTACTGAAATCCTACTGAAATTTGATTGGCTGCCACCACTTCAACCAGGAAGTGTTGGCAACCATCTTGGGACTTGGCTTGAATCTGAGCCCCACAAAAAATGTAAAAAAAGAAAAGAAAACGGCGAAGGGTAGAAATACCTTGACCCCCTAGGCCTCTTTGTGGGGGTGTGTTCCACAGGCCCCCCCTCCCAGGGCCACCAAAAAAAAACATTTGTTTTCATATTTTTGGTGGGATCCACGGATCCTGCTGAAATTTTAAAAAAAAACGAAGCGCGGGCTCCAGCGCTTTGTTTCTAATCGGCCCCTGGGTGGGCCAGGTCCCAGGGGCATTGTAATAAAGCCCTCCCTCCTGGAGCTCATTGATGCCCATCACCTCCCTGGGGCTTATTTAACAATGGGGTCCACCCCCTCCCCGGGGCTTTAAGTTTAAAGAATGCGGGGGGTGCTTTGCCCCCCCCACACCCCCAAGGGCCACCACCTCCCCGGGCTTCAATTTTAAGTAATGCGGGGGCCGCATAGACCACCTGCTCCCCAGAGTGAAATTGAAGAAGGGAGGGGGGCCACAATCCTGGAGCCGTACAGGGGACCGCCACCCCCAGGACCGGCTCCTGCAATGTTCCGGGGTGCCTACCCAGGAACATTGCAGTTTGCTGTGGCTTGGAGGGAGCTTCTTGCCAAGCCACAGCAAACGCTCCACTTTCAGGAAGCAAGAGCTCACAAATGCTCTCGCTTGATGAAACAGAGCATTTGTCTATTTCCCCGCCTGCTGTCAAGTGACAGGGAAGCAGATAAATTGTTTTGAGATCGAGGAAGCTGCATGTTTAGCAGCTCCCTGGGTCTCAAAGCATGCCAGTTACTTCAGGAGGCGGGGAGCCGGCAGTGACCGCGAGGGCCTCGAGGCTCCCCCTGCGGTCCCCAAAGGAGAGACCATGCCCCGGGGAATGGGGTCCCCAGGGCCGAATATGGCCCGAGGAGGGGGTTGCGTGACTCCCCTCTTTTTAAAATATTTAAATAAAGGCCGGGCCCTGGACGAAGGGTTCCCCGGGGCCGAAATCAGCACGGGAGCGGGGCCATGGGGTCCCCCTCCCTGTAAATTGTTTTTTTTATGAAGGCCAGGTCCCGGGGACGGGGGGCCCGAGGCTGAAATTGGCCCAGGGAGCGGGACCACGTGGTTCCCCTCCACGTACAAAAAAGGACTGGCCCTGGGGATTAGCTCCCCGAGGTCCAAATCTGACCAGGGAAGGGGGGCCACGCCGCCCACTCCCCGATTAAATAAATTAATATTAAAAAAGGCCTGGCAAGTCGCTGGAGGTCTAGCCCCCTTTCTCCACCACTCTGCAAACGTGCCTCCTGGTGCACTTCTGGTTGAGGGATGAAGTTCTCTTGGCTGCTGAGGCTTCTTGGGGGCCAACAAGCCCCCGTTACCTTCAGTAAGTCCAAAACAGTGGAATTGCTGAGAGTTCTTTCGAGGCCATGCCCCCTTTTTCCACCACTCTGCAAATGCACCTCCTGGTGCACTACTGGTCGGTTGATGAAGTCCCCTTAGATGCCGAGGGTCCTTGGGCACCAGAAAGCCCTCCTGTTACCTCCAGTAAGTCCCACACAGCGGAATTGCTGAGAGGTCTTTGAAGGCCACGCCCCCTTTCTCCACCACTCCGCAAGCACGCTCCCTGGCGCACTGCTGGTTGAGGGATGAAGTCCTCTTGGATGCTGAGGGTTCTTGCGGGCCCAAAAGCCCTCCAGTTACCTCCAGTAAGTCCGACACAGCAGCTTGTCAGAGGGCTTGCCCCCTTTCTCCACCACCCTGCAAACATGACTACCAGTTAAAAAAAAACTAGAAATTCACTTAAAAATATAAAGGTTAAAGGGACTTTATAGTTAGGAAATAGAATTTTAAAAACCTTAGAAATTCACTTAAAAAACCAAAGGTTACAGGGTCGTTATAGTTAGGAATTAGAATTAAAAAAACCTTAGCAATTTACTGAAAAACCAAAGGTTAAAGGGACATTATAGTTAGGCTCAGATTTTACTCATACAAAATTAATGAAATTCAGCAGTTATAGTTACCTGAGCTAACTATAACTTACGCCCGCAATGCACTGCTTATGACCTCACATATTACATCACTCATGACATGGTCAGTGACATCACTGATAGCATTACTGATGACATCATCAACAGAACGCTCACACACCCACTCGCACAGCCACACACTCAGCCATACAGCTATTCGCACACCCACTTATTCACCTACATAGTCACTCACACATCCACTCACTCACCCATGCAGCCTCTCAACACATCCACTCACTCACCCATACAAGCACTCACACACTAACTCATATACCCACACAATCACTTACATACCCATTCACACATCCATACAAGCACTCATACATCCGCTCACTCGCCCAACAGCCATTTACACAGACACTCACGCTCCAATACAGCAACTCACACACTGACTCACTTAATCAAACACCCATTCAAACAGTCACTCACTCACCCAAACAGTTACTTACACAGAAAGTCACTCACTCATACAGCCATTCAGACCCACTATCTCACCCATACAGTCACTATATACCCAGTTACCCATACATAGAACCACTCACACCTCCATACACCCACTGACACACCCACTCACTCACCAATACAGTCACTCACACACAATCTCACTCACCCACACAATTATTCACACACCCATTTATACACCCATACAGCAACTCACACACCCATATACACAAGGATACATACAGCCACACATCCACTCACATAATATATGTTATAAATAGTATCACTCAATAGTAGTGCACCTAGTATACTAATTTAACTTTGGTAGTGGGTTAGTATATATGTTTAACACCCATAATCTCTTTAAAAAACGTACTCTCATTTGATGAGGTTATCAGTGATGTCATTTGAGATGTTATGAGTGATGTAATCAGTGAAGTCACAGACCATGTCATGAGTGATGTAATATGTGACGTCATAAGCAGTGCATGGGGGGAGTAAGTTATAGTTAGCTCAGGTAACTATAACTGCTGAATTTCATTGGTTTTGTATGAGTGAAATCTGGGCCTAACTATAATGTCCCCGTAACTTTTGATTTTCCCAGTGAATATATATATATATATATATTCACTGAAAAAACCATAGGTTTTAGGGACAGTTATAGTTACTTGGACATTGCACTCGTACAAAACCCGTGAAATTCCCTGTTATAGTTAGTTCAGCTAACTATAACTCGCGCCCCGCAATGCACTGCTGATGACGTCACATATTACATCACTCATGACATGGTCAGTGACATCACTGATGACATCACTGATGACATCTCAAATGACATCACTGATGACATCACTGATGACATCACTGATGACATCATCCAGTGACTGTGTGTTTCTGTAAAGTTTAAATATGTTTAATATATATAGGGAAAGGGGTATTGAAGAATGAGTGGGTGTATAAGTGTCTGAATGGATGATTTAGTACGTGAGTGACTGACTCTACAAGTGAGTGATTAAACGTATCTTACTGAATGCATGGGTTAGTGACTAAACTGTGTGAATGTCTGTATCCGTCTGCTTGTTGGTGTGTAAGTGGATGCATGGATTTGCGAATAGCTACATGAGTGTCTATATGGGTTATTGATTGGTTCTCTGAGTATCTGTATGGCTGCCTGAGTGTTTGTGTGGGTGGGGTGTGTGTGACTCTATACATAGATGTGTGAGTGGGTGATTCACTGGGTGCATGATTTCAAGAGTGCATCTGTGATGGACTGCTTGGGTGGGTGAGTGTGTGTATGGGTGTGTTAGTGAGTGAATGTATATCTCAGTGGTACATGTGCGAGTAACTACATATGTAAAAGGCAGTATATATGTGTGTTAGAGTATTTAAATGGCTATAAGTGAGAGTGTGTTATTGTGAGAGTGGCTGTATGGATGCGTGTGTGCTTGTATCAGTTATTGTATAAGAGCGTAAGAATGTGCTAGTATTTGTATGAGTAAGTGAGCTGGTGTGTGTATAACTGTATAGGTGAGTAAATGGGTGTGTGATTAATTTTTTGCATGACTGACTAGGTGTGTGAGTACCTCTATGGATGAGTGGCGGTGTGTGACTGTTTATATAGGTGTATGAGTGCATATGATAGTCCTGTACTGAGTGACTGTAAGTATGAGTGACTGTACAGGTGAGTGAGTGGATGTGTGTGTAGACCTAAGAATCAGTGAGTGGGTAAGTAGTTTTTGGTGTTGGAGTGTCTATGGTTTTGAGAATGGCAGTCTGTAATTTAGAGTGGGTGTATCAAAAGTTATATTAGGGTGTGAGAAGATGCATGAAATTATCACATGGATGATGTCATCAGTGATGTCATTTGAGATGTCATCAGTGATGTCATCAGTGATGTCACTGACCATGTCATGAGTGATGTAATATGTGACGTCATCAGCAGTGCATTGCGGGGGCGCGAGTTATAGTTAGCTGAACTAACTATAACAGGGGAATTTCACGGGTTTTGTACGAGTGCAATGTCCAACTAACTATAACTGTCCCTAAAACCTATGGTTTTTTCAGTGAATTTCAAAGGTTTTTTAAATGCTAATTTCTAACTATAACGTGTCTGAAACCTATGGTTTTTTCAGTGAATTTCAAAGGTTTTTAAATGCTAATTTCTAACTATAACGTGCCTGAAACCTTATGGTTTTTTCAGTGAATTTCAAAGGTTTTTTAAATGCTAATTTCTAACTATAACGTGCCTGAAAACTATGATTTTTTAAGTGAATTTCAAAGGTTTTTTAAATGCTAGTTTCTAACTATGCCAACAGAGGTAGGACATGTGAAGAAAGAAGAAAAAACGCACAGAAAGAAGCAAAAGATGTGCAGAAAGAACCAACAGAGGAGCAGAAAGAGGCCTTGTTGCAAAATCATCCTGTGCCCACAACTTTTCAGACGGGTACTGGTGGTAACTGACTCTGACTAACCAGAGCCAGTGCACGTTTGCACAGTGGTGAAGGGAGGGGGCCTGAGGTGACATGTGTGCAAACGCGCCCCGTGGCGCGTTTTAAGTTGCGGGATTAAGTCCCCTTGAATCCTGAGGGTCCCTGGGGTCCAACTAGCCCCCAGGTACCTACAGTTAGGACCACAGAGCTGAGTTGCAGAGAGGCGTTCCGAGGCCACGCACCTTTTTCACCTCTCTGCAACGCACCTCTGTTGTGCTTACTGAAGGAACCTGGTGGGCTAGTTGGCCCCCAGGATTCAAAGGGAATTAACTCCCCAACTTAAAACGCACCACAGGGCGTGTTTGCGCACATGTCACCTGAGGCCCCGCCCCTCCCTTCACCACTGTGCATACGCGCCCCGTGGCGCGTTTTAAGTTGGGGGATTAGGTCACCTTGAATCCTGAGAGTCCCTGGGGCCCAACCAGCCCACCAGGTACTTCCAGTAAGCACCACAGGCCTGCGTTGCAACGCCTGTAACAAATTGTGCAGTTGTGTTTAGGTAGTGAAGAGGGTCGTGCTGGGGGTAGTGTTTTAGGGTTTAGGGTAGTGCAGTGGTGTTTGTGTAGTGTAGGGGGTCATGCTGGGGGTAGGTTTAGGGTAGTGCAGTGGTGTTTGGGTAGTGTAGGGAGTCGTGCTGGGGGAGTGTTTTAGGGTTTAGGGTAGTACAGTGGTGTTTGGGTAGTGTAGGGGGTCGTGCTGGGGTTAGTGTTTTAGGGTTTTAGGGTTTAGGGTAGTGCAGTGGTGTTTGGGTAGTGTAGGGGATACTGCTGGGGGTAGTGTTTTAGGGTTTAGGGTAGTGCAATGGTGTTTGGGTAGTGTAGGGGTACTGCTGGGGGTAGTGTTTTAGGGTTTAGGGTAGTGCAGTGGTGTTTGGGTAGCGTAGGGGGTACTGCTGGGGGTAGTGTTTTAGGTTTAGGGTAGTGCAGTGGTGTTTGGGTAGTGTAGGGGTTCGTGCTGGGGGTAGTGTTTTATGGTTTAGGGTAGTGCAGTGGTGTTTGGGTAGTGTAGGGGTTCGTGCTGGGGGTAGTTTTTTAGGGTTTAGGGTAGTGCAGTGGTGTTTGTGTAGTGTAGGAGGTCGTATTTTAGGGTTTAGGGTAGTGCAGTGGTCTTTGGGTAGCGTAGGGAGTCGTGCGGGGGTATTGTTTTAGAGTTTAGGGTAGTGCAGTGGTCTTTGGGTAGTGTAGGGGGTTGTGCGGGGGTAGTGTTTTAGGGATTAGGGTAGTGCATTGGTATTTGGGTAGTGTAGGGGGTCATGCGGGGGGTAGTGTTTTAGGGTTTAGGGCAGTGCAGTGGTGTTTAGGTAGTGTAGGGGGTTGTGCTGGGGGAGTGTTTTAGGGTTTAGGGCAGTGCAGTGGTGTTCGGGTAGTGTAGGGGGTCGTGCTGGGGGAGTGTTTTAGGGTTTAGGGCAGTGCAGTCGTGTTCGGGTAGTGTAGGGGGTCGTGCTGGGGGAGTATTTTAGGGTTTAGGGTAGGGCAGTGGTGTTCGGGTAGTGTAGGGGGTCTTGCTGGGGGTGGTGTTTCAGGATTTAGGGCAGTGCAGTGGTGTTCGGGCAGTGTAGGGGGTCGTGCAGGGGGTGGTGTTCTAGGGTTTAGGGCAGTGCAGTGGTGTTCGGGCAGTGTAGGGGGTCTTGCTGGGGGTGGTGTTTCAGGATTTAGGGCAGTGCAGTGGTGTTCGGGCAGTGTAGGGGGTCGTGCAGGGGGTGGTGTTTCAGGGTTTAGGGCAGTGCAGTGGTGTTCGGGCAGTGTAGGGGGTCGTGCAGGGGTGGTGTTTCAGGGTTTAGGGCAGTGGTGTTCGGGCAGTGTAGGGGGTCATGCTGGGGGTGGTGTTTCAGGGTTTGGGGCAGTGCAGTGGTGTTCGAGCAGTAAAGGGGGTCATGCTGGGGGTGGTGTTTCAGGATTTAGGGCAGTGCAGTGGTGTTCGGGCAGTGTAGGGGGCGGTGCAGGGGGTGGTGTTTCAGGGTTTAGGGCAGTGCAGTGGTGTTCGGGCAGTGTAGGGGGTGGTGCAGGGGGTGGTGTTTCAGGGTTTAGGGCAGTGCAGTGGTGTTCGGGCAGTGTAGGGGGTCGTGCAGGGGGTGGTGTTTCAGGGTTTAGGGCAGTGCAGTGGTGTTCGGGCAGTGTAGGGGGCGGTGCAGGGGGTGGTGTTTAAGGGTTTAGGGCAGTACAGTGGTGTTCGGGCATTGTAGGGGTGGTGCTGGGGCTGGTGTTTCAGGGTTTAGGGCAGTGCAGTGGTGTTCGGGCAGTGTAGGGGGTCGTGCTGGGGCTGGTGTTTCAGGGTTTAGGGCAGTGCAGTGGTGTTCGGGCAGTGTAGGGGGTCGTGCTGGGGCTGGTGTTTCAGGGTTTAGGGCAGTGCAGTGGTGTTCGGGCAGTGTAGGGGGTCTTGCTGGGGGTGGTGTTTCAGGGTTTAGAGTAGTGGTGTTCGGGCAGTGTAGGGGGTCTTGCTGGGGGTGATGTTTCAGGGTTTAGGGCAGTGCAGTGGTGTTCGGGCAGTGTAGGGGGTCTTGCTGGGGGTAGTATGTCAGGGTTTAGGGCGGTGCAGTGGTGTTCGTGCAGTGTAGGGGGTCGTGCTGGGGGTGGTGTTTCAGGGTTTAGGGCAGTGTAGTAGTGTTCGGGCAGTGTAGGGGGTCATGCAGGGGGTGGTGTTTCAGGATTTAGGGCAGTGCAGTGGTGTTCTGGCAGTGTAGGGGGTCATGCTGGGGGTGGGGTTTCAGGGTTTAGGGCATACAGTGGTGTTCGGGCAGTGTAGGGGGTCGTGCTGGGGCTGGTGTTTCAGGGTTTAGGGCAGTGGTGTTCGGGCAGTGTAGGGGGTCTTGCTGGGGGTGGTGTTTCAGGGTTTAGGGCAGTGGTGTTCGGGCAGTGTAGGGGCCTTGCTGGGGGTGATGTTTCAGGGTTTAGGGCAGTGCAGTGGTGTTCGGGCAGTGTAGGGGGTCTTGCTGGGGGTAGTGTTTCAGGGTTTAGGGCAGTGCAGTGGTGTTCGTGCAGTATAGGGGGTTGTGCTGGGGATGGTGTTTCTGGGTTTAGGGCAGTGCAGTAGTGTTCGAGCAGTGTAGGGGGTTGTGCAGGGGGTGGTGTTTCAGGGTTTAGTGCAGTGGTGTTCGGGCAGTGTAGGGGGTCGCGCTGGGGGTGGTGTTTCAGGGTTTTGGGCAGTGCAGTGGTGTTCGGGCAGTGTAGGGGGTCATGCACGGGGTGGTGTTTCAGGGTTTAGGGCAGTGCAGTGGTGTTCGGGCAGTGTAGGGTGTTGTGCTGGGGCTGGTGTTTCAGGGTTCAGGGCAGTGCAGTGGTGTTCAGGCAGTGTAGGGGGTCGTGCTGAGGCTGGTGTTTCACGGTTTAGGGCAGTGCAGTGGTGTTCGGGCAGTGTAGGGGGTCGTGCTGGGGCTGGTGTTTCAGGGTTTAGGGCAGTGCAGTGGTGTTCGGGCAGTGTAGGCGGTCGTGCTGGGGCTGGTGTTTCAGGGTTTAGGGCAGTGCAGTAGTGTTCGGGCAGTGTAGGGGGTCATGCTGGGGCTGGTGTTTCAGGGTTTAGGGCAGTGCAGTGGTGCTCGGGCAGTGTAGGGGGTCGTGCTGGGGGTGATGTTTCAGGGTTTAGGGTAGTGCAGTGGTGTTCGGGCAGTGTAGGGGGTCGTGCAGGGGCTGGTGTTTCAAGGTTTAGGGCAGTGCAGTGGTGTTCGGGCAGTGTAGGGGGTCGTGCTGGGGCTGGTGTTTCAGGGTTTTGGGCAGAGCAGTGGTGTTCGGGCAGTGTAGGGGGTCATGCTGGGGGTAGTGTTTCAGGGTTTAGGGCAGTGCAGTGGTGTTCGGGCAGTGTAGGGGGTCGTGCTGGGGGTGGTGTTTCAGGGTTTAGGTCAGTGGTGTTCGGGCAGTGTAGGGGGTCTTGCTGGGGGTGATGTTTCAGGGTTTAGGGCAGTGCAGTGGTGTTCGGGCAGTGTAGGGGGTCTTGCTGGGGGTAGTGTTTCAGGGTTTAGGGCAGTGCAGTGGTGTTCGGGCAGTGTAGGGGGTCATGCTGGGGGTGGTGTTTCAGGGTTTAGGGCAGTGCAGTGGTGTTCGGGCAGTGTAGGGGATCATGAAGGGGGTGGTGTTTCAGGGTTTAGGGCAGTGCAGTGGTGTTCCGGCAGTGTAGGGGGTCGTGCTAGGGGTGGTGTTTCAGGGTTTAGGGCAGTGCAGTGGTGTTCGGGCAGTGTAGGGGGTCATGCAGAGGCTGGTGTTTCAGGGTTTAGGGCAGTGCAGTGGTGTTCGGGCAGTGTAGGGGGTCGTGCTGGGGGTAGTGTTTTAGGGTTTAGGGTAGTGCAGTGGTGTTTGGGTAGTGTAGGGGGTCGTGCTGGGGGTAGTGTTTTAGGATTTAGGTTAGTGCAGTGGTGTTTGGGTAGTGTAGGGGGTCGTGCTGGGGGTAGTGTTTTAGGGTTTAGGGCAGTGCAGTGGTGTTTGTGTAGTGTAGGGGGTCGTGCTGGGGGTAGTGTTTTAGGGTTTAGGGTAGTGCAGTGGTGCTTGTGTAGGGTAGGAGGTCGTGCTGGGGGTTGTGTTTTAGGGTTTAGGGTAGTGCATTGGTGTTTGTGTAGTGTAGGGGGTCATGTTTTAGGGTAGTGCAGTGGTGTTTGGGTAGTGTAGGTGGTCGTGCTGGTGGTAGTGTTTTAGGATTTAGGTTAGTGCAGTGGTGTTTGGGTAGTGTAGGGGGTCGTGCTGGGGGTAGTGTTTTAGGGTTTAGGATAGTGCAGTGGTGCTTGTGTAGTATAGGGGGTTGTGCTGGGGGTAGTGTTTTAGGGTTTAAGGTAGTGCAGTGGTGTTTTTGTAGTGTAGGGGGTCATGTTTTAAGATGCAATGCTCCAATACCTGACCAGTCTGCACTACATAAAACTGCAAAAAAACTAAAAATAAAAAGTGTTTTGCACACTTTTGTCATTGGGCTATATGTGGGCTACATCTGGGTAATATTTGTGCTACATTTGGGCTCTTTTTTCACTGGTGGCCATCTTGGAAGACTTCTTTGTTATGAAGTTTCCTAATTTCTTCATTTACTGCAGTCTCCTCAGTAGGAAATGCTTTCAGTTTTTTACTTTGATTCCATCAAGAAGGCATTCAGATGTCTCACATCTGCCATAAATTCAGAATGTTAGCACTCTAGTTGCTCATTAGATCACTGGAGTAAAGCTACTGCTCACCAGGGAGTTAACTGGTAGTCTGCTGCTGGTATTGAAAGTGATTGTTTCAGTCTGCATGTCAGAATTTTCTAATGAAATAGAAGAGGATTTGAGATCTCACTTAAAACATGCCCTAATTTTTCTTTCTGCAGCACTAACCATAATTTCTATTTCAAAAAGAACCCCTCATTTTGTTCCTTTTTAAATTAAATGTTTTAAGTGTTACTGGTTTATTCCAATCAAGATGGCTTCAGGTGTGCCATACTTTTGTCATAAGTAAGGCTGTTAGCGCTCTAGTTGTTCTTTAGAACACTCTGGGAAGCTGCAGTAGAACACAAAGGCATCAACTGGCAGGCTGCTCCTGTTGAAATATAACAGGAAGATATTTGAGATCACACTTGAAATATGTCCTAATTTTTCTTTCTACAGCACTAACCATAATTTCTATGACAAAATGAACCCCATCATTTTGTTCCTTTTTAAATTAAATGTTTTAAGTGTTACCAGTTTATTCCAATCAAGATGGCTTCAGGTGTGCCATACTTTTGTCATAAGTAAGGCTGTTAGCGCTCTAGTTGTTCTTTAGAACACTCTGGGAAGCTGCAGTAGAACACAAAGGCATCAACTGGCAGGCTGCTCCTGTTGAAATATAACAGGAAGATATTTGAGATCACACTTGAAACATGTCCTAATTTTTCTTTCTACAGCACTAACCATAATTTCTATGACAAAATGAACCCCATCATTTTGTTCCTTTTTAAATTAAATTGTTTAAGTGTTACCAGTTTATTCCAATCAAGATGGCTTCAGGTGTGCCATACTTTTGTCATAAGTAAGGCTGTTAGCACTCTAGTTGTTCTTTAGAACACTCTGGGAAGCTGCAATAGAACACAAAGGAATCAACTGACAGTCTCTGCCCTTGTTGGATGTACATGTTTTACTGAGAATGTCAGACTTCATTCTCACATGAGTGAGAAAGATAATGTGAATTTACAGAAAATATGCTCTCATTTTAGCTTCTGGAGCACCTTCCAAACCTCCATGGGACAAGCATGAGAAAATAGTGTTCTCTCAAACATGATTCATGATATCCCAGCAGAAGGTTTTTCACATGGTAAAATCACCTTAGAATACACCACAATTCCTAAAATTAGTATGGTACCATCAACAAATAAATTCTAATGTAACTAAAGCCTGTTATCACCCTTTATAGTTCTCCTTTTGGTGACCCTCAAAATCTTCTATTCACTACAATGCATTTCAATGAGGTACTATCATTTATATTGGTCCCAAGATGGCTGCCAGCAATTCCAGGATGAAGTGCTGACAGCCAATCAGATCTCACGATGACATGTGTGGTTAGGCTCCGCCCAGATATATATGTGACTTTACTTTTGATTTTCTCAGGAACTACTGAACGGATTTACACCATTTAAGCAAAAGGCACGACACTGAACCAAGGGCTACCTCTTTGCCAAATTTGGTGTAATTCCGTTCAGCAGTTCGGGCTGTAGCTGCGACTAAAGGTTCCTATGGAAAAATGAATGGGGAAAACGCGTTTTGGGACCCCCTTTTTTCTCGGCCCCCGCTTGACGTATCACCCCGAGACTTTCAGGATAGGAGCGGACCGGAGCGCCCCAACAAGTTGGAAACTTTCGCGAAGATTCGTCAACCGGCGCCAACGTTATTTCAAATAGAATGTCGCGGATTTCCTATGGATAATAGGTTTTAACTATAACTATCTACTGGCGACCGCCAGTAGAAAATATATAAAATATATATATATACATATATACATACAAATATACTATCTTTAACAAAATTAACATTTGCCTCATCTTTCTCACTTACTCTAATACTAATTATATTCAGACCAATTGTATGACCTTTTTCAGGGTCGCTGGCAGACCGGGGTGGCTCAGATTGTACCAATCACAGCTGTTTACCACTGGCATCCTGGGGCTTTATGTTACTTTTGAGCCCAAAACTGAGCACCAAGTATACTTCATCAGCAACTAACCCTCAAGAAGGTTGGACAGTCCAAGGCTTTCTCTGGATGGTCCTGTGGGTTTAGATACTCAGCATTTATAAATCATATGATATCAGTCAATAATTCATTGGGCAGCCATTGCTTTTATTTTAGAAGACAAAGTAATTTACTGTCAGCACACAAAACAATGCTCTACATAAAAATTCAAGGGGAAGAATATAGTTTACAATTACTAAGACGACTTCTTACTACAAATGAGAAAGTCACAATTTAATGAGCCTGCTACAGTGGTGCAGGTATCGCTATATGCAATGTAAATCCAAACATGTGGCCCTCTTGGAGGAAAAGGAATTGTAGTTATTTTCTAGTTCCCGTCTACCCCTCCTAAATAACAGTGATTGCGTGGTGTGTAATGGGTTGCAACAATTGTCACTGCAGTGTGTCATCTTTGTACCGCACCTTGTCTTGTGTTATTTTAGTCTCTGCACGTTTGGGCTAGAGGGCAAAGGCCACACCTGCTCCAAGTGGTGTACCATCAGTACAGGCTACCGAAGGGAGTGCACTGACCCATCCAATGCTATCATGGCGTCTGGTGCTCACATGCACACCCCTGATGGAGAGAGTCCGGGCATGGATGGAAGAGAAGGCCACAGTTGGTTGATCGGGCGAAGCCTCGCTGAGGGATCTTTCACAGGCTCAATCAAAACCTGTCATCTTGACCAAGTGAAGAACCCAGTTTCAGTAGTGATCCAAATGAAGGCCAAAGTCACAGAGGACTATGAGAGCAATCTGAGTGTTGCACTAAGCTTCTTTGACTGCTTTGGTTACCTCTGGAGAGATAGCAGACAGTTGTTGCGGCTTTCTAAAGTTGCCAAGTTGCCAGGTGTTAGATTTTCTTGAAGGAAAACCACAGGATGCTGTTGCAATTTTCATGAGGGATTTCCTGGCATTGATGCTCCTGTGTATGTGCAGGTTGCCAGACAATCAGGGATTCAACGCCTTACCACATGTCCCCGCAGTGCTGATCCTTCCAGGAGCGGCCTCAACTCCTTGAAGACCTCTTTTTCTAGGCAGAGTCTTCTTCATACAAGAATACCTGAAGCACCCCTACTCAGTAGTTAGTCAGCTCCTTCCATCAAGGCAGACTCAATGCAGCTCTCCTGGCTGGTTGCAGAACTCCCAGGTTTTTATTGCCAAACCTGGTATTTGGGAGTTTTTGCAGTCAGCGACCTTAGCCCCGGAGCACAAAGGAGTTTCTTGTTCGCCACTGCTGCTGAATCCTGGATTTTGGTGGTAGAGAAATCTTGGCACACTGAGCAGTTTTTGCTCCATACTTACACCATGTTTGCAAACAGAGTTTGTGTATTTTTACCAGGAAGTTTCTGGGACTGTTTCAGATGGTTTCCGATGTGAGTATATTCCACCCAGACCTAGTAAATCATTGACTTTTTCTCACAGTGTCAGTAGACCCAAAGACAAAAGAGGGAGACGTTTCCCCAATTAACCACATGGTTGTCACTTGTTGTGGGGAACACTTCTGGGGAAGACTGAAGCAGGAAAGGGACACGGGTTTCCCCTACATTGCAAAGGAAGCCTCTTTCTCCTACCCTCCATGTCTAGAGTATGGTGCACTATAAAATATCTTCACAAAGTTTTGATAAGGTCTGGATTTCACATTAAGCTTCAGGTTCAACCTACATTTGTGTACCACTCTGGTTCAGAATATCAAAATAGATTCTTGGGTTGCCACAGTTACATACTTCCCAGTAGCTCCACACACATACTACTGCACATGTATAAATTAGACACACATGTCATCTATGTTTCCCATGGATGGAGTAAAAGGCCAATTGCAAGTGACTGAAAGAGTAATATAAAACTCATGGGAGAGGCCAGGATGCCACTTTCCCTGGCAGGCGATAGGTAAAATGGTCTACCATGTCACTTTAATGTGCTGCTGTCATCACCCTGATTCTTCTAGAACAGGATAAGATGATAGAAGTCATGCTCAATAAAAGAGACTGCCCATGGTGTGCCCTTTAAGAACAGAGAGCCCAGCTCTGGGTCTCATTCGGTGCACACAGGGTGCACTCAGTACACATGCATGATTGTCACATGCACTGAGGCACAAATCATAAACTCACTATCGGAAACTCAAAGCAGGAGTGCACTATCGCCAGAGTCATGCACTTAACAATAAACATTTGTATTTCAGTATTTTTCAGTAAACCTCCAAAACCTTTGTGTAATTTAGGAAGTTTTAAAAAATGTAGAACAATATTAACGAAGGTGAAATAGGCAAAAATTCACAACTCTACCAATGCCTAGTGGTAAGTTATTCCTTTCTTTGAAAACAGCATCTTATCAATTGGTTGTTGAAGCCCAAGAAAGTTAGTGACCAAATCCCAGTTTTGGGGAAGTACACTATTAGGTAAGGCACAAGTCTGAAGTAAGACACAACAGCTCACCATACACACATTTTTAATCTGGTCCTATCTGAAAACAAATGATTATATAACACCAATGTAGTTTATTGCTCTAAAGTATATCAGGACTACTGACTGTCTAATTTATATTTCAATGGAACAAGTTTTGTGTAGAGTATTGCCTCCCTTCTTTACTATCTTAAAATGAAAAGATCATCTGTTGGCTAAGGGATGCTGATTTATGAAATGTCTGTTTTTCTAAAGTACTCTATAAGAATCAATTTGCACATGAATCAGGAATCACAACTATGCATAATTTTCTTCTATCTTTGCGACTAATATTTTCACTGACCGCAAATGGATCAGAATGGGGAGAGGCATTAACTGTATATGTTAAATTCTGACATCCAGGGGTGGTGTATTTACAGTAAATGGCACTGATTCTACATTTCCCCTACTAAAATGTGTTTAGGGAACCTACATGTTCTACAAACAAATTCTGTGAAATATTTATATATTTGTGCCCTAAAGTAACTATAACTTATGCCCCCGCCATGCATCAATGATGTCATGTCAGATGTTGCAGTAATGTTATTAATAATATGATGAGTGATGCAATATGTGAGTTCCTAATCAGTGCATTGTGAGGGCACGAGGTTTAGTTACTTTGGAGCAGGAGTTATAGCTACTTGAGATAACTATAACTGGTGAATTTCTGTGTATTTGTTTGTTTATAATGGTATGGTTTAACTGACATTTTCACGTAACTATAACGTCCTTTTAACCATTGGCTTTTTTTCAGCAAATTTCTAAGGTTCTTTTTAATGCAAAGATAGATATTCTTACCATACTTCGCTGTAACGTCACTTTAAGGTTTTCTTTCCAGTGAATTCCTAGGGTTTTCTAATGTACTGTAATATTTTATTACCATATGTAACACCAACCCCCTGCAGGCAGGCAACTGCATACGTGTGGTTGGGCACAGGTCCTGGCCGCAACCCTACACCTTGTACGGCTTTCGGATGTGCACAGCATGGGGTTGTCCACAAGGCCTGGCCGCTGCTAGGCCCTGTACCCAACCACCCGCTGGTGTGCAAACCTCTGTGGGTGCGCACAGCTGTATATCCATTCTGAGTTTTTTTGAGAATTTAAGGCACCAAGTTAGTGATATCTGAACGGTTGGCTCCTCGGGAAGACCGAGGTACCGTAAAGTTTAAACAAAATAGTGCATTCTGATTTTTTCCCATTGGCTATCACAGTCCTGGATATTGTCCCAGTCCCTTATTAGCTGGCTAAAACATCAAAAGAAATGTTGCAGCCACCATTACAGGCACAGGGGTCCAGTCTCCGTGTGGTGAAATTAAGAAATAAATAAGGTATAAGGGGCAAGGGAAGGGTAGGCTGACCCCTTGGGCATCAAACTAAAAAAATCATACCACGGGTCCCGCAGTAATACCTTCGAACCCAGGGACGTTCTTGTGTGGTCCACGGGACTCTCACAGGACCTAGTGCAGACCCCCTTGTGGTTCCATGGTAGTACGATGAAAAACAATTAAAAAAGAAAATGAGAGGTAGGTGTCCATGGGGGTTGTGCAACTGTGGCGGTCTCCAACTATGGGGTTTTGCCTGTCCTCTGGGGGTTGGGTGGCAATGAGGGGGATCAGCACAGGGCTCTGCCGCAGCACACCGCACACGGCCAAAGGCTTGTGCAGTTGGGCGTTAGCCAACCATGAGGGGCTATGCACACGGCCTGGCCACCAGCCAGACTTTGCGACCAACCTGCAGGAAAGTGCCCTTTTTGTATGATCACCCCCCACTTTTTGCTCCAATGCTGATGGTTATGATGCTGATAGTGCACTGAAGCTTGCTGCCCTGGCCCCAGTACCAGTGCTCGCTCCCTAAAATTGTTATGTGTAAATTTGCAATCCGAATTGACAAGAACTTTACCCCCCCTTATAAGTCCCTAGTATATGGTATCAATGGTACCCAAGGCATGGGTGGTAAAGTGGTCCCCAGGGCCTGCAGCACTGTTTGTGCCGCCCTGAGTGACCCAAATAAACTACTAACAAAAGAGGGATACTCTGCCCCTGTGGTAATGCTCCTAGAACTGCCTGATCAAGACTCGTCCTAGGCTATCTCTCAGCTCCCCCAGATAGAGGAACCCCTGAGGAAACCTGGAGTACCCTCAGACTTCCCTGGAGTAGTGGCACTAGTCCTCTGCAAACTGGTGATAAAATAATGCCCGGATCCGAAGAATTACTGGCCATCGGGCCCTCCAAGGGATCGCCCAAATCCAGATGGTGTAGTGCATTGTGGGAACTGCAGTCCTGCCTTCCACAAAGTTAATGATAATATGAAAGCAATTTATAAAGCGCATGGCTGCTTCAGCAGAAGTGTTCCAGTTTTAAGATTTTTGTGAAGGGAGAGCTCTGTCTTACACTATCGAAGATACAATGGGAGTGAGTTCCATAGCTTGGGGGGACAAGAACCCTAAAGGAACTGCCCCCGATGCGGGTCTTCTTGAAAATGGGTACCTCTGCCGAGGAGGATCCTGCAGATCTCAGACACCTAGATGGAAGATATGGTTTGCTAAAGGGGTCAAGATAGTTTGCTCCAGCTTTTTTGAAGGCCCTGTAGAAGTAACATAGTTACAGGCAACTTCCGCGTTTCCCAGGACCACCGGAGGTCACAGTAACTTTCTGCTTCACTTACCGCTGTCAAGACTTGTTGGTTGCCAGTCCAGCAATCGACCCCTTCACTCGATGCTGCACCTAGAGGGAATTCCATCCGACTTTTGACGACATCAGCAACCACCCCGTTGTTGTGTTTTTGATCTTTTTCCCCCGCAGCACAGTTTCAGGGGTAAAAGCAGCTCTCCAGTGACAGCCATTCAGTACCAGGGACAGCCAGAACAACTCTGCACAGCGCTCCATGGGCCAGGTAAAATTGAACTGACTGTCATGGCTTGGTCCTGGGACCTGCATCACCTTTATCCTGCAAGAGTACAATGCAACTCGACCTGCAAGTGACCGATTGTCACTAGTGGTTTTACCCACTGACCGCAATGATAATGTTTCACTGTATTATTTTGCACTGATTTTATATTGCTTCAAAAATCTATAACTCCGGTTATATGTATGCCATTCCATATGCTTGGGTGTTTAAGATAAAAATACACTCCAATTTTATAAATTGATGTTGGATTTCTCTCGAGTCATGTCAATTACTTATCATCCATGTTGGGACTCTGAAATGCTTAACACATGTTCCTCTAGTAAAGCCTGACTGGTCTTTGCCACACTACCAGGACTGAGCTAAGGATTTATTACTGTGAACTAAAGGACCATCTTTGGGGATTGTGACAGTACTGCATGGTAAAGCCTAACCAGCATCAACACATTGTACTCCACTTTCCTATACAACCCTCTACTGCGCATGGTCAAAGGATATGCTCAGTGAGTGAGTTGGGAGAAGATGATCAAAAACCCAGAAATGTACTGAAAAAACAAAGGTTAAAATGATGTTATAGTGAGACCTTGTAATACTATAAAAATATAGTTTTAAAACAAAAAAAACACTGGAATCAAGCAGTTGTTGTTTACTAAGCTAAAAATAATTTCCGTCCCACTATGAACTGCTTATAACCTCTCATATTACATCACTAGTGACATGTTAAATGACATCATTGATGACATTACTGAATACATCTTCAATGATTCCCACTGTACAGTCTTCATTGTAATGGGGCTATGCAGTCTGTAAATTGGCCGTACATCAATCAGCCCTAACGGGTCATATGTATAATGGAAAAATGAGACTTGAATATGCGTTTTTTTTTAGAAGTTATACTTTTTGGTAATTCATCCAGCTGCGCACTTAATGCACAACATCTGGGTGAAAACCCCAATTATGAAACACAGATGCACTCCTGTCAGAGATATACCATCTGCTTTCCTGCTCACAATTGCACTCCCATTTTAAGGCCCTGAATAACTTGAATAATAACAGGAAACACTTGTTCAACAGGCAAAAAATGGTGTAAAGTATTCTGATTACCCATGGTTGAAAAATATTCTGACCATCCTTTCCCTTGCCCTTCTGTGCTCTTGAAAGTCTTATTCGAGGCCTGTGGAGAGGTTGGGGAAGGGCCCCTGTCTATTCTCCTGAAATGAGAGCAAGGCTTTTATAGATATAGAAGAAGCAATGTTAGCTACTGCTTTCAAAATCTCTGCCAAATTAGAGGACTCGTGATGTGACCTGAACTCAATTCTCACAGGCTTGTGCTGACATCACACTGTAATGAACAGATGTGGGTCAAATTAGGGGCATCTATGGACTGGATTACTGGTGCCCTCTAACAAGATATTAGCCTGGCTGTTGTAAATGCCTTGTTAGAATTATTCACACTGGGATGAGTTTTGTAAGAGGTGAAAAAGATCCCTGCTCCACTGCTGAGGACTGGCATTACATTTTCATGATTGCTAGTTGGATCCTTACTTGTTCAGTGTGCCAAATGAGCCAGCATTCTGATTTGCATTTTAATGTAGTACCTAGAACATGAAGTTTTGAGCCAGAGTACCACAAGCATCAAACTGGCTGCCTGGTTGCTGTGTGGAGACACAGAGACAGAGAAGGCTGCAACCCCAAGGCAATCTTTCCTGAGATCTGGCAGAATATTTGAAAGCTTTGCTCAGTCTGTTGTAACCTGATTAACCCATAGCCAAAATCCTCTGCCCATGAGGACTGAATATTTTAGTTAAGACATCTAAGTAGTGTGCTTATATTTCTGAGGTTTTTCAGATGTGCTGTGATTTCTATTATTTAAAGGTGGGAATGCTTCCTATCAGATCCCATTGGGGGGAGGGCAGAGGCAAGCAGGGGTTAGTGGGTCTCATCTGTAGAGGCTCACTTCATTTACATATGTTGTCCTGGTATCTGTACTTCTATGGCTTTGCAGAACTGGGCCAAGTACAACTCCTTTAGCGCTTAACTCTCAGTGGTAGCCTCCCTGAGGCTTCTCAGACAGGTGGTGTGTGGTTGTATAAGTTCAGAACTCAACAGGCACCCAGTAGTGCAATAGCTGATTGTCCAACCCAGTAAGTTAATACACATGTAAAACGGAATACTTTACATTACACAGACCCAAGTTGGTGCTGGGACTACTGTGCGTTGGGTCTTGAGCCCTCTAACCCCCTCTCTCCGGCGTCCCTTTCTTTGGGTATTCGGGCAGGCTGCCTCATCTTCTGGGTTAGAGCTAGCTGTGACAGGTATCAAGGCTCAGATGCAGATGACCTACTTTGTATAAATTCTGTACTCAGAAAGTTTAAAACATTCTCTGTGATACATCTCTGACCACAGTCGAGTCTTAAGCAGTCGGTGGGGAGCTAAAGCATGTGTCCTAATGATTCCCTCTTCTGGGAGGACACACGCTGTCCTCTCATGCTAGGAAAGACTAAAGCAGGTATCGGCGGAGGCCTCTGCCTTTAGTCCTTGCAGGCATGCAAGGGCTCTGGTGATGATGCATTCCTCCAGCTGTCGGAAAACCCTCTTCTGGGTTGGGTGAATTCACAGAGTCATTCCACAAAAATATGGTCAGAGCAGCATGGGCCACAGTCTCTTAAGCAGTGCATTCCACCTTGGGCACAGTTTCACTGTTATAGTAGCACAGGCCTATGGATACACTTGTTCAATGCAGCAGCACCGTTCGCTCGATCACACTTCTTCAACGAAGCAGCACAGTCTGCTTGGGTACACATCTCTGATACAATGGCATAGCCTGCTTGAGTATGCTTCTTGTCATGGTTCCCGTCTGGAACCTTATAGATGGAGTGGCTGTGCACACTTTTTGGGGCATGCAGATTGCTCTCTCCTTAGACATCCAGTGTTCGCAGGCCCACACACCACTTGGAGTGTAGCTGCTTCTTGTTTTCCTTGCCAGTGTTGCTTGGTTCCTACTAATTCAGTAAGACAGTGCATTTGGGCAACATAAGTGTCAAATCTATAGGGACTACTTCCATGCATATCATCAGAATATGATGACCTAGTTTCTGGCTAGCTCACAGTGTGCCATCTGGACCCCTAAACCTGACAGGGTACCTGATGGTGTCTACAACCTCAGAACATGACAACCCTAATTCCTCCAAGGAAATCGAGGAAACAGATCTACCCTTTTGTTGTTAACTCAGGTATGCCCAAGGGAGGCACAAGAAATATAAAAAATGGCATTTCAAACATTAATTGAAGCAATTGGATTCTTGTGTAAAATCACATGTGCCGTAATGATTAGTAGAAAAAAACATAGCATTGTAACCAGCATTACAAGAATGGTGAAGAAGGGAGGATGGTGTGTAGGTGGCCATCATAAATCCGCACGCCGCTTCACTTGCCCCACCTCCACGCCGAAGCAGCTGGTGAGCAAGAACGGAGATGGGGACTCCATGGAGCTCTGACCTCAGGATCGCAGGAACACAGGAGCGGAGCACTCCATCTAATCAGTCTCAAACATCTAAGGCAAAGGGCCACGGAGCATCAGCTACCCCTGTGGCACTGTTTGTTTTTGCCAGAGCAGCTTTCTGTAGTCATTTTGGCGGTACCGAGACAGAAGGCTGCTTGACAGATCTTGCCTCCCCTACATGGAAACCCTGTCCTTAATAACGGAATCTGGCTGGAGCTGCATTCCTGCAGCCCACAGAGGCAAAAAGAAGTAAACAGTGCACAGGGGCATCTGCACAATGCTGGCTTGGGGTGAGTGCGCCCTAAGACTACAAAACTACTATACTGGGGGAACCAGCAACGACAGTGATTATGCTGGTAAAATCTCTGAGAGATGATGTCAAGACTAATAGGGTGACCTGCAGTAGGAGAAGCAGTTGCTTGAATGGAAGTGGCCTGGGAGACTCTAGTATTAAGAGGCTATACAATGCCAATGGAAGCATGGTGGAAAAGACTGTAGGGAGGTTATTGGCAAATTGTCCAGGGCCAGAGACAGCATCCTCGGACCTGGGGGACGAGATTCTCTCTCCCAGATCTAGAGGCCAATGATAGCGCTTGTGACCCTATGGCTGAGATAGGTCGAGCAGGAGTCAGAGAGGGGAGGTGCAGCTCTCTGCAGGAAATGCCGGGGATGTGCTGGAACCAGAACACATAAGCGAAAATGCTGGGGCAGCATCCGGCAAGAGAGACAAGAATACAGAAAGCTTCATAACATACCATGACAGCCAGAGCTTTTTGGTCTTAGATGGTGCTGCAAATCAAGCTGGGGCATCCTGGAGCACCAAACTTATGGAGTTTTTCCAGCTCTTTCAGAGTAAAGTGAACGCTCTGGACAGTGTAAATTCCCAGGGTCTGAAGGTGCCACCTCTTCCTCCCTTGAACATAGGTAAGCGTCCTGGACAAGCAGAAACTTCTGAATAATCCTCACTGGGTATAGAGCGCTTGTCGATAGCTGAGGGCCATATACACCGAACCCCAGGTTGTGGCCACATTGTTGTAGAGACATTAAACCCGATTGAGATTCCTGGTCCCTTGCAAGGGATTCTGCTGGAGGCCCTGGAAGAAATAAAATCAATGAAGGGCACGCAACAAATCATCACCAAGCAAGTGGAAAATTGACTAGCCAGCCTTGAGACTTGGGGGAAAAGCACTCAAGCTCTGGATTGAATGTGTTGAAATGGAGCAACGCCCCTCAGACTGTGAGGATAAGCTGAACCTTAGAATAACCGGCATTCCAGAGCACAAGGAGGACGCGGGCGGCGATTACTTATGTGAACAATCTGATTAAAAAATGTGTTCCTCCATATTTTACTCAGGATTAATGATTGCATGGGCGCACCATGTGCCTGTTCAACTCCCTACAAACCCAAATCCTAAATTTCCCCACACGCTGGTGACAAATTTTGCAGATTTCCACATTAAAGAGAAGGGTTTACGGAAGGCAATTTAGGAGAAGGTATTTCAGGTGAACAATGAATTCACAATGAGTGTTTGTTCTGATATGACAGTAGAATCAGCTCAGAGGCTGAAAGAATTAAAAGCACTACTTCCAGCTTTCGTCAAGCAGGGGCACAGGCTACCCTCATTCATCCTGCCAAGATCAATTTAATTTATTGTATAGTTAATTAAAACCATAACAAATGAACATCTCATAAGTAAAAACAAAACAGTGGTTAAAATCAGAAACACATTATAAAAAGTAGGCAAATCAAGTAAAAGGGCCTGATTCTGATGCGGGTTGGAAAGCTCTCCGACCGAATCGGTTTGGAAATGGTTTCCGACCCACTCGGATCGGGAGAGTCCGACCGACGGAGTACGATGCATCCGGATGCTTCCAGATACGATTTGGTTGGACTCCCATTGACTTCAATGGGAGCATATGTTCCTAAACGCATCAGAATTGGGCCCTGGGTCGGGAAGACACGTTCCCGATCCGATTTGGAAGGAGCAAATGCCATTAGGAGGCTTTCCTAACCGCATCAGAATCAGGCCCTAGGTGGTAATGCTTTCCTAACCGCATCAGAATCAGGCCCAAAGTGTTGATTTCAAAGGATAATTTTTTGATAAATGACAAAATATATCACGTCATTATAGTGCCAGAGAAAAAAGTGCAGGATGCAAAAAGTCATTAATGGAATATCCCAAGATTACTTCAAATGCCATCACTTGGATTCCAACATGAAGGGCATTCATACTGTGACAGCAAGGAACCAATTACATATAAAAGAAAGATCTCTTTCTGTTTGGTCCAAATATTAGAAGGCAATATGTGTCCCTTAAAGTGCATACGCACTATGCTCTATTCAAAGTAGCCTAATCCTCAGATGTATTATGCAATCACTGGTACCAGCGAGTAGTCCATTGGGCATAGTAGTCATTTTTTTCCAGCCACATTTAAAATTTTTGTATATCAGCAGCTGACTATTGGGTCTATGGATCGCAAACATGCAATGACAGCTTGCCTGCAGGTGCAAATTCCCTGGTCATTAAAAAAAGTTTTCAAGAATTTTCTTCTTTCTGTTATCACTCCTGGAAATAAACACACAATGTGGACAATGTTCTCAACCCCTTTATTGCAGAGTCTGCAGGATGTTCTTGTAGATGCCTTAGTCCATTCATTTTCTTATCCTGAGGTATTGCCGAAACGGTAGTGCGTAAAATCAATTTTCAATTTTCTGGACCAGCCAGATTCTAAATATGGTTGAATTGTAAGATTTTTGTATTCATTAATTAGTGACCAGGCATGGGCTCTAATGACTAATTTCTCCTTCTCCTTTAAAACAGATACTTTCTTTGTTGTGTTATTAATTCATTTTTTTAAAGCGATATGCGGGAGAGAATTTGCCCATATTGATTGAATACCTAATTCGTTTATTGCTGTGTGTAAGAAAATGTTGGCTGGAGCTTTTTCGTTCCGTTGCATCTCCTGCCACAAGGCTTTACACAGATGATTTTCAGAGGCCGTTCTTATTCTATTCCACGTTTTCACGTATGTTCCCATCCTTGCAATTGTTTGATTAGTGAGACCGAATTCCAGTCTTATCTGGGCTGGAGATGCTTTCAGAGGTAGATGGAAAAGAGATCTGAATACTTTGGAGAGTATCAGATTTAAGAGAACTGCATCCCTGCCACGGAGAACTTCACTACCATATGACATAGCTGGTAACAGCCTTGCTAAAATCACTTTCAGTAGTGGTGCATAGCTGGGGCCTTCTAGAGTTCTTTGTAAAATACGGAAAGCCTGGGCTAAGGAGATACCTTTTCTCTTCAGGTTCATTTTATGTGGTTTGAAAGTCGCCCGATGATCAAAAAGAACTCTCAGATATTTATATGTTGTTATCTGATCCACCTGGTTTTTTCCTAAGTACCATTTATACTTCTTCTTTAGTTTCTTGATAACTTCCATGATTTTTGTTGTCTTTAGATTGACTGTCAGATCATTTGTTGTGGAATATATAAAAAGTTGGTCTATGAGTCTCTGTAAACCAATTTTTGCCTGGCTTAACAATATGACATCATCTGCATATAAAAGATTAGATATGGGCATAAAGTCCAAGTTTGGGTGATGAGAATTTACTTTATCTAGATCTGTCGAGAGGTACGCTAGGAATCGATTGAATAGGTATGTGCAGGAACACAGCTGTGCTTTAGATACCACGGTGTCTCTATTTTCTTTGATAGCCTAGTTCCATCTCTTATTCTTTCCCTCACCCAGATATCTGTGTATAATAGCTGTATTGCCTTTAAGAGAGAAGGCAGTATACCCCAAAGGGATAGCTTGTGCCATAGGAGATTTCGATTCACGAGGCGAAAGCAGCCTTGTAGTCCACATAGCACAAATAAAGTGGTGGTACATATTTTTCATTTTATCCATTATTATTGATATTGCCAGTAGATTGGTTTTCATACCTTGAGATTTGGAAAACCCTGTCTGGTTAGGAGGGCCGATGTTGTTATCATTTGACCATTCTAGTAACTCAGTAAGAAGCAGAGAGTGAAGATGAAAATTCTACATGAAGGACGGTTTCATCTGTGTGTTTTGGAAAAGAATGGGGGCCCCTACATACAACATATGGACTTGCTAGCTGTAGGGCAAACAACACAAGGGGGAAAAAAACAAGCTATATGCAAGTGTGCAATATTCAAAACAATTTATCTATCAGGACAACATATAATCAATCAAAGAACATTGTGCATAGATATTATCAAAAATCTTTTTATTTTCATAATGTTTTATCGTTTTTTTAGTATCAAAAATATTTCTATTTCTCTAAAATCTTCAATGCATCAAACAATTTATGACAATTTTAAACATGGTTATATTGTTAAAAAGGACATACAATCCAGTACAATGTTGTATCTAGTACAGCACTTGTCATGTATTTAAAACAGGGTCCAGATGGTTCATGGACAGAAAGGAGGGTCGGCGGTAGATGGAGACTACGCGCGTTTCGGCAGTTGCCTTCATCAGGAAACCGTCTCAACTTTCTCTGCATTGAACAATTAATAAAATGATCTCAATATTTACAAGCACATTTGGCAATTTTATGTCCTGAAAGAATTTATTTGTTAAATTAGGAACGTTTAAGTATAAATCATGTTAGATGGGAAGGCTCAGTGTGTTTAAAGGGATCAATTCAGACTAAAGACATATAGAAATATGTGCAATTAAAGCCATATTCAGATAGGAAATGTGTAATTAGAGGAAAGAGTGTGCCAAGACATGCTTTGTGCTGAAGACACCACCCAGTGCTTTATCTCATTGCATCCATAGATGCATTGAGAAATTTGTTTCTATTAAAAAACATGTTATAAAACAGAGCATGCTGAAAAAAAGAAGAAGAAAAGAGAATTGATTTTGCATTTTTGGCCTACAGCAACTAGATATGTGCACAGAAAGTAACAGAGAAAAGGAGAATTTATTTAGAATATATGAAAAGTTTGATATCATAGTCACCTATTTTTTTCCTAAATTCAAGCTATTGTAGACAATGTTGCTTTTTAGAATTGCTGGATGGTCAATCAAGAAAATGGCTGGGAACCTAAAACATAATAATACATATACCCCAGTAAGTAGTAATCTCTGCAGAATAATTAATATCAATGTGCTGAATAGTTCTTGCACAATATAGAAGACACTCTTCTATACCTTTCAGGACGAATGTGAATAGGTAAAGTCGAAATAATGGATTCACATATCTTGATTAGGTCTCCCGGATGCTCTACTTCGCGATGTCACCGGGTACCTGTATGTATACCAGATCAAATGAGAAAGTGTTTTATTCCCTCATATGATAGAAAAAGAGAGAAAGACATATTAAGTTATGAGCCATATGAAGGCTACCATGATTACCTAGAGGTACCTGTCAAGGGTCCCAGTCTTATGGGAAGAGGGATCCTTATTGTTACTATAATATTTTCTTTCCTTAGAGGAAGTGATAGGTCTCACCAGATCTGTATCTTTAAAAATGCAGCGGCTACAGAACTGCAAAAATATGTATGGGGAGGAAGGAAGAGGCAAGGAAAGACATAAGATGTAATTCAAGTAAGATGTTATATAATGTCTGTCCTCTGTGTACGGTTTAATTATGGCATACTGTAGTTATACTTACTATTGTTCAAAATAGCGTGGCACACATGATTTGAGACATGGGATAAGATTCCCTCAATTGTCAGGATTGGTCAATATTTATCTAAAGAGAAACATGAATTGCCAGTCGGTAATACAGTCAACATACTATTTTTGTGCAAGTCTTAAAACATGTATAGTTATAACTGTATTTCCTGTACCGATTATAGTGGGGACTATGATGGCAATATTGCTACATAAGGACAAACTGTTATGTAGTGAATGAACTACATATATTTCACTATAGGCTAAACAGTCTACTTCGTTATGTGTTTAACTCAATGTTTTATGTATAGAGAGCTGGATATAGTGCATGGGTAAATGGCTATTAAGAATGAAACAAGGCTTTTGGGTTGTTAATGGCTAGACTCGTAACTGGACAGTACCGGGAATTATTGGCCATGTAAAATGCCACTAGATTTTGGTGTGCAGTAAGCGCCCACTTGCCTATGAGCAAGAGTGCACAGGTTAATAACTAAGTGCAGGTGAGTTTAATTGAAACGTGAGTAAAAAGCAGGCTGGCTCGTAATGGAATTCGATGTCAAGAGGAGGCTGCTGGATGGAAAACGCTAATGCCCCCTTGCCTTAGGAAAAATGCTGAAGATAGTGACTTATTTAAATAGCAATTGACAAATGAATTGACTTAAACGCTAATGGATAGGACTAAACTGTAACCTACTGCAATACGAATAAAGTGCGCTGGACGGGCTCTTACCGTTGGATCGGCATGTTTTCTACGGTGGTGATGACCTCACGCAAGGGGAGCCTGAGCTGATAATGCATGCCCATTTAAATATCGTCTACCCGGAGTTCTAAGGGGCGCGTCTAAACCGTACACAGAGGACAGACATTATATAACATCTTACTTGAATTACATCTTATGCCTTTCCTTGCCTCTTCCTTCCTCCCCATACATATTTTTGCAGTTCTGTAGCCGCTGCATTTTTAAAGATACAGATCTGGTGAGACCTATCACGTCCTCTAAGGAAAGAAAACATTCTAGTAACAATAAGGATTCCTCTTCCCATAAGACTGGGACCCTTGACAGGTACCTCTAGGTAATCATGGTAGCCTTCATATGGCTCATAACTTAATATGTCTTTCTCTCTTTTTCTATCATATGAGGGAATAAAACACCTTCTCATTTGATCTGATCTACATACAGGTACCCAGTGACATCGCGAAGTAGAGCATCCGGGAGACCTAATCAAGATATGTGAATCCATTATTTCGACTTTACCTATTCACATTCGTCCTGAAAGGTATAGAAGAGTGTCTTCATTATTGTGCAAGAACTATTCAGCACATTGATATTAATTATTCTGCAGACATTACTGCTTACTGGGGTATATGTATTATTATGTTTTAGGTTCCCAGCCATTTTCTTGATTGACCATCCAGCAATTCTAAAAAGCAACATTGTCTACAATAGCTTGAATTTAGGAAAAAAAATAGGTGACTATGATATCAAACTTTTCATATATTCTAAATAAATTCTCCTTTTCTCTGTTACTTTCTGTACACATATCTAGTTGCTGTAGGCGATACATGTAAAATCAATTCTCTTTTCTTCTTCTTTTTCAGCATGCTCTGTTTTTTAACATGTTTTTAATAGAAACGAATCTCTCAATGCATCTATGGATGCAATGAGATAAAGCACTGGGTGGTGTCTTCAGCACAAAGCATGTCTTGGCACACTCTTTCCTCTAATTACACATTTCCTATCTGAATATGGCTTTAATTGCACTGATTCTATATGTCTTCAGTCTGAATTGATCCCTTTAAACACACTGAGCCTTCCCATCTAACATGATTTATACTTAAACGTTCCTAATTTAACAAATACATTCTTTCAGGACATAAAATTGACAAATGTGCTTGTAAATATTGAGATCATTTTATTAATTGTTCAATGCAGAGAAAGTTGAGATGGTTTCCTGACGAAGGCAACTGCCGAAACACGCGTAGTCTCCATCTACCGCCGACCCTCCTTTCTGTCCATGAACCATCTGGACCCTGTTTTAAATACATGACAAGTGCTGTACTAGATACAAAATTGTACTGTATTGTATGTCCTTTTTAACAATATAACCATGTTTCAAATGTCATAAATTGTTTGATGCATTGAAGATTTTAGAGAAATAGAAATATTTTTGATACTAAAAAAACGATAAAACATTATGAAAATAAAAGATTTTTGATAATATCTATGCACAATGTTCTTTGATTGATTATATGTTGTCCTGATACATCAATTGTTTTGAATATTGCACACTTGCATATAGCTTGTTTTTCCCCCTTGTGCGGTTTCATCTGTGTGCCACGCTGGAAGTAGTATGAAAGTTCCTGAAAGAACTTTCAGAGAGTGCATAAGAATGCAGAAAAAGGGAAAATGAGGCTGTTATTTTTCTTAAGTAAGAAGTGGCGGGGTTGAGGAGGGGGGGGTAAGGAAGTATGGCACAGCAACATGGTGCCAAGTAAGGGAAGGTTGTGTTCCATGGCCCACAGTGGAGGAAGGGGGCTCCAGAGTGTGGGAGGGGCTCAGGGGGCACGATAAATGTGGTGTTTGTGTGAAGTGGGGTGCACATGGGGAGGGGGCAGGAATTGGTGAAAAACGGAGAGTTTACATGATGAGGGAATTAAGAACATGAAGGGTTTTAAGGGAGAGATACTCAAAAAGGTCTAAGCATGTCAGATTCTTCCATGGTACAGGCCCAGCAAGCATTTTTTTTGCCCTCTTAACACATTTGCACTTTGACACATTTCGCTTTGCTTAACTGGGTGGGAGGTGTTCCCCCTCATGTTGAAGATGGAGGTGACATTGAAAGAGAAGTATAGATTGAACATGAATAATTTGACACTACTACTGGCGAGTCTCTGGACGAGCTAATTTGTAGTGATACATACTTTAGACTCCCCTTTCGGCCAGGAAGGAGCCAGGGGGGGGGGGACTTCACGCACTTTATATCCTCAACATTTAGCACATCGCACTTTTGTCCAATGGCACTTTATATCTTGTTGAGAATGGAAATGCACAATGGCACAAGTCCTTTTTTCAGGTGAGATGGGGTGAATTGCTCTTCAGTATTTTTAATACCTGGGTACATTTGTGCACTACACATTGCACTTTGTCAAGCAAGGCCTAATGGCTGAGCCTCCTTACTGAAGTATTTTACGGGTCTTGTAACCATGGATAAATTTAGACAGCTCCGATGGCAACAAGAATTTATATTCCAACAATGAAAGACCCCCTGCTATCCAAAGATATATCATAGTGACATAATGGTACAAACAGATGCTTTGCAAATATGCTCTTATAATATCAACATCCATCATCTCCTTGTGTTTGCTTTGTTCGCCCTAAGTTGGCAGGGTATGCCCAGACGTGGGTCCCTTGCTCACTTTGCCACTGGATTCAAGCTAGCCTGGCTGATGAGGGCTGTTAGCCCGAAACCGGTCCCAGGATGCTTGTTTCCGGTCCAGGGAAGACATGGCTTGGCAGTTCGGGCTGGACTGTTCCCATGAGACACAGGATCAAGACTGATTTGCATAGCTGTGTCTGAACTGGGGTGGCGAAGTGAGCTAAAGAACGATGATGGATTCAACCCAGATCTGTGACTGGGGGTGAGTGTCTGAAAAGTTTCAACGCTCCGTCCATCATCTCCTTATGTTTGCTTTGTTCGCCCTAAGTTGGCAGGGTATGCCCAGACGTGGGTCACTTGCTCACTTTGCCACTGGATTCAAGCTAGCCTGGCTGAAGAGGGCTGTTAGCCCGAAACCGGTCCCAGGATGCTTATTTCCGGTCCAGGGAAGACATGGCTTGGCAGTTCGGGCTGGACTGTTCCCATGAGGCACAGGGTCAAGACTGATTTGCATATAGCTGAGTCTGAACTGGGGTGGCAAATTTGAGCTAAAGAACGATGATGGATTCACCCCAGATCTGTGACTGGGGGTGAGTGTCTGAAAAGTTTCAGCGCTCCATCCATCATCTCCTTGTGTTTGCCTTATAATATCAACAGCCTGAACAATAGGTGGAAGTGCAGGGAAGTTAAAGACTGGATGATAAATAATTCCTCTGATATCGTTTTGCTCAAGGAGACTCGTTTCAGGGAATGGGGGAACCCGTGCCCCTTTATGTTTAAAAGCTAGGCCTGATTTGCAGGTTTATCCAATGCCAAAGCGGACCATGAAGGGGTGGCCATATCTGTGAATAAATTCCTGAAATATTATATATGTTTTTTCTAGATGGACAATGAGGGAAGTTGGGCTTTGGTAAGTGGGATTATGAATAGTGCTGGAGTTACAGTCGCTACAGTCTACGCCCCTATAGTGGAAGATCCAGCTTTGTTGCCGGATCTCTCCTCCAAGCTTTATCAGCTATTATGGGTAAATTTATTCTGGGTGGAGATTTTAACTTTCTGCTCAATCCAACACTAGACTGGCCCACAAGTACTCAAAAGCAGAATAAACCATGGTCCACCAAATTTATATTTGATTATATGAAAGTTCTGCAATTGGTGGACGGTTGGAGAGACAAATATGCAGACATGTGTGAATCTACTTGTGTCCCCAAATGGTATAAATTGGCAGCCAGGCTGGATTTCTTACTGCATTCTTGGGGTGTGCTTGTAAGGGATTATAGGCATATACCAAGTGGGTTTTCAGACCACTCGCTAGTCACTGAATTAGTTTTAGGGATGCGGCCAGACAAATCAGGTGCTAGGTGGACATTTAGTAGGCTTATACTAGAGGATGAGAACTGGGCTAAAGAGATTCAAAGTGAGATTGATGATTACTTTGAGATTAATCTACAAAAAGCTAGGTTAGAAATGATATGGGACGCCTTTTAAGCGACCATACGTTCTCATATAACCTTGAAGAGTATAGTGGAAAGGAAGGGTTTGACAAGAAGGGGGACTGAGTTAGAACAGGGCCTAAAGAAGGCCAATGCAGAATCTTTGTGCTACAACACCATTAATAACCAATGAGAGGTTAGGAAAACGAAATGGTTTTTGCAGGATTACTACTATGAGAGGGCCCACACCGCTAATAGTGCCTACCAATAAAACGTATACGTAGAGAGCTAATATATGCGTAGGTTTATGCCCTCGCATGCCCAAGAAAAAAGAGCTTGTAATACAATAGCAAAAAGAACAATTGATGGACAGAATGCAGAACAATGTCATACATTCACCGCAGTACAGAGATCTGGGCCTAAATCCATCGTTGTTTTGCTCCCCATGCCATTCCAGTTTGAACTCAGCCATATGCAAATCAGTCTTGACCCTGCGCCCAATGAGAACAGTCCAGCCCGAACTGCCAGGCCAGGTCCTCCCTGGACTGGAAACAAGCATCCTAGGACCAGTTTCAGGGTTGCACCCCTCATCAGCCAGGATAGCTTGACTCCAGTGGCATGGAGAGCACGGGACCCACGTCTGGACATTCCCGTCCCACTCGGGGTGACAAATGCAAAAAGAACAATTGATGGTCAGAATGCAGAACAATGTCATACATTCACCCCAGTACAGAGATCTGGGCCTAAATCCATCGTCACTTTACATCGAGGAAACCAAGTCCCGGATCACAGATCAAGGGCAGATCCAGACCAAGTTTTTGAAACACTACAAACTGATAAATAGCACCATGTACAAGACAGACGCTGAACATCTTAGAAGCTTTTTGGGAAATGTTCCTATCCTTAGGCTCAAACAAAGTCAAATACAGGGTCTGATGGCTGCATTTACCACAGAGGAGGTGGTGCAGGTCATTAAGTCTTTACCCAGTGGGAAGGCCTGTGGGGACGATAGCCCACAGGCCGAATTTTATAAAAAATATCTCCTTTTGCTAGCACCTAAAATAGTGTAATTCGCTAATCACATAGCGAAAGGGGGTAATATTCCTCCATCTTTTAACATGGCTATAGTGGTGAGTTTTCTAAAAAAGACAAAAACCTGGTGAACATTAATTCGTACTGGCCCATTAGTCTCCTCAAAACAGACTATAAGATAGTCATAAAGTTATAGGCCAAATGAATGAACAAAGTAGTAGGCGCTCTTATTCATCCAGATCAGTGTGGGTTCATCTCAGGTAGACAGTTGTCCATGAACATATATTTTCTGATTGAGGCATCAGACTATTTAAAAAAAAAAAAAGATTCTGGCAGATATATTTTATTAGACACCAGTTCAGGTTTTGTGAGAACTCAATCACAGCAGTCATAAAGTCTGAGACCCATCTTCACCTCAGTCGTTTATACACACACAAACCTACACCATAAAGGAGGCATCAGACTACTGACTAATTGCCATCTTCACAAACCAAGCTCCTGCCATTTGAAGTAAATGAATGAAAGCTAATGGTAATGGTGGGTAATGACGACAACCTCTTAAAGGTAACCAGTAGTGGCTCCCTGAGGGAGTGGTGCGGGGCGTTGGGGCGGGGCAGGGGAGGGGCAGGGTGGGGGGTAGTGAACTCGGACATACGACGGACAGAACTCAGAGGGAGTTCTGTCCGTCGTAAGTCCGAGTCCACTACCCCCCCCCCCCCACCCTGCCCCGCCCCTACCGCCTCGCACCACTCCCTCGGCGAGCCACCACTGAAGGTAACTCATACCAGGCAGCAGAAGGACATTCTGAGAAAAAACACAATCTCGATAAATAGACTGACCAGGGAATTTTGTAGCAAATCTGTGTGGGAAGCACTTAGGCCTTTTCTTAAATGCAAAAGCACAAAAAACAATATGAACTACTTTTATTCCCTATCCGTAATATTTCATCGATGCTTTGTAAAGTTGTGTGATGGTTTGCATCAGGGTGGAGTCATTAGAACGTCAAACACGGTTCTGCAAAAGTGCAAAGTTCAGTGAAATCCGCCAACTAGAATACATTTGCAAAAAAATAGACAAATACGTTGTACTAGAAAACATTCTCCTGCTGGCTCACGTGCCTTATTTCACCCAAAGGTTTTGCCCACAGCTAATATCATGTTTGAAGCACCATGACTCTAGAATTGTCATGGCAACCAGGAAGCAGATAGAACATAAAATGCAACTGGGTACCCATATGGGCACATTGTATGGAAATCTTCGAACAAAGCTTCAAGGATTTTTTTCTATGATAAAATGTGTGGTGTGTACCATAGATTTCTCACAGTGTCAAATGTACACATTTACTGAAACATACATTTTTCCTTTTCAAAGTCTCTTGATTCTTTTGTCTGTCCTGGTTTACTTTCTTGTAGACTTTTTGTAAGTCCTTATGGTGTACAATTTTTATATAAGGGCAGGGTTTCATTTGCCTTGAAAATATAAACACCGAAGACAAATGGAAGGTGGCTAAAAATGCTAACATTCTAAAATAAGTATTGGGAAAGCCAATAGGTCTGGCCTTGGCAAGATTTGGGGATGGCTATATTTGTTTCAATTTCATTACAGTATCTGTCATCAATTTATTTATTTTTTAAGGAAAAAATACCACTATCTAAATGTGGAGGCTTTACTCTTGCAACAAAGGTTTTAATGCACATCCAAGGAAATTATGGGTCTAATTTCGAGTTTGGCAGACAGGGTACTCTGCCCAAAATGTGGCAGATAGCCTGTCCACCAAACTGTCAGTTCCCCTGCTCTATTTAAAGTCAGGCGGACAGTCATGTTCCCAATGGTGGAACCACTGCTGTGTCCCCAGCTGCCTCTCCAGCAGAAAACCTACACAGCCCGCTGTAGGTGGGTCAGACCATCCGCACTCTTTAGAGCAGAAGGTCTAATGTACTTTTTTTCCAGTTCAGGATGTCCAAAGAAATCTTGATGGTCCTAAACATGAAAAAATTACAAGTGAATCCCACATCCTGAGAGAAAACTCGCAGGGCGTCAGAGTCATTAGATGTTTGTGTTTCAAAAACTAACTGCCACTTTAGGAGTTGGTTTTTGAAAAATTAAAATGTTTGATGAGACTGGTCTGAATCATGGCAACCACTCAGCAAACTATTAGTGTCTTCAGAAGAGCTTATGTGGCAGCGGCTTTTCTGAAGGTGCAGAGATCTCCAGAGGCCCAGTGGAGATCTCTAAATATGGTAATTACCTCCGCCACCCTGACAGGCAGCAGGCTGCATGCCATACTCTAAACTAGGTGTTACAGCAAACAAATGATGGACAGAATGCTGACAATGCAAACATTCTGCCCCAGTCAAAAGATCTGGGTTAAATCCATCGTTCTTTTGCCCACTACGCCACCCCAGTTTGGACCCAGCCATATGCAAACCAGTCTTGACCCTATGCCCCATGGGAACAGTCCAGACCGAACTGCCAGGCCAGGTCCTCCCTGGACCGGAAACAAGCATCCTGGGACCGGTTTCAGGGTATGTCACCCTTCTTCAGCCAGGCTAGCTTGAATCCAGTGGCACAGTGAGCAAGGGACCCACGTCTGGGCATACCCAAAACCCCTTTTGGGCGAAAAGTGTTACAGCAAACAAATGATGGACAGAATGCTGACAATGCAAACATTCTGCCCCAGTCAAAAGATCTGGGTTAAATCCATCGTTCTTTTGCCCACTACGCCACCCCAGTTTGGACCCAGCCATATGCAAATCAGTCTTGACCCTGTGCCCCATGGGAACAGTCCAGACCGAACTGCCAGGCCAGGTCCTCCCTGGACCGGAAACAAGCATCCTGGGACCGGTTTCAGGGTATGTCACCCTTCTTCAGCCAGGCTAGCTGGAATCCAGTGGCACAGTGAGCAAGGGACCCACGTCTGGGCATACCCAAAACCCCTTTTGGGCAAAAAGTGTTACAGCAAACAAATGATGGACAGAATGCTGACAATGCAAACATTCTGCCCCAGTCAAAAGATCTGGGTTAAATCCATCGTTCTTTTGCCCACTACGCCACCCCAGTTTGGACCCAGCCATATGCAAATCAGTCTTGACCCTGTGCCCCATGGGAACAGTCCAGACCGAACTGCCAGGCCAGGTCTCCCTGGACCGGCAACAAGCATCCTGGGACCGGTTTCAGGGTATGTCACCCTTCTTCAGCCAGGCTAGCTTGAATCCAGTGGCACAGTGAGCAAGGGACCCACGTCTGGGCATACCCAAAACCCCTTTTGGGCGAAAAGTGTTACAGCAAACAAATGATGGACAGAATGCTGACAATGCAAACATTCTGCCCCAGTCAAAAGATCTGGGTTAAATCCATTGTTCTTTTGCCCACTACGCGACCCCAGTTTGGACCCAGCCATATGCAAATCAGTCTTGACCCTGTGCCCCATGGGAACAGTCCAGACCGAACTGCCAGGCCAGGTCCTCCCTGGACCGGAAACAAGCATCCTGGGACCGGTTTCAGGATATGTCACCCTTCTTCAGCCAGGCTAGCTTGAATCCAGTGGCACAGTGAGCAAGGGACCCACATCTGGGCATAGCCAAAACCCCTTTTGGGCGAAAAGTGTTACAGCAAACAAATGATGGACAGAATGCTGACAATGCAAACATTCTGCCCCATTCAAAAGATCTGGGTTAAATCCATCGTTCTTTTGCCCACTACGCCACCCCAGTTTGGACCCAGCCATATGCAAATCAGTCTTGACCCTGTGCCCCATGGGAACAGTCCAGACCGAACTGCCAGGCCAGGTCCTCGCTGGACCGGAAACAAGCATCCTGGGACCGGTTTCAGGGTATGTCACCCTTCTTCAGCCAGGCTAGCTTGAATCCAGTGGCACAGTGAACAAGGGACCCACGTCTGGGCATACCCAAAACCCCTTTTGGGCGAAAAGTGTTACAGCAAACAAATGATGGACAGAATGCTGACAATGCAAACATTCTGCCCCAGTCAAAAGATCTGGGTTAAATCCATCGTTCTTTTGCCCACTACGCCACCCCAGTTTGGACCCAGCCATATGCAAATCATATTTAGGCCCAGATCTCTGTACTGGGGTGAATGTATGACATTGTTCTGCATTCTGTCCATCAACTGTTGTTTTTGCATTTGTCACCCCGAGTGGGACGGGTATGCTCAGACGTGAGTCCCGTGCTCTCCATGCCACTGGAATCAAGCTATCCTGGCTGATGAGGGCTGAAAGCCCGAAACCGGTCCTAGGATGCTTGTTTCCAGTCCAGGGAGGATCTGGCTTGGCAGTTCGGGCTGGACTGTTCCCATGGGGCACAGGGTCAAGACTGATTTGCATATGGCTGGGTTCAAACTGGAATGGCATGGTGAGCAAAAACGATGGATTTAGGCCCAGATCTCTGTACTGGGGTGAATGTATGACATTGTTCTGCATTCTGTCCATCAACTGTTGTTTTTGCATTTGTCACCCCGAGTGGGACGGGTATGCTCAGACGTGAGTCCCGTGCTCTCCATGCCACTGGAATCAAGCTATCCTGGCTGATGAGGGCTGAAAGCCCGAAACCGGTCCTAGGATGCTTGTTTCCAGTCCAGGGAGGATCTGGCTTGGCAGTTCGGGCTGGACTGTTCCCATGGGGCACAGGGTCAAGACTGATTTGCATATGGCTGGGTTCAAACTGGAATGGCATGGTGAGCAAAAAACGATGGATTTAGGCCCAGATCGCTGTACTGGGGTGAATGTATGACATTGTTCTGCATTCTGTCCATCAACTGTTGTTTTTGCATTTGTCACTCCGAGTGGGACGGGTATGCTCAGACGTGAGTCCCGTGCTCTCCATGCCACTGGAATCAAGCTATCCTGGCTGATGAGGGCTGAAAGCCCGAAACCGGTCCTAGGATGCTTGTTTCCAGTCCAGGGAGGATCTGGCTTGGCAGTTCGGGCTGGACTGTTCCCATGGGGCACAGGGTCAAGACTGATTTGCATATGGCTGGGTTCAAACTGGAATGGCATGGTGAGCAAAAAAACGATGGATTTAGGCCCAGATCGCTGTACTGGGGTGAATGTATGACATTGTTCTGCATTCTGTCCATCAACTGTTGTTTTTGCATTTGTCACCCCGAGTGGGACGGGTATGCTCAGACGTGAGTCCCGTGCTCTCCATGCCACTGGAATCAAGCTATCCTGGCTGATGAGGGCTGAAAGCCCGAAACCGGTCCTAGGATGCTTGTTTCCAGTCCAGGGAGGATCTGGCTTGGCAGTTCGGGCTGGACTGTTCCCATGGGGCACAGGGTCAAGACTGATTTGCAAATGGCTGGGTTCAAACTGGAATGGCCTGGTGAGCAAAAAAACGATGGATTTAGGCCCAGATCTCTGTACTGGGGTGAATGTATGACATTGTTCTGCATTCTGTCCATCAACTGTTGTTTTTGCATTTGTCACCCCGAGTGGGACGGGTATGCTCAGACGTGAGTCCCGTGCTCTCCATGCCACTGGAATCAAGCTATCCTGGCTGATGAGGGCTGAAAGCCCGAAACCGGTCCTAGGATGCTTGTTTCCAGTCCAGGGAGGATCTGGCTTGGCAGTTCGGGCTGGACTGTTCCCATGGGGCACAGGGTCAAGACTGATTTGCATATGGCTGGGTTCAAACTGGAATGGCATGGTGAGCAAAAAAACGATGGATTTAGGCCCAGATCTCTGTACTGGGGTGAATGTATGACATTGTTCTGCATTCTGTCCATCAACTGTTGTTTTTGCATTTGTCACCCCGAGTGGGACGGGTATGCTCAGACGTGAGTCCCGTGCTCTCCATGCCACTGGAATCAAGCTATCCTGGCTGATGAGGGCTGAAAGCCCGAAACCGGTCCTAGGATGCTTGTTTCCAGTCCAGGGAGGATCTGGCTTGGCAGTTCGGGCTGGACTGTTCCCATGGGGCACAGGGTCAAGACTGATTTGCATATGGCTGGGTTCAAACTGGAATGGCATGGTGAGCAAAAAAACGATGGATTTAGGCCCAGATCTCTGTACTGGGGTGAATGTATGACATTGTTCTGCATTCTGTCCATCAACTGTTGTTTTTGCATTTGTCACCCCGAGTGGGACGGGTATGCTCAGACGTGAGTCCCGTGCTCTCCATGCCACTGGAATCAAGCTATCCTGGCTGATGAGGGCTGAAAGCCCGAAACCGGTCCTAGGATGCTTGTTTCCAGTCCAGGGAGGATCTGGCTTGGCAGTTCGGGCTGGACTGTTCCCATGGGGCACAGGGTCAAGACTGATTTGCATATGGCTGGGTTCAAACTGGAATGGCATGGTGAGCAAAAACGATGGATTTAGGCCCAGATCTCTGTACTGGGGTGAATGTATGACATTGTTCTGCATTCTGTCCATCAACTGTTGTTTTTGCATTTGTCACCCCGAGTGGGACGGGTATGCTCAGACGTGAGTCCCGTGCTCTCCATGCCACTGGAATCAAGCTATCCTGGCTGATGAGGGCTGAAAGCCCGAAACCGGTCCTAGGATGCTTGTTTCCAGTCCAGGGAGGATCTGGCTTGGCAGTTCGGGCTGGACTGTTCCCATGGGGCACAGGGTCAAGACTGATTTGCATATGGCTGGGTTCAAACTGGAATGGCATGGTGAGCAAAAAAGCGATGGATTTAGGCCCAGATCGCTGTACTGGGGTGAATGTATGACATTGTTCTGCATTCTGTCCATCAACTGTTGTTTTTGCATTTGTCACCCCGAGTGGGACGGGTATGCTCAGACGTGAGTCCCGTGCTCTCCATGCCACTGGAATCAAGCTATCCTGGCTGATGAGGGCTGAAAGCCCGAAACCGGTCCTAGGATGCTTGTTTCCAGTCCAGGAAGGATCTGGCTTGGCAGTTCGGGCTGGACTGTTCCCATGGGGCACAGGGTCAAGACTGATTTGCAAATGGCTGGGTTCAAACTGGAATGGCATGGTGAGCAAAAAGCGATGGATTTAGGCCCAGATCTCTGTACTGGGGTGAATGTATGACATTGTTCTGCATTCTGTCCATCAACTGTTGTTTTTGCATTTGTCACCCCGAGTGGGACGGGTATGCTCAGACGTGAGTCCCGTGCTCTCCATGCCACTGGAATCAAGCTATCCTGGCTGATGAGGGCTGAAAGCCCGAAACCGGTCCTAGGATGCTTGTTTCCAGTCCAGGGAGGATCTGGCTTGGCAGTTCGGGCTGGACTGTTCCCATGGGGCACAGGGTCAAGACTGATTTGCATATGGCTGGGTTCAAACTGGAATGGCATGGTGAGCAAAAAACGATGGATTTAGGCCCAGATCTCTGTACTGGGGTGAATGTATGACATTGTTCTGCATTCTGTCCATCAACTGTTGTTTTTGCATTTGTCACCCCGAGTGGGACGGGTATGCTCAGACGTGAGTCCCGTGCTCTCCATGCCACTGGAATCAAGCTATCCTGGCTGATGAGGGCTGAAAGCCCGAAACCGGTCCTAGGATGCTTGTTTCCAGTCCAGGGAGGATCTGGCTTGGCAGTTCGGGCTGGACTGTTCCCATGGGGCACAGGGTCAAGACTGATTTGCATATGGCTGGGTTCAAACTGGAATGGCATGGTGAGCAAAAAAACGATGGATTTAGTCCCAGATCTCTGTACTGGGGTGAATGTATGACATTGTTCTGCATTCTGTCCATCAACTGTTGTTTTTGCATTTGTCACCCCGAGTGGGACGGGTATGCTCAGACGTGAGTCCCGTGCTCTCCATGCCACTGGAATCAAGCTATCCTGGCTGATGAGGGCTGAAAGCCAGAAACCGGTCCTAGGATGCTTGTTTCCAGTCCAGGGAGGATCTGGCTTGGCAGTTCGGGCTGGACTGTTCCCATGGGGCACAGGGTCAAGACTGATTTGCAAATGGCTGGGTTCAAACTGGAATGGCATGGTGAGCAAAAAAACGATGGATTTAGGCCCAGATCTCTGTACTGGGGTGAATGTATGACATTGTTCTGCATTCTGTCCATCAACTGTTGTTTTTGCATTTGTCACCCCGAGTGGGACGGGTATGCTCAGACGTGAGTCCTGTGCTCTCCATGCCACTGGAATCAAGCTATCCTGGCTGATGAGGGCTGAAAGCCCGAAACCGGTCCTAGGATGCTTGTTTCCAGTCCAGGGAGGATCTGGCTTGGCAGTTCGGGCTGGACTGTTCCCATGGGGCACAGGGTCAAGACTGATTTGCATATGGCTGGGTTCAAACTGGAATGGCATGGTGAGCAAAAAAACGATGGATTTAGGCCCAGATCTCTGTGCTGGGGTGAATGTATGACATTGTTCTGCATTCTGTCCATCAACTGTTGTTTTTGCATTTGTCACCCCGAGTGGGACGGGTATGCTCAGACGTGAGTCCCGTGCTCTCCATGCCACTGGAATCAAGCTATCCTGGCTGATGAGGGCTGAAAGCCCAAAACCGGTCCTAGGATGCTTGTTTCCAGTCCAGGGAGGATCTGGCTTGGCAGTTCGGGCTGGACTGTTCCCATGGGGCACAGGGTCAAGAATGATTTGCATATGTCTGGGTTCAAACTGGAATGGCATGGTGAGCAAAAAACGATGGATTTAGGCCCAGATCTCTGTACTGGGGTGAATGTATGACATTGTTCTGCATTCTGTCCATCAACTGTTGTTTTTGCATTTGTCACCCCGAGTGGGACGGGTATGCTCAGACGTGAGTCCCGTGCTCTCCATGCCACTGGAATCAAGCTATCCTGGCTGATGAGGGCTGAAAGCCCGAAACCGGTCCTAGGATGCTTGTTATCAGTCCAGGGAGGATCTGGCTTGGCAGTTCGGGCTGGACTGTTCCCATGGGGCACAGGGTCAAGACTGATTTGCATATGGCTGGGTTCAAACTGGAATGGCATGGTGAGCAAAAAAACGATGGATTTAGGCCCAGATCTCTGTACTGGGGTGAATGTAGGACATTGTTCTGCATTCTGTCCATCAACTGTTGTTTTTGCATTTGTCACCCCGAGTGGGACGGGTATGCTCAGACGTGAGTCCCGTGCTCTCCATGCCACTGGAATCAAGCTATCCTGGCTGATGAGGGCTGAAAGCCTGAAACCGGTCCTAGGATGCTTGTTTCCAGTCCAGGGAGGATCTGGCTTGGCAGTTCGGGCTGGACTGTTCCCATGGGGCACAGGGTCAAGACTGATTTGCATATGGCTGGGTTCAAACTGGAATGGCATGGTGAGCAAAAAAACGATGGATTTAGGCCCAGATCTCTGTACTGGGGTGAATGTATGACATTGTTCTGCATTCTGTCCATCAACTGTTGTTTTTGCATTTGTCACCCCGAGTGGGACGGGTATGCTCAGACGTGAGTCCCGTGCTCTCCATGCCACTGGAATCAAGCTATCCTGGCTGATGAGGGCTGAAAGCCCGAAACCGGTCCTAGGATGCTTGTTTCCAGTCCAGGGAGGATCTGGCTTGGCAGTTCGGGCTGGACTGTTCCCATGGGGCACAGGGTCAAGACTGATTTGCATATGGCTGGGTTCAAACTGGAATGGCATGGTGAGCAAAAAAACGATGGATTTAGGCCCAGATCTCTGTACTGGGGTGAATGTATGACATTGTTCTGCATTCTGTCCATCAACTGTTGTTTTTGCATTTGTCACCCCGAGTGGGACGGGTATGCTCAGACGTGAGTCCCGTGCTCTCCATGCCACTGGAATCAAGCTATCCTGGCTGATGAGGGCTGAAAGCCCGAAACCGGTCCTAGGATGCTTGTTTCCAGTCCAGGGAGGACCTGGCTTGGCAGTTCGGGCTGGACTGTTCCCATGGGGCACAGGGTCAAGACTGATTTGCATATGGCTGGGTTCAAACTGGAATGGCATGGTGAGCAAAAAAACGATGGATTTAGGCCCAGATCTCTGTACTGGGGTGAATGTATGACATTGTTCTGCATTCTGTCCATCAACTGTTGTTTTTGCATTTGTCACCCCGAGTGGGACGGGTATGCTCAGACGTGAGTCCCGTGCTCTCCATGCCACTGGAATCAAGCTATCCTGGCTGATGAGGGCTGAAAGCCCGAAACCGGTCCTAGGATGCTTGTTTCCAGTCCAGGGAGGACCTGGCTTGGCAGTTCGGGCTGGACTGTTCCCATGGGGCACAGGGTCAAGACTGATTTGCATATGGCTGGGTTCAAACTGGAATGGCATGGTGAGCAAAAAACGATGGATTTAGGCCCAGATCTCTGTACTGGGGTGAATGTAGGACATTGTTCTGCATTCTGTCCATCAACTGTTGTTTTTGCATTTGTCACCCCGAGTGGGACGGGTATGCTCAGACGTGAGTCCCGTGCTCTCCATGCCACTGGAATCAAGCTATCCTGGCTGATGAGGGCTGAAAGCCCGAAACCGGTCCTAGGATGCTTGTTTCCAGTCCAGGGAGGACCTGGCTTGGCAGTTCGGGCTGGACTGTTCCCATGGGGCACAGGGTCAAGACTGATTTGCATATGGCTGGGTTCAAACTGGAATGGCATGGTGAGCAAAAAACGATGGATTTAGGCCCAGATCTCTGTACTGGGGTGAATGTATGACATTGTTCTGCATTCTGTCCATCAACTGTTGTTTTTGCATTTGTCACCCCGAGTGGGACGGGTATGCTCAGACGTGAGTCCCGTGCTCTCCATGCCACTGGAATCAAGCTATCCTGGCTGATGAGGGCTGAAAGCCCGAAACCGGTCCTAGGATGCTTGTTTCCAGTCCAGGGAGGACCTGGCTTGGCAGTTCGGGCTGGACTGTTCCCATGGGGCACAGGGTCAAGACTGATTTGCATATGGCTGGGTTCAAACTGGAATGGCATGGTGAGCAAAAACGATGGATTTAGGCCCAGATCTCTGTACTGGGGTGAATGTATGACATTGTTCTGCATTCTGTCCATCAACTGTTGTTTTTGCATTTGTCACCCCGAGTGGGACGGGTATGCTCAGACGTGAGTCCCGTGCTCTCCATGCCACTGGAATCAAGCTATCCTGGCTGATGAGGGCTGAAAGCCCGAAACCGGTCCTAGGATGCTTGTTTCCAGTCCAGGGAGGACCTGGCTTGGCAGTTCGGGCTGGACTGTTCCCATGGGGCACAGGGTCAAGACTGATTTGCATATGGCTGGGTTCAAACTGGAATGGCATGGTGAGCAAAAAAACGATGGATTTAGGCCCAGATCTCTGTACTGGGGTGAATGTATGACATTGTTCTGCATTCTGTCCATCAACTGTTGTTTTTGCATTTGTCACCCCGAGTGGGACGGGTATGCTCAGACGTGAGTCCCGTGCTCTCCATGCCACTGGAATCAAGCTATCCTGGCTGATGAGGGCTGAAAGCCCGAAACCGGTCCTAGGATGCTTGTTTCCAGTCCAGGGAGGACCTGGCTTGGCAGTTCGGGCTGGACTGTTCCCATGGGGCACAGGGTCAAGACTGATTTGCATATGGCTGGGTTCAAACTGGAATGGCATGGTGAGCAAAAAACGATGGATTTAGGCCCAGATCTCTGTACTGGGGTGAATGTATGACATTGTTCTGCATTCTGTCCATCAACTGTTGTTTTTGCATTTGTCACCCCGAGTGGGACGGGTATGCTCAGACGTGAGTCCCGTGCTCTCCATGCCACTGGAATCAAGCTATCCTGGCTGATGAGGGCTGAAAGCCCGAAACCGGTCCTAGGATGCTTGTTTCCAGTCCAGGGAGGACCTGGCTTGGCAGTTCGGGCTGGACTGTTCCCATGGGGCACAGGGTCAAGACTGATTTGCATATGGCTGGGTTCAAACTGGAATGGCATGGTGAGCAAAAAAACGATGGATTTAGGCCCAGATCTCTGTACTGGGGTGAATGTATGACATTGTTCTGCATTCTGTCCATCAACTGTTGTTTTTGCATTTGTCACCCCGAGTGGGACGGGTATGCTCAGACGTGAGTCCCGTGCTCTCCATGCCACTGGAATCAAGCTATCCTGGCTGATGAGGGCTGAAAGCCCGAAACCGGTCCTAGGATGCTTGTTTCCAGTCCAGGGAGGACCTGGCTTGGCAGTTCGGGCTGGACTGTTCCCATGGGGCACAGGGTCAAGACTGATTTGCATATGGCTGGGTTCAAACTGGAATGGCATGGTGAGCAAAAAAACGATGGATTTAGGCCCAGATCTCTGTACTGGGGTGAATGTATGACATTGTTCTGCATTCTGTCCATCAACTGTTGTTTTTGCATTTGTCACCCCGAGTGGGACGGGTATGCTCAGACGTGAGTCCCGTGCTCTCCATGCCACTGGAATCAAGCTATCCTGGCTGATGAGGGCTGAAAGCCCGAAACCGGTCCTAGGATGCTTGTTTCCAGTCCAGGGAGGACCTGGCTTGGCAGTTCGGGCTGGACTGTTCCCATGGGGCACAGGGTCAAGACTGATTTGCATATGGCTGGGTTCAAACTGGAATGGCATGGTGAGCAAAAACGATGGATTTAGGCCCAGATCTCTGTACTGGGGTGAATGTATGACATTGTTCTGCATTCTGTCCATCAACTGTTGTTTTTGCATTTGTCACCCCGAGTGGGACGGGTATGCTCAGACGTGAGTCCCGTGCTCTCCATGCCACTGGAATCAAGCTATCCTGGCTGATGAGGGCTGAAAGCCCGAAACCGGTCCTAGGATGCTTGTTTCCAGTCCAGGGAGGACCTGGCTTGGCAGTTCGGGCTGGACTGTTCCCATGGGGCACAGGGTCAAGACTGATTTGCATATGGCTGGGTTCAAACTGGAATGGCATGGTGAGCAAAAAAACGATGGATTTAGGCCCAGATCTCTGTACTGGGGTGAATGTATGACATTGTTCTGCATTCTGTCCATCAACTGTTGTTTTTGCATTTGTCACCCCGAGTGGGACGGGTATGCTCAGACGTGAGTCCCGTGCTCTCCATGCCACTGGAATCAAGCTATCCTGGCTGATGAGGGCTGAAAGCCCGAAACCGGTCCTAGGATGCTTGTTTCCAGTCCAGGGAGGACCTGGCTTGGCAGTTCGGGCTGGACTGTTCCCATGGGGCACAGGGTCAAGACTGATTTGCATATGGCTGGGTTCAAACTGGAATGGCATGGTGAGCAAAAACGATGGATTTAGGCCCAGATCTCTGTACTGGGGTGAATGTATGACATTGTTCTGCATTCTGTCCATCAACTGTTGTTTTTGCATTTGTCACCCCGAGTGGGACGGGTATGCTCAGACGTGAGTCCCGTGCTCTCCATGCCACTGGAATCAAGCTATCCTGGCTGATGAGGGCTGAAAGCCCGAAACCGGTCCTAGGATGCTTGTTTCCAGTCCAGGGAGGACCTGGCTTGGCAGTTCGGGCTGGACTGTTCCCATGGGGCACAGGGTCAAGACTGATTTGCATATGGCTGGGTTCAAACTGGAATGGCATGGTGAGCAAAAACGATGGATTTAGGCCCAGATCTCTGTACTGGGGTGAATGTATGACATTGTTCTGCATTCTGTCCATCAACTGTTGTTTTTGCATTTGTCACCCCGAGTGGGACGGGTATGCTCAGACGTGAGTCCCGTGCTCTCCATGCCACTGGAATCAAGCTATCCTGGCTGATGAGGGCTGAAAGCCCGAAACCGGTCCTAGGATGCTTGTTTCCAGTCCAGGGAGGACCTGGCTTGGCAGTTCGGGCTGGACTGTTCCCATGGGGCACAGGGTCAAGACTGATTTGCATATGGCTGGGTTCAAACTGGAATGGCATGGTGAGCAAAAAAACGATGGATTTAGGCCCAGATCTCTGTACTGGGGTGAATGTATGACATTGTTCTGCATTCTGTCCATCAACTGTTGTTTTTGCATTTGTCACCCCGAGTGGGACGGGTATGCTCAGACGTGAGTCCCGTGCTCTCCATGCCACTGGAATCAAGCTATCCTGGCTGATGAGGGCTGAAAGCCCGAAACCGGTCCTAGGATGCTTGTTTCCAGTCCAGGGAGGACCTGGCTTGGCAGTTCGGGCTGGACTGTTCCCATGGGGCACAGGGTCAAGACTGATTTGCATATGGCTGGGTTCAAACTGGAATGGCATGGTGAGCAAAAACGATGGATTTAGGCCCAGATCTCTGTACTGGGGTGAATGTATGACATTGTTCTGCATTCTGTCCATCAACTGTTGTTTTTGCATTTGTCACCCCGAGTGGGACGGGTATGCTCAGACGTGAGTCCCGTGCTCTCCATGCCACTGGAATCAAGCTATCCTGGCTGATGAGGGCTGAAAGCCCGAAACCGGTCCTAGGATGCTTGTTTCCAGTCCAGGGAGGACCTGGCTTGGCAGTTCGGGCTGGACTGTTCCCATGGGGCACAGGGTCAAGACTGATTTGCATATGGCTGGGTTCAAACTGGAATGGCATGGTGAGCAAAAAACGATGGATTTAGGCCCAGATCTCTGTACTGGGGTGAATGTATGACATTGTTCTGCATTCTGTCCATCAACTGTTGTTTTTGCATTTGTCACCCCGAGTGGGACGGGTATGCTCAGACGTGAGTCCCGTGCTCTCCATGCCACTGGAATCAAGCTATCCTGGCTGATGAGGGCTGAAAGCCCGAAACCGGTCCTAGGATGCTTGTTTCCAGTCCAGGGAGGACCTGGCTTGGCAGTTCGGGCTGGACTGTTCCCATGGGGCACAGGGTCAAGACTGATTTGCATATGGCTGGGTTCAAACTGGAATGGCATGGTGAGCAAAAAAACGATGGATTTAGGCCCAGATCTCTGTACTGGGGTGAATGTATGACATTGTTCTGCATTCTGTCCATCAACTGTTGTTTTTGCATTTGTCACCCCGAGTGGGACGGGTATGCTCAGACGTGAGTCCCGTGCTCTCCATGCCACTGGAATCAAGCTATCCTGGCTGATGAGGGCTGAAAGCCCGAAACCGGTCCTAGGATGCTTGTTTCCAGTCCAGGGAGGACCTGGCTTGGCAGTTCGGGCTGGACTGTTCCCATGGGGCACAGGGTCAAGACTGATTTGCATATGGCTGGGTTCAAACTGGAATGGCATGGTGAGCAAAAAAACGATGGATTTAGGCCCAGATCTCTGTACTGGGGTGAATGTATGACATTGTTCTGCATTCTGTCCATCAACTGTTGTTTTTGCATTTGTCACCCCGAGTGGGACGGGTATGCTCAGACGTGAGTCCCGTGCTCTCCATGCCACTGGAATCAAGCTATCCTGGCTGATGAGGGCTGAAAGCCCGAAACCGGTCCTAGGATGCTTGTTTCCAGTCCAGGGAGGACCTGGCTTGGCAGTTCGGGCTGGACTGTTCCCATGGGGCACAGGGTCAAGACTGATTTGCATATGGCTGGGTTCAAACTGGAATGGCATGGTGAGCAAAAAAACGATGGATTTAGGCCCAGATCTCTGTACTGGGGTGAATGTATGACATTGTTCTGCATTCTGTCCATCAACTGTTGTTTTTGCATTTGTCACCCCGAGTGGGACGGGTATGCTCAGACGTGAGTCCCGTGCTCTCCATGCCACTGGAATCAAGCTATCCTGGCTGATGAGGGCTGAAAGCCCGAAACCGGTCCTAGGATGCTTGTTTCCAGTCCAGGGAGGACCTGGCTTGGCAGTTCGGGCTGGACTGTTCCCATGGGGCACAGGGTCAAGACTGATTTGCATATGGCTGGGTTCAAACTGGAATGGCATGGTGAGCAAAAAACGATGGATTTAGGCCCAGATCTCTGTACTGGGGTGAATGTATGACATTGTTCTGCATTCTGTCCATCAACTGTTGTTTTTGCATTTGTCACCCCGAGTGGGACGGGTATGCTCAGACGTGAGTCCCGTGCTCTCCATGCCACTGGAATCAAGCTATCCTGGCTGATGAGGGCTGAAAGCCCGAAACCGGTCCTAGGATGCTTGTTTCCAGTCCAGGGAGGACCTGGCTTGGCAGTTCGGGCTGGACTGTTCCCATGGGGCACAGGGTCAAGACTGATTTGCATATGGCTGGGTTCAAACTGGAATGGCATGGTGAGCAAAAAACGATGGATTTAGGCCCAGATCTCTGTACTGGGGTGAATGTATGACATTGTTCTGCATTCTGTCCATCAACTGTTGTTTTTGCATTTGTCACCCCGAGTGGGACGGGTATGCTCAGACGTGAGTCCCGTGCTCTCCATGCCACTGGAATCAAGCTATCCTGGCTGATGAGGGCTGAAAGCCCGAAACCGGTCCTAGGATGCTTGTTTCCAGTCCAGGGAGGACCTGGCTTGGCAGTTCGGGCTGGACTGTTCCCATGGGGCACAGGGTCAAGACTGATTTGCATATGGCTGGGTTCAAACTGGAATGGCATGGTGAGCAAAAAAACGATGGATTTAGGCCCAGATCTCTGTACTGGGGTGAATGTATGACATTGTTCTGCATTCTGTCCATCAACTGTTGTTTTTGCATTTGTCACCCCGAGTGGGACGGGTATGCTCAGACGTGAGTCCCGTGCTCTCCATGCCACTGGAATCAAGCTATCCTGGCTGATGAGGGCTGAAAGCCCGAAACCGGTCCTAGGATGCTTGTTTCCAGTCCAGGGAGGACCTGGCTTGGCAGTTCGGGCTGGACTGTTCCCATGGGGCACAGGGTCAAGACTGATTTGCATATGGCTGGGTTCAAACTGGAATGGCATGGTGAGCAAAAAAACGATGGATTTAGGCCCAGATCTCTGTACTGGGGTGAATGTATGACATTGTTCTGCATTCTGTCCATCAACTGTTGTTTTTGCATTTGTCACCCCGAGTGGGACGGGTATGCTCAGACGTGAGTCCCGTGCTCTCCATGCCACTGGAATCAAGCTATCCTGGCTGATGAGGGCTGAAAGCCCGAAACCGGTCCTAGGATGCTTGTTTCCAGTCCAGGGAGGACCTGGCTTGGCAGTTCGGGCTGGACTGTTCCCATGGGGCACAGGGTCAAGACTGATTTGCATATGGCTGGGTTCAAACTGGAATGGCATGGTGAGCAAAAAACGATGGATTTAGGCCCAGATCTCTGTACTGGGGTGAATGTATGACATTGTTCTGCATTCTGTCCATCAACTGTTGTTTTTGCATTTGTCACCCCGAGTGGGACGGGTATGCTCAGACGTGAGTCCCGTGCTCTCCATGCCACTGGAATCAAGCTATCCTGGCTGATGAGGGCTGAAAGCCCGAAACCGGTCCTAGGATGCTTGTTTCCAGTCCAGGGAGGACCTGGCTTGGCAGTTCGGGCTGGACTGTTCCCATGGGGCACAGGGTCAAGACTGATTTGCATATGGCTGGGTTCAAACTGGAATGGCATGGTGAGCAAAAAAACGATGGATTTAGGCCCAGATCTCTGTACTGGGGTGAATGTATGACATTGTTCTGCATTCTGTCCATCAACTGTTGTTTTTGCATTTGTCACCCCGAGTGGGACGGGTATGCTCAGACGTGAGTCCCGTGCTCTCCATGCCACTGGAATCAAGCTATCCTGGCTGATGAGGGCTGAAAGCCCGAAACTGGTCCTAGGATGCTTGTTTCCAGTCCAGGGAGGACCTGGCTTGGCAGTTCGGGCTGGACTGTTCCCATGGGGCACAGGGTCAAGACTGATTTGCATATGGCTGGGTTCAAACTGGAATGGCATGGTGAGCAAAAAAACGATGGATTTAGGCCCAGATCTCTGTACTGGGGTGAATGTATGACATTGTTCTGCATTCTGTCCATCAACTGTTGTTTTTGCATTTGTCACCCCGAGTGGGACGGGTATGCTCAGACGTGAGTCCCGTGCTCTCCATGCCACTGGAATCAAGCTATCCTGGCTGATGAGGGCTGAAAGCCCGAAACCGGTCCTAGGATGCTTGTTTCCAGTCCAGGGAGGACCTGGCTTGGCAGTTCGGGCTGGACTGTTCCCATGGGGCACAGGGTCAAGACTGATTTGCATATGGCTGGGTTCAAACTGGAATGGCATGGTGAGCAAAAAACGATGGATTTAGGCCCAGATCTCTGTACTGGGGTGAATGTATGACATTGTTCTGCATTCTGTCCATCAACTGTTGTTTTTGCATTTGTCACCCCGAGTGGGACGGGTATGCTCAGACGTGAGTCCCGTGCTCTCCATGCCACTGGAATCAAGCTATCCTGGCTGATGAGGGCTGAAAGCCCGAAACCGGTCCTAGGATGCTTGTTTCCAGTCCAGGGAGGACCTGGCTTGGCAGTTCGGGCTGGACTGTTCCCATGGGGCACAGGGTCAAGACTGATTTGCATATGGCTGGGTTCAAACTGGAATGGCATGGTGAGCAAAAAAACGATGGATTTAGGCCCAGATCTCTGTACTGGGGTGAATGTATGACATTGTTCTGCATTCTGTCCATCAACTGTTGTTTTTGCATTTGTCACCCCGAGTGGGACGGGTATGCTCAGACGTGAGTCCCGTGCTCTCCATGCCACTGGAATCAAGCTATCCTGGCTGATGAGGGCTGAAAGCCCGAAACCGGTCCTAGGATGCTTGTTTCCAGTCCAGGGAGGACCTGGCTTGGCAGTTCGGGCTGGACTGTTCCCATGGGGCACAGGGTCAAGACTGATTTGCATATGGCTGGGTTCAAACTGGAATGGCATGGTGAGCAAAAAAACGATGGATTTAGGCCCAGATCTCTGTACTGGGGTGAATGTATGACATTGTTCTGCATTCTGTCCATCAACTGTTGTTTTTGCATTTGTCACCCCGAGTGGGACGGGTATGCTCAGACGTGAGTCCCGTGCTCTCCATGCCACTGGAATCAAGCTATCCTGGCTGATGAGGGCTGAAAGCCCGAAACCGGTCCTAGGATGCTTGTTTCCAGTCCAGGGAGGACCTGGCTTGGCAGTTCGGGCTGGACTGTTCCCATGGGGCACAGGGTCAAGACTGATTTGCATATGGCTGGGTTCAAACTGGAATGGCATGGTGAGCAAAAAAACGATGGATTTAGGCCCAGATCTCTGTACTGGGGTGAATGTATGACATTGTTCTGCATTCTGTCCATCAACTGTTGTTTTTGCATTTGTCACCCCGAGTGGGACGGGTATGCTCAGACGTGAGTCCCGTGCTCTCCATGCCACTGGAATCAAGCTATCCTGGCTGATGAGGGCTGAAAGCCCGAAACCGGTCCTAGGATGCTTGTTTCCAGTCCAGGGAGGACCTGGCTTGGCAGTTCGGGCTGGACTGTTCCCATGGGGCACAGGGTCAAGACTGATTTGCATATGGCTGGGTTCAAACTGGAATGGCATGGTGAGCAAAAAACGATGGATTTAGGCCCAGATCTCTGTACTGGGGTGAATGTATGACATTGTTCTGCATTCTGTCCATCAACTGTTGTTTTTGCATTTGTCACCCCGAGTGGGACGGGTATGCTCAGACGTGAGTCCCGTGCTCTCCATGCCACTGGAATCAAGCTATCCTGGCTGATGAGGGCTGAAAGCCCGAAACCGGTCCTAGGATGCTTGTTTCCAGTCCAGGGAGGACCTGGCTTGGCAGTTCGGGCTGGACTGTTCCCATGGGGCACAGGGTCAAGACTGATTTGCATATGGCTGGGTTCAAACTGGAATGGCATGGTGAGCAAAAAAACGATGGATTTAGGCCCAGATCTCTGTACTGGGGTGAATGTATGACATTGTTCTGCATTCTGTCCATCAACTGTTGTTTTTGCATTTGTCACCCCGAGTGGGACGGGTATGCTCAGACGTGAGTCCCGTGCTCTCCATGCCACTGGAATCAAGCTATCCTGGCTGATGAGGGCTGAAAGCCCGAAACCGGTCCTAGGATGCTTGTTTCCAGTCCAGGGAGGACCTGGCTTGGCAGTTCGGGCTGGACTGTTCCCATGGGGCACAGGGTCAAGACTGATTTGCATATGGCTGGGTTCAAACTGGAATGGCATGGTGAGCAAAAAAACGATGGATTTAGGCCCAGATCTCTGTACTGGGGTGAATGTATGACATTGTTCTGCATTCTGTCCATCAACTGTTGTTTTTGCATTTGTCACCCCGAGTGGGACGGGTATGCTCAGACGTGAGTCCCGTGCTCTCCATGCCACTGGAATCAAGCTATCCTGGCTGATGAGGGCTGAAAGCCCGAAACCGGTCCTAGGATGCTTGTTTCCAGTCCAGGGAGGACCTGGCTTGGCAGTTCGGGCTGGACTGTTCCCATGGGGCACAGGGTCAAGACTGATTTGCATATGGCTGGGTTCAAACTGGAATGGCATGGTGAGCAAAAAAACGATGGATTTAGGCCCAGATCTCTGTACTGGGGTGAATGTATGACATTGTTCTGCATTCTGTCCATCAACTGTTGTTTTTGCATTTGTCACCCCGAGTGGGACGGGTATGCTCAGACGTGAGTCCCGTGCTCTCCATGCCACTGGAATCAAGCTATCCTGGCTGATGAGGGCTGAAAGCCCGAAACCGGTCCTAGGATGCTTGTTTCCAGTCCAGGGAGGACCTGGCTTGGCAGTTCGGGCTGGACTGTTCCCATGGGGCACAGGGTCAAGACTGATTTGCATATGGCTGGGTTCAAACTGGAATGGCATGGTGAGCAAAAAAACGATGGATTTAGGCCCAGATCTCTGTACTGGGGTGAATGTATGACATTGTTCTGCATTCTGTCCATCAACTGTTGTTTTTGCATTTGTCACCCCGAGTGGGACGGGTATGCTCAGACGTGAGTCCCGTGCTCTCCATGCCACTGGAATCAAGCTATCCTGGCTGATGAGGGCTGAAAGCCCGAAACCGGTCCTAGGATGCTTGTTTCCAGTCCAGGGAGGACCTGGCTTGGCAGTTCGGGCTGGACTGTTCCCATGGGGCACAGGGTCAAGACTGATTTGCATATGGCTGGGTTCAAACTGGAATGGCATGGTGAGCAAAAAAACGATGGATTTAGGCCCAGATCTCTGTACTGGGGTGAATGTATGACATTGTTCTGCATTCTGTCCATCAACTGTTGTTTTTGCATTTGTCACCCCGAGTGGGACGGGTATGCTCAGACGTGAGTCCCGTGCTCTCCATGCCACTGGAATCAAGCTATCCTGGCTGATGAGGGCTGAAAGCCCGAAACCGGTCCTAGGATGCTTGTTTCCAGTCCAGGGAGGACCTGGCTTGGCAGTTCGGGCTGGACTGTTCCCATGGGGCACAGGGTCAAGACTGATTTGCATATGGCTGGGTTCAAACTGGAATGGCATGGTGAGCAAAAAAACGATGGATTTAGGCCCAGATCTCTGTACTGGGGTGAATGTATGACATTGTTCTGCATTCTGTCCATCAACTGTTGTTTTTGCATTTGTCACCCCGAGTGGGACGGGTATGCTCAGACGTGAGTCCCGTGCTCTCCATGCCACTGGAATCAAGCTATCCTGGCTGATGAGGGCTGAAAGCCCGAAACCGGTCCTAGGATGCTTGTTTCCAGTCCAGGGAGGACCTGGCTTGGCAGTTCGGGCTGGACTGTTCCCATGGGGCACAGGGTCAAGACTGATTTGCATATGGCTGGGTTCAAACTGGAATGGCATGGTGAGCAAAAAACGATGGATTTAGGCCCAGATCTCTGTACTGGGGTGAATGTATGACATTGTTCTGCATTCTGTCCATCAACTGTTGTTTTTGCATTTGTCACCCCGAGTGGGACGGGTATGCTCAGACGTGAGTCCCGTGCTCTCCATGCCACTGGAATCAAGCTATCCTGGCTGATGAGGGCTGAAAGCCCGAAACCGGTCCTAGGATGCTTGTTTCCAGTCCAGGGAGGACCTGGCTTGGCAGTTCGGGCTGGACTGTTCCCATGGGGCACAGGGTCAAGACTGATTTGCATATGGCTGGGTTCAAACTGGAATGGCATGGTGAGCAAAAAACGATGGATTTAGGCCCAGATCTCTGTACTGGGGTGAATGTATGACATTGTTCTGCATTCTGTCCATCAACTGTTGTTTTTGCATTTGTCACCCCGAGTGGGACGGGTATGCTCAGACGTGAGTCCCGTGCTCTCCATGCCACTGGAATCAAGCTATCCTGGCTGATGAGGGCTGAAAGCCCGAAACCGGTCCTAGGATGCTTGTTTCCAGTCCAGGGAGGACCTGGCTTGGCAGTTCGGGCTGGACTGTTCCCATGGGGCACAGGGTCAAGACTGATTTGCATATGGCTGGGTTCAAACTGGAATGGCATGGTGAGCAAAAAACGATGGATTTAGGCCCAGATCTCTGTACTGGGGTGAATGTATGACATTGTTCTGCATTCTGTCCATCAACTGTTGTTTTTGCATTTGTCACCCCGAGTGGGACGGGTATGCTCAGACGTGAGTCCCGTGCTCTCCATGCCACTGGAATCAAGCTATCCTGGCTGATGAGGGCTGAAAGCCCGAAACCGGTCCTAGGATGCTTGTTTCCAGTCCAGGGAGGACCTGGCTTGGCAGTTCGGGCTGGACTGTTCCCATGGGGCACAGGGTCAAGACTGATTTGCATATGGCTGGGTTCAAACTGGAATGGCATGGTGAGCAAAAACGATGGATTTAGGCCCAGATCTCTGTACTGGGGTGAATGTATGACATTGTTCTGCATTCTGTCCATCAACTGTTGTTTTTGCATTTGTCACCCCGAGTGGGACGGGTATGCTCAGACGTGAGTCCCGTGCTCTCCATGCCACTGGAATCAAGCTATCCTGGCTGATGAGGGCTGAAAGCCCGAAACCGGTCCTAGGATGCTTGTTTCCAGTCCAGGGAGGACCTGGCTTGGCAGTTCGGGCTGGACTGTTCCCATGGGGCACAGGGTCAAGACTGATTTGCATATGGCTGGGTTCAAACTGGAATGGCATGGTGAGCAAAAAACGATGGATTTAGGCCCAGATCTCTGTACTGGGGTGAATGTATGACATTGTTCTGCATTCTGTCCATCAACTGTTGTTTTTGCATTTGTCACCCCGAGTGGGACGGGTATGCTCAGACGTGAGTCCCGTGCTCTCCATGCCACTGGAATCAAGCTATCCTGGCTGATGAGGGCTGAAAGCCCGAAACCGGTCCTAGGATGCTTGTTTCCAGTCCAGGGAGGACCTGGCTTGGCAGTTCGGGCTGGACTGTTCCCATGGGGCACAGGGTCAAGACTGATTTGCATATGGCTGGGTTCAAACTGGAATGGCATGGTGAGCACAAAAACGATGGATTTAGGCCCAGATCTCTGTACTGGGGTGAATGTATGACATTGTTCTGCATTCTGTCCATCAACTGTTGTTTTTGCATTTGTCACCCCGAGTGGGACGGGTATGCTCAGACGTGAGTCCCGTGCTCTCCATGCCACTGGAATCAAGCTATCCTGGCTGATGAGGGCTGAAAGCCCGAAACCGGTCCTAGGATGCTTGTTTCCAGTCCAGGGAGGACCTGGCTTGGCAGTTCGGGCTGGACTGTTCCCATGGGGCACAGGGTCAAGACTGATTTGCATATGGCTGGGTTCAAACTGGAATGGCATGGTGAGCAAAAAACGATGGATTTAGGCCCAGATCTCTGTACTGGGGTGAATGTATGACATTGTTCTGCATTCTGTCCATCAACTGTTGTTTTTGCATTTGTCACCCCGAGTGGGACGGGTATGCTCAGACGTGAGTCCCGTGCTCTCCATGCCACTGGAATCAAGCTATCCTGGCTGATGAGGGCTGAAAGCCCGAAACCGGTCCTAGGATGCTTGTTTCCAGTCCAGGGAGGACCTGGCTTGGCAGTTCGGGCTGGACTGTTCCCATGGGGCACAGGGTCAAGACTGATTTGCATATGGCTGGGTTCAAACTGGAATGGCATGGTGAGCAAAAAACGATGGATTTAGGCCCAGATCTCTGTACTGGGGTGAATGTATGACATTGTTCTGCATTCTGTCCATCAACTGTTGTTTTTGCATTTGTCACCCCGAGTGGGACGGGTATGCTCAGACGTGAGTCCCGTGCTCTCCATGCCACTGGAATCAAGCTATCCTGGCTGATGAGGGCTGAAAGCCCGAAACCGGTCCTAGGATGCTTGTTTCCAGTCCAGGGAGGACCTGGCTTGGCAGTTCGGGCTGGACTGTTCCCATGGGGCACAGGGTCAAGACTGATTTGCATATGGCTGGGTTCAAACTGGAATGGCATGGTGAGCAAAAACGATGGATTTAGGCCCAGATCTCTGTACTGGGGTGAATGTATGACATTGTTCTGCATTCTGTCCATCAACTGTTGTTTTTGCATTTGTCACCCCGAGTGGGACGGGTATGCTCAGACGTGAGTCCCGTGCTCTCCATGCCACTGGAATCAAGCTATCCTGGCTGATGAGGGCTGAAAGCCCGAAACCGGTCCTAGGATGCTTGTTTCCAGTCCAGGGAGGACCTGGCTTGGCAGTTCGGGCTGGACTGTTCCCATGGGGCACAGGGTCAAGACTGATTTGCATATGGCTGGGTTCAAACTGGAATGGCATGGTGAGCAAAAACGATGGATTTAGGCCCAGATCTCTGTACTGGGGTGAATGTATGACATTGTTCTGCATTCTGTCCATCAACTGTTGTTTTTGCATTTGTCACCCCGAGTGGGACGGGTATGCTCAGACGTGAGTCCCGTGCTCTCCATGCCACTGGAATCAAGCTATCCTGGCTGATGAGGGCTGAAAGCCCGAAACCGGTCCTAGGATGCTTGTTTCCAGTCCAGGGAGGACCTGGCTTGGCAGTTCGGGCTGGACTGTTCCCATGGGGCACAGGGTCAAGACTGATTTGCATATGGCTGGGTTCAAACTGGAATGGCATGGTGAGCAAAAAAACGATGGATTTAGGCCCAGATCTCTGTACTGGGGTGAATGTATGACATTGTTCTGCATTCTGTCCATCAACTGTTGTTTTTGCATTTGTCACCCCGAGTGGGACGGGTATGCTCAGACGTGAGTCCCGTGCTCTCCATGCCACTGGAATCAAGCTATCCTGGCTGATGAGGGCTGAAAGCCCGAAACCGGTCCTAGGATGCTTGTTTCCAGTCCAGGGAGGACCTGGCTTGGCAGTTCGGGCTGGACTGTTCCCATGGGGCACAGGGTCAAGACTGATTTGCATATGGCTGGGTTCAAACTGGAATGGCATGGTGAGCAAAAAAACGATGGATTTAGGCCCAGATCTCTGTACTGGGGTGAATGTATGACATTGTTCTGCATTCTGTCCATCAACTGTTGTTTTTGCATTTGTCACCCCGAGTGGGACGGGTATGCTCAGACGTGAGTCCCGTGCTCTCCATGCCACTGGAATCAAGCTATCCTGGCTGATGAGGGCTGAAAGCCCGAAACCGGTCCTAGGATGCTTGTTTCCAGTCCAGGGAGGACCTGGCTTGGCAGTTCGGGCTGGACTGTTCCCATGGGGCACAGGGTCAAGACTGATTTGCATATGGCTGGGTTCAAACTGGAATGGCATGGTGAGCAAAAAACGATGGATTTAGGCCCAGATCTCTGTACTGGGGTGAATGTATGACATTGTTCTGCATTCTGTCCATCAACTGTTGTTTTTGCATTTGTCACCCCGAGTGGGACGGGTATGCTCAGACGTGAGTCCCGTGCTCTCCATGCCACTGGAATCAAGCTATCCTGGCTGATGAGGGCTGAAAGCCCGAAACCGGTCCTAGGATGCTTGTTTCCAGTCCAGGGAGGACCTGGCTTGGCAGTTCGGGCTGGACTGTTCCCATGGGGCACAGGGTCAAGACTGATTTGCATATGGCTGGGTTCAAACTGGAATGGCATGGTGAGCAAAAAAACGATGGATTTAGGCCCAGATCTCTGTACTGGGGTGAATGTATGACATTGTTCTGCATTCTGTCCATCAACTGTTGTTTTTGCATTTGTCACCCCGAGTGGGACGGGTATGCTCAGACGTGAGTCCTGTGCTCTCCATGCCACTGGAATCAAGCTATCCTGGCTGATGAGGGCTGAAAGCCCGAAACCGGTCCTAGGATGCTTGTTTCCAGTCCAGGGAGGACCTGGCTTGGCAGTTCGGGCTGGACTGTTCCCATGGGGCACAGGGTCAAGACTGATTTGCATATGGCTGGGTTCAAACTGGAATGGCATGGTGAGCACAAAAACGATGGATTTAGGCCCAGATCTCTGTACTGGGGTGAATGTATGACATTGTTCTGCATTCTGTCCATCAACTGTTGTTTTTGCATTTGTCACCCCGAGTGGGACGGGTATGCTCAGACGTGAGTCCCGTGCTCTCCATGCCACTGGAATCAAGCTATCCTGGCTGATGAGGGCTGAAAGCCCGAAACCGGTCCTAGGATGCTTGTTTCCAGTCCAGGGAGGACCTGGCTTGGCAGTTCGGGCTGGACTGTTCCCATGGGGCACAGGGTCAAGAATGATTTGCATATGGCTGGGTTCAAACTGGAATGGCATGGTGAGCAAAAAAACGATGGATTTAGGCCCAGATATCTGTACTGGGGTGAATGTATGACATTGTTCTGCATTCTGTCCATCAACTGTTGTTTTTGCATTTGTCACCCCGAGTGGGACGGGTATGCTCAGACGTGAGTCCCGTGCTCTCCATGCCACTGGAATCAAGCTATCCTGGCTGATGAGGGCTGAAAGCCCGAAACCGGTCCTAGGATGCTTGTTTCCAGTCCAGGGAGGATCTGGCTTGGCAGTTCGGGCTGGACTGTTCCCATGGGGCACAGGGTCAAGACTGATTTGCATATGGCTGGGTTCAAACTGGAATGGCATGGTGAGCAAAAAACGATGGATTTAGGCCCAGATCTCTGTACTGGGGTGAATGTATGACATTGTTCTGCATTCTGTCCATCAACTGTTGTTTTTGCATTTGTCACCCCGAGTGGGACGGGTATGCTCAGACGTGAGTCCCGTGCTCTCCATGCCACTGGAATCAAGCTATCCTGGCTGATGAGGGCTGAAAGCCCGAAACCGGTCCTAGGATGCTTGTTTCCAGTCCAGGGAGGATCTGGCTTGGCAGTTCGGGCTGGACTGTTCCCATGGGGCACAGGGTCAAGACTGATTTGCATATGGCTGGGTTCAAACTGGAATGGCATGGTGAGCAAAAAAACGATGGATTTAGGCCCAGATCTCTGTACTGGGCTGAATGTATGACATTGTTCTGCATTCTGTCCATCAACTGTTGTTTTTGCATTTGTAACCCCGAGTGGGACGGGTATGCTCAGACGTGAGTCCCGTGCTCTCCATGCCACTGGAATCAAGCTATCCTGGCTGATGAGGGCTGAAAGCCCGAAACCGGTCCTAGGATGCTTGTTTCCAGTCCAGGGAGGATCTGGCTTGGCAGTTCGGGCTGGACTGTTCCCATGGGGCACAGGGTCAAGACTGATTTGCATATGGCTGGGTTCAAACTGGAATGGCATGGTGAGCAAAAAAACGATGGATTTAGGCCCAGATCTCTGTACTGGGGTGAATGTATGACATTGTTCTGCATTCTGTCCATCAACTGTTGTTTTTGCATTTGTCACCCCGAGTGGGACGGGTATGCTCAGACGTGAGTCCCGTGCTCTCCATGCCACTGGAATCAAGCTATCCTGGCTGAAAGCCCGAAACCGGTCCTAGGATGCTTGTTTCCAGTCCAGGGAGGATCTGGCTTGGCAGTTCGGGCTGGACTGTTCCCATGGGGCACAGGGTCAAGACTGATTTGCATATGGCTGGGTTCAAACTGGAATGGCATGGTGAGCAAAAAAACGATGGATTTAGGCCCAGATCTCTGTACTGGGGTGAATGTATGACATTGTTCTGCATTCTGTCCATCAACTGTTGTTTTTGCATACTCTAAACTAGGGCCAATTAATCTTAATGGCATGAAGAAAATGTGACCCTGATGTTGAGACACAGTAACCGGAAGACACAGTTTAATTACACAAGGATAACTAAAAGAATAGGAAATGTATAGGTATAATGAATAGAAAGGGAAAGTATTGACCCACCACCCCTGGCACTGACGTGCACTTCTGTTTATGCAGATACGCACAAATGAGCAGGCACTGTGCTATCACTTACAGCCAATGGCTAAAGTGGGCTTATTCATTGCCCTTTGTTCTGTGCCGTGGATGGCCGAAGCAAAATGTGAGTGACAGTGGAACAGATCAATGGGTGAAGAAGGTTGACCCAAAGTCGATCTACTATGAACATATGTATGTATTTTTACTCATGAATCTGTTTGATTACTTGAGGCTCGGAAGAAATTCTGAGCGGTCTGCAGGTCAGACCTAAAAAGTATACAGCATTATGATATCAAATTTATTGAAAAAAAAGTATTATAGAGAATTACGGGGCATATTAGCAAGACCCACGTTAAAATTATCGCCGTTTTAGCGGCAGGAAACTGCCGCTAAAGCGGCGATAATGGAAGCTTGATAATATGCGTTATAGAATTCAATAGAAGCCCAGGTTAGATGTGCAGGACATCTAACCTGGGCTTCTATTGAATTCTATAACGCATATTAGCAAGCCCATTATCGCCGTTTAGCGGCAGTTTCCTGCCGCTAAAACGGCGATAGTTCAACGTGGGTCTTGCTAATATGCCCCAACATTTTATAGGATTATGGGGACATATTAGCAAGAAGAGGCGATAATCATCGCTAACCCTGCTTAGCGTGATTTTTTTATCGCCGGCTATCGCTGGAATATATCGCCACGCTAACGCTGTATTAGCAACGATTAGCGCTATGGCGATGAATATTCCAGCGATAGCGGGGAAATGGGCCAACATCGCTGAAAAACCAGCGATGTTGCATGGAGAAGGGAGAACACCTTGCTGATACGACCCTGTGGTCGTATCAGCATAATCCACCCCCCCATGTTAGGTATGGCTAACACCTGCTAATTGCAGGTGTTAAATAAATGGCGATGACCCCTGTTAGCGTGACTTTTCACGTCGCTAACTGGGGCCATGGCCACCTTGCTAATAGGCGATAGGCCTGTTAGCGAGTGTTTCCCAGGTTTGTTCGTCTGGAATGCCCACTTTGCATGTCATTAGCGATAAATATCGCTGACATGCAAGCGGTGAAAACGGGCGCTAATGCCCGCAAACTGTCGCTAACTGCTGTTAGAGACAGTTTGCTGATAGGGCGATATAAATATCGCCGCTTTAGCGGCAAAAAGTGCCGCTAAAGCGGCGATAGTGCCCTTGCTAATATGCCCCATGGTTCTTTCAAAGACAATCACTGCTCAAAAGTACTCCCAAAATGTTTGCTAGCCCTTCGCTTTGAAAACTCTGGGAGCATAATCAAGCAGCTTGTCAGCTCTGGAGCAGATGGCTCTGAGAGAAGTATCTGGCTGAGCTCGGCGCCCTCTCCTTTTCCGAGGATTGGGTGGGCGACCAATCTGGTTTCAGAGTTCGGCATCCTTGCCAAATGTATCTGAAGAATTACTGCCCAAGATGCGAGCACGCCTACGTCATTATTTATAACCCCTAATTGGAGCTAATTAAAATGTATGGCTCGCCACTTGGAGTAAACATGACTGCAAAGAAAGCTAAAACGAGAACGTGCACAAGAACGTTTAGGAAATTCGAGTTCTGTCAATCTTATTTTCCAGGAAACCAGGATGTCCATCATTTAAATTCAATCAGGCCAATATGGTTAATTTTTATCAGTTATACAAAAATGCATGTTCTCATAATTTATATGTCAATATTCTTTTGAGCCTGAGAAAGAGCGCTTGAGACCTCTGCATGTTAGAAGGCTGGTCTGTATGTTGTCGCATGGTTAATGCTATAAAACGTTTAATGAAGAAGCCCCTGTAAATGTATTCTGTGCCAGCTCGAAAGATAGGTCAGAGATCAAAATGCCCATGACAGATATTTGGAATGCAAATCTCAACAAGGGCTTCTCAGCCTCTCATCCTCCTGACGTCGACAAATGATTACTACTGTACTTTGAAGCACTCTGTTGTGATGTATAAAGTACAAGTAAAGAAATAAATGAACTTCACCGGGCCTAGAAGCAAGATGAATATTAATGGTATCTCGGTTAAAAGCAAAAGATGATTAAGTCTGTACTGAGAGCAGAGGGAGAGCGCGCGCGGTGCTAATGAGCATCAAATATCCATCCATTCAGCAAGAACCGTGATGGTTGACATAACATTAAAGCACTGTTCTTTTTTTATTTTAATATAAAAAGAACAGGTCTAAATCCTTGCCTCTTCCATAATGTAATTGTCCCTCCTTAATTGGTATCAATTCCTTTCACTTGCAAAAGCTAAGGTCATTACCGAGGTATCGTTCACCACCAAGGGATTCCAGTTTTTCCATCAGCTTTGCACTCATTAGGTAATGTTGGTCTGCGAAGTAGCAGACAGAATACTGCATGTTTAACACAGAATTTTAGGATGAAAGAGAAGCTACATTTCCGTTTCACAAGCAGTTTCACGTTATTGCGAAAGTGTTGAGCATATTGAGGGTCGGACTGGCCAGAAGGGCTGATCTGTCAGGTCAGTGTTTGGTCCTTTTTTGGGCTGTTTGTGGGCCTGTTTTATGGTTTGGTGGGAGGGTTTTTGCTGTTGATTTCTCTTCTTACCACCAGTAGTGGCTGCGATGGGGCAGTAGTGGTGGGCGGGGAGAGTGGGGTAAAAAAAATTTAAAAGAAGAAAATGTCACTTACCTTCCCGGCAGTCACCTCTCCTCCGTCCTCTTCGGTTGAGGAAGCACCCAGGCTCCCAGAATCCCGATAGCCAATCACAACGCTGATAACCCCAGCATCGAGATTGGTCTGAGCGCCGTGGTTCGGAGCTCAGATAGGGAGTGGGAGGCTGTGCGTGTTTTCCACCCAGGCTGTACAATACAGCCGGTGGAGAACATGCTAAGTGCGCATGACGGTTTGGCCGACCCAAGACGGCTGTCCAAACAGTCAAGCACACTTAAGAGAGTGCCCACCACTCCTCCCTCTGCTCTACGGGCAGCACAGCCCTGCCCCGCATCTTTACAGAGCCAGTAGTGAAAAATAAAATGATAGTAACACTGATTTTATTGTTTTAATTTTCCTGCAGGGCAACGCTCCTCCACCTTAGCAGCGGAGCGGCCGCTGTTTACCACAAACAATGCCTGATGCAAGCACAAATGCATACCGTCTCCCATTCTTTGCAAAACACATAAACAGCAAAACTTCACTGATTTGCAAATGAGGGACAACTTTTTGGCTATCTGATTCGCTAACGGAGCCACTTTTCTTTTACTGCCTGTGCGTATTTTCTGCCCCCGTACATCCTTGAACACATTTGAAATATAATGAAAACATGTTCCATACTCTGATCGTGGTAGAGTGTAGCAGTGAAATTGTGCCTTTGTAAATCATGATCTTGATTTACACAGTTTTTGTTTGCAGATCAATACCCAAAAAGTGAAACAATTTGCAAAAATCACACTTTGCAATCGTGCACCAGACTTGAGTTTCAGTTCTACCAGGGCGGGTCGGGGAAGCAAAAGCCGCCTGGGCAAATTTTATCACACCAGCTCCCATGCTACACGAAATCTGTAACACAAAGTGTGAAGTTCCTAAATGGAGCACGAAAAATTCTGAGTTCATTATGGCTGCTCGCTGTCTAAACTGACATGTTTTGTTACTTTTGTCATCAAGTTGAACATGTGGATAGATCTGGCTTACATATTGCCATGTTACTTTAGTCTGGTAGGAGATGCAGTGTGTCCGATTTCGGTTTCATTTTGAAATCATGAGATGGAATCACTGGTAAACCCTATTTAAACTCAAGGATTTGACCACTGATCGGTGCGGTCTTCGGACTATAATTATCACCTAAGTTCACACCAGATTGCCGACCTAGCCACTCTTTGTCTGAGAGCTGATTTCTGACTCGGAAGCTGAAGGTGCCCCTGACCAAACCCACAAATTCTCACTCCCCTTGTGGAGCTCTAATAGAGAAGAGGTGAACTAGCTGTTCAAAGGTATGATGTGCGATCCATCTTGTGAAACTCAAAAGGCAGATTTGCAATTTAATGCTGTATCTATGATAAAGCATAGCTCTTAAAAATAGCATTGGGGTGTTAGGATGTTAGGAACAGCCTACTAAAATGGTAGGAATGTTCTCGTTGATTATAACTTGCCTAACTACTCTTGTTTTTCATGTTCTGTGTGGTTACTGTTAAGAATTTATACACTAGATTGAGGACTTTAAAATAAACATTTTAATCTACATATCCCTGTTTCTTTAGTGCTATCTTTGAGTGTGTTGGTCACAAATTAAAGATTGTTTGGATTGACACTGTGTCTCTGAAAACTTGAGCAAGACTGATAGTAACCTGAAAACTCTGCTCTAATTTCCATACTGCATTGAACTCACTTCCATTTCCGTGTCTGACTGGGGGCGGAGCTTGTGTGAGAGTGTAGCACGGTGCACGGAGCACGGAGTTCGGCCCCAGAGCCTGGAGCCAGACTAAGTGAGCCGGCAAATCTAACAATTTTTGAGGCCCTACAAGGAGCAACTCCTTGGAGCAGCCGGCCCTGGAGCATCCGGCAGGTTGAGACTCTCGTGGCTATCGGTGCCGACTCTCAACTCAGCCGAGTCTGTGCAGCCAGAGGTCAGCCGTCACAGCAGGTGCCCCGGTAGCCTCCGTGGAAGCAGCCTGACTTGGCCAGGTGCGGCTTGCGGACAACCTGGAGCGTCATGCCAATACCAGCACCCTGCAGCAGCAACTTGTTTTACCAGCTTGCACCGCCTGTTGAAGCACATCATCAGCCCTCAGCGTGCTGGCTTACTTATCCAGCTATCAGCATCCCTAGTGCCCCCAAGTGCCTCCAACGCTCTCCAAGCATTCATCTGTGCTAGCGAGACGGGGAAGGTGGGGGTGTCGTGGTGCGACTAGCAGGACTTCGCAGAGGAAGGCGCTGCACGCCAGGTCCACAACAGGTACGACCTCAGTACAAACATTTACGCCACTGCATGCTGTGTAACTATAGGACTGGAAATGGGGTGCTGCGATCTAGTAGACACTGATTGTACCAAACTCGATAGCATAACGTTTATTGGAATCTCTGATCGTCAATGTTCCCGACATTATTGACTACAGTCCAGCAGATTTGGTACAAGCTATTCGGCCACTTTTAACTTTACCCACACCACACCTCCACCTACTGCCGTATGCCGGCCCCTCCCCTCAAGCTGTACGCACTGGTGACACCAGAGGGAAGACCAGGTGCAAAGGAATCAGGATATCATTAGGGGTCTGAATATAAACCCAACTGGCAACGCAAAAGAAGACTGGAGAGGGTATCGCTGCACATGTAGGCGGAAGAGGCCGGCGTGAACACCGGCACGGCTTGCCACACTGGTGAAGGGTCACTCAACAGGAAAAACACGTAGGGACTATTTTTATGTGATACCGTTGAAGGAGCCGTCAATCTTCCATTAGATATTCAGGGTCTAGAAACCAGTTCCAGCAATCACCTCCTGCAAGGTGGTCCATGAAGGATTTAATCAATCAAGAAGGAAACTCAAAATTACATTACCAGAGTGTAGCCGGTCCTCCTCATAAAAGTTTATGGTTTAGAAATGCCCTTAATAAAAATAAGAAGTAGAACAGTGTTTATGAAAAGATTGGGCATGGTTTAATCATAGAGGAGAAGCAAAACTAGATTAGCACACATCGGGGTTCTTCCGGGAACACTCACAACACCAGAGTTTTTTCCCTCACGCTCTCCATCCTCAATCAAGGCTCAAGAAACACCTAAACAAGAGGAACAAAGGGGCCTGGTGGCCTTTATGAAGAACTCCTCAGACCTACCTGTAGTATCTCAGACCGAAAGTACTGAAGTTCTGTCAAACTCATGTCTAGAGGCAATGGCTCCCAAATATCAACCTCCACCTATGATTGCGACAAAGCGTACATCTGTATCAAATTTTTACTCTCCCGGACATAAATATGAGTCGTGTCATCTGAGTCCCTCCCGTAAAAACGCCAAGGGAGATTCTACAACTGTTCAACAGCACGCCTACCAACCCCTTGAATGCAGATGATAATCTATCCTTATCTCCAGACTTTCCGCTGCTATTATCCCCGGATCTCCAAAAAGACAGAGCATCAGTCGCGGAATCACTGTGTTCTTTGCAAACTGTTTTGGAAGTAATCCTGGCATTATTAGAAAAATCAACAGCAATTTCTGATCATGTCTTGGAAACCCAATCAATAGTCCTTCAATTTTTGTTAGATCAGAAAAACTCCCAAACCTTTGTATGCACAAATGAAAATCACAGTAAGAAACCATTTCAACCAATTGATAACAATTCTCAAACAAAAGAGAACAGTAACGTTCCAGTAAGCACAATAACAAGAGGTACTCAAACAAACAGAGAAAACAACAAATCTCAAATCCCAAACAGAGATCAAGTCGACAAAATTTATTCTTTAAAAAAAGCTATACAAGATACAGATGGAAAGCAGCTTACCAATTGTAACCCCTAAATTGTACCATATCTTCACTAGCAAAACAACACAGGTGAGTAACCAAAATCCCCAGCAACAACCAGTGGAACTCACTTCTCCACGACCATTGTCGTCAACCGGAGAAATACAAGGAAGGGACGTTTCCCCAATAAAACTCAAAAAACCGAATTGTGGAAAACAAGAAAGGGAAACCGCAAAAATACAAACCAAAAGCATAAAAAGTAGAAGGAAAAGGAATAACCGCAGACTTACAAAACCAAAGCCCCGGAAAATAAAGTTTACCCAAAGAGACCAGGTAGGTTCAGGCGCACAGACAGAAGACATAAACTTACCTGTGGACAACAATGACAAGGGAATATCTCCTCAATCCTCACAGGCAGTTACATTAAGACAACTAAATCCCTTGACTACTAACTTTATAACAAAAGGTTTTCGGCAGACCATAAGCCATCCCAACCAGGATGTTCCTGTTTTTGAATCTAAGCCAAATTCAAGACGTCTATTTAACCTTACAGTTATCTGATCTCTTTCCTGTTGGGAATGAACCATTAAATCGGAAAAGGGTATTTTATCTTATTCATACCCTCCCTCCCTTGAGAATGCTTTCATCTTCTGAAATAAAACTGATTTCCTTTCCAGATAAGGCTGATATATTTACAGTCTGAGTTGACTTTTGGTCTGGGGTCATTCCTGCAATTATTTTAAATAGCGAGAAACCCTTCACAAGTACGGATTCAACGTGATTGGAATCAGGCAAAAGTCTTCACAGGCCATATTGAAGGCACCATCATCGCCACAAAGGGAACCTCATCGTATCTCCTCGACTTCTTATCAAAATAAGCCTCTACAAAGTCTGTCGGACCGGCTAATTGACAAGCTAACAATATGTATAACAGATGGAGAACGATCAATACGGAATCATAACCTCTATGTAACTACAAAATCAAAAAAGGATAATTCCTGGTCCTGGCTAACCTAAATGTAAATAGAGGCACAAAACTTCCTTTTTAGTAAAGACTCCATCTCCTCAAAATCCATCAATCTTTTCTCATGGAATATTGCAGGCCTGGAAACCCAAAAACTATCCCGTCTTCTTAAAAGCTCGCCATAAATGGTCTGCCTTCAGGAAACTTGGGGGCATATTAGCAAGACCGGCGATAAAATTATCGCCGTTTTAGCGGCAGGAAACTGCCGCTAAAACGGCGGTAATGGGCTTGCTAATATGCGTTATGGAATTCCAATAGAAGCCCAGGTTAGATGTCCTGCACATCTAACCTGGGCTTCTATTGGAATTCTATAACGCATATTAGCAAGCCCATTATCGCCGTTTAGCGGCAGTTTCCTGCCGCTAAAACGGCGATAATTTTATCGCCGGTCTTGCTAATATGCCCCTTGGTGTCTTGGAAATTTTAGTCAAAAGAATTATTTCACATTCGAAATCCCAGCAAAAAGGGTAAAAGGAGGACACTCAAAGGAGGGGGTTGATGATCCTACTGAAGGAAGATATAAATTGGAACTTTGAAAGAATCGACATGGGAAGTAACAACGTGCAATGTATGTGGATAAATACAGGCTACAAGAATTCTTGGAATAAAGGAAACCATATTTCTTTTCAACTTTTATATTCCACCGGACCGGAATTTAACCCAATGCTTGTAAAAATATTCGACCAGATAGTCTCAATACTAGAGTCGTGCGGCAGACATCAAGTCCTCATTAAAGGAGACTTCAAAGCAAAAATTTCTAACCACACAATTAAAACCTGTAGAATTATAGATGAAGAGGTCGCCTGGGTTATTCCTTCCCCAATTTTCCCTGACACCATAAAAACAGACAAACAAGGAAAGACGCTACTTGAATTAGCAATCAGAAATAGCGGTGTGATCTTAAACGGAAGGCTTGATGGGAATATACTAGCAAGCTACACAAGAAAATTCTCCATGGTAGCTCAATACTAGACTATATAATATGCAGCCCAATGCTATATCAAAAATGCAATTACCTTGACTCCCAATTTACAATTGACAGCGACCACGCGATACTCCATCTGAATCTTATTTTAAATCTTTCTTCGATCTCCCCATGGACGTTCTCTCGGATGAATGATGAGTTGGTCCTAGATTCCAAGCAGGGCCGAATCATCTGGAATACAGCTAGCATAAATATCATCAATGAAGTAATCTCCTCTCAACAGCTCTGGTCGCCAGACAACATCCTCAATCCAATTAAGCATTTTGAGAAAACTCTCACCGACATCACCAATAAATTCCACAAGAAGGTTCCCCCATATAGTTCCTCTCTTAAGTCCAAGAAGATCACTGGAGGGGAGAACATTTCCAAAAGACGAAATCAATTAATCAGACGGCAATTCATTACATTTTCAAGTTCAAGGAAAGCAGAAATAGCTAGTCTGAAGAAAAAAATGCAAAGACTCATTAGGGAAAAAAAGCAGCGTCAGACAAACACTGGATAGAATTACATATGGCTGCCACCCAAAGGAATTGAAAGCAATTCTGGCACTAGATTGCCAAAGGAACGGGCAGCCTCAATTCCATAAAAGTGACACCGATATCAGAGACCGAGTGGGAAAACTACCTTCTGGATCTCTACAAGTCACAACATAGAGTATTCCGGCAGTAGGGATGCATCATCCAACTTGAGACCTTCTGACGGGTTCGAACAACCTTTATCTTCCCCAACAGGAAAACAAATTGAGCTCTATATCAGGAAGGCGAGAACTTCAGCAGCCATGGGTCCAGAGATGATACCAATAAACGTTCTGCAAAGCGACCCGGCAAACTGGAGTGCGTTCCTGTCACCCCTCTTCCTATAATGCTAAGTCACTGCCCAAATCCCTTATTCATGGACTGGGAGAATCATCATTTCAATATTAAAAAGGGCACTCGACTTAACCCTGGGAACTATAGACAAATTACGCTCCTGGACGCCTCAGGGAAAATATTTGTGCCAAGCATTCTTGAGCATCTAAGGGACTGGGCTTTCTCCAGGGATATAATCCCAAAGTTTCAAGCAGGCTTTCGGCACAATCACTCTGTGATCGATAATGTAGGTATTTTGAACTCTATTATCAATTACTATGTACTATCTAAATCACAAATAATATATTGTCTTTTTGTTGATTTTTCGGCAGCTTTTGATAGGGTCAACAGACCATCCCTTTGGAGGTAATTAAAGAAAATAGGGATACCGGATTCACTTTTGAGGTTGATAGTAGCCCTCCACACCTCAACATGGTGTAAAGTTCAGATGGGAGGTGACAAAGGCCTGACTCAAAAAATACCCACTCAAAATGGCCTAAAGCAGGAATGGCTCTTAGCCCCCCTCCTGTTCTCGCTTTACATAAGCGATCTTCTCGAGATTTTTCTAAATGTAAATAATTTCGCTCCGAAAATATACATGTGTTAATGTACACTGACGACATGGTAATTTTTGAACTCACCCCGCTAGGCTTACAGAGAAATATAGACGCACTTGCTAAATATACAGAAACTAACTACCTAAAGGTGAATATCTCTAAAACAAAGGTAGTTGCATTTAGGGGTAGGAAACATCACACCCTTTACAAATGGAAATTAGATGGCATCACAATTGAGGTGGCTAAAGCCTATACCTATCTCGGGCAAGCCTTTTCACAAACTTTAGAAGTTCATTCTCACCTTCATCAGATGAACCAAAAAGCAGTAGCACACATAAATGCCATAAGGAAATTTTACAATTACTCGGGCAAGAGGCACTTCCAAGCTCTTTTAGAAATATATAGGGCAAAAATTGCACCAACTATAACCTATGCTACAGAGTACATCCCCTTAGCCAGATGGAACGTTCTGAATATCAGCTAAGGTAACCTTTCACGTAAATTAATGTCATTAAGTCAAGCTGTTCCAGTACAGATCCTTCGCCTAGAATTTACAATCGTAAGTGCAGTCTCAATAGCTTTAGACAACATAATCTGATGGGCTTTCAAACTTTTGCACGCAGATGAAGGCGTTTTAAGGGCATTACTGAAATACAAAACTTTCAAATCTGGGAAAAAACATGATACATTTCGAACAAATCTTATGACAAATCTTCTTCAATCCTGGTCTCCAGCACACTTGAAGCACTTTCTGAAAAATGCGACTCCCCTATTAAGCATCGAGCTTGACAAGGCATATTGCCTTCAATTATCTGATTATAAATCTATCACCTCTACTATTGAGTTTAAGTTCCCTCAACAATATGTAAGTTTTACCTTGGAACATAATATCAGGAGCTGTATTACCATGCTGCGTTTAGATTTAATTCCTTTAAAGGCTTACACAAGAAGTTGGTACAACCTTGATGAAGATAGTGGGGTATGCAACAAAAGCAATCACAGAACCCAGGACTTAACACATATCTTATTGATATGCTCTAAGGAGGCAGTAGAGGCTAGAAACCATTTTATAAAACCTATTGTTTTTAGATATAACCTCTCTTCCACTGACCTGATCACTTTTTATAAATGTCCACCAAATGAATTTATGCTAATTTGTTCCCTCTATAAGGTACCAAGAGGAAGGTTTTTAGTTCCGATTTTAAAAGAAATTAGGCCGTGCTCTTATATAGAAGGGTTTTATTATCTATCCTCTTTGGCCACTTATGATATATGTATTAGGGTTTCCAACTTTATCAAAGTAGCTTTGGCGATTAGGAAACAGTATTAGGCCTTGCTACTGAGCCCGATTAGAGTAAATTTTTAATATACAACCCAAAGCACTGATGTACCTTTATGGAGGGAGCCGTATAATGAAATTATGATGAGTGCCCTGTAACATAGACTGTAAATTTTATTAGAGGAATGTTTTAAGGTCTATATTTCTCCCGCCTTTTATATAATGAATTGATGTGTATGAACTGTTTATTTGGCTGCTTTGTAAATAGTTGTTTGAAATAATAATCCATTATGACAATTTTATGAATTTTTATGGTCCTTGTTCAAAATCAAATAAGTTTATCTTAACTTGATTGATCAGATTGGTATGAATTGTTCATTTTGCTGCTTTGTATATAGACTTCTGAATTAATAATTTGCTGTGAACGTTTTTATGAACTTTTATGGTTTTCGTTTGAAACCGAATAAAGTTGTCTTGACTTGACTTGAATTTGTTTGTTATAAACTGTACAAATTTATAAAATCTGTCTTACTTATGTTTTAAATGAGATTTTTTCAAATATTTAAAAAATATTTGATAGAATTTTATCTATAGTGATGGAATTATGTGCAAATGCTGATCTCGGAAGAGATCTATATCAATAAAAAATTTAACTAAATTGGAAGAAAAAAAAAATTAAAACCTGAAAAGATTGCTCAGCGGGTCTGTCTCAAGGCTAGAGCCCAACTGATTTCCCTAAATCAACGTTGGTGCATTTAACTAAGTCCTTGCATTAGGGAGGTAGAAAACTAAACCCTGAAGCTATGGGGAATACCCCCAAAATTCATATCACCACCCTGGGGAGTAGCTTCAAGTGGGTGTTTGGGGTGTGACACCACCCAAATAAATACATGTTTGGCTTGGTAGTTGGGTCAGGGGTCCTGAGTCGTTTTTTCTTGCTGTGCTGATTTCATTAAGAGGCTGTGAGTGTCCACATAGAGCTTTTGGAGCTTAAAGGCTGGTGCAAGAATGAATTCAGACAATGGACATGTAGTAGAATGAGGCACACATTCTGTGTAGACATGGAGTAAGGAAGGCTGCAGGTCCTACATATTTGTCTAAAGGATGTGCATAGTACACGTTCACTTTGGATGCGTAGTTTCATGCCCCCGCTTACACCTGGTATAAGGAACAACTATTCGTTGGAGGCATCTGTGAGACACACACAAGTAGAGCACAGTTAAGGGTCTGATTTCATTACCCTATCGGTATACATCAGGACTCGACAATAACCTATCTGTTCATGCTCCAGATTAGAGCAAATTAACTGTTGCCTTTTGAAGTCCTAATGTATAGAATTTTCAATAACACCAAAATTGACCGCACTCTTGAAAAATCACTGGTTAAGCAGTGGCGTAGCAAGGTTGCCATGAGCCCTAGTGCAAGCAAAGTAACTGAATCCCCTCACTTGGATGACATCTTAGTCTTCAGCTGCCCTCGACACTGCTCAACCTCCTTCGAAAGAATCTGCATCTGCCATGTCAAAACTCACTGCCACTCTCATACACACACTATTGTATTTCCACTCCCTGTACTGCATTTATGCAGTTCAAAGCCACAACCCTAAAAAAGCATTACCAAAAGCCAATAGGTTTGGTCCTTGGAAAGTACATGCATACAAAGACATGTGCAGACATCCCACACTCACACTACTGCCCTCACATAGGCACATCCCTCATGCTGCATGCACACATGCATAGGCCTTACTCTGCACTCGCAGAGGTACAACTTTCAACATATAGACTACTTACCCTGCCCTCTCAAAAGACAATGTTATTCCTGCATTCACATGGATAATACCATCACGATGCATTCAAAAACATGGTGGTTATTCTGCACTCACACAAGCACACTGTTCACACACAGGTGTACTGCTCAATACGAAGAAGCAGAATTTGGCCAGATGGTGACATAGGAAACACATGTTGATTTTCCGGTGCATCGGGCCACTAGTGTGAGTCATAGCTCTTGAAGTAAGCTACACCGGAGCCTGAAAGTCCATTGGGGTTATCTAATTTCACACATGTCACTGTTGAATCAGCAGTGCAGACTATGTGAGTCTGATCTTGTGGATTTTTGTGAGGAAGATTCTTGGCACTCAAAAAAAAGTAAACACAAAAAGACGATGGACGGAGTGCTGAAACTTTTCAAACACTCACCCCCAGTAACAGATCCTGGGTTGAATCCATCATCATTCTTTAGCTCACTTTGCCACCCCAGTTCAGACACAGCTATATGCAAATCAGTCTTGACCCTGTGCCCCATGGGAACAGTCCAGCCCGAACTGCCAAGCCATGTCTTCCCTGGACCGGAAACAAACATCCTGGGACCGGTTTCGGGCTAACAGTCCTCATCAGCCAGGCTAGCTTGAATCCAGTGGCAAAGTGAGCAAGGGACCCACGTCTGGGCATACCCTGCCAACTTAGGGCGAACAAAGCAAACACAAAAAGACGATGGACGGAGTGCTGAAACTTTTCAAACACTCACCCCCAGTCACAGATCCTGGGTTGAATCCATCATCATTCTTTAGCTCACTTTGCCACCCCAGTTCAGACACAGCTATGTGCAAATCAGTCTTGACCCTGTGCCTCATGGGAACAGTCCAGCCCGAACTGCCAAGCCATGTCTTCCCTGGACTGGAAACAAACATCCTGGGACTGGTTTTGGGCTAACAGCCCTCATCAGCCCCACATGCCTTTTAAAAATAAAGGCTGTGCAGGTATATGCGAAAATAAAAAAAAAGATACAAATAAAAAAAATAAAAAAAATAGAAACTAAATGTGGGGGGAAAGTGCTCCAATGAAAAAATTAAAGCTTTGCACTTGTCTGACATCTTCGAACAGTTAAAAATGATACAGTATGAAAAATACCGTTTCAAGATGATGTCATGGTTTTGAAGCTTGCAGTAGAGATACCTGGTGTTCTGCCGGGTGCTCTGCATAAGAAGAAAGTCGTGGCCCAATTGCAGCGGAGCTGCTGGTACTTCCATTACTCAATTAGCACTAGTCTGCATTCGCAAGTGGGCTGCTGGGGGATAAACTAAAGGAAATATCTCCTGAGGTCCAGAGGAACACAGAGTAAGCAGGCAAAATACTGTTACTCAGACTACCTGACATCCAAAAGACCATTGGTTGTCTATTAAAAGAGCAGCATAATTATTGGCTCTACCCTCTATCGATCATTTATATGCATTTACAGGTAACCTATATATTGAACCTGTCCCTTAATTCATTAATCTATGTTTTACTTTAATTAAACTGTAGTAGGTAACTACTTTGAACTTGTTTAGAAATCACATGTAGTTGTACAGAGTTGAAAAATAACTAATGTTACCACATTTACTGAATATCTCAGTTTTTAAAAATGATCATTCAAATGTAAATGATTGATAATATTGTAATGTGCTTCCATTTTGATTCTTGATTTCACTTAGCTTGACGTTAGACTTTAGCTGAGCATTGCACATTTTAAAGTTTGCCATTATGCTGTTTTCTTTCCTCTGCAGGAGTGTTATCGGATTTCTCATTAATTAGAGAAAAGCTTTGGTGTTATGTATGAGGCTGATAGTGAGGCCTGAGAATGGAAAACGTGCAGCAGACGCAGAGGGATGACGGTGAAAGGAGCCTCCTGTACCCAGCATACTAGGAAGATGCAGCTCTCAAGGACAAGCAGATGTGTACCCAATTTTGTGAAGATGGCAATTTAGGGAGTTTACCAGCTCCTGGCAAATGCTGTCATGGGACTGGCTCCGGACTGTGGGAATGAGATATGGATGTTCTGGAACCTTGAATTGTGTTTTAATTAGTGTTTCACAGTTAATGTGGGCGAACTTCTTACTCTGACTTTGAAGAGAGCAGATCTCTTTACTTTGGTTTTCTCCAAGTGGAAAGCTTCATGCTAGACACTCTTTAATTTCCTCTGATTATCTACGGAGGTTCACATTATGCCAACACCTTCTTTCCCTTCGCTGTAGAAATCCCCAGCTCTCTTTCATTACTTAATTTAGATAGTGGGGTAAGTTTCTTTATGGAACACCTAATTTGGATATTTTGCTTTCTTTACATATTGATTGTTATCATTCTGTATTCCATTATTCTTATACTTAGAGTACTTGATCATCTTAATATGTTGGCTGAACTAATATATTTCCTTAATTTAATTGATTGTGATTTGGCAAATAATTGGAAAATAAACCTTTATGGTTGAATAGCATCCTCTCTGTTGTTATTGTGAAGCCATGTTGGTTTCACGGTATTTGAATGCATTATCAATGTTAGCTCCCTCTCGACGCTTCAAGGCGACAACCAAAGGCGACAACCAAAGGCCAGTGGGAGATTCTGTTTGATGATTTTACAAAAAGATTGAGATTCAAATGCTCCAGCACCATCAAGTGGTAGCGATCAGAGGATGGTTTGTCGCTGAAGTGTACAGAGACAGAATACTCAGGAGAAATCTGGAGTTGCCTAAGCCCAAGCCATGTCCTTTAAATCTATGGCACCAGGACCCAAGGCCTGTTACTTGCCTGTGGCCTCCAGTTCCTGCACAAGTGGCACCACCACTGCCCAGGTTTTACTGACGGGTTTTCCCACCCACTGTTCTTCCTGCCAACAGAAGCCCCACCCACCCCAGGGCCTACTTAATGCAGGCAGCAGCCCATGAACCCTGGCCACGGCCATGCAACACAACACCACAGGCACAGCCGCCACCAGAGCCAGCGATTGCCTTCACTACTCCTCCGCCATCCTCCATGACCTCAACAGCACACACCAGCAAACATACAGCTGCCACACATCCCCTAGTACCTCAGACTACCTCCAAACAACAGACGCATGCCACCACACTGACCCAACACCAACCACCCAAAATGCTCCTCAATGCCCGATCGCTTGGGAAAAACTCCTCCGAAATCTGGGACCTCTCCAACAGAAACACACCCGACCTTCTCTTTCTGACCAAAACGTGACTCAACTCAGCCTCCGACCCGGACATCACCGCAGGCATCCTACAAAATCATGCACCAGGACCAAACCCACAAACCAGGTGGAGGACTTGCAATCATCTACAAAACACGATTGACTGCACCGCCTCCATTGACTCAGACACCAACCTCATGGAACACCTCCACTTCAAACTACAAGCAGACTACAATGCTACCCTGAAGGGAACCCTCCCCTACTGTCCCGTGGGCCCCCGGGCAGAATTCTGCAACCACATTGCAGACTTCATCGCTCCCCTCTCCATAAGATACGCCAACTACATCCTCCTTGGGGACCTCAATTTCCATGTGGAAGACACCACAGAAACTAACTCCACCGCCCTCCTCAACAGCCTCAGCAACTGCTGACTCACCCAGCTCATCCAAGGACCAACCCGCACAGCCGGCCGAACTCTTGACCCTATTTTTTTATCCAACAACAGGATCACCACCCACACAACCCCGCTCACATGGCCCAACCACTACATCATACAATTCAAGATACCCACCCACCAAACAACCCACCAGAAAACACAAAGCACCATCAAGGCACTGGGGCACAATTTCCGATGAAATCAGGACCAAGATCCTGCAGGAATGCCCACCCAACCTACACTGGGAACCTCGATGTCGACACCAAGCTCTTCAATTAATGGCTCACCAACTGCAACAACTGCACCACTCCCTCAAGAAACAAGACCTCCAAAAACAACAAACAACCCAGCTGGTACACAAATTAACTCAGGAATCCAAGCGTCACTGCAAACAAATTGAGATAAAATGGAGACTTGACAAAAATACCATCGCAAGATCCACATACAAAGTCACCCTCAACCTCTACCAACAACTACTAGACGCAACGAAAAAGGCCCTAACTCTCAGACTCAAAGCCAGCCCCATCAATGGCAAAAACGTCTTCACCATCATCAAGGAGTTCTCCAACCCTGTGTCTTCCAACATCATCATCCCATACCAAGCACTCTGTAATGACCTCTCAAACTTCTTGGAACAGAAGAGGGCCAAGATCTACAACACGTTCGACCCACAGAAAACTGATACGAAGGCCCAGCAGGACACCTCCCCTGTTTGCCAAAACAGCAGCTAGCAACTGGAAGCCCCTCTCGAATGAAGACACCACCACCCTGATGAATACCATCCACTTAGAAGCCCCCTCATATCCATGGCGCCATTTCATATACAACCTTGGAAGAACCATAATCTTCCCAGATCTCACCACTATCATCAACACCTCCATAACCACCACCACCTTCCCCTCTTGCTGGAAAAATGTGGAAGTCAACGCCCTATTGAAGAAGCCAAGAGGGGACCCCAACACCCTCAGACCCATCTAGCTTCTGCCTTTTCCGGTTAAAGTCAGGGAGAAAGCCATCAATACTCAACTCGTAGACCACCTAGAACTGCATCAACTCCTAGACAGCTCTCAATCTGGCTTTCGCACCAACCACAGCACAGAAACCAACCTCATTGCAGCCACCAATGACATCAGAAGCATCCTCGACCGAGGAAAAATGGCCTCACTCATCCTCCTTAACCTCTCTGCAGCTTTTGATATGGTCTCCCACAACTAACTCATCAGAAAGCTTCAGCAGTTGGGTATCTGCTGACCATCCCTCCAGTGGATATCCCCCTTCCTCATGGGCAGAACTAAATGGGTTAGACTTTCCCCTATACCTCAGAAACCAAGAAACTCATCTGCGGAGTACCTGAAGGATCGACGCTCAGCCCAACTTTCTTCAATGTCTACATGACGCTGCTCGCAGACATCATCAGAGCCCACTGCATCAACAAAGTATCCTACACAGACGACATAAAACTCGTTCTCTTCCTTACCACCTCAACCAGCACTGCCAAATCAAACTTCACCAACTGCATTAGCAACGTTGCTGCTTAAAAAGAAAAACAACTGCCTCCAGCTCAACACAGACAAAACCGAAGTCCTCATCTTCGGCAACAACCGCTCCCCCTGGGAAGCCTCTTGGTGGCCCTCTGAACCTGGCCCCCCACCCACCTCTGCAGACCATGCCAAGAAGCCATTGAATCATCCTGGACACCAACCTCTCCATGAGCAGACAGATCAAAGCCATTGCCTCATCATGCTTCTACATCCTCTGAATGCTGCACAAGATTTTCAATAGTCACCCAGGCTCTTGTCACATGTAGAATTTACTACGGAAATGTCCTCTACATTGGAATCCCAGCCCATGTCCTACGCCGACTCCAAACCACCCAGAACACTGCCACCAAACTCATCCTGAACATCCTACGAAATAACACATCTCTCCACACCTCAACAATCTCAGGTGGCTCCCAGTCCAGGGAAGATGTCAGTTCAAGCTACTCACCCACACCTATAAATCTCTCCACAACACCAGTCTAGCTTACCTCAACCACCGCCTCAACTTTTACCAACCCACCAGACACCTTCTATCTGTCTCCCAGTCAAGAGCACACCTCCCCTACATCAAGAAGACCAGAAGCAGAGGACCCTCCTTCTCATACCTCACAGCCAAGACCTGGAATGACATCCAACAACACATCAGAACCTCCCCTGCCTAATGGACTTCCGAAGGAACCTCAAAACATGGCTCTTCCAGATGAAATAGGCATGGTCTCCTCCTCCCCCCTCGGGCCTGCCGTACTCAGCGCCTGGATGCCCTAACGGGTGATTAGCTGTGCTCTACAAATCCACATAACATAACAAAACATGGACAGTTCAAAGGATCATCGGTGTTCCAACAGTGTTGAAGGAGTCTGCAGTAGCTGTGGAGTGAGTATTAATAGGTTCACGCGGTGCAGTTGTGTATGTCAAGCTTGCGGTGTTGGGTTGAAGTTGGGTGTCTTATGGAGTGATGATGCTTTTGGGTTTATTGTGCAAATGTGTATGTGAATAATGTTGAACAGTTGAAGTTGTTATCTAGCTTGTCGCAGTCCAAGATCCTAAGATAGGTAAGAAGTATATTGAGGTTCAACTTGTCTGCTAAAGTTTTGCAGTGTCAGTTAATGCGGTACCATCGATTGCACAATAGATAAGGAATCTTAATAGTGATTGATGCTGGTATATCCTATAGCGCAAAGGAGAAACTGCATTAGTCACAGTGATTTCCTGCTGGCTGACATCTCATCTGTGTGTATGTTAAGATTGGAAAACATAATTCCCCATTGTCCCTTGGTATGAGTGTTCATTATGAATTTCTTTAGGGAAGCAGACAAGAATTGTGTATTAAACGTTGCTTGTTTTCATGCTTTGAGAGAGCTTGTGTATATAGATACATTGTAAAGGAGGGTGAATTGCTACGCGGAGCGAGAGTCACCTCACAGTGTACCATGCTGGTATTATCGGTTAGTGCCGGTACTGCGCTGGTATTGGTTGTTACATCATCAGGTATCACGCTGTGATAGGTCAGGATGGGAAGCGCTGTGTTGAGATTGGACACTGGTGCCAAAAAACAGTCAATTGTGATTTGGCAAGGATTGCCATTTTTTAAAATAAATATCTTGGCTCACGATTGTTGAAACCATTATGAAAATGAAATATTTTATAGCTATTTGAGACATGATGAGCGGCAATGTGAGAGTTACTGTCCAAGAGGGCGAGAAAGCTCCACCGGAAGGCAAGCCAGGTCATTACATGGCCTTAAATGGGGGGCTCCAATTGGCTTAGCCAATGACACAAGATCACAAGAAGGAAGGGCCATTGCAATTCCCTTGACATGGGACCTTTAACTTAAGAATAATTGAACATTTGATGCATGTATTATATGATATGAAGCCTCCTCTTAGACCTGCCCAATATGAGGCTTTGAATGCTTGGGAGCATGCTGCTTATGCCAAAGACAAGGAGAAGTACCAGAATAGAGCCAAGAAAACCGTTAGCAGTTACATGGTTGCTAGATGGGACTCAGAGCAGCAAAGATGAAGGGCAGTAATCGAAGGGGCTAGGATGTATCCTGTTGGAAATGGGGGTATCTAGTTGGCAGAGGTTTGCACCTTTGTCCAAGTAGGGACCCTTCTTCCTAGTCGGGGTAAGGGGGATACACTTTGACAATAACCCCTGCTCACCCCCTTGGTAGCTTGGCACGAGCAGACAGGCTTATCTCAGAGGCAGTGTGTAAAGCATTTGTACATGCATACAGTTACACAGTGAAAACACTACAAATTGACACCACACCAGTTTAGAAAAATAAGCACTTTATCTAAACCAAACAAGACCAAATACGACAAAAATCCAACATATAATACTGTGAAAATAGTTACTGTGCAAAATAACCTTTAAATTGCAGGAAAAACATGAAAATACAGTTCCTCCGACTCGGTAACTCCATCCGGGGCTACCGCGATACTGAATATGACAGAGTCTAACAATTCCAGCCAACCGCGTCGATACAGGTTAGCTAAAGACTCCGAGATAGTACCTTTTGTTGTTGCGGCCGACATGATGGTACGTGCCGGTCCGCAGCAACCGTCGCAGTTGCAATGCGAGATGAAAGTGTTGCAGCGTGCTCAGCGTGCTCAGGACTCGGTGCAGGCACCGGCTTGTTGACAGAGTCGGTGAGACCAAGGCTTGCGTTGCAGGGTGAGACAGTGCTTGATGCGGTGCTGGCAGGTCACAATGCGGCAACGGAGCCAGTTGATGTTTGAGTCGGGCAGCGACGGAGTCGATGACGTCAGTGTAGCGTGTAGCGAAGCGGTGCGGAGTGCGATGCCGACAGGACGCGGTGCAAGCAGCGGCTCGCTGATTGAGTCGGTGAGACCAGGGTTGCGTTGCGAAATGAGGCGGTGCTCTCTACGGTGCCTTCAGGACACGGAATCCTGTGATGGACTCGGTGAGAGTCGGTTACCCTTTTCTCCTGTGGCAACTGAAACCAGCGGTTCCAGAGACGGTGCCCAGAAGCTTGGTGAGGTCTTTGATGTTCCTCAGATCTCGTGAACAGGGGGCAAGCTCCACTTCAAGCCATTGGAGATCTTCCTCAAGTAGGTGACACAGCACAAAGCAAAGTCCTTCTCCTTTACTTGGCAGAAACAGCCACTGCAGGCCGACGCCAGACAGCACACAGCAAAGGGGCAGTACTCCTCTTCCAGTTTCTCCAGCTCTTCTCCTTGGCAAAGGTTTCTCTTGATTTCCCAGAAGTGATCTAGAAGTCTGGGGTCTGGGTCCCTTTTTTTATACAGCAAAATCCCCTGTTCTCTGGTGGCAGTGAAGCCCTGTGCTCAGTCAAAACCAGTTCTGTCCTTTCTGGTGCAGCTTCCTGGCATGAGGTGGAGACAGCATTGGTCAGGCAGACCAGGCCCATTCAGGTGAAAGGAAATCTCCTCCCCCTACTCTAAATGCAGCCCAGGTCTATTCAGCCCAGCCCTGACTCATCCACACTCTCTGGATCCACTGCTCATCCCCAGCCCCTGCCACTCCAAATCAAGACAGTCAATACACATCCTAGCAGAGGCACACTGGATGGCTAAGCAAGAAAATACCTACTTTCTAAAAGTGGTATTTTCAAACACAGAATGTAAAAATCACCTTCACTAAAAGATGCATTCTGAGTTCAGGCATACTAAACTTTATTTTTCTACCTTGTTCCCAGGGGCGGTTATGTTTATAAGATGTTATAAGCAAACTCTCCATTCTATCCTATGGGAACAGGTAGCCTTGCAATAGTGAAAAACGAAATTGGCTGTATTTCACTATCAGGACATGCCACACACACCAGGGCATGTCCTTCCTTTTACATACACTGCCTTGGGCCTACCTTAGGGGTGACTACCATGTAAGAAAAGAGAAGGGTAAGGCCTGGCAAGTGGGTGAACTTGTGAAGTCGACATGGCAGTACTAGACTGCACACAGATACTGCAGTGGCAGATCTGAGTCACATTTACAGGCTGCTGATGTGGGTGGCACAATCAGTGCTGCAGGCCCACTTAGCAGCATTTGATTTACAGGCCCTGGGCTCACACAGTGCACTGTACTAGGGGCTGACTAGTAAATCAAATATGCCAATCATGGAATCACTAATCCATAACAAAAATTTACACAGGGAGCATGTTGGAAAACGAGGCAGTACTTGTGAGGCCTGCACAAATAACATGACTACATTTGTCCTTCACTGGGAACCAAACACCCCATTGTAGCGCCTGACTCTCAGAGGGTAGCGTTGCAAAGCAGTCTAAGGCTCACTCTAGGGAGGTGGTGTGGGCTAGTAATCGCCATTTACCAGTACACAGAAATAACACTCAATAATTGATTGTCCAGTCTGTACTTTACTTTATAAAATGAAGAGTACATTTATTAAACACACACACTACTCAATACTATGCAACAATTTACAAATATACATAAGCTGTTGGAAGTTTTTTGTGACATTGCATAACATGCCCACCCCTCCCGCGGGGGGGTCTAGTACCACCACTCCCATGTATGCACATCATCTTGCCCCCTAAGGCAGTGGGTTGAACATAACCTGGAGTGAGGGCCTTGCCCACTGGCACCATCCCAATGGCGCCCAACCCCTTTATCTCAACAAGCATTTAACATGGGCACACCTGCCCTGGTGACACATAACCCTGACTGAGCATCTCATACTGACCCTACAGTATACACCTCTACATCTTAGGGGTTAACAGCCTGGGTTGTTCTTCACCTAACGCAGCAGCAAGAATACATGTTTAAGCATCACTTAAAATGACAGTACTTATCATAGCTGATAACCATTGTAATGCATTGCAATAAAAGCCCCTAAAAGGCATCATAGTTATAATCACAGGATTAAGCATATACAGCCAGGCACCCTAGCAGGAAGGTCCAGCAACATAACCCCCACTTTGCTTATGACTTCACATTACACATGTGACTTTCAGTCCCTCAATAGAAATAACATTGGTAAATGCCCTTCTCCAGACATCCCCAGCTCAGCCCTTCATACCTTGGTGCAGTCCCTAATGCACCACCAGCTGTAGAACAAACGTTCCAGCCCCAGGATGCTGTTGACTGCTGGTTGAGCCCTTGAGGGGTTATTTCTATGGAGTCCCCAGAGACTTAGGGGGGGACTTTACATCTTCGTGCTGGGGGAGACTGCGTTGCTCCTGCAGCTCCCCCTGCACCTTGGCACACATTTCGCAGTGACCCCATCCTCCTGGGGCCACCACAAGCCGAGAAAAAGCTGCTTTCCCTTGCAGGCCAGTCCAGGCCTGCAAGGCATTATGGGGCGCTTCTCCTCCTGGGCATGCATATTAGAGTAGCGGCTCTCCCGCTGCTCCGGGGAGAGCCGTGCTGCCCAGCTGGCGGCCTCACGCCGCGTCCTGACCTCGTTGGAGGGCCCGGTCCCACCCGGTCCCCCAGGTGAGTTATGGCAGCTCGGGCAGCCCACCCCCGGCTGCTCCTATCTCATCTCTCCCCTTCCCGGTGGCCCGGTCCCACCCCAGGAAGCCCCCGGGACCTGACCCACCCCAGGGGCCCATTTAAGACCGGAGGTGGAGCCCCACACGCTTCATTGTCGGTCAGGCCAGAGGTCAAATGTCGCCTACCTTCTGGGGGGCGTATCTCGGCCCCCAGGCGGCCGATTTGCTCCATTTTGGCCTCTTCTTGCTCCTGGTGGTGCTCCGCAGCCACTGGGAGCACTTTCTCTCACCCTCCTGGTCTCAGGGAGGGTGAATTCATCAGGGAGCGGTCTTCACTGGTTCCCTGCGCCAGCCTTTCGCCTGGCTCTCTCCTGGGCCTCTCTTCTCCTTGCGCAGAGGCCCAGGCTTTGGCTCCCTGGTCCTGGACTCCCCTCCTGGGGCAATTCAGGGTCATGGGACAGTCAGGGGGTTCTTCCTTCCAACTGCCCATGGCGCCAGGCTCCAGCACCAGTCTTCCTCAGCAGACCACACCCCAGAGAGAGCTCCTCTTCCTGTGCAAGCTCTTTTAAAAGAATTTGGAGGGAGCTGGCAGGGGGCTCTGCTTGCCCTATCAGGCAGCGACACATCATCTCTCTGCCCCTGGTCCCTCCTTCATGCCCAGGCCTCTGGGATAGTTCAAAATGGCGTCGTCCAGGGGTCTCATGCCACATGGTCTCTGAAAAGCCCCTTCCCCCTTTCTGCCATCTCTCCAGAGCAGCTTGGTGCTTGGCACCAGGTGACAGCTGCTGATGGATAACCTGTAGCTCCACCCACCTTCTCTCCCTTTTGGAGAGGAGGTGAAGGGCTAGGCTTCTGATGCTTAAGTTTGCGGAGGAAGGTCATTAATCCAGCCTGGCAGGGTCACACCCAGCCAGGCTCTGGTTATGAGCTGACTCAGAGGAATATGACATTTCTGGATGACCCAAAAGCAGTACAGATATGACTTTGGACTCAGCAGAATACTTCTTCTCACCTAAGTTACAGTGGACTTTAGTGCGTGTCTGGAATTTGTAGGCGCTAGGGAAGTGAAACTATCCCATGTGATCCCCATCCTCATAGGAGAATAATGGAGTGGTCCTTCAGTGAAAACAGTAAAGCACACTGACTTTCCCTTACATGTTTCTTCCCATTGTATAAAGCCCATTCCATGTCACCACCCAGCTCTGCATAATTCCTGCCACACCATTCTATCTGTACCTGCTCCTGGGCTGCGCATGCCAGGAATCTCCCCTGCGCAGCCCCTACACGTGTGCACACGCATGTACACACGTGTCTGCATGTAACCAGCCTGGTGCCCCTTACTCCGGCTGCAGCGCAGCGGCCTATCTCACCAGGGGACACCGGTAAAATCCACATGCAGTCTCTTTCATCATGAGTTCACTGTGGGTGAGTCCCAACTTATGAGGCTCTCCCACAGTAAAAGCTCAACAATTAGCTGTTTAAAAAGCGGAAAATCCGGGCGGCTCAGATGGTCAGAACCACCTTCTAACAAAGCACTTTCACTTTGGCCCTAAACAGCAGTGGCAAAGTGCCCAAAGCATCTAGACCAAGCAAAAACGAAGTCCAACACACAGCAAAAACACAAGAGGCAAAGGCAAAAATACAGGGGAAACCCACGCCAATGGTGCCAGGTCTAACATATCCCGTATTGACAAATGAAAAGCCTAAGAAACAGAAAGCTCAAGGAGAGAAAGACACAGAGAAACCAGACAAATCTGGTACAGACAGTGACTCCAACAATGATTTTTTTTGACGACTTATTATTATCTCGTCCGCCACCTTAATATGCTGCCTCGCCTTCTAATGGTGATGTGGCTATCAATAATGGTACTGCTGCTACAGTCCATTTTGATCCTAATGTGACTCAGGATGAAGGACACTCCCAAACCCTTTATGTAGCTTCTGCGTCTGCTGTTATTGGGACTGTCCATGTTACCATTGGGGCTGCAGTACCTGTCTTTGGGCCAACATTACCTATTTTGCCCTCACAAACTGTAGTAATCCCTGCAATGAATACCCCACTGATTAGTGCTCCAATTTCCACAGTGTTAGGGGTGGTGGGAGTAGTGCCTCTGGTTGAGTATTGGACCCGGAGGGAGGTTAGTATTCACAACTTCATTCACACAAAAGGAGATGGGTCTAAGCTAAATTGATGTATTGGTTTGCATATTTAACGGATCTCCTGATAGTGGTGAGACTGTAGAGGCAAGTGGCGACCATACGTCCACACTAGAGGAGAGACTCTTGAATGTCGGTAGATTGCTAATACAATTGGATGAGGTAATTTTGTGAAATCTTGACTTTTCCCATATAGATAAATATCAGGAGAATTAACTCATACATGTGAGTAAGGATATTACTCGCTGTGCAGCTCAAGCACATGAGAAGTTAGATGAATTTGCAGATGTATATGACATAAATATCAACTAAATCAAGTCTTTGCAGAAAGTTACCACGCTCAGTTAGATTAGGTGGCCATCCTCAATGTGAGGGCTTCTCGAATGAATTTGCAGGTGAGGGATTTGGTCAGCAGTATACAGAGGTGGCACGACTTAGATGGACTGAGAAACAGGAAAAGAAGAAGACTGTAGCTACTGAGGGAGGAAAGGAGAAGCCACCACCAGCTCCCTCAGTTAGAGCCACGGTTCAGAATTTCGCCCTAAGAGAGGTACATGGAGGATGATATGTACATGTGCCCGGGAGTCGAGGTGATTTTACTACATTTACAAATCAATTTCCAAAATTAAGAGAAAATCCTGACCAATGGTAAACTCAAGCTGATGGATTCATAAAGATTTGAAAGGTTCTGTGGGAAGATTTAAACATTCTGTTAGTAATAGTGGTCCCTAGTGATTTGTGGGCTTAATGCAAGGTGTCTATCCAGTGGCCAAACACAGAGCCACTGAGGTTGCTGGGATTAATACCCCTTCTCCTTAGGTGATGACAAAGTATGACCAGGTGGTGACATTCTTGAAGGGTAAGGTTCCACAGAAGAAGATTGATTGGTTGAAAATAACTCGTACAACTCAGGAGGCCAAGGAGTCAGTGCATGATTATTATTAGTGATTGCTCCAGGTATTTAAGCAAAATAATGAGGTCAATAATACAGAAATGGGAAACATGAGCAGTTTTATGTCTCAGTTCATTCTTGGGTTACCGCTGGAGATTGGCATATTCAGAGGAACGTGATATGTTGTCAGAATAAGCCTTTAGCTGACATTCTTCAGTATATGAAATGCTGCAGTGATGAGCAGGAAATGGAGCAGAAACAGCTTAAAGAAAAATTAGTGTTGGCTCAAACGAAATTGGCTCAGAAGGGGTTTCAAAATGGCCCCTATGTGGGAAATGTTGGTGGGATGCGAGGCGTAGGATACCAATCTGGAGGGCAAATGATACATGGTGGAAGTGGTGGTTTGCAGGGTAGAGGTCGCGGTGGTCCAGTTGAGTCGAACACATGCATTGATGTTGAAGAGATCTAACCCATGTCATTATTGTAATGAGTTGGGCCATTGGAAGCAGGAGTGCTGTTTAAATCCAGATACAGCACCAAATGACAATCAGGAATAAAATGTGAATGCCTCATAAATGCATAATGTTAATTCCATGCAAATGCAGAGTGCGTCAATGCAGAGAATGCACAATCCTAATATGTGTGTAGTTCCAAAGATGAAGATTCCCTAAGGCCTAATGCCACAACAAAATATAGGGGCCCACAAACTAATTGGAATCCTTTCCCAAACCATGCCACATTTCAACAATTCTCTGTTATTGATTCTTTGGAGGGCTACGGTTCTGATCAGTCACAATGAAGGTGCCTGAGTGGGGTAGCAAGATTGCATACTTGGTACAGTCTTGGAGGTAGACCAGAATGGTCCATTTACAGAAGTTGAGGTGAATGGCAATCAAGTGTTGTTTTTTTATCAACACTGATGCTCCCTGTTCCACTGTTAGGACAGCAGAAGTTCCCAACCTTCCCCTCTCAGGAAAACAGATCCTGATTTTTGGAGTTGGCAATAAACATATCACTAACACTGTTTCACAAACAGCACATCTAAAGAGAGGGTCTTTTGTGGAAGGCCATCAATTTGTAATATGCAATTTTAGCCCCATAAACCATCCAGGGTGGAACTTATTATGCAAGTTGGATTGTACTATATATTGCACAATGGATGGGGTTGAGTTTCAGACTCACAATGAAGACGTTGATTTCAAACTGATCAGACAAGGGACAGCTGTCGGACTGTACCCCTTGATGACTGTTGAAGCCTCAATCCCAGACCTTAGAGATACATTGAAACCCGAAGTCTGGGACTTTTCGGGTGAAGACAATGGTTTCATTGAAGGTGTTGAGCCTGTATGAATCACTATAAAATTAATCGCTGAGTACTCTAGGACCCCACAATACAAACTCACACCTAAGACTATAGCTGGAATCACTCCAGTGACTGAGTCAATGATACAGCAAGACTTTCTAAAAGAAATAATGGGGAGAAACCAAATGGTAAATACAAGATCATGCAGGACCTTAGGAAAATTATTAATATTGTTGTCCCTTGTTATCCTGTGGTACTAAATCCAACTGTGAAATTATTTCAGACACCATGTGAAGCTGAGTGGTTTACTGTTGTCAATCTATTCTAAGTCTTTTCTACATTCCGCGGCATGAGGAATGCCAATTCATCTTTTTTTAGGTTCCAAAATAGGCTTTCAGCATGGTGTCGAGATCCTCAGGGGTATACAGAAAGCTCCTCAATTTTCAATCAAATCTTAAAGAATAATCTTGAGTCCCCAAAAATGTGGTTCTTATGCAATTCATTGACGATCTTTTTATTGCATCAGATTCACAAGAAGCCTGCAGGCAGGATACCATTGTCTTGTTGAACCAATTAGCTGAAAATAGACACAAAGTGTCACTGAGTGAATTGCAGTACTGTCAGAAATAAGTTCTGTACCTAGGACACCATATTGAGAATGGAGCGAGGAAGGTGTTGCAAGAGAGAATAGCTGCCATTTTGAAAATGAATGCACCGACTATACAGAGAGAAATCAGGATGGGAATGGTGGGCTACTATCGACAGTGGATACACAACTTTTCTATAGTGGCCATACCTCTACAAAGGTTGATCTGCAAAGATGTACCTGATCCATTACCATGGTACAGCTAGTAGCTTAAGTGCCCAAGCGGCTGAACTGGTTGTTCTCTCAAGAGCTTGTAGTGCTTGATTGCATTTCTAGAGCTGCCATGCCCCGGAACTGGGAATGCCAGATCACAATTAAACTTTTACACTTTCCTGCTGTGAGAGGGATGGCTGCCCTCTCTCAGTGCTTCCACAAATGCATGGGGATGCTTGAAGACCTGTAGCATATTTATCTGCTTTCCTTGACCCTGTAGCTGCAGGACTGCCTTAAAGCAGTTGCAGCAGTGGGTGTCAGCACCCAGAGGTGCAAGAACTCAATTATGGGATATCCTCTTACAGCGATGGTTCCCCTTTCAGTGGAGACTCTACTGACCCGCACACGAACCCAGCATCTGAAAAATAACTGATTAACAAAGTATGAGCAAGTCATATTGGCAGCTAAAAATATCACTTTAAAAAGATGCTCATCACTCAATCCTGCTTCACTGTTACCCTTGCCTGAAAATGAGGTGATTGATGCAGAGGTTAAACATGATTGTCTGGATGTCACAGAAGTGTGCACCAAGCCAAGACCTGATATTAAATGTGAACCCCTCAAAGAGTCAGATTATATATTGTTTGTAGACGGCTTTGCCGGCAAGACAGTGGAGGAAACTTGAGGGCTGCATACCCGGTTTACACCATTGAAGAAGTAGTGGAAGTTTTCTGTCTCTGCAGTTTTACTACTGCCCAAGTGGCTGAATTAATCGCTCTTACAAGAGCTTGGAGTTTTTTAGACCAATTGACAGCGACTATTTTCACCGACAGTCAATATGGCTTTGGTGTCGTTCATGACTTTGGACAATTATGGTCACAAAGGGAATTTATGTTATCTTCTGGTTCCCCAATAAGAAATGGGTAATAAGATATGAGATTGTTAGAGGGTTTACAGATGCCTCAAAAAGTCACAGTGGTTAAATGCGCACAGGAGCGAAAATGATTATGTGGCAGCTGGTAACCGGTAAGCTGACAAGGTTGTCCGGTACTTTGCTCATGGGTCCTGTGCATTTAAAGGGAAATATGCAAATAAATCCAAGAATGACGCCAACTTAAATCATTTGTTGTCCATAGCTGATACTTGGGAGAAGGTCACAAGGTTGCAAGAGGAGGTTTCAAAGACCAAATATCAGGGTTGGGTCAGAGCAGGTTATTTTAAGAACAAGGATGAGATTTGGTTGCCGATAGATGGAAGGCCAGTGTTGCCTGATAGCTTGTTATCCCAAAAAACTAGGCATCTTCATGGCCCCGCAACACATAGAAAGAGATGCTATGGTTTGATTGTTTTGCCAGAATTGGTTTAATCCCAATTTCAGATTGATGGCTGAGAATTTATGCCACCACTGTCTTGGGTGTCCACAGATGAATATAGGGAGAACAACCCCTGTGACAATGATTCACATAGGGAGATCAGAAAATCAATTCAACAAAATGCAATTGGATTTTTATTGAGATGCCTGTGTGTAACAAGCTGAGATACATATGTCCTGTTTATTGTGTGCATTCTCTCCCATTGGGTTCAAGCCTACCCAACTGGGAGGAATAACAGTCTCACGATAGCAAAGTTGCTGTTAAGAGAGTTGATACCCCGCTTCGGGTTTCTGACATCTCTAGAATCAGACAGAGGGACTCATTGTAATAATGATATCCTGAAATTTTTATGTGCACCATTGCAGGTAGAACAGCGATTACACTATAGTTATCGACCTGAGGTTTCTGGAGTTGTTGAACAGGTTAATGGAATGCTGAAGGTCTGGTTGGTAAAATCGTTTGTGTACATGTCCCTGAATTGGCCAGATGCTTTGCTGCTGATGAGTTTCGTAGTGCTCCTGATCAGAGTACAGAACTGTAGCGCCAAGATAGCCTTATGGGCTGAGCAATGAGGCTGCCGGCCATGCCAGCAAATGCAATTGTAAATATCACAGATTATATGATTTTTGACTGCTGCAAAGGATTGGCTGATGTTGTGCCTCACCAGGAGCGGTCACTGTTCTCCCGCATCAGGAGCAATGCCATGACCTTAGCCCTGAAATTGGGTTCTGGTGAAGAAAGATGCCAGGAATACATATCTGGAACCTCACTGGAAAGGCCCTTTGCAAGCCATTCTTGTGGCCAATACAACTGTCAGGGGATTGCCTAACTGGGTTCTCTCAGCGAGTGGAGTGTCCCCATGATGATGTGACTGCGCCAGTTACTGAAACACAATCTTTACCAGCTGGACACTATGAAGGAGCAGAGGAGGGTGAAGAGAGCGAAAGGGAGCCCCAAGATCTGTTGATGGTCCAAGATTCTGAAGCACCATGAAGTAGGGCGGAGGTGAGCCCCCTAACTCAGCAGAGGTAAGGTTTGGAGCAGATGAAAGAACCTGGCCACTGGTGGAGGTGAAGACAGACCTTGATCCTGGCGAAGGGCAGAGTGCTGTGATAAACAGAGCTTGAGGCGAAGATGGAAACAAGGGATAATGGGCCAAGTCTGTCCATTGAACACATACCACAAACCTTCACAAAGGAAACTGAGACCAGTGAGTTAGGCGGTAGTGAAGACGAACATCCAGTACTCAGGAGATCGAAAACAGCATGGGTGCCTTGCAGGAGGTATTCAGCTGCTGAGTTGACCTTTTAGGTAAACAGTAATGCCGATCAAGTACTTCATGATTCCGGTGGTAACAATGCAGTGCCAAGAGATCCTCTGTTAATGTGAACCCTGCCACAGAGTTTGCTGCTTGAATTAATTCCATGACTAAATAAAAGGAGCAAGAAACTGTGTTTGCATTAAACCCTTTCTAAAATTGAATTTTAACATTTCCCATGAACTTTGACATTTAACCAAACTTTGCTTACTGAATTAAGAAGATTTCCTACCTCCAAGGTTGCAGAAGAAGGGTAGGGTTGTCATTCCAGAAGAGGCTGGAGTAGGGATAGGGAAGACTCACGAAGAGTGCTGCATATAAAGACAACACATTACATCGCTGTTGGAAAGTGGGCTATTAGTGGTGGCAAATATGCCTCTGTCACTGACAATAAGGCCACTAAAACAGTCTAGGGCTCAGAATAGGTCTCAGAAAATTATTCCCATGCTCAACCCTTAGTAGCTGGGCTGTGAGCAGGCAGGCTTAACTTCAGAGGCAGGTATGTAAAGCATTTAAAAACACCAATTCATTAAATAATTAAGACACAACACACAATAAAAGTAAATCCAACACCAATTTATAAAAATAGGAAATATTTCTATCTTTAAAATAACACCAAAACGCAAGGAACCGGAGATATGAATTTTTAAAGATTTAGCACTTTACAGCACATAGAAACCTATAGCGCCTATTGGGACATCTGGTTGCAATAGACCAGGAAAATTTCAACGTTTCAGGCCAACCGTGATGGAGCCCTGCGAGGCCACCCCTCGCCGTAGGTCTCGGTCAAGATTTTTACCTTCTGACTTAGAAACGTTTCTGGAGTTTTTCTTCACCGGGGCCCCTCGAAGCTCTCAGCCAGTCCGGAGCTTTTCAGTGGGACGAACCTGCACTGCAGGCTGGATCACGATTGAGGGTTGCGGGCTTGGCTGGCCAGGTCGTGTCAGTCCACTTATGGAGATTTTTTTCAAAGTTGCTCCAAACTTTTGGAACTTCTTCCTGAAGTTCCCTTCAGATCTACAAAGAGTCCAAAATTTACTCCAAGGGTCTGGAAGCTCCTAGATGGTCCTTGAGAGTTTGGTAATTTGCAGGGAGTCCACTCTTTATTCCTTTTGATGCAAGTTAGGTCCACAGGGTTGTAGCGCCAGATTGTGCAGCAGGCACAGTCAGTCAGAGTGCAGGGCCTGGTTGGTGCAAATCAAACATCTCAGCATTGCCCCATCGTCTTCCTCTTGTTTCAAGCAGCAGATCTGAGAGGCACCGCCTCTCTCAGATACTTATTCAGTGTTCTTTGAGGTCACACAGGAAGGCACTCATGTCCATTGAGGTGCAGGGCAACATCTCAGAGCATGACCATTTCCTCCGAAGTGTGGCACAAAGGTCTCCCAGAAAGCACTATTTCAACAAAATTAATTATGGCTGAAGTCTCAGCAGAGAGGCAAGAGCTGGCTAAACCAACCTCCAGGATGGCTCATCTCCATATTCTCCCTCCCCCTGGCATCTGCACATTCCTTCCTTAAGCCTGCCATCTGGCTGGGTTCAAAGAGTTGGCGCATAAATGAAACTGGCTTCTTCTGCCTGTCCCCACCTTCTTTTGAAGATCATTGTTTACACACCTTCCCCCTTGCTCTAGCATTCCTATGCACCAGAACCCTCTCCTCCCAGAATGGCTTTTTCACCCCAGGGGCTATTTATCACCTCATCAAAGCAGCCTGGCTAATTCACTTAACTCTGACCAATCAGGACACTGGAAGGCTGAATTTTAGCTTGCAGACAAGAATGTCTTATAACTTCTTATCTGTACACTTTAGGATAAATTCAACAATATCATAATGTTGGATTTATCAGTACCATTCTAGTAAGTCCTTGAATTATATTTTTCGAAATTTCCTGGAGGAAGTTATTAATGAATAACTTCTTGCCATGTTAACCTATCTGGCTGGGGATCTGCAATGGGGAAAATGAACTGGGCAATTTCTCCAACACCAGGACTTATAAAACATCTTTATGAGGACCCTGCCTGTATCTACAGAACCCCACCCCGGAACACCTAGGGAGGAATTTAGGTGTTCTGTATATGTAAAAATATTGCAGATCCTCACTTCACAGTGCTCCTAGTACAAAAGTCGATTTTGGGAAGCACTTTACTACAATGTGGGAAGTGAAATGTGCAATTTCACTAAACCAATAAACCTATTTTATATGGGTCATCCTTATAAGTACCTGGCCCCCCTCCCCTGGCACACATAGGGGAGACCCTGGAGGTACCTAATGTGCCAAACTATTGTAGTTTATTAATTTTTAAGTGCTGCAAACACCAAAGTCAAGTTTGGGCACAATTTACATGTTAAAAGCAGTCATGCAGCACAGGGCAGCTTTTAAACTGACCTCAGGCCTCACCAGCGCACACATGCAAGTGCAGTAAGGGCTGCTGGCCTCTAAACTGTCATGCCCTAATATATACTAGGGACTTAAAGGTAGTTTGATTTCCCTGCCCTATTATGTACTAGGGCCTTACAGGGGAGGTTGTGCCAGTCATAAGGGTACCCTAACCCTGTGTACCCTAGTGTATATAGGTGTTTTCACTGTGTTCTAAGTGTGTGTTCAGCATAGCACTGGCCCTGTGCCTGGTTAGGCAGGGCCCAGGGACAGTCAGAGTCAGTTACCACCTGTACCAGTCAGCAAAACACAGGATGACTTTGCAACAATCGCGAAGATCCGTTTTGCAGTTTGCACCAGTGGAAACTTTGCAGAGCATACATCTGCTTGCTGCTATTTCTAATGATAATGGTCTGATTGGTCTGATTGTAGGGAAGCCATGAATACCTATAATCCTGATAGGCAGAGGTTGATAGTAGCTGGAGTATTAATCATTGCTAATATAGTATTAGATGCTTTATAAAAATAGGAATGAAGACGTTAATTTCAAACTGATCAGACAAGGGACAGCTGTCGGACTGTACCCCTTAATGACTGTTGAAGCCTCAATCCCAGACCCTAGAGATACATTGAAACCCAAAGTCTTGGACTTTTTGGGTGAAGACAATGGTGTCATTGAAGGTGTCGAGCCTGTATGAATTACTGTAAAATTAATCGCTGAATACTCTAGGACCCCACAATGCAAACTCACACCTAAGACTATAGCTGAAATCACTCCAGTGACTGAGTCAATGATACAGCAAGACTTTCTAAAAGAAATAATGGGGAGAAACCAAATGGTAAATACAATGATCATGCAGGACCGTAGGAAAATTATTAATAGTCCCTTGTTATCCTGTGGTACTAAATCCAACTGTGAAATTATTTCAGACACCATGTAAATCTGAGTGGTTTACTGTTGTCAATCTATTCTAAGTCTTTTTCTCCATTCCGCGGCTTGAAGAATGCCAATTCATCTTTTTTTTAGGTTCCAAAATAGGCTTTCAGCATGGTGCCGAGATCCTCAGGGGTATACAGAAAGCTCCTCAATTTTCAATCAGATCTTAAAGAATAATCTTGAGTCCCCAAAAATTCAGTTCTTATGCAATTCATTGACGATCTTTTTATTGCATCAGATTCACAAGAAGCCTGCAGGAAGGATACCATTGTCTTGTTGAACCAATTAGCTGAAAATAGACACAAAGTGTCACTGAGTGAATTGCAGTACTGTCAGAAATAAGTTCTGTACCTAGGACACCATATTGAGAATGGAGCGAGGAAGGTGTTGCAAGAGAGAATAGCTGCCATTTTGAAAATGAATCCACCTACTATACAGAGAGAAATCAGGATGGGAATGGTGGGCTACTATCAACAGTGGATACACAACTTTTCTCTAGTGGCCATACCTCTACAAAGGTTGATCTGCAAAGATGTACTTGATCCGCTACCATGGTACAGCTAGTAGCTTAAGTGCCCAAGCGGCTGAACTGGTTGTTCTCTCAAGAGCTTGTAGTGCTTGATTGCATTTCTAGAGCTGCCATGCCCCGGAACTGGGAATGCCAGATTACAATTAAACTTTTACACTTTTCTGCTGTGAGAGGGAGGGCTGCCCTCTCACAATGCTTCCACAAATGCATGAGGATGCTTGAAGACCTGTAGCATATTTATCTGCTTTCCTTGACCCTGTAGCTGCAGGACTGCCTTAAAGCAGTTGCAGCAGTGGGTGTCAGCACCCAGAGGTGCAAGAACTCAATTATGGGATATCCTCTTACAGTGTTGGTTCCCCATTCAGTGGAGACTCTACTGACCCACACACGAACCCAGCATCTGACAAATAACTGATTAACAAAGTATGAGCAAGTCATATTGGCAGCTAAAAATATCACTTTAAAAAGATGCTCATCACTCAATCCTGCTTCACTGTTACCCTTGCCTGAAAATGAGATGATTGATGCAGAGGTTAAACATAATTGTCTGGATGTCACAGAAGTGTGCACCAAGCCAAGACCTGATATTAAAGGTGAACCCCTCAAAGAGTCAGATTATATATTGTTTGTAGACGGCTTTGCCGGCAAGACAGTGGAGGAAACTTGAGGGCTGCATACGCGGTTTATACCATTGAAGAAGTAGTGGAAGTTTTCTGTCTCTGCAGTTTTACTACTGCCCAAGTGGCTGAATTATTCGCTCTTACAAGAGCTTGGAGTTTTTAGACCAAGTGACAGTGACTATTTTCACCGACAGTCAATATGGCTTTGGTGTCGTTCATGACTTTGGACAATTATGGTCACAAAGGGAATTTGTTATCCTCTGGTTCCCCAATACGAAATGGGTACTAAGATATGAGATTGTTAGAGGGTTTACAGATGCCTCAAAAAGTCACAGTGGTTAAATGCGCACAGGAGCGAAAATGATTATGTGACAGCTGGTAACCGGTAAGCTGACAAGGTTGTCTGGTACTGTGCGCATGGGTCCTGTGCATTTAACGGGAAATATGCAAATAAATCCAAGAATGACGCCAACTTAAATCATTTGTTGTCCATAGCTGATACTTGGGAGAAGGTCACAAGGTTGCAAGAGGAGGTTTCAAAGACCAAATATCAGGGTTGGATCAGAGCAGGTTATTTTAAGAACAAGGATGAGATTTGGGTGCCGATAGATGGAAGACCAGTGTTGCCTGATAGCTTGTTATCCCAAAAAACTAGGCATCTTCATGGTCCCGCAGCACATAGAAAGAGATGCTATGGTTTGATTGTTTTGCCAGAATTGGTTTAATCCTAATTTTGGATTGATGGCTGAGAATTTATGCCACCACTGTCTTGGGTGTCCACAGATGAATGTAGGGAGAACAACCACTGTGACAAAGATTCACATAGGGAGATCAGGAAGTCACTTCAACAAAATGCAATTGGATTTTTATTGAGATGCCTGTGAGTAACAAGATGAGATATGTCCTGTTTATTGTGTGCATTCTCTCCTGTTGGGTTCAAGCCTACCCAACTGGGAGGAATAACAGTCTCACGGTAGCAAAGTTGCTGTTAAGAGAGTTGCTACCCCGCTTCGGGTTTCTGACATCTCTGGAATCAGACAGAGGGACTCATTGTAATAATGATATCCTGAAATTGTTATGTGCAGCTTTGCAGGTAGAACAGCGATTGCACTATAGTTATCGACCTAAAGTTTCTGGAGTTGTTGAACAGGTTAATGGAATGCTGAAGGTCTGGTTGGTAAAATTGTTTGCGTACATGTCCCTGAATTGGCCAGATGCTTTGCTGCTGATGAGTTTCGTAGTGCTCCTGATCAGAGTACAGAACAGTAGCCCCAAGATAGCCTTATGGACTGAGCAATGAGGCTGCCGGCCATGCCAGCGAATGCAATTGTAAATATCACAGATTATATGATTTTTGACTACTGCAAAGGATTGGCTGATGTTGTGCCTCACCAGGAGTGGTCACTGTTCTCCCGCATCAGGAGCAATGCCATGACCTTAGCCCTGAAATTGGGTTCTGTTGAAAAAAGATGCCAGGAAAACATATCTGGAACCTCGCTGGAAAGGCCCTTTGCAAGCCATTCTTGTGACCAATACAACTGTCAGGGGATTGCCTAACTGGGTTCTCTCAGCGAGTGGAGTGTCCCCATGATGATGTGACTGCACCAGTTACTGAAACACAACCTTTACCAGCTGGACACTATGAAGGAGCAGAGGAGGGTGAAGAGAGCGAACGAGAGCCCCAAGATCTGTTGATGATCCAAGATTCTGAAGCACCATGAAGTAGGGCGGAGGTGAGCCCCAACTCAGCAGAGGTAAGGTTTGGAGCAGATGAAAGAACCTGGCCACTGGTGGAGGTGAAGACAGACCTTGATCCTGGCGAAGGGCAGAGTGCTGTGATAAACAGAGCTTGAGGCGAAGACGAATGACCAAGGAAACAAGGGAGAGTGGGCCAAGTCTGTCCATTGAACACATACCACAAACCTTCACAAAGGAAACTGAGACCAGTGAGTTAGGCGGTAGTGAAGATGAACAGCCAGTACTCAGGAGATCGAAAACAGCATAGGTGCCTTGCAGGAGGTATTCAGCTGCTGAGTTGACCTTTTATGTAAGCAGTAATGCCGACCAAGTACTTCATGATTCAGGTGGTAACAATGCAGTGCCAAGAGATCCTCTGTTAATGTGAACCCTGCCACAGAGTTTGCTGCTTAAATTAATTCCATGACTAAATAAAAGGAGCAAGAAACTCTGTTTGTATTAAACCCTTTCTAAAATTGAATTTTAACATTTCCCATGAACTTTGACATTTAACCAAACTTTGCTTACTGAATAAAGATGATTTCCTACCTCCAAGGTTGCAGAAGAAGGGTAGGGTTGTCATTCCAGAAGAAGGTGGAGTAGGGATAGGGAAGACTCACGAAGAGTGCTGCATATAAAGACAACACATTACATCGCTGTTGGAAAGTGGGCTATTAGTAGTGGCAAATGTGCCTCTGCCACTGGCAATAAGGCCAGTAAAACAGTCTAGGGCTCAGAATAGGTCTCAGAAAATTATTCCTATGCTCAACCCTTGGTAGCTGGGCTGTGAGCAGGCAGGCTTAACTTCAGAAACAGGTATGTAAAGCATTTAAAAACACCAATTCAGTAAATAATTAAGACACAACACACAATAAAAATAAATTCAACACCAATTTATAAAAATAGGAAATATTTCTATCTTTAAAATGGCACCAAAACGCAAGGAACTGGAGATATTAATTTTTAAAGATTTAGCACTTTACAGCACATAGAAAGCTATATCGCCTATTGGGACAGCTGGTCGCACTAGACCAGGAAAATTCCAACGTTTCAGGCCAACCGCGATGGAGCCCTGCGTGGCTACCCCAAGCGGTAGGTCTCGGTCAAACTTTTTATCTTCTGACTTAGAAACGTTTCTGGAGTTTTTCTTCCCGGGGTCCCTGGAAGCTCTCAGCCAGTCCGGATTCAGTGAGGGTTCACCGGAGTGCCTTGCAACAAGCTCCCAGTCAAACCTATAGAAGTCAGACCTCTGGAGATTCCCAGTGGGATGAACCAGAGATCCAGGCGGCCGCGTGGTTGAAGGTGGGCGGCTTGACTCTTGCGGTTGGTCCCGGTCACCTTTTCTACTTTCAGACTTACAAATTTTATGTAGCTTTTTCTCCTGGGATCCCTCAATGCTCTTCACCACGCTGGATTCGGTGAGGGCTTGCGGGCTTGGGTTTCCACCAAATCCGGGTCAAACTCTAGAAGTTAGACCTCCGGAGCTTTTCAGTGGGACGAACCTGCACGGCAGGCTGGATCACGATTTAGGGTTGCCGGTTGGCTGGCCAGGTCGTGTCAGTCCACTTATGGAGAGTTTTTTCAAAGTTGCTCCAAACTTCTCCAAACTTTTAGAACTTCTTCCTGAAGTTCCCTTCAGGATCCCAAAGAGTCCAGAATTTACTCCAAGGGTCTGGAAGCTCCTAGATGGTCCTTGAGAGTTTGGTAATTTGCAGGGAGTCCACTCTTTAGTCCTTTTGATGCAAGTTAGGTCCACAGGGTTGTAGTGCCAGATTGTGCAGCAGGCACATTCAGTCAGAGTGCAGGGCCTGGTTGGTGCAAATCAAATGTCTCAGCATTGCCTCTTCGTCTTCCTCTTGTTTCAAGCAGCAGATCTGAGAGGCACCGCCTCTCTCAGATACTTATTCAGTGTTCTCTGAGGTCACACAGGAAGGCACTCATGTCCATTGAGGTGCAGGGCAACATCTCAGAGCATGACCATTTCCTCCAAAGTGTGGCACAATGGTCTCCCAGAAAGCACTATTTCAACAAAATTAATTATGGCTGAAGTCTCATCAGAGAGGCTAAACCAACCTCCAGGATGGCTCATCTCCATATTCTCCCTCCCCCTGGCATCTGCACATTCCTTCCTTAAGCCTGCCAGCTGGCTGGGTTCAAAGAGTTGGGGCATAAATGAAACTGGCTTCTTCTGCCTGTCCCCACCTTCTTTTGAAGATCATTGTTTACACACCTTCCCCCTTGTTCTAGCATTCCTATGCACCAGAACCCTGTCCTCCCAGAATGGCTTTTTCACCGCAGGAACTATTTATCACCTCATCAAAGCAGCCTGGCTAATTCACTTAACTCTGACCAATCAGGACACTGGAAGGCTGAATTTTAGCTTGCAGACAAGAATGTCTTATAACTTCTTATCTGTACACTTTAGGATAAATTCAACAATATCATAATGTTGGATTTATCAGTACCATTCTAGTAAGTCCTTGAATTATATTTTTCGAAATTTCCTGGAGGAAGTTATTAATTAATAACTTCTTGCCATGTTAACCTATCTGGCTGGGGATCTGCAATGGGGAAAATGAACTGGGAAATTACGCCAACACCAGGACTTATAAAACATCTTTTATGAGGACCCTGCCTGTATCTACAGGACCCCACCCTGGAACACCTAGGGAATAATTTAGGGGTTCTGTATATGTAAAAATATTGCAGATCCTCACTCCACAGTGCTCCTAGTACAAAAGTCGATTTTGGGAAGCACTTTACTACAATGTGGGAAGTGAAATGTGCAATTTCACTAAACCAATAAACCTATTTTATATGGGTCATCCTTATAAGTACCTGACCCCCCTCCCCTGGCACACATAGGGGAGACCCTGGGGGTACCTAATGTGCCAAACTATTGTAGTTTATTAATTTTTAAGTGCTGCAAGCACCAAAGTCAAGCATGGGCACAATTTACATGTTAAAAGCAGTCATGCAACACAGGGCAGCTTTTAAACTGACCTCAGGCCTCACCAGCGCATACATGAAAGTGCAGAAAGGGCTGCTGGCCTCTAAACTGCCATGTCCTAATATATACTAGAAACTTAAAGGTAGTTTGATTTCCCTGCGATATTATGTACTAGGGCCTTATAGGGGAGGTTGTGCCAGTCATAGGGGTACCCTAACCCTGTGTACCCTAGTGTATGCAGGTGTTTTCACTGTATTCTAAGTGTGTTTTCAGCATAGCACTGGCCTGGTTAGGCAGGGCCCAGGGACAGTCAGAGTCAGTTACCACCTGTACCAGTCAGCAAAACACGGGGTCCCCAGGGCACAGGATGACTTTGCAACAATCGCGAAGATCCGTTTTGCAGTTTGCACCGGTAGAAACTTTGCAGAGCATACATCTGCTTGCTGCTATTTCCAATAATAATGGTCTGATTGTAGGGAAGCCATGAATACCTATAATCCTGATAGGCAGAGGTTGATAGTAGCTGGAATATTAATCATTGCTAATATAGTATTAGATGCTTTGCTTATAGGATTAAGCTCCCCTACTCCCACTGAACCCATTGGATCCAGTCTTAAACCTACCACACCTATTTTTGCTATAGAACATTTCACAATTTAAATTTTAAGGTGTTATATAAGGATACTCCAAAAGGAGATTTGTCCTCAAATGCATATTTTAGGTTGCTTTACGAAGATATCAACACAATGGATCCGAAAAATTGCTCTGTTTGCACCCCATTGCCTGCTTCAGCAGCTGAGGGTATTACATACCACCAAATTCCTCTTACCTACGGAATCACCTGCAGTACTTCACTTAGTCTTTTATATCGTCAGTGTCACTTTGAATATTACTTTGCAAATTATGATTTAGTCTTTTCAGAAGGTCTGATGTACAAACATCTGAATTCACACCTTAATGCAAATGAGATGGAAACAGTTTGGAGTTTCTTTCAACCTGTAAATAAACTTGACACTGCTTATGCCCATAGACGGAACTTGACTTGCTCCATGACTGCAATTGAAAAGAAAGTTATCAATGCATAAGAGGATAGAAGAAGAGTGATAGAGTAGAGGAAAGAAATGGGAAGAGATCGGGCCAAAGATAAATGGGCAAAGGAGGAAATTAAGCACATAGAGCTGGGAACCCAACCTACATTAACTTTAAATTGCAACACCTAGTCAAGTTGTGTGTGTATAGAGGATTAAATGTGGTACATGACAAGTTCATGGGAGAAAGTAAGTGTGAACACACGCTTGATTTAGGGGGGTAATGCAGAACAGATTATGGGAGGGAATTATTGGAGGGAAGGATCATTTGAATTACCCAGGAATTACCTAGAAATTGGGATGGTACCTGTTATTTAGTTGCAGTATTTCCACAGATTAATCACATAGTGATGCTAGATAAGCACTACAATGGGTTTCCTCTTAGGCCAAAATGTAGTAGTAGAGCTTCTGAAATAGTACGAGATATTTTCAGTGCAATGATTCCCTCTGTGGGAGTTGATTTGAATGACCTGAAGATTAGAACGCTTTACTACCATAGTAGATACATTAGCAACTGGTATTTCTGAATCATTGCTGGCAATTGATACTGAAATGATAGCTATTAGATCCTTGGTGTTGCAAAATCACCTTGCATTGGATATTTATCTGGGAAAGGAAGGCAGAGGCTGTAAGATGTTGAGGGTTCAGCAATTCTGCACCTAAATACCAGATAAGATTGAAGAGATAAGAGGGTTTGTAGAAAACATCAGTGAGTTGAAACAAGACTTGAAGGAATTAGAGGCTTCAGGTGCTTGGGAAGCAATTGTAAAGGGATTTGCTGCTGTAGGTGGCTAGTTTGGTAATATAGGTAATGGGCTTTTAGGCACTATAGTGAGGTCTATTATAATTATTGTAACTTGTTTGATTTGCTTGTTTGCTATGTTCGAAGGATTCAAGTATATAAGATAAAAGAAAGTAGTGGTTGATGAAAGAGTGAAGAGAAAGAGAACTAATAAAGAACTAGTAAAGAGAGCCATTGTAAGTTCTACAACATAATCTTCGTTCATAAATGATTCAGGTATATTTACATATGGGGTCCAGAACCTTAGAAAAAGGAAACAGTTCTCTGCCAGCATCAGTTGTCTAATAGTTGCTTTTGTAGACAGTTTGCAATAAGAAGTTTCACTTTTTGGATCAGAAACTTAAATGTATATAATGGCCGGTTTACCAAAAAACTAGTAAATTGGCACCCGTAGAAGTAGCCCGTGAATAGGGTGAAATGTAGTTATTTTTTGGAAATTACAAATATTGGCAGTGGTAGCCTTGGAAAGGTGAGCCAGTCTCAGATTTACAGGCATGCTACTGGCAATAAAACACTAGGCCTGGGTGAAATTGTAATTATACCGGTGTAATTCACATAATTTCAAGTATTTTGAGTTACGCTTGCTACGCAAAATTCCTGAAATCATGCCATCATGTTCCTTTGCATGATTATGCACCATTCAACATAAAAATCTGCAGAGAACGTGCCTTTCATGTCAAAATGTACCACAAAAACATGCAAAAAACAGAATGCGAGTAGCTGTTGTTCACTGTGCTTTTGGTTGCACTGTTTTTATTACACATAATTTTGCTGACATTTCATGTAATTACACAAAAGCAAACTCCGGGCATTTCACACACTTGTCAAACACCAAAAAGGTGATGAGAGGCATGCTTCCAAATAGTCTAAACATTGGCAATCACTCGGGCTAGCATTCCAACCCATACTTTTTGGCCCACTGTGCCAATCTAAACAGTGGCCCACCTAAGTGGGTACTAAGTGGGATCAGTACTGACCCTCCTCCTCAAGGGAACAGTCTATGATGAACCTTGCTCCTTTCACTCCTTCACCTTGCAGCCTAATGCTTTTTTAGTTGGGAAATTTGAAAATCACATTCCCCAAATCTCACTGACTAAGCTACACCCCAGTCAACTCAAGAAGAAGGGGAACTGTTCATCCAGAGGTCATGGGTCTTAAGCAATCAATGACATGCAAATGGGACTACCTTCACAACAAGAAGCAAGAGTGCTAGAAATGAATCCACCAAAGCCTGTTCACTGACAGCAGCACTCTCCCGGTACACAATGGAGCCTTCCAATAAGATAACAACTTTACGGTCACTGGTCTCGACAATAGTTTTCACTGAATTGTAGAGGTGGTTGAGCAAACAAATTAACAGGGAGAGCCGGACCATAGCAGAGCCAACGTTCTGGCACGGATCTTAGAGCCCGTGCATAAATTGAGCCCTGAAAATGTTTCCTATGTACTTAATACCGCAAATTTCACTAAAATATGATAAAGTCTCTTCAAAATTGAAAAAAAGTACACAAATAAAGACAATAAGTTTGGTGAAAGAAAATATCTGGCTAAGATCACCCAAGTTAAGCAGGGGAAGCCACTAATTATCCAGGTTTTTCTGGTTTCACTTTGCAGATATCAGCCACTAAATGGTTACCATTTATCTTTCCTTAAGTTAAGGCTTCGTTTTTACCTGTCTGTGCATTTTTCTGCAGTTTTTATAAAGCGCGACCTCGACCCAAAGCACCAGTTACATTACAAGAGGTCACTGTTGATTGTTTGTATGCAAGGGGAGATTAAATGATTTTCCCAGAATCACCAGAGCCAATCCATAGACTCTAACCTAGTTCCCCAATACCAAAATCGACAGCTCTGGCCATAAGGCCACATCCAGGGTACATGGAGGTAGTTGGGCAGGCAGAAGCCACATGAAAGCTCGGCTCGTTATGGGCTCGAGCTTTCAGTGGCTCACCCAACTCTACTGAATTGTAGATTAGATAAAATGAGTCTGAACACCTAAACTCAGCTCTAATTTCTAAGAGACAATTTTAATCATACTACAAACCGTGGGCAATTTTGAGATTGATCCATTACCTTGGTATGTTCATCTGCAGTCTCACATTGTCCGTATGAGCGTGCAGCAGACTGTGGATTGTTTGTTTCCCCCTACAGCTCCACTCATACTTCGTAATGAGCCAAGGGCACAACTGGACCCAAACTTTTTTTTTTGTGGGTGGGGGCGGCTAATGTTTTAAATGTTTGGAGTTGGAGCCACCATTAAAGGCGGAGTGACAATTATACTTAGGGTCTCTCTTTACTGATAAATGTTGGATTTGAATGCTTAATTAGATGCAGAATGTTTTGCTTGAGTCTCTATTCATACACCATTTATTAGCATACAATACATTTACAGTATTCGTAGGATGGGATGGTAGTACACAGGATTACTGTTTTTTTGTCATGGGCAAGGTGAGTCAGGCCAAGGTTTTCAAGCACATATAATGCAGAAAGTGTACACATGGTTAACCTAAGTTCCAGTTAACATTAAATGTCCTAGGTTTTGATATACTTAGGCACTCCAAAACCCTTAAATGCAATACCCATGTGGAAGTATGTTGTCTGTAAAACAACAAGAAGCACACAGGGTTCTCCCAGGGCAAAGAATAGATGCACAAACTTGCAACATACTCATCTATACTGACAGCTGCAGAATACTAACAAGTAGTAGTAGTTGTGAAAATATTGTCTGCTACGCTGCTACCATGCATGAAGAACAACTTAACTCTTTAAAATACTTACATATCTTTTACTGATGGAACTGTGAGTGTGTTTCAGTAATAGTTTTCTTCAAGATGAAAGAATCATGCAGTAGTAGAAATCTAGTCTTCCCTGCAAGAGGATGCTCACTTACGCTCAGATTTGCAAAGGCTTTGCATTAGGTTTGCATTACTTTTTCAATGCAGACCCGGTGCAAAATATTTTTGAGTATTTACAAACCAACGCAAATTGATATTTGCGTTGGTTTGTAAGAAAAAGTAACACAAACCAGCACAAACCTATGCTGTGCATTACTCTGCTTCAAGGGGCCGTTATATGGGTGGTACATGAGTATTCTTGTGCTACTACCCATGGTTTTTAACGAAAAAACCTATCTACGAACAATAGTAGATAGGGTTTTGTGCCAAAAATTAACGCCACTTGAAAACAGGCGTTAAAAGGAGAAAAGCGTTCATTTCTCCCTTCTTTTCTTACTTTGCAAGTGTGCTGCATTGTACAGCTCACATACAAAGTAGGAAAAGTTGTTAAGACAGTCTAAGCATGGTATTTGGTATTGGAAGGGTACCCTTCCAGTACAAAACCTGTGCGAGACTTCGCACAGACACCTTTGCAGTATGGTGCAAAGGTGTGTGCACGGCGCTCGGCAGTATAATTCGGCATCGGCGCTAGGGAGAGGGGAGGAGAAAGCCATATCTCTGTAGATAGGGTTCTGTCTTTCTCTCTCCCTCTCAATCAATGCAGCACAGCGTAGCAGATCCTCCGCGATACTCAGTACGACCCCCCCATGTAACATCGTGGTGGATCACAAATTAGACCGTAAAATTAAAAAAATATATAGACACTCACAGACATGCTCAGACACTCATACACCTACTCACAGACCCACTCAGACACTCTCACACCCACTCACATACCCACTCAGACACTCACACACCCACTAACAGACCCACTCAGACACTGGCACACCCACTGACAGACCCACTCAGACACTGACACACCTGCAACTTCCCATGTTAATTTCCATAAGAAAGTTTGCTGTCCGATACAGGAAAAAAAGGCTGAATGCAAATTTGGCACAGAGTTAGAACTTTGCACAGGAAGTGTGCTTTTTGTAACTTGATGTAAATCTGTTCAGCCATTTCCGAGAAATTAGCATTTCAAGAAGTGCTTGACTTGGTCTGCAGGGGATTGGCCGTGGGAGCTTTTTCTCCCATCAGCCATTTAATTACTGTGGATTTGGAGAAAGATTTGTGGTACTGAAATAATCTGATTGGCTGGCCCCGACATTGGAGGAAATGTTGTAGTCGGCATTAGAGAACTTGTTTCATCAGTCCTGAAGAAAAGTGAGAATGGGCACATAGGGGGGCAGGGTGAGCACACCCTGACCCCAGGCCCACGTGAGGGGTGTCCCACAGAGACTTTCCTTTAGGTTAAAATTTGAAATGTGAAAAATCTATTTTTTGGCTGCGGGAACTGTGGTTCCAGGGACTGGATCTGTGGTACACAGGGAAGCCCCAGTGTGGTACCACAGTAGCAGCCCAGTACCGTGATAACCAAAAAAAGTAAAATAAAAATTAGAAGGGTTTGGTCATAGACCAGACCCTATAGCCAACCACCACTGTGAAGGTCATAGGCCGTGCGCAGGAGGGGTTTGTTCCCTGAAGTGAAGCTGAGAGCCAACCCACCGCTGCACATGCAAATTGGTGGTAGGCATCAGGTGTGGGTGCGGCTGTCCCCGAAGGGAGGCTGGCAGCTTGCGGAGAGATGGCCGAAGTCCGTGAGCAGCAGGGAGTCAGTTACCTGCAGGGGCATTGGTCACAATGACTGATTGGAGGCCAAAGCTTGAAGCGACATAATAGTTATGTGTCAAAATGAGACAAGAACTAATGTTTAAAAAACACTGAAATTTGCCAATGATAGTTTAGTGAACTAACTATAACGTGTCCCATCATGAACTACTTATGATAGCACATCTTACTTTACTCATGACATGTTAAATGGCATCAATTATGACACTTCAAACAGCATCATTGATGGCATCACTGATGAAATCACTGATGACATCTTCCATGATACTCCTATTCACATTACTCCATAAACCCTTAAATCATTTAAGAAAAAAGAAAGTAGCATATAGTAATATAAAGCATAGAATTATTGTGTGTACACATGTGGGTGTACAGAATGAAAAAAGCATAAGCCATAGAGGCAAGCATGTCTGTGCATGGTGAAAGTTATATGGTGCAAAGTTTACCATCCAGTTAAGTTTTGGGTGCAAACAGTACTCCATGTTAAACAAGGTAAAGACTGAGCACACCTGAAGTGGGTTGCAGAGGCATGTTTCAAAGTAGGTCTCATAAACTGAACCTTATGTGTGCTACGCTCACAATGCTACAGTGTCCTTGCTCATAGTGATCTGCTTATGTCCCCTTTGTCCAGAACACCCTCCCCCGAATTCACCAGCCACACAAGGGAAGACCAGAGAGACCATTGACGTAGGCCTTTTGCAGGTAGTATAAATCCCTCCATTAACCTTTTAGAAGACCATGCCTGAGTAATAGCCTTTCCAATTGAAAAGACCAATGAGCTTGAAGTCTTGCAAGTTAGGCCATCGTTTTGTACGTTGCATTATAAATACAATACCCAATTCCAGAAGACTCGGCTTGGCTTCAAGATTTCAGAGAGAGAAGGAACCACGAACCTCGCTCTCAACCTAAAATGACTTGAGGAGTGGGTCCCTGGTGCCTGATCATAATCCGGACAGACTGTGGTCCTCCCCCCCATCAGTCTTCACCCAGCACTTCGAAGCTCCTGAAGGGAGTGGCACCTCCATTGTGACATCTGAAGAAAACAAAAGGGAGAGCACAAAAAGTAAACAGAGGAGAAGAATTCACAAAGCAAGAGCAATAAGGTTAGTGCACAATCCTTCACCATTTCAATTAATTGTAGAACAGTAGAAGGACTAATTCACTAATCTATTTATAATCTCTGAACATTGCAGAATAATTCAAAGACTAATTCATTAATTTGCATAAAAGCATTTCTTCCCGAGTTTCTTGAGAGGAATGAGGAGGCATAAAAGGACACAATGGGGGTGCTAAAGCCTATACACTTTGTTACAAGACGAAATCCTCAGTAAAGTATTCAGCCATATGCGGGTGATTTTGACCTGGGTAATTTCAATCCCGTGAAGAGATGTTAAAAGAGCTCATTTCTCCACTTTTTCGAAATTAGGAGGATATAAATCTGAAGGACTAGAGAACTACTAAGATTGTGGTGTGAGAAAACCAGATGAGCAATAATTAAACAAAATAAGAGCATAGATCTGATAGTGTCTGAATAACTGTAAATCTGTGAGAGTTTATTTGCATGTGATGTAGTTTATCTATATCTTGCTATTAGGAAACCTTCAAGAGGGTCTTTGGTGGACCACTCCTGTAATAAACACTACCACTCTGAAACGCTGCCTTGGAGCCAGTCCAGTCTTACACAACAGTTTCTCTTCTCTCTCTCTCTCCTTATCACCCCCTATCCACTGAGAGCAATCGTCAGAACACAAGGTTCAGACGTACGCTGCAGGTTTTTCCTCAATAGGCTTGGTGGAATCACGTTGCTTCCACAGAAGTCCTGCCTTTCAGGCAAATGATCTTGACAGCAGTTTATGGTTTAAAGCTACAAAATATCTGAGAAAAGTGAAATCTCCTGTTCACAATAGATTATCCACACTTAGAGATGGTTTAACTGACATTAATAATAATAATAATAATTCCACATTTGTAAAGCGCAAACTTATCACCCCTTAGGGTATTCAGGCCCTGGGGGGCCATCAGGGAGATTAAGTGAGCTATTGCCAAAGTCACGTGATGCTGAGCTGAGCTGCTGCCGGGGATTGAACCATGAGCCCCATACTCCGGAGTCAGCCACTCTGGCCGCTGCACCACACCTCTCCCAATTGTGGTTGTAAGTATGACTCTAAGGTTGTTTGCCTTTTTGCTCATTTCATGAAGATGTATAATATGTTTTTCCATAGGACCAGGTTGTCCATAGGACCTAGATGAAGGTGTGTTATAAGTGGCCAATGCATGTCTGTCAACCTCTTGACTCAAAATTGTAGGTCATGTGAAGATTTTAAAAGGGTGAACCAATTAAGGTGACTAGAGAACCAACACTTTTTTGGAGGATGTTCAAGGTTTAAAAAGTGGTTAACCCTATGCGTGTGAGTTAACACATATCCTATGCGTCCTGCTTGTGGTCAAAGGTAATGTCCATTTTCACTTGAATGGGGATAGAAAATGTGGCTCAGGTGTAACTTGTTGAATTACTTATGGTCTGCAAAGTCTATTGTCCAATGTCAAAATTACTGGATGATGTCAGCATTGATGTCATCAATGATGCCATTAGACATGTCAATATTGATGTCATCAATGTCATTTAACATGTCATGAATGATGCAATATGTGGGTTCCAGTTAAATACCACGCATCAGGGGTTAGATTAACGCATTTTACTGCTGGTGGCTGCATCACGGCACAAAAATGCATTAGTCACGCATATTAAAGCTTCTGGGACTTACGTGTGCTCTGCTGCATTCTTATGAACAGTGAGATTTATTTTGGATGGCTTTGTGCTGCTGGCTGCTTGCGCAGCTGTGATGCCATCATAAACCAGGCAGTGAGGGTTGAAGGTTGTTAGGCTACAAAGTGTTAAAAAACTGATTTGGCAACATTTGCCAATCAGTAATTACACTGATTGGCCTGGCCTCGTGGGCCACGTGGATCCAACATCGTAGTGTGTCGGTGATAAATAAGGCATTGTTTTTTTTTGGCATGAATGCCTTTGGCCAGCCCGGGATGAGCACACACTTTAAAAGTCCCTGCGCCAGCCGGCCTCCCCTCAGCTTCTGTGATTGAAACTCTTTCAAATGGTGCAGTGTGACCGGGACTGTGGGACAGTGGGACTGTGCCCTCACAGTCCCACTGGAACCAGAGATGCTGGCTGTCCAGCACCAGAAACCATCCTGCTGCAGTCAGATGATCACCACCCAAAGCCTCCCGGCAGGCACCTCAGCCCAGCACAAACGAGTCTGCATCCTCCAGCATGGCAGCAATTGAAGATGTTTTGCAGGCTCAGCCTACCCCGGCAGCCTCCTCTGGCTCTCGTTGGCATAGGTGAGTTCAGCATATCTTACTGGAGAAAGCTGACATCTGCAAGGGCTTCCACTTCCTGTTGGAGTCTCCCCTTCAATGGGGTGTTTCTGATGTACGTTGTTCCTTAAACTGACCCGCACTCAAACTAATTCTGCCACTATTTTGATAGTCTTCCAACCTGAAGAAACTGCATTGCAAATAATGGAGCATACACTTCAAAGGGGAAAGAGAAATGCAACTAAAGGAATGAGCAGGAAATTTACATTATGAAGCCTCAGTTAATACAATCGCTGCAAATGTCTGTCGGTACGTAACCAGAGAGGAACAACAGAATTCAATCCTGGGACTAAAAGCACAATGAATATCTGTTGCAAAGTCATCCTGTGCCCTGGGCACCCCCCAACGTTTTGCTGAATGGTACTGGTGGTGACTGACTCTGACTGACCCTGGGCTTTGCCTAACCAGGCCCAGGGCCAGTGCTATGCTGAAAACACTTAGATACAGTGAAAACACCTACATACACTAGGGTACACTATGGGTTGGGGTACCCCTGTGATTGGCATGACCTACCCTATAAGCCCCTAGTATATAATAGGGCAGGGGAATTGAAACTACCTATCAGTCCCTAGTATATAGTAGGGCATGGCAGTTTAGAGGCCAGCAGCCTTCTGCACTTGCATGTGTGCACTGCACTGCTGAGGCCTGAGGTCAGTTTTAAAAGCAGCCCTGGGTGCCAGGACTGCTTTTAAAAAGTAAATTGTGCCCAAACTCGACTTTGGTGTTTGGGGCACTTAAAAATGGATAACCTACAATGTTAAGGCATATTAGGGAGCCCCAGGGTCTTCCCTAGGTGTCCTAGGTGTCCCAGGGGTGGGGGGTCAGGTACCTATAAGGTAGACCCTTATAAAATGAGTTTTATATGCCCTGGGTTAAGTGAAATTTCACATTTCACTCCCCACATTGTGATAAAGTGCTGCCCAAATTCGACTTTGATGCTAGGAGCACTGTGAAGTGAGGATCTGCAATATTTTTACAGATTCAGAACCCCTAAAGTCTCCCCTAGTTGTCCCATGGGGTGGGGGTCCTGTAGATATAAGCAAAGTACTTATAAAATATGTTTTGTAAGTCCTGGTGCAAATCCCCTGCTACATAGGTTAACATGGTAGAAAGTTATTAACTAATAACTCTTGATAGGAGAGGGCTAGAAGTGCCATTCAAAGACTTCCCCGAATGGTATTAATAAATTCAACAATATGATATTGTTGAATTTCTCCTAAAGTGTACATACAAGAAGTTATAAGACTTTCTTGTTTGTAAGTCCAGATTCAGCCTTCCAGTGGTCTGCCCTGATTGGTCAGAGTTAAGTGGATTAGCCAGGCTGCCTTGAAGAGGTGATAAAGAGCCCCTGGGGTCAACCAGCTCTGCTGGCAGGGCAGTGCGCTGTTCCATAGGAATGCCAGGCCAGGGGGGGGAGTCGTAAACTATGTTCTTCAAAGAGGAGAGCAGAGAACAGTGTCATTTACAACTCTGAACTTTCCACCTTAGGCAGATGGTAGGATTAAGGAAGGTACGAGCAGATGCAGGGGGGAGAGACTAAGTAAATTAGCCATCCTAGGGGTGTGTTTAGCCAGCTCTTACCTCCTTGCTGGAAAATCAGCCATTATGGATTTGGAAGATTTGATGCACTCTGGGACAAAATAATGCCACACTCTACCGGATGTGGATATATCTTTGAGGAGTTACCCTTCTTCCATTGGTCAGGAAGTGACCTCCTGCTTGACCCAGAGAACTTGGAATAAGTATCTGAGAGGGGCAGAGCCCTCCAGATCTGCTGCTTGAAACTGAAGAAAGCAAGACACTGTGCCAAGCTGAGAAGTTTTGCTGTGCAAATTCTAAGGCCTGACCTCTGAAGCCTGCACCATCAGAAACTACAGCCCTGTGGACTACCTTGCTGAAAAAGAAGTAAAGAGTGTGTAGTGAAAGAGCCACTTTTGTAGTCTGGCACCCTATGATGACCTCCAACCACCACCATTTTAACTGACTTTAGTGTGTTATATTACCCTAGCCTTAATGTAGGGTAGCCCTGCATATGTCTGATTCTTTTCTGTCTTGTAATCTTGCTGTCTTTCAGTAGAATAGTCTTGCCAAGAATAGAAGGTGTGGGATGTCGAGGTGCAGTGTTGTGGGTGGTGGTGCACACATGTGCTCAATGTTGGATATTGAGGGATAAAGTATGTGATGCTATAAGCAGTTGTGCAGAAATATGTATAATGTTATTTGGGTTAGGTGAATTATGACTTTGAACCATTGCCTTTGACATGGCTTCATGTCATTCTTGCTTTCTGACTTTATCTTGCTTAATGGCAGTGCTTGCTATGGGCTTTGGCATGATCTCATGCCATTCTACATACTAATTCTGCTTCTTTGCGTGTATAGAGGCCTTTGCATGATGGACTCCATTTTCTTGTCTGTCACCATTTTCTGAGCTTCACTAGGTGAGAAGGGCATGTTTTCCCTTTCACTTGTTTTTCACACTTTACTGACCAGAGAAAACTGGATCTTGTCAGAGGAATGTGCATTCTCCGCTCTGAAGTCATAACAGATGCCTGGCCAGCCGAAGCTGTGGCCTTGGTGCGGACTGGTACTGACTCTGATGAGAAAAAGGGGCATGGCTTGCTAGAAGCTTCGTCTCACGTCTCCACTTGTACTAAAGGAGGTGTCTGGGACTTGTCCGGCGGAAGTTCATCGTGGGACAGACGTGTTGCCACGGCTGAGCGGGGGCTTTGAGTCACGGCTGTTCTCCTAGCCCGGCAGATTACCGGACTTCCTTCTGCGAAGTGGGGCAGGATGATGTGCATGCAGTCGGTGAGGTGTCTCTGCTACTAACTGTCTCTTGATTCTTTACTGATTCTTTCTTTTCCTTCTTATTTTCTGATTCTTATAGCCATACATATATATTTCTACATATATATTTGCCTTGATTGTGTATCTCAATCGTACTATTGATAGGTTAGAGTCTGCTAGGATTGATGCATTTGGCCTACCTTGTGATGTTATTATAATGTACTAATAAATATATTTCATATGTGTGAATTTGTGTTCTTTTCCCTGTTGTAGGAGGTTGTGTGTGTTTTTCCCTCCTGGCAGGTGATGTGCAAATTATCTCTCCCTGGGTAAGTGTTGTAGGTTACCTTAGTCCAAGGGAGAACTGTCTGATCTGTCCTTTTTGTGAAAAGCAGATTCATTACAGAGTGGACTCCCTGCAAGCTACAGGTTAACAGAGCTCACCTGGACCCTCACCACCAAGGATCATCAACCTGGGGAACTACCAGTGGATTTGTAAGGGTGACGTCCAAGTGGATTGTGGGAACTGAAGTCCTCAACTTTCAAGGACCATCTTGGAGCTTCCAGACCCGTGGAGTGAGTTTGAGACACTTTGGGACCCTTTGAGGAACTTCAGGATGAAGTGCAAGAAGTTTGGAGAACTTTGGAGGAACTTTGAAAAAAAACTCCATAGAGGGACCGACTCAACCTGGTCAGCCAAGCCGCCTGCCTTCAACCGTGAGCCGGCCAAGCCATCCAGGTTCGTCCCGCTAAAAGCTCCGTTGGTCCAACTTCCAGAGTTTGACCGAGAGTAGAAGAAATCTGAGGCTGGCGAACCCTCACCGAATCCGGCCTGGTGAAGAGCATCGAGGGACCCCGCGAGAAAAAGCTCCAGAAAAGTTTCTAAGTCCGCTCGTAGAAAAGGTGACCGGGAGCAACCGCGAAAGCCAAGCTGCCTGTCTTGAACCGCGTGTCGGCCTGGATCCTGGGTTTGCCCCGCTGGAACGCTCCAGAGGTCGAACCGCAAAAGTTTCTAAGTCCGAACGTAGGAAGGTGACCGGGAGCTCATCGCAAGGCAAGCCGGCGAACCCTCACCGAATCCGGACTGGCTGAGAGCTTCGAGGGACCTCGGGGAGAAAAGCTCCAGAAAAGTTTCTAAGTCCGAAGGTAAAAACTGTGACCGGGACCTTCCGCGTGGAGTATCCGCTCAGGGCTCCATCGCGGTCGGCCTGAAACTTTGACTTTGGGTCGGTCTATCGTGAGCCTGTATCCCAATATTGTGCTATAAGCTTCTAAGTGCTATATTTTGCTAAATCTTTGAAAATTCTAATCCCCGGTTCCCTACTTTGGATTTTTGTCGTTTTGGTGTCATTTTAAAGATAAAAATATTTCCTATTTGTAAAAATTGGTGTTGGATTTTTAATTATGTGTTGTGTCTTAATTAATTACTGAATTTGTGTTTTTAAATGCTTTACATACCTGTCTTTGAAGTTAAGCCTGTCTGCTCGAAGTCACGTTACCAAGGGTTGAGCATAGGAATAATTTTCTAAGACCTTTGCTGAGTCCTACCAATGATTAGTGGCCACAATAATCCACTTTCCAACATTTGGTGGCAGCGGTGGGATGAGGACTTGTGTTTAAAAGTACACCTTTCAGTAAAGTGAATTAAGATTATAAAAACCTCTAAATTGCCTTAGAACAAAACTTTTGAGTTTGATTTTTGGAATTTGGACTAAACTGTTTTTAATCCATTGTTTTGATTTTTCCAAATTGTTCTAAGTCTGTTGTGCCTAGTTTTTGTGACCCAAAACTAGGGAACCATGGAGCTGGACCTGGCTAAACTGTCCCAGTTTAAGATGGCTGATCTTAGGGAACAGTGTAGGCTTAGGGGGCTGCCTGCTTTCAGGAAGCTTAAGAAGGCAGGGTTGCTTGAGTCCCTAAAGGCCTGGGCTGGGGCAGCTGAGGAGAGTCAAGGGGGGATAGAGAGTGTCCCCCCCAACCTCATCCAAGAGGAGGGTGAGGATGATGCCGCTTCCATTTTCTCTAGTGTGAGCCATATGAATCCAGATGGTGGGAGTGGGGAAGGGTCCCTTACTCAGGGACCACCACCGTCCCTTGCAGAGAGACAGCTTGAGGCTCAATTAGCTTTGATAGCTTTGGAGCAGAGGAAACTGGAGTTGGCTGAGAAGAGATGGGAGAGGGAGGAGGCGTTGAAAATAAATGGTGGCAGTGAAAATGATGAAGATTTTGAAGTGTCCAGGGGTGGTGCATTTGATCACAAACTTCCCAAGGGTATAGTACCCAAGTACACTGAGGGGGATGACATTGACAAGTGGCTAGCAGCTTTTGAGAGGGCCCTTAGAATGAGTAGGGTCCACTCTAAGTATTGGGGTGCACTCCTGTGGGAGTTGATTCCAGTAGCTGGGAGGGATAGGCTCCTGACCCTGAAGGGAGAGGATGCAGAATCATACCAGCAGATGAAGGCATGCTTAGTCAAGAGGTTTGTTCTGACTCCAGAGCAGTACAGGGTGAAGTTTAGAGGCACCCAGAAATTGAGTTCAAAGTCTTGGGTAGACTTTGTGGACGTTTCAGTGAAGGCACTGGAAGGCTGGATTGTTGGTAACAAAGTTGACACATACGAGGGATTGTATAATTTGTTTTTGAAAGAACATATTTTGACTCATTGTGCAGAAGAGAAGTTACGCCAGTATCTAGTGGACTCTAAGCTGACAGACCCCAGAGAGCTGGGTGAAGCAGCTGATGAGTGGATGAGAACCCGGGTTTCCATTCAGCACCAGGGGGTGACCAGAAGAAAGGAGGACAGGTCCCTCCCCAGGGAAAGCCCAAGGGAAGGAAGGTCAAAACCAGAAGGAGTCCTCCAAAGACCCACAAAAACCTGCACAAGGAGGGGGGCTCGAGCCAACCCAAATCCAAAGGGAGGTGGAATCAGGGAAAGAATGGTAGGTTCTTTGATCCCTCAAAAGTGGGTAAGTGCTTTGACTGTAACCAGCCAGGGCACAAACAGGGAGATGCTGTCTGCGCCAAGAAGCTCCCCCCTAAGGGGCCATCCACAGAGATTGCCAGTGTCAGTGTAGGGGTGGAGAGTGGTGCCCCAGTGAGGAGTAGTCAGGTGGTGGAAGCAACCTTAGTGTCCCTGGGTGGGGTGAATATTGCAACCCTTGCTGCCTTACCTCCAAACATGGACAAGTACAGGCAGAGGCCTAAAGTGAATGGGACTGAGGTTGAGGCTATCAGAGACACTGGGGCTAGTGTAACTATGGTCCTGGATGAGCGGGTGCCTCCAGAAAGGTTGCTACCTGGTGAGTTTCACCAGGTGACTTATGCAGACAGCACTACCAAACTCCATCCTATGGCTGTGGTGGATTTGGAATGGGGAGGTGTGACAGGCCCTATGAAGGTAGCTGTGTCAAAGGTGCTCCCAGTCCAGTGTTTACTGGGCAATGATCTTCAAGCCTCTGTGTGGTCAGAGGTGGAGAGAGGACTTCATATGAAAATATTGGAGCTCCCTGAGTGGGTATGTGCTGTGACTAGGTCACAGACTAGCCAGAAGGGAGGGGCTGGACACTTGGACCCTGGAACAAAGGGCCAAGCATCCAAGGACAAGGGAACTGGGCCTGGTGAGCCAGCCCAGGGAACTCCAGAGGTGTAGGAAGAATCTAACCCTGATGGGGAGGATCTGGCCTCTGAGGGAGGGACTCCATCCCTGCCAGAGCTGTCAGATTTGGCAGAACTGACAGGAGCAGGTGGGCCCTCCAGAGAGGAGTTCAGTAAGGGACAGCGTGACTGTCCCACCCTTGAGAGCTTGAGGCGGATTGCTTCTAAGCAAGAGGAAGGGGATGACAGTGGGTTTCACAAACTCTACTGGGAAGATGGACTGCTTTATACTGAGGCCAGAAACCTCAAGGAGGGGGCCACCAGGAGGTTGGTGGTGCCCCAGAGGTACAGAGAGTTCATCCTGACTTTGGGTCATGATATCCCCTTGGCAGGACATTTGGGAAAGACAAAGACATGGAACCGGTTGGTGAACCATTTCTACTGGCCCCATATGTCTGAAAAGGTAAAGGAGTTTTGCAGCTCCTGTGTCACCTGTCAGGCCAGTGGCAAGGCAGGGGGCCAGACAAAGGCTCCCCTAATACCACTGCCAGTGGTTGGGGTCCCTTTTGAAAGGGTGGGGATGGACATTGTTGGTCCCCTGGACCCACCAACTGCCTCAGGGAATAGGTATATCTTAGTGGTAGTGGACCATGCCACTAGGTACCCTGAAGCAATCCCTCTTAGAACCATTGATGCTCCTGCAGTGGCTAGAGCACTGCTTGGTGTGTTCACCAGAGTCGGTTTTCCAAAAGAGGTGGTGTCAGATAGGGGCATGTTTGGACACCCTGTGAGGGGGCCATTGAGCCTGCTGAGAGAGTCTTTAGAGAAGCCTCTTAAAGAAGCACAGGACAATGTGCTTGACTATGTGCTAGGCCTGAGATCTAGAATGGCAGAGTACATGTACAAGGCAAACAGGAAACTGGAGGCCAGCCAGGAGCTCATGAAGCACTGGTATGATCAAAAGGCTACTATGCCTGAGTATACTCCAGGACAATTGGTGTGGGTGTTGGAGCCTGTGGCTTCCAGGGCCCTCCATGACAAGTGGAGTGGACCCTATCCAATCTTAGAAAAGAAGGGTGAGGTTACCTATTTGGTTGACCTTGGCACCTCCAGGAACCCTCATAGGGTCCTGCATGTGAATAGATTGAAACCCCACCATGACAGGGCAGACATGACCATGTTACTGGTCACTGATGAGGGTGTGGAGGAGGAAACTGAGCCTGTGCCCGACCTCCTCTCCACTAATGTGCAAGATGGGTCAGTGGAGGGGGTGATACTCTCTCCCAAGTTGACAGACCAGCAGCACAGAGACTGTAAGCAAGTGCTGGAGCAGTTTGCTGGCCTGTTCTCTTTGACCCCAGGCATCACTGAGTGGTGTGTGCACCACATTGACACTGGTGACAGCCTACCTGTCAAAAATAAACTGTACAGGTTGTCTGACCATGTCAGAGTCAGCATTAAAGCTGAGGTTGGTAAGATGCTGGAATTGGGGATAATTGAACTGTCTGAGAGTCCATGGCCAGTCCAGTGGTGCTGGTGCCTAAACCTAATCCTCAGGGGGGACCCAAGGAGTTAAGGTTCTGTGTGGACTACAGAGGATTGAATGCAGTCACAAAGACTGATGCTCACCCTATACCTAGAGCTGATGAGCTCATTGATAGGTTAGGGGCTACTAAGTAACCCTGTAGCACTACACATAGCTACGCAAAGGTGCGTAGCTTTTGTGCTTGACTGCACTGTACAATAATTGCCAAAGGCATCTTGCACAGTGCAAGTTAAGATAAAATAAATATCTCCGTCTTTATATGCTAAAAATGCATATAGTCATTTCACAAAAGTGAAAACGATAAATTAACAAGCAGTGAGAGAGGTGATGATTTTGGGATTCTCCCTAACCTAGGGAGAGAAGTGAACCAAGCAGATGCCTTGAAAACAAAAAGCACATCTTTTGAACGATTCGGTGGTGGTCCCATCCTCTTAGGACCACCCCAAGCACAGTTATTGGCAAAATACAATCCCAACCAAAGGCCCTGCAAAGCATTATGGGACGAGATTAGCAGTGGGCAGTGAATATTATAGTATCCAATATCAAAATAATTCTACAAAGAGCTGCAGTTCCACTAGTCGTTACTAGATGTCCCTCACGAGTCAAATGCAAAAGCTTCATGAAAGGGTTTCAATGCTTTTGCATTTGACTCGTGAGGGACATCTAGTAACGACTAGTGGAACTGCAGCTTGATGTAGTAATAATTTCAATGCTTTTGCATTTGACTCGTGAGGGACATCTAGTAACGACTAGTTGAACTGCACCTCTTTGTAGAATTATTTTGATATTGGACACTATAATATTCACTGCCCACTGCTAATCTCGTCCCATAATGCTTTGCAGGGCCTTTGGTTGGGATTGTATTTTTGCCCATAACTGACTGTGCTTGGGGTGGTCCTAGGAGGAAGGGACCACCACTGAATCGTTCACATGATATGCTTTTTGTGTTCAAGGCATCTGCTTGGTCCTCCCCCTAGGTTAGGGGGGACCCCAAAATCATCACCTCTCTCATTGCTTGATATTTTATTGTCAAAGTTCACTTTTGTGAATTGGTTATATGCTTTTTTAGCATAGAAAATTGCTTTATCAAAGCATTTGTAGGTGTTTATTATACTGTTGCTACACTACGTCAATTAGCACAGTTTTTCACTCTGCTACGTGCAATTTGCGTAATAGCACAAACTTTGCATGCTCCGTGATCGTAGCAAAGTGTTATGCCCAGGGTCACTGCTAAGTACCTGAGTACTTTTGATTTGACTTCAGGTTACTGGCAGATTGCCCTCACTGATGGAGCAAAGGAGAGGTCAGCATTCTCCACACCAGAGGGACATTATCAGTTCAAGGTAATGCCCTTTGGCTTAAAGAATGCACCTGCCACCTTCCAAAGGTTGGTGAACAGGGTCTTGTCTGGGTTGGAACAGTTCAGTGCAGCTTACCTGGATGAAATAGCTGTACACAGTTCTACCTGGGGGGGATCATGTAAGCCACCTAAGGGAAATGCTTCAGGCCATGCAGCAGGCAGGCCTGACTATTAAGGCCACCAAGTGCCAAATAGGGCAGAGTTCTGTGGTGTACCTGGGCCACCTGGTAGGTGGGGGCCATTACAGCCTCTCCAAGCTAAAATCCAAACTATTGTGGATTGGACAGCTCCTGTTACCCAGACTCAGGTCAGGGCATTCCTTGGACTGACAGGGTACTATAGAAGGTTTGTTCAACATTATGGGACCATTGTGGGGCCCCTAACAGAACTCACTTCTAAAAAGAGGCCCAAGAAGGTGGCTTGGACCCCAGAGTGTCAGAAGGCCTTTGACACTCTGAAAGCTGCTATATGTTCAGCACCAGTGCTGCTGGCCCCTGACTACACAAAAGAATTTGTGGTTCAGACAGATGCTTCAGAGCAAGGGATTGGGGCAGTGTTGTCACAGCTAAATGAAGAGGGCCTTGATCAGCCAGTTGCCTTCATTAGCAGGAGGCTTCTTCCCAGAGAGCAGAGGTGGAGTGCCATTGAGAGAGAGGCTTTTGCTGTGGTTTGGTCCCTGAAAAAGTTGAGACCATATTTGTTTGGGACTCACTTTCGTGTTCAAACTGACCACAGGCCTCTCAGATGGCTCATGCAGATGAGAGGGGAGAATCCCAAGCTGTTAAGGTGGTCCATTTCCCTACAGGGAATGGACTTTACAGTGGAACACAGACCTGGGGTTGCCCATGCAAATGCAGATGGACTTTCCAGGTTTTTCCACTTAGCTGATGAGGAGTACCAGGGTGTAGGTTAGTAACCCATCACCTTTAGTTTGGGGGGGGGCTATGTTGCAAAGTCATCCTGTGCCCTGGGCACCCCCCAACTTTTTGCTGAATGGTACTGGTGGTGACTGACTCTGACTGACCCTGGGCTTTGCCTAACCAGGCCCAGGGCCAGTGCTATGCTGAAAACACTTAGATACAGTGAAAACACCTACATACACTAGGGTACACTATGGGTTGGGGTACCCCTGTGATTGGCATGACCTACCCTATAAGCCCCTAGTATATAATAGGGCAGGGAAATTGAAACTACCTATCAGTCCCTAGTATATAGTAGGGCATGTCAGTTTAGAGTCCAGCAGCCTTCTGCACTTGCATGTGTGCACTGCTGAGGCCTGAGGTCAGTTTTAAAAGCAGCCCTGGGTGCCAGGACTGCTTTTAAAAAGGAAATTGTGCCCAAACTCGACTTTGGTGTTTGGGGCACTTAAAAATGGATAACCTACAATGTTATGGCATATTAGGGACCCCCAGGGTCTCCCCTAGGTGTCCCAGGGGTGGGGGGGTCAGGTATCTATAAGGTAGACCCTTATAAAATGAGTTTTATATGCCCTGGGTTAAGTGAAACTTCACATTTCACTCCCCACATTGTGATAAAGTGCTGCCCAAATTCGACTTTGATGCTAGGAGCACTGTGAAGTGAGGATCTGCAATATCTTTACAGATTCAGAACCCCTAAAGTCTCCCCTAGTTGTCCCATGGGGTGGGGGTCCTGTAGATATAAGCAAAGTACTTATAAAATATGTTTTTGTAAGTCCTGGTGCTGGAAAAATGGCCCAAGTCATTTTTCCCATTGCAAATCCCCTGCTACATAGGTTAACATGGTAGAAAGTTATTAACTAATAACTCTTGATAGGAGAGGGCTAGAAGTGCCATTCAAAGACTTCCCCGAATGGTATTAATAAATTCAACAATATGATATTGTTGAATTTCTCCTAAAGTGTACATACAAGAAGTTATAAGACTTTCTTGTTTGTAAGTCCAGATTCAGCCTTCCAGTGGTCTGCCCTGATTGGTCAGAGTTAAGATTAGCCAGGCTGCTTTGAAGAGGTGATAAAGAGCCCCTGGGGTCAACCAGCTCTGCTGGCAGGGCAGTGTGCTGTTTCATAGGAATGCCAGGCCAGGGGGAGGAGTCGTAAACTATGTTCTTCAAAGAGGAGAGCAGAAAACAGTGTCATTTACAACCTTGAACTTTCCACCTTAGGCAGATGGTAGGATTAAGGAAGGTATGAGCAGATGCAGGGGGGAGAGACTAAGTAAATTAGCCATTCTAGGGGTGTGTTTAGCCAGCTCTTACCTCCTTGCTGGAAAATCAGCCATTATGGATTTGGAAGACTTGATGCACTCTGGGACAAAATAATGCCACACTCTACAGGATGTGGTCATATCTTTGAGGAGTTACCCTGCTTCCACTGGTCAGGAAGTGACCTCCCGCTTGACCCAGAGAACTTGGAATAAGTATTTGAGAGGGTCAGAGCCCTCCAGATCTGCTGCTTGAAACTGAAGAAAGCAAGACACTGTGCCAAGCTGAGAAGTTTTGCTGTGCAAATTCTAAGGCCTGACCTCTGAAGCCTGCACCATCAGAAACTACAGCCCTGTGGACTACCTTGCTGAAAAAGAAGTAAAGAGTGAACTCCCTGCAAGCTTCAGGTTAACAGAGCTCACCTGGACCCTCACCACCAAGGATCATCAACCTGGGGAACTACCAGTGGATTTGTAAGGGTGACGTCCAAGTGGATTGTGGGAACTGAAGTCCTCAACTTTCAAGGACCATCTTGGAGCTTCCAGACCCATGGAGTGAGTTTGAGACACTTTGGGACCCTTTGAGGAACTTCAGGAAGAAGTGCAAGAAGTTTGGAGAACTTTGGAGGAACTTTGAAAAAAAACTCCATAGAGGGACCGACTCAACCTGGTCAGCCAAGCCGCCTGCCTTCAACCGTGAGCCGGCCAAGCCATCCAGGTTCGTCCCGCTAAAAGCTCCGTCAGTCCAACTTCCAGAGTTTGACCGGGAGTAGAAGAAATCTGAGGCCGGCGAACCCTCACCGAATCCGGCCTGGTGAAGAGCATCGAGGGACCCCGTGAGAAAAAGCTCCAGAAAAGTTTCTAAGTCCGCTCGTAGAAAAGGTGACCGGGAGCAACCGCGAAAGCCAAGCCGCCTGCCTTCAACCGCGTTTCGGACTGGATCCTGGGTTTGCCCCGCTGGAACGTTCCAGAGGTCGAACTGCAAAAGTTTCTAAGTCCGAACGTAGGAAGGTGACCGGGAGCTCATCACAAGGCAAGCCGGCGAACCCTCACAGAATCCGGACTGGCTGAGAGCTTCGAGGGACCTCGGGGAGAAAAGCTCCAGAAAAGTTTCTAAGTCCGAAGGTAAAAACTGTGACCGGGTCCTTCCGTGTGGAGTATCTGCTCAGGGCTCCATCGTGGTCGGCCTGAAACTTTGACTTTGGGTCGGTCTATCGCGAGCCTGTTTCCCAATATGGTGCTATAAGCTTCTAAGTGCTATATTTTGCTAAATCTTTGAAAATTCATATCTCTGGTTCCCTACATTGGATTTTTGTCATTTTGGTGTCATTTTAAAGATAAAAATATTTCCTATTTTTATTATGTGTTGTGTCTTAATTAATTACTGAATTGGTGTTTTTAAATGCTTTACATACCTGTCTTTGAAGTTAAGCCTGTCTGCTCGCAGCCAAGTTACCAAGGGTTGAGCATAGGAATAATTTTCTAAGACCTATGCTGAGTTCTACCAATGATTAGTGGCCTTATTGCCAGTGGCAGACCTACATTTGTCCCTACCAAAAATCCACTTTCCAACAATATCCAAGTTATTTTACAACTGTATTGCACACAGTATAAATTGGCTGCCGCAAAATGTGCAGAGTTTTAGTGTTTCATATGAAACAATTCATTTTGCAATATATATATATATAACACGTAATGGCAATTGCATTTAAAATAATATTTATGTAAAATGCACTCTTTTACATTCTCAAAGCTCAATTAGTTAATGCATCACTGCATTGATGTGTGTGTGTGTGTTTTTCCAGATCTTCCAGCTTAAATTGCATAGCTGTAATTTGATCATCATGTTGCTGGACCGAGCTACTTGTTTTGGCCGTAACCTCCTCAGTATTAGCAACCCTCTGCTGCAGTTCCAGAACATCTGTTGCCAATGACCCAACCTTGAGTGACATTTCCTTCAGCGACTGCTGAATGCTATGATTGTCAGCCCTGGCTTGGGCATAATGCTCTTGTGCCTCCGTTCTCTGATCTTTTAAGGCTTTTTAAAATCATAATGAGGGTCGGCACATCTTGGTCCTCTGCCTTCTCTCCTTTGTGTTCCGCTGAAGCCTGTTGCGGCTCTTGAGGGGACCCAGATGCCATTGATAAGCCGGAGGGACCCAAGATAGGTAGTTGACCAGATGAAGATATTAGGCCTGATTCTGGGCTATCAGGCCGTGCCTGCCTCATATTGCCATATCCCTCATCTGTTGGGCTTCTGCCAGATAAATGCGATATCATGGTTTTAACTCCTCCTTTTGCTTGAACCCAGCGACGCAGGGGACTATCCGATAAAGTGTCTTTAGCCTGTATAATTGATGTCAGACATTGCTGTAGTTCCGGCACAGTATGAATTTTCTTTCCCTCTTTCGCTATCTTTGATTTAGTGGTTTTCTTTTTAGCAGAAGGGTTGAATACTGGAGAGGCCCTTTTTTCAAGAGACGCCATCATTTAAAATTGTTTGGAGTCCCTGAGGGCCAAGAGGGCTCGAATCCTAGAGCCTTCATAGTTCAGCTTTTCCAACGGGCTTTTCCAGATTTGGGAGACTGGGATTGGGGCTGTCAGCTGCAAAGGGCCCATAGACTCCCACTAGTACAGCAGAAACAGAGCTCTCGGTATCCTACGCCATTTTTGATCCACTTTGGAAACTTTCTTCTTCGACAAGCTGTCTCCCTGAAGGCTCGCCCTAGCTCTCCGGTCACTGTTGAATCTTTTTCTATCTTTGTTCGATCGGATTGTTGCAAATTGACCATGGATAGACGCTGGAAATTACGGCAACTGATTGACCCGTTGAAAGCTACTGGGGTACAAGTATTTTTACAGGAGCCTGCTCGTCTGAAGGTTCTTCAGGCAGGCCAATCTTATTTTTTCCACACAGAACAGGAAGCGAAGGCAGCTATCAGCAGATGCTAATCGGGGGCTTTGGATAAAGACTGAATTTCTTTGTCTTCTTTTTTTTTTAGCTTTCTTCTTTTTCTGTTTTGGTTATAAACAACTATTTCTAAAGAGCTTTATCTATATCGGGTGTGGTCTGGCTCGGGTGCCGCCGTGGTGCACTGTCTCCAAGAAGCTGCCAATTCAGCGGCAGCTGTTGAAAGGGGATGATTCCTCCTTCAAGATGCAGGGAGGGTGGTGGGTTCGCCAAGTGCGAAGGGGTTGGGGGTGGGTGTTTTGTGGTGCAGAAGGGTGGAAATAGGCAAAAAAAGGTCAACACAGGGGTATGTAAAGAATCCAGATTTAAATCCACAGATGGAGATAACAAGAAGGGAATACGTACGGGAACGAGAGCAGATACAATACTAGGTAGTTACCTATTTGTAAGGAATAATTTTGACAATGGCTCAAATTAAATGTTTTAGCCTGGAATGTGGCTGGTCTTAATAGTAAACTTAAGAGGCAACTCGTGTGTGAAGGACTAAAAATGTATAACCCACAATTAGTTTTGCTAACAGAAACACATCTTTCTTTTAAGGACCGGAATCTCTTGCTACATTTGGGGTATGAAATAATTGTATGTACGTCACAGACTTGCTCAATAAGGGGGGCAGCAATTCTAAAACATAAACGTTTTGTATGTGTCACGCATAAGACACTGGCCGATCAGGCGGGCAGGTGGGCAATGGCACAGCTCGAAATAAGTGGGAAGAAATATGTTTTCTCTGTTTTATATGGATCTAATGTGGACGACCCTTCAGTCATTGATCTATTGAATATGGAAATGCTGAGCTGGGAGGGAGAAAGGGTGGTTATGGGTGATTTTAATTGTATAATGGATTACAACATTGATACCACCAGACGTGGGGCTACCCATAGAATGCGTAAGACACAGGCTGCTATTGTAGAATTAGGTCGTCTGCAGCTAATCAGTGATATGTGGAGGCATTTATATCCAGCTATACCAGGTTATACATACTATTCCCCCCGCATCAACTGTATTCGAGAATAGATATGGCATGGGTCTCGGATCAGATAATACTGACATCAGACCTCGAAGTATGCCCACGGGTTACTTCTGACCATAACCCTATAATGCTGTCATTTCAAACTCTAGCAGGAGATAAGTCACTTAGACCCTTTTCTTTCCCAAGATACTTGCTTTTGGATAGTGAATATATAGCTAACACTAGGAAACAATTAGAAATATTTTTTAAAGAAAATGTGGGGTCTGCTTCTCCATTGGTGGTCTGGGATACTTGGAAGGCAGTTATTAGAGGTACAACTCAACAATATGTATGGCAGCAGAATAAAGTAAAAAAAACTGCAACCAAGGAGGTCATTCAAGCTATGCGAAGGGCAGAAGAACAACATGCTGAGGCAATCTTGATGGGCACCCAGAATGAAGAGCAATTGTTTCTTTAATCGATCTCAGAGTAGCTATAAAAAAGACATTTAGAGAAAGAATAGTGGCAAGATTTGTTAAATACCGTTCCATACAATATGAATATGGTGAGCAAATAGGCAGAATTTTAGCTCATAAGGTCACAGATGATAGAGCTAAAACTTATATTAGAAGAGTAAGAGGGGCAAATGGTATATTTTATACACAACCACATGAGATCTTACAGCAATTTTCTATATATTATCAAAAATTATATAATTCAACCATAGCACCTAAAGAGGAAGATATTCAGTCTTACGTGCAAGGAAGATATCTATCTACTTTGAGTTAGGCAACTGCAATCTCTATCAAAAAAGATATTACAAGGGAAGAGATAGAAACGGCAAAATCGACCCTGCCATCGGGTAAGGCGGCTGGGGAAGATTGTCTACCTCTAGAATTCCATAAATCATTTAAAGACCTATTGATAGAACCATTTAGCTCGGTTATACAGTACATCGGTATTCAGGGCAAGGTACCCGAATCATGGAATATGACTCAGATTGTGTTCTTTTTGAAAGAAAAAAAAACCTCCCGAGGATTGTGGGTCATATCGACCAATTTCACTAATAAATGCGGATGCTAAAGTCTTCTCAGAGATACTGGCTAATCGCCTTGCTCCTGTTATGGCGACGGTGGTCTCTCCCCATCAACATGGCTTCATCCAAGGGCGAGATACTACCGCCCATGTTAATATGGCAGTTTCTGCCTTTGATATGGCAGCAAAACGATCAATCCCTCTTGGTATGATACTCCTAGATGCTGAAAAAGCTTTCGACGGTGTGGGGTGGGAATTTTTATGGTCTATACTTTCAATAGTTTGGGTAAAAGGACTCTATAAACAATGGATTCAGGCTTTATATGATAAACCCCAAGCTAAATTAACATATTTAGGCTTACAATCATCAACTTTCTCAATTCTTCGAGGTGCACGGCAGGGCTGTCCCCTCTCACCCCTGTTGTTTGCTCTTTATATTGAATCATTTATTCATGCTCTGCAGTTCAACTCTCAAATTATGCCTTTGTTGTCTGGCGTAACTCCTCTGAAAGTTATCGCCTATGCAGACGATATTGCTGTTTTCACAACAGAGCCAGCTAGAGCGATTAATCTAATTGAGGATGAGGCAGCTAGGTTTGGCTCTGTCTCTGGGTATAAACTTAATACTAAAAAAACACAAATAATTCTTAATTTTAAACCTAGTGACCCAATCTATGGGGTCTGCCCCATGGCTACCTACCTGGGAGTTAAACTCTCTTCAAGCATAGATAAATAACTTTTTTGAACTATGAGTCTCTACTTAAAGACACAGTTACTTCATTAAAGAGATGGCATAAATTACCTATTGGTATTATCGGACGCTCTAATATTATCAAAATGAAGATACTACCAAAATTTTTGTATCTATTTTGCTCTATCCCTTTGCGGGTTCCCAATACTTTTATCAAAAGATTAGAGGGGGATTTAAGTAGTTTTATTTGGGGCTACAAAAAAGCTCGGAGAGCTATTGATCTGTTAAAATTCCCATATAAGCAGGAGGGGTTGACTTCCCCGATTTCAAAATGTATTTCTGGTCAGCTTTTGCTGGTCGTTTTCGTAGTCTTTTGAACCCCTTATATACCACCTTCTTTCATAAATTTATGCTGGCAGAGGACAGTGGCATGTATCTATACCGAATCAACAACCCGAATTTCTACAAAAGAGTTAAGTTTAAGACTATAAGAGATACTATATTCATATGGCGCACCATTTCTTCCAGCTGTAATCTCTCATTCTATTATGATAGACTCCCCTTATGGGGTAATCCGATCTTTCCAGAAGTATTTCAAGATGCTCTTAGTAAACGGTGGGCGACCTTTGGGATTACCACTCTTGGGGATCTTTATGATCATAGCGGTTTAGCATCTTTCGAGAATTTACAGCTACAGTTTAATCTACCAGAATATATGTTTTTTAAATATCTTCAAATCATGGACTATTTGGTGAAACACCTAAATCTGACAAAAACTTCTAATTCAGAGGTCTGGGATTGTTTGCATAAGGAAAAGGCAAAATCTATAATAAGCTGCATGTATAAATGCTTTATCGGCTATAAACAAGGCGATGGGGAAAGATTGGTGGAAAGATGGAGTAAGACACTGGATACAGCTGTTACGGCAAGCGCTATTGAACAAGCTTTAAGTGTCATTGGTGATTCAGTTCATTCTATTAATTTACGTTTACAACAGTTTTGCACTGTTTGCCTGCTGTACTACACGCCAGAGAAAATATCCAAATGGGCTTCGCCAGGCTCAGCTAGTGTTCGGACAAAATGCCCTAGATGCGATTTACATGCTGCAAACATCACGCACATGTTCGTAACATGTCCAAAATTGGGTACATTCTGGCAGCAGGTGGGCCAAGAATGCTCTCAGAGGCTGGGGATAGATCCATCTTTCTCGACTAGGGAAATTATGATTGGCCCAGAGAATATAAGTCACAGACTTTCTCGTCTATTTCTGATTCTACTTGTTGCTGCCAGGCTGGTAATTGCCCGTCTATGGATTAGTCCCTGTCCTCCTTCAGTAAGTGATTGGTGGACGCTGGTCAGGGAAACGTATGAGATGGAAGCTGCATTGGGAAATGCTAGGGGTTCTCACTCTATGATAAAATTAAATGCTATATGGGGGCTCTTATTCCAATGATTAACTTTTGTGATATCAATGAGGCTAAAAATTGATGATTGCTTTCTTCTTCTTTATATTTGTAATGATGTATTATTTAAGGCAGTGATATTTTAACTTCTAATACTGTTATTGTGAAGCCCTCAGCTACTTATGGACATCCCTTCTTGTTTCATTTTGTCCTTTTATATTCTTTAAATCCGTGAATAACTGTGATATCCTCTGGTTGACAAATAAAATTATAAAAAATAAAAAAAAGATGTGTGTGTCTGTCTGTCTGTCTGTCTGTCGATGAGAGTGTTTGTGTGTAATCTGAGTGAAACAGAATTGAATCCTGTTTGGTGCAGTGGTGAATAGTGACATGCACATTTATATGGCTAGGAGGTCCCAGCCTGCAACCATATGCACTATAAATATGCAAGTTAGTTTCATGATCTTTTCGGAGCTTCTCATTGCTCAAAAAGGTGTACATATCAGAAATTATCTCTTTCCATTAACTTTATTGCTAAGACTTTACTTGCGAGAAAGTGTTGTTGTTAGTGTCACACATTTGGTAGTTGAATGTCACTCATAAGTACATTGAAACCATGGAAATTTCACACATTAGCAATCTAAAACCTTGCCAGCTATAGAGCTCATAAGCAGTGCATGGCGGGAGCATTAGTTATAGTTAGTTCAGCAAAGTGTTACTGGCGAATTTCAGTGGTTTTTAATTTTTTATACATTAGTATCTCATGTTTACACCTAAGTCTAATGTCACTTTTATCTTAGTTTTTTTAACTGATCCACTGCTTATACCCTTTGATATTTCATCACTTATGGCATGTTAAATGATAGCATTCATAACAACACCATTCCATCTGAAATGACAATTTATGAGAATAGTGCGCATGGTAGAGGGGAGATGTATAGTTCATGTAGCCTGGCTAGCGAGGTTATAACACTGTGTAGGGCGGTGCACAAGTTATAGTAACGTTTGGGTGGGGCACAACTTTAAGTTATAACTATAATTTTAGAATTTCTAATGTTTGTGTAGTTTAAGTTTGTGTTGTATAGAAATAATAAATGAAGTTTTCCTAACTATAACTAATCTTTAACCTATGTTTTTTTCAGGTAGAAATATATATCTATTTCTATGTTTTACATAGATATAGATATATATTTCCACCTGTAAAAAACAAGGGTTGAAGGGACAATATAGTCAGGTGAAAATGTAAGTTAACACATACCATTTTAAACTAACAAACCACTAAATTTCACCTGTTATAGTTATCACCAGTAACTATAACTTGCGCCCTAAAGTAAAGTTAGGAACATCTGCTTGTGACAGGTGAGGCCCCTTTGAAGTAAATTAAGTCCTGGGGCATAGACCACATTGTCATCCTGCAAGAGAAATGAAAATACCCCCCAAACCCAGACCTTTGTTTCTTTTCTGGGAAAGGTTTTCATACCTCATTCAGGGCAATTCACCAGTTTGGTGACAGTTGCAAGGCTCATTTAAATTAGCCTTCAGGAGTTTCATGCTGGGAAAAGATGAATTTCAAAAAGTTAACTTTTCTTAATATTTATCAAACATCCAACTTAACAATTAAGTTGGGCTTTGGATAAATATTCAAAAGAGTTGTTAAATCATGTTTCTATCTGGTCCCTACACTGAGATAGCAGAATTAATATTTAATATTTCTTCCTAGTGTTTCCCTATGGCCCTGCCAGACTTGTTACAGTGAACATAGCTTTTGGGTGCTAGTCACTTTGAGGACATGTTAACAGTACATTTCTACATCTCAAATATAATGCACCCTGTATCATGGGTTACAAGGCATACGTAGTGGTGACTTATTAATATTTAAACAGAAGGTTTAGACCTGTCAAAAGTGTTTATTCTGACTGGTTGAATTGCAGTTTTTACATAGCGCCAGTCAGGCTACAATGGTAGGCCTGAAGCCTTGTTTACACTGCTACCGTAGTGGACTGCACAATACGTGCTGCAATCCACTAGTGGTACTTAAAATCCAGGCCCTGTATACACTTTGTACCATATACTAAGGACTAACAGGCAAGTTGAATATGGTTTTAAATATATATTTACATAAAGAAATATTCATATATACACACACACACACACAAACAAGAGCTGAATCAAGGAGCTGTTGTGAGCTAGAAACTGGTGTCTCAGCAACTCAGTAAATACCACTTAATAAATCAATGTCCAGTTAGTGTATTTTTTTAAAAAGAAAAGTGATTTAATACATACACAAATAGATACTACCGACAAAAATACAGTTATCCATAAACTGGCATGTGAACATTCAATTGGAACCTCTTGTAAAGACGCCTTGCAACTGCAGTGTGCAAAACCTGCACATTAATGCAATGTGCTGTTGGGTTGTATGACTCCACAACACATGCCATTACATCGCATGCCATTACAATGCGATTGTAACTATGCAAGTGTTGTTACAACGCGTTACCATTACAATGCAAACTTTAACCACGCATATACCTTTACAACACATGCCTTTACAACGAATTTTGTTGTAAAAGCATGTTTTGTGAAAGCAAATGTGTGATTAAAGTTATGATTAAAAATATAAGTATTTTACAGGTAAATATAAACACTATATATGTATACAATATAGGTTTATATTTCCCTGCAAAATACTTATAATTGCATAGTGTTGGCATGCATGGTAATGCATAAAAACATATGTAAATCTAAACTAATGTACTTATTTTTATGTTTTTATATATTCCACACACAATGATGTGTGTTGAAATATTTAAAACCATATATATATATATATATATACTTGTAGTAGGCAACATCCAGTCACGTGACTTACCTTTGAAAAAGCGCGCCCCAGCACACCTGCGTGTTATTTCATTCCATCTGTGAGCAAGGCAGAGAGCCGAAACGTTAGAATATGGAATGCGGTGTTGCTGTACTTGAAAATAAACGTCATCTGCAGTATTGGGCCTCACTTTTGTGCTACAGTGTTGGAAGGATGGGCTGCTCCGTGCCCATTGTGTGAGGCCGCTCTGTAGGATCTTGGGCTCCGGAACTGTTTGTGTATATATATATATATATATATATATATATATATATATATATATATATATATATATATATATATGTGTGTTTGTGTGTGTATATTATTTCCTGCATGGCCCCATTCTCTGACCCTGTGGGTGCATCTTTGGTGGTGCGTTTTGAGTACGGCAGGACCAAGCCGTTTCAAATCAACAAAGTTCTCCCAAGGGAATTCCTCTCCGCACTCACAGCTCCGTCCTCTTTGCCAAATAATTTTGCTAGTACTCCAGTGTGGTACAAATCCAGGGTGTTTTATTAACAGCAAGTCAGCACACCCCCCTACGCGTTTCAGTCTCAGCCGAGACCTTGCTCACAGGGATACAAAACACACAAAGCAATCCTCCATTTCTGCCTTATTTAACCATATGACATCACATCCTGTATTAGGCACTAGTGCAGTCTGGTATTCGTAGTCATACCATCTATATGCTTTGTGATTTTTAAACACAACCTTGGACAAATTAAAAGAAACCACGCAATGCATTTACATGTTGTAACCCTAATTTTGATAAAGGTGACACAGTTATAGTTCATTCCAAATAGCCCGACCCAGTACGGCTAGCATTCTCTCATTCTTCCTAGTTTATCCTCGTTTTGTATCCCCGTGAGCAAGGTCTCGGCTGAGACTGAAACGCATAGGGGGGGTGTGCTGACTTGCTGTTAATAATAAAAACACCCTGGATTTGTACCACACTGGAGTACTGGCAAAATTATTTGGCAAAGAGGACGGAGCTGTGAGTGGGGAGTGGAATTCCCTTGGGAGAACTTTGTTGGTGTGTGTATATATATGTATATATTTAATATAAATGTGTATACATATATATATATGGAAAAACCAAAATCCTTGAAGCGCCAGCTACTAAGTAACAGCACAGCAGGTACGGACCACACGGGGCAAATCCAGAGAAAAAGTGCTTTTTATTCGGTGAAAACAGTGCATCAATATTGTTGGCAAGTGCCCAGCATAACGCGTTTCGCCTGCGCTCCCGCAAGCTTGATCACATATATATATACACACACATATTTTTTTATATAAAATATATTTTATAAACAAATTTCCTAAAAATCCAACAACCCCTCAACCCCTGCCCACTCTAAAATTATCCTCCCACCCTAAAACTCCTACCCACCCTAAACCCTAAAATTACCCTTGCCACCCCAAAACCCCTACCCACCGTGAACCCTAAAATTACACTTGCCACCCCAAAACCCCTACCCACCCTAAACCCTAAAATTACCCTTGCCACCCCAAAACCCATACCCACCCTAAACCCTAAAATTACCTTGCAACTCCAAAACCCATGCCCACGCTAAACACTAAAATTACCCATGCCACCGCAAAACCCATACCCACCCTAAACCCTAAAATTACCCATGCCACCCCAAAACCCATCCCCACCCTAAACCCTAAAATTAACCTTGCCAACCCAAAACCCCTATCCACCCTAAACCTTAAAATTACCCATACCGCCCCAAAACCTATACCCACCCTAAACCCTAAAATTACCCCTACCACCCCAAAACCCATACCCACCCTAAACCCTAAAACTACCCTTGCCATCCCAAAACCCCTACCCACCCTAAACCCTAAAACTACCCTTGTCACCAAAAAATCCATCCCCACCCTAAACCCTAAAATTACCCATACCACCCCGAAACCCATACTGACCTAATACTTACATTTGAAAAGCTTATCCCTTTACCATTCATGCCTTTACAAGAAATTTGTTGTAAAGGCATGCGTTGTAAAGGCATATGCATTGTAAAACATTGCGTTGTGATGGTCATGCGTTGTTACAACGCATGCGTTGTAACTCTTGCGTTGTAATGGCTTGCTGGGTAACAGCCGCAATGTAATGGCTGTTCCCCGTGCTGTTGTTGTGTTGTACTGCTTTTTGCCCAATTACATTTTTCTTGTGCTGCTACATGTCCAGTCAGAAGCAGTGCAGTCCTTTAAGGTTCCAGGGACAAACAACCACTTACCACTGTCTCCAATGTGCTCAGAAATATGCATTTATTGTGTGAGTTACAGTTTGCAGGACAGTCTTATGCGTTATGGATTACATTTTTCATAATTGATTATTCGGAATTAATTCATAGCCATGGCTTTTGTAAGTGAATTTTGGACGTTTTATTTTAACAGATGTTAAGGTGTTATAAACATAATTTCACCTTAACCATATTTCTTTCAGTGAACTGCTGTTTTTATTTTATTATACACCACATCCAACTCTTCCATGCAACAAACCAGCAATTGGCATAGCCATAAGCAATGAGGGTTGGCTGTAGAGCCTGCTTTTTGTTTTCTCTCCATTTTTAAGGGTTCTTTATAGTGCCCTTAGGTTTGCAAACTCTTGGACCACCCAAGGGGTTTGTGGACATGCTAACAGGTGTGCATAACCTGTTGGGTTCAAACAGGGTCCAAGAGCCCTTGCCGTGGGTTTCTAGTTCATTGACCTTGGTTTGAGCACCTGGGGCGACAAACTCAACCTTGGGGTCCACAAATCGAGCTGCAAAGTCAGCCATTTTTTTCCCTTACAGTCAGGGGGCGCTTTTGGGGCATCCCTCCCTGATCCAGGGGATACTCCCCCTGCCTCCTTATGTCTCCTTCATTTTTTTCCATTATGGGGCGATCCTGTAAAGGTGGCTGCAACATTTTTCTTCAAGTTATTGCTAGCCAATAAGGCAGCTTCATGTCAGTGGTTCAAGTTTTGGGTACACAGACATAAAATAGATGACAGAAGAAAAAGCTTTCTCGTCCAATCAGATTTTAAAATTCTATTTTTTTAAATTTGGGTCTGGTATGGTCGATGACCAAGTCTAGCAGACCATCCAAGAGCTAGAAATTCAGCCCCCTTCACGCTAACTTTTAAATACTATTGAACTGATTTACACCAAACAAATGTACTTCCATAAAGTTCCACTTTCATGCAAAGATTGGTGTAATTCCGCTCAGGTATTTTTCTGTAGCACAGGACAAAAATCTATATGGGAGTTAAAAAGCAAAAAGTCACTCTGTTAACCCCCTTTGTTTGCATCCCCCACTCCCCCTCACTCCCTTGAAAGATCTGCATGGAACTTGCCATGCCAATCCCAAAATAGATAAAATTGTTGTGCAGGATTGTCAAATGGCACCAAAGTGATTAAGAAAACTAAAAATACCTTTTGAATGGAAATTCTGAATTCAGAGTTGCTAATGCCTACTCTAATATCTATTCATACATCTAGTTAGCTATGTTTGTAGCTATCTTTCTAAATAAATCATAAAAAAGTAAAAACATTTATTCTTAATAATGTTAACAAAGTCCTTTATATGCAAGCTTTTGTGAAATAATATTGTTTCGAATGAGGAATGGAAGTAAATGAAGCTGATTGTCTGTTCTTCCAACACCTGTAAGTTATGTTAAAGAATACCATGCAGCCAGTCTTGGGTTAGAGTTACACTGTGAACTCAACTTTTAAAATCGCTGCTATGGACACATCGGCAGCAGGCATTGGTCATTTCATATATGTTCATTCTGAAAAGGCAGAATCATTAATATCCGTACAGATGTTTTATTTCTTATATGTACAGCACATGTAACATTCTTTCACAAAAAGTTTATGTATAACACCCACTAGATCAGTGATACTCAAAGTAAGGCCCGGGGGCTGCATGCGCATTCCTGACCTTTACCTGCGGCCCCCTGATGAACAGCAGCACTGGGCTGATGTTTACTCGACTCAGCACTAACATTAAAAAAGTGCTACATAAATGGGCAATAATTTATTTATAGGTTAATGGAAGTTAAAGAAAGGAAGTAACTAGGATGTTCTGCACCACCAAACTTTAGAAACACCTTCTTTTTTAAAGATATCTTGCGGCAAATGTGTAAAAAATATGATCATCTTTTTACACTTCAAAAAGTGTATTTCATTAACATACAGAGCTGCTTCACCTTAGCACATCAGAATATATCAGTGCATTCAGAAGGATTTTTTAAAGGTGATAATTTTCAAACATGAATCTAGAAACATTCATTCTTCCCCTCACCCTGACAACAATGCCAGTAGGGAGCTAAGAGGCAAGCCAGTTATGTGAACTCTTTGGGTGACCTGTGTCCTGAAGTCATGTATGTGATAATGAAGAAAAAGGAGGTAACGTGAAATAAAACAATTGCCTAGATCATACAATTTGTTTAAGTGGACAAGCCAGGATTAATCCCAAGCATTTTGTTTCAAATTGTGCAGTTCAGACACTATATGTATATGCTTCACTTCCCCTACACCCACCATGCTACAAACCCCCACTTTCACCCCACTTCCCGACCACCTCCCTGCTGGCATCAGTGTGGCCCTCTGTCACATCACAGACCAAACTTTGTGGACCCGGTGGAGATGTTTGTGAGTATCCATGCACTAGATCATGAAAATTGCAAATTTTGTGCAAAATCTGATGTGTGTTATGTTGTCCTTTAATACTGCAACATGCCAGGCACAGATGTGGAAGCATCAAGTCCGGAGTTTGGGGAACCCTGGGGGTCTGTGACACCCACTCAGAGGGTCCACCACTGTTTAGAAATGGAATGGCCTCCTTTGAGGGGGGACATCATAACCAGTTTCTACTCTGCCTGATGCCCGTAACTGTCATTCTCAAAATGGAAGTCAAAAAAATAAATTTTCACCTTGAAAAGTACTTACAGTATATTACGTATTCCGCCCGTTGCTTACCATTGGCTTTGTGGTTTGTAACTCACATTTGCTTGTGTTCTATTTGCTGGCTTTATTTGTTTTATGCTGTCCAACTTGAGTTCATCCCATCCCTTGCCCAAATCCTATTTACCGTATTCTTCCACCAGTACTGAATTTCTGTAAACACTACTTCATTTGATGCCTCTCTACTTTACACGACTCGACTCTATGCCAATTAACTCTACCCCCACATTACTCTACAATGAAGTACTGCACTCTGCGCCAATGCACTCTTCACCAATCCACTCTAAGCCACTACTCAGTACACCACTATACTCTGCAACACTCTACTCTACACCACTGCACTCTACTCTGCAACACTAAACTCTGCCACTGAACTCTATGCCACTCTACTCTGCGCCACTCTGTTCTGTACCACTGCACTCTATGCCACTGCACTCTACTCTGCCCCACTCTACTCTACGCCACTTTACTGCACTCAATGCCAATGAACTCTATGCCCCTACACTCTACGCCACTGCACTGTATGCCACTCCCAACCACTTTGCACCACTGCACTCTGACACTGCACTCCATGCCACTTCACTCTATGCCACTCTACTCTATGCCAGTTCACTCTACCCTACTCTACTATGCACCACTGCACTCTTCGCCACTGCAATACTGTACTCTGCACCACTCTAGTCTATGCCAATGCTCCCTATGCCAATGCACTCTACTCTGGAAGACTGCACTCTCCGCCACTGAATTCAATGCAACTCTACTCTGCACCACTGTACTCTACACTGCACCACTCTGCTCTACTGCACTCTATGCCAATGGACTCTATGCCACTACACTCTACGCCACTCTACTTTGCATCACTCCACTCTAGGCCAACTTAATCTATTCTGCACCCCTGCCGTCTACACCACTCTATTCTATGCCACTGCACTCTACGACAATGGACTCTATACCACTTTACTCAAAACCAATGCACTCTGCACCAATCTATCTGTTCCACTGTACTTTATGCCACTTTACTCTAGTCCACTCCACGACACTGCACAATACTCCAGTCTATGACACTCTACTCTATGCCACTCTACTCCACTCTATGCCACTCCACAACACTCTACTCCACTCTATGCCACTCTACGACACTACTCCACTCTATGACGCTCTACGCAACTCCACTCTATTCTATGACACACTACTCCATTGCTTCACTCTATGCCACTCGACTCCACTCTATGCCTCTCCACTTTGACACTCTATGCCACTCCACTCAGCGTCACTGAACTCTACAGCACTCTACTCCACTCTATGCAATTCCACTCTCCTATACTACTCCATTCTATGCCACTCCCTTCTACTACAATCTACTCCGCTCTATGTCACTCTACTCTACAATACTCTACGCAACACCCTCTATGCCATTCCACTCTACACCACTCCATGACACTATATGCCATTTCACTCTACAGCACTCTACACCATTCTAACACCCTACTCCACTCTACCCCAGTTAACTCCACTCCACGCCCTCCCACTCTGCTGCACTCTACTCCCTCCGCAACACTTGACACCACTCCATGACACTCCACTTCACTCAACTCTGCTCTGCTCTACGCCAGCTGATGCCACTCCAAGACACTCTACGCTACTCAAAAATGTGATAAAGTCTCTTCAAAATGTAAAATTTTTATTTCATTAACATGCAAAACAGTTTCACCTTAGTACATCAAATTATATCAGTACATTGAGAAGTACTTTTTAAAAAAGATGGTTTTTACAAATGAATGTAGAAACATTCATTCTTTTCTGCTCCCTAACAGCAATGCCAGTACTGAACTAAGAGTCCTGTGAGTTATTATGTGCACTCTTTGGGTGAAGTAGGTTGCTCTTATACATGAACAATATTATAGTTTATTAACTCAAACACAAGAGAAGGTTTTTACAGCACATTTCCTGAAGTGATGTATTTCGAGGTCAATGCAGTTGCCTCGGATTACACAATCTGGTTAAGTGGGGAAGCTGGGATTAATCCTAGGTGTTCTGATTTCACATTGTGAAGTTCAGCCAATAGATGTATACCTACAACCGCCTTACTGCCAACGGCCCCCCACCCCCAATGACACCCTGCTGCTTCAATGTCGGTCACATCACAGACCACACTTTATGGCCCTTGGGAAAATGTTTGCGAGTAATAGTCTAGACTGTACTTCATGAGATCTGCTTAATGAGGACAGTGGGGCATTGACTCATTGTGAATGTTATTGATGTGATTTACAGCAATGCTTTCATTGTTGTTTTGAACAACATTTGGCAGAGATTTTTGTTTACACTAACACCGCAAGGTTTGTGTATTTCAACATCGGCGTTAACTGTTTTGCAATAATAAATGCAACATCTTTAAAATGCATAATTAGCTTGTAAAATGACTCTGCGAGTCTTATGTGTGAATTAAAAAGCAGATATGTTTCATGTATGGAAATGTGATGCAGTTCCTCTCCAAACGTTAGTGACAGGTCACTGTGACACCTTTCAGAGAGCTAACTTCGCGACATTCCTGAGCAGAGGACAAGAAATGAAAAACCTATAAATTCACGGCACGTGGTGGTTCATCGTTCTCCAAAATGGCAACCGTGTGCATGAATTTCAGTGTAAGGATGGAAGCAAAATAGAAGAATGACTTACAAGCTTATCGCTCAGTCGCAACAAATAAGACATGTACCAGAGACATAGACTGATCACTGAGGAAATACCGGAACCAGTGCAGCAACATTATCCACTCCAACAGCAAGCCATGCTCCTGCTCGGCGGCTCCGCGTGCATTTCAATTCACAGCTGCCACTGCATATTGAAACATTATCACATTGGTTATTTGTTCAAATATTCTTGAAAGCAGTTACTAAACTAAATATACTATTTTTAGAAACCCACCGAGAACAGATGGGTCTGAAGTGTCTTGTAGAAATCTAACAGAGCGGGAGTTAAAGTAAAATTTACTGGAAGGGAATTCAGCAGTCTGTGGCAATGGGGAAAAAACGTGATTTAGGATTTTGAGTGCCTGCGAGGTAAAATGTCACGCCTCATTACAGCCTTGCTGAGAGAAGAGCAGAGCTCTCCTGAGAATGGGAAGTCGCCCTTGAGATAGGATGGCTGCTGTAAATAAAGTTCTCTGTAGGTAATACGGCGTATCTGGGGTGATATGTCTGCTGGCAGCGGCAGTCAGCGCAGTTAAGAAAGAGTGGCGATTATGGGACAAGTCAATTTCCCTGCTGTGACCAGCCAGTGGACGGAGCTGAGCTAAAAAGGGACATCGTTTGGATGATTCAGGCATTTTCTACAAGCAACGAGGGTTAAAATAAATCCATATATCAGTTTTCATATAGAAGAGGGTCGGTAGCCTTTTATCAGCCATCATTGATGCTGTCGGCAGGATGCGCATACAACTTAGGGCACCTCCTGTACTCAACAGAACTTAGGGAGGAGGGGGAGAAACCAGTGGTATTCTAGGCACGAAGGATGCCAAAGCGCTATGCTAAACAATATATTGAAATCTAGGGTCCGTGATGCCTACGTGTTTAACTGAAGCCTGAATATAACACCAGGTAGGAGGAAGACACAGAGGGCCTGATTACGAGTCTGGCTGTCCGAGGACCACCAGACTTGCGGGGGCGCGGCGGGGGCGGTCCAGCCACCGCCGCACCAGCGGCAACTTGGAACGCCATTGAGCCGCCAGGTGGCGCTGCAGTCTTGAGGCCGCAATATGATTGGCGGGACTGCCGTGGTCCAGTCAAGCATAGTACGAGTTTACTCTCCGCCACGGTTTTTCATGGTGTTTCCTATTACATGAAAACCGTAGTGGAGAGGAAACAAAGGGGGCCCTAAAGGCCCCCTGTTGCCTCTGGGCCAAAGGGTGAATGCAAAGGGGCACATGGTGTGCCGCCCTGTGTGCATGCACCCCAGTACCTGCACGGCATGTACTGCACCAGTCCATGCAGTGCAGGTACTGTCTTTGACGTTCCCATTGCAGTGCCTATTTCATAGGTACCACGGTGGGAACATCAAAGAACCAGCTGCCTATGACTAAAAAAGTCATAATCTGCCCGGCGATGCGCACACGTGTTTGGCAGTCTGCTCCTGCACCCCCAAACTCATAATCAGGCCCAGAGAGTTGAATTTTCGGGATGTGATGCTTTGGTGCGAGCTAACAAAAATGGAACTGGGGAACCAGATTCAAGTCTCAGAGTCGGCTCAACATCTTGTGATTCTGGACAATCACTTCATTTCCCAGTGCCTTAAAAAAAATGTAGTGACCTATTGTAGTGCAAATGGTGCTCATGTACAGCGCTCCAATACCTCCAGGTCGAATTTGCTCTAGATAAAGATGCAGTAAATAAACAAACAAATAAATGCAGCAACACACTACAACCAAAACCCCTAAGAACATTCTTAGTTATACTCACAGAGGACAACTATGGATGCAATGGATAATGATGCATTTTTTGGAACCATGGCAAGAAACAACCAATGGAAACACAATACTGAACAAGAAAATAAGGATAGCCAAACATATTCCCTGTAGAATAATTTCAAATTTCTCATCTTGGTTTTTAAAACTATACGAGTGACATCGTTCAGCACTCTCAAGCCCGTGACACCCTACATTTTAGTTTACACACTAAGTTCTGCCACCCACAACCTACTCAATATATACAAGCCGCTTTGTGCCTCCCATTGTTTTCACTGAACCCTTTCAAGCTAGCTTTAAGCTTTCACCTCAGCATCGGGACCTAAGGCCTAACTATGCCACACAGCCCATTAACATAATTTTGGTAAACAAACCCCGCATACTGTGAGACTGTTTTATCTTTTAATCACAACTAGACTGTTTATATTAATTGAATCCCCAGATCTATACAATATGTGCTTCTCAATCTGGCTTGCTGGCAATCTCAGGGGCTTATATAAGCTAGCGCATGTAAGTCACAGTACAAAGAGGAACTCTGAAGTGGTGCTCACTTGTCTAAAAGGAAGTAGGTGGTAGGGGGAGTTGTACCGAATGGATGGACCACCTTAGTCATTGGGGACAACTGAAATACAATATATACCAGATATTTCAGCTGAAAGAAAAAATAAGTACAATCCTAATAGTAAATTGTCAGATACCACGGAGGCCAAAGAGTTGCGACAGTATGGGCGTTAGTGCAAAAGAAACAAACATGTATTAGATATTACATGATGTTCAGAATGCATCATTAGAACTATTTTCAGAAAATGATAGGTGACGTAAGAACAAATAAGCACTAGTAACTGTCTCACACCATCTTATTTGCACCAGCAATATGTGCAAATTTGTGAAGACAGCTTAGGGTATTTTTTTTAAAAACTTCGCGAGCTTCACAACTAGTGAATCTTGTGTACCTTTTTTTTAAAAAAGGGGGGGGTCAGAAGGAGAGAAGGAAGACCTTCTCCTTCCTCCCGGGTGGCCATAATTGGGCTAATGCTGCTCAGCAGCTTCACACAGGCGATTCCCTGGAGATGGATGTCCCATTGTAGCAAATTGGGTTCCACCCATTTACTCCCCCTGGATTTTTCACATTTGACTACCCAGTTATGGGACTTTTACTGTGAGTGAGTCACTAACCTATTCTCACTCACAGCAAATTCAAGTAATTGGACCAAGAGTGCCAACCACCAGTGTCTGCCTTTTAAGATAAGGCTGATACTGCAAAGCTATGATTGGGGGCTGTGGGCTGGTTACATGGCAACATGTGAGCACATACGTGTGCACATATGTGCAGATCGTGCATTTAAGACTAGAGTCTTATGCAACCTGGTATCTGCACACAGGTGGTCTGTTTCAGAAAGGACTCTTCAGGGAATGGTACTGTCCTGGGGTAGGCTTAATAATGCGAGTCGACAGTAGGTCAGTAGTGCATACTGAAGGTCTATAGGACACATTACATAGGAAATCTGCATTAAAGTACAGTTTCAATTCTCTTAGGCCAATAGGGTCCAGTGAAATATCAATCTAGGGTTAAACATGCACACCAAGTGTATATATATATATATATAATCACTAACATCCCATCTTCACTCTTTATGGAACTTTAAGATTTGTTATATTTCCCTGGCCCATCTCAGAGTCAGATTACAGGCCCTACAGAGTCATATTAACTACTCTGCTCCCCAGAAGAGAAATTAAAGGTCTCCCCACACAAAAGAGTAATTAAGAGTGCTTGATCCAAAGTTTGTGCGCCTCATCCAGTTGCAATACACCTCTCAGACGGTCAGACTCCGCTTCAACGGAATTCTATCAGACCCTTTTCCTATAACGCTCACTACTCGCCAGGACTGCCCCCTATCCCCGTCCTTGTTGCAATCGTGATGGAGCAATTGGCGGTCCAGCTGAGACAACACCATGCTCAAAGCGGACGCAACTTCACGGCGCAGAACCTCCTAATCTCGATGTATGCGGAAGACATCGTACTCCATGTCCGGGAACTGCAGGCCAATCTTGATACAATTATACAAGAAGTCATAAGATTTGGAGGTCACTCTGGCATCAGTATAAATTGGGCTAAATCTATCCTTTTTCCACTTACAGACAACACGCCTCCAGTTGAATCCTTGGGATGGGCGCTGGAGCCGGTGTGTTATCTGGGTGTTCTGCTGAGTCGGGACGTGGAGGAACTTTGGCGAGTTAATTATGGGAGAACAATATACTGGTTGGAGGAGAAAATCCCCCTGTTCTTGACAGAACGATTAACGATAACTAAAATGATGGTCTTACCCAAATTCTTATATCTTTTTATCATTATCCCCATGCCGCTCACTTCTCAGTTCATTCAGTGGCTACACTCCTGCTTGATGTTGCTAGCATGGGCTGGAAAGCAACCGCGAATTGCTTGGGAAATATATACACTCCCCCTGCGACAAGGTGACCCTAAAGCACTGGATATGATGTTAAACGCACTCTGAGCGCAGGCTCAATACCTCCATTTTTGGCTACATCCTACTCAGTGCCAACCACACACAGCAGTAGAGACAGATGCTGCCTCTCCCTGGCCACTAACAACTGCACTCTACCATACCTATAAGCTTCCACATAAAGAAATAGATACAGTTCAATGTCTTAGATGGGCGTGGGATGGCCTACGCCGTTGAGCCAGGCTGAACTGTATATACGCCCCATCTATTCCCCAGGCATGCAACCCAATGCTGCCCGCCCTACATGATGAGGGCGCTAGACCGTGAGCACGTAAAAGGAAGTTAATTACCTTTGCAGATTTGTATCCCGGCAGACACTCCATTCCTCCCTTTGCTCCTGACATCTATCACCAACCCACAGCATTGGATACTATGCTCTTTCATCAGCTAAGTGCCACATGAAGGGCACTGCATGACACGTTCCCCAAGCCTCCACCACTACTGCACGCCCTTGAGCATATGCTGACTACCCCTTCCCCCGTAAATCAGTCACTAGACTGTATGCCATAATGCAGGACAAAGCACTTACCTGCATCCCAACAGCACGCAACACATGGGCACGTGACATAAATTCTCCTCTCACAGACGAGCAGTGGCTATATTGATGCAAACAGACCACTGCCCTCTCACCTAACTATAGACTGAGACTCATCCAATTTAAGTTTCTTCATCAGCTATACTGCAGACCGGCACAAATGCAGCACATGGGAATGGTAACGGAAGCACGTTGTTTGAGATGCTTAGCCCTTCAGGCCATTTTTCTGCATCTCACTTGGGACTCTACACGGGTGATGGAATGTTGGTAGACAGTATTTCATACTCGAGGCAGATCATGGGGCACTCGGTGCCACAGACCCCACTGGAATGTCTTTTAGGATATGTGAAAGACCTCCCGCATGACACCCGCCACCTGGCGGCTATGTTCCTGCTTCTGGCAAAGTGTTGAGTTGCTATGAACTGGGGAAGGAAACCTGCGCCTAAAGCTAAGTCCTGGTTACAAGATGCGGCTTATGGCCAGGAACAACTGGCCAATTACTTGGAACAAAAGCCACCGACATCTTGTCCCAAAGATATCTACGAACCGCTACTATCATACTTACGCCTTCAGGATTCCCCTTTTAAATCGCCCATGGAGGCGGGTCCTCCTCCAGATGCTAGAGCCCTGGAACCTGCAGCAGTCGCCTCTCTGTACGTGCACGTGGGACGAGGTAGACTACCTGCTTCCCCCCCTTTCACTCCCCTGCTATAATTTGTTGCTGTAGTTATTGATATCTAGCGTGTCTAAGGCCATGGCCATGTGATGTTCATTACCTTAAATGCCATTAAATACAATATAAAAATAGTGCTTGATCGAATTACTGGGAAAGTAAGGGGTGAGGAGGAAATTTGAATCTGCTATTTAGTTTCTCACACTACACCTGGGTTGAGACCACTTGAACAAAGGAGGGCCAGACCTTTGGAGCCAGCACAGAAGGGGCTCACCATTGAAGTTTTGATGGGAAGGAATCAAGCAGCTGCAAAGCAAACACAAGGAGATGATGGACGGAGCGCTGAAACTTTTCAGACACTCTCCCCCAGTCACAGATCTGGGTTGAATCCATCATCATTCTTTAGCTCACTTTGCCACCTCAGTTCAGACCCAGCTATATGCAAATCAGTCTTGACCCTGTGCCTCATGGGAACAGTCCTGCCCGAACTGCCAAGCCAGGTCTTCCCTGAACCGTAAACAAGCATCCTGGGACCGGTTTCGGGATAACACCCCTCTTCAGCCAGGCTAGCTTAAATCCAGTGGCAAAGTGAGCAAGGGACCCACGTCTGGGCATACCCTGCCAACTTAGGGCGAACAAAGCAAACACAAGGAGATGATGAACGGAGCGCTGAAACTTTTCAGACACTCACCCCCAGTCACAGATCTGGGTTGAATCCATCATCGTTCTTTAGCTCACTTTGCCACCTCAGTTCAGACCCAGCTATATGCAAATCAGTCTTAACCCTGTGCCTCATGGGAACAGTCCAGCCTGAACTGCCAAGCCAGGTCTTCCCTGAACCGGAAACCAGCATCCTGGGACCGGTTTCAGGTAACACCCCTCTTCAGCCAGGCTAGCTTGAATACAGTGGCAAAGTGAGCAAGGGACCCATGTCTGGGCATACCCTGGAACTTATGGCGAACAAAGCAAACACAAGGAGATGATGGACGGAGCGCTGAAACTTTTCAGACACTCACTCCCAGTCACAGATCTGGGTTGAAGCCATCATCGTTCTTTAGCTCACTGTGCCACCTCAGTTCAGGCCCATCTATATGCAAATCAGTCTTGACCCTGTGCCTCATGGGAACAGTCCAGTTGTGTCATCTAGGGGAAGTGTAGAGGCTCCGAGGGGAGCAATTTCCATAGGCAACTTGAGGTCGCCACAACAGATTGTCCCAGAATGCTGTGCAGGAGAGTTGGGAAAGGAGATGATATGGCATCCCAGGACTGGCCTCGGGATGCCTGGCTTCTAGAAATTTCCACCTGCACTTAAAAGCCCCTGCATAATGGAGGGACCTTTGAGAAAACACTTGACCTGGGAGCAACAACAGCAAAGAAGTCACGTGATGCAGTTCAAGAATGGACTTTGGGAATTTGACCCCAGCTGAACTCCCCCTCCCCCCCAGGACTAACATGAGTCTCTCCAGGACCAGAGCCAGGGCTCCCATATGCACCCAGAGAAACTGTACGGGGAATGGACCAGCTAGAGGACCCTGGATGGCACCCCTAGGACTTCTGTGGACAGGCCCTTGACTCTGTTGACACGCAGGTGCCATTTGAGAAGTCAGGAAGCTCCAGGACCTGGGGAGTGCAGCAGGGAGGGAGCTCTGCTGGCTGGTTGTAGAGGAATTGTGCAAGAACCCCACATAAGCAGGAGAACAGCACCAGGAGCAAGGTAGGGGACTCTTCTGAAGAAGGCACAAGCGAAATCCTGCTCGTCACAAAAAGTACCCATTTAGACCCCCTTGAGGAAAGTGCTCCTGGCAGCTAGGGCTGGCACCAGGAGCAAAACAAGCATAGAACTGGCCAAATCAGCCAAATCAGCCCTAGAGGGTCAGAGTTTTCTCCATTTAAAGTTCAGTGCCTGGGGAAATGAGTAGAAAATTTAGCATGTGGCACATCGCTTTCTTTCAAAGATATACCCCCAGGTTGGGCCTCAGTCCGGGGGTCAACACAACATTTATTTTTGTTTAACCCTCATGGGCAGGGGCTGTGCATAAGGCCTCCTCCCCGAGCCAACAACCAATGTCCTGAGGGGACACCATCCTTCTGGGACATGAAGGAACAGCATGCCCGGCACATTACTCTCCCAGTGCATGTGTCTAGGAGGGGCGGGGTGTGATGGCATGCTGCCTCTTGCCCACATGGGCAGAAAAGAGAGGAATTAAGGTGCTCCTGCCTGCGGGCAGGAGCTAAAAAGAGCATTGTTTGCTTCTGCCCAAGGTGAGAGCATGGGAGAGAGCTGTCAGCTCCTTCGCCTTTCCTGGAAGGTGCACGTGGAGCTTAGGACCCCAAAGTCATTGGGGCTCTCCCGCAGCCCCCAAAGAAACCAAGGTAGTGAGCACCCCAGGTGGGACTGGGAAACCCAGATATTAAAATCAAAGAAGTGCATCACAAGGCCTCTCCAAAACACAAGCAGCTGCGGAGAGCGGGTACACCCGCTCATATAATATGCACAGCTCCAGCAAGTAACACCCCATAATGTTGGAAATAAAATGAACATATTTTGCTTCTGTAGTGCCCCAGAAGGCAAGGCCACCATCAACAGTAACGAAGAGTTTTTGGGGGGCTGCAGGAGGTGCAGCAGCCTCCCAGAATTTTATTTTAAAGGAACTGAGCCTGGGAGAGATTTGCCGCTATTTTAAATCATGCCTGAAGCTGAAGCTTTTGTCTTGGCCTCTGGAATGTGGGGCCCCCTTGTAGTTGATCCTGTGACTGCAGTGCTAGTATAATAAAAGTAAAAAAAGGAAACAGGCACACATGTTTTAACCAAAATGCTCTCTTTAAGTTGCTAATTCAACATTTAACATTATGCTGAATGCTTTTGGCTGTAGGCACTGGTCCAACTGATTTTTTGGTTGTTGACAATGTGAAGTTTTACACATTAATGAATATTAAGGAATATTGATCCTCTACCCATTGACTTTAATAGTGGGTTGAGTCATAAAAAGTGCTTACTCTTTGTAATGTGGTTTCACCTTGACAAATCCAGTAGGCCTGCCTTATTTATAAGGACTCCCTCTTATATTGTGACGTTGCATATAGGATAGGTAGGGGGTATTGTAGTTATAGAGTTCAGGACCCAGTAGGTTTGTAGTATGACGTGTGGATGTTAACAAAAGTACTTCCATCTATATGAATGTATGAATTTGCAATTTAATGTGTAGTATTTAGTTATGTGTGTGTAATAAATGTACCTTCCTGTTCAAAAGCAAAAAAAAACACTGAGTGTACAATAATTTATTGAGTGTTGTTGTTGCATACAGGCAAGATGGGGTTACTAGACTACACCACCTTCCCTGAATAGGCCTTGGACTGCTCTGCTTTACCACCCTGAGAGAGTCAAGTGCTGCAATGGGGTGCTTGGCTCCCAGTAAAAAAGATTATTGCATATTATTCAGAAAGGATGCACATCCTTCACAACTAATAACCTAATCTCTTACTCAGACCACAAGGGTGATTCTTGGTGTTAGGACATCGCATCTCCAGCTGCAGAGTAGTGACTGTTTATCCTTTGCCACTTAGGTCTAAAGTAACCTCTGAACTGGAGCAAGTAAAACACTCTGTCAGCCAACATTAGAATTCCCTACAGCAGTTTGAAGTTATTTTTGTCTCAAAGAAGTAATGGCATTCTGCCAGCCTTCAGAAAAATCATAGATTCCCAACTTTTCCTGACTCGGGCCCTGATTACAAGTGAACAAAATTAACACAAGGAATTATGTGTAAATTGTGTCTAATTATGAGATGTTTGGCTTTCCCTCACGTGATTTTACAGGGTGTCAGAGACCCAAACACGATTTGTCTGGCAGGTAATTCTGGCTGGAAAAATCTCATGAGGCGTTGACTGCTGTATCAGCCAAGCCTCATTCCGGTTTGAGCAAACCGGAGCATACAATACTCTCTACTCCTAGAAAAAAAAGCTTATTTTTCCCTCCTCTATTCCAGCCCCGGCCCCTGCAGGTAAGAGCGGTGGGGCGGTGGGGCCGGCTGGGGGGGATTTCGAGAAACGACCACGAGGGAAAATTATTTATTTATTTAATTTTCCCTCGTGGTCATCTCTCGAAATCCCCCCCAGTCGGCCCCACCGCCCCACCGCTCTTACCTGCAGCGGCCGCGGCTGCTCTATTCCCCCTTACCACTTCCTCACTACCTCAGAGCAGGTGGTAAATGTATGTGGCAAAACAGCATTGAATAGGAAATTCAATGTGGTTTTCCGACCAGAAAAATAGTTCCATAAGGTAATTCCCCATTCCATAGAGTAAAATTCCCGACTCCATGGGGTCCTACTCACAATTGCAGGTCTTACTCATAATTTCACGGTATTGGTGAGATGTTACTGGGCAGTAATAGTAAAATCACATATCATTTTAATGCAGTCCCAGTACTGTGCTACTCGGAATCAAAGGCTTAGTGGGCAACGGTTATAACTTTACCTATGCCTAAATTGTAGGGTCAAAGCAATCCTTAATGGACTGTTGAAACAAGGATTGAGATATCTGATTTTGAGGGTGATAAATGTTTGTAATAACGTCAATAGACTAGCAAAATACCATCAGAAAACACTGCTGATGCAATACAATGGACACTCATTTTAACACTTTTTAGTGAGTGGTGCATTTAGTTTTTTTGCACAGGCACTACAGTAACATTGGTCACAAGTAAGCCCAGGCAAAATTGTAATTACACTGGCATAATCAGAGTAATTTTTGTAATTCCACGTTATTCCTTGAAGCTGAATTACCGATAATAACGCGATTATGCCTCCTCACGTAATTAGGAGTAATTTGGGGGAAAGCAATCCTACCACGAGAGCACATTAAGCAACCGCAAGCGGCCGCCCGCGCTCACCATTTGTGTTCTGCTGCATTTAGTGCTATTTCTGAATGCAAAATGCCTTCTTGCACCTATTTTGGATGCGAGGGGGGCATTTTGCATTAAGAAATAGCGCTAAATTCTGTGGGTAAGTTGGATGAAAATCCTACCCTAAGAGGACATTTGGTGAGTGTGAGAGCTGTTGGCTCTTGCGGCTCATGATCTGTTGCATTTAGAGCTATATCTTTGCACAAAATGCATTCTCATGCCCATTATAAATTAGAGGATACATTTTTGCTAAATAAAAAATTGCTCTAAATGTAGAATTACACTTCTAGCATAAATAAGCACAATCTTGCAGATTTCTCAGGTAATTCCATGTGATTAAACTACACTGAATTACGCAAGTTACATCCAAATGCAGCAAACTAAATGCAAGGAATATGGTTTGCTAAAAATCCAATCTGCCAGTTTTGAACGTAATGTTGTTAAACGCTCCTTCACTTCCTTGCTAGATTTCAATTTTATGTTTGCCTGGCAGTCAATATTTTTCATGGCAGATGATAGGTGTAAGGCAAGTAGTTGAGGCGTGTTTCAGTACAAATCAAGGCATTGCCTCTATCCCAACAGTAAATAGTTTGTGTTGTCAGTCATCTTCCAGTCTTAACAGCGTGATGTGTGTGTTAGGTGTATTTTAGGTAGGACATGCCCTGGTGTGTGTGGCATGTCCTAATAGTGAATTACAGCCATTTTCGTTTTTCACTATTGCAAGGCTACCTGCTCCCCATAGGCCAGAATGGGCAGACTGACTCTTACACCTTATAGTCAGAACTGACCCAGGGAACATGGTAGAAAAACGAATTTAGTATGCCTGAACTCAGGATGATAAAATACATCTTTTAGTGAAGTTGGTTTTAACATTCTGTGTTTGAAAATACCACTTTTAGAAAGTGGGTATTTTCTTGCCTAACTATCCAAGCCTGCCTCTGCTAGGTTGTGTATTCCTTGTCTGGAGATTGAGTGACAGGGGCTGGGGGTGGCTACAGGAGACAGGGTGAGTCAGCATAGGGCTGAATAGAAAGATCTGCATCCAGAGTGGAGGGAGGAGTTGCACCTGGGTCTGAATAGGGCTGTGCCTGCCTTCCACAATGCTGGCTCCACCTCCTGCCGGGCGGCTGAGCACTTTGCCCCACATTCTGAAAGGAAAGAAGGAGTCAGAAAAACAAAGTGCTCCAGGACTGACCAGAACTGGTTTTGGGCTAGGCAGAGGCCTCTCTGCCTTCAGAGAACAAAGAGAAACTGTGTATAAAAAGGGGACCCAGACCCCTAGGAAATTAGATCACTTTTGGGAACAAGAAGAAACCTTTGCTGAGGAGCGGAACCAAGAAGAAACTGAGGAGAGACTATCCCTAAGCCTGAAGTGCTGCTTGGGGGATTGGCCTGCAGTGGTTTACCTGACTGCCAAAGAAAGGAGAAAGGAACTTTTGCTTTGCTGTGACTTTCATCAACTTGTGAAGGATCTCCAAGGGCTTGGAAGAGAGCTTGCCCCCTGACCGAAGTCCCAGGACCATTGGACTTCACCCCTTTGTGAATTGCTGCTGGAAACTCTGTTTCAGTGGCTACAGAGGTAGGGAGCTGTGACCGACTCTCACGACCGACTCGGTGTCCTGTAAGCACCGCATCGAAGCACCGTCTCGCCCTGCAACGCACGGCCCTGGTCTCACCGACTCCGTCAACGAGCCGCTGCCTGCACCGCATCGAGGGACAACGCGTCCTGCAACGCTTCGCTACGCCGAATCGAACTGGTCCGACCGACACGGTCACTGTTGCTGAGTTCGAGTCCTGTGACCGCACCGGAGTTGGGCACCGCTCACACGCTTTGCGACGCACCGCCCAACTCGCACCGCTGTCCGGACTGATCGACGCCAGCTCCTGAATCCGGCTCCGTCGCCGCACCGCAACCTGCCAGCACCGCATCGAAGCACCGTCTCGCCCTGCAACGCACGGCCCTGGTCTCACCGACTCCGTCTCGACGACGTCAACGAGCCGCTGCCTGCACCGCATCGAGGGACAACGCGTCCTGCAACGCTTCCATTTTTGCTTCGCGACCGCGACGAACAGCCATCCGGCTCGCACGCCCGTGCCTGCCGCTTCAAGTAAAGGTACTGTGACCGAGTCTGTCTACGCTGTGTTGGCCCGTCTCGACGCGGTCAGCTGGATTTGTTAGACTCTGTTTGTTCTCGACATCACCGTAGCCGGAGGAGGCTACCGACTCGCACAGAACCTTGAATTAAGCCTTTTTGATCAGAACTAAGCACTCTTGACAGTATTGTGAATTATTTTTGTCGTTTATGGTCTTGTGATAAATCTATATAAAGTATACCTATTTTTATAAATATATAACCTGTGTGGTGTCCATTTGTAGTGTTGTCACTGGATTACTGTATGTGTTCCCAAATGCTTTACACACTGCCTCTGAACTAAGCCTGTCTGCTCGTGCCAAGCTACCAAGAGGGTGAGCAGGGGTTATTTCGGGAGTGTACCTACTTTCCCTGACTAGACTCAAGGGTCCCTATTTGGACAAAAGTACCTACCTCTGCCAACTAGAGACCCCCAAATCTAACAGGTTGTATTTTACAACAACACACCTACGTATGACTGACGCTACCCTCCCTTTTTCACTTTTTTTCTACCCATAGATTCTCTGGAGTAAGTTATTGTACTGAACCTCTCATTCTGCGAATGATTGGTTTGAGAGACCCAACACTAAAGGGATCAAAGGGGGTCCACAATTTGCAGAGTTCTGGGATCTGAAAGGTCCTGATGAAGGCTGTGATGACCTGGAATTAGAGGCATTTAAAAAGCAGCCGAAACATGTCGACATATTGGCAGTAAGGAGGGGTGTAGGAACTCCTACTTCTTTCCTATCACCACCATCCTGTTTGGTTTTTAACCCTAGTCGGTGGATCTAGGAATAAAATTACCTGAAAAGATACCACTGAACTAGTTTTAACTCTCACTGCACTTTTTTCTTTCGGTGATCCCAGGATCCTTCACGTATATTATTATTTATATGTGTTTGTATTGTCTTATCCCTCCCTTTTGCTCCACCCCAGGCGTTGGTCTGCGCAGGGGTGTATTGAAGCAAGCCCGATGATGAAGCATGTCACAATTTTGTGAGTGAGGGCAGTATTTTTTCACAGAGCACGTGCCACCACTAAATCAAGAGACCTGTTCACACTACTCCCCCTTGTGTGTTCGAAGCTGCCAAGGCGACAGTGCGAACTGCTGCCGTTGCTGCAATCACTCGTTCACACACGAGAATAGACGGAGATATACTAGTAGCTATCAATGCCACAAAGAACGGCTCTGCCTTACTGCCAAAAGGTTTTCCACTCAAGTACTCCTACAAGTTAGATGCTCAAAACACACCGTATGCTCAAATTCCAGCAGTGGGGGATAGAGTAATACCAAACAAAGATCGCAGATTAGGTTTAATTCCAGCTGCACACGAGAGTCTGGGCTCTGCACAACTAGGAGTCACTGCAACAATTTCATTATTTAAGCAGCGTTACTGGTGGTCGGGGCTGACAAAACAAACAAAGGACTATGTCCTGAAGTGCGATGTTTGCCAGCAGATGAAGGGTTCCACTATTCACAGGCCACCACAAACACCATTACTGATTTCAGCCAGACCTCTTGCATGTGTCTATTTGGACCACTGCGGCCCCTTACATTCAGACAGGACTTACAAGTACATCTTGGTGGCAGTGGATTCATGCTCTAGATTACTATGGGTTTGGCCCCAGCGCTCGTCTGACGCTCAAACTCAAACTGTTATAAAGGATTTGCGAGCCTTCATCTGGACATATGCAATTGGCACGTTACATTCTGACCGGGGCACTGCGTTTAGCTCTCGGGCTTACAAGGAAGCCATGGAAAGTATGGGCGTGGCCTTGCGGTACTCCTCCCCCTGCCATCCCGAGGGAAATTCGGTGGTGGAGAGGAAAAACCCAGACCTAAAGCAATCCTTAACAGCTAGGGTTTTAGGTGCGGTTGGTAGTTGGGTCAATCACCTATACGTGGTCCAGATGGCACTCAATAATATGCCAAGAAAATCCTTGGGAGGCTGTACCCCTTATGAAATTCTGTTTCGGACAAGAATGTGGGTACCTGATCTTGATTGTGCCAGCACAGTGGCGGATGCAAAACCATTTTAACTGAATGACTGTTTGCCTGTTTTACAGGAACTCAATGAATTCCGGGCGTTACAAAACAACGTGCAAGTCAAACGCACCGCCACTGGGGAAGTGAAACCAGTTCCGGCAAGACCTGCCTGGGTCCCCGCAGATTGGGACCAGGTCAGGGAAAAGTCCGTGGACAGAAGAGAGTTTGGGCCATCTTACAGAGCACCTATACCTGTCCTGGCGGTTGTGGGAACAAGAACAGTACTATTACTGCCTCTTGCCGGCAAAAAAGAGAAAAGATTTGTCTCCATTGATCTGATCAAACCGCATCATATGGCCGATTCTCAACAGTAGGCCGCGTGGGGTCCTGAGTAGCCGCAGATCTCCTCTTGCTACTATACAGGAAGTTCAGATGGAAAGACTAATAACCTTTCATGACTCCACTACACAAAGTGAAGGAGTACCAAATAATGGAGCACAAATCATTCCAGTTGAAATTGACAAATATCAAGAAGAAACAACAATGCAAGTTGCAATTCGGCCCAACAATTATGTCTACATTAATGTGCCTTCAAACGACACATCTGCCAGCTCTACAAGACGTACAGAGCTACAAAATATAGTTCGAACTGCGTCTGGCTATTTCATCCACTTTGATGATTTCTCCTCAGATCCAAGTGAACCTGATCAAACGCCACCCACTTCAAAGAAAGAGAAACGTCTACAATTCTATCTTTTGCTCAAAAAGACTTACTTAGTGTCACCTTGGTTGCATATTTGGTTTGCAATAGGGGTAGTATACCAGTTAATTTGGATTGACACAGAGTTTGTCTTTTTTCTGCTTCTGAACGGACATTGTCTCCCAGAGCGCTCTGCAGTACAATCTGTGAACTTGGTCCTGAAACCACATACATCATCACACCGTGAACAAAGAGACTTGTCCCTGGTGAACATTACAGCAATTCCAGTACCCGATGGCATAGTTTGGGATAAAGCTTCATATGATGTATTTGGTCCCACTGAACATTTAAAAATTCCACATTTGTTTAAAATTTCTTTCACTGATTTCATTACCCCAATACACTCTCTGATGATTGGGACATTGAGACTGTAAATACTATGCTCACAGACAGTCTGCTGCATTTTCTTACAGGGAATTGTATGAAGATACAACCGATTACGATACCATGTTTTGTTACCAGCATTATGGTCATAATTTTTTGCATAGAGCAAGCGTACCACGCACTGCTAACACTTACCATCAATAGGAACATTGCCCGACACCACCAAAGGGTAGTTCTGCCACTGAAGTTCGCATACTTTTCAGGGTTCAATACATCAGACCCAGAATCGTTTTACTACAAACTTGCACAGACTAATGCAACAACGAAGAAGATTATGCTGACTAATACTAAGCTGATATGTTCAGCACCTTTTATCTCCCAATTGTCTATACAGGGTTTCAACTACTGGAGAGACACCATATACACAAAATGTATCTGGTGGACAAGAGAGTGTCAGGTTCAGGGAACTGAGGCTTTATTCAGAGCTTGCCTTATACCATTACAGATGATTTTCCTGAACAGAACAGTGCAACAGACTACCTGTTATGGGTTTGCTAAAATTGAAAACCTGAGAACACCAAGCATCCCCTCACCCACGCCTATTAAGGGTATCTCAAATAACACACTAACAAGTGAGGGGACACATGGTACAAATAAATACAATTCATCATCTTCTGATTGGAAGGGTTGGTTGGTTTGGCCTGTAGACACAAATATGTGTAACTCAAGGTTCAAGGGTACCACCGAAGGGTTTAGTATTCATAGGCCCAACCCACGCTATGTACATACAGATGACCCAGGGGTAGTGACTTCTATAGTGTCGGGAAGTTGTGCCTAGATTGGCTAAAGACCTCGACACTATCACAGGTGAAACAACACTTGTCCCTTCTGTCAGACAACATGGATCTTGGGGATTTCTTGTTAGGTCCCAAGAAACCACGTAGGAAACGCTTCTTATATGCCATCTACAATGAAGTCTGGAAAGTCTCTCAACAGGAAGCTGCTGAAAGACTTTGTGAAATCGATAGAATTAACCTAGAAAAGGCCTTAGCTGTGGCAGACAATGGCATGACCACACTGTCATCTCGTATTATTCACTGGGCAACATTGTGTCCTCAGCTATCGACATAATGAACAAGATTTGTCTTTTCTACAACATGGGCAATCTCAGCTGGGCGCTGTTATGCTTTTAAGCTGGACGCTTCAATCATTGCGTTCTGGCCACGTTCCATTGCGATACATTAAAGACACAAATCTGTTCTTGGCCTACAATCTGATCGACAGACAATTGACCATGGCACGCAGAGATGCGAAGTACAGCATGCTGCTCATTAAAAAACTAGAGCAGTTACCTTTTACTGTAGCAGAGTCACCGTCTACGGAATGGTTAATCCATGGCTATATCACACTGCCAATCACGACATTCCAATTCCAATACTGTCTGAAATATTACCCAGTAGGCAGGTATGAAGCGTTGGGCGAAGGGTACATACGAGAAACCTGGGAGTTGCCATACACATATACGTGCAGGAACAAGGTCAAGGAAGTTTTCTTGAGTGGTTCAAACTGCAAAAAGGCCTTCAGTGGGTCTTTAGTGTGGAAAGAAGTGTCGCTTCACGGAGCATGTAATGCGTCAATAGCAAACTTGTCCTGCTACCTGAAGGGTTCCCCAGCGGCTGTAATTCATCCAGTTTTTTTGTTACTTTCCAATGGGAGTTACTTGATGCTGAATGACCAAGGCTGTTGTAAAATGACGCCAGGCATCGCTTATCTAGTGACTGTAAACTCCAGGGTTATTTGTTATAAGCAAGTATTGTTTCCCCCAGCTCGCACAGTTAGAGAGGCACCGCTGTGGCCTTCACTGAATGTTTCTAACATAGGGTTTGATTCTCTGAGCAGACTGAAAGCCATGCTGTTTCAGCAAAATGTGGCCTTAACTTCAGCACGAGAGATCTTTGATCTCCAAGTTGCAAGGTCCTCGGCAGAGATACAGGCTCTGGTCCGTACGAACTTCCCGCTCCATGTCGGAGAAATGGTCCATCGTATCTTTAACATGTCTGATACGCGGGGGATAGTACACTTATTTAAGAGCAGTGGATCAGGTCTGTTAACCACCTTTCAAACCATTTTTGGAGTGATTCCATCATTCATACACTCCGTAGTTGGAAGCGTTTTGGAGGGCTTCCTTTGGTCCTGCTTTCAGTGGCAGGCATCATGGTTTTAATTCTATTGCTTTGCAATGAATGTCAACATCACTCGAGACATGGAGAGAACACTGCTGGAGCGACGTTGTAGTGAGCGATTGGTGTTCTTCGAGGGTATACCTCGGCTTCAAAAGCTGAGTGAGCATTGGTTCCCGTCTTTCAAGCCGGCCTGGCTTGACTGCATTCTGCCAGTATTCCGCTGCCTCTTTTGCGGATTCGGACGCGTGTTGGACCTCTGTTTGACACTTCCATCGGTTGCGCCACCGGACATAGACATGCACCTGGTGCCTTTACGGGTCCATGTTCACAGTTGTCCACAGCGTATTCCCATGTTGATGATGGCGTTCCTAGAGCCTCCACGGGATGCTTCAGCTCCTGTTGGAACAGAGATCGGCTCCACTACGGATGTGCAGGCATCAGTCTCAGGCACATAGGCATCTAATTCTTCCCCGACGGCTGCCGTGGTAACCAGTGATGACCACCTCTGCTCACTTGATATCATACTGGAGGGACTGCCTCCTGTGGATGCCATGTACAGTGATGTTGAGACTTCAGCGCAGGATTCTTAAACAATCTGGCCTTTCCTGTGCTAGGAACCGTTTGGACAATTTTTAAACATGTACCAAATTGAAGGTCGAACTGACTTTATTTTTCTAATCTGCTCTATCTGAACATAGTGGCTTTCAAGGTGCTCAGAAAAACATTGACAATATATTCAAACATATAGAGGACCTTTTTATGAACGCTTTTTTAGGGAAGAATGCTTTCACTAAACACCTTGCTTTAATGGACATTTTTAAAGACTTTTTAAGTGCTTTTTAGTATGTTTTAATATACTTGATTTTTATGCCTTTTTTAGCATTATCTATCATTACCTAGCTGACCTTGTTGACCTTTTGATGAGGAGTGGGTGTCATGTCCTTTAGGATAGTCCCATCATGTACATACCAATTACATACATTTTGTCCCATACTACACAGGTGACATTTTACCTAGTAGCTTACTTCTGTCTCTTCGACACCAGGCTCTCGGTATCCTATCTTAATCCCGGTACCTGACGTACATAAACATGTCCCCAGCCACGGCAGATTTATTCTGTATAAGGGTCACCACATTTTTCATCCATGGCCAACAGCCAGCGGTGCATGATCATGTTCGTTTAGAAAATGATTAGCAAATGTATTCAAAACATATCAATTCTAGAAGAAACCCTGGAGTGACCACTTTAGTATAAAAGACCCTCACTCCCCCTTACAGAAGAGAGGAGAATTCCTTCCAGGCTGGACCAAGACTCTGCAGGCTGATCCTTCGACAGGCAGAGACCTGACATCCCTTGCGGGGTGCCATCCTTGACGCAGAGACGGGGTCCTTCATTCAGAACCATCAGGTGAGGGGTTAGCACTTCCCTAGGTGATTCTTGGCTCCATTAGGATATATCCTAGCACTTACATACACATGCTTCACCTCCATATCTAGGCTAGGTACATTTAGGTAGGCTGTGCATCGTAGGAGTACGCCAATGCTATTGTTTTATATAATCTGCTTTTATTCATCTTATTAGCACTATGGTAGAACTTTATCTACTATTTACGATATTGGTGCTAGCGATCACATTTGTCTGCTCCTGTCTTTTGATTGTCGCAGCTAATAAGTTTCACACTAGACTGACGCTTGGCCAATAAATATTTATTAAAAACGTTCTAATCGTCATTCTATGTGTATTCTGAGAAAAGTAAGCATGAGTGACTGAGCGAAAGATACCATATTGTTTTCCACAATACCTGAGGAATCCGGGTTGTCAAGTTCAGTGGTTGCCAGAAACTACCTACACCGCTGTAGAATACAGGGGGTGGTAGTGGCACTGTAGAGCTAGCTGGTCTAACAGCTGACTCATCCTGTGGGGGTGTCCAGAGTCTGTCTGCACATCAAGCCCTCAGTTTAGGTCATCCAAAAAGCACAGGTTCTGGGGGGTCCTAGGAACTACACGACAATGTAAAGTCCTTTTAAATGTGTTTTTTTCTTTTGTATCTGGCACTATCTTTCCATCTCTCTTACATCAACTATTGCAGGTCCAGTGCATTCTTGAGGTGGAGATGTGTCCCCCTGCCTTGATGAAATTTCCCAAAATTATTTTTATAGCAGTGAAACATGTCAGCCGTTCCGGTTAAAATGGTCTAAACATGCCGTCTTTTTAATTGAGTGTGAACACTAGTAAAAATTAAAAAATATGTGTGATAGATGTTCACAACTCTATTTTAACTTAGTGGACTCTTTTTTCACATTACGGGGCATAGATGATAGATAGATGTCACCTTCACTTATACACCTCACTCTTTCATTTCTCAATTCTTTTTATATTACTTTAAGAGTTAGGTCACAGTCTTTTTTCTGTCAAGAAAGTGCCGATGATGACAGAGTGAGCAAACTGGTGAGTACCAACCAGTAGCTCCATGGATGGTGCTTAAGTGAGGCACTTTCTGACCCACCTCACATTTTTCAGTTACATTTTTTAGTTACATTTTGTTAGCCCATTGGGAGATCATTGGCTGATGGGCTTGTGACCTGCACTGGGTGGTTGATGAGTTTTTTAATAATAACTAACACATGCGGATGGGCATGACTAGATAAGCAAGCATAGTCTCACCAAAGAGTTAAACATGATATTTATTTGGCACAAATTGTTTAAAATTATCATGTGTTTCTTATAACAAGGTCTTGTTGTTTTTTGAAGTTTGTGAGTGGAGGGCGTCCTGGTTACAATTACCCTCTTATGCTCCTTTTTTGATAGATGAACTGGAGGAAAGAGCCAATGGCTTAAAAAGTCTCCAAAGACAATAAGGGGCCAAATGTCATGGAGGTAATTATCAATGTAACCAATCACACAGTAGAGCTTCCTAAAAAACAAGCAGCTGTGACCACTCAGAAGTATGCTTGACTGAACTGTTGCCGTGCCATCAAAACGGTCTCAGGGAATTTAGATTATAGTTTTTCCAATTTCCATACCCCAAAATTTAGAGAGCCCAAACATTTGAACACCCCAAACATTTACATCATCCACTTCTCCAGCAGATTGAATTGCGTGTCAAGACACCCCTAAACATCAATTAGCAGAGTAAAACTGTTCAAATATGTAATGGGGCACAGTCAATAATTGATTTCTAGATCAATAAAATTTGAAGGATTTTATTACAAAAATAAGCAATACAGAGTCAATTGACATGAAGGTTCTCAGATGTAAAGTTATACAGAATATGCTATCAAAAAATATTCTAAATCCAAAATGAGCAGCAAAATCAAAAGGAAGTTAGGCAGCATCTCTAACAGTGTAGGAAAGTCTTCTCAAAATCTCTCAGAAATTCTGGCTGCCCACCAAAATCTAAGAGTTCTCATACACATTTCTTGCATAACAAATTAGAAAACTGCAAGATTATCGTTGTGGAGCAAAAGTATAATTTCTTTAGCAAATAATGCATGTTATAACCTTCACACATAAACGCAACCCCATTTCTGGAAAACGCATTCAACACCCTCTATGCTAATGTTATCTGGAGATGTTCTAACTAATATGAAACATTTGAACAATAGGATTTTCAGTAAATCAATAGACTAGAGTTCACAGTTGAAAAGACCTTGACAGTGTTACAAAACATAGAGAACAGGGAAAAGTTCACCGAAAGCAATGAAATCATAGAAGAAGAAATAAACTACTACATGACAGCTTGACTGTGCTCTGCAGAGCCAGTGGGGACAGGATGTATGCAAGGGGGGAAACAGGAGCGAGTGGTAATGGTGGCATCCATCTTGTCTAAAATGGCATTTTTCATGAAAATGTGGCATAACTAAAACATATTAATAAATATACTTCTACTCATCATACAAATTTCATTTTAATTGCAATTATATCAACCCATCCTATTTATGTATTCATGTACAAAAGAAAATATTATTCATCATTATTAGTGCACAAAATAGAAACCCCAAAAAACAATTGAACAAATTCCCCTTCTGATTATGCCATAATCACTAAAACAATTACTAATACTCTCCATCTTGTAGTTTTCAGACCATTTCCGCTTTAAAGTTCTCTCTTTACCCTTGTACTTACAACTTTTAAGTTAACATCCTGAACTTTTTTGTAAAAGAAACAAAATAATTTCTAAAATCATTATAATTATTATTGGGGCTAATATGACGTGCAAAGTCGCCCCTTCCGAACTATCAATCCATTCACCAACCTTACTAAAATCCGTACGTATCTCACTAACCCAGAATCCTACCTCTTCCCGTAATCCATACTCTTCAAAAGACTGAAGCTCTCGCGCGATATTAGTAGGCTTTGTGATATAAGAATTAATGATAGGACTGTAATCAGGGATGAGAGTGTGGCACCTCTTAACCTGTAGTGCTTTGCAAATGCCACATTCCTTCGTAGGAAGGATATCTGGAGCAAAGCAGTTCTGCATGACCATAGCTCTAATAGCTATTAGTCCAGAATTTATTTAAGTTAGCGTTCCCACTCTACCTAAGGCAAGTCTGTCCACTAATGTAGATAAACATCTAATTATCACATCATTCATTGCCACGTTAATGGGAGGAATAATATCACCTAATATATCTAAAACAACCTGTCCAAATTCTCACTTCCCTATCTTCAAACCAACTGCATCATCCATCTCACTCATATGATAGACTCTGGGAAACACAATAGTGAGATAACAAGATCTAACGTCATTTTGCAGCAATTTAAAATAAGCAGCCTTACCATACACATAATAAATTCGTATAGAAATCGGCTGTCCGCCAATCAAATAATCACCACTCGAAAAACAGCTTCTTTCATAGACACTATGTCCCACATATTAAGCCTTGCCCCCTTTAAGAGGTTCACGACTCATCATACACATTTCACCTCTTCTTTCTTACTCCATTCTCAAACTAGGATGTAGATTCAACAATCTAAACTCTTCCTCTTTGTTGATTTGTTCTCTTATAGCTTTTTAATTTCTCCAATCTCTCAAAATATTCACTCTTTTCTCACTGTATTCTTTAATAAAGTCACGCTCATCCTCACTGAAACCACACACATACCCCCATTTAATAGTTTTAGTTTCCTGCCTAATTTGTGCAATCACTTAAAACATACTTACGATACTTAATACTATTTTAGATTCTCCATTCTCTGAGATATGCAGTATCTCTACAATATCTCAGAGATCTCTGAAGCACAGACTGTGAACATCCACAGGAGAAGGTGGCTTGCCATTGTGTTGGCAGTAGCTTTCAAGGGGAAATGAAGAAAATATGCTGTACTAGCTCTCACTGAATGGTTCAGAGAAATGGTGCCTATGATCTCCTATGAAAGACTTAGTGTTGGACATGGCATTCTTAGGGAAAATAACCCCAAAACATTTTGCTTTTTCCTCCTAGTCTTTGTCGACTTTCTCCGCATAACCTTAGGAATCTGGACACCTTCCATTGTACTGCAGGGGGAAGATGGGCACGCCCATCTCGCCCATATTGGGCTGGGGGTGCATACCCGATGGGTTTAGGCCGTACCTTTGGGCACCCCGTTAACAGGTACACCACATACCCAGGGCAGGGACAGCACTGGCTAGTTGTGGGACATTTCACTGATTGTGCCACCTACTGGATAGCCTGTCAACCCTTATCGGGTATGCCATTGCAAGACTGTGGGGCCTCACTGCACTCCTGCCTAGATTGGCATTACTTACACCTCAGCCAGCCCTGAGTAGGTTATCCCATACCATGAGGGTACCCCCCCAGGGAAGCTCTAACGGGTGCCAGGGGGGTCGTAGGCTGAAGGCTGGTCAGGTACGTATACATGTTCCCTGACCAGGTAGTGAGGAGCCCCCCAAATTGGGTTTCTTCTTCCTTGGAGTTTAGTTCTTCCCATGAAATACTCCTGGGGTGTTGCTGATTCTCTTGTGTGGCCTCCAGCCCTGAGCATGTCCTCACTGTCAAGGCATGCACCTTCCTCCACAGATTAGGAAGAGGCGCTGACACGATGTTCCGAAACATGACCTGGCCTGCCAACGCAGATGGGGGTGTGCGCACCGGCCCTGGTATTGTTTTGAAATATGTGTCCCGCTTGCTGTTGCAGGCTGGAGGATGTGCCCTGGTACCTATGGCATTTTGGATAGGTACCTGGCCTGCCGTTGCAGGCTGGTGAGCATATACCTGCATCCCCGTTATTCTAACCTACGGGGCAGGCCTGATGGTGTTCACGCGCTTGCATTCATGGTGCAAGTGTCAAGGCACCCGGTCCGCTGATGAAGCCCGGGAGTGCGCAATCGCACCCATAAGGGATCCACCCATGTCGTTGGTCGGGGCAGGGTGGTGCACCAAAGGTGCTAGGGCCTGGGTAAGCTATGTGCCCAGCCTGTCCTTGCTGCGTGAAAGTGCCTGCGCCCTTCCTATCTATATTGGGAAGTGGCACTGATACAATGTTCTGAAACATGGGCCGAGACATGCACCCCCGGTGCTGGGAACTATGTGTCCTACCTGCCATCGCAGGTCACTGTGCACACTAGTGCACGTGCTCCCAGCTAGTGAGGACACCTACGTGTGTTTTCACTGCCTATGATGCATGCTCTTCCCATAGGGTAAAATAGGGTAATGGCGACATTACTTCGGACTGCAGTTGTGGATTGCAGTGGAGCAGCGTCATGATGTTTCATATCAATGGATTCGCAGTGACAAACACTTTTCAGGGGTTTTTGGCATAACTTGCTTATATATGCCACTTGCAGAATATGGACATTTCTTTGCTCCAAGAGTCTCTGGACCATGGTGCCTGGCTCCAGTGGACACCAGGGGTCCGGAGGAGCACATCTGTACATTCCCCAAGTGACAGCCATAAACCATAGGGAATCCCACGGGAACAACAGGCCTCTGCCATTTGAGGGCCAAATGGGATAGTTTAAAGATAGAGGTTTTGACACTTATCCTCTAAGGGCTGGATCATGGCCCCACTAAAGATTAAAATCTGCATTCCATGGTACCATGGCAGACAGGCCTACAATTTAGGGTAGACATCTGTGGTTCAAAGAGAAAATCCCCTAAACCACCCGAACTTCAAATACACACCACCCACAGTATAACTACAGGTGTCATCCTTCAGCAAAGGGTACGATACGCTTGTGGGAATGTGGGACCAGAGAACCCAGACTGCCTGGTGCACAATGCCAGAGGACTCTGTTGTGCACATGGAGGATAGCTGTCCGAATAGTGGCTAGCATGTGCCAAGGACCTGCTGAAGTGTGGCACCCTGAAGTGTGCTCTCCAAGGCTCGACTGTGGGCCTCCTGTTCTCCCGTAGTACTCCAGGACATAAAAGATCTTGTCGTGTAGTTCCTATAGTACCCATGCAGGACCTGCGCGTTTGGATAACATAAACCGTGGGCTTGGTGTAAGACTGACTGTGCACCCCCACCGCATATGTTAGCCGGATTTGCATTAGCTAGCTCACAGTGCCACTAGAATCTCCTCTTATCGGGGAGAGATTAGTTTCTGGCAACCTTAGATCATGACAACCCTGATCCCTCAGAATCGTGGAAACAATGTACTACTTTTCGCTCAGTCACTCGTGCTCACTTATTCGGTTTGTCTCAGAGAGTTACACAGAATAACCAGTCTGGGCGTTTCAATAAGTATTTATTGAACAGTTGTTATTCTAGTGTAAAATATATGTGCTGCAGTAACCAGCAGACAATAGCAGAGATATATTATCACCAGTACGATAAAAGTGAAGGGATAGAACAGTTCTACCATATTGCAATAATCATGAATACACACATGAATATAAAAAGCATTATGAAAGTGCTCGTACTCCTACGATGCCTAACTAGATGTACCTAAGTGTACCTAGCATGTGTGTAGGTCTAAAAGCCTAAGAGCCAAGAATCCCTCTAGGATTTAGTCGAACCCCCATACCTGAATAGAGAGAGTGTGGGACCCATCCTGGTCTCGAGTTGGACACCCCGCAAGGGCTGTGTTAGACCGCTGTCAGCTGGAGTGACTGCATGCAGGAGCTTCAGCGTCTCTGGTCAGTGTGTCAGCATGGAAGTCTCAGTTCCCTCTATCTTACCATGGCAAGATGTGGTGTATTCATACCCTAAAGTGTCTCGTCCCTCAGTATGGTTTGTATTGGTCTTTGTTAGACATGAGGAAGACGTCAGGGGTGAACTTTGTACATACATATTATGCGGGAGATGTAGCCGGTGAATGCTCATGCATAATTTATGAGTACATTGTAGGCCTGTGTTCGAGAAAGACCTTGCAGTGTTCTAACCACAGACTAGATAACGTTCATCCCTCAGAGTTCGTTGTGTACTGTAGGGAGCTAATGTAGGTGAAAGATCATGCCTATATTAGGGCATAGAAGATCATGACTATAATAGGGCATAGACGATCATGACCATAATAGGGCATCTACGAGTATGACCATATTAGGGCATATACGATTATGACCATATACGGCATATATGAACGCGTCTATATTAGAGCCTCTATACGAAACGTAACACCCACTCCACTTTCGAATTGGATGACAATGACCATACGTAAAATCTGGACAATTTAAAATTCTTTCTTAAAGACAGCTAAAAACATGGTTTAAAAAGGAAAATAAAATCTTTAAAAATGTTAAAAATCAGCTATTCTTTAGTTGTCACTTGAAAAGTCAATTCTGTCTTACTCATAAAAGTTCCATTACCAAAAGCAGGATAAAGCCATACTTTCTCAAGTGAAAGTGTCAATTTAGGAAATGTTCCAAATTTAGTTCGTTTATTTATGAAACGAAGCGGAGAAGCCGAATTCTTTTCCAGGACGCAATGAGCCAATTCAAGATTAAGTGTCCTGGCTTGGAGATACAGCATAATCGGTGTTAGCTACTGCAGACGACAAATCCAACGCCTCACAGAGAACGTCAATCGCACATAGATGGAATTCAGCACTACCAACAGTCAGTGCTGCGGCAGCTTGTGCGGCAGTTGTTACCTGAGTGCCTGTGGAGGAACCACCTAGCCCAGCAGGAGCAAACGGCACCTGTGGATTCTCAAGGAATGTATTCATCAGAATTGGAAGACGCTGGGGACAACACAGAGCATGGGCCTTTAGGGGGTCCAGCACAGCATTCATGTCCGGACTGGAGGCGTATCTGACGGAAACGTTAGACAGAGATCCAACGTGCATTCTGCTCCGCAAAACAGGCATCGAAGAACAGGTAAGATGCAGTCCACCCAGACTGGTCTAAAGGATAGAAACCAAGAGGCGTTCAGTTCTCTTAGGCAAGGTATTCCCAGAAGCTGTACCATGCATTCACGGTACTTCCGCTCCATGAGTACATTCGCCATTTCCTCGGAAACTGGGCCGTCCATTGCGTAGCAGTAAGATTACAATCAGGACTCCTGCAATTAGGAACAGGATAAGCGGGAGACCTCCAAAGACGCTTCCCAATACGGAGTGTATAAAATTTGGGATTACTCCGAGGACTGTCTGAAAGGTGCTCAACAGTCCTGACCCTATGGTCTTAAATAGGTGTACAATACAGCTCGTATCAGACATGTTAAAGATACGACCCACCATTTCGGCGAAATAAAAGGGGCAGTTCTTACGCATAAGCGCCTGTATCTCAGTCGAGGTCCTTGCAACTTGAAGTTCAAAGGTTTCTCGAGCGGAGGTTAAGGGCACGGGTTGCTGTAAAAGCATGGCTTTCAGTCTGCTCAAAGTATCAAATTGTATGAAGGAAACATTCAATGAAGGCCATAATGGCGCCTCCCTGACTGTGTTCAGTGGCTTAAACAATACTTGCATACAGCAAGTAACCCTGGAGTTAACAGTGACCAGATAGGCGACGCCCGGAAGCATCCCACAGCAACCTTGATCGTTTAGCATCAAGTAACTCCCATTCGAGAGCAGCTGGAAAACCGGCGTGATCATGGCCGCTGGGGTCCCTGACATGTGACAAGATAGATTCGCTACCGAACTACTACATGCTCCGTGCAGAGAAATATCCTGACACATGAGAGAACCGCTTAAAGCGTTCTTGCAGTTTGTACCACTCAGATACACTTCTCGATCCCCATTCCGGCATCGATATCTATATGGTAACTCCCAAGTTTCCTTAATGTACCCCTTACCCATTTTTTCATATTTGCCTGCCTGCCTTTGCTCAAGGCAATATTGAAACTGAAACGTAGTGACCGGCAGAGTGATTTGGCCATGAATTAGCCATTCAGTTGATGGTAATTCAGCTACAGTGAATGGTAACCTTTCCAGTTTCTCAATACGCAGCATTGTATATTTGGCTCCCCTTTGTGCCATTTCTGTCTGTTTATCAGTTAGATTGTATTCTGAAAACAGAGATGTGGTGTTTATAAAACGCCAGGGCACATAGCCTGCATGCAGAGATTGCAGCGTCCAGCTTAACATCATAATAGAACGTAATTGGGATTGCCCGTGCTGTAACAAGGCCAGATCTTGCTCTAATATGTCGATTGCTGAAGACACAATGTTGCCTAAGGAGTAAATCCTGGAGGTCAAAGTTGTTAACCCATTATCCACTACAGCTAATGCCTTCTCTAAGTTAATACGGTCTATTTCCCGTATTCTTTCTGCGGCCTCCTGTTGGGATATTTTCCAGTTTTCATTATAGTAGGCATAAATGCCAGCATATATGAAACGTTTCTGACGTGTTTTCCTTGGGCCTTGCAAAAAATCCCTAAGGTCCACATCAGGTGTGAGTAAGGTCAAGTGATGTTTAACTTCTGTGAGTGTTGAGGTCTCTAGCCAGTCAAGGCACAACTTCCCAACACTATAGGATGTCACTACCCCTGGGTGTTGTCTCTGTACATAGCGTGTATCTGGCCTACTGATACTAAAACCCTCGGTTATACCTAGGAATCTCTGTTGACATGTGTTCGTGTCAATGGGCCAAATCAGCCATTCTGTCCAATTGGGATCTGACCTGTTGTACTGGAGAATGTCATCTAATCCTACCCCGTGTGTAGTTGAATTCTGCCCCCACTCATCTGTGATGGTGCTGGAAACCCCGGTGTGTTCATTTCCTTGTTCTTGGCTAGTCCAAGACAGGATGTCTGTTGCACAGTTTCATTTAGAAATATCATCTGCTGTGGAATGAGGCATGCTCTAAAAAGCGCTTCTGTTCCCTGGACCTGCCAGTCCCTAGAACCCCAGATTGATTTTAAATCTATAGTGTCCTTCCATAGGTCGAAACCCTGTGTAGACAACTGGGCCATAAAGGAAGCAGAGTAAATCTGTTTGGTGTTAGTCAACATAATTTTCTGTGCTGATGTTGTTGCCACTTTGTAATAAAATGACTTTGGGTCAGATGTATTAAACCCTGAAAAGTATGTGAATTTCTGTGCAAAAGTTTGCGAACTACCTTTTGGAGGAGTTGGGCAGTGTTCCCACTGGTGGTACTCAAATACATTTCTAGGTGATATGGATTTGTGCAAGAAATGATGACCATAGTGTTGGTAACAGTACAATGTATCATAGTCTGAAGTACCTTCTAACATTTCATTGTTCGGAAATGCTGCAGTTTTTTCTAAATCAGACATCATATTATTTACCGTTTCAGTGTCCCAATCATCAGACAATGTACTGGAGGTATGATATCATTTAAAGAAATTTTAAATACATGTTTAAGCTTTAAAAGTTCAGTCGGACCGAATATATCAAAATCAATCTTGTCCCATACTATACCGTCCGGTATAGGAACTGCTGTGATGTTCACTGAAGACAAGTCCCTTGGTTCACGGTGTGAAGACTGGTGTGGTTTTAAAATCAAATTGACTCCTTGGGCTGTAGAGCTCTGCTGGAGATATTGTCCATTAATAAGCATACTAAAAGTTATAATTAAACCTAGCCAGAAAAGGAAAAATAGAATCCCAGTGATATACCATAGTTCTATCCATGGTGACACCAGGTACGTCTTTCTAAAAAAGTTTAAAAAGTCAATGAGTTTCTGTTTGTGTGATTTTTGGCCTGGCGTTGTTTCCGGCTCGCTTGGATCCAGTGAAAACGTATCAAAGTTCATGAAATAGCCAGAAGCAGTTCAATCAATTGTTGGAATTGCATCGGGATTTGTTGAAATTGGATTTTGCTCTTGACGAGGCATGTTGACGTAGACGTCTGTATTCGGTCTTATTGCAACTTGGTTGTTAAGTTGATTTTCTTGTTGAAGTGGAACGAGTTCCATAGCATTGTTGCTTAGTCCTTCATTCCGTACAGGTGGCTCTTCAAACGTGATGAGTCTTTCTGTTTGGACTTCTTGGATTGTAGCGAGAGGAGGGTGTCTGCTACTGTGGAGTCCACGAGGCCTACTGTTTAGTATCGGCCACATAGTGTGGTTTGATTAAGTCGATTGAGACAAATCTTTTCTCCTTTTTCCCGGCAAGAGGTGGCAGAAGTACAGTTCTTGTGCCTTGGATTGCTAGGACCGGTACAGCAGTTCTGTAAGATGGCCCAAATTCTTTCTTGTCTGCAATCTTCTCTCTGACCAGATCCCTGACTTTTGGGATCCAGACAGGTCTTGCCGTTACTGCCTTGACTTCCTCAGTGGCGGTCTGTTTTAAGTGGACGTTGCTTTGTTGTGTCCTGGATTCATTTAGATCCTGTAAAACAGCCAAATGATCATGGATATCAAATTCTTTTTCATCCGCCACTGTGCCTTCACAATCAAGATCAGGTACCCACAATCTTGTCCCAAAAAGGACCTCGTAAGGAGTGACACCCACTAGAGAGCTTCTTGGCTGATTGTTCAGGGCTCTTTGCACCCCATATAAGTGATCGACCCATCTACCGCCCTTGCCTAATACCCTAGCTGGTAAAGATTGCTTTAAGTCACGGTTTTTCCTCTCCACAACAGAATTTCCCTAAGGCTGGTACGGAGTGGAGTGGAGTACCGCAATGCTATGCCCATTCCTTCCATGGCCTCTTTGTGAGCCCTAGAGCTAAACGCCTGGCCATGGTCAGAATGTAACATGCCAACTGCATATGTGCCGATAAAGACTCGCAAATCTTTTATAACAGTTCAAGCGTCAGCCGAGCGCTGGGGACACACCCATAGGAATCTAGAGCAGGAATCCACTGCAACCATGATATATTTCTTGGCCCCATCTAATTGTAGGGGTCCGCAGTGGTCCAAATAAACACATGCGAGTGGTTTGTCTGATTTTAGTAATGGTGTCTGCGCTGGGCGTGTTACGGTGGAGCCCTTCATCTGCTGGCAGATGTCGCACTTTAAGACATAGGGGTCGATTCCGATTCGGGCCGGAAAACGTACCGACCGACTCGGAGCAGGAATAAATTCCGACTGACACGTACCGGTGCTTCCCGACCCGCAAAGTACGATGAGAAGCGTGCAAAACCCGACCGACTCGTACGGAACACAAGCCGAACGACCGAGCCGCGCGGAAAACAGCAATCCGGCCGGAAAAACACGCGAATCGAACCGACCGACACGCACCCGGAACAATCCCGAACAAAACGTACCCGCGAACTCCTACCCGCCAAGTATGATGCAACGCGTGGAAAACACGACCGAGTCGCACGGAGGACAAGCCGTACGACCGACACGCATACAAAACTGCGAGCCGAAGCAACCCAAAACACCGCGACCGACGCGTACGCAGCATAGAAAACAGCACAAACACAGCGTGAACGAATCGGAGAAGCCCGTACGAGACAACTGCAGGATCCGACTCGGTCACAAGAACGTCTCCTACATGCACAAAAAGTACAAAGGGAAAATACACAAAAAAAGGCCAAACAAGCAATTACAAAGCCAATAAATACTGGGGGGGCAGGGAACAAAGACACACCCACAACTCCACCCATATAAAGGACACAAATCCCTACCATGATCCTTTGCAAATTCAAATTACCTGCCAGCACTCAACAGGCAGCAATCCATCACACAAGCCACACACCATCAGCACCCCAACAAATAGCAACCTCACATACACCCAGCAAAACACACACTCACACACCTTCACCTGCACACCAACACACACATCACTCACCATCACCACCCATCACCATGCCCCCAAAGAAGAATCATAAGTTCCTAGATAGTGAATTGGAAGTCCTGGTAGATGAGATCCTCAGGGTAGAGCCACAGCTGTTTGGTACACTGGTCCAACAGACACCCATGGCGCAGAAAACCAAGATGTGGGAGAGGATCGTCGACAGGGTGAACGCACAATCACCATGTTTGCGCACAAAGATAGACATCCAGAACAGGTGGTATGACGTGCGCAGGAGGGTCAGGGAGCTGTTGAAGAAGGACTACCTCTTGAGCCAACACACCGGCAGTGGCCCTCCTGCCAAGCCAGTATACCTCAGGCCCTGGGAGGAGAAGGTGCGTGCCATCCTACCACCAGTGAGCGTATATGGACTAGAAAACATCCCAGAGCCTGGTGAGTACACAACAAATGTACACAATATTGTGCCACAATACACACACATCACTGTCAAGGGGACAGTCAAACCATGCACCCTTAGCAAATACACAGCAACCAGAACAGAACCATCCCAAAATGTGTATGTCAGTCAGATAAACACAACAGATGCCATCTCATAGTGACATGTAACTGTGTCATCACATGTACAAACACAACTACAACTACAGCTGGGCAGTGGCACAAATATAACTAACAAACACATCCAGACATGTAGCCACCACTACAACACCACCACACAGTGAATCCCACTGAAAGGAAGGAATACTGTGTATGCTGGGCAAGTCAGTGTAGCCAATAGTATCATGGGAGTCGTAGTCATAGATATTGCCCACCCTCACAATGCGCACATCAACACCACCATGAACCATGCTCACATCACAGGGCGTGGAAAACAACTGACAAGATGGCTGACACTGGTTACTGCTGTGGGGAGCACAAGGTCCTGCTTGCAACTGTGCACCAACCAACAGCAGGACACCACTGACTGACATCTTGCCATTGCTCTCACACTCACACACAGTGAAGTCCACCCAAAAGCAAGTAAGTATGGGCAAGCTGGGAAGTGGGGTGGAGGCAATAGCATGATGGGAGTGGTAGTCACAGATATCGGTCACCCCCACAACTGTCCCATCAACACCACCCTGAACCATGCGCACATCACAGGGAGTGGAAAACAACTGACAAGATGGCTGACACTGGCTACTGCTGTGGGGAGCACAAGGCCCTGCTGGCAACTGTGCACCAACCAACAGCAGGACACCACTGACTGACATCCTGAAAGACAACTTGCACTCCCTGCAATGGAAGCACGTTCCATGGTGGGATATCTGGCTGGGTGGGAAGGAGGACTCACAGCCCTGACCATAGTTACCAGCAGCGTTTCTCACTCACACCCCTAACACAAACTCCACATAACTCACCTGGGAGAATGCATTGCCACACACTCCAATCAAATATCCCACAAAGAACCACAACCCTGGGTCATGCTGAGTGAAGCACAGGGACACACATGGGACTTGTAGCAAAACTAACCCCAGGATAACACTGTCAGCCATCTTGTCAGCACAGGCACACAACCCCACAGGGAAGCAGAGTCAAAGGGAAGGAAGCATGGGCATGCTGGGAAGGGGGGGTGGAGGCAATAGCATGATGGGAGTGGTAGTCACAGCTCAACATCCCCCACCCACATGGCCCAGCAAGCTCACACTCAAGCAGGCACACCCCACAGAGAGTGGAAAGCCCCATCACAAAGATGTCTGACACTGGTGCTCTGTTGTGGGGAGCACAAGGCCATGCTGGGAACTGGCCACCAACTAACAGCAGGACACCACTGTCAGCCATCTTGCCATTGCTCTCACACTCACACACAGTGAAGTCCACCCAAAAGCAAGTAAGTATGGGCATGCTGGGAAGTGGGGTGGAGGCAATAGCATGATGGGAGTGGTAGTCACAGATATTGGTCACCCCCACAACTGTGCCATCAACACCACCCTGAACCATACGCACATCACAGGGAGTGGAAAACAACTGACAAGATGGCTGACACTGGCTACTGCTGTGGGGAGCACAAGGCCCTGCTGGCAACTGTGCACCAACCAACAGCAGGACACCACTGACTGACATCTTGCCATTGCTCTCACACTCACACACAGTGAAGTCCACCCAAAAGCAAGTAAGTATGGGCAAGCTGGGAAGTGGGGTGGAGGCAATAGCATGATGGGAGTGGTAGTCACAGATATCGGTCACCCCCACAACTGTCCCATCAACACCACCCTGAACCATGCGCACATCACAGGGAGTGGAAAACAACTGACAAGATGGCTGACACTGGCTACTGCTGTTGGGAGCACAAGGCCCTGCTGGCAACTGTGCACCAACCAACAGCAGGACACCACTGACTGACATCCTAAAAGACAACTTGCACTCCCTGCAATGGAAGCACGTTCCATGGTGGGATATCTGGCTGGGTGGGAAGGAGGGCCGGATGTCAACCAAATACAACCAATGCAGACCATGTACACACCCCAACATTCACATAGAAAAGCCCAAATAATGCAGGACAATGTGCTACACCAATATCAACCCCTGACTGTGACAACTTAGGACAATGCAATGTACAGGCCCGCATCCAGAGGCACAGTCACAACTGTCAGGTGTGTCAACCATTGATGCCTGCAGAAACATAACATACATTGTGTGTGTCTCCCAAAAACAGGTGATGATGGGGACACAGCAGCAGACGCTGAGGAGTCCCCGTCCCAGGCTCAAGAGGATACGGAGCTCACTGGTGTGGAACAGCCTCTGCCCTCCTCGGATGAAGAAGACCCACCTGGCACCTCCGGAGCAAGTCATCATGCAGCACCAGCAGGACCACCAGCTGCACCCCCTGCACCAACCCCTCCAACGACTGTCAACACACATACCACCCCTGCCGACATGAACAGACCAAGGAGCACCACCACCACCACCACCAGCACAGGGACCCTGGACCAACGTGGGGCCATGGACACCAACACCACCAACAACCCCCAAGGGGGCCCAGGGTCACCTGTGCGTGCCACCTCAGGTACTGCACGTGTCGCCAGGGGTGGTGGGAGGGGTGGGAGACATAGGTCGCTGCTCGCAGAGGGGTCTGGACTGCATGATGACCCACAACTGGCACGCATAGCCGATACGTACCAGTCCAGCACCGGAGAGCTCAGCCAGGTAGTGGGGCTCCTCAGGGACATTAAACAGCAGCAGGCTGCCCATCATGCCCGCTTGGACTCACACATGTCCCGCGTGGAGTCCAAGTGGGACACACTGCAAGAGATGACGGCGGTGCATAGGGACATATTACAATGCCTCCGCCAGATGAGCAGCAACCAGTCAACACCTCCCTGTGTGCCCACAACATCTGCTGCTGAAACAACTGCAACTGCCACAGGGAGGCAGGATGACTCTGGCAGAGAGTCCCCTGCACCGCAGCAGCCTGCACTTGAGGGTCCCCCCCCCAAGAAGAGGGGTCGTCCGAGGAAGGACAACTGAGAGGCTGATGGCCATGCACAACCCCCAGGAAGCCAACACCTGTTCTGGATAATCACCTTTGTGCGCAAACTGTTCACCCTGTTGACTGCAACACAACTCCCCCACATGACATGGGGAGTACAAGTTGGACCAATGTCTCAGATGACTGTGGACTTGATACAGGACATTTCTGCTACCAGGACTTCCAATTCATCTAGGAACTTTGGATTGCAATCAAAATGTACAGCACTCACCATCCTGTGCACTATTCACACACATGCATGACAATAAACACACTAATACACCATACCTGCCTCTGTCGTGATTCCAACGTGGTTTCTGTCATGGAGATGATGACCAGCGAAATTACACTGTGCATGCTAACTGCTACAGCAAGTACAACACAGGCATGTGAGTCATGGCAACGTGTCACATATGAGGGAGACACACCACCAGGGCAACACAACAAATACACACCTAGGCCATCTGACTCATTGCCTACACTGATGTTGCCAGGAAATACGGTGCAATGCACAGACACAACACCTATTCACAGTCTTAGTCAACTAGCCCACTGGTGCAGTAAGCAAATGTCAGTCAAATGTGTGACCACAGACAACGCACATCACAAAGTGAAGCACAGGTTTATTACACATTTGCAACATGTTGTAACCACTACAGATGCAAGGTAATCCCACCTGGCAGCGGGCACACAGTCAACAAGTGTAGAAGGAAGGAAGTCCATGGGTGTGGCACACATCACCTGTAGGGACACGACAGCTACCACCCTGGAAGTCGAATCACGGTGTCGGGGATCACAGTTGACCAAACGACTCTGAAAGTACCCTGTGAAGGACAGAAATGACACACAGTCAAAAGCACTGAAGAACAGGACAGAACTGCAATACACATGCCCAATACATGTCACAAGATACCCACTGAGAACCAAGTTAGCATGTCAACACTGTTGGGAAGTACAGACTACATGTAAGGACACATCGCTACACGCATACAGTCATGTAGCCCATGGACACACTCAAACAGCACCAGAGCACCACCAACACATATCATGCAAACTCACATCTTTGACATGACATATCTGGATACTCACATTCAGCTGAAGAAGTTGGTGATGAGCTGTGTGCGGACATCACCATCATCATCATCATCATCACTGGCATCGTGGTCCAGGCCAGGATCCTCCACAGGTGGCGGACGTTGGTCATCGTCATCCAGGATGAGAGGCAACTCCTTCCGCACTGCCAGGTTGTGTCGCATGCAGCAGATGATGACAATCTTGCACACCTTTGCTGGGGCATATGGGAGGGACTCTCCTGTCTTGTCCAGGCAGCGAAAGCGGCTCTTCAGGAGACCAAATGTCCGCTCAATCACTCTCCTGGTCGGACCATGTGCCTCATTGTAGCGCATCTGGGCTGGTGTCACAGGGTTCCTGAGGGACGTCAGCAACCACGGCATGTTGGGGTATCCGGAGTCACCTACATACAGACAATTGCACATTAGCTGAGTTGGAAAAGAGTGTGGAACACTACATTGCAGAACACACACAATGGTACAAAGTCAGTACACACCAACAAGCCAGGCACGCTGGTTCAGCATCTGTGACATCATCCTCGGGATGCGACTACTCCTCATCACGTAGGCATCGTGTGCAGAACCGGGGAAATGGGCACACACCTGTGAGATGCTCATATCAGCAAGACAGACCACCAGTGCATTGACCGAGTGGTAGTGTTTGCGGTTCCTGTATGCCTGCTCTTGGGCCTGTGGTGGTACCAAAGCCACATGTGTCCCATCAATGGAGCCAATGACATGCGGCATCCTCCCCAGGGCATAGAAGTCACTCTTCACGTCAGTGAGTTGTTGGAGTCTAGGGAAATAGATGTACTGGTTCAGGTATATCAACATAGCCTCCAAAACATCACGGAGCACACGGCTGAACATGGTCTGTGACATCCCACCAGCAGTCGCCACAGTGTGTTGAAAGGTACCGGTGGCAAAGAAGTGTAGGGCTGCCATCACCTTCACCTTGGGGGTCAGTGCTGTAGGGTACGGCCGGCCAGGTTGCAAATGTGGTGCCAAGCGCACTGCCAAATCCTCAATCAGCTGCCTGGTGAAGCAATACCGTCGGATGCTGTCACGTTCCACCATCGTTGCCAGGTCAGGGAATGGTCTATGGACAGCTGGTGCCCTGCAGTGCATAGGTGAAGAAAGAAAGATTGTCAGTCACCCCACAAATGTGGCATTGAACACACTCAATATCACATGATACATCATTATGAGGCACAAGTACATGATGTGTGCAGTTCCGTAAGGACATGTCTGGCACATACATGGCCAACATCTAACATCACCGTTCAACAAGTGGCATCAATAAGTCCCAGGTTGTGCCATTGGATATCATGAGGCCGTGTCACAGTTCCCATCTCCTGCTGCCACGTTACAAACACACCCCACAGTGACATGTGAGGACAGATGTGCCCCAGGCATCACAGCTCAACGACAGGTAGATTCCCAGGGACCCTGTATTGCCACATGGACACTGGCATGACATGGTGTATCATGTATACACCACAGCAAAACAACCATGACCCCCACAGGTAGTGGTCCCTGTTGCCTCGGCAGGACAGACATGTACGTCTGTGACACACACACACACAACATCAAAGTCCATGCACAAACAACGTGGATGTGGAGACTGTCTCCCATTGTGCACATGAAATCAGAGACATTGTAAACACAACATGCACACAGACTGTGGAGGACCATCACTATTGTGCCAATGGGTCACCCTGGGTTTAACATACCGTCCCACATGGGACTCAGGGGGTATGTGACATGACATACACATACACCACCGTGAAATGTGACCATGCCACATGCTCAGATATGAACAGTTGCACATCACAGTGGTCATGTACACGAAACACCAAGGATCCTGTCCCCATGAACACGTGCACAGCCTGGGGGTGGCTGCCCCCAAGTGACACCCACAGAACAACATGTTCACCCCCATACACGGAATAGGTAATGCAGCCTTACATGCCTTAGGATACAGTTTGGACAGGCTGTGGTGTTGTAGGTGTGCCCCTCACTCCCTGGGAAGTATATGTGGCTGGCATATGTTCACCTGTGACAGGCATGTTGACATATGCCAGTGACTTGTACAGGGATGCGTTGGACAGCAATGGACCGATCGGTGTGCACACATTGGCCATTGCATTCAATGTGTGCGGGTACGCGTTGTATCCTGGGTACGCGTTGAACAGCAATGGACCGATCGGTGTGCCCGGCCGGCCCATTGCATTCAATGTGTGCGGGTACGCGTTGTATCCTGGGTACGCGTTGAACAGCAATGGACCGATCGGTGCGCACCCATTGGCTATGACCTGGCCTGGCAATGGACGCGTTTTCAAATCTTGAACGAGTCTGATGCTGGAAATTCAGGTAGTCACCCACAACAATGTTGCAAATTCATGGGTGTCATGAAGTTGAACTTTTGAAGGATGCTGTGGGCGTGTGTAAGTGGTGCAATTCTATGGATTGGCCAGATTCAGAAGATGCAAACGACTTGGACCTATCACTTTGGACACATGGGACAGTATCTGCCTCTGCAGCACACATATAATGCTGGCTGTTCCCCTGAGAGCTCACTTGCCTGCACTACATGCTCCAGGACGACATCTGCCACCACCACTGCTGCTGTATCTGCACCCTCTGGACCCTGCAATGGCACGTACTGTGGAGAGAGCCCCAGCCTTCAGCACTGAGGAGAACCAGGCCCTGCTGGACAGCCTCCTTCCACAGTACAGCAAGCTGTATGGGAAAGCAGGGGAGCAGGTGAGTGTTCTGTCCACTGCCTTCCTAAATGTGCATGTTGTCTGACTAGCAAGGCTAACAGTCTGCACGCCACTGGCTAGCAGGCTCACTGAGTAGTTGTCACCCCCCATAGTGTGTAGTTACATGCACTGGAGAGGTATAGTGCAGTGACAGTGCATTTAAACAAGGTTTTACTTCCCAGGCAATGATACCATGTAGTAACTGCTGGCATACTGTCCATGGCCATCGTTGCACTGCCTGTGTACATCATGTGCCCCTGTGATTGAGACATGTATATACAACTCTGTAATGCACGGATATGTTGCATGTGTAGTAATGGCATTCTCACTTTGTCATCCTCACAGGTTGATGCCCACCAGAAGCAGCAGATATGGCTGACCATCGTCCGGGCAGTGAGAACCGTGGGGGTCTTAAAGCGCCGGATCCGCAACTGCCAGAAGAGGTGGCAGGACCTTCGGGGCTGGACCCGGAGGATCGCACGGGTCCAGCTGAAGCTGTCGCCTCCTCGCAGGAGGGGCGGACACCGGACCCTGACCCCCCACATGCTCAGGATCCTGGCGGTGGTCTTCCCTGATCTGGATGGGCAGCTGAAGGCCAGAGAGCAGCAAGGAGGGGGTGAGTCCATGACTGCATTGTGAACTATGTCTGCCATGCTATGTGCCCTCCTCTGGCCTCATCTGATACCCAGGTGTGGCCCTTGCAGTCAGGGAATTGTGTCACTTGGGTACTGTGTCCTTGCAGCTTGCTTGACTCAAGGTGGGGGACAGCATCTGTTTCCCTAACTCTGTGGTGGGCATCATGGGTGGGTCCATTGCTTACACAATGCCTGTGTTCTGACATGTAATCTGTGTGTTACTTTGATATGTGGTCCAATTGCTGAGCTGATCCACCACATGTGCCTGGGGTATCTGGCACACACCCATGCTGCGGGTGGGAACAATGTTTGGGCCCCAGGAGTGTGTATATTACGTGTGTCACACATACTTAGCCAGCTGCCTACTGTCCAGGGCTCATCCCTCATTCATGTGGGGCAGGACAGTCATGCCTACTCCAGGCCATACAATACACTCTGTATTCCCACTCCCGTGTATCAGCTGACACGTTGTGCTCAGTGATTTGTCCCCTCAGGTGTCTGCCTCTGTGTCAGTGTGCTGTGGCTTCGTTGTCAGGACTGCTGGGGTGTTTCTCGGTTGGGGCTCAGCATGCCACCGGAGATGTGACCATAGGAGACGATACTTGTGTGACACATAGGTGTTTGATCACCTGACCGTGCAGACTGGGGTATGCGAATGTGAAGTTCAGGCAGCTGTCTCCCATTCACAGCAGATTGTGAGGTGCTCAGGTTCAGAGGGTCGTGTTACAGGTCTCCCATATGTCCAATCGGTATGACCTGGACAGATAAGGGTTCAGATGATGTGGTGTGTGGGGGATGTACATGTGCACTTGTTCAGCGCCAGGACTTGCATTCCCCATGACCTTGGATTGTGACACAGTGCAGACTGTTGATGTCTGGCTGCCCTGCCCATGTGACTGGAGACAGTGATGTATGACTTAGCAGGCATGCCTGTGCCATGGCATGAAACTTCCAATGAGTGATCCTGCAGGGGAGTGACATGTGCTACATGCACACCATTGTGGCAATGGCTATCAGGATATGGGTGCATCATGGTGTCTGTCGCTGGTATGCATCACATGCATTTCCTATTTGACTCTGTGCATCCCTTTCATCCGGACACCTGTACTGACTCAGTGGCAAGAGTTGTGATGTGTGCATGTTCACATGCTTAACCGGGTTCTCTGCACTGTCCAACTACTGTGTAGGTGGTGCATGTGTCCACACTGGGGTATTGCCATCCAACAGACACCAGACAGATGGGTGCAAGGCCAGGTGGGATGTGAGTGCCATGGTTGACCATCAGACTGACAATTGGCTTCTCCTGTTCTGTTTGGGCACTTTTAGCAAAGTTCAACTAAGGATGCCAGGGCTTGCTCTGTAATGTGCTGTACTAACTGTGGTGTGTGCGTTCGGTGCAGGTGACTGATGTCTGTCTGTTTCCCTATTGATTGCAGATACATCCACGGCCACAGGAGGGGACAGCTCCACGGACCAGGAGGAGCCGCAGAGCCAGACTGGGTCAGCAGCCGAGGAGTGGTCGGAGGGACCCAGTGGCACGGAGGGCGAGGGGAGCCACACCGAGAAGTCCTCAGCACCATCCACCTCAGCTGAGGACCACAGCAGCTCGGAGGATGACTCCCTTATGGAGGCGGGTGTCAGCAGCCACCATACCCCAGCTAGTGTTGCTGTCCCCGCCACCACCACCACCACCACCGCCCTCACATCGGCTCCCATTCCCGAGGTCCGTGGAGGCTCCCATGTTCGGGAGCGTGTCTCCTTCGGGCCAGGCACCGCACCCCCTACCCCTGTGTCCCCTGCTGCCCTGAGTGAGGAGTCTGTGTACCTCCTTCGCCAGCTCCATGTAGGGCAGACAGCGATGCTGAGTGTCCTCCATGCCCACACCACTCTGTTGACTCAGCTGGTGTCGTTCATGGAGGGCATCTCATCGGGCATGTCTGCCCTACATAGGGGCAATAGGTCCATGGACTCCTCCCTGACGGCAGCAGTGTCCCTCCTCCGACAGTCCCTCACCCCTCCTGCCTCTGCCCCATCCACACTCCCCAGCACCTTACCTGTCCCAAGCACACACACACCGGCACAGGCACACACCACCACAGACACGAGCAGCACACAGACACACACGCCACTAACAAGACGCACACGCACGCACAGTCAGGGGACTGAAACCACACTCACAGGGGATGGGGCCCAGGCACACACACACGCATCCACGAGCACTGCGCAGTACTCAGTTGCCTCTCCCTCCAAAGCCCCCTCCCTTGCCTCACCTGCAACCCCAAAGACACAGCGGCTCTTCCTCAGTGACCCCGGCCTCTTCCCCTCCGATCCAGCTGATACAGCATTCAGGGGGAAGAGGAAGCCCACTCACACGGAGCGGAGTGCCCCTCGCCCCCGGACACCCTCCCCCAGGCGCAGACCAACTGACGCCCCCACCCGCAAGTCCCCCCGGACCCGGAAGAGCAAGACCCCGCCGCCGCCCTGCAGCTCAGGCACCAAGTCTCCTTCCTCCATCCCTCAGGCCCCCACTCCACAGGTGCCCCCACCACACCCTGCCCCAGGTTCCCCCACCCACAGATACACCATCCCCAAAAGGATCAGGCCTTCTCCCCCTGCCACTTGCTCTTCCGACCCCACACCCCCCGCTGCGCTTGTCTGTGCCACTGGTGTGGTGAGGGTGTCCTCCCCCTCTGTCCTGCCCACCTTACCTGATCCCCATTCTCCTCCCCTGGAGGTGGGCACTGCAGTGGAGTCCACTATCACCCTGTCTGACTTGGGCGCTGCAGTGGCGGACCTGTCCACTCCATCTGCAGGGTCCACTGCAGTTGTGCCGGCGCCCACACCATCTGAGTCATGCCCCCCAGTTGTGCCGGCACACACCATGTCAGACACCTCCACTGCAGTTGTCAGTGGCTCTCCAGCACCCACCACCCCTTCCCTGCCTCCTCCTGGTGAGCCCTGATCCTGTCCCTGCGGTGCCTGGTCTGCCCCCCCGTATGCCCCTCCGAGGGGATTGTCCCTTGTGTGTAGCAGTGCAGGCATGCGTAGGGTGACATCTGCCACTCTCACCCTGTTTTGACTTTCAGAATGGACTGGCCATTGGCCTTTGTTTCTTTTTTTCTGGACTTTAACTTTTGAACCCACATGTGCTGAATAAAGCTACTTTCTGTTCTCTAGTGGTTTTGCTTCTGATGTACATGATGTTAATGATGCTAACCGTGCCCTTGCTGCAGTGATGGTGATTTTTGGTCTCATGAAAATGAAGTGTTACTCTGCAGGAACCCATGTGGTCCACGGGTAATGTGTCCTATCCTGTGGTGTATCCATGTCATCCTTAGCAGCATATGAGGGTGTCATGTTTTCAATATTTGGCAATGGGATTTCCTACTTACATTAGCAATGTCACATCTGTGGCTTCCACCCCTGCACATCGGTTGTGCTTGCCATTGTTCAATTAGTCTACTTCCCTGACCGTGTGGCCATCTCCACTGGACATGCAGGTTTGGGCATCAATGGGGAAGGACTCATCTGTGTTGTCAGTGCAACTTGCTATACATGTGTGTTGGATCTGTGCTGATGATTTCGTTGACACTCCCATGACCAGGCTGATGTGACAGGAGCCTTCATTTGGTGCTAATTGTTGACTGTGTGACCAAGTGTTCTGCTGACATGTTGGAGCCCTACTGAGGCGACATATGGCACAGCTTTCCTCACACAGGAGTGGAGTCCCCTCATGGCAGTGTGTGCTCCTGTGACATCGCCTGCGCCCAAGGTGTGTGTTGTATGAGCATGTCTGTGTGTTCACTTCCATTTTGCTGTGCATGCTGGGATCCCTAGTGATGTTCCTGTTTGTGATGCTTGCTGAGTTGACCTATGTTCCCCCAAAGTCTTCTCCCTGGGTTCTCTGTGATGTGGGTGCATGGCACATTACTGGTCATCAGGGTGTCACCCATAGGTGTGTTTGCTGTCAGGGCTGAGTTTGTGGGCAGACGCTGATGGGTCACAGTCAGGATTCCCCTTGGCACTTGTTGTTTACACCTGTCATGTGATTTCCGGTTTGTGTTAGCTTTCATTGGTTGTGACACGTTGTGTGTGTGACTGCTGGCACTCCTCAGGGTCAGGGCTGCAATGTTGGTAGTTGTCTATGTGTGTTCTTTGTGGGTGACCTTGGCTTCTTCATTGGTGTGTGACTGTGGCTGGGATCCCATTGGTTGGTGTGGTATTGCCGTCATGTCCATGTACAGCGTAGTGTGCAGTGTGTCAGACATTCAGGAGTCTTGTTGAGTGGCCATGTGTGATGTGTTGCTGCACCTTGGTTCCCGACACCCCCCCAGGGATTGTCATGGGTGCATGTGCAATGTCACCAGTGCATGTGAGCTTCACTGCTGCACATTGTTGGAGGTCGAGGTGTGTGGTGTTGAGTGTGTGCAGATGAGAGTTGTTGCCCGGCTAGACCCCTGCCTCCATGTTGGCCTTGGCTTACTGGCCGTGCTGATTGATTTGTGCTTGTGTAGGTGTGATGGTAGTTTGTTGCTCAGGACACATGACTGTGGTTCACAGTGTGAACGACATCTAGCTTTGTTATCACAGTGGGATTGTAATGCAGCCCAGGGTCACCACATTGTGGGGGCCCTGGGGGTAGTGCTGTGGTGTCTCTGTGTCTTGCTGTGTCAGTTGCTGTTCCTACATGCTTGTGTGACATGTGTGATTAGTGCTCCCTCTCATCTGACAATGCCTGATTGCCCACATAGGGGATTTGGATCCATGAGTTACCTTTGTGTGGCACTGTATGCACATCTGTGTAATTGGTATTCAGGCCTCCTCATGTGTTGTGTGGTTGCCTGGGGACACTGGTACCCCCCTCACCTGTTGTGTTTGATGTGCAGTGTGGGTCTGCCTGTTTGTGTTTGTGCATCTGCACCACTGCATTGGCATATCTTTAGTGTGCCATTGGCTGTATGTTGTTTGGTGTGTTTCCCCTGCTGTCCCTGGGACTCCTAGGTCATCAGTCAGCACAATGATCATTGTTTGTGTGTCCCATTGCTGCCATGGTATGGTATCTGTTCACCTCACATCTACAGTCGCCACAGGGTATCTGCATTTGTGTGCCCATTGGTGCAAATATGTGGGTCTGCATTCTGATGGTCACTTCTGTCATTGTGTCATTGATGAATGTTGACAGTGTCAGCCGCAATGGGTGATGTTTGTCTGCACATGGCCAAAGGTATGTCTTATTTGCACTGCACTGTTTGCCTCCCCCAATCTATGTTGCTATGGGACACAAGCACTACTTTGCCACTGATGTGTTTGTTGTTCTGTGACCAGGAATCATCCATGCAGTTTGGCAGTTGCAGCTTTTTCTTTGTCAACACTTACATATTGGTCACTGTGATGATGGGGGTTTGGACCCCATTGCCCCAATGTTCAAAATGTGCTTCAGCTATGGACCCCACACTTACATTTTGGTCACTGTGATGATGGGGGTATGGACCCCATTGCCACAATGTTCAATATGTGCTTCAGCTATGGACCCCACACTTACATTTTGGTCACTGTGGTGATGGGGGTATGGACCCCATTGCCACAATGTTCAATATGTGCTTCAGCTATGGACCCCACACTTACATTTTGGTCACTGTGATGATGGGGGTATGGACCCCATTGCCCCAATGTTCAAAATGTGCTTCAGCTATGGACCCCACACTTACATTTTGGTCACTGTGATGATGGGGGTTTGGACCCCATTGCCACAATGTTCTAAATGTGCTTCAGCTATGGACCCCACACTTACATTTTGGTCACTGTGATGATGGGGGTATGGACCCCATTGCCACAATGTTCAATATGTGCTTCAGCTATGGACCCCACACTTACATTTTGGTCACTGTGATGATGGGGGTTTGGACCCCATTGCCACAATGGTCATGGCCTGCTTGCATTGTGGGGGCCACACACATTTATGTGTGGCACATGTGATAGGGGGTCACATTGTATGTTCAAAGTCATGTTCAGTGTTGTAGGCATTTGACACAGTCTACACACGCTTGTCATGGTGTTGGGGGGGATGTCTTTATGTTGCATTGTTTATGTTGGTGTGTGCTTGTTGTGTCATGTATTAGCCATCCTGTGAGTGGGGGTGTTGTTGGTGGTAGGCATCCAGCCCCCCATGGGTAGAGGTGGTAGTAGTGGTAGGCATCTGGCACCCCCTGGGTAAGGGTGGTAGTAGTGACAGGCATCCAGCCCCCCATGGGTAGAGGTGGTAGTAGTGGTAGGCATCTGGCACCCCCTGGGTAGAGGTGGTAGTAGTTGTAGGCATCTGGCATCCCCTGGGTAAGGGTGGTAGTAGTGACAGGCATCCAGCCCCCATGGGTAGAGGTGGTGGTAGTGGTAGGCATCTGGCACCCCTTGGGTAGAGGTGGTAGTTGTGGTAGGCATCTGGCACCCCTGGGTAAGGGTGGTAGTAGTGGTAGGCATCCAGCCCCCATGGGTAAGGGTGGTAGTAGTGGTAGGCATCTGGCACCCCCTGTGTAAGGATGGTAGTAGTGACAGGCATCCAGCCCCCATGGGTAGAGGTGGTAGTAGTGGTAGGCATCTGGCACCCCTGGGTAGAGGTGGTAGTAGTGGTAGGCATCTGGCACCCCTGGGTAAGGGTGGTAGTAGTGGTAGGCATCTGGCACCCCATGGGTAAGGGTGGTAGTAGTGACAGGCATCCAGCCCCCCATGGGTAGAGGTGGTAGTAGTGGTAGGCATCTGGCACCCCCTGGGTAGAGGTGGTAGTAGTGGTAGGCATCTGGCACCCCCTGGGTAAGGGTGGTAGTAGTGACAGGCATCCAGCCCCCCATGGGTAGAGGTGGTAGTAGTGGTAGGCATCTGGCACCCCCTGGGTAAGGGTGGTAGTAGTGGTAGGCATCCAGCCCCCCATGGGTAAGGGTGGTAGTAGTGGTAGGCATCTGGCACCCCCTGGGTAAGGGTGGTAGTAGTGACAGGCATCCAGCCCCCCATGGGTAGAGGTGGTAGTAGTGGTAGGCATCTGGCACCCCCTGGGTAGAGGTGGTAGTAGTGGTAGGCATCTGGCACCCCTGGGTAAGGGTGGTAGTAGTGACAGGCATCCAGCCCCCATGGGTAGAGGTGGTAGTAGTGGTAGGCATCTGGCACCCCCTGGGTAAGGGTGGTAGTAGTGGTAGGCATCCAGCCCCCCATTGGTAAGGGCGGTAGTAGTGGTAGGCATCTGGCACCCCCTGGGTAAGGGTGGTAGTAGTGACAGGCATCCAGCCCCCCATGGGTAGAGGTGGTAGTAGTGGTAGGCATCTGGCACCCCCTGGGTAAGGGTGGTAGTAGTGACAGGCATCCAGCCCCCCATGGGTAGAGGTGGTAGTAGTGGTAGGCATCTGGCACCCCCTGGGTAAGGGTGGTAGTAGTGGTAGGCATCCAGCCCCCCATGGGTAAGGGTGGTAGTAGTGGTAGGCATCTGGCACCCCTGGGTAAGGGTGGTAGTAGTGACAGGCATCCATCCCCCATGGGTAGAGGTGGTAGTAGTGGTAGGCATCTGGCACCCCCTGGGTAGAGGTGGTAGTAGTGGTAGGCATCTGGCACCCCTGGGTAAGGGTGGTAGTAGTGACAGGCATCCAGCCCCCCATGGGTAGAGGTGGTAGTAGTGGTAGGCATCTGGCACCCCCTGGGTAGAGGTGGTAGTAGTGGTAGGCATCTGGCACCCCCTGGGTAAGGGTGGTAGTAGTGGTAGGCATCTGGCACCCCATGGGTAAGGGTGGTAGCAGTGACAGGCATCCAGCCCCTCATGGGTAGAGGTGGTAGTAGTGGTAGGCATCTGGCACCCCCTGGGTAGAGGTGGTAGTAGTGGTAGGCATCTGGCACCCCCTGGGTAAGGGTGGTAGTAGTGGTAGGCATCCAGCCCCCCATGGGTAAGGGTGGTAGTAGTGGTAGGCATCTGGCACCCCCTGGGTAAGGGTGGTAGAAGTGACAGGCATCCAGCCCCCCATGGGTAGAGGTGGTAGTAGTGGTAGGCATCTGGCACCCCCTGGGTAGAGGTGGTAGTAGTGGTAGGCATCTGGCACCCCCTGGGTAAGGGTGGTAGTAGTGGTAGGCATCCAGCCCCCCTTGGGTAAGGGTGGTAGTAGTGGTAGGCATCTGGCACCCCCTGGGTAAGGGTGGTAGTAGTGGTAGGCATCCAGCCCCCCATGGGTAGAGGTGGTAGTAGTGGTAGGCATCTGGCACCCCCTGGGTAGAGGTGGTAGTGGTGGTAGGCATCCGGGCCCCTATGTGTATATGTGGCATTGGTGATGGCCATCCCGCCCCTATGGTGCTGCTGTTGCTGGTGTAAGTAATTTCTGCATCCCTCTGTGTGTGTGTGATGTGTCGGGTACGTGTAGTTTGTTTTTGTGGTTGGTGTCTGACTTACCTTCTGCGCCGTACGCGTCCGTGCCTGTTCCGGTAGTAGATGTAGAATATTGGTAGGATCGGCACGATGGGATTCATGGTTGGTTCGTCTCGTTCGTCTTTCTCGTTGCTTCGCCTCGTCCTCGTCGCTGGCGTGTTCGTCTCGTAGCCGTGGATCGTGTTGTGGCGCGAATCGGAGCTTATGTGCGCCTCTCCCGGATGCTTTGACGTGCCGTGCGTAGCGACGGGTTCGGCGCGTACGGGAAGCGCATCGTACTTGTCCGGCCGGACGGGGCTGCATTTTGGCTTCCGTGCGACTCGATTCTGCGTTTACGGATCCAGCTCGGTCGGGGAACAGGACCTGGATTGGGTGAGTACGACTGGGTCGGAATCTATGCTGTTATGCACATCGTACTTGCTCGTTCGGGATAATGTGCGGTTCGGTCGGGAAACAGGAATTCGCATGGCTTTTTTCCCGACCGAATGATGTTAGGTGCGCCTCCGACCGAGATCGGAATCGGCCCCATAGTCTTTCGTCTGCTTTGTTAACCCTGGCCACCAGTAGCGCTGTTTCAATAAAGAAATAGTCACTGTAACGCCTGTATGCGCAGAACCCAAACCCTCGTGTGCTGCTAGAAGTAAGCCTTGCCTACGATCCATATTTGGTATTACTCTATCCCCCACTCCAGGAATCTGAGCATATGGAATGTTTTGTGCATCTAACCTGTAGGAGTACTTGAGTGGAAATTTTTTAGGTACTGCTGTGCTGCCTTTGCGTGAAGCATTGACAGCTACCAAAATCTCGCCGTCTATTCTCGTTTTTGAAAGAGTGATTGCAGCTACGGACGCTGTGCGTACAGCCCCCTTTGCGGCTTCATCAGCCAATGAATTCCCTTCAACGTGAACGCCATCACGCTGATGACTCAGTGTATGTATCACGTGAGCCCTTGGTAGTTCGTTTCTCAACTCCACTACCTGTTCCCATAGCATTTTATGCTTAATTGTGCCACCTTTTGCATCTTTAAACCCGTTTTGTTCCCAATGATGTAGATATTCATTGTACGACTGTACACAGTAAAAGGAATCACACACAATTAGTGTGGGGAATTCGTGTTCCGTATTTACAAGTGCCAGTATCAGTGCTTTTAATTCTGCTAACTGAGCTGTGCAGTCTCCTAGAGATTGCGTTTTAGTGCTACTGGGATGGAACTTTCCATCGCGCATGCGACCTTTAACGATTGCACACGCTGCGCTGTAAGCTTGCTTACTCCCTATGGCCGGTTGAGCAGAACCGTCAGTGTAAATAATGTATTCATACTGATCTACAGGCAAAATCTCATTTGGTAGAGGATATTCTTGTTCGTATTGCAGAAATGCTTGTGTTTTTAAACTTGGATCAAATCTGTATTCAACATCCGTTGCAGTAAGAGAATTAGCCCATTGTATCCATCTCGGATGTAAGGCTTTCGCATTAGGAATGCTAGCCTTTGTAACAGCCTCTAAGGCTGGTACTGGGGTCACGACTATTATGCGCTTTCCCTGAGCCAGAGCTCTTTGTCTTGCTACAGCGGTCTGCACTGCTGTCAGGATTTTTTCTGTTGAAATGAAACGCATCTCTGCATTTGTGTACAGGTGTGATTTGTATGCGATTGGTACCGTTTCGCCTTCATTGAAAGTTAAATAAGTGTACCCGCATTGACCCGCTATTACTCTGATCACTAAGTTGTGTACGTTTATGCGTGTCTGTAAATGTTTTGAAGCTATCATGTCTTCCTGAGTGAACGTAGGATGTTTGTATGTTCCTGAGTCCATTGTCTGACTGAAAAATCAGGTTTTATTAAGTCGTAGAAAGGTTTTACTCTTTCTGCGTAATCCAAAATGTATGTTCAACCAAAATTTAGGAATCCCAGAATTAATTGTAAATTCTTTAATGATTTTGGAGGTTGGAGCAGCGCACACTTTTCTAAAAAGTTAGCTGCTAGGTTTTTTCCTTCACTTGACAGCTCATACCCTAAAAATAGGACATTGAGATGGGCAATTTTTGATCTTTTGAAATTAAATTTATAGCCCTCAGAGGCGAATCCATAATAATGGTCCTCACCCTGGTCAAGTGTCTTGGTAAGTCATCGTCCGTCAGATAAATATCATCCACATAGGACAATGCTTCTTCATCCAAATTTTGGAGTAACTCTGTTACCCTTGCTGAAAACAACCCCGGGCTATTCTTATACCCTTGGGGGAGTCGACAAAATTGCCGTTCGGACCCTAGCGCTGAAAATGCGGTCAGATACCTGCTTTCAGGCGCTATGTTTTGGCAGAAAAATCCATTTGAGATATCAAGTGTTGTTTTGTATTTTTGTCGCACAATGTTATTCATTAATGCGGCACCGTGTGCATTTTCTCCTGCAAATGTCTTTGTGCAGGTGTTTAAATGTCTGTAATCTAAACCTAGATGATATGTGTTGTCGGGTTTTGATACGGGAAACAAAAGATTGTTCATAGGTGAAGTGCAATTTTCTATCACCCCCTGGTATTCAAGTTGATTTAGGATCTCCCTGACTTGTTTTTCTGCTTCATGCTTTATAGGGTATTGCCTTTGGGCATTTGGGGAAACTTTTAATGGGATCACGTGGTGGGTTGAATCCTCATCCCAACCAGCATGATTTTTGTACAATGCTGGAGCTAGGGCAACCGCCCACTCCTGCGCATATGCATGTTTTAAATGTATGGGAACGAGATCGGAAAATGCTGGAAAAATTACCTTTTCTCCCTTAGGGCACTCCATGATGAATGCTGGCGGCCAGTCTTGCTCTGCTAATAGGATGTCATATCCAGATGACAAATTTTTCCAAAATAGACCCTTAACTTTCCTGGGCTTGTCCCCCTCCATCCGGAGTGTTATCTCATGTAACTTATGTGGGACACTTACCCGAGTATCAGGTGTTTCCACCGTGATATACTCACTCAACTCTGCTGTCACCAGAAATTCCTTCAGGTTCTGGCGAGCTATTGTTACTTTTGCCGCGCTGTCTAGCATCGTCAGAGCCCATTCCCTGTTCAGAAGCTGTGTCCTCAGAATTCTGGGCATGTCTGATCTTGAGACCTGCTACCTTCTTCTTTTTGAACTGAGGTTTCTGTTTTTGTTTATCTTCTTTTTTAGGTGCGTAGTCCGCAGCACGTTGTGAGTCTCTGGACTTTGTATGCTCCTCTGACCGTCCTTCCCTCTCGGAGTTTTTTGATGAACCCTGAAAGGAACGAGAGGAACGTGTATCAGTATACTGATACCTGTCAGGTTTTTTAATATTATCCCTATTCCTGAGGTTATACCTCCTTTCAGAGGGCTCCTGTTGAGGAGACCTACCTCTGGATTGAGATCTGCTGTCTTTAGACTTTTGTTGTTTTTTATTTTCCCACTTCTTTTTAGAAGAAGTAGGTGTCTGCTTTGTAGTGTCCTTTTCAGGACTGCCCACCAGTTGTGGTTTTAGTGCTTTCCCACCTAGACTGTCTCTGCCTAGTTCTGCATATGCAGTTTCAATTATTTTGGGTTGTTAGTGTTGTTGATCTATTGGAATGAACTCCCTTAGGCGTTGGTGGATCGCCACTGAAGCTGCTTCCCCCTTAATGTTAGCTAGTATTATGGCTGATACCTGATCAAAGTTGTTTAGTAACTTCATCCCTAAGTTTAGGGCAGGCTCTTCTCCGTACTCATTTTGTATCTGTCTCAATACGTCAGGTACTACTGCTAATGACGGGATACCATGTGTTCTGGTATATATGGCAGCAAAGACTGAACCCCAAGAGGTGCAGTCCTCTACTTGTGGTGTGATCCCCATGGGCAAGCAGATTGTTAGTATTCTGTGTTTATCATAGGTGGTAGTATTGGGGAATACTGCCTCAAGCTGAGTTATTTTCTGAGCTATCCAGAATGGTATTTGTTCGCGTTTTGTGGGCATTTTGCCCATTACCGCGTGTAATGTTTGAGGAGTAATTTTAGTTGCTGTACCCTGGTAGTGGGTCTTGTTTGTTGCAACTGTTGTTGGTTGAACTGTGAGAGTCCTCATGACGAATTGTGTGAAGTTCCTGTAGATTTTTATTAAATCTTTGTGTTGTATGAGTAATTCTGGCTGTGGCATTGTGTTAATGTCAGGGTGCGGTGTGTACGCCGCTAGTATAGGCCATGTGGCCCCGCGTCCTCCGAGCGGGCCTAGTCTTACTCTTGCTCTTAAGTGGGGTAGGGCGCCTGTAAACCAGTATAAGTGTTCCTGGTACGTGAGTGAAATCTCTGTGTCATCAAATGGACAGTATTCCTCTGGTGCATCTCCTTCTATGTAGTAGTGAAATGTCTTTGTTACGGCATCTGCTGCTGGGAATGTAGCCCATGAATAGAATACCTCTGTTTTATTTGAGTCGTGTGCCTCAATCACGAGAGCTACTATGCCACCCCTTGGTGGTAAACCATTTTTTAATAGTTTCCTGGTGAGCGTATGTCTGAATTTAGTTGCAATTTCAATTGCATTTTCGGGTTGTTCTCCGGCTGAGACCTGTAGATTTACTCTTTCTTCATCGCTCTCAGTCATTTTGAAAAGAAAATCTTTTCCAAGAGAACTAAGATAAAGGTGTTATGCACAGTTTAGGAACTAAATGTCCTTCAAGCTTGATTAACCAACAGCCGATAAATAGGATATCTCGCCTACTCAGCTGTAGCAGAGTTTTTGCCCACCCACTCCAGACGTCTCTGGGGTTTTGTGAGTAGGTTCTCTGAGAATAGCACGACTGAGCTACTCAGATTCTACTGTTGAATAAGTACCCAACCAATGTTGGCGGCGCCATGTCGTATAGTTCCTATAGTACCCATGCAGGACCTGCGCATTTGGATAACATAAACCGTGGGCTTGGTGTTAAACTGTCTCTGTGCACCCCCACCGCATATGTTAGCCGGATTTGCATTAGCTAGCTCACAGTGCCACTAGAATCTCCTCTTATCGGGGAGAAATTAGTTTCTGGCAACCTTAGATCATGACAACCCTGATCCCTCAGAATCGTGGAAACAATGTACTAATTATCGCTCAGTCACTCGTGCTTACTTATTCGGTTTGTCTCAGAGAGTTACACAGAATAACCAGTCTGGGCGTTTCAATAAGTATTTATTGAACAGTTGTTATTCTAGTGTAAAATATATGTGCTGCAGTAACCAGCAGACAATAGCAGAGATATATTATCAGCAGTACGATAAAAGTGAAGGGATAGAACAGTTCTACCATATTGCAATAATCATGAATACATACATGAATATAAAAAGCATTATGAAAGTGCTCGTACTCCTACGATGCCTTACTAGATGTACCTAAGTGTACCTAGCATGTGTGTAGGTCTAAAAGCCTAAGAGCCAAGAATCCCTCTAGGATTTAGTCGAACCCCCATACCTGAATAGGGAGAGTGTGGGACCCCGTCCTGGTCTCGAGTTGGACACTCCGCAAGGGCTGTGTTAGACCGCTGTCAGCTGGAGTGACTGCATGCAGGAGCTTCAGCATCTCTGGTCAGTGTGTCAGCATGGAAGTCTCGGGTCCCTCTATCTTACCATGGCAAGATGTGGGGTATTTATACCCTAAAGTGTCTCGTCCCTCAGTATGGTTTGTATTGGTCTTTGTTAACCATGAGGAAGACTTCAGGGGTGAACTTTGTACATACATATTATGCGGGAGATGTAGCCGGTGAATGCTCATGCATAATTTATGAGTACATTGTAGGCCTGTGTTCGAGAAAGACCTTGCAGTGTTCTAACCACAGACTAGATAACGTTCATCCCTCAGAGTTCGTTGTGTACTGTAGGGAACTAATGTAGGTGAAAGATCATGCCTATATTAGGGCATAGAAGATCATGACTATAATAGGGCATAGACGATCATGACCATAATGGGGCATCTACGAGTATGACCATATTAGGGCATATACGATTATGACCATATACGGCATATATGAACGCGTCTATATTAGGGCCTCTATACAAAACGTAACAATCTCCCACAGGGGACCTACTCCCTCTACCTGTGACATCTGAAGAGCGGTGCCCTTTCAAGTGCCCACCTCGGCTACTGAATCCAAAGTGGTACCATGGTACTAAATCTTACGTGCATCTAAGGCGTGTGGTTCCTGTACTGCGGGGACTCTGACACTCATGAGCGTCTACTTGGTGGTGAGCAGATTCACCAGTTGTGGGACCCCACGTGTCCCATTTCATCAATCGTGCCACATCTCTCTCGTGCTACGCTCCGACTGCATGCTCATTGCATGCGGTGTCCGATTCACAGTTTGTGACCGTCAGAGGTGGGGGTGTGCCCATGGTAGTTCCTCATTCTAGCTAATGTGGCTCTGCTGAACTTGCACCAGTGTGGGTGTGACTGGACTGGTCTCAACCTGTATCAATGTGCACCGGACATTGTGCCTCATTTCCAGGGAGTTACAGTATTGCATCTCTTCACTGTGAGTGACTGGAATCGCCTGGTACAACCCATCTCAACTTGCACCAGTCTTTGTGCCTCCTTTCCAGGGAAGTGCAGAATTTGCAACTCATCGTGTTTGAAATCTAAAAGTGTCTGGTGAAGCTCATACCAATGCTCATTAGGTGCTGTGCCGGAATTGCCTGGGCACGACCTGGATCATCGTGTACCAATCGGGGCACCTCATCCTATTGAGAGGCTCTGCTGTGTTACTCCCCATTCATCGGTTGATCCCTTTTTGACCCTCATCGTGGCAGACCAACTCCCCTCTCCACACCTGCCCCCACCAAAGACATCTTGGTGCCAGGTAGTAGCAAGAGAGATTGACTGGGTTGAAGAAACGTTTCCAAGACAGTTTGGAAGAGGGTCAAGAGACTGCATGACTCCTTTGGTCTTTGAAACCTGTTGGTGAAGTTTCATTAAAACTGCTACATATTCACACCTGCTTCCAGAGACCCAAACTAAGTGTGACTTTGGCAGCGTGCGTCCCAGTGTCCATGAGGTTGGGTTGGTTATCTTCCATCCGGGGGTGAACTAGAGGGCGGAGGGAGGCTTGAGCCATGGAGTCTGCAGAGTGTGAACAGTGACTTGCAGGGTACCAGTGACACCGCATTAGGGTGGAGAGTGCGTATGTGCATGTAAGAGCATGCTGTATGGACTGGCTGATACCTGTTGCATTGCGTAGCGGTGCGGAGTGAGTGTGGGTGAGTGGGAGTGATTCACGACACTGGCCGGCGGTGCTACTTCATACGTTGATTGTATGCCAAGAACACAATACATTTGACATCGGGTTCTCCCACATGGCTCCAGCCCGCGGTGCTGCTAAAAAGTGTTTTATTTTCGTGTATGTATATCATTTTGATATTGTGCACTGCATAAGTGTGCTCTCTCTCATTTAGGGGGAGTTAGATTAGAAATGGTCCACAGTGTGCATACTATTGATATCATAACAATACAAGTAGGCCTAGTACTGCCAGTTATATTTTGAATGTGTTTAATGCCCAAAAGTATATGATGGTCATTTTATAATGTTTGAATATGTGTGTTAAATATAAACGTTTTTAGATACTATCTGTGTGAAGTCTCTTTTGTGATGCTCAGTGTATTTATTGCATGTGGCTGCTGTGCCTTTGCTTTACACATTACCTCTGTAGTAAACCTGGCTGCTCATAGCCAAGCTACCCAAGGGTGAGCATGAGTTATACAGTGATTGTGCTGTGGCTTGTGCATGCGTTTCTTGAGCGCATGCATGGCCTCGTATGCTGTGATGATTTGCATTTTATTCGGCATGCTAGAATGCTGGGGTGATTTTCTACGGGTCAGTTTCTCACTGGCATTTGTACGGAGAAGATAGTGTTACCCCTGCTGTGCACTTTAGGATAATAAAGAACCTTTTGGAAACTACCATTCGTGTGTTGCATCTCTACAGAGTGTAATCACCTGCCCTTGACGGAGCAGTAGTTCTGCCTGGCTGGGGGCATCCCTTCAGCCAACCAGACATTGCCGGTTTCAACACTGATTTACAGACTTAACGATCAGCCTCTGATTTTCTATCTCATCTAGAGTCATTTTTTGCAGGACAAGAATATTCAGACTCTGCACAAACACTACAGGTTACAACTGCTAAATTGTTTCATTCTCTGTTAATTGATACTCAGAGAGACATATGAACTGTACACTATTAAAAACCCCCTCTACTGTTCTCTTTTTCAAGATACCATTGTCATCCATAAATATAAGCAGTGACAGGTCCGATTACCATCATCTTTCCCATATGCTCATTTTGTTGAGGCCAATCTAGATGTGGGGCACCGAGTCAGGTCAGGTCATCCCTGTGCATATGTGTTGATTGCAGAGACAAAACATGATACATTCCATCTCTTAGATACTAAGATGGGTTTCCTACCGCTCTTTCTTGCAGGCAATGCAGGACCGTGCATATTGTTGAACTTTGTGTCTAAATCACACTTGCAACCCTTTCTCTAGTTAGTAAGCTCTGCAAGGTCCAGCCCTCATATTTAATACCTACTGGGGCAGCAGCAAATAATATATGCCCTTCCCCTCTACCTCTCATAGCACTTTTGACATTAATTTATGTTTTTTTACCACTGTTGCAAGTAATAGCTGTCTGGAGGCTATTCATCTCTATCTTACTGCCAAGGACAGTAACTGGGAACATCATGGCTTCTGACAGCTGTCTGTGGGCAAAGTAGAGGCAGGACTGAACTTGGCACATGTAAGTGGACACACAGGGAACATGCTGAGCTGGTGAATAGAAGGCCGTGAGACATCGAAGGAAAGTATTCTGAATGCCATCACTGAGATCAACACCACCTCTAGTAGAACAGTATTTTCTATCATGTGTTTCTCTAACTAAAACCTTTTCTTTCCTAGGCTTGTCAACGATACAGTGTATAAATCCGGTCTCAGGGAGCTTAATTTTTTGGCAACTGCCAGTGGAAACCCTGTCTGTGGGGCTCCTCATTTTGTGATCACAAAAGAAATGCATATATTTATAGTCTACCTAAATTGCAGTATGGAGGTATTTTTCTTCCACATTACCCATGCACCCCTATGATACACTACTTCACTTTTAGACAACACAACAATAATAGATCTGTCCATTGTGGTAAAATCTTCTCTCCAGTCTTTCAGGCTGTAGTCATGAAAATATTGGATTTTAGATCCACAACCTCTCATGGTTTCCTGTTATTGACATCGATCCTCCTTAGATGCTAATGTTTTGTTTCATGCAATGGTCCTTTTCATTTTGATCTGCAAGATTGTGCAAAGACCCCATTCTCAACTGGTTATTAATGCCATGCGGGAAAACTTGCTGAACAATTTTATTTGATATAGCTCCTTATACAGTGATCAGAAGTTCTATATATCATCCTCTGATTATGAAAATAATAAAACAATTTGAAATTGTTGGAAGAAAAATTATTGATCCCATGTCTGTTAATCAATAATAAACTCACATTAATGAGGTACCAAACAACCTTTCTGAAGTTTTCTTTTCCCTGCACTGGTTTGGTGCATTAGCAAATTTAATTCAACATGTATCTGGGAATATAATAAAGGTTTTTTGCTTTCCCTATACCCGACTTTCCAGTTGATTTTCATAGTAGACTCGCCATACTACATCAGTGATTCAGTCCTGTGGAAGACAGACCTTAAACACTGTACATACTATAAAGTGTAGTGTATCCACATTGAGAAGACTTCCTACTAATGATTCCAAACCCAGCTATCTTGAGAAATACCATGCTAAACATTACTATGTGCAATAGTCAGGGAATAAAGACAACTTAAATAAACAGAAATATTCCAATGGTCACAAGGAAGTTACTACAGTACTCTCCCATTCTTGGCTTTTGTAATAAAAAGAAAATACATTAAATATTTGGGAATTGACACTGGCAGATACATCAAAGAAATCATTTTCATAAATTCTGAGAAGCTAAAATTTGAGTCTTTAGTAGAAGCTTAGTCTTTACTAAATGTATTGTGTTAGGGATGCCTTAACATGATAGAAATGATGGCCTTGCCACTTATATTACATTGCTACTTTTTGTTCCGATTTACAGTTTCTTGCAAGATACATCATACAATTCACTACTAAAATAGTCCAGAAGCAATAAAAAAAAGTACAAATATCACTTCACAAACAGTAAAACTCAAAGCAGGATGGAGACCTTAACCTTCGTCAGTAACATGAGAATTTGATCCATAAAGAGTGAAAATAGTGACTTATGTCTTTACTGCCCTATCATAAGATGAGAAACCTGAATGCCTAAAAATGGAAGCGGCATTGGTTAAGACATTTTTACTCAGAGCTTCATGTTCTATTAATTCCTTTAACCCAAAAGAAAACAGTGCAGATGTAAAACATACACAGCCTGTCACTCTTGAAAAAGCAGAAGATAAGTTAAAACCTACCTCCCTTTGGTGCAATAAGGACCTTACAGATAGAGCCAATTTCCTCGTTTTACAAACAAAAACGCATATAACTGGAAAGTGCAAGCTTTTATGCTAAATAACTTCTGTATAATAAATGCACATTTTTAGCAGGTAATCATACGTAGACATTGTAAGCATAAATGAAGTAACAATGTATCGACTTAAGTTAGCCTGACTACTGATGCCGATTTAACATTGATTTAAACATTAGGATTGAAAGGCATTTTTTTTTGCATTGAACTGTTGTTTTGCACAAGATGTTTTTCTCTTCCTCTGCAGATGCTGTAACTTTCCAGAAGCCTTCTCTTAGCTAGTTAATAGGCATTTGTTATGGATAGTAAGGTTCTCACTGGGAGGAGAAGAGGTGGCAGAAAATGTGACTTGTGGGAAGAACTGTCTGAACTGCAAGATGTGGACTATGTATCATCTCAAGGACGAGATTCTGTAACCTATTGTGAAAATGTGAGAAACTAGGAAGTCCACATGCTCCCAGAGTTTTCAGTGTACTGATTGGATGTCAAGTACGGGAAATGCATCAGTTGTCGCAAATTACATTTTTGCAGATTTCTATTAGTATGTGTTCCAAGAGCAGGGTAGGAGATTAAAGGATTTCTTTCAGGAGAGACCCCATCTAAGCTTGTCCAATCGTTCACTCAGGGAATAGGTACACCTGCTGACTTATAGCTGAGAATACATTTTCATCTTTGACAATCTCCTTAGTTTAAATGCTAAGACTTGATGCCTATGCATTTTTATTCTCTCATCAGAACTCTTTATTTGGGGATCTCAAGTGACACCTTTTCATTGCTTATTGAAGACATTGCCATTCTCATGTCTAAAAATCTATTAATTTAGGTTAGGGCATTCCTTTATAGAACACACTTGCTGTATGTTCTCTATTTTATTTGTGATACTCACTAACTTGGTATTCTACCATTCATTGATCTATCGTTTAATGGATTATCTGAAATTATAATGATGATGATTAAAATGTGAATATTTACTGAATAAAACAATTACAACTGATTAAATTGGTTAATAAAACCCTTTAATTCACACCCTCTCTCTCTAGTAATTCTTGTGAGGTCCCAAATGGTTATCACCGTTCATGTTGTCTGATTGCTTCTTGTTGCAAAGTCATCCTGTGTGCCCTGTGCACCCCCATTTTGTGCTGACTGGTACTGGTGGTAACTGATTCTGCCTGTCCAGGGGCTCTGTCTAACCAGGCCCAAAGCCAGTGCAATGTTGAAAACACAGTGAAATTAGGGTACACTTACAATTGGCATTAACTACCCTATATTTCCTTAGTAGAGAATAGGGCAGGGAGATTAAAACTACCTATAAATCCCTAGTATGTAATAGGGCATGGCAGTTTAGCAGCCCTTTCTGTACTTGCATGTGAGCACTGCTGAGCGCCTGAGGTAATTTTAAAAAACAATTTTTTTATCCTCCATCACACGCTAATATCATCATACAGAATCGTATTCATTTAACATAAACAAGTAACATAATATCAGATTTCTTGTCTTTCCTGTATTCTTTAATTTGTTCTTAGGACTCTGGTCTTTAGCCAACACGTGTTTCGTTGCCAATGAGAATGAACCTGCGACTTCCTCAGGGCTAAAAGACATAGAAATATACACCACGATAGTACATATTGGCATTCTTGTCTCACTTTAAACCCAAATAAAGTGACTTTTGTGCCTATGTTACCAGTATTTGAAGGTTCCGGTGACATCACAGTGGCAGCCCATGCACACCAGATTTTGGTTTGTCATACAACATATTTATATACATTGAAAAAACTATTTTTTATCTCAGTTTAAAAACAGTTTTCCCCCAAAAACTTTATGATATCATGTTACAAACGTGCATACCAGCAGTGTGTCACTTAATGTATCTTTTTTGCGTGTGAAATTCTGTACCTCAGGTGTGTCCCATGATATCATAAAAACATTTATGAAATAAAAAGTTTTTTCAATGTGTATAAATATGTTATATGACAAACCAAAAACAAAATATATTGAATCATTTGCAGTGAAGGAACCAGCAAAATGAAGAAATTGAATTTAACTCTTGTACTACGGATAACTTTGGTATTATTTCACAGAACTTGTCCATGGGTTGCCACTGTGATATCACCGGAACTTTAAAATACTGGTAACATAGGCACAACAGTCACTTTATTTGGGTTTAAAGTGAGACAAGAATGCCAATATGTACTATAGCAATGTATTTTCTATGTCTTATATCCCTGAGGAAGTCGCTGGTTCATTCCGATTGGCGCCAAAACACGTGTTGGCTAAAGACCAGAGTCCTAAGAACAAATTAAAGAATACAGGAATGACAAGAAATCTGATTTTATGTTATTTGTTTATGGCACATGAATATGATTCTGTATGATGATATTAGCGTGTGCTGGAGGATCAAAAAATTGACAATATTGTTTACTTCGGTCACCTACCTCAGAGCACTGCAAATGAGCAAGGGACAATATTATATATGTGCATAGACTTTAGAGCACCATATACCTTCAAAAATTTCACCCTTTAGAGCTGTTCTTAATTTTAAACCCAGCCCTGCCTTTCAGCACTGTTTTTAAAAGTAAACTAACTGCAAACTTGACTTTAGTGGTAGGGGCACTTGAAAAGTGATAATCCGAGGGACCGCCAATGCATATTCCTGCACAGCATGGACTGAGCAGTCCTTTTTGAGCAGGAGCAGGGGTGAATGCACACAGGATGGCACAACATGTGCCCCCCTGCATGCACCCCCATTCATAGGAGCAAAAAGGGGCCCTTTAGGGCCACCTTTGTTTCCGCACTGCCAGCCTTTTCATTGCGGGCTCACCTCCAGAAGAAGGCTGGCAGTGGGGAAACTCGGAATATGCATTGCGTTTCCCTGGCAGTTGTGGCGGTCCTAAAGAGCTCCAATTGCTGTACTCTTAATACTGGTGCGGTGGTCCTCCACTGCCACACACCTCCACCGCAAGTTTGGCAGTCCAATTGACCACTAAACTCGTAATCAGGCCCTAAGTCCAAAGGTAAAATTTTGACTGAGCCCTCCTGTGTGGTGTAGCCGTGCAGGGCTCCATTGCGGTCGGGCTCAAACTTTGACTTTAGCCAGGTCAAGTGTGGCCAGATGTCCCAGAGTGGCGCAACATGCATGGGAAGAATTCATTGAGACCTATACTGAGCACTAGACAGTATTAGTGGCCTTATTGCCAGTGGCAGATGCATAGTTACCACTACTAATAACCCACTTTTCAACAATTTTCCTACTTGAATTTTCTACTGGTTACATTATCTGCTGATCATGTGTGCACAAACATTCTTACTGACACCCCCACAACCATTCCAGTCAAAACCAGGTGAGCCTATGATGAAATGGCCTCAGTGGAAAGATTCTATTTTGAACTATGGACTAGATGTACAAAGCTTTTTTGGGTTCGCAGATGACCAGTTTGCAGAATCGGGCCGTTTGCAAATGTGAAAAGAAATTTCTAAATGTACTAAACTCCAAATTGTGATTCTGTAACCTGTTACGGAATCGCAATTTTAGTTTGCGAATCAGTATTTGTAAGGCATTCGTGTTTAGGGCGTCCCTTCCAAATACTGATTCACGTTGGTATGTACTAATGTTTTGCGACCAAAATACGGATGCAAAACCTTAGCACTTTACTGGAAACTCGAAGTTAGTTGTAACCTATTTGCAAATGGGTAGGTGACCCCTTCTCCTTTGAGAATGTTTGAAAAATATTTTTTTAGAGCAAGAAGTGGTCCAAGGGACCACTACCTACTCTTAAAAAATTAAACGTTTCAATTTTTTCTATTTAAACACATCCTGTTTTCTATTAAGCAAAATGGGCTGCATTTAAAAAAAAATGCTTTATTTAAAAGCAATCATAGAGATGGTGGTCTGCTCCCTTCCAGCAGGCCACCATCCCTGTGATGGCAGTGAATTCCAGTGGGTCACAAATTGTGACCTACCTCATTAATATTCATGAGGTAGGTCTGTTTGCGACCCACTATGAATCGCTAAATGAAGCTCAATGAGTTTAGTTTCATACATCACATATAGAGATTTCCTAACTGCGATGCGCAAAAGATCGCAATTAGGAAATCACTATTTCTCAACATCGTACATCTAGACCTATATCTCAACCACTGAGGAGGACACGGAGAAAGAATTTTCACAAAGAAGAAAATGAAAATATTGCTGCACACATTAGGGGCAAAAGGGCCATGGATGATGCAAATGTTTTGAACATGCTTTGGAGGATCTGGATTGTTTTTTATGTCTTCTATTTGCATATCTATAGGCAGATACAAGTTCTTTCAAAGGCGGCAAGACACTGAGGAATCCATAGACAACTTTGTAGCTGATTTTAGGAAATTAGCAGACAAGTCTTAGGTCACATTTAGGCCACCTTTGTCCCCCAATAAGAATCCTGATGGACCTTGGGTGGACTTGGCCATAGATGTTTTAAGACCTATCATGAATTTGAATCAGGAGGAACTTGTTCAGGACCAAATTGTCATGCACACTAATCTTAATGTTCAAGAAATTTTATGGGTCAACAGAGATACCTCCTTAAAGAATGCCATTTCGATTGGGGAAAAATGAGAATTATCAAATGAGCTTCAGTCACAAACCTTTAAGGGCATGTGGGACGAGCATTTTGTTTCCATTGTAGATTTTGGGAAGTGTGTAGGTATTTCTAGGGAAGATTGGACAGAAATATATAAATTGGTATTGTTAGAGTTGAAGAAATATCTGTAAAAAGGCTGGCCCTCTAAGAATAACGTTAGCAATGAAATACAGCATTTTTGGGAAATTAGGAATGAACTCTCTTGGGAAGAGGATACATTTCTCATAAGGAATGACAGAGTGATTGCCCCCAAGATGTGTTAGAGAGAAAATCTTACATATCAATCATGCAGGGCACCTAGGCATAATGAAGAATAAGAAAAGGATAAGGATATTGGTGGCCAGGAACTGATATTGACACAGAAAGATTTGTAAGGAATTGTCTTGAATGTGATACTGCGGGCAAGTCTTTGGTCATATCTAGACCTCTTTTGTCTCCCAATAGGTGTCTTGATGGACCTTGGCAAGATTTAGCTATAGATGTTTTAGGACCTATTATGAATTTGATACAGGAGGAACTAATTCGGGACCAAATTGTCATGCACACTAAATGACTCTAATATTCAAGAAAGCTTATGGGCCAACAAAGATACCTCCTTGAAGGATGCAATTGTGATCATGAAAAAAATATGAATTATCAAAACGTTGTGCCCAGGCAGAATGAAGTAACTTGGAAAAGAAGGATATGATCTGCAAGATCACTGCTGCCAATCGTCGTCTAAGGAACAAAAGGTGATTCCAGGAATGGCTGTACGTAAATCTTAATCTTCAAAACAGAAAAAATAAGAAGATGGGAACAGTAGTAAAGCGCGTTACAGATGTGGTAGAGGATCATCTGGCATATTAAAAGTGTTGTCCAGATATAAAGCAATGCTTCTCTAAGAGTGTAATAATGGGTCATTATGCTAGAGTTTATCACAAGAAAAAACTCTCTGCAATCATTAATTGTGTAGTTGATAACTCTGGCTCTTTGGAGACAGGGGATGAAGGAGTGCAATGTGTGAGTATTGAGCATGATGTTCTGGGATTCAGTAATACCTTTAAAAAACACAGGCTGCTGGGTGAGTCTGGATAGTATTCCCCTAGATATTATGGCAGACTCAGGTTCACCTTATACCTTTGTCAATTAAGAGGTATGGATTGAGAAATTCAGGGACTATCTGGACAAGGAATTATTACCTTCTGACATTCATCCAGTAAATATTACTAACAAACTTATCCCCATGGTTAGTTATTGTATAGTAACATTTGAATTTAAAGGAAGAGTAGGAGAAGGAAAATTATACGTAGCTGAGAAGGGTTCATTGGTATGTGAATGGATTGATCAAGGGAATCTTGATATAATTTTTAATCCTAATAATCCAGAACAAGTCTTACTTGCAGAAGCAGTTGAGTCCACATGTATTTTTTCTCAATACATGTCCTAACAACTTCTTGAAGTTTTTGCTGGAAGCATGAGTATGTTTCAAGGTTTCCAGCATAGGATAATCCTTAAAGACAACAAGGTACCTCCCTAATATAAAGAAAGGAATATAACTTTGCATTGAGAGCGCAGCTAATTCCACCAAAGAAATTTTTAACATCGCAAAATCTTTCATTAACCCCACAGCCTTGGATCGCTCCTTTCTTCCTTCACTGACACTCTGTTCTAACCTGGCTGATTTTTTCGACACCAAGATTCTTGAAATCTACTCCAGATTTGCCCGAGAAGAGGAGCTCCCCACCTCACTGTTGTTCTCAGACTCTCATGCCTCGTTGTTAGATTTTGTCCCACTGCCCCTTGAGGAAACACTAGTTGAACTACTGAGATGTAAATCAGGCTCTCCAGGAGACCCTTGCCCTGCCCGCTTTTTTAGTTTCCTGGCCCACTGGCTAAATCCGATACGTAACCAGATCTGGAACACCTCCCTGAAGACAGGCATCTTTCCTGTGATTTGGAAGCATGCCTTCTTACACCCAGTGGCGGATCCTGAGGTTCTTAGTACTTCAGACCTATCTCCTTGCTACCTGCCCCCGCCAAAATCTTGGAGCGGTTGGTGCATAAGCAACTGGCAACTTACATAGAAACCAACGGCCTCCTCCATGCATCGCAATCAGGCTTCAGAGCTGGCCACAGCGCAGAGACAGAGCTACTAGTAGTCTCTGAATCCATATAAGAGTCTATTGATCAAGGTGCTTCGGCTATTCTGGTGCTGCTGCATTTATCAGCAGCATTCGATACGGTTTCACACTCAATCTTGCTCAGTAGACTCCATCAGGCCAAAGTGTGTGGTACGGCACTATCCTGGCTCCGATCTTTTTTGGAGAAGCGCTCCAAACAGGTGTTCCTTCGTCCTTTTCTCTCAACACAGAAACCTCTAAGGTGTGGGATGCCGCAGGGTTCGACCCATTGCTCTTCAACACCTACCTCACTCCATTGGCTACTCCGATTGAATCCTGGGGCGTGAAAGTGGTGTCCTATGCGGATGACACGCAATTGGTGTTCTCCTTTAAAGAACACTCAGTAGAGGCGTTTCACTATTTTAAGGCATGCCTAAAAGACATTTTAGATTGGATGCATAAGAACTGCCTGAAATTAAATGCAGAGAAAACTGAAGTCCTGTTTTTCAGCCAAACGTCCCCTCTTCCACCCAGTCTGTGGTGGCCGTCAGAACTGAATCCACCCCCACTCCTCTCAGAGTCTGCCAGGAATCTGGGAATCAGGCTGGACAAAGAGCTCTCCGTCTCCACCCAGATATGGCATATCTTTGGAAGATGAGGGCAATTAGGAAATTCTTGTGCTTTCTGCCGGAAGAACATCGGAAGACAGTAGTCCATGCGTTAGTCACGTCTCAACTGGATTATGCAAACAGCCTATACTTGGGGCTACCTGCATACTTACTGCGCAGGCTCCAATTTATCCAAAACTCCACGGCAAGGCTAATCAAGCGGGTCCCTTTGCGCCACCACATCTCTCAACATTTGAAGCAACTTCATTGGCTTCCTATAATCAAGGAGGATTGAATTCAAATCACTGATCCTTGTATTTAGGGCCACCAGAAGCTTGGGACCTAGATACCTCCAAAAGAGGCTGCAGCTGTACCAGCCAAATTGAGTTTTGAGATCTAACAATCTGCGACTCTTGAAAGTTCCACGATACCGCAAATCGTGACTGAGCGGCAGATGTTTTGTGGTGCATTCTTCTAAACTATGGAACTCCCTCCCACTCCATCTGCTGGAATAAGAAACAGAATTCCAGCGAGCTCTAAAGACCTGCCTCCTCAGGCAGCGGCTGCTGGCACACTCGACCCACACGTGAGCTTTCCGCTAGTGCCGGGACACCTCTGCCAAGGTAGCTGTGGGCTCTAGAAATAATTGTTAAAAAACTTTAAGTGTCAGGGATGAAGTCAAGCAGGAATTGGAGAAATTAAGCGATTTGGCACAATAGAGGAGATTGAGGCAAGCAAATGGTTAGCTCCATTGGTGGTTGCATGGAAAGCCAATGGCAATGTCAGATTGTACATTGAACTATGAGATGTAAATTCTAACATTGTAATTGATAAGTTGCCGCTACCGAAGATCAATGACATGCTGGCCAAGACAAGGAGCATCAAATGACTTAACAGCAGCTTATCATCAGGCCACCTTGTATCCTGATAGTAAATATTTGACTGCTTTTATCTCGCCTTATAGCTGTTTTCAATTTAATCGCATGCCATTTGGTTTTGCGTCCACTGTAGCAGTATTTTGAAGATTAATGTACCCACTTTTCAAAGACCAAGAGGGTCACATGATGATATTTTGACCAGGGGCATGAATAGGGAAGAACATGACAATAGACTGAAAGTTGTCTTAAGTCATCTTAGAAACAAATGACTCACAACAGAACTTTAAAAACGTAAGTTCGCTATGAACTCTGTGAACCAATTTGGGGCATGAGATTAATTAAAAGGGAATTCTTCCCAAGAAGGATTTATTGGAAGCCATTGGCAATACTCCGTCTCTTGTTTCGAAGGATGATGTTAGATATTTTTGGGATCTTTTGGAATTCTACTCGAAGTTTGTCAAGGATTTCACAACTGAAACGTTTGAGATCAAATAATTGTTGAAATGGTATAACACATTTGTTTGAAATGAGGTGCACCAATCTTGGTTTGACACATTAAGAATGACTTTTGTAATGCCATTACTCTTCAAGGTTTTGACCCCAATGATGTGACTATCATCACCGCTGATGCCAGTGGGAGGAGGTTAGGAGCAGTATTAATCAATGTACAGATTTAAGGCAACCATTCAAATTATGATAGTTGTAATAATACATGAACAATAGGAAATGGACCAAGGCAAAAAATGTCCCCAAAAGTGGTAAATGGACACAAAGTATAAAGAATGAATTCAATTGAAACAAAGTGGCACAAAATCAAATGACTGGTGGTGTTCTACGCTTTTTTCGGCACACAGGGGTGCCTTTGTCAGGAAGAAGGCCACAGTTGGAACATATGATGAATCTACTGTTGATGGTTATACAATAACCAGTCGTACTTTAGGATCAGTTAAGAACAGTACCGTTCTTTATATGTTATCTAGACCTCAATTACCGAAAACTTTGGTTAAGATGAAAACGCTAGAGTCATACTTGTCGTGGTGTCATTCAGTATTAGTTTATGTTCGTCCCTTTTATACATATTATGCTGTATATCAGACCATGCAATAAGAATGATGTTTAGGAGCAGTATTAACCCAGGAAAGCAAGGGTTATGTAAAGCGTACTATATCATTTGCATCATGATCACTCACGCCTGCAGAAGAAACGTTTTCTACAATTAAAAGAGAAATGTTGGCTTGTGTTTGTGGGATAAGCAAGTTTAGAGGGTATGTATGGGGATCATGTTTTGTCATTTGTACAGATCATAAGCCTTAACCAAAGTCCTAAGCACTGCTGTTATGAACAAGGTAACACTCAGGCTAGAAAGATTGCCTCTACATTCATTGGATTATAACTACACAGTGGAGTATCTGCCTGGAGTTAATGACAGGCTGGCTGATTTCTTAAGCCAGGCTCCCTTAAAGCCAGGGCCGGCTCCTCCATTTGAGCGGAGGAGCGTTGCCCCACAAGCCCCAGAGCTGAAAAATAAAATGGTAGACATGCACATTTTAAAGTTCTCTAACCTACCTGTCTTACACAGCTGGGTTAGAGAAAACGCAGGCCTCACTGCTCTTAGGAGTACTGAGAGAGCTTGCTCTAGCCAATCTTGGTGCTGCACACATACTGTGGGCGCAGCTCCAAGATTGGGTAGGGCAGTTTCCTGGTCTGGAGCTTCCAGGAGGAGAGAAGACACTCGAGGGTGGACAACGCCGCACGGCAAGTTAGAAAGCCAAGTCAATTTTTTTTTGCCCTACCACCCTTGGTATAAGCCAGCCACCACTGCTTAAAGCTTCAGTCACAAACATGTAAGGGTGTGTGGGAGGAGCATTCTGTTGGTGTTGTGCATTTTGGGAAGCGTGAAGGGATTGCTAGGGAATATTGGACAGAAGTATATAAACTGGATCCAACATTGTTAGAGGTGAAGAAATATCTGTTCAAAGGCTGACCCTCTAAGAACAATGTTAGCAATGAAGTATTGCATTTTTGGGAAGAGGATACATTTCTCATAAGGAATGACAGAGTGATTCCTCCCAGATGTCTTAGGGGGGGAATCCTACTTATCAACCATGAAGGGCACCTAGGCACTATAAAAAATAAGAAAAAGATAATGACTCAGTATTGTTGACCAGGAATTGATATTGATTCAGAACGATTTGTAAAGAGTTGTTTTAAATGTGCTACTGCGGACAAGTCTTTGGTCACGTTTAGACTACCTTTGTTTCTCAGTAAGTGTCCTGATGGACTTTGGGAGGACTTGGCTATAGATGTTTTAGGACCTATTATGAATTTGCATGACAGGACATGTTATGTAGTGGTGTTACTTGATTTATTTATGAAATGGACGGTATTGTGCTTTCTTAAGGAAGTTGATTTAGCGCCCATAGTGACATTTTATGATGAAACATTTTTACATTAGGGCATTCCCAAGTCGTTGCTAAGTGATAATGGGGAACAGTTCATTTCTAAGTTTTTTCAGGATTCTTTTTTGCAGAAACATCATTTTAAAACACAAATCCTTGTATCATCCTGCTGGGAATGGTGCAGAAGAGAGATTTAATCATGTTCTAATTGGTGGCATTCACATGGCTATGAAGAATTGTAAGGATTGGGAAACTGAAGTATGAAGATGAGTTGTACTTCTCCTATGGTAACTGGATATTGTCCATTATAATTGTTGAGAGGACGAGATCCTTGTACTAGGGAAAATCAAGCTTGGTAGTTAAACAAGATTATGAACAGTTGGTCTTTAAAAAGTGACAAAACATAAGGAAGGCACAAACAAGAGTAAGGTATAAGAGAGACTATGATGCTAAACATAGTGTGAATAAAGTTAGACTTAATGGGGGAGTTTGGGTCAAGGTAAAGGAACAAAGGAGGAAGGCTAAAGGTAGTGATATGTTTAAGGAGCTTTTCGAAGTAGTACAATAGTTTACTAATTTTGCCAAGTTCAGTAATGAGGAAGTATGCATTTTAGCAAATTAGCTAAGTGTAATAACTTTAAAAATGAGGTCAATATGGGAAGTAGTGGTAGAAAGAATCGAAATTGTCTCATGGATAGTGTCAAATTGAGAAGGAAGAGGTTCTAGTATAGAGGAAAGGGGACCCGAACCAAGAGAGCAAAACGTAGGTAGGGATTCCATCGTGCAAAGTTAATCAAGTTGTTTGGAAGTTTTTGGCTTTGAAGACACACATGTGAGAAGCTGTTTCATGCCACAAAAATTTGAAACAAGATTTGAAGGTGCTGGACGGAAGGGTAGGGTAACTAAGTTGTGAAGACAAGTTGAACTGCCAGATAAATATAATGATTTTGTGGTAGGAAGTGAATATTCCTTAAGCTGAGTGTCTCATTCTTTATGTTGTACTTATTTTTCATAGGTTTTTCTTTGTCTTTTTAAATTACAATCTAATTTTTTTCCTTCCTTTTTTTTGTTGATATGGTTGTGTATGTTCTTCACAGCTTCTGCTGGTTACTTCCAGTTGTTATAAGATTATGTGTAATGTATTATTGCTCTGTTATTTTTATAGTTGATTTATCCTAGTATGTATAACATGTTATTCTGGTAACCGTGCTTTGCAATCTATATTTTTGGGGTTTCGTTTTGGAAGGGGGATGTGCGGTATTGGAATGTGATGGGGATTTGGAACATACAAAGTTGTGTTTTCATGGAGTTCCATGACGAAGGGAGTGACAGATGAGCGCCTGGTTAAGACGGAGAAAGACGGTTACAATGGAGCTGCAGTCAACTCCTGCGAGGGTAATTAAATAAAAGGATTCAACTACATCTATGTGAAAACATCTTCACTACAGCCAAACTAAACAGATTAAAACAGAAGAGAGTAACATCATAGTCAGATAGGTACTTGCTCAGTCTGTCTGAGCAAACATATGTTCATATGGGCACCACAGGAACATTTTCTTCCAGAGCATTGTTTTGTTTAAACGATTTTCTCTTAAGTCCCAACTTTTCACGAAAAATCTTCCTGTTCGCTTAGTTATTTCTTCTGAGATGTCCCTCAGCAGGAAGAAAATATGTTCCTCATTATTATCCAGTTGTTCCTGGTTTAGTAGGCTTTTAAAGGTATACCCCCTAAACTTTAGTGTACCGTTATCAGTTCAGCAAGACCTAGCTCAGATGCTCAATTTCCTCACAGGGGCAGGCGTCGAAAATCCCTTGCGTCCTTTTATTTAAAATAGTATTGAGTGGTAAAATGCTACTTCGTGCTAATGCAAAAAATCTCCTTTTTCTGATTTGTTCGGTTTGATAAATATTGCTGGACTGTCCTGTGGCTTATACTTTCTCAAGTAAAACTGTGCGTTTTTTGGACAACATAAATCTGAACTGTGTAAGACTGATTTTGAGCACACCAGGAGATGCGGGCATTAGTCCTTAGTCTGAGCCAGAATTCCAGCCCATATGATTTCTGTTTACCTCTTGAGAGGGATGATGCCCAGCACCCTGATGACACCCACAGGTAATGGGGGAGTTAGATAACCCTACAGGGATTTATCCGATTCACCCACCCTAGGCACACTAGGATAGGTAGTGCTATGTAAGAGTTCAATATATTAGAGTACTTATATGCAAGTATACATTCTTTGTAATAGCAAAATAGTTGAAATGTTTATCTTTTTTGCCATTCTTGTAATGCTAATCAAGTTATTCTTTTTCCTTCTATTGATTATTGCAGCACACATATTTTACGAAATGTAAGCAAACCTGTTTCAGAGAATATTATGCTGCACAGGCACGCAAGCAAATGTGTGTCAAATATCATCGTGTTTAAGAAAGAAGGCAACTTAAAAACATGAGCATGTAAAATGGTGGTGTTTCTACTCGGGTCTAAAATATGACCACATGACACCCACTCCTTGGACGTGAAATGACTAAAAAAGCTTCCTAAAAACAATTTTAACAATATATGTGGTGGCATAGAAACCTAAAATTATAAAAAGCATTGTGCTGTTTTGAGAATAAAAACATTCAGATAGCCAAATTATTTTAAAATCAATAAAAAAGTGAATAAAAAGGGTGCAATTTAAAAGCAATTTAGAATGATAAAAACATGGCTGAATTAAAAAGTCCCATAACTCGAAACGGCCAGACTGTTTATGTGTTCCGAGCAGTAGACAAAACTTTGCTGTTCCCACCAACCACAGGCGATGTTCCCAGAGTCACCCAATGCATCAGTTCCATAAAGCAAACATGTCCCAGTTTATCCCCGTGAGCATCCACCAAGGGAGGCACGACCAGTACTGAATCCACAGAAGACAAGCCAGGATCTAGATTACCAGGAGCCGAAGCATCCCAGGAAAGCTAATAGTATGCATTTAGAAGCAAAGGCAAGCGCAAAGGACAACAGTACAAGTGGGCCTTTAGGAGACCCACCAGCAGTCCTATGTCCAGAGATTGAACCAGTTGCGTTCCTAGGCATATGTCCAGGACACACTCGAAAGTGCACAGCAGACAGCGGAAAATGGCTGCACACAGTGCAGCCACACAGGTCAAAAGGACAAGAATCAGTGGTCATTGAGTTCCTGAAAGTAAGGGTGCGCCAAAGGACTATCATTCGTTCACGACTCTGGAGCACGTGTGGTGGTGCCATTCCCATTTGGCCTTGTGATGGGACAGCCATTGCGGAGCAGAAAAATTAAAAGGACAGTCCTGACAACCAGGAACAGGACACGGTAGGCCTCCAAAAATGCTTTCCAGCACAAAGTGTATGAAAGATGGAATAACTCCGAAGACTGTCTGGAAGGTGCTAACCAACCCAGAGCCAATTATTTTCAAAAAGTGTGCTACCCCCGTACTACAAGACATGTTAAAAATCCAATGCACAAGTAGCGACTGTATCTCAAAAGAAGACCTTGCAACTTGAATATCAAACGTCTCCCTTGTCGATGTTAAGGCCATATCCTTCTAGAACAATAAAGCTTTCAGTCTGCCAAAAGCATCAAAGTGCACATCGGAAAGCTTTGTCGAAGGCCAGAGTGGCGCATCCCTAACTGTACGGGCAGGTGGAAAATGTAAATGTAAATCTGTATTTGTAAAGCGCAAACTACTCACCCTTACAGATCTCAGGGCGCTGGGGGCCGTCGTGGAAATTAAGTGAGCTATTGCCCAGAGTCACATGGTGCTGAGCTGAGCTGCCGCCGGAGCCGGGGATCGAACCGTGAGCCCTGTGCTCCGAAGTCAGCTGCCCTGGCCACTGCACCACACCACTCCACTGGGAAAGAGTAGATACGTACAACAGGTCACGCCTGCAGGAACCAGTACCAGTCAGGCAATTCCTGATTTCATCCCACACCCTCCCTGGTCATTGAACATCAAGTAACTCCCATCAATTTTATTTGATTTGGGTTTTGTAGAGTGCAAACAAATACCCTGAGGTTTCTCGGCGCTAAGTAACAAAGACACATGAAGACCACCATTAAGATTAAGACAAAAGCCAGGTTTTTAAGAGCTTGTGAAAACTCAAAAGGGAGGAAGCTGATTTTATTTCCAGAGGAAGCACGTTCCTGTTCTGTGAAAGCAGAAAATCTGTAAGAATAAACAAAGACGAAAACACACAAGAGCTTGAAGAGTGACAGCTTTATTTGCTAAAGAACTGCAGTTGAGACAGCTCACAGTGAAGACTGCAGAGAGATCTGATTACAAAGTAGAAAAACAGCCTTTATATACAATTTGTGAAGCCTTCAAGCATGTTAATTATTTACATCTGTACCATGGTGTGAGCATTTCTTGAATATGTCCATGTATACATTTGCTTTACATGCGATCGGAGTGGCGCACATGATTGTGCTAACATCAGCCAATTTTCTACGCTCCTGTCTCCTGACCCACAATCCGAGCCTGCTATCTTGTCTTTATCAAACATGCATTGCTTGATCTGGTCAGCAGATGCTCGTTCTTTCAGCTCCCTAAGCACAATTTCCTCACATGATATTTGCCATGAACAAACACATCTGCCATATATTTGTCCTATAATGCCCCTGCAGGCTTCCCTGTAGGTCTTCCTGCACTGGAGGTCCCTCTCTTTGCATTCTGCAAACCATTTATTAGCTCCATTTTTGCTATTGATATATATAGAGTATAACAGGATGCTTGAAAAGGTAAGGGAACTTGGATCAGGGGCAAGTCTCGGTCCACGTAAGCTGTGAATTGCAAGCATATCCAGCAATCTCCCTTTGTCAAGACCTCATTGGTATGGTGCAGCAAAGTCACAAAGGAATTGTGATACATTTCCTCCCTGTGGGCAATTTCATCAGGTGATAAAGTGTATGCAGGTACTATAGCAGGTGATGTTGGTGTTGGGACTATCTGTCCCATGGGGTAGAACACATCCAATAGATATACAGTTACTAATGCGAGCAACAATAGGCAGAATATTACCCCAGGTAAGCACATTTTAGACTGATGCCATTTTTTCTTTTCCATTTTCATAGTTGTATATTCCGTTTGCATACCTATGTAACTTTTCTATCCTTTCTTCAATTAGATGTAGTATTATTAATGACACTATGTTGTGAATTATCACTGTAAATCTGTGCAATAATATAAACTAAAGTTAACACACTAAAAGCATAAACATGTATAAGGTGAGGCTATAATACACAATGTACTGGGAACAGTAATTTTTTAATATATCGGAGGGCCTTTGAGGATCTCTTGGTATTACTTCTCACCTCCCAAAGATATTGCATGCAATTTTTGCAAGGGACAACCCTTTGGTCATGTATATCAACCCGCTAGGGCAGCCACACTTATATTGCAGGAGTGTCCACTGTACCTCACCCCAAAGGTAGTCCTTTAAAATTGACGGTCTTGACCACCTGGGAAATGTTCTTTGCTGGATGCTGCAGCAGCACGGGTGCTCGCAGTGACAAGAGGACTTCCAAATACCTCCTGGATCTGTTCATCAACTTATTGCTGCAATGGCACAGGCACTTGCAGTGATGGGAGTCTCGCAAATACCTCCTGAATCAGTTCATCTACCTAATGCTGCAGTGGCACAATTTTTGCTACACAGCGTTGTTTAGACTAACCACTCCCTGATGAATGTTCTTACACTTTGCTTTTATGTGAATGAACTATCACCCCTGGTGGTGGTGTGCGAAATATTCCCAAGTTAAATGTTCTCCTTCTGAAAGTATTCTATACAAAGCTTCTTGTAATTCTATGCTGTACAATTCTCGCATCATTTGATATTCTAGTTGGTCAAATACTTCCTGAAGGTCTGTAAGCGTGTCTTCGTTGTTTGTCTCACTAGTATGCTCAATGTCAAGGATGGGTGTCATAATTTCTCTTAGAAAAATATCTAGCAGCAATACTCCATCTATTTCCTGCAGGAGATCATTCACCGGAATTACTGACGTTTCATCTCATTCTTCTTTGTGGACCTTAAGTTAAGTTGTATCTTTTTTCTTCTTTGATCAGTTCTGGTGTTGGCATGTGCTGCTGACTTGAGTCTTTGCTAGACGTCGTCTCAGGCGGTGCCCTCTTGATGTGGCTGGTGTGGATCCAGGATTTGTGGTTGGTGCACTTTACCGCAGTCTATGTCGTGTGCAGGACTTGCTCTGGACCCTACCAGTGAGCTTGAAGACAGATAGACCTCCGGAACGACTTAATTAAGACCCATTCTCCTGGCTTATACTTGTGCCCCTCGACCTGCAATGGTTCTGGAAGGGCCCCCTCCACCTGCTGGTTGATAGAAGCAAGAGTAAGTGACATGCAGTAATCATTCAGCAATTCATTGGTCATCATAGGCAGAGCATTTGTATCTGGCATTCCCCACACAACCATTGGCACCCCAAATGACAATTTCATGTGCACTGAGTTTTGTCTTGACATCTGGTGTGCTCCTCATGCTCATTAGGGCAATTGGTAAGACATCCATCCAGGTCAGTTTTGTGTCAGCACACACCTTTGCTATTTTATTCTTTAGTACTCTGTTTTTTCTTTCCACTGCACCAGCGGCCTCTGGATGATAGGCACAATGCAGTTTCTGCTGTATTCCCAGAGCTTTGCATGTCAACTTTATTATTTCATTGCAGAAGTGGCTGCCACTGTCTGACCATATTGTTTTTGGGAGCCCAAAACGAGGAATCAACTCTTTTATTAGACAATTGGCTGTGGAGATGGCATCATTTGTTTTTACTGGATATGCCTCTATCCATTTTGAGTATATACACACCACCACCAGGATATGCCTATACTTGTTGGTAGGTGGCATTTCCACATAGTCTATTTGCAGGGCTTCAAATGGCATTGTTGGATTTTCAAAATGGCCCTTGGGTACTGGAGCAGTCGTACCCACATTGTGCTGTGCACATACCATACATGTTTGACATATCTCCTGTGCTATTTTTCGTATGTTCTTGTTCACCCAGTATCTGTCATTGCAATTTACTATGGCATCCCTGCATATGTGGGCCGGGCCATGCATGGCCAAACACATAGAGTAGACCATTCTATCTGGTAACATGTATTTATTCTTTGTCTCGTTCATCCAGCACCCTTGAACAAATGACCCATTCTTTGACCAGCTCATCTGTTCTTCCGCCGTTGCCCCTTGTTGCATTAGTCTCACACCTTCTGTTGTTAGATCTAGTGAATTCCCTTTTTTGGGCAGCTCTTGGGATGTTAATGTTATTGCTGAACAACTTTGTGCTGTCTGTTTTGCTGTTGCATCCGCAAACTCATTTCCCTGGCCTACTCTGTCTGTCACCTTTGTGGGCAGTGCATTTAACTATGGCCAACTTCTTTGGGAGTGCAAAGGAGTTAAGTAATTTGGTGATAAATACAACATGCTGCATTTTAGTTCCTTGTGAGGTAATAAAACCTCTTTCCTTCCAGAGCCTTCCAAAGGAATGTGCCATGTTGAAAGCATATTGGCTATCTGTAAATATGTTAACACACCTTCTTACAAATAATTAGCAAGCTTGTGTCAATGCCACAAGTTCCACTGCTTGTGCGGATAACTCAGGTATTTTACAGTACTCAACTACAGTGTTGTTTGTTACAATTACATAGGCTGCTGATGTAGAGCCATCCTCTGTTCTTAGGCAGCACCCATCCACCCACAATTTTCCTACAGCATTTGCATAGGGTGTATCAGTCATATCAATTCTACCTTTTGTTTGTTCCTCAGTTAACAAAATACAATCATGGTCTGAGTTCAATCAATCATCAGTGGGAACAGGTAACAGCCAGGGTGGCAGGGTTCAAAACAGTACAACAAACATAGTGGACGGACCCACTAACAAATGAGACTCACTAGTATTTTATTCTTATCCATATGAGTGCCATAAACCCATTAGGTTTGATAAAAGACCCCTCACCCACCAACCTAGTTGGTGGCATGCTTCATCATCGGGGTCTCAACTGGGTAGCCGATTGCCACCCAGTTGTGCTACAATGCCTGATTACAGCTGAGCTGGATTTGTGTGGAAGTGTGATGAAAAAGTGGTGCAAATTAAAATTGTCTCTGGGAATCCTTACTGAATAGAACTTTATTCCCAGCGGCCCAGGACAAAGTTAAAAAAGAGGAGGACAACTTTAAAAAGTTAAAATTGGGACCCGATGATTGACACATTGCTCTAAACCAAAACCCGACATTAAATCACGCAGTGCATCTGTGTCAGGGTCACCGTGGTTCTCTAAGTGGAAGTTGAGATCACCCAACAAAGTAAAATCAGATGTGAATAGGGAGGATTCCAAGGGCTGGCTGATAGCATCAATAACACTGACTTTTGGGCCTGGTGGTCTATACAGCAAGAGACCATTAAGCGACTGGATCTTAGTAAGCTCTAATTTAAAAACCAAACCTTCGAACTCCAAATTAGGAACAGAGGTGAAAATAGCAGAAAAGGTGTTGCGATATATAACCACAAGCCACCCTCCTTTTCTATCCTCTCTATCCTGCCTGTGAATCATGTAACTAGGTGGGACTACTGCGGTCATCTCTGGTCCTGAGGACTGATCTGCCTAGGTTTTTATTACAAAAATAATATCTAACTGATGTGTGTCTATTAGTTTGGCCACTTCCAAATGGTGTTTATTAAAGCACATTTAACCTTAGAACCAGAATCAGGGAGAGTGACCATCATGCCTAGATTCGAGGAAACAGATGCGGACAGCCACTCCTGAGAGCCCTCATGAATAAAATTAGTCTTGCGGACCTGACACTTACCAGCTAACATGTCAGGTGCCGTTGGGCAGAGTTTGTGGCAGATAAAGTTCAGACCTGGTGGTTTAACACCAGCAGAGCCTCCCTCGAGTAGCTCGTCTGCACCGAGTCTTCGATGTTCAACCAGCTTTTGGCGCACCCGCTGCGTGCATCTGCTGTGCGGCCACGCACTATGCCTTCCTAAAAAGCCCATCATATGGAGGGTCATGTCAAGGGTGTATCTAAAACCCCACGCTACTAAACCGCTCTTTGAAAACAGATGAGGGTAACTAAGAAACAAACTCGGGTCCAGCAACCTGCTACACAGGAAGCAGGTTTCCCTGTCCCCATGCAGTACTGGTAACAGAAAAGTAAAGCTAAATAATACTTGGAGAAATGAACACATAAAAAGATTAAAAACAGGCAGGCGACTCCTACGAAGACACACAAAGATAGTGGAGTCAGGCACCTCCACAAACTGCGCCAATGCGCATAGAGGGAAATAAACAGTGATGAGAATGGTCTTCACTGACCTTGTTACAGGCTGGGCGGATGCGGTCTACGCCTTCCTAAAAAGCCCGTCATATGGAGGGGCTTGTCAGGGGTATGTCTAAAACCCCACGCTAATATATTGCTTGTCAAAAACAGGTGAGGGTAACTAAGAAACAAACTGGGTTCCAGCAACCTCCTACACCGGAAACAGGCTCAGCTATCCCGGTGTAGTACTGGTAACAGAAAAGTAAAGGTAAATAATACTAGGAGAAACAAACACACGAAAAGATTAAAAATGGGCAGGCGACTCCTATGAAGGCACCCAAAGAGAGTGGAGCCAGGCATCTCCACAAACAGCGCCAAAGCGCATACAAGAAAATAAACAGTGACTAAAATGGTCTTCACTGACCTCATTACAAGCTGTGCAGATGCACTCTAAGCCTTCTGAAAAAGCCTGTCATATGGAGGGGCATGTCAGGGGTGTATTAAAAAAACAGCACTACTATAACACTTGTCGAAAACAGGTGAGGGTAACTAAGAAACAAACTGGGTTCAGCAGCCCCCTGCACAGGAAACAGGCTCCCCTGCTCCCGTGCAGCAATGGCAACAGAAAAGTAAAGGCAAATCATACTTGGAGAAACAAACATATAAAAAGATAAAAAATGGGCAGGTGACTCCTACGAAGGCACCCAAAGAGAGTAGAGCCAGGCACCTCCACAAACGACACCAAAGCACATTAGAGAGTAATACGAAAGACGGACAGATAGCAGCAGCTGGAGAACTCTTCAGAAAACACAACAAGTTTGCCTTAGACGCATTACATGCACCAAACTGAGGATTGTCCCAAGGTACTCTCGCAGTCAGTCCCACTAAAAAAACTCAGTCTTACCATTCCTACAGTGTTTTTTGAAAGGTAAGATCCATAACCTGTGTACATACCCTTCTCCTAGTGCTTCATACATGCCCACTTGATGGTGTTGTAAGCAGTATTGGAAGAAAAAAGTCAAAACTGACAGAGAAATAAAGCTGTAGATTATCAATCTGTGGAAGGTATTTCTGCAACAGTGAATGGTAGTTTTTCTGTATGTCGCATCCTTCTTGGCCATGATGGTTTGTTGCTTTGTAAAGTTGTTTGGTAAAAGCAAGTTAGTGGCATTAAGGTGTTTCCATGGAACACGACCAGCACAAAGTGGCTGTAGACTTCAACTTAGCAAAATGATAGAACTAAGCTGCGACTGTCCATGTTATAAAGAAGACATGTCACTCTGTATGATTTCGATAACAGACAACACAATGTTACCCAGAGAGTATATCCTGGAGGATAAAGTAGTCATACCATTGTCAAATACTGCCAGAGCCCTTTCTAAATCTGCCCTGTGAATTTCACACAGTCTCTCAGCAGCTTTCTGCCTTGAAACGTTTCCACACATCATTGCATGTAGCATACAGAAAGCTCTTTTGAAATGGGCTTCGAGGACCTAATGAAAGGTCCTGTAGTCTCATGTCATCAGAAAGAATGGAAATGTGTTGTTTCACCTGAGACAACATGGAATATTTAAGCCAATCAAGGTGCAACTTCCCAACGCTGTATGTTGTTACCTCCCCCGAGTGTTGAGTCTGCACGTAACACAGGCCTGGCCTATTGATCCGAAACTGTCTGGTGTTGCGAAGAATACGTGCCTGACATCCGTTAGTATCTAACAGCCACACTAACCACCCCTCCTGATTGGTACGTGAAGAATTGTATGTGCCATTGCAAAGCATGTTGTCTAATGTTTCGGATGCCAATTCACAAATTGTGCAAATGTGTTCTCCTGATCCTGACAATCTCTAGTTCCCCAAATGGATTTTAAATCAACAGTGTCTCAACCAAAAGTCATACCCTTTTGTCGACAGCTGGGAAAGAAAATATGCAGAGTAAATCAACTTCGTGTCAGTGAGCATATTTTTGTTTACCTTGCAGGTGTAAGTTTATAGTAGTAACACTTTGGGTCATCTGTATTGTGACCAGAAAAATATGCAGACTTCTGTGCAAATGTTTTTGAGCTACCCCGTGGTAGTGTAGGGCAGTGCTCTCATTGTGTGTATTTAAATACTGCTTATGGAGTACTTGCTTTATGGAAAAAATGGTGACCATAATGTTGAAAACAGAACATTTCATCATAATTGGAACTACCATCGTACATTTCTTCAGTATTAAAAACTGTAGAATGCTCTAGATCATCTAGCATTTCATGCACTGTATCAATATCCCAATCATCAGAGATAGTACTAGGAATGATAACATCATGTAAGGAAATTCTAAATACATATGGAATCTGCAGACTTTGGGGCATATGTATGAAGCAATTTTCCAGTTCGCAAACGGGCCGATTCTCAGAATCAGCCCGTTTGCGAACGGGAAAAAGCCTTTTGGGATGTATCATCCCAAAAGGCCCTCGCAATATCGGGAATCACAAAATTTGCGATTCCCTATTTTGCGAAAGCATTTAAGGAATCGCAAATTGCGATTCCTTAAATGCAATGCAGGAAGCACCCAAGTTGTGCGATTTTGCCCTAAGAAATCGCAAACTACCACCAACTTCAAGTTGGTGGTAATTTGTGATTTCTTTGAAAAATGCACTTTTTTGCATTTTTCAAAGTGCCATGTGGCGCACATACATGCCCTTCGGGCATGTATGTGCGCCACATGTGCACACATACATATTTCAGGGGTGCAACAGGGTGTCCTTTTGACACCCTTGCACCCTTGAAATGCATTCGCAATTTGCGAGTACCAAATTGCGAATGTCTGCCCATTCACTCCTATGGGCCTCTAGGCCCATAGGAATGAATGGGAAGGTATTCCTTAATTGCGAATCGCAATTTGCGACTCACAATTAAGGAATACTAAGGAATCGCAATTAATATTGCGATTCCTACATACATTCCATTTTGCGAGTCCTTAATCGCGATTCGCTAATAATCGCTATTAAGGACTCGCAAAACGGTTTGTTCATACATATATGCCCCTTTCAGTCGATCCAAATATATCATATGATACCTTATCCCAAATAATTCCATCGGAAACCAGATCAGCCGAAATGTTCACCAGGGAAAGGTCTCTTTGCACTTTGTGTGATGAAGAATGGGGTGTTAAAACCAAGTTTACCAGTTCAACAGTAGAGAATTCTGAGAGATAGTGTCTGTTCAGAAGCAAGGAAAAGACTGTCACAAAACCAAACCAAAGGAAGAGGAAAAGTAACAAAATTGTAACTCAAATTTTTATCCATGGAGGGATAAAGTATGTATTTTTCAGCCAAATGAAAAATTCATGCAGTCTACCTTAGGGCGGTGGGTCAGACGAATCCGATGAAGTAGCCGGAGGCTGTCTAATCGGAGGCTGTATAAAACTGGGAGTTAATTCTAATGGTGGTGTCTTTGTCTGTTTCCAGAATTGAAATCTGTGTTTCCGTACATGTTGATTGTATGGCATTTGATGGTGTAACAGGAAGAAGTGATACTTCAGTGTTAGCTGTCCCCAGCCGGGGAGAGAAGCTTCATCGCTGATCAAATCTTCCAACGGAACCTCCTGTAGGGTAGTGAAAGGAGACAGGTAACTACCCAGGATCCCTCTTGGCCTACAATGTAGAACCGGCCATACAATGTGGTTTGATGAGGTCTATAGACACAAATCTCTTTTGGTTTTCCTACTAGAAAGTGGCAGTAAAAGTACAATTCTAGTACCTTCAACAGCCAGTACAGGTACAGGCACTCTGTAGGATGACCAGAATTCCTTCTTGCCCACTGCACTTCACTTCACCAGTGGTGGAACGTTTCTGATGGACATTACTCTGAGCTTCTCGAAAGTTGTTCAGTTCCTGCAAAACATTCCCAAGTTCACTGATGTCAAAAGGTGTTCCTGCCGCCACTGTGCGGAGACTGTTGAGATCTGGAACCCACATCTTAACCTCAAACAGGATTTCATTGGGAATCCGACCACCCAGGGATTTTCTAGGCAGATTGTTGAGTGCTCTCTATAACCGATACAGGTGGTGAACCCAACTGTGACCAGAACCTAATGCCCTAGCTGTTATAGACTGCTTGAAGTCACGGTTCTTCCTCTCCACTACCTTGCTTCCCTCGGGATGGCAGGGCTAGGAGTACGGCACAGTCACACCAAATGTTTACCAAGGTGTCTCTGTAAGCCCTGGAAGCAAACACCAGACCCTGGCCCGCATGGAATGTGGCTACTGCATATGTCCTGATGAAGACTTGCAAGTCTTTCATAACTGTTCGGGCATCAGCGGATCGCTGAGGCCAAACACATAGGAATCAAGTGCAGGACTCCACTGCTACCGAGATGTATTTGTGAGCCCCATTTAATTGTAAGGGGCAGCAGTGGTCCAAATAAACACAAGCCAGAGGCTTGTCTTAGATCAATGGAGGTGTTTGTGGTGGCGAGCTATGGTGGAGACCTTCGTCTGTTGGCAGATGTCACATTTAAGGACAAAGTCTTTGGCCTGTTTGTATAAACCTGGCCACCAATAGCATTGCTGCAATAATGAAATTGCAGCCGCCACCACTGTGTGAGCAGATGCTAGGCCCTCATGTGCTGCTAGGATTAACCCTAACCTCTGATCTGTGTTTGATATTACTCTATCTTCCACTCCGGGATTTATGGGCAAATGGAATAGCCCCAGGTAAAGCTATTTGTTTTCTACAAGCTTTATTTTTGCAATAACTGTTCTAAAGCCATATCTTATTACATGTATGTTGGATTTTTGTCGTTTTGGTCTTGTTGAGTTTAGATAAAGGTACTTTATTTTTCTAAATTGGTGTGGTGCCCATTTGTGGTGTTATCACTGTATTACTGTGTGTTTTGAGTACAAATACTTTACACATTGGCTTTGGGATAAGCCGGTCTGCTCATGCCAAGCTATCCAGGAGCTGAACAGGGGTTATCTAAAGTGTGTTTCCACCTTACCCTGACTAGAAGCAAGGGTCCCTATTTGGACAAAGGTACGTACCTCTGCCAACTAGAGACCCCCATTTCTAACATTGGTGTTCAGCGCTGAAGATTTGAACTTGTATTTGTACTTGACCCACAGTGCTTGGTGTACATCACTAGTTTAGCGCAGGCCACTACGCAATTACATACTGTGTTTTATTTTTGGTTCTATTTTTGATCTGACTCTTGAAGTATCCACCCACAATGGTTCTAAATCGGCGGTACTCAAAGTACGGCCCGCGGGCCAGTTACGCCCTGCCAGGCCTTTTTATGCAGCCCCCGTGGAAAGCAACAGCAGGCAAGGAATCAACGCCATTTCTGCCTGTTGCGATTCTTCGGGGCCTGCATTCGCTGGGAAAACATGAAAGGAGCATGCGTAGACAATCAGTGTCCCACATGCTCACCCCTAGAAGGTCATCCTCCTGCAGCTTCCACTTAGAAAGAAACTGATATATGTCTGTTGGTGTGTGGATAATATATCTTGTTGTAGGGCAGGAGCGTGAAAAGGAGAAAGTGCTGTCATGTTGTTGGTGTTGTTTTTCACGTTGTAACTGCCACAAGAAAAGCCCCCTTGCTTTGTTTGCTTTGATGCAGTGGTTTAATGATTGTAAATAGATATTCCTTCTTGCCACATGTTGCTCGGGCAAAGATGTGAATAAACATCAGAAATGGAGCATAATTTAATTGTCCGCTGATGTTGCTGGGCTGTACTTGTTTTGTATTTTGCAAAAACAAATGACAGAAAAACATTTTTTAAGTATGTTGGGCCCATATGCAGGGGCTTGTATGTGGGCTGGCAACTGCCAACATCTGATCCCAGATGACACCAAAAATCAGCACGCAGAATTTAACGTTCAACATGTTACCACTGACAGGTCAGCTTGGCCTGTAGAACTTGGCAGGTTTTAGAATGGTTGTGAGCTTACTTTTAGTCACAAGGACAATGCGTTCTCCCAAGTGCACTCTGATTCTTTGTCTGATTGAACGATTCTGACATCAGGGGTGTGCTTGTTTCCTTGATCCTTGCATCAACTGTGCAAAGCCTCTGTGTGCCATCCTTGTGTGTTCTTATGAGTGCGGTGGAGGCTGTCTGACCTAAGAGTCTCTGTCAGAAATAACATGCTTAACTCTTACAGGAAGACATGCTATTTTCTGAAAGTGAAAATTCTATGCCCTATTTTTTCTGTTTTTTAAAGATTTTTTGTAGCTCATACAAGTTATAAAGTAAGTCTTTACATACACAAAGCAAACGCACGGGCTTCTGAAAATAATAGTTGTACAATGAAAAACAAGACATGAGAGAAATAAATTTTGCTAACAACTTGCAGCCTCATTCGAGAGCTGCAGTGGAAATGGATGCAAAAATCTCTTCTCGAAATATAATTTTTTTTACCATATCCAGTGGGGAACAGAAAAAGAAAATGGTCTTGGAAACTGGTTTTAACTTTTACCTTAGTCTATCCTCATTACAATAGTGTGTTGTTCCCCAAGCAGTTTTCGCCAGATATTACTTAAAGGCAGTTACAGATGCAAAAACACAGCGAATAAGCTAAATTTGCACAAAACCAATGATTGAAAAACCAGGTGCAAACTGTGATTGTGCTAGATTTTAAAATTACTACCGCACCCAGAATGAGCCCATTATAGTTGCGCTCTTTATCTTGTTGGTGTTTATTGCTCATGATGCTACTGCACAAATCAAAATGCAATGGCCAACTTGTAATGAGGACCAGACACACATGCAGTCACAAACAGCCACCCCTTTATACAATGGATTAATGACTCGCAACAAAATAAAGGTACTACGGTTAGGCCATGATTCTCTGATGTGAGCCTCAGGAGCAAAGGCACTTGAGTCAGACAAATGAGTTTTTCTGCTTTTTGGGTAAGTTGATGGCGCTCACTGCGGAACTCAGTGGCATTACGCAAAGTGATGGGGGCCCCACCGCAGAATGTGATGAGGGGCCCCGGAGTCTCCCTATCTCACTGATATTCCTTGGCCTTTGGCTGAATAGTGCGGCTACCCTTGAACAGTTGCCCCCTCCGTCCACCCAGGGGCTGCAGGGGCCTGCGTTACATCCCTGGCTGAAATCATTCCTCTAGGATGGCGGTACTTAAAGTACGGCCCGCGGGTCACTTGCGGCCCATCAGGCCTTTCCATACGGCCCCCATGGAAAACAACAGCAGATACGGAATCAACACCCTATATGCCTGTTGTGATTCCTCAGGGGCAGTATTTGTTGGGAAAAGCATGAAAGGAGCATGCACAGACAATCAGTGTCTCACATGCTCACTCTCAACCCCCTCCCGCGCTCATCTGCCTCTCTGACATCACTTGCTCACTCTGCCATTGATTGCATTCTCGGAGAGTCAGTCAGAGGAAGCTTTTGAGCTGAGCAAAGAGGTACTGGGAGCAGATTGAGATGACAGTAACAGAAAGCAAGGGTAGGGACAGTGTGAGAGGCATTTATGAGATAAGGAAAGAACCAAGGGTAGGGGGAGTGGTATAATGAGTGGTGTACATTGAGAGCAAAACAACAGGAAAAGAGTAAAGTTGTGACAGAGTGCCAGGCTGCGGGACAGGTCAGGAAAAAAGTGAATAATTAAGGCCAAAGTGGTGGGTAGAGGTAGTATGGGGATAAAGTAGAGAAATATAGCAAGCATTAAACAGTCATAAGGTAGGGTCAAAGTTAGAGTGCAGGGTCAGAGTGGAAGCCTAGGATCACAGCAGACATCATGAGCAGAGTCATTGAGTTTAGGGCTCAGTGAAGAATAGTAGTAGACGTGCTGCCTGATATATGCATTATTATGAAATTACATGCACCTACATGAGATGATAGTCATTTTGGAGATGACACCACAATACCTCTGCTGCATTTATGCATGTACTGTCTAAGTCCATTACTAATATGGCAGCCTGCTGTCAGCTATGCTTTAATTGCCTGAGGTTACATGCATGTGGTAGGTTTTATGAGCTGGGGTGTGTATAGCAGGCTGGACAGAGGACAGGAAGCCAGGAAGCCTACCTCTATCAATTTACTTTCCATTTACTCTCAGTTTACTCTGAGTTTTGCTCAATGATCTTGGGGCTTGGTACTGTAAACTCACAACAGGGCTATTAAGGGGTTGTTCGGAGTGACTTTAAGAGGCATAGGGGTATGAGTTGTGTCTTCTACTGAGAGACAAATGAAGGGTGTGTCCAAGAATATTTAGTAGATAGAAGTGATAAGTGTCACTCATAATGTCACACATAAGATGCAACAGCGTCATACATAAGCACACCTCAAACATGGAAATGTTACACATAAGCTAACTGAATACCTGGTAGCCCTGCCAAAGCATAGTGGTTTTCCTTGGCAGGTTTCTCCTGATTTACGCAACCTATGATGGGCATAAATAAGGTGAATGTTGATTTGGTCTGTTTTAAAAATCCACATAAGGGATATAGCTTGCGGCCATTGAAGTAATGCCAATGAGGACATAGCTGCCAGGTTTTCAGATTGCATGTGTGTGCCATTGTCGAGGTTTCAGTGTACTTATGATTAATGTTCCACAACCATGGGAAAAGATAAGTATTGGAAATTACACAATTTTGAGCTAGAAGCAGCTCTAAAAATATCTTGAAACTGCTTCAAATCCCCTGAAATGCAAGGTCACTAAACGAGGCTTTGATAGGATGTGGGCCGGCTGATCAGACTTACTAAGGCACTGCCCTTGGTAGGGGGTAGGGACGAAGGCGGAAATGCAGATTCCATTGTGCAAGGCTTTGCAACACTCATATTTAGAAGGCTAACAAACTTCAGATAGTGCTTGTTTATATATGACCTTGTTTATAACATGCAACATTTTTCCCCAATTATGATATGCCCCTTGGTGGAAGGTATACTATTGATTATTTGAGTTACACATTCTCACCAAAACTACTAATTTTCTCATTTCCATAAGTGCCATGAATTTACTAAACAAAAGAACCCATTAGGTAGCAGGCATGCACCAATTAAGTTAATTTGTGAATGTAAGAGAGAAGATTTATTGCTGATTACCATGTGGTAGATCTGCTCTGCGCAACTGAGGGCCTAAGAACAGGCAACTGGGTGCTTGTCAAAACAAGGCAAAGATGGCAAACTATGGTCAGAAACACACAAACCCCAGTAAAAATACAAATATTGACAGTATTTATTAGGGGTACATACATACATATATTGCATTTCGAAATACAGCATTGTCTATTAATATTTTGAAAAGGGGGTGATTTGTTTGAGTCCAGTAACCCTGCCCCCACAGACCCCGTCCCCCCACCTAACCGACCCCACCCCCATCTCGCAGGCCCGTCTGTGCGGCCCTCGGTCATAAACCAGACTGTAATTTTGGCCCCCAAGAAAAAGTTTGTGAGTACCCATGTTCTAAATGGTAAACCAGCAAGTGAGGCTGAAGAATTGGAGTTTGAAATTGAAATGCTAAGTAGTTACAAAGTAGATCAACTCAAGGAGTTATGCAGGAGCTTTGGATGTCCAATGAGGAGCAACTCTAGGAAAGAGGAGCTACAGAAGGCCTAAGGGACCTGGTGGGAGGCAAGAGAAGCTGGGGAGACAGATGATGCAGATGTTGATGGGGGTGTGCCAGAGGGCGGCTTCAGATCCCAGGATTTGCCTGTTGGGAGAGCAGCTGCTGTGGCTGGCAGCAATAGTTCATCCAGGAATCCTTCTACAGAGAATTGGAGGACAGGCAAAGGGCCAGAGATCATAAATTGGAGGTTATGAGGCTCTAGATGAAGCAATTGGAAATGGAGAACCAAAAAGCTGCCATAGAAAAGGAGAAGATGGCAGTGGAGAGTGAGAAAGCTTGTGCCTTAAAGGAGAAGAAATTGATCTAGGCACATGAGTTGAGCATGAGAAAGCTGGACATCAAGGCCAAACAGGCAGAGTCCAGTACAAATGGTGGCAGGGTACAGCCAGTGCAAGGGAGTAAGGTATACATTCCCAAAGACCTAGTGCAGAATTTCCAGAATAGGGAGGATATTTATGCTTGGTTTGCATCGTATGAGGCAGCACTGCGTATGAATGAGGTCCCTGAGAAGAATTGGGGGGAGGGCCTGTGGAGACACTTTGAGACCAATGGGAGGAACACGCTGACATCTTTGGAGGAGGCGGGTGCTCTGACCTACCCCAATATGAAAGAGGCTTTATGCCTCAGGTATAGGCTCACACTGGAGCAGTACCAGGAAAAGGTTAGGTTTTTCAAGAAGCTTGAATCCAATACATGGGTTGAATGTGTGAATCTTTATTGCAGAGCTCTGGATCGTTGGATAAAGGGCAGAAAGGTAACTGATTACCAAGGGTTGTACAATCCGATTGGTTGGGAGCACTTGAGTAGTCTTTGTGTTCCAGAGCTGCGCCAGCATCTGATGGATAGTAAGCTGACTGACCCCAGGAAGCTTGCTCAGGAGGTAGACTGCTGGACGAGTTCCTGGGTCCACAAGGGGTATGTGGGAAACCCAGCCAAAGGTGGAAAGGGTTGACATCAGAAGAGTGGGAGGGACAAGGGTAACAAAAAGGAGTTCTCTAAAGGGCTCCAAAATAGTTCCCAGGGTAAAGATTCCCAGCCCCCCAGTTCTAAGAATCCATGGCCCCCTAAGGGTAGGCCCGACAACTGGAAGACAACCGGCGGCCCTGCAAGTGTTATGCATGCGGTCAGGAGGGTCATATGCAGAATGATCTCAAGTGCCCCAAAGCACCACTGGCACCCACTGGTGCACCGTCACTGGGGTTAGTCAGTGTAGTGCTGGGGGAGGAGTTGATTCCTAGCGAGGGTGGGGAGCCAGCTGTGATTACCCTTATCTCATTAGGAGATAGAGAGATGGTCCAGGAAACCTGCCTGCCGGATAGCGCTAAAAAGTACCTGCAGTGGGTGACCATCAATGGGAGGAGGGTGGAGGCTCTGAGAGACAGAGGAGCCAGTGTGACATCTGTCAGGTGTCAATGGGTGTCTGAAGAGCAGGTCATCCCCAATGTGCTTCATCCTGTAGTTGCTGCAGACACCTCTGAGCACCTGTGTAAGGTGGCGCAGGTTCCATTTGAGTGGGGTGTCTCAGATTCCTTGAAGGTCATTGTAAAACCGTCCATGCCTGTTGACTGTCTGCTTGGCAATGTCCTGGAGAGTTCCCCTTGGAAGGAGGTGGAGCACCAGGCTCATTTAAAGATGTTGGGTCTGCCTGAGTGGGCCTGTGTGACCACTTGGTCAATAGCAGCCGGTAAGGGTACTCAAGAGGACCTGGAGCCTGAAACAGTGGCCCAGGTGCCTGCCAGAAAGAGAAGGGGCAGGGGGCATTGGAAACCCTCCCCAGAAGTTCCCGTGGTCCAGGAAGAGGCAGCCCGTGAAGGGGATGCCCTGGAACCTACAGGGGAGCACGAGGCCCAAACTGGGAGACCTGCCTGAGCTGATCCATTGGCAGCAGGAAGGAGATCCCTCCAGGGAAGAGTTCTGCAAGGCGCAGATGGAGTGCCTCACTCTTGTTGGTTTGCAGAAGCAGGCTGCAGACCAGGCAGCAGGTGGTCTGTCTGGATCACATTTGATTTATTGGGAGAATGGTCTCCTCTATATTGAGTCTACGGTTGCTAAGCCTGGGGCAGCCCATGTGCTGGTGGTACCCGCGTTCCTCAGGACTTTACTACTGGGTCTGGCTCATGATGTGCCTTTGGCAGGACATTTGGGGTGCGACAAGACCTATCACAGGCTTGTCACCCACTTTTACTGGCCCCAAATGCAAAGGCACGTTGGTACACATTGTAGATCTTGTCAGACTTGCCAGGCAAGTGGCAAGAGTGGAGGGAAGTGTAAGGCATCCCTCCAACCCTTTCCTCTGGTGAGCACCCCTTTTGAGTGGGTGGGCATCAACATTGTGGGGCCACTGGAGCCCAAGACAGCCTTAGACAACAAGTTTATCTTGGTCTTGGTGGACCATGCCACCCAGTACCCAGAAGCTGTCCCTCTCAGGACAACCACGGCCCCTGTGGTGAGCCGTGCATTGATGGGGATCTTTTCCCATGGGGGGTTACCCAGAGAGGTGGTCTCTGATCGTGGTATAAACTTCATATCTAGGTGTGTGAAGTCATTGTGGGAGGAGTGCAGTGTAATGTACAAATTCACCACTCCTTACCATCGCCAAGGAAATGGGTTGGTTGAGAGATTCAACCAAACCCTGAAAGGCATGATAAAGTGTCTTGCAGAACCCATGAGACGTAAATGGGACGTCTTCCTACCATGCCTGTTGTTTGCCTACAGGGAGGTACCGCAGAAATCCTTAGGGTTCAGTCCCTTTGAATTACTGTATGGGCACCCTGTGAGAGGACCTCTGTGTCTGGTGAAGGAGGGCCAGGAGAAAACTCCTGGTAAAACCCCCAAGATGTGTTCAGCTATATGCTGGCCTTCTGGAACCTGACTCTGCACTGCAGAAAAATCGCACAGGCGAACCTTGAAGACAGCCAGGAGGAGATGAAACATTGGTACAACCATAATACCACTCTGGTTGAATTTCAGCCTGGCCAAAAACTGCGGGTGATAGCACCAGTGGAGCCTTGTGCGCTCCAAGACAAGTGGACTGGTCCATTTGAGGTGGTGGAACGCAAGAGTGAAGTGACCTACTTGGTCAATTTTCAGACTCCTAGGAACCCTTTGAGGGTCCTGCACATGAACCGCCTCAAACCTCACTTTGAGAGGCCTGAAGTGACAATGCTCCTGGAGACAGATGATGGAATGGAGGAGGAGAGTGAACCTCTTCCTGACCTCCTGTCTGCCAAGGAGCAGGATGGGTCAGTGGATGGAGTGAACCTCTCTCCCACCCTGACCCCAGAGCGGCAGAGGAACTGTCTCCAGGTTCTAGGACAGTTTGCCTCCCTGTTCGCCCTGACTCCAGGAATCACCAATTGGTGTGTCCATGATGTGGACACTAGGGACAGTTTACCCGTAAAACATAAAATTTACAGAGTAACTGACAAAGTCAGGGCCAGCATCAAGGAAGAAGTTTCCAAAGATATTGCCATTAGTAATGTAATGCAATATGAACTTATAAAGCGCACTATCACCCCACGGGTATCCTGGTGCTGAGGTTAACAGGGATTCCCCTAAATGCACGTTTATCCACCGGAAAATTATCCTGTACTACATCCTAGGGAAGAGATAGGTTTTAAACTTCTTCCTAAACTGAAGGAACTCTTCTAATTGCCTGATGTTGGGTGGAAGATTGTTCCACAGATGAGCGGCCGCACAGCTAAACGCTCTCCCTCCAAACCTAGAGGTTCTGATTCTGGCAGTACAGACCAGATGAGCTGTGGAGGATCGAAGATTTCTTACGGGAGAATGCCAGACAAATTCTTTCTGCAGTGGCAATGGTCCAAGTCCATGAAGGGCCTTGAAAACAATGCATAGTGATTTGAACTGAATTCTCTGAGCTAGAGGGAGCCAGTGGAGCTCATTAAGAGCCGCGGAGGCAGAAGCACTACGTGTCATCTTTAAGGCTAACTTTGCAGCTATTGTCTGTATTCTTTGCAGTTTCATAATGAGGAAATTAGGCGCACCGAGTAGCAGGGCATTGCAGTAGTCCAGACGGCTCAAAATAACACTTCTTACCACTAGAGCCCTAGCTGACAAGGGTAACATAGGGAGAATTTTCCGCAATGCTTTAATGAGGGAGAAGCAGGTCCCAACTGTTTTGTTCACATGTTTTTCCAGACTCAACTTGTTGTCAAAGACAACCCCCAGATTACGCACTGCTACAGCCGGTGTAGGAGGCGTGTCTGCCTGAATAGGACAGAAATTGGCCGGAAGCGGGCATGGGATTTTCTTAGCTGTGCAGTATAGGATTTCTGTTTTCCCCCCATTGAATTGCAGGGAATTGTCCGTAAGCCATCTAGCAGTCTTCTGCCTGCATTCATGAAAGTTACTGAATGGAGTAGACTCATTTCCTTCAAGGGACAGGATAAGCTGCGTGTCGTCCGCGTAATTTACCAGCTTGATATTATAGGATTTAATGATGGGGATCAGTGGTCTCAAATAAATATTAAAGAGGATAGGGCTGATTGACGAACCTTGGGGGACACCATGCTGAACAGTTCCGAATTTAGATAAAAAGGGGGGGAGGGCCACTGCTTGCTGCCTGTTCTCCAGATAAGACTGAAGCCATTTCAGTGCCAGGCCCTCCAACCCTAATTCAGCAAGCCGCCTCTGTAAGATTTTGTGGTTGACCGTGTCGAACACGGCAGACATGTCCAGTAGAATCAGAATGGCCGACTGACCTCTGTCTGCCCGCATTCTAAGTTCGTCTAAGACCATTACTAGTGCTGTCTCCGCCCCGTGACCCAGGCGAAAACCAAATTGCACGTCTTCAAGTCCCAGGTTGGTTTCCAAGAATTGCGAAAGGGTTTTGCTGACCAGGCGTTCTAAAATTTTTACAGGGTAAGGAAGAAGTGAAATAGGTCGGTAGTTATTTGGACACTGAGGGTCAAGAGTGGTTTTTTTCTGCAGGGGTGTCACCATTGCCTGCTTCCAGCAGGACGGGACTATCCCACTGCTCAAGGATTGGCTGCAGATCTGACAGATCTGACAGAGCTGTGGAAAGAACTCCCCACCATACTCCTTCCAAACCTTGTGAGGGAGGGGGTCCATAGGGGACCCCGGAATTGGTGCTCATAGCAAGTTTGCGAAACTCTTCTTCGGTAGGTGTTTTGAACTGGTCTAGAGTTACTAGTTTGTTCTCGCAAGCCCCTTCCTCTTTCTGATGGGCTGGTGGCTGAGTCCACCAGCCCATTAGGGGTGATAGAGCCCTCCAGCTGCCCTTGGGCTAGACCAGTGGTCTTGATTCCGAAAGCTGCTGCACCCGGTGCCACTACTGAACTCCGGTTCTGTATGGACTACCGTGTACTCAATGCCGTCACCAGGACTGATGCGCACCCCATCCCCAGAGCTGATCAGCTCATTGATCGGTTGGGAGCTGCCCGGTACCTTAGTACTTTTGATCTAACGTCTGGGTACTGGCAGATTGCCTTGACTGATGGGGCAAGAGACAGGGCTGCGTTTTCAATGCCAGAGGGGCACTATCAGTTCTGTTTCATGCCCTTTGGTTTGAAGAACGCCCCCACCACATTCCAGAAACTGGTCAACCAGGTACTGTCCGGGCTGGAGGAATTCAGCGTCACCTACATGGATGACATTGCTGTGTTCAGCTCCAGTTAGGAGGAACACTTGCAACACCTCTGCGAAGTGTTGAAGGCTCTCCAGAAGGCAGGCCTCACTATCAAGGCCAGTAAGTGCCAGATAGGGCAGGAATCTGTTGTGTACTTAGGGCACCAAGTAGGAGGTGGCAACCCTACAGCCTAAGATCAACACCATTCTGGCTTGGGAGCCCCGCAAGACCCAGACAGAGGTGAGAGCCTTTTTAGGTCTCACTGAGTACTACAGACGGTTTGCCAAGGGATATGGCACCATTGTTGTCTCCTTGATAGAGCTGATTCCAAGGAAGCAGCCAAGGAAAGTGATCTAGACCGATGCCTGTCAGACCGCTTTTGATGCCCTGAAATCTGCCATGTGCACAGCGCTCATTCTCAAGGCGCCCAACTTCTCCCAAGAATTTGTTGTGCAGACAGATGCTTCAGAGCATGGTGTGGGAGCAGTACTCTCACAGTTGAACGATGAGGGATTGGATCAACCCGTAGCTTTCATTAGTAGGAGACTACTTCCCAGGGAACAGAGATGGAGTGCAATTCAAAGAGAAGCTTTTGCTGTGGTCTGGGCTCTGAAGAAGCTAAGACCTTACTTGTTTGGGACTCACTTCCGGGTTCAGACAGACCACAGGCCCCGCAGATGGTTGATGCAAATGAGGGGTGAGCACCCAAAACTGTTGAGGTGGTCCATCTCCCTACAGGGAATGGACTTTACGGTGGAACGCCACCCTGGTACAGAATACGCCAATGCTGATGGTCTGTCCAGAATCTTCTGCCTTAGTGATGAGCACTCCCAAGAGGGTGGGTAGTTCTCCCCACCTTTCAGCTGGAGAGGACAGGTGTTAGACTTGGCATCTTTGGCGTGGTTTCCCCTGACTTTTTGCCTCTATCTCCTGTATTTTTGATGCTGTGCTGGATTTAGTTTTTGCTGGCTTAGATGCATTGGGCACTTTGGCACTGCTGATCAGTGTCAAAGCGCAAGTGCTCCCTGTGCAAATTGTTATTACAATTGGCACTCCCCGATTGGCATATTTGATTTACTGGTAAGTCCCTAGAAAAGTGCACTGAGTGTGCCTAGGCTTGTAAATCAAATGCTACTAGTGGGCCTGCAGCACTGATTGCGCCACCCACATGAGTAGCTGTGAAAAGGTATCTCAGGCCTGCCACTGCAGTGTCTGCACGCAGTTTTAAACTGCCATGTTGATCTGGCAAGTACACCCACTCGCCAGGCCCTAACCTTCCCTTTTCTCACATGTAAGGCACCCCTATGGTAGGACCAAGGTACCCCCATGGGCAGGGTGCAATGCATATGAAAGGAAGGACATGTACTGGTGTGTGTGACATGTCCTGATAGTGAAATGCTGCCAATTTCGTTTTTCACTATTGAAAGGCTATCTGCCCCATAGGATAGAATCGGAGATACTTTGTAACATCTTACAAGTATAACTTCTCATTGGGACAAGATGGAGAAATAAAGTTTAGGCTCTCTGAACTCAGAATTTAATGACATATTTAGGAAAGATGGTTTTTATATTGTGTGTTTGAAAACGCCACGTTTAGAAAGTAGGCATTTTCTTGTTTAACCATTCTGTGTGCCTCTGGCTGTTTGTGGATTGACTGTCTGGTTTTGGAGTGACAGAGGCTGGGGATGTGCATTCACTGTAGACAGCCACTGGGGGGGGGGGGGTTGAGGTGTGCCTGGCCCTTCCTGGATGACTCAGAGCTGAGATGAATGGGGCTTGGCTGCATTTAGAGTACTGGGAGGAGATGTCCTTGCACATGAATAGGGCCTGTCTCCCTTTTAACAATGGAGTCTCCACCCCCTGTGGTCATACTGCACCAGTGAGGACAGAACTGGTTTAGTCTGGGTTCAGAGACCCTTGCAAAAAGAGAACAAAGACAAAATGGGGTATAATTAGTAGACCCTAAATCCCAGAACTTTAGATCACTTCTGGACTCAAGAGGAACCTTTGCCAAGGAGAAGAGCTGAAGAGCTGTGAGAAGGAGTACTGCCCCTTTGCTGTGTGGGGCTGGCCTGCAGTTGGTGCTTCTGCAAAGGAAAGGACAAAGACTGAAACTTTGCTGTGAACCTGCTTGAAGAAGAATCTCCAAGTGTGCTAGCCTTCGATTCTGAAGTCTCAGGGACACAAAGACTTCACCCCTGAACTCTATTGCTGAGAGTTCTGATCTGCCAGGAGGTGCTAATTCCAGTTTTGGGCCTCTGGAGGTTGTTCCTGCTGCTGTGAGCTGGAAGAAAACTAAGAGAAGAAGACCTGTCTCTGACGCTGTCAGCTACACCGCTGTGACGCCACGACCTGCACCGAGCCAGGGGCACCGCTCGTGAAGTGAATGACGCACCACCCAGCCTGCACTGCAGCTCCGATGCCTGCAGTTATTGGCATTTCCCTGACGCCAGCGCTCGCATCGACTCCGTCATCACTAGCGCCTGCATCCTGTTATCGCGGCACCGATAACCGCCAAGGGTGACTCCACGAACTCACCAACTTCACATTGTCACCGGAACCGATGCCTCACCGCTGACGCAATCGTCTTCCCCTGTCCTGGATTCAACAAGTTGCCTCCTCGCGGACACAACGCCTTGCCTCCCCGTGGCAGCCAGGGAGCCGGCCTTGACCTCAGCACCGATGCCTCACCTCCGCGACACCATGCATCGTCATAGACTTCGTTTCCAAAGGTACTGTTTGTTTGGGGATCTGTGTGACTCCATGCCCAACGCCGCACACCTTGCGGTCTGCGCCGTACTTTGGATTTATTGCTGTCACAATGTCCCAATAGCCCCAGGTGGAGCTATTTGTTTTCTACAAGCTTTATTTTTGCAATAACTGTTCTAAAGCCATATTTTATTACCTGTATGTTGGATTTTTGTCGTTTTGGTCTTGTTGAGTTTAGATAAAGATACTTTATTTTTCTAAACTGGTGTGGTGTCCATTTGTGGTGTTATCACTGTATTACTGCCTTTGGGATAAGCCTGTCTGCTCGTGCCATGCTACCCAGGGGGTGAGCAGGGGTTATCAAACTGTGTATCCCCCTTACTCTGACTAGAAGCAAAGGTCTCTATTTGGACAAAGGTACCTACCTCTGCCAACTAGAGATCTCCATTTCTAACAGTATGCATATCTCCATTCTATTTGGAACTTTGACCGCATCGAGTGATGGTCTGGTTCTGGAACGGACAGGTTTGTCAGTTACGTGCTGTTCGGGAACCGGATAGGAGCTTCATGCGGTCGTAGGTCCAACTGAAATAAAGAACTGGATTTGAACATTTCTCTGCCTCTGGATTCAGATCTTTCCCTGGCATGTTTGAGTGTGGAGCCTTCACTACAGCATCATTCTGGACAACAAGCTAAATATGATGACACTGGTCAACTTCGTCTTCTCCTCCTCCTGCTTCTTCATCATCTGCATGCTTGGTAAGATATTCAAAAGGCTACCCCAAAGCTCAGGACTCAACATCACCCTGGTCCTCATCTCCAGCCTACTGAACTACAGCAATGCTGTCTATGCAGGAATCGCAGCTCACCTCCTCCGATGACTATAGGCCATGCAGAACGCCACAGCCAGACTCATCCTGGATCTTCATAGACGAACCCACATCACTTCCTTCCTTAGGGAACTTCACTGGCTCCCTGTACAGAAAAGATGCCAATTGAAATGACCAATGCATACAAGACCCTGCACAACTGCGGATCCGGCTTCTTGAACCACTGCCTGAACTTCCATCAGCCCACCAGACACCTGCACTGAGTGTCCCTTTATATAACCCTCACCCCCTCCCATATCTGGCATAGAAGATGGAGAGGTTGCTTCTTCTCCTACTTAGCAGCAAAGATATGGAACAAGCTACCCTTTCATCTACGGACTTCCCCATCTCTTTCAGAGTTCCGAAAGTAACTGAAGACCTGGCTATTCTCCAAATCAACTAGACCCTGCCAGCTCCTGAATACCCTCATAGATAGGAAGTGCTCTACAAATCTACTGATTGATTGATTGAACCCCAACCGTTACCCAATGCCAGGCCACTTGAATTTACCCTGTACACCAATCCCACTCTCAAGGATCACATTGTCAAAAAACAAAGGTGGGCTGGTACCAGCTCTCTGTTCTAAAGAAAATGAAACAGTTTCTTTGAGGAAGTGACATCAGAACTGCAGTTCAGCCCCTTGTACTCTTGCATCTGGAGGGTGGTACGGCCCTCTAAATGGCCTTTTAGACCCCACACTGTTACCACTTAAGGGCATCTGCAACGCTGCAGCACATAACCCTATCCTGGTGGAACTCCATTGGTTCCGCTTGCCAGCTTGCGCCATCTTAAAAACCACCTGCATCATTTACAAACCCATCAAGACTAGCACCCCCCACTTATCTTGCAGACAAGCTCACCATCTCTGGTGGTTCTTGCCTCACCCGTAGCCAGGACACCATCAGACTGCAGACTAAGAAGTGTGAAAAAGAAAAAACAAGGCGACAGGCCTTATCTAGCTATATACTTGTGTAGCGCTGTAGCAGAGAAAACCAAGAGGCTAGTGCAGTAGCGGCCCATGGAGGGAGTTCCGTGGGGCGGTGAGGCGGGGAGGGGCAGGGTGGGGGGTAGTAAACACCGGAATATGGATGAACGGAGGTAAGTAAACAATTAAATAAATAAAACGAATTTCGTTGCGTGCGCTGCATTTGGCAGTTCGGGCTGGACTGTTCCCACAAGGAACAGGGTCAAGACTGATTTGCATATGGCTGGGTCCAAACTGGGGTGGTGTGGTGAGCAAAAGAATGATGGATTTAACCCAGATCCTTGTGACTGGGGGTGAATGTTTGCATTGTCCAGCATTCCGTCCATCAATTGTTTCTTTTGCATTTGTCGCCCTAAGTGGGAAGGGTATGCCCAGACGTGGGTCCCGTGCTCACTACACCACTGGATTCAAGCTAGCCTGGCTGAAGAAGGGTGATGCCCTGAAACCGGTCCCAGGATGCTTGTTTCCGGTCCAGGGAGGACCTGGCTTGGCAGTTCGGGCTGGACTGTTCCCACAAGGAACAGGGTCAAGACTGATTTGCATATGGCTGGGTCCAAACTGGGGTGGTGTGGTGAGCAAAAGAATGATGGATTTAACCCAGATCCTTGTGACTGGGGGTGAATGTTTGCATTGTCCAACATTCCGTCCATCAATTGTTTCTTTTGCATTTGTCGCCCTAAGTGGGAAGGGTATGCCCAGACGTGGGTCCCGTGCTCACTACACCACTGGATTCAAGCTAGCCTGGCTGAAGAAGGGTGATGCCCTGAAACCGGTCCCAGGATGCTTGTTTACGGTCCAGGGAGGACCTGGCTTGGCAGTTCGGGCTGGACTGTTCCCACAAGGAACAGGGTCAAGACTGATTTGCATATGGCTGGGTCCAAACTGGGGTGGTGTGGTGAGCAAAAGAATGATGGATTTAACCCAGATCCTTGTGACTGGGGGTGAATGTTTGCATTGTCCAGCATTCCGTCCATCAATTGTTTCTTTTGCATTTGTCGCCCTAAGTGGGAAGGGTATGCCCAGACGTGGGTCCCGTGCTCACTACACCACTGGATTCAAGCTAGCCTGGCTGAAGAAGGGTGATGCCCTGAAACCGGTCCCAGGATGCTTGTTTCCGGTCCAGGGAGGACCTGGCTTGGCAGTTCGGGCTGGACTGTTCCCACAAGGAACAGGGTCAAGACTGATTTGCATATGGCTGGGTCCAAACTGGGGTGGTGTGGTGAGCAAAAGAATGATGGATTTAACCCAGATCCTTGTGACTGGGGGTGAATGTTTGCATTGTCCAGCATTCCGTCCATCAATTGTTTCTTTTGCATTTGTCGCCCTAGATGGGAAGGGTATGCCCAGACGTGGGTCCCGTGCTCACTACACCACTGGATTCAAGCTAGCCTGGCTGAAGAAGGGTGATGCCCTGAAACCGGTCCCAGGATGCTTGTTTCCGGTCCAGGGAGGACCTGGCTTGGCAGTTCGGGCTGGACTGTTCCCACAAGGAACAGGGTCAAGACTGATTTGCATATTGCTGGGTCCAAACTGGGGTGGTGTGGTGAGCAAAAGAATGATGGATTTAACCCAGATCCTTGTGACTGGGGGTGAATGTTTGCATTGTCCAGCATTCCGTCCATCAATTGTTTCTTTTGCATTTGTCGCCCTAAGTGGGAAGGGTATGCCCAGACGTGGGGCCCGTGCTCACTACACCACTGGATTCAAGCTAGCCTGGCTGAAGAAGGGTGATGCCCTGAAACCGGTCCCAGGATGCTTGTTTCCGGTCCAGGGAGGACCTGGCTTGGCAGTTCGGGCTGGACTGTTCCCACAAGGAACAGGGTCAAGACTGATTTGCATATGGCTGGCTCCAAACTGGGGTGGTGTGGTGAGCAAAAGAATGATGGATTTAACCCAGATCCTTGTGACTGGGGGTGAATGTTTGCATTGTCCAGCATTCCGTCCATCAATTGTTTCTTTTGCATTTGTCGCCCTAAGTGGGAAGGGTATGCCCAGACATGGGTCCCGTGCTCACTACACCACTGGATTCAAGCTAGCCTGGCTGAAGAAGGGTGATGCCCTGAAACCGGTCCCAGGATGCTTGTTTCCGGTCCACGGAGGACCTGTCTTGGCAGTTCAGGCTGGACTGTTTCCACAAGGAACAGGGTCAAGACTGATTTGCATATGGCTGGGTCCAAACTGGGGTGGTGTGGTGAGCAAAAGAATGATGGATTTAACCCAGATCCTTGTGACTGGGGGTGAATGTTTGCATTGTCCAGCATTCCGTCCATCAATTGTTTCTTTTGCATTTGTCGCCCTAAGTGGGAAGGGTATGCCCAGACGTGGGTCCCGTGCTCACTACACCAGTGGATTCAAGCTAGCCTGGCTGAAGAAGGGTGATGCCCTGAAACCGGTCCCAGGATGCTTGTTTCCGGTCCAGGGAGGACCTGGCTTGGCAGTTCGGGCTGGACTGTTCCCACAAGGAACAGGGTCAAGACTGATTTGCATATGGCTGGGTCCAAACTGGGGTGGTGTGGTGAGCAAAAGAATGATGGATTTAACCCAGATCCTTGTGACTGGGGGTGAATGTTTGCATTGTCCAGCATTCCGTCCATCAATTGTTTCTTTTGCATTTGTCGCCCTAAGTGGGAAGGGTATGCCCAGACGTGGGTCCCGTGCTCACTACACCACTGGATTCAAGCTAGCCTGGCTGAAGAAGGGTGATGCCCTGAAACCGGTCCCAGGATGCTTGTTTCCGGTCCAGGGAGGACCTGGCTTGGCAGTTCGGGCTGGACTGTTCCCACAAGGAACAGGGTCAAGACTGATTTGCATATGGCTGGCTCCAAACTGGGGTGGTGTGGTGAGCAAAAGAATGATGGACTTAACCCAGATCCTTGTGACTTGGGGTGAATGTTCGCATTGTCCAGCATTCCGTCCATCAATTGTTTCTTTTGCATTTGTCGCCCTAAGTGGGAAGGGTATGCCCAGACGTGGGTCCCGTGCTCACTACACCACTGGATTCAAGCTAGCCTGGCTGAAGAAGGGTGATGCCCTGAAACCGGTCCCAGGATGCTTGTTTCCGGTCCAGGGAGTACCTGGCTTGGCAGTTCAGGCTGGACTGTTCCCACAAGGAACAGGGTCAAGACTGATTTGCATATGGCTGGGCCCAAACTGGGGTGGTGTGGTGAGCAAAAGAATGATGGATTTAACCCAGATCCTTTTGACTGGGGGTGAATGTTTGCATTGTCCAGCATTCCGTCCATCAATTGTTTCTTTTGCATTTGTCGCCCTAAGTGGGAAGGGTATGCCCAGACGTGGGTCCCGTGCTCACTACACCACTGGATTCAAGCTAGCCTGGCTGAAGAAGGGTGATGCCCTGAAACCGGTCCCAGGATGCTTGTTTCCGGTCCAGGGAGGACCTGGCTTGGCAGTTCGGCCTGGACTGTTCCCACAAGGAACAGGGTCAAGACTGATTTGCATATGGCTGGGTCCAAACTGGGGTGGTGTGGTGAGCAAAAGAATGATGGATTTAACCCAGATCCTTGTGACTGGGGGTGAATGTTTGCATTGTCCAGCATTCCGTCCATCAATTGTTTCTTTTGCATTTGTCGCCCTAAGTGGGAAGGGTATGCCCAGACGTGGGTCCCGTGCTCACTACACCACTGGATTCAAGCTAGCCTGGCTGAAGAAGGGTGATGCCCTGAAACCGGTCCCAGGATGCTTGTTTCCGGTCCAGGGAGGACCTGGCTTGGCAGTTCGGGCTGGACTGTTCCCACAAGGAACAGGGTCAACACTGATTTGCATATGGCTGGCTCCAAACTGGGGTGGTGTGGTGAGCAAAAGAATGATGGACTTAACCCAGATCCTTGTGACTTGGGGTGAATGTTCGCATTGTCCAGCATTCCGTCCATCAATTGTTTCTTTTGCATTTGTCGCCCTAAGTGGGAAGGGTATGCCCAGACGTGGGTCCCGTGCTCACTACACCACTGGATTCAAGCTAGCCTGGCTGAAGAAGGGTGATGCCCTGAAACCGGTCCCAGGATGCTTGTTTCCGGTCCAGGGAGTACCTGGCTTGGCAGTTCAGGCTGGACTGTTCCCACAAGGAACAGGGTCAAGACTGATTTGCATATGGCTGGGCCCAAACTGGGGTGGTGTGGTGAGCAAAAGAATGATGGATTTAACCCAGATCCTTGTGACTGGTGGTGAATGTTTGCATTGTCCAGCATTCCGTCCATCAATTGTTTCTTTTGCATTTGTCGCCCTAAGTGGGAAGGGTATGCCCAGACATGGGTCCCGTGCTCACTACACCACTGGATTCAAGCTAGCCTGGCTGAAGAAGGGTGATGCCCTGAAACCGGTCCCAGGATGCTTGTTTCCGGTCCAGGGAGGACCTGGCTTGGCAGTTCGGGCTGGACTGTTCCCACAAGGAACAGGGTCAAGACTGATTTGCATATGGCTGGGTCCAAACTGGGGTGGTGTGGTGAGCAAAAGAATGATGGATTTAACCCAGATCCTTGTGACTGGGGGTGAATGTTTGCATTGTCCAGCATTCCGTCCATCAATTGTTTCTTTTGCATTTGTCGCCCTAAGTGGGAAGGGTATGCCCAGACGTGGGTCCCGTGCTCACTACACCACTGGATTCAAGCTAGCCTGGCTGAAGAAGGGTGATGCCCTGAAACCGGTCCCAGGATGCTTGTTTCCGGTCCAGGGAGGACCTGGCTTGGCAGTTCGGGCTGGACTGTTCCCACAAGGAACAGGCTCAAGACTGATTTGCATATGGCTGGGTCCAAACTGTGATGGTGTGGTGAGCAAAAGAATGATGGATTTAACCCAGATCCTTGTGACTGGGGGTGAATGTTTGCATTGTCCAGCATTCCGTCCATCAATTGTTTCTTTTGCATTTGTCGCCCTAAGTGGGAAGGGTATGCCCAGACGTGGGTCCCGTGCTCACTACACCACTGGATTCAAGCTAGCCTGGCTGAAGAAGGGTGATGCCCTGAAACCGGTCCCAGGATGCTTGTTTCCGGTCCAGGGAGGACCTGGCTTAGCAGTTCGGGCTGGACTGTTCCCACAAGGAACAGGGTCAAGACTGATTTGCATATGGCTGGGTCCAAACTGGGGTGGTGTGGTGAGCAAAAGAATGATGGATTTAACCCAGATCCTTGTGACTGGGGGTGAATGTTTGCATTGTCCAGCATTCCGTCCATCAATTGTTTCTTTTGCATTTGTCGCCCTAAGTGGGAAGGGTATGCCCAGACGTGGGGCCCGTGCTCACTACACCACTGGATTCAAGCTAGCCTGGCTGAAGAAGGGTGATGCCCTGAAACCGGTCCCAGGATGCTTGTTTCCGGTCCAGGGAGGACCTGGCTTGGCAGTTCGGGCTGGACTGTTCCCACAAGGAACAGGGTCAAGACTGATTTGCATATGGCTGGCTCCAAACTGGGGTGGTGTGGTGAGCAAAAGAATGATGGATTTAACCCAGATCCTTGTGACTGGGGGTGAATGTTTGCATTGTCCAGCATTCCGTCCATCAATTGTTTCTTTTGCATTTGTCGCCCTAAGTGGGAAGGGTATGCCCAGACATGGGTCCCGTGCTCACTACACCACTGGATTCAAGCTAGCCTGGCTGAAGAAGGGTGATGCCCTGAAACCGGTCCCAGGATGCTTGTTTCCGGTCCACGGAGGACCTGTCTTGGCAGTTCAGGCTGGACTGTTTCCACAAGGAACAGGGTCAAGACTGATTTGCATATGGCTGGGTCCAAACTGGGGTGGTGTGGTGAGCAAAAGAATGATGGATTTAACCCAGATCCTTGTGACTGGGGGTGAATGTTTGCATTGTCCAGCATTCCGTCCATCAATTGTTTCTTTTGCATTTGTCGCCCTAAGTGGGAAGGGTATGCCCAGACGTGGGTCCCGTGCTCACTACACCAGTGGATTCAAGCTAGCCTGGCTGAAGAAGGGTGATGCCCTGAAACCGGTCCCAGGATGCTTGTTTCCGGTCCAGGGAGGACCTGGCTTGGCAGTTCGGGCTGGACTGTTCCCACAAGGAACAGGGTCAAGACTGATTTGCATATGGCTGGGTCCAAACTGGGGTGGTGTGGTGAGCAAAAGAATGATGGATTTAACCCAGATCCTTGTGACTGGGGGTGAATGTTTGCATTGTCCAGCATTCCGTCCATCAATTGTTTCTTTTGCATTTGTCGCCCTAAGTGGGAAGGGTATGCCCAGACGTGGGTCCCGTGCTCACTACACCACTGGATTCAAGCTAGCCTGGCTGAAGAAGGGTGATGCCCTGAAACCGGTCCCAGGATGCTTGTTTCCGGTCCAGGGAGGACCTGGCTTGGCAGTTCGGGCTGGACTGTTCCCACAAGGAACAGGGTCAAGACTGATTTGCATATGGCTGGCTCCAAACTGGGGTGGTGTGGTGAGCAAAAGAATGATGGACTTAACCCAGATCCTTGTGACTTGGGGTGAATGTTCGCATTGTCCAGCATTCCGTCCATCAATTGTTTCTTTTGCATTTGTCGCCCTAAGTGGGAAGGGTATGCCCAGACGTGGGTCCCGTGCTCACTACACCACTGGATTCAAGCTAGCCTGGCTGAAGAAGGGTGATGCCCTGAAACCGGTCCCAGGATGCTTGTTTCCGGTCCAGGGAGTACCTGGCTTGGCAGTTCAGGCTGGACTGTTCCCACAAGGAACAGGGTCAAGACTGATTTGCATATGGCTGGGCCCAAACTGGGGTGGTGTGGTGAGCAAAAGAATGATGGATTTAACCCAGATCCTTGTGACTGGGGGTGAATGTTTGCATTGTCCAGCATTCCGTCCATCAATTGTTTCTTTTGCATTTGTCGCCCTAAGTGGGAAGGGTATGCCCAGACGTGGGTCCCGTGCTCACTACACCACTGGATTCAAGCTAGCCTGGCTGAAGAAGGGTGATGCCCTGAAACCGGTCCCAGGATGCTTGTTTCCGGTCCAGGGAGGACCTGGCTTGGCAGTTCGGCCTGGACTGTTCCCACAAGGAACAGGGTCAAGACTGATTTGCATATGGCTGGGTCCAAACTGGGGTGGTGTGGTGAGCAAAAGAATGATGGATTTAACCCAGATCCTTGTGACTGGGGGTGAATGTTTGCATTGTCCAGCATTCCGTCCATCAATTGTTTCTTTTGCATTTGTCGCCCTAAGTGGGAAGGGTATGCCCAGACGTGGGTCCCGTGCTCACTACACCACTGGATTCAAGCTAGCCTGGCTGAAGAAGGGTGATGCCCTGAAACCGGTCCCAGGATGCTTGTTTCCGGTCCAGGGAGGACCTGGCTTGGCAGTTCGGGCTGGACTGTTCCCACAAGGAACAGGGTCAACACTGATTTGCATATGGCTGGCTCCAAACTGGGGTGGTGTGGTGAGCAAAAGAATGATGGACTTAACCCAGATCCTTGTGACTTGGGGTGAATGTTCGCATTGTCCAGCATTCCGTCCATCAATTGTTTCTTTTGCATTTGTCGCCCTAAGTGGGAAGGGTATGCCCAGACGTGGGTCCCGTGCTCACTACACCACTGGATTCAAGCTAGCCTGGCTGAAGAAGGGTGATGCCCTGAAACCGGTCCCAGGATGCTTGTTTCCGGTCCAGGGAGTACCTGGCTTGGCAGTTCAGGCTGGACTGTTCCCACAAGGAACAGGGTCAAGACTGATTTGCATATGGCTGGGCCCAAACTGGGGTGGTGTGGTGAGCAAAAGAATGATGGATTTAACCCAGATCCTTGTGACTGGTGGTGAATGTTTGCATTGTCCAGCATTCCGTCCATCAATTGTTTCTTTTGCATTTGTCGCCCTAAGTGGGAAGGGTATGCCCAGACGTGGGTCCCGTGCTCACTACACCACTGGATTCAAGCTAGCCTGGCTGAAGAAGGGTGATGCCCTGAAACCGGTCCCAGGATGCTTGTTTCCGGTCCAGGGAGGACCTGGCTTGGCAGTTCGGGCTGGACTGTTCCCACAAGGAACAGGGTCAAGACTGATTTGCATATGGCTGGGTCCAAACTGGGGTGGTGTGGTGAGCAAAAGAATGATGGATTTAACCCAGATCCTTGTGACTGGGGGTGAATGTTTGCATTGTCCAGCATTCCGTCCATCAATTGTTTCTTTTGCATTTGTCGCCCTAAGTGGGAAGGGTATGCCCAGACGTGGGTCCCGTGCTCACTACACCACTGGATTCAAGCTAGCCTGGCTGAAGAAGGGTGATGCCCTGAAACCGGTCCCAGGATGCTTGTTTCCGGTCCAGGGAGGACCTGGCTTGGCAGTTCGGGCTGGACTGTTCCCACAAGGAACAGGCTCAAGACTGATTTGCATATGGCTGGGTCCAAACTGTGATGGTGTGGTGAGCAAAAGAATGATGGATTTAACCCAGATCCTTGTGACTGGGGGTGAATGTTTGCATTGTCCAGCATTCCGTCCATCAATTGTTTCTTTTGCATTTGTCGCCCTAAGTGGGAAGGGTATGCCCAGACGTGGGTCCCGTGCTCACTACACCACTGGATTCAAGCTAGCCTGGCTGAAGAAGGGTGATGCCCTGAAACCGGTCCCAGGATGCTTGTTTCCGGTCCAGGGAGGACCTGGCTTAGCAGTTCGGGCTGGACTGTTCCCACAAGGAACAGGGTCAAGACTGATTTGCATATGGCTGGGTCCAAACTGGGGTGGTGTGGTGAGCAAAAGAATGATGGATTTAACCCAGATCCTTGTGACTGGGGGTGAATGTTTGCATTGTCCAGCATTCCGTCCATCAATTGTTTCTTTTGCATTTTGCGATGCAGCGCACGCAACGAAATTCGTTTTATTTATTTAATTGTTTACTTACCTCCGTTCATCCATATTCCGGTGTTTACTACCCCCCACCCTGCCCCTCCCCCGCCCCACGGAACTCCCTCCACGGGCGCTACTGGGCAAGTGTCAATTGAACATTTTGCTACTGACTTCTTGTGGTGGAGAACTCTTAAAAATTGAAAGTGAGGAGTGCTGTTTGAGGAACCAGCCCTAAGGTTTCGATTTTTTTCTTCATCAGCTTCTTTTTAAAGAAGATAAGTTGCTATAAGGGAGCAGAACTGTCTTTTAAATCAACAAATGTGTCCAAAAATCAGTTTGCTTCCTACTGGTCAGTTAATTTTTCTAGTGCCAAAATCAAATGCAGCGCTGTCCCTAGTATCTACTTTTAAGAGCTGCACGGTTAATTTTGTTTTTTTAATAACTCATATTCACTAATCCAGATATCATTCATTTTTGTGGTATTTTGATGTGAAAAACTTGCAGTGTGACTGATCCCACTTAAGTCTTAACTGAGCATGTGGGGAGGATGAAAATAATTCCAAGGCAGGTGACGTCCTCCTAATGAGGGTAAGAGGAAGGATGTGGAAAAATGCAGGCGCCTAAAATACCAAGTTTTTTTTTTATTTTATGGGTGAAAACAAACTGTATACACAACAGAAACTGTCTCTATTGGTAAACAGAACACGTCTTGCCTTTCTTTCACCAAAAATAACTCTTGCGTTCCATACTTAAAATGACTGCTGTCATCAGCCGGACTGGCATGTCCTCATAAAATTATTTTTACACGAGGTACCTTTTTGTAGACGATAAGAGCATGTGTAAGTATTCAAAGCGTCCCAGAAATCCATTCTTTCCCGTGCATCAGATGACCAAACGGTCCCTCGTTTCAAACGTTCGACTGTTGTATAATGTTACAAGGTAATCCCTCTGCACAGAATTAGACAAACGTGTTAAGCTAATAATAAAGCTTCTCAAAACATATTGGGGAAGTGCGTTGTATTTGCAACCACAAAGGCGTAGTTACCAATACAGCAAGTGGAAACGTCCAAGCGACCAGCAGCAGTCCAGGTACATCATCTGTGATCGTTCGTATAGAAGGCACAGGACACGAGGAAAACTTTCCCCCTGGTGCCCGCTGTGCCCTCTGCTGAGCAAATGCTGTGTTACGTTTGAGCCCTATCACTGCGCTCACACACCGGACCAGGAGCTAGGAAACCGAGCTCCCTGCAGCCCTGCAAACCAAGGGAACCTACGCCCGGGGAACCTGTGCACGTAAGTGAACTCAGCTGGATAAAAAGCGCGCCATCGCTGTCACCCACAGTCACGTCGCCTCAATATCATGAACCTACCCTCCCGCCACCGCCGACGTGACTGCTCCGGGAATAACAAACAGCTAGTTCCCGCTGAAGCACGCGCAGCCCTGTTTTTGCACTGCAGTCTTATTTAGACTTGTTACAGGGGGAGGGGCGAGCCAAGTGTCAGCTATTTTCTCAAAGCCCAGTCTAACCTGGGATCGTTGTGTTTTGTTAATGCATAAATCATTTAGTGATTTGAGGAAGATGAAACTTGTATTCTGTCAGGTTTGCGGGAAAGAGGGTAATCGGGAAGCGGCTGTGAAGAGCTTGTTACGAACCAGGTGTTACCCAGGTTACTAGTTAAAAAGTAATCTGTTATAGAGAAACTGCCAACCACGGCTTGCCTATTTACACAGACACGAGATGCAACGAAAAAAAGTACATGGGCGATTAAGAAACAAACCCATTTCAGCTACTTGCGTTTCTCCAATATCGTGTTACTATATGACAAGAAGCAGCTAATTTCGATATTTTAAGTGCTTGATTCTTTTGGTGTGTTTCCTTCATTGTGCCCGTTTTTCCTCCAATATTGTGTGTTTTTGCTTCCCGAGTCGAGAATTATCTATCCATCTAATGCTTGTTAATGGACAACAAGACATTTCCTGATGCTCCTGCCAGACCTCCACAATTACATTTCTGAATGTTGCCGAGTGTGTTGTTTCAAAGCAATCCAATTCCTGAGGGTTTGTTGTTGAGCGGTCGATAAAATGCTCTTTGTTCTTTCTTTATGGCAGTCACTGTCAGCGAGATCGTTGGTGATAGATGTATGTTTTGATTTAATATTGCACCTTAATGAAAGATTTTCAGTGACCTAGGCAAGCGGTGTTTTGTTTATGTAGCCGCCTATTTTTAAACAAACTGTCACCATGACGTCACCATGGACAAAAATAGGGAATAACATTGATTCTGCGATTCCTTAAATAACTTCCAAGTCTGCTCACGTCAGCTGTAATCCATAACAGAGCTCTCGCGTTTCCCAGTTCCATGCGTGAGTAGCTCATCAACACCAGGAAGTTGTTTTTTAATTCCGGGACTTGTAGTCCTGGCTTTATGGGTTTTTTTAAAAAAAGGACTGCAGATCCCAGTATGCAATAAAAAATCGGGCCTGGTGCGATACTCAGGCATGAAAGTGGGGAACTTGAGAGCTCCGCTGCTGCCTGAAGCCAGGGCTGGCTGTCCGCACTGTGACCCATCACACTGGGTCCCTTGGTGCCTATGCTTTCAATGCATCCTCTTAATGACATAAATCATATTTTCAAATGGATGTAAAAGTGAATTGTTTTCGAACATCATTGCACGTTTTTGTTGCTGAGTGAAGGCAGCCTCCTTCTAGAGGTCTGTTTTCTGAGGCCGTTTAAAGTGTACCCAATATACATGATGCACACATCCCAGAATGCAGGTTTTGCTGTGCATAGACTGAAGCAGCTGTGACTTTCCTGCCTCTAAAGGCTCAAAACCAAATCAACAGACATCTTCAGTGGGATAACGTGACCTTGGCAAACGCAGCTTCCTTTCTCACAGCTGCGTGACTGACACAGATGTTAACTAACATGTAACCAGTCAGTATGTAAGGTACGGAAGCAAGGCCTTGTTACAGTGAATACATTCCAGCCTATAACCAAACTTTTCCAAAACATATGATAGCTATTTATAACATGATTTGCATACCTTCCTGGAACCTTCCTGGATGTGGTTTGCATTCTAGCCATGACTTGGCAGCTGCTACATTTTTTGTGTAGTTTCAATATATTTAGTGCCACCCTCTTCCTGTTTGTGAACCCAGACTGTTGAGCACTGCCTTAATCTCATCTTGGTAATCAGTAAATACACTTTGGCAAAAAAAAGCAATTTATTTCTGGGCTTCATGGATCTGACATCGGCCTTCGATTGGGTGGTGAGAGGGAAACTGGGAGAAGATGCTAAGAATGAGTATAGAAGCTCCCCTGGTTCACTTCTTAGCACAGATGCACCGAGACGTGACAGGTAGAGTAAGGTATGGGGCAGGCGGCGAATTGCCATCTTCGATTAAAATGAACAGTGGTGTTTGACAAGGGTACGTGTTAGCCCCCTTCTTGTTCTGTCTGTATATCAATGACCTGGAGAGCTTTTGAACGATGGGGTGATTGACGAGCCAAGGGTGGGTCAGAGAAACCTCCCCGCACTATTATATGCAGATGATTGTGTATTAATTTCAAGAACAGGTGTGGAGTTGCAAAGCCTTGTAAATAGATTCAATGCGTTTATGAGCGACCTGGGCTTAAAGACTAATACAGCAAAGTCACATGTTATGGTGGTGGGGAAAGAACACCACAAAAAAGATCCTATTATATCAATAACGACAAGCTACTCCAGGTTTAAAATTTCTCTTATCTAGGCGTCCCCTTCGATCATTTAGGCTCGTGGTCCCATTTATTAGAAGTTAAGATGAGGAGCTTTGATAGAACTCTTGAAGCTCGATTCAGGTTTTAAAGGAAATTGGGTTCCAAACACATCAAGGCTTTTATCAATATTTATAACGCTCGCTGTTGTGCTCTCATCTTGTATGGGGCTGGGGTTTGGGGACATTGTAACACGTCAAACTTACAAACGACTGAAAACGTCTTTCTCAGAAGATTAATGTCTGTCCCCCCAGCCTTCCGATTACCATTTGTCATAAGGAATTGGGGTTAATCCCTTTAACAGATCGTATTCAAATTACCCCAATCATGTTATGGCGCTCGATTTGGGCAAATGAAGAACCATCCCTTAATCGAGCAATAATACAGGATTGCTTAAACTGCGATCATGTTAACAAAATACCGTGGCTTAGCTACGTTAAGAGTCAGTTGGTACTCATTGGGAGGCAGGATTGTTTCATCGCCCCCCAACTCATTACCTCTGTTACGAAGCCCCAATTAAAAAGGGAATTTTTAAATGCTCTAATGGAGCGTAGAGAACTTTTGAAACTCAGTAAAAAACACGTAGCCGACTATTTTCCCTTAGTTACCACCGAAAGAATGGAGCCATATCTTTTGTTCCCTTTTAGCCATTCTAAAATTTTTTACCTTATAAGATTTAGATTCGGCATAGCTCATCTATTGGTGTCGTACCCTAGTAAAACATATCACGACGCTTAACTGGACCCCTGCCCATGCGACTGTAATTCAACCCAGAATATGCTGCATTTCTTTTTTTTCTGCCAGCTATGCAATAAACCACGCAGGGATTTTATTCTACCACGTCTGCGGGTGTTGAATATTAGGAAATGCAGGCTAGCTTTATTTTACCTCCAGCTCCTTCAATCAGAATATATATGTGATATGATATACAGATTTATTTCTGTTGCAATGTGATTAAGGAGGCTAGTAGGAAAATGATTGTTTTTAACATTTTGTACTGTATTGGATGTTTTAACATTGTTTAAACAGATTACTTTTACCTTTAGAGGGCTCTAATTTTTTTGGCATTACCAAGAGGCACTGCACACTTTAAAAATTGTCTGTTTTAAAGGATAATGAATTTCAAATGACTTGATTTGGATGGCCATGGAGTGTTCTATGAATTTTTGTTTTAAACATACTGCGTTCTCTCTTAAGTATTTTATATATTGTTGTATTTTTATGTGTAACGTTTATGGTTTGCTAAACCGAACAAAGATTATTGATTGATTGATTGAACCCAGAAGCTTAAGAATTTGGCCTCGTACATTTTAGGGCTCGAGAGAAATGTAAAGCACTATTTAGATCTTAATCTTTGGCAGCATGTGTGCAAGAAGGCTATTGACACGTACAGTTCCATTTCACCCCTCAAATGATGATAGACGTACCCACCTTCTCCATCTGCTTCGTGTCCCTGTATCACACCGTCACTGATTTTAGAAGATAACAAACACATGCAGCCACATCATACGGTTTGCTAGGCTGAAAGTGAGTGAACTTTTAAAAAATAAAAATTTATTTTAGAAGTATGTATTATATGCTAAAGTTCAGGCAAGGATTTTTTCCCTTAAGGTAAAGATTTTTTTTCGAATTGTCAAGATTACCCCATCATCTTACTCTTCTGTCTGGCTTGGAATTAAAATCAGTGATAAGGTTCTCCGATGGATCTCTTACTTTCAGTCGGAATGATAACAAAGAGCTGTTACATCCCTTCTCATCTTCATCCATGTCTATTGCTTGCAGGGTACCACAAGGACCAGCCCTTAATCCGACAATGTTTAATGTTTATATCGTTCATCTGGCGGATCTCATGGCCTTCTTTGGTCTTCGTGTTTTTCATATGCAAACTAAATTCAGATTTTTATTCGAGTGGAAGGAAGTCAGTCTACATTTGCTGACATCAGAAGCTTGTAACTTTCAAATTGTCAAAGCAGGAGGAAATACATTTTTCTGGAACTGAGAGGCGGTATAAAAAGAGAGGATTCACAACATGGGTCCCTACACAGTCCAAGATAAAAGAAACAAAACTAGAGTGTTCATTTTGAAGAATTAGTGCTAGGGGAGTAAGAAATTCATGTAATTTCCTTTTGTGTAATTATGTGAACTTTCGTGAAAATTTCACAAAATAAAGTGGATTTACTTGAAATGCAAATCCATCATTTAGCTCTAGGATGCATTTCGTAGTAAAAAATAGAGCAAAGAATACTAGTGGCGCCAGCAACAGCTGCTCGCGTTCTGGCCATTTGTGTTATTCCTGAGCACTTGTGATAAAATTTAGCTGCGAACGTTGCATACTTGCACAATGTGGCATAAAAGTGTAATTTTGGGAATTTTGCATAACTAGAGCTAATGTAATATTCCCGAAATTATGCCAGCACAATTTAAGTTTTGTATGGGCCTAGCTGTGGCGTGCTTGTGCGCAGAATATTGAAGGGAATGGTGAGTCATGCAAAACACACAAGATGATGGACGGAATGCTGCACATTGGCAAACATTCACCCCCAGTCACAGATCTGGGTTTAATCCATCATTATTTTGCTTCACCACGCCACCCCAGTTCAGACATAGCCATATGCAAATCAGTCTTGACCCTGTGCCTCATGGGAACAGTCCAGACCGAACTGCCAAGCCATGTCTTCCCTGGACCGGAATCAAGCATCCTAGGACCGGTTTCGGGCTTTCAGCCCTCATCAGCCAGGATAGCTTGACTCCAGTGGCGTAGTGAGCACGGGACCCACGTCTGGGCATACCCTTCCCACTTAGGGCGAAATGCAAAACACACAAGATGATGGACGGAATGCTGCACATTGGCAAACATTCACCCCCAGTCACAGATCTGGGTTTAATCCATCATTATTTTGCTTCACCACGCAGTGGCGGCTGGTGACATTTGTAAGTGGTGGGGCGGAAAATGAATTTCATAGAGCACCGCAGCGAGCGCGCGAGCCCGAACAACCATCACAGCGCCGGCCATTAATATACTCTTTTCCAGGAAAAGAGTATATTAATGGCGGCGCTTGATTGTGCACTTTAGAGAGCGCCGAGCAACGTTAACAAAATGCTCATGTTAACGTTGCTCGGCGCCTCTAAAGTGCACAATCAAAGCGCCGGCCACTCTTTTCAACAAGCCTTGTTGTTGGCATAACATTGCTCTGCTCTCTAATGTGCACTATGAAAGCGCCGGCCATTAATATACTCTTTTCCAGTGGCTCATGTAAAGTGCTCCAATAACTTTGGGTCGAGTTTGTGTTATATAAAACTGCAAAAAAATAAATACATTGAGGATAGAGTGGAGTTAGAGCTTGTCCCTGCCTCCAAATACCCCTCTCTCTCTGCAGGGTCTGCTAAGTGCAGAGGCTGTGGAGGGTATGTCCTCATTGCCCACTCTTGACCTCTATCTGAAACAAACGACTTATTTTTCTTCAGGACAGCTGCCTTTCTTAGCTTGAGGTTCCTTGGCCAGCAGGATGTCTGCTTTTTACTCTACTCCCACAACAATGGCTTCCATGGAGATGGGATATGGGAAGCAAGTACCCAGAGACTGGCGAGTTGGGCCTCCTACGTGTACCATGCTGCATACCATCTCGGCATAAGTCTCAGAGTTGCTATTAGGCAATTAAACCCTCGCCCAGATGGCCCCCTTTTTTGTTTAACTGGAGAGGTTGGAAATCGTCCCCCACACCACGACGTGATTTTAAATTTCATAATGGACAAACACACAGTTAGGCAGGGTAGAGTACAGTTTTTAATACCTACTACTGTTCTATGCGGCGAGCAGCAAGGGTAAGGTTATGAGGGTATGCGCCCACAGTTGTGAAACCGAGTTGTTAGGAATACCCCAGTGGTCTCATCATTTCTACCTCCTTAATTAGTGTAGTTAATTATGTAAAACATGGGGCGAGGCAACACTGGGGTAGGGTTGAAACTCAGTCCTCCGTGATTCTTTCAACTTGAAAGAATCACGGAGGACTGAGTAAGCAACAGGAGCGTGGTGTGGAAGCAACAAGGGGCACAGGTGGGGGGGGGGGAGCAACACAAGGGAGTGTGAGCCCTGTTAATCTCCGGTGTCCACGGAAGAGCCCACCGGGGCGCACGGGAGGGAGAAAAGAGTATATTAATGCCCAGCGCTTTGATTGTGCACTTTAGAGGGCGCCGAGCAACGTTAACAAAATGCTCATGTTAATGTTGCTCGGCGCTCTAAAGTGCATCACAGCGCCGACCATTAATATACTCTTTCCAGGAAAAGAGTATATTAATGGCCGGCGCTGTGATTGTGCACTTTAGAGGGCGCCGAGCAACGGGGGCAGGGGCATCAGCCAGCACTGGGGAACTCCTGCTAGAGTCAGCTTGAAGTTTGAGTCCACGGTCGGCCTCTGTACCTCAAAGGCTCTTTATAGGCACCCCAGAACGAACCGCTCTTCACAGTCACCCTGAAAGTAACATATTTACAGGCACCACGAAACGAACCGCTGTCCACAAGCACCCCGAAACAAATCAACGTTAACATGAGCATTTCCTTTCACCCGCGCCACCAAGCTGATTGCTGTAAGTAATTTAAAATGTACACTTACAACAATCAGCTTGGTGGCTGCGGGTGAAAGGTACACATTGTATATTTCTCGTCATCAAGGCGATCAAGCATCAGCTCACTTTGGATTCTGGAAGTACTTACGTGGTGAAGTCGAAATCTCGTCCAGCAGTGAGTCTCTTCTTTACCGGAGCCACCCACCCACGACGAGCAGTAGTAGCAGGCAGCCTCGCACCAGAACACGAGGTGTGTGTCCTGTGTGTCGTCGTGTCGCAGTCCGAGTGTCCGACTACGGACTACAGTTACGTTTACGCTTCCAAAATCCCGTGCCTCGCTGTGACTAAGCCAATCCAGGCGCTGCCCCAGCAGTGCCAGGATTGGCTTGGGCAGGAGTACACACCCGCCCATTAGGAGACCGGGGGCTGCGCCATGAAGCAACCCCCGCTCTTCTAATCTGCAGGCTAATGCGCATGTGCGCCGCGGGCTGGTCAGAAAAATGACCAGCCCAGAACTGAGCATGCGCACTAAGTGCGCTACACCCGACGTCAACACCCCCCCCCTTGTCCTGATGATTGCCGGGCGTCGCCCGGTGATCGTCAGTGACCGCCCGGCACGGACTTCAAGTAATACACCTGTACGTCTGCCAGACGTACAGGAGTATTACTTTGCTTAGCATTAGTGGGGCAACGCCCCAGCGCCCCAATGGACGCACCGCCGCTGTCACCACGCCTCCCCAGTTCAGACATAGCCATATGCAAATCAGTCTTGACCCTGTGCCTCATGGGAACAGTCCAGACCGAACTGCCAAGCCATGTCTTCCCTGGACCGGAATCAAGCATCCTAGGACCGGTTTCGGGCTTTCAGCCCTCATCAGCCAGGATAGCTTGACTCCAGTGGCGTAGTGAGCACGGGACCCACGTCTGGGCATACCCTTCCCACTTAGGGCGAAATGCAAAACACACAAGATGATGGACGGAATGCTGCACATTGGCAAACATTCACCCCCAGTCACAGATCTGGGTTTAATCCATCATTATTTTGCTTCACCACGCCACCCCAGTTCAGACATAGCCGTATGCAAATCAGTCTTGACCCTGTGCCTCATGGGAACCGTCCAGACCGAACTGCCAAGCCATGTCTTCCCTGGACCGGAATCAAGCATCCTAGGACCGGTTTCGGGCTTTCAGCCCTCATCAGCCAGGATAGCTTGACTCCAGTGGTGTAGTGAGCACGGGACCCACGTCTGGGCATACCCTTCCCACTTAGGGCGAAATGCAAAACACACAAGATGATGGACGGAATGCTGCACATTGGCAAACATTCACCCCCAGTCACAGATCTGGGTTTAATCCATCATTATTTTGCTTCACCACGCCACCCCAGTTCAGACATAGTCATATGCAAATCAGTCTTGACCCTGTGCCTGGGAATTTTGCATAACTACAGCGAATGTAATATTCCCGAAATTATGCCAGCACAATTTAAGTTTTGTCTGGGCCTAGCTGTGGCGTGCTTGTGCGCAGAATATTGAAGGGAATGGTGTGTCATGCTCTGGTGGAACTGAAGAAGAAGGGACACAACTTGTGGGCTAATGACTCCACATAAGGAACTAAACTGTATCCTGTTGGCCACCCGCCACCATTAAAGTTGCATTAAAGTTGCACCAACAGTGGATAGATACATTATCTTCTGGTGATGTCTGTAGTGAATCAACAGCAGTATTTTGAGAATTGAATAGCTGATGTAAATGTAAAGCAACATCAGCACATACAGCATAGTGCCATGTGGATACATATTATAGAGATTACTTATATGCCCTCATTACAAGTGCCCTGGAATATTGATTGTTATCTATACTGGGGTACTGGTAACTCCAGAGACTGGGAAAACCCATCCTGTTACAAGTTGGAACTTGAGAGTCCATCAAGATATGAGAAATTACTGTGGGAATCAGTAATTCTGGGTTCCATTCTCACTGTAATTTCTCATTTTGACCCTGACTGTCACCCGGTGCTTGTCATACTTAGGAGTCCCAAGGCAGGGGGCTCTATGTTAAAAAGTGGAACATGTACTTTTACATGTCCCAGTAGTAAAAACCCTAAATTTTCCTTTTTACTGAGGAAAAGCAATTAGCCCCAATGGCAAATACAGAGTTACAGGCTGGCACCCTATCCCTTCTAACATCTGAATGCGACTATTAAGGTTGGTACTGTTTGGTATCAAAAGAATCAGTGCAATAAATTCGATTTAATGGCAGGCATTGACGGAAGTGGACTTGATCCAGCGCCCATCAGGGATCGATAATCGATAAACACAATCACTGGCCCATACTCATACACCCAACACATAAATCCCTGTAGCACTGTTTCAAGTTTACGTTAAATCAGTTGTTCACAAACTACAGGCTTGTCCTAACACACAAGATACACAATTGAACCTGTAATCAACTCTCTTTCCTCTGGTCGATGGACCATTAGTTGAGAAGTTGATGGTAATAATTAGAAACTAACTATCAATCTATACTACTAAATAAATCACAAACTCGGTATAAAGTTAATGATATTTATCGCAAATAATGTGAAGGTAAATGCTCATCATGTACAGTTTTACAATGCATAAATAACAGAGAGAGAACATTTATCAAAGCAAAGGTGTCAAACTCAAATCACAATGAATAGAATGCAATGAAGGAGTGGATAGATGAAGAGACATAAGTTTCAGAGACAAATATACATGTGCAAAGGATTATCCAAAATACAGTTTTTAGCTATACTAACCCAAGTATTTTAGTGGAAAATCTACCCCCTGGCCATGGGAGATAGATGGGGGTTCCCCAAGAAAGTTCACGGAACAAAGAGTAGGACAGGAACAGGAAACAGGTAGGCCTCTACCTGCATACAGCAAACCGACGGACAGCGACGATCTCCCCTCCCTAGCTTCTTCAAAGAGGCCCTCCCTAACACCCCCCAGAAACCCCAGTTATACTCTAAAAACCTTCATGTCCAACCCACCATTGTAGCAACATTTTCAGAATCTTAGTCTCTCATTGGTCAGTTTAGGGGGTGTTCTATCACACCACCATAGTCACGTCCATGTTTTCACAGCATTCTTTGTTTTACATTTTCTAGCAATACGTAAGCCACGACTCATGAATACACGCTTCCTTCAACCAGTAACATGTTTCAAATCTCTACATTTTTATTGCCCGCCTCTGCAGCTTCCGCGGAAGAAGTTTGTACATTTGCACTTGGTCCCACGGCCATCCTTCCGTTACTTGGCAGTCATACAATGATTCTCGAAGGTCATCAACATTGCCTTCTCCATTCTCTCTCAGAGCTCGTTTTTCAGCTTTTATTAGTTTTCTTTTTTAACCCTCAACTCGTCATGCAACGATGTAGGCCCATGCAAGTATCACTACGATGAATAAAACACAGACATTATTAATTTCATGAAATATAATTCTCACTGTTTTACCGCCCACCATTTGCACTATCCCACGTTATTTGTCTAACAAAGCATTAACGCGCAGAAAGCAGAATTATTATTATTTTTATTTTCAAGCAGATCACGAATGCGGCCTAGTCTTTCATGCATTAGTCCACACATTAGTGCACGCATGCCCATAAGCATTTTCCCGTGTTTTCGTGTTTTTGCATGTTAGTTTCACCGCACTCTGTTAGTAAATGTTACCGAGGAATTAATCCGAGCAGGTCTTATTTTCTCAAAACCCTGCTCCATCAATTCCCCCCTTTGATGGCATTTTTGAGCCATCACAAAAATCTCCATCATACTAATTGCCACCTTTATTTTCATCTAAAGGTCTGTACATCTTTCCCGTTTTGCCATTTTCTCATCTAAATCTTTCATCATTTCATAGTAATTTCCTCTCATGTATTCTAGTTCTATTTCTTCTCTCCTTCTTTTCCTAGCTCTATGTTTATTATCTGCTTCTGTCATCTCCTTCTTTCCACATCTACACTTACGACATTTATATGCCATTATTGTAAACAAAATCACTACAGCTATTGAAATAATTGGTATTAGTATTTTTCCTAATAAACTACTCCCAAATGTGGAAAACCATCTACCTATAGAGGAAAAACTCTTACCAAGTTTCTCCCAAACACCGTCAACCTCCAGTTGAGTCGAATCTTCATGTAATTTCGTATTATTCTTTATATATCCCTCAAGACTTTTACTTTTATCAGGGATATAAGTACAGCAGTGTTGTATTTTCAACATGCCACAGACTCCGTCCTCTTATGCCAATAAAATATCCAGGGCAAGTCGATTTTGCAAAACCATTGACTAATTGCAACCATTTCAGTATCAATCATCAAAAACCCACCAGCAGTGTCTGTTGATAAACGATCAACCACTGTGGACAATTTCCGAATTTTATGCAAATTTAGAACGACTCCAACTGAGGGTATCAGTGCACCAAAAATATCACCAATTATTTCTGAAAAACGTGCTCTCTTTATGCGTGTTAGTCCATGCTTTATTTCATTGATTTTATTATTTCTATCTATATGATATACTTTGGGAAATACGATCCCAAAGTAACAACTACCATACCAGTCTGCTGGCAACCTATAGTAAGCATTCTTACCATACACATAATATACTCCTGGAAATACAGGATCAGTTCCATCTTTTAATCCCCATCCACCAGTTATCAGAAAAGTGTGTTCACATTCACTAGTACCAATGAAATAATTATTATAGTCAGTTTTTAGTCTAAGTAAGCAAAGTTTCCCTTTATGGTACCAATCCAGAGACATTGCAGTGTAAGTCTCGCCTTTCTTATAATTTCCCTCTCTAAAAGCCCATGGTGGTACATGTGATTTCTGTTCAGCAGCTTTCCTTTGAAAATCCTGTCTTCTATCTTCAACCATGTTAATGAATTCTTTTTCTTCAGCCCGCAAACTACATGTTAGATTATTTCTATGAGCATATACTATATCTATTGTCTGTGTAATATGGAAAAATTCTCCCATGTAGCCCGCATTTCTATTACTATACACCTTATTCATATCTTTTCTAATAGGAATTTCTGAAAACACTAAATCCATGTTTGAATAATAATACTGTAACTTCCCCGTCACGTAGAAGAGACTAGTTAGTACACTACATGATACGCCATATGTTAAAGGAAGGTGATGGTAAGTCACCCCCTCTGAGACAGACAAAGGTAATTGCATGCATACATAGCAATCTCTCACATCCACTGCGTCTACATATTCGTAAAGCAATTTTGTAAAGACATTTAATGAGAAATCACTAATTGATTCATCATGATGATAAATGCTATCATCAGCCTGATCATTGTTAGTTTTAGGAGTTTCTTTAGTAACAGGGTCCATTCTTTCACTTATCACATTATTAGTATTACTCTTATTAGTATTACTCTTGTTATTAGTTACCATTAGAATAGGTACAAAGACAGTTAATATTAACCATATTAACATTAATAGCAAGACACTACATAAGCAAGCTCTGATACATCTACGTTTAAAGCTAAGTTCTTGATTTCCAGTCACTATATCTTCTGCCAATTTGTATACTATAAAAAAATTAAAATCTAAGAAAAACCTAAGAAAATTCTAACAACTTTCTAAAAATTTTGACAAACTTGTCCAAAAACCACCGGAAAATAGTGTATCCTACACTTCAAGAGGAAAGCTTCTTCTTTACCCCCCTCTTTTTCTTTCTTTTTTTTCTTTTTAAAAAAAGAGTTTTCTTCAAATCATCTGGAACTTCCCAAATATTTTCACTGAATTTTGTTGCACCTTAATTTTTCACTTTTCTCTCTTAAGGCGGTTTCAATTTGCTTTCATCAATTTGCTCAGTACCAGTACCAACTTCTCTTTCTATTTGATCTGTGCTCTCAATTTCCTCCAATATAACATATGTCCATTCAGGAGCTCTGTATTTCCTGCTTGGGACTCTTATTCTCTTAGTTCTTCGTACTGATTCTTCATCTGATTCTTCTTGTTCAGTTTGACTTGATACTTCATTTATTTATTCTGGTTGTCTCTTTTCAAGAGTGTATTTCAGTCTTTTTACTCCACTTGGCCAATTGTCACCCTTTTTCGCTCTCTTAGCTTGAACCACTTCTTCACCTTTTCTTTCTGGTTCACAGGTTCTTTTATTTAGTCCCATCCTTTGTTGAACTTGCTCTTGATTTTCTGTAACTTCCTTTTCTACTTGCTTAACAGCAGTCTTACGAGACCCAGTAGCTGGTGCCAACTCTACTTGGCTTGTGCTTGGTTGTTCATCATCATCAAGCTTGTCAGAATCTGTCACTCTAGATCCTTTAGCTTCACAACCTTCAGCTTCTGGTTTCTTATTTTTATTCACCAGTTGCTGCTCGCCTTCTTTTTCCAGTGGACTTGGGACTCTTCTGGTATAACTTGCGTGGATCCAGTTTGGCAAGCCACCACACTTCACTGCTGTTGTTGTCACCAAAATAATCTGATACAGTCCATGCCACCTGGGTTCTAAACACGACTTCCTCACGTGGTTCTTGACAAGAACCCACTCTCCTGGACTCAGATCATGTGCTTGATCCGGCTGTGTTGTGGTTGCAATTTCTCCAACCTGATGAGACACAGAACACACCAGATCAGCCAATCCTTTGCAATAGTCAAGCACTAGATCATCAGAAGTATTCATCAGTTTGTTTGCTGGTACAATCGCTTGTCTCATTGCTCTTCCCATCAGCACTTCATGAGGACTCAATCCAGTCTTTTTTATCTGGGATACTTCTAAGACTCATCAATACCAGGGGTAAAGCGTCAGGCCACTTCAGTGTTGTGGATGCACATACTTTTCCCAGTCTAGATTTTATAGTGCCATTAATTTGCTAGACCACTCCAGATGCTTCTGGTCGATAGGCACAATGCAGCTTCTGCTCAATCTGTAGTGCTGCACAGATCATCCGAATTATCTCATTATTAAAATGAGATCCCCTATCTGTCTCTAAAGTGACTGGAAAACCAAACCTTGGAATTAGTTCTCTTAGAAGCAACTTCGCAACAGTCAAGCTATCATTCCTTCTTGTTGGATAGGCTTCCACCCAACGAGGAAACAAGCAAACAACAACTAACACATATTTTAGTCCGTTACATGGGGGAAGCTCAATGAGATCGAGCTGGAGCCTCGTAAATGGTCCTGCTGCCTTTCCATTTCGTCCCCAACTCACAACTGTCTTTCTGCCTGGATTTTGTTGCTGACATATAACACACCTTTGGCATAAACTCTCTGCAATGACCCTAAATTTCGGGTTGTACCATGACTGTTTGAAGAGCCTAATCATTGCATCTCTTCCAACATGTGCAATTCCATGGTATACCCTTGCCATTTGGGATAGTAAAGAATCTGGCATAACTGGTCTTTCATCTACATTCACCCAAACTTCATCTTCTGCTCTCTTCTTGCAACCTGATTTTTTCCAAATTTCCTTTTCCTCATCACTTGCCTCTTCTTGTAACTGTCTAATCTCATCCCAAGTTTCCCAGGAGGAAAACATCAGGTGGCAATTAGTATTTTTCTTTTCCACCCCTCTGTTTATTGCAATTGAATTTTGTGCACAGAAACGCGCTACTTGATCAGCGTATCTGTTGCCGCTTGTCACATAATCATTTCCTGACTTATGTGCAGAACATTTGACCACTGCAATTTTCTTGGGCAATTGCAAAGCATCCAATAAATCTTTCACATTTTTACTATTTCTAATCGGAGAACCTGAAGAAGTCAGAAATCCCCTTTGCATCCATAATTGTCCAAAATCGTGAACCACCCCAAAACCATATTGACTGTCAGTAAATATGGTTACTTTCAAATTTTTGCCAATTTTGCATGCTCTAATCAGAGCTATGAGCTCAGCAATTTGTGCAGAATTTACCCCTTTTAGACAGAATTCTTCCAGAACTGCAGCCACTGTACATACTGTATAGGCAGAACTCAATACGCCTTTTTCATTTCTCAGACAAGATCCATCTACAAATATCACACTATCTGATTCCTCTAGCGGGGTATCCTTAATGTCTGGCCTTGGTTTCGTGCACAAATCTGTCACATCCAAACAATCATGATCTGCTTCATCTTTCACTTCCTCACAAAATGGACTAGGCAACAATGTTGCTGGATTTATTGTCGTACATCTCACCACAGTCACATTTTCAGCACCTAATATTACTCTTTCATACCTAGTCAGCCGACTATAGGTCATGTGCTGTGTACGTGTTCTTGTCAAAAGAATCTCAACTGAGTGTGGCACATATACTTTAACTGAATGTCCCATCACAATCGCTTCACTTTGTTCCAAGCTCACACAAGTAGCAGCTACTGCTTTCAAACAACCTGGTAACGCTGCAGCCACTGAATCCAAAGTAGCAGAAAAATATGCCACTGGACGTCGTGCCATTCCATGTCTCTGGGTCAAAACTGAAAGTGCACACCCATCTCTCTCACAACAGTACAACGCAAAATCTTTTGTATAATCCGGCATTCCCAATGCAGGTGCTCGACAAAGACTGTCTCATAACTCAATAAAAGCTTTCATGCTTTCATAAGCTGATTCAATCGGATCAGTCACATCTTTGTGTGTCAACCTCTGTAGAGGCTTCACAATCAGTGAAAAGCCACTGATCCACTGTCTGCAGTATCCAACCATTCCCAAGAACATTCGCACTTCCTTCTGAGTTTTAGGAGGACTCATTTGTTGAATCACACTGATCCTTTCTGACTCCTTTCTCTATTTTGTGTCCCAAATATTGGACCTCCTGTTTACAAAACTGTAATTTTGCTGGTGACACTTTGTGTCCATCTTCTGCCAGATGATTCAGTAAGGCAATTGTATCTGTCACACATGCCTCTCGTGTTTTTGATGCCACCAGTAGGTCATCAATATACTGAAACAAAACCGATTTTTCTGGCATAATCAAAGTCTCCAGACATTTTTTCAAAATCTGATTAAAAATCGATGGACTCTCTGTGTACCCTTGGGGAACTCGGCACCATGCCAAAACACGGTCTCCGAACCGGAATGCAAACAAATACTGGCTATCCGGATGTAAAGGAATCGAGAAAAATGCCTAACACAGATCAATTACTGTATACCATTCTGCATCACAGGGAATTTGATATGGAATCACTGCTGGATTTGGCACTATTGGACAACAGGGTACTACAATCTTATTTATTTTTTGTAAATCTTGTACTGTCCTATATTTTCCGCTTGGCTTTTTATTTTCCATAATAGGCGAATTACAAGGACTGCTTAGTATTTCTCTTAAAATACCTTTCTCAATCATTTGGTCAATCACAGGAATAACTCCTGCTGTTATCTCAGGACTCATTTTGTATTGAGGTGTGTTTGGAAATGTTGCACCCGGTTTCACCGCAACCTGAATAGGATCCTGTTAGACCTGGCATCCTTGGCGTGGGTCTCCCTTCCATTTTTTGATGATGCCTCCAATGTTATTAATCTGTTGTTGCTGGTTTAGATGCTTTGGGCACTGTGCCACTGCTATTCAGTGCCACAGTGCAAGTGCTCCCTATGATAAATTGTGTTATGTATTAGTGACTCCATGATTGGATGATTGGTTTACTTGTCAGTCCCTAGTACAGTGCACTGAGTGTGCCCAGGGCTTGTAAATCCTATGCTGCTGGTGGGCTTGCAGCACTGGTTGTGCCACCCACAGAAGCAGCTTGTAAAATGTGTCTCAGGCTTGCCATTGCAGAGCCTGTGTGCAGCCTAGGGCTGCCATGTCGACTTGGTGAGTGCACCCACTTACCAGGCCCTAAACCTTCCCTTTACTGCATGTTGGTCACCCCTAAAGTAGGCCCTAGGACAGGGTGCATTGTAAGTATAAGGTAGGACATGCCCTGGTGTGTGTGGCATGTCCTAATAGTGAATTACAGCCATTTTCGTTTTTCACTATTGCAAGGCTACCTGTTCCCCATAGGCCAGAATGGGCAGTTTTGATTACTACGCCTTATAATCCTAACTGACCCAGGGAACATGGTAGAGAAACGAATTTAGTATGCCTGAACTCAGAATGATAAAATACATCTTTTAGTGAAGTTGATTTTAACATTCTGTGTTTGAAAATACCACTTTTAGAAAGTAGGTATTTTCTTGCCTAACTATCCAAGCCTGCCTCTGCTAGGTTGTCTGGAGTTTGAGTGACAGGGACTGGGGGTGGCTCCAGGAGACAGGGTGAGTCAGCACAGGGCTGAATAGAGAGATCTGCATCCAGAGTGGAGGGAGGAGTTGCACCTGGGTCTGAATAGGGCTGTGCCTGCCTTCCACAATGCTGGCTCCACCTCCTGCTGGGCGGCTGAGCACCCTGCCCCACATTCTGAAAGGAAAGAAGGAGTCCTGTAAACAAAGTGCTCCAGGACTGACCAGAACTGGTTTTGGCCTAGACAAAGGCCTCTCTGCCTTCAGAGAACAAAGAGAAAAGGTGTATAAAAAGGGGACCCAGACCCCTAGGAGATTAGATCACTTTTGGGAAAGAAGAAAAAACCTTTGCTGAGGAGCGGAACCAAGAAGAAACTGAGGAGAAGACTATCCCTAAGCTAGAGGGATCTGCCTGCAGTGGTTGCCTGACTGCCAAAGAAAGGAGAAGGGTACTTTGTGTGTACTTTCATCAACTTGTGAAGGATCTCCAAGGGCTTGATTTCAGAGCTTGCCTCCTGCTGAAGTCTCAGGGACAACAGACTTCACCCACCAGCTCCCCTGTATTCCCTTGCTGGAAACTTGGAGCTTCTGACACACTTGCGTGTCGCTGGGAGCTGGAAGCGCGACTCAAGATGAAGAAGCGTGTCGCCGCAGCCGCTGCTTCTCGCATCCCCGAAGAAGCGCACCGCTGACACCCTCGCATCCTTCGAAGTGCCTCGCAGCACCGGAGAAAAGTGTCGCTGTCGCATCAGACGCCGTCGCATCCCCGGGGCAGAGCATCGACCTCGCATCAGACGCCGACGCATCGCAACACGAGGCGCCCCGCATCCCAGGAGAAGATCGTCGACCTCGCATCAGACGCCGTTGCATCGCCAGGGAAGCGTGTCGCAGGGCCTGTCGTGGCTCTAAAGATTCATCGAAATCGCCGCACGCCCGTCCACGCATCACCCCTTCGTTGTCGCAACCTCAAGAAGACGCCACTTTGTTTCTTTGCACCAGTTCTTCAACGCATCACCGTCCTTGCGTGTAAGGGACTACCGCATCACCTTCCCTGCAACACTTTCGTTGCCTTGCGTTACGCATCAAAGGTACATTGAACTCAAAGTGTCGCTTTTCAATTTTAAGAGACTCAAGTTAATTCTACCATCTTTAAAGTAGAGTATTGTGGATTATTTTTGTCGTTTATGGTCTTGTGGTAAATCTATATAAAAGATACTTATTTTTATAATACAACCTGTGTGGTGTCCATTTGTAGTGTTGTCACTGGATTACTGTATGTGTTCACAAATGCTGTACACACTGCCTCTGAACTAAGCCTGTCTGCTCGTGCCAAGCTACCAAGGGGGTGAGCAGGGGTTATTTCAGGAGTGTACCCCCTTACCCTGACTAGAAGCAAGGGTCCCTATTTGGACAAAGGTACCTACCTCTGCCAACTAGAGACCCCCAGTTCTAACATTGGTGGTCAGCGGTGGGGATTCTGGACTTGCATTTGTGACTCATGTACAGTGATTGGTGAACACTACCTAGTGAGTGCAGACCAAAACGCAACCACATACTTTTGGTAGATATTATTTTCTGGGACTTTCTATTTTTGCTAAAAACTGCCAAGTTTAATCACCATGGATACAGCAACATCCATAGTATATGTTGATAATGATTGGGAAGAGGAGAAACTGGAATGCTACACCGTTAACCAGCTCAAGCACTTCTGCAGAAGGTTCAAAGTTTCCATGACCGGAATCACCAAGAAGGATGATTTCCAAAAGGCGCTGAGGGCCTGGGTTGAAGCAAGGAATACCCCTGAGAATGAGGAGGGGGCTGAGAATGCAGATGGGCAGCTGGATGGGCTAGTGGGTCCAGGGGAGAGTGGAGCACCTTCCCCCGTAGGTAGCAGTGTTTCTGCCAGAGGTCTGTCCACAGAAGAGCTGGAGGACAGAGAAAAGAGTAGGATGCATGAGATGGAGCTGACCAAGCTCAAGTTAAAGGGGCAGTTGGAATTTGAATTGCAATCTAGAAAGTTGGCCTTAGAAGAGAAAAGAATGGATCAGGAGCATGAAAAAAGTTTGAGGGAGATGGAGTTCAGAGCCAAGAAATTAGAGATTACTCTCTCTGGTGGCAGCACACCGTCAGTGCCTGTTGAGGCTAGGGTGTATATTCCTAAAGATGTGGTTAAGGAGTTTTTTAAGAATGATGATATTGGGCAAAGGTTCAAGGCCTATGAGGTAGCCATGACTTCCCACCGGGTCCCTGAGAAGCATTGGGGAGCGGGGTTGTGGGGTCGGTTCCTTAGTGAGGGGTGGGATACCTTGTTGGACTTGCCCTCTGAAGTCTATAATTCCTACAGCCACATGAAGAATGCATTGATGACCAGGTATGGGTTGACTCCTGAACTCTATAGGCTGAGGTTCAGGAACTGTAAGAAGATTGAAGGCAGTACCTGGGTTGAGTATGTGACCTTTTTTTACAGAGCCTTGGATGGTTGGGTAAAGGGTAGCAAAGCAAATGATTTTCAGGTGCTCTCTGATTTGATTGCATGGGAGCACTTGTCCAGTAATTGTTTTCCTGAGCTACGCCAGCACCTGATTGACAGTAGGCTGACTAACCCTAGGCAGCTTGCTGAGGAGGCGGACCGCAGGCTGAGCACCCGGGTCCACAAGGGTCACGTGGGAGACTCCGCCAAGGGTGGGCAGGGTCCCCAGCAGAGGAGTGGGGGGAAGGGTAAACAGAGGGAGTTCCAGAGAGGGCCCCAAAGTAAACCCCAAGGGAACCAAGGGAAAGGTTCCCAGCCTCCCCCTGAGAATAAGCACAGGACCCCGACAGGTCCACCTGTTCATAGGGGACCCCTGGTGTGCTACAAGTGTGGCGCCCTAGGCCACAGGGCCAATGATCCCCATTGCCCTTTGTTTGGAAAGCCAGCACCCCCTGGTGCAGTCCCCCGGCAGTTGGCTAGTGTAGCCCTGGGGGAGGAGATGGGTGCCCAAGGTGGGCGGGATCCTGTAGTATTGTCCCTTGTCTCATTAGGAGACTCTGAGATGGTCCTTAGGACCCAACTGCCTGAGAACACTAAGAAGTACAGGCAGTGGGTGACCATCAATGGCCAAAGGGTGGAGGCTCTGAGAGACACAGGAGCCAGTGTGACAGCTGTCAAGTATCACCTGGTGTCTAAAGAGCAGGTGGTCCCTGATGCATTCTATCCAGTTGTTGCCGCTGACAACACAGAGAGCCACTGCAAGGTGGCTCAGGTTCCCTTTGAGTGGGGGGTCTCTGGTACTCTTCAAGTAGCTGTGAGGCCAGCCATGCCTGTTGACTGTTTGTTAGGGAACGATTTGGAGAGCTCCCCTTGGGCTAAGGTGGAGCGGAGTGCTCATTTGAAGATGTTGGGCTTGCCTGATTGGGCGTGCGTGACCACCCGGTCCATGGCAGCCAGAGGTGTTCAAGAGGACCTGGAGCCTGAGAGGGAGGCCCAGGTGCCTGCCGGAAAGAGAAGAGGCAGGGGGCGCGGGAAACCGGCCCCCGAAGTTCCCACGGTCCAGGAGGAGGCAGACCCTGAGGGGGATGCCCTGGAGCCTACAGGGGAACAGGTAGCTGAACTGGGGGACCTGCCTGAGCTGACCCATTGGCAGCAAGATGGAGGACCCTCCAGGGAGGAGTTCTGCGAGGAGCAGAACAAGTGCCCTTCTCTCGTAGGTCTGAGGCAATAGGCCACAGACCAGGCAGCAGGTCATCAGTCTGGATCACATTGGATCTACTGGGAGAATGGTCTCCTGTATAGCGAGCCTAAGGTTGCTGAGCCTGGGTCAGCCCATGTGCTGGTGGTACCTCAGCACTTCAGAGCCTTCCTACTGGGTTTGGCTCATGATGTGCCTTTAGCAGGACATCTGGGGCAGGACAAGACCTTTGAAAGGCTTGTCACCCATTTCTTTTGGCCCCAGATGCGCAGGAGTGCCGCCACTCACTGCAGGACCTGTCAGACTTGCCAGGCAAGTGGAAAGAGTGGAAGGAAGCAGAAGGCTCCTCTCCAGCCATTCCCTGTAGTCAGCACCCCTTTTGAACGGGTGGGTATTGACATTGTGGGGCCACTGGACCCCAAGACAGCCATGGGCAACAGGTTCATCCTGGTCTTGGTGGACCATGCCACCCGGTACCCTGAAGCCATCCCTCTGAGGACAGTGACGGCCCCCGTGGTGGGACGGGCACTGATGGGAATTTTCTCCCGTGTGGGGTTCCCTCAAGAGGTGGTGTCTGACAGAGGTACTAACTTTATATCCAAGTATATGAAGTCCTTGTGGCAGGAGTGCGGTGTAACGTACAAGTTCACAACTCCTTACCACCCCCAAGGAAATGGGTTGGTTGAGAGATTCAACCGGACCCTGAAGGGCATGATTATGGGTCTGGAAGAACCCATGAGGCGTAAGTGGGACTTCCTCTTGCCATGCCTTCTTTTTGCATACCGTGAGCTGCCACAGAAGTCTCTAGGGTTCAGCCCCTTTGAGCTTCTGTATGGTCACCAAGTGAGAGGACCTCTGAGTTTGGTCAAGGACGGCTGGGAGCAATCTCCCAGGAAACCTCCCCAGGATGTATATAGCTACATGCTGGCCTTCAGGAACCAAACTAGGCGTTTCAGGCAACTTGCTGAGGCAAATCTGGAAGCCAGCCAGGAGGAAATGAAGCGGTGGTACGACCAGAATGCCACTCTGGTTGAGCTTCAACCTGGTCAGAAAGTGTGGGTCATGGCCCCAGTGGAGCCCTGTGCGCTCCAGGATAAGTGGACCGGACCCTTTGAGGTGGTGGAGCGCAAGAGTCCTGTTACCTACTTGGTGGACATGCGGTCTCCCAGGAACCCCTTGCGGGTCCTGCACGTCAACCGCCTGAAGCCCCACTTGGAGAGGTCCCAAGTGGGCATGCTCTTAGCTACAGATGCTGGGATGGAGGAGGAGACCGAGCCTCTTCCTGACCTCCTGTCAGCCCAAGAGCAAGATGGATCAGTGGAGGGTGTGAACCTCTCTACCTCCCTGACATCTGAGCAGCAAGGTGACTGTCGCCAACTGTTGGGGCAGTTTTCTGACCTGTTCTCCCTGGTTCCTAGTGTCACTGACTGGTGCGTCCATGATGTGGACACTGGGGACAGTCTTCCTGTCAAGCACAAGGCTTACAGGGTGACTGACAGGGTGAGAGCTTGCATCAAGGAGGAGGTCTCCAAGATGTTTGCATTGGGGGTAATTGAGTCCTCTCACAGCCCTTGGGCCAGCCCAGTGGTCTTGGTCCCAAAGGCTGCCGCGCCTGGTGCCACACCCGAACTCCGGTTCTGTGTGGACTACCGAGGACTCAATTCCGTCACCAGGACTGACGCACACCCCATCCCCAGAGTTGATGAGCCCATAGATCGGTTAGGGGCTGCCCGGTACCTCAGTACGTTTGACTTAACGTCTGGGTACTGGCAGATCGCCTTGACTGATGGGGCAAAGGAGAGGTCAGAATTCTCCACACCAGATGGGCACTACCAATTCCGGGTGATGCCCTTTGGGATGAAGAATGCCCCTGCCACCTTTCAGAGGTTGGTCAACCAGGTGTTGGTTGGACTGGAAGAGTTCAGTGCCGCCTACCTGGATGACATCGCAGTGTTCAGCGCCAGTTGGGAAGAACATCTGCGCCACCTCTGGGAAGTGTTGATGTCTCTGCGGAGGGCAGGCCTCACGATCAAGGCGAGTAAGTGCCAGATCGGGCAGGGTTCCGTGGTGTACTTGGGACACCAGGTTGGGAGCGGCCAGGTGGCGCCCCTACAGCCCAAGATACATACCATTCTGGCTTGGGAGCCCCCCAAGACCCAGACAGCGGTGAGAGCCTTCCTAGGACTCACTGGGTATTACAGGAGATTTGTCAAGGGGTATGGCAGCATTGTTGCACCCTTGACAGAGCTGACTTCCAAGAAGCAGCCCAAGAGAGTGATTTGGACTGACACCTGTCAACAAGCTTTTGACACCTTGAAGACAGCCATGTGCACCGGCGCCCGTGCTCCTGGCCCCCAACTTCTCCAAAGAGTTTATCGTTCAGACAGACGCTTCAGAGCATGGTGTGGGGGCTGTTTTGTCACAGATGAATGAGGAGGGCCTAGACCAACCTGTAGCCTTCCTTAGTAGGAGGTTACTTCCACGGGGACAGAGGTGGAGTGCTATTGAGCGTGAGGCATTTGCTGTGGTCTGGGCGCTGAAGAAGCTGAGACCATACCTGTTTGGGACTCACTTCCGGGTTCAGACCGACCACAGGCCCCTCAGATGGTTGATGCAGATGAGGGTGAGAATCCAAAGCTGTTGAGGTGGTCCATTTCCCTACAGGGGATGGACTTCACGGTGGAACACCGCCCTGGTACAGAACACGCCAATGCTGATGGTCTGTCCAGATTTTTCCGCCTTAGTGAAGAGGACTCCCTAGAGGTAGGATAGTTCTCCCCACATTTCAGCTGGAGGGGACACGTGTTAGACCTGGCATCCTTGGCATGGGTCTCCCTTCCATTTTTTGATGATGCCTCCAATGTTATTAATCTGTTTTTGCTGGTTTAGATGCTTTGGGCACTGTGCCACTGCTATTCTGTGCCACAGTGCAAGTGCTCCCTATGATAAATTGTGTTATGTATTAGTGACTCCATGATTGGATGATTGGTTTACTTGTCAGTCCCTAGTACAGTGCACTGAGTGTGCCCAGGGCTTGTAAATCCAATGCTGCTGGTGGGCTTGCAGCACTGGTTGTGCCACCCACAGAAGCAGCTTGTAAAATGTGTCTCAGGCCTGCCATTGCAGAGCCTGTGTGCAGCCTAGGGCTTCCATGTCGACTTGGTGAGTGCACCCACTTACCAGGCCCTAAACCTTCCCTTTACTGCATGTTGGTCACCCCTAAAGTAGGCCCTAGGGCAGGGTGCATTGTAAGTATAAGGTAGGACATGCCCTGGTGTGTGTGGCATGTCCTAATAGTGAATTACAGCCATTTTCGTTTTTCACTATTGCAAGGCTACCTGTTCCCCATAGGCCAGAATGGGCAGTTTTGATTATTACACCTTATAATCCTAACTGACCCAGGAAACATGGTAGAGAAACGAATTTAGTATGCCTGAACTCAGAATGATAAAATACATCTTTTAGTGAAGTTGATTTTAACATTCTGTGTTTGAAAATACCACTTTTAGAAAGTAGGTATTTTCTTGCCTAACTATCCAAGCCTGCCTCTGCTAGGTTGTGTATTCCTTGTCTGGAGTTTGAGTGACAGGGGCTGGGGGTGGCTCCAGGAGACAGGGTGAGTCAGCACAGGGCTGAATAGAGAGATCTGCATCCAGAGTGGAGGGAGGAGTTGCACCTGGGTCTGAATAGGGCTGTGCCTGCCGTCCACAATGCTGGCTCCACCTCCTGCTGGGCGGCTGAGCACCCTGCCCCACATTCTGAAAGGAAAGAAGGAGTCCTGTAAACAAAGTGCTCCAGGACTGACCAGAACTGGTTTTGGACTAGGCAAAGGCCTCTCTGCCTTCAGAGAACAAAGAGAAAAGGTGTATAAAAAGGAGACCCAGACCCCTAGGAGATTAGATCACTTTTGGGAAACAAGAAGAAACCTTTGCTGAGGAGCAGAACCAAGAAGAAACTGAGGAGAAGACTATCCCTAAGCTAGAGGGATCTGCCTGCAGTGGTTGCCTGACTGCCAAAGAAAGGAGAAGGGAACTTTGTGTGTACTTTCATCAACTTGTGAAGGATCTCCAAGGGCTTGATTTCAGAGCTTGCCTCCTGCTGAAGTCTCAGGGACAACAGACTTCCCCCACCAGCTCCCCTGTATTCCCTTGCTGGGAATTTGGAGCTTCTGACACACTTGCGTGTCGCTGGGAGCTGGAAGCGCGACTCAAGACGAAGAAGCGTGTTGCCGCAGCCTCTGCTTCTCGCATCGCCGGTGAAGAGTGTCGACATCGCAGCAGACGCCGGCACATCCCCGAAGAAGCGCACCGCTGATACCCTCGCATCCTTCGAAGCGCCTCGCAACACCGGAGAAAAGTATCGCCGTCGCATCAGACGCCGTCGCATCCCCGGGGCAGAGCATCGACCTCGCATCAGACGCCGACGCATCGCAACACGAGGCGCCCCGCATCCCAGGAGAAGATCGTCGACCTCGCATCAGACGCCGTCGCATCACCAGGGAAGCGTGTCGCAGGGCCTGTCGCGGCTCCAAAGATTCATCGAAATCGCCGCACGGCCGTCGGGCATGCACGCATTACCCCTTCGTTGTTGCAACCTCAAGAAGACGCCACTTTGTTTCTTTGCACCAGTTCTTCAACACATCACCGTCCTTGCGTGTAAGGGACTACCGCATCACCTTCCCTGCAACACTTTCGTTGCCTTGCGTTACGCATCTCAGGTACATTGAACTCAAAGTGTCGCTTTTCAATTTTAAGAGCCTCAAGTTAATTCTACCATCTTTAAAGTACAGTATTGTGAATTATTTTTGTGGTTTATGGTCTTGTGGTAAATCTATAAAAAAAATACTTATTTTTATAATACAACCTGTGTGGTGTCCATTTGTAGTGTTGTCACTGGATTACTGTATGTGTTCACAAATGCTTTACACACTGCCTCTGAACTAAGCCTGTCTGCTCGTGCCAAGCTACCAAGGGGGTGAGCAGGGGTTAATTCAGGAGTGTACCCCCTTACCCTGACTAGAAGCAAGGGTCCCTATTTGGACAAAGGTACCTACCTCTGCCAACTAGAGACCCCCAGTTCTAACAGATCCACACCTTTCATCAGACCAATCTCTTTTCCTGAGAAATCCCATACATCAGATCTTACTGTATTTCTCAACTCTGCAGGCAAATCTTCTTCAGTAAAAAGTGAAAACAATTCATCCACTTCCGTCCCTTGCTTCACTAACATCATTTTAAATGCAACATCCTCATCTGGTGTTTGGAAAGCAATACCATCCTGTGTACAATAAATAGTGCAATTCATCTTGCACAGTAAATCTCTCCCTAAAAGGTTTATCGGACTCGTATCACATACCACGAACCGATGCATGTCTCTGAATCTTCCAATATGAAATTCTATTGGCTTTGTTATTGGGGTTTTGATATGCTTATGGGAGACTCCTACGACTTGGATAGTTTCTCCCGAGAGGGGTAGGTTTGGAATTTCTGCTGTTCTCACAGTAGAACGGGTAGCACCAGTGTCCACTAGGAATGTAATATCATTACCTTCCACTTTTCCATCAACAAATGGACCAGACTGATCTACCTCTAGAGTTGCGCCAAGCACGCACTCTTCCTCCCCCCTCAGGCACCGTCATTGAGATGAGTCTGAATCACTCTTATTGCACTGCAACAAGTATTGCGAAACCATTTGCACATTTTGATTCTTACCAATTTGTTCACCTGCGTGAAATCCAGTGTTCGCATTGTATCTCTGCACTTGAGCATTCACATTATTTGGTATAGGAGCTTGTGGTACCTGTAACTGTGGAGTAACTATCTGCTGCTGCTATTGCTGTTGTTGATTCACAACCACCTCATTCTGCATCTGAGAATTTAAATTTTGATTCATCCCATTATTTTTCTGAGCAGATCTACACTCATTCTTCCAATGCCCAAATTTTCTGCACGCATGACAAGGATATTTCCTTTTCATTTTATCTTTATTCATTTTACCTCTACCTCTACCACCACTCGTTATTTGACCATTCTGATTCTGACCTTTCATCTGAAAATCTGTTTGAGAACCACTGTTTCCTTCTTGCTGCTCTGTCACTTTTACTTGTGCCCACATCATTTTCTCTTTTAGCTTCTTATGCCTCGATTCAATATCATCACTACAATACTTTGCATGCCTCAGTATCTCATCAACCATTTTACTCTGCCAACAAATCAAATGTTGCTGAATCATATTACTAATTTCTGGTTTTAATCCGAATACAAAACGATACACAAAATGTCCCATATCTTTATCTCCAATATTCTCAAACCCACTGTACTGTTTGAACACCTGTAACAACCTTTCATAATAAGCATGTACCGACTCCTTTTGGTTCTTGAGTTGTTCTGTCAATTTTAACCCAATCTGTTTCTTTCTGAGAAATTTTTCCCTTCAGGTAAGTAATTACCTGATGATATTTCTTCATCACCTCATCTGAAGGTGCACCTGTTTTCGCATCTATAGGATATTCTTCTTTAGGCCAATCAACAGCAATCTTACACTCTGTCCATAAATCTGCTGGAACAACAATCTCAAATAAACCATCCAAATCCTTCAACAAGACCTTTGAAACCTTCACAAACCTCTCTACTTGTTTGTTCCATTCAACTGGCTTTTCCCTCAACCTAGTGAAGTCATTAGTAAAAGACAATATATCCTGTCTTGTCCAAGGAACGTGAACATATCCACCACCCGGAACTTCTCTCATTGGACACACGCTTTCGGCCTGTTCTGACTCTCTTAATGGAAATAAAGACGCATTTTTATTGGCAATCATTTCGTCTTTCTTTTTCGCCCATCTACCTTTCCACCGTTCTACATCTCCCCATTTCTTCAAGATACTCATTAATTCTTTTATTTGCAGTCTTTTGCCAGATGCATTCAAGCTCTCTAAATCCTTTTCAGTAAAATCCAGTCTATATGTTTTCTGTAACACTCTTGACTTCTCTATGTCCACTCCATATTCACAAGCAGCCTCTGTTAATTTTTCATGAAGATTTCTCACTTTCGAAGTAATATTTTTGCACAGGAATAACAACTCCTCATCTCGATAATTACTCAATCTGTCTGGGCTTATTGTACCAATAATCATTTCTTCCAAATCCACTCTCAGTTTACTCACATCTATACTGTGTGGTTGAGGTTTTCGCTTTTCCATTCCCCTTATCCAGTCATCTAATTCATCTGGTGAAGGTCCCATTGAACTCCCTGATACCGGAGTGACATTCTGCACTAATCTCCTCGGATCCATTTGCGCACTTCTCTTAGGGGTGTTAGTTAACATTTCACAAACTGGCAGATCAATTAATGAAGTACTTGTTTCAGTTTGTTCAGCCTGATCAACTATCGTTACCACTTTATTCCTGTCTCTATTCATTGGGACTGTCAACGCATGTGCTCTTGATATATTCTGTTTTTCTCCATACAACAGAACTATAGGTCCAATTGTTACTGGCACTGTTAATGCTTCCGCATTCAGATCCAACTGATTAATTTTCTGAATCAACTCCTCTCTTGTCCTATTCAGCATATCCATTTCACTCTCTTGTACTACTCTAGTAACTACCGGGACTTGTGAAACCTGCGGAATTAGTGGGGTTCCCATTAATGGTGCATTTGGGACTGTTTCACTTGAGTTCTCTTGATAAGGTGGAGGTCTTTTAGTCAAAATGTCATCTAACAACTCATCAGAATCACTTGGGTCAAAATCTATCCTTGATGTCTCTACATTTGTCTTCTTTTCTTTACATTTGCCTCTAGTTGCTTCTTCAGCAACTAAAACTGGATACAAACCATCCACTATCACAGCTCTCCTCCATCTTTTCATTTTATCATCCCGTTTTTCAAAAGGATACCTGGACATTATACTCCTATATCTCCTTCCGCCCCTATACTTCTCTCGGTCGTATGCTTTCTGTTCCCATTCCTCAAGCGCTTCATACTGTGTAGGTCTGGGATTTGGTTCTAAAGAGTTCATTCTTCCTCTCAAATTCTGTAGAATCCTTACATTAAATGTACCATGCTTTGGAAAAGCTAAAACACCATCATCTTCCGTGTATTTTACCCAAATTTCTAACCAAGTACACGTATGGTAACCACGTTCCAACACCATAAAAGAAGCAGCTGTTCTTGGAGGTGGAATAGGAATTCCCTCTCTTGTAACTATTGGTTTGTCCTTTTTAAAGAAACTCTTTATCTTATTAATCAGCTTCATTTTTTCCCAACCCTTCTCGCTAAAATACAATTCAATAAAAAAACAACAAACTCTTCGTACTTCTGCTTATTCTATTTGCTAACAACCGTCGAATACCAGCGCAGCTCACACTAACCAACCAATCAGAACACTCCTACGTAATCAGTACCTTGACAAATACCAGCGCGGCTCACAGTAATCAACCAATCACAGCACTTCGAACGCCAGCTGTCTGACCAATGCCAACGCGGCTTTTTGTGACGTCAGTATTACTCCAACTACTGACCCTCCCTTTACAAAATATTACGGAATGTTTTTCTATACTTTTCTCAAGAAAACTTGTTTGAAAACAAACATAAAACAATGCTACTTTGTCTGTTCCACTAAATAAAGAGATAGTCTCCACTTCAAAAAGAAAGATTCTTTCACTTCAAGTAAAATAACGACCAGCGCTATTCTACACCCAAACAAGTTACGGGAGGACTTGGTACTCCACTAGGGATACTAGCCAAAGTTTCGGAAGAGGACTTTCACATGGAAAGAGGTCTTGGTACTCCTTTGGGGATGTAAGGCCAGAGTTTCGGAAGTGGACCCTTCACTATTCCAAACAAAATCTACTCTCAAACGAAATAGTCCCTAATATAACACTAACAGCCTCTCGCCATTAAGTATTATGATAACAGACAAAGTACTTCTGCAGTGTGATACCTTATCCACACTATTCTTCTGCCTCTTCAGGCTAATACATTATCATCCCGGGATCTTAAGTAACTCTGTACCCATACTTCAAGACAACATAGAACAAAACACTAACTTTTCATGTTAAGAAAATAAATAATCAATAATCGATAATTATTACCAAACTAATAAATAATAAACCGTCCTCTGCTAATAAAAACTGATCCAGCGCCAATCAGGGATCGATAATCGATAAACACAATAACTGGCCCATACTCATACACCCAACACATAAATCCCTGTAGCACTGTTTCAAGTTTACGTTAAATCAGTTGTTCACAAACTACAGGCTCGTCCTAACACACAAGATACATAATTGAACCTATATTCAACTCTCTTTCCTCTGGTCGATGGACCATTAGTTGAGAAGTTGATGATAACAATTAGAAACTAACTATCAATCTATACTACTAAATAAATCACAAACTCGGAATACAGTTAATAATATTTATCGCAAATAATGTGAAGGTAAATGCTCATCATGTACAGTTTTACAAGGCAAACAATGCATAAATCACAGAGAGAAAACATTTATCAAAGCAAAGGTGTCAAACTCAAATCACAATGAATAGAATGCAATGAAGGCGTGGATAGATGAAGAGACATATGTTTCAGAGACAAATATACATTTGCAAATGATTATGCAAAATACAGTTTTTAGCTATACTAACCCAAGTATTTTAGTGGAAAATCTACCCCCTGGCCATGGGAAACAGATGGGGGTTCCCCAAGAAAGTTCAGGGAACAAAGAGTAGGACAGGAACAGGAAACAGGTAGGCCTCTATCTGCATACAGCAAACTGACGGACAGCGACAATCTCCCCTCTCTAGCTTCTTCAAAGAGGCCCTCCCTAACACCCCCCAGACACCCTAGTTATACTCTAAAAACCTTCATGTCCAACCCACCATTGTAGCAACATTTTCAGAATCTTAGTCTCTCATTGGTCAGTTTAGGGGGTGTTCTATCACACCACCATAGTCACGTCCATGTTTTCACAGCATTCTTTGTTTTACATTCTCTAGCAATACGTAAGCCACGTCTCATGAATACACGCTTCCTTCAACTAGTAACATGTTTCAAATCTCTCCATTTTTATTATCCACCTCTGCAGCTTCCACAGAAGAAGTTTGTACATTTGCACTTGGTCCCACGGCTATCTTTCCGTTACTTGGCAGTCATACAATGATTCTCGAAGGTCATCAACATTGCCTTCTCCATTCTCTCTCAGAGCTCGATTTTCAGCTTTTATTAGTTTTCTTTTTTTAACCCTCAACTCGTCATGCAACGATGTAGGCCCATGCAAGTATCACTACGATGAATAAAACACAGACATTATTAATTTCATGAAATATAATTCTCACTGTTTTACCGCCCACCATTTGCACTATCCCACGTTACTTGTCTAACAAAGCATTAACGCGCAGAAAGCAGCATTATTATTATTTTTATTTCCAAGCAGAACGCAAATGCGGCCTAGTCTTTCATGCATTAGTCCACACATTAGTGCACGCATGCGCATAAGCATTTTCCAGTGTTTTCGTGTTTTTGAATGTTAGTTTCACCGCACTCTGTTAGTAAATGTTACCGAGGAATTAATCCGAGCAGGTCTTATTTTCTCAAAACTCTGCTCCATCAGACTTGTACCCCATCCTATCATAAACCTCATCATAGCTAATAAAGAGGATTAGTATTAGAGTATTAGAGTGATAATTGGACACAATAGAGGTGCAGGCTCATTCCAGAATTAAGAATCCCACATCTGGGTGACCATATCTTCAGCTTGCAGTGTCAACATCATAGGTGAAGTACTGCAAACCTGTTGAGCGTAACATACTTTTTAAAGAATTTTATGAGGGATAATTCTTTATCTGTCATTTGGGCAAATATGATAAGTTTGCTCACAGCAAAAGGACCATTGTTTCTCCTAATTGGGGGTGGGGGTGCTCAAATCCATATCCTATTGGTGATCAACTGTAGAGTGACCAAATGGCTTTTGTTCCAACACAACTTGGTAGATTTGAGAATCTCGATGGAGTACATCTGCTGTGTTAATTACCAGGATTAAACCTATTTTGGAAAGAAAGGGTAATACCCAGGAGGACTGTTAAGTAGTCCAACATTGATAATAATGTTGAGGAAGAAAACAACTCCCCTTGAGTAGATTTGGTCTATTGACAAAAAATGCCCATTAGGGTAAATATATCTCTCATATATGAACCTCCTGTCTTCTATCTGATAACATTAAAACATTGAGGCATTGCCTAATTCCCTGTTAAGAGATGCAATACTGAAATCTCTCCTGTGGTATAAAGACAGGACCCAGACCCATACACACTGGTAGATTGCCTTTCTAGATTACGAGAAGCTCACAATCTACATACACTTTTTAACCCTACCATGGGGACCCCGGATTATGAGGTACCCCTCGGGTAGTTTAAACTCACGACTACACCCTTTTTCTCACACACCTGCACTCACCTTCACGCCTTTTTCTAAAAAGATCTCTTCCAAAGAGCCCCCTCGTAGGGCACCGACCCCACGAGGAGCTAAGCCCGATGATGAAGCATGACACCCTCACGGGTGTGTGAGGGCACCACTTCCTAGTAAGGAAGTACCTCCCTAAAAAAAAACCTACTTCCACTTTTCCAACCTGAGATTTAACATCAGAGGAACAGTTAGCCCATAGTACTGTAATATTTGTTCTTAGGAGCAAGGGTTCTGCACCTCTTTTTAGCTCCCCGTCACCCCTCTTACTGATATTGATAATCCCCAGTTAAGACAAGCAGTACTGAAATTTAGAGCTAGCATAAACATGTGCTATGAAGACAGGAGAGTAACATTGGTAATTATAGATGACATGGGTGTATATACATGTAGTGTGAATACAAAATCGAAGTTTGCACTGGGTGGCACAGATGTTGCAGGGTCTGATGATATTCACGTCGGATACCTTCCCGATAGCTCTAGTGAACTTTTATAATACCAGAGCAGGGTTGGATGGGGCCTCTAATGTTCATCATCTTAATCTGGCCCTGAATTCATTGGAGGAGACTGGCACTGGGAGGAAAATGGCTGTTCTATTGGTGGACTTCAATTGTCATCTTTGTGATTGTCCCGTTGTGAATACAGATTTAAAACATAAATGCATGCTAGCGCAGGGGCTCCATTTTGCTCATTCTATGGAGGGCATAGAGTTGGGAGCCATTTGGAGACTCATAATTTTGAAATCACTCTGGAAAAACTAGTTCATTCTCCGAACCCCTGCATTTTTGTAACTTTCAAGGCAAGCGGCTGTATGTCAATCATTCATTTTATTTTTGTGTCATGGCCCCTATTTCTGCTCATCTCTAATTGTAACATTATTTACAGCACTTTTAGTGATGTGATCATAATCCCTTGTCCTTAGTTCTTGAAGTAAGAACTGCTGTTGCTAGTGTACATGGGAATGGTCACAGTGGGCTCTCGTTGACTGATCAGGGTAGAAGACTCAAATGGTCCTTGGTGGATTCAACGTCTTTTAATGCTTCCTTTTTTTGTCAGTTGTGTGCAGGCGATTTCCACCTGTCTGGGCCTAGATGACTTTGAGCGAAATTTCCTTCAAGCCTTTGAGGGAACTTCCAGTGAGGGATCAAGCCTACTTTAAACACCAGCGCCCAAACTGAGCCAAAGAGACATTAGATGGTGTGATGGGGATTGCTCAAGGAGCCTTTGGTAACTGAGGGCGGCTCTTAAACAGGTCCCTAGGGACAGGAACTTTGTCACAACCTGTAGAGAGACATAAGCAGGGCCACGTTACCCGTAAATCTACTCTGCAGGAGACTGCTTGGGAGGAATTAGGCCAGGCGTGTGTGAGTGGGGATAGCTCCCTTATCTGAAAGGTTAACAGGCCGTTTTTCAGTAAGGACTGGCCCGGTAATATGCCATCATAAATCTGTACACCAATGGATCGAACACTTCAAAGGGGTGTATAATACAGGGGTGGGCGGGAGGGCAAGGATACTGTGCTGAGGCGCTGCTGTGCTGAGGAGCGACCCTGTGGTTTTTGAACTGGCGGAAGTTACGCAGCGCATTCAGCAATTATCCTGTAAGAAGGTCCCAGGACCAGATGGAATTTCTCCCGACCTTCTTAAGGCTGATCTTCAGTTCTGGGGGTCCCTTTTGACGTGGGTCCTGAATGCTGCCGCACGGGAAAGAGTGTTGTCCTCATGGTCATCGGCAATGATCATACCCATGTTTAAGAAGGGGGATAGGGATAATTCTCAATGTTTCAGCCCCATTTCTTTGATAGATGCAGAGGTAAAGGTCCTGGAAGGGCAATCCTCAATAGGTTACTGGAGTGGTCTGATGCAATGGCATACTTAGTGATGTCCCATATGGCTTCAGACCAGGCAGGTCAACATCGGGCCAATGTTTGAACCTCCATCTTGTAATCAATAAATACACCGTTGCCCAGCCAGAATCCCTCCATCTTGCATTCATGGACCTTACATCCGCATTTGACAGGATTAATCGTACTAAACTTTGGGCCATTGTTGTGTTGGTTCAAGATCTGGACCATGGAGGATTTAAAGCTTAATCGTCTGATCCTCTCTGACTGCTTGTCACTTGACTTTACGTATAGAATCCCCTGGATAGCGTATGTAAAGGCAGCTTTCGCCTCCCTTAGCAGAGCGGATATCTTCTCTGACCGCTACTCACTGACATTCCGAGAACTGAAAAGCATCAAGAGTTTGTTCCTTGAGCGAGCTCTATCATCCAGGGAACAGCACGAGTTGCAGAAACCTTCTTTGAGTGGACATATGATTTTAAAGACCACTCAGGGCATGGAGCTCTAGCTAGCACAGGTACGAAACACGCAAACTAGGTTCCTATTGGCCGGGTTTAGATTCAACCAGCTACATCATCTTTTAGCCGTACCTAGTGTCTGGGCTCCTTCTGGGTTAAGGTTGACCTGCGGCTGCGACAATAGGTCTCTGCAGGACACCATACACGTTGTCATGCTCTGTGTTTATTTTAAAAGGCCTAGGAAGGAATGTTTAGCCCCTTTGTTGAAATCTCTTAAATTTTCTCAAGTATGCCCCTCTCTCATCTACCTGCAGATGCTCCAAATGACCTTGTTTTATTTGTGGTGTCCTGTTTTCTATGAGCTGCACTAATGTCGAGGCGGTTGAGACCTGATTGATTTTGGGAATGTTATTTATGTACTGTACTTGTTTTGCTTATGTTTGCAAATCTGGTTTTTAACTGTTCTGTAATTTTGTTTGCTAATGTGTTATAGGGGTTGTTTTTATGCCATATTTATTATATTCTTTTATGGTTGTTTTTGTCAATCAAATAAAGTATTAAAGAAAGAATACAAAATGCAGTAATGCACATATTTTAATAGATTGCCAATTTTTTTTTAATGCGCGTAAAATGTTATTAATACCAAAGTTTTTAAAGTATGGAATTTTTAACTGAAAAAAAGCTTCTGAAATTGTGATTAATGTAAACCTTTGGATGTTACTATTGGAAGATTTTTTATCTTAGTCAAGGGAATTTTAAAAGAAGTTTCTGCTAATGAGTTGGATAAACCCGAATAGTAGGACAGGTATTTTATGGATGAATTTAAATTGCATAGAAGTTTGGCCTATGTGTACTTGTGGGTGATTTGCCATTTTAAAGAGTATTTTTTGTACGTCATTGTGAAATGGATGTATTTTCGATGGTTTTAAAAGACTACGGTCTAAATAAACATAAATCTTTGACTAACTTACGGAGCTTCATGTTGGTGGTCGCCATGGGCTGTCGATGCTGTCGCACGAAGTGCAGATCTCGCATTGCTGGTTGCCGCTGGTGGTCATTGGAGCGCGAAGAGTCAGGTTCACTGAAGCTTCACATTGGCAGGCAGTGCGAGCTGCAACATCTTGGTGCAAACAGGCCTGTTTGCAGTCGTGAAGAGCCCAAAACTCCAGGACTTCTCCTTTTCTTCTAGGTGGAGCTCAACTGATGCCACACCAAGGGTCCAGGACCTGGGAGGGAACTCTTGTGAATCAGGAGCTCGCTCCAGGACAGGCCAGCAGGACTCAGGCAGGTCCAGTTGTAGGTCCAGGCAGGTCCATTGCAGCAGGGCAGTTGCAGAGAGGTCTCTGAAGCTTGTTGTGTCTCTGTCACTCAGAATAGGACAACAGCTACCCAGCCCTTTGAGTCACTTAGGTAGCTTGGCATGGAGTGTGCAGGTCCAGTCTTCATACTCAGACAGCAGGGCAGGCCTCGAGTACCAGGGAAGTCCTTCTTTAGAATCCACAGGTCCAGCAGTGTACTGAATAGTGGATCTGAGGGTCCTATTTTAATACCGGATGCCAACTTTGGAGTGAAAGAAGCTTCTAGAGTTTTACCTACAAAGAAATGTCTGGCATTTCCTGCCTCCCTCTCCTAGTCCCAGTCTGTCTGCAGCCACAATAGGCTAGTGTGAAGTTATTTTTGCGTGAGCTGAGGCAGTGTCCTTGTAGTGCAAGGAGGGCTGTGCAAAGCTCCGCCCCCCATCTGGGTTTAGATGGTCCATCCTGCCAACACCCAATCCCTCTATTGTGTGGCTGTCTGGGAGGAATTCACTAAGCCACCTGCCAACTACACCTAGTCATGTGACTCAGGAAACAGACTGAAGGGAGGATTTCAAAGTACAATTCTTTAGACATAAAACATGACATTTCTAACTGCTTCCAAACAAAAGTTATCACTTATTAAATGTAATAAGGTAACCCAATATTATTCTTTGGGAGAGGTCGACCTTGCAATAGTGAAAGACGAGCAGAGAAAAAAATAGTTTTTTACTACCAGGACAAGTAAAATCAAGAAGTACATGTCCAACATTTTAAAATCAATGTACCGTGCCCTATGGGTTGTTTAGGGCCTACCTTAGGGGTGACTATATGTATTAAAAAGAAAGGTTTAGGCCTGACAAAAGGTTTCTTTTGCCAGGATTAAATGGCAGTTTAAAACTGCAAACATAGTCTGCAATGGCAGGTTTGAGACATGTTTTCAAGGGCTATTTAAGTGGGTGGCACAATAAGTGCTTGTAAGAAATTTGGTTACTGGTTTAGGGGGGTAAAACCCTTTTCAGGTAGCAACCACAATTCTTCTCAGGGTGAAGCCACAAGCAATTCCCTAAATTAATCTGTGCTCAACCCTCAGGTAGCTTGGCACAGAGCAGTCAGGCTTAACTCAGAGGCAATGTGTAAAGTTTTTGTGCAACACTTCAAACAGTAATAGAGTGAGAACACACCACAAAAGGATCCCACAACAGATTTAAAAAAATAGAGTCATTTTTAATAAATAAACAACCAAAATGACAGAAATTCAATCAGTAGAACCGGAGATATTCAATTTGAAAGATTTTAGTAAAAATAGTGCCAAAAAGGCGTAAAGTGCCAACTGTGGGCATTTGGTCACGCTGGACTGGTGCAAAGTCGCAAGTTCAGGCCAACTGCGATGGAGCGCAAGCTGGCTACAGAGGCCCAATTATGTCTGTTGAACAGAGTACCTTAAAGCCTGGTTTCTGGAGAGTTGATAGAATCCGGATTGAAGATGTGTCGCACAGCGACTGATGCGTCAGTTCCGAGATGTGGTGAAGCTGCAGTGCGAGGTCCTAATGCATTGACTTCGAAGATCCTGTCAATGAGGGCTCGCGATGAAAAGCCTGGAGTTGAGGATGCATTGCGCAGTTGGGGCGATGCGTCGGTTCCGAGGAGCTGCGAGGCTGCAATGCAGAGTCTGTCATCGAGGCTGCCATTGACGAAGGATTTGAGGACCTGTGCCGAAGATGCATTATGCAGTGACGGTTCCGATGTGGTGATGGGCTGCAATACGATGTAGATCTTTATGGCGGTTCCGATCAACACAGCAGCGGAAATGCATTGGTTCTGCTTGGGATTGCGCCACGCAACCGAGGAGATGCATCAGTTTTACTGGATCCACAGAGTCTGGCAGAACACCTTAGGCTCACTTCCAAGGGTTCAGGACTGGAGTGGCACCACTTGGCAAGGTAGATTCACAGATGGCAGAGTCCAGGTGCAGGAGTAAAATGTTGGAGCCTTCTGTTGCTGAGTCTCAAGTCAGGAAGCCAGCCAACTAGCCCTTGGAGTCACTCTGGGGTTCTGGGTTTGGGAGATGCGGGTCAAGTCCTTCTCCCCCAGGCAAAAGGGCAGCAGTCAACAGGTCAACAAAGCAAGGCAGCAGCAAAGCAAGTCAGTAGTCCAACATGGCAGCAACCTGGCAGAGAGGCAGCCATACAGCAGCTCAGCAGTCCTTCTTCCTGGGAGAATATACACTGGTCAAGAAGTGTACTGAAGTGGTGGTGTCTGAGGGCCAGTATTTATACCCAGTTGTGCCTTTGAAATGAGGGACAGGCTTCTAGAAGTTTCCCTTTGAAGTTTAAGGCGTCCTGCCTTCCCTGCCCTGCTTCCATACTAACTTTAGGGGATATGAGCCCTTTGTGCGTAAGCAGGGACACAGCTTATTCAAGTGTAAGTAGGGCTGGGTCCAGCTCAGCCCTCCCATCCTGCCAGTGATAGCCCACCCAGGCACACCTAAGCTCTCTATTGTGTGTGGCTATCTAGGAGGAATACACAAAGCCCAACTGTCAGCTACACCCAGTCATGTGACCAGAGACAGGCTACAGGTGCTAAATGGCTATGGCAGAAAAATGCCAACTGTAATTTAATATCCAACTTCACTCTAAGTTAGGATTTTAAATTAAGATTCTAGAGGCACCAAACATGAACCGGTTACCTATTCCCATTTAGAAATTACTAGGCCTGGGCGGTAAATTCCGTTCCGTTCGCGGAATTTGCGGAATTTGGGTAATTTCGCGTTCCGCGGAGAACGCGAAATTGCCCAAAATTCCGCGATCCATGGCTTCGCGGAGTTTTTTGCTTGTTCGCGCTTTCAAAATGCGTGTTCGCGAGATATTTCTCCCCGAGCACGCAAACAGCATTCGCGAACAGGAAAAAAGCATCGCGAACGGGCGGAACAAGCAATTCCGTGGGTTCGCGGAACTTTTGCGTGCTCGCGGAGATTTTTTACCATTTCGCGGAGCTTTGCGTAGCGCGACTACGCAAATTCCGCCCACCCCTAGAAATTACATGTATAAAATGTAATAATGTAACTCTAATATTATCCGATGGAAGATGTAGGCCTTGCACTAGTGAAAACTGAATTTATGTGTATTTCACTACCAGTACATGTAAAACTTGAAAGCACATGTCCTACTTTTTAACTACACTGCACCCTGCCCTCAGGACTATTTATGGCCTACCCAGGGGTGTCTGATGTGTATTAAAAAGGAAGATTTGAGCCTGGCAAAAGGTTTACTTTGCCAGGTCGAATTGGCAGTTTAAACTGCACACACAGGCTGCAATGACAGGCCTGAGAGATGTTTAAAGGGCTACTTAAGTGGGTGGTACAATCAGTTCTGCAAGCCACCAAGGGCATTCAATTTCCAGGCCCTGGGCACATTTAGTACCACTTTACTGGGGACTTATAAGTAAATTAAATATGACCATTGGGGATGAGCCAATGTTACCATGGTTTAAGGAGTTTAAGGAGGGAGCACATGCAATTTAGCACTTTTTAATAGTCCTAAGACCATTAAAAATGAGATCAGCAAAATTGGAGGAGGGAGGCAAAATGTTTAGGGGAAGACCGCCCAAAGGCTGACAGGTCTAACAGTGGTACAGGTCCACTAGTAGCATTTAGCTTACAAGTTCCAAAAGTAATAACTGACAGGAATGACCCAGTGGTGTATGCAACCTCTGCTCTATTGTGGTGGGCCTCAAGTTGTGTCTAGGCCCCAGTCTTCTGCACACAGTGACTTTTGATTGGCCCTATACATTTCATGGTGCTTTTTCCCCTAAAATTTTAAATTCATACCTTCAGTTTGTCTTAACCTATTTTACTGATCTTGTTGTCTTTTTGCTCATTTATCTTTTTCTCTATTTTCCTAAATTGGCTTGAAAATTTTATTGTGTTGTGCTTTTCCCTTGAAATGTGTTGCTAGTGCTTTAATGTAACATGAACTTCTCTGGAGACTGCCTGATTCTTCTGTCATAGCTACCAGGAGTTGAGTAGAGATTGTCTAAAGTCTGTGTTATGTCCTAACTAGAGTGGACTTATTAAGTTGTTTACACCCTCCCAAATGAATAACCCTGTTACTGAGATCCATCCATTGATGTACTCCCGTATTCATTTATGGACTCTATGCATCCATGTTGAATAGTGACATGTCCATCCATTCATCTACCGTTTGACACATTTTCAACTCACCCACTTGACAATCCATACAATGACACAAACTAAAACCAAGAAACACTTTCAATAAAAAAAAGCCACACACTTAGCTTCTCTGTGATTGATTTCTTTTTAATTCTGAAACACTTGCCACTGAAGTTCAAACCATTTCCCTTGAACCTACCTTGTGGCTAATGAATTTGAGCTTGTTATTGCCAGGAGTTCTGGCAAGTACTGGAGACAGAATGGACAGAGTGAAGAGAGTCTAGGTAACAAAGCTGCTCAAGATCACACAAATAATCAGAGGAGAAAATGATTCTTGCAGAAGGTAGCAAGAAAGTTAAAGCTCTGAAAGATCAGGCACCCCTGGCAATTCAGAATTCAGAATACCTAACACCCAGGATGTGCAACGTATACATGTAACAAAATTTCCATACAGTAAGTCAAGTTCCTTACTCACAATTGCTGTCAGAGATACTGACTGCAAAATATCAAAGGCCGGATCTGCACATAAATTCTAGAGTGATGTTACAAAAGGTGACATAAAGGCAGTACTCATAGAGGACAAGAAAGACCACCAAAGTTGTCAGCCGTGCCCACTAATCATTGCGATCACACCTGAACATTCAAAGTGGTAACAGCCACAATAGTCACGGAGATAGAGAGAAATAGTGCTTAACATGAAAGAAGGGAAAGTCAGCAAGTAAACATGCCTCACTAGGAGACTGGAAGTAAAGGCTGCACAGACAAGAAGATAACACTCTGGAAACTGAAAATAAGGAAGCGGGAAGGAAGTCCGGGACGGGTAAGAGGTTTTTGTTTTTTTACGGAGTTTTATATAGCGCAAACTTGACCCAAAGGTATCGGGTATCAGAGCGCTTTACATAGCACCAGTTGCGTTACATAAGGACGCATTCATTTTTATTAGGCACGTGGAGATTAAGTGATTTGCCCAGAATCACAGGATGTTCAGCGTCATTGCAGAGACTTGAACCCGGTTCCCCAGATTCGAGGTCGACCGCCCTAGCCATTAGGCCAACTCCTCTCCCCTAAGAGTAAGTGTAGAAATGGTTTAAGTTCAAGAAACATGGCTGCACTTAAACAGAGCTAACTCAGAAAGCAAAACTCTACTGCAGGACAGTAGTAGGTCACAGAACAATGATCTAGCTATAGCTCAGTAATCAGTAATCTTCTGTAAACAATTATTAGCAATAGCTCAGGTTGCAAAAACTCTAGAAAGAGTCAGCCAACCAGGAACTCTGCTGCAAAACGAGCAATACAGGACAAGAAACAGAGGCACAAGGGAGATGGCCAGCGATCACATGCTCCAGGTGTGATCAAGCTACTACCTGTCAGCCACAGGTGTGCTGATTTCTACACCCACCAGGTGGGACGAACCAGTAAGAAGAGAATTATTTGAATTGGAATCCAGTGGCTTCCCTAAAAACTGTGTGGATCTGGAATGAAGCGGAAGTTGAGAATATTGTGCAAGAGGTGTGAAGTAAGTATATGGACATAGCAGAGGACCAGAAGCTTAGTTGCGCAATGAAAAGGTCAACAACTAGGCCCCTTGGTGGTGGACCTAAGCGAATCATGATCGTTATGTGAACAACACCTCCATGCATTCCCTGTGATGCAGTGTAAAAACTGATAATTCTTTACATAAAAACCAATTATGACAACAAAACTCTGAGTACATTGTATACATCTAGAAAAACAACACTGAAACTGAGAAAAGCTGAAGTACCAGTACCGTAAAAGTGTGCTTGGATTTGTAGAAAAAGAAGATTTTTGAGAATAATGAGTTTAACATGCTTATTAACTGATTGTTTTATATTTTAACAAAGTTGTTATGAAAAGATTACTGATGAAAAAGCTGTTTATGATGCAAAATAACACAAATGTATTAATTTGAGGCAGTATATCTATGTAACAAATGAGTCTTACATACAGTTGTGCAAATATTAATGATGAGACTTAGCATCTCTATTGCTTTCATTATAACGCACCATAGCAAATGAAAAACTGGTGCAAATAAAACATTATACATTGTATATGACTGAAACTTTCAGCATAAATGCTTGATATTATTAGTCTTAGATTTCCTAAAACAACTTTATTATAATGATTTTTAAGAATAGTTTGCACGTAGGTACTTTTAAAATTGTGGTAGTAGGCCATAATTAGAGTTGAACATTTTTATGCAATAATCACTGAAAACGTTACAATTATTTCCATGAATGAGATGTTTGATTTATTTCATTATGCTTGAACTTAACAATGAATATATTTTACTAAATAAGAACTGCTAACTTAAAATGCATTGAATCGCCTTTTTCTTCAGGCTGCATTATTTTCATTGCCTGGTAATAAACTTTTGTTACCTTTCCTCAAATGTTGCTTTATCTGTTCTGTTTACGCAACAGTCTTAAATCGATAGATACTTTTCCCAGTACTTCCTTGTGAGTGAACTGATGGGAACTTGACGTTTCGACTTAATACATGAAGAGCAACAAAGTAAATAGTCTCTTTGTCAACTAATCTGTGAGGACGGAATGGACAGTTGTTTCTCATGAGCAACATGGGAAAATATGTTGGAGTATAAGTTTTGTACCTAGTGGGCGAAAGAATGGTCACATGATGATCAGACCATTGAATGGTGACAACTAATGTCACAAATGGACAGTTTGGGATATAAAAAGTGACATTCCTAGGAGGAGGGGACCGCCTTTTGCCTTGTGGCTCCAGATCCGCCACTTCATTCCAGGGGAGTTTTGGAATTATTCATGTAGTTCTTAACTGGTTTAGTGTCTTATCATCATAGCACCTCTTTATTTCTTCTCAAAGAATTATTGAAGAATTTATTTTTCTTCTCCTATTCACCATGCAGTAAAATGCAATTTTGAGATCTTTATCGTTTTAAGAAATGTTAGGAACATATGTGAAAGAGATAATCAACAACATTAATTTAATATATAGACTACGTCTGTACAGTTAATATCTGCATGTTTCTACGACATAGATTGTGATAGTACTCTAATGTGTCCAAAGGGGCAAGTTAAAAAAGCATGTGATGCATGAAGCACATATCATGTAGAATAGTTTTGCCCACATAAAAGACCCTCTATTCATCTCCTTCTAGATCTGAACCTGGCTACACATTCAAGCAGCCTTTCTTATCCCGTCCTCCCTGATAGCCTGACTGACTGTCCATTGTCTGCAGTCCAGAATGTCTGCATCATGCCAGGATGCCAGGAACTATATAGAGAATCCAATATAGTACTGCCTAGTATTGCATACCTACTGCCTGCATGTTGAGTCTCTTGTATCCTTTACCATTGAAATACTTGTGAGATTTCTTGATGGCTATAAATTGCTCTTTGTTAGTCCCTGTGACAAGGAGGTTGCCTGTGATATTGTAGAAGTGCACCTGTGAGATTATCATCTTTTCTGTAGTGTTTAAAAAAAGATGGAACATGCATCACAAAAGGGATTGATTGTTTTGGTCATTTCCCATACAGCTTTATTAGCAGATAAATGTGTGATGCCTATTGTGTCTTAAACATGGCTCATTAAAGATCCATTTTTGTACTCTCTATTGCACCAGGAAGTGTAGAAGGAAGTGTCTTGTGTACAAGATGAAGTACAGGACGTGATTAGTGATGTTCTCGTTCAGTCTGAATTTCTAAATTCATTCTGGATAAGTGTAGTTTTGAGGTCTGAGCTAGACAGTGTATGCGCTGTCTCGAAGAGACATGTTGTGTTTAATCTGTGGGCTTCAGCACACCCACAGGCTTCCCATTTGCTCACTCCATTGTCTGTCTCATATTCTTTGTCACTGTATGTCCTTGGCATGTATGGTCATGCCTCTTCTTGTGTTTAGCCCTCCTCCCAGAGCATAGACCAAATACTTGTAACCATCCACTGGTCCCATTTTTATGATGATTTAGGACCTACATTTTTCTTTCTTTTTCACCACTCTACACAGTGCTCGTGATTTTACCAGCTCAGTCAACTCCCACCCTACTTCATGCTTTGTACACAGATCACCCCCTCCTCATCACTGCTTTTCGCTTTGTTACTGCTTTCCATTTTCCCCACCTCCACCCCCACCAGTCTGCATGTTCCCGCACACCTCCTGGTGCTTGTCCCATCCTCAGAGGACCCATCCCCCATCACTTTATTTATTTATTTATTTATTAAGGAGTTTTATATAGCGCTAGCCTGACCCGAGGGTATCGGAGCGCTTCACAGCAGTTTTTGAGCAAGATTCATACAATAAAGCAGCATTCTACATATAAATTCACTTCACAGCAGTTTTTGAGCAAGATTCATACAATAAAGCCGTATTCTCCATATACGTTCGGAAAGTCCACGTGTGCTGAGCAGCATTGAGGTAGTACGTGAGTCCTGAGATAACCTCATAGAGTGCACGTTGTCTAGGGGTGGATACAGTAAAGCAGTATTCTACATATAGGTTCGGAAGTCCAAGTGTGCTGAGCAGCATGGAGGTAGTCCGTGAGTCCAGGGATAACCTCATAGAGAGCACGTTGTCTTGGGGTTGAACCACTTAGGTTGGGGGGAGGAGCATATAGGGGTCAAATAGCAGGGAGGAGGTAAGTCTTAGAGCTACAGTGTCTGGGAGAGACGACGAGCAGGGATTTGCGTTTAGATGGCGGTTATCCGTTCTGGAGAGAGCGGTTGAGGAAAAGGACTTTTAGGTGTTTTTTGAATTCTGTGAAGGATGAGATAGTCCTGATACCGACTGGGATAGCGTTCCAGATTTTGGGTGCGTTTCCGCCGAAGGACCGTGCGGCAGTTTTTTGTTTGCGTGTTTTCATAGGGATGAGTAATAGGGTGCTGGAGCTCCTGAGGTTCCTTGTCTGACCAGCCCTCTTGAGCTTAGCAGCCAAATACTCAGGTTTACCTGTGTGCAGGGCTTTGTGTGTGAGGCAGGCAGTTCTGAAACTGGCACGCAACTCGACTGGGAGCCATTTTAGTTCTCTGAGTGCTGGTGAGATGTGGTCGTATTTCCTTATTCCAGTGACCATTCTAACTGCTGCGTTTAGGGTAGTTTTGAGGGGAGCTAGATGAGATTTAGTTGTACCAGTGAGGGTGGCATTCCCATAGTCGAGTCTGGATAGCACCAGTGATTGGGTGGCTTGTTTGAGGTCGTTGGTTGGGATGAATGGTTTTATTTTGTTAAGTAGTTTCAGGTTGACGAAGGCACTCTTTGCGGAGTTCTTGATGTGTTTGGCCATGTCGAGTTTTGAGTCTAGGGTGATTCCTAGTGATTTAACGGAGTGGGTCAGAGTGTGATTGCCGTTAAGAGCATCCAGAGCTTTTAGCCATTCCGAGATATGAGGGTTCTCTTCTTTGTTGGAGATGAGGAGGATTTCGGTTTTATCTTGGTTGAGTTTTAGGTGGTTAAGCGACAGCCAATGTTGGATTTCTTTTAGAGTGACATTTAGTTTGTGAATGTCATCTATGGAGGAGGTTTCTAGATAGATCTGGGTGTCATCTGCATAGAGGTGGAAAGGGATGTTAGCATTTTTGAGTAGGGTGGTGAGGGGTTCCATGTATATGTTGAACAGTTGAGGTGAGAGCACTGCTTTTCCCATCGTTTCTACTTTTCATTTCCCCCACTTCCTCCCTTCTGTCGCTGCTTGCCCCATCAACAGATCACTCCGTCACTGTTTTTCACTTCTTTGCAGCTTTTCATTTCCCCAACTCTCCCTCCTGTCTCTGCTTGCTCCCTCGCACCTCCCAGTGCTTGCCCCGTTTACAAATCACCCCCTTCTTAGACCCCATCAGTGCTTTAAACCCCCATTGTTGTCTGTTTAGTTCTAGTGAGTCGTAGTGTTAGGCCTTTTAATGTCCTGTTAGTGTATAGCTGACGTGCTAATAGGAGCATGTGTGTATGGCTGCTATTACTTGCCACATGCATAGTCTTCATTTATTTTCTGCACATGTGGATACTAGGTGTGTGTATATGTTTACACCATATGTGGTCTGTCTGCAATGGTGTTTATAGCTGGAAAATCAGATCGAAAGTGAATCAGGAATGGGTTATCACAGGATGTGTCAGAGCTTCTAAAGTACCTGTGTCTTCTGCTGTAATTGCATAGCCACGTTTCTCTAATGCGAAAGGATTGCACTATTCGTGTTTCACCTTGTTGCATCTCATTTTATAGGGTGGTACTCTAGTTATTCAAATTTTTTCCTCAGGGATTCTTTTCTTACTTTTTCCGCATTCTCCGGTGAAGTGCTTCCATGCTCTATTGTTGCTTAACTTGAATTCTCTTCAAAGGAGCGAGGCTGAGTCATGATGTCATCAAGGTCTGCCTGCCCCTCAGTGTCCATGGTAAAAGTAGTCCTTTTAATGTGGATGCCGATGCAATGTATTTCCTCATGTTCACTACTGTAAACCAGCCTATCACTGTGATTCTTTCTGTTATTTTTGTGCAGTTTTATATAGCACCAACACTACCTGAAGGTATTGGAGTGTTTTACATTAGCACCAGTTCCTTTACACGAGGACACATTCATTTTTGTAGGCACAAGGATATTAACTGATTTGCCCAGAATCAAGGATGTTAAGCCGATGCAGAAGCTAGAACCCGGTTTTCCAGCTCCATGGTCGGCAGCTGTGGCCCTCACAACACATCCTCTCCCAAGAGGACCCCATATCGTCTCCCTAGCCTCGGCCTCAGTTCCACATTTTGTGATTACGGCCAAATCACTTAATCTCCCTGTGGCAGCCCACATGTGCTGTTGATTGCCCATCCACCTCCCGCCCATTGCGGCTTGCCCTGCTAAACTCTGTTGCACAGATCCCCTCCTCCCCAACTCTGCTTTTCAAATTTTTTTTGTGTGCAGTTTAATATAGCGCCAACACCACCCAAAGGTATTGGAGTGCTTTACAGTCCCACCAGTTACTTTTTGGTGCAGATTTATATAGCGCCAACACCACCCGAAGGTGTTGGAGCACTTTACATTAACATCAGTTACTTTTCACGACAATACAGTAAGCTTAGGCAAATCACTTAAATTCCCTTTGGCAGCCCCCATTTGCTGTTAGTTGCCTGTCAACCTCCTGCCCATCGCTACTTGCCCATGCTGAACTCCCGTTGCTCAGATCCCCTCTTCCCTGGCTCAGCTTTTCACATTTGTTTTTTTATGCAGTTTTATGTAGCACCAACACCAGCCAAAGGTATTGGAGTACTTTACATTAGCACCAGTTCCTTTAAGCAAGGAAACATTCATTTTTAGTCACAGGGAGATTAAGGGCCTTATTACGATCTCGGTTGGACTTGCCGCTGACCGACATTGCTGCAGATTGGGAACCGATCGACCTCAGGTCAGCGGTTCCAACCACATTATTTGGATGCGACTGCATATGGTGCGGTCGCAAACTTCCATTTTCTAATGGGAGCTTGTGAGGCGGGCAGAAACCGCCCGTAGCACAAGCTCCCATTGAAAAATTGAAGTTTTCAAACATCCCTGCACCGTGCGGGGAGCAGGGATGTTCAGGGGGGCACCATGTTAATTTACACAAGGACACATTCATTTTTGTAGGCACAGGGAGATTGAGTGATTTGCCCAGAATCATACATGTTAAGCTGATGCCGAAATTCAAACCCGGTATCCCAGGTCTGGCCTATGCCACATCCTCTCCCAAGAGGATGCCGCATTGTCTCCCATACCTCTGCCTCAGTTCCACATTTTGTGATTATGGGCGCATCACTTAATCTCCGCGTGGCTGCCCGCATTTACTGTTGGTTGCCTGTCCACCTCCCGCCCGTCACTGCTTGCACCCGCAGAACTCTCTTGCACAGATTCCATCCACCAACGAATCTGTTTTTCAAATATTTTTGTGCAGTCTTATGTAGCGCCAGCATCACCCAAGGGTACTGGAGCACTTCACATTAGCACCAGTTACTTTTTTTGTGCAGATTTATATAGCGCCAAAACGACCCAAAGGTATTGGAGCGATTTATATTAACATCAGTTACTTTTCACGAGGACACTATAAACTTAATTACTTAATCTCCCTGTGGGAGCCCTCATTTGCTGTTGGTTGCCTGTCAACCTCCCACCACCGCTGCTTGCCCATGCTGGGCTCCCGTTACACAGATTCCCTCTTCACCCAGATCCACTTTTTGCTTTTCACATTTATTTATTTTTTGCTCAGTTTTATGTAGCGCCAACACCCCCCTGAAGGTATTGGAGTGCTTTACATTAGAGTCAGTTACTTCACACAAGGACACATTCATATGTGTAGGCACGAGGAGATCAAGTGATTTGCCCAGAATCAAGTATGTTAAGCCGACGCCGAAACTGAAACCCAGTTTCCCAGCTCCAAAGTCAGCAGCTCTGGCCCTTACGTCACATCCTCTTCCAAGAGGAAGCCACATCGCCTCCATAGCCTTGGCCTCAGTTCCACATTTTGTGATTACGGGCAAATCACTTAATCTCCCTCTAGCTGCCTGCATTTGCTGTTGATTGCCTGTCCACCTCCCGCCCATCGCTGCTTTCCCCTGCTGAACTCCATTGCACAGATTCCCTCCTCCATCGACTCTGTTTTTCACATTTATTTGTGCAGATTTATGTAGCGCCAACACCAGCCAAAGGTATTACAGTGCTTTACATAAGAACCAGTTTGTTATTTTGTGCAGTTTTATATAGCACCAACACCACCCGAATGTATTGGAGTGCATTACATTAGCACCAGTTACTTTACACAAGGACACATTCATTTTTGTAGGCATGGTTAGATTAAGTGATTTTCCCAAAATCAAGGATGTTAAGCTGACGCCAAAACTCGTACCCAGTTTACCAGCTCCATAGTTGGTAGTAATGGCCCTTATGCCACGTCCTCTCTCAAAAGGACACCATATCATCTCCCTAGCCTCGGCCTCAGTTCCTCATTTTGTGATTACGCATATATAATTTAGTGCCTGATTACATCTCAGCGTACGGGTTACTCCGTCAGAACAGTGACGGATATCCTGCCTGCCGAAATATAAATACCATTATATCCTATGGGATTTATATTTAGGTGGATGGGATATCCAACACTGTTGTGACGGAGTAACCCATCTGCCAAGATCTAAATCAGGCCCTTAATCTCCCCATTTCTAAACACAAGCATTGGCAAAGCCTGTAGGTTTTGCATCCACAAAATCTATTGTTTTTAGGTCTCGGCTAGACAGCTCATGTGCTGCTCAGCTAGACAGCGCATGCGCTGTCTCAAAGAGACATGTTGTGTTCTATCTGTGGGCTTACATGCCGCCCATCGCCTACCATTAGTAAACTTCAGTGTCGCTCTCCTTTTCTTTGATGCCATTCGTCATGGTATGCAGGCATCATGCCCCCTTCTTGCGCTTGGCCCTCCCATAGCACATGAACCAGGTACATGTCTCCTTACACTGCTCCCCGTTTACGCAGCCTTTTTTCCTTTGTTTTCAAGCACGTCATAGGAATACCTGTGTTTTCAGGCCATCTCCCTTGTACACATAAGCATATGCCACCAAAATACACGTGTACATAAACAAATACATTTCTTAAAAAGTTGTTAAAACATGAACAGCACTATCTTGTTTTTTGTACGATCTGACGTTATTGGAGCGCTCCCTCTGTCCTCCGTCTTTCCATAGCGCGAACACAAGCTGATGGTATTGGAGCGCTTTAAGTGCTCACCAGTTAATTCCACAATGACGCATTCACTTTTGTCGCTGATCCTGCTTTAATTAAGGCCCTCTCCCGTTGTTCCTTGCCCATCTCCGCATCCCCTCCTGCTTCCCTGCTTGTCAAGTCAGCCCACTACCTCCCTAGTCACTGCTGCTTTTATTTTTTCCATATAATCCGATTGTATTGGAACGCTCGTTCCGTCCTCTGTCTTGCCCTAGTCTCCTTTGTACACATACACACATACTACTAAAATGCATACGTGTGTACATAAACAATAAAACATAAATATAAAAAGTTGTTAAAACATGAACAGCACTTTTTTACCCCTTCATTGTTGCTCTCTACTTTTTCTTTTGCACGATCCGATGGTATTGAAGCGCTTGCTCCACCCTCCATCTTGCCATAGTGCTAACACCAGCCGATAGTATTGGAGCGCTTTAAGTGCTCACCAGTTACATTACACAATGACACATTCATTGTCGCACTTGTCGAAGTGTAAGTGATTTGCCCAGAATCACAAATTGTTCAGCCAACACTGAGATTCGAACCTGGTTCCCTAGTTCCCATTTCCCATTAACGTCACTGAAAAAAGCTCTATGATGGGGCCAGAGCAGGTCATGTCATAGCCCAATGTAGACATCTCTACTGTCTGAAAATTTCACAGCTAGTAGTTCATCACTACGCAAGGCACTGCACTGTCCCCTCTGAAGCTTTTTACAAACAAACTCTTTAGGGTATCCTTTATGGTTAGAGCGGATTGTGCCACATGCAGCAGGGTCCACTTTGAACAATTCCTTAACAATTTCACACCAGTGTAGAAGTTATCTATGTATAAATGGTGCCCTTTGTTAAAAAGTCCTCTACCATGCTCCCACACAATTTTCTCACTGACTCCAAAAGTGGACAGACAACCAGGGGGTCAATAGTGGAATCCCTACCAATGTACATCCTGAAATTATAGACATATCCAGTACTACTCTCAGACAGCATATACATCTTAATTCCATAATGTGTCCTCTTGCTAGGAATGAAGTGTCTACAAACCAAAAAGCCCTTAAACAGTACCAAAGACTCATCCACAGCTATGTATTTCCCTGGATCGTGCATCTCTGAAAACCGATCTACAAAATGATCAAGGACCGGCCGAATCTTGAAGAGATGGTCACAATCTGGGTGATCCTGTGGCAATGCTGAGTCATTATCAACAAAATGCAGCATCTGAAGAAGAAGCAAACCCTGATCGTGTCTCATGGTTGCAGGAAATTTAGCGGTTGCCATCAAGGAACTAGTAGACCAATCCCATCAAAAAAGCTAAGCCCCAGAACATTTCAGCTCAACCAGATTTTTGGGAGTCCACTGGGTAGATCTAGAGTGGGGCTTAATTCTGGCAGTGTTGTCCCTGAAATACTGCTCAGCATTCAAATTAGTCTGTTCAACAATCTCATCCAAAAATACAACATCCATAAACAACTGAAAGAAATTTATTGGCAAAAAGTTTTCACTATTGGGTCTTCACCCTGTGACACCACTAAAGGCAGGCAACACCGGCTGCACCATGCTTGGGACAACCCAGAGTTCAGCACTTCCAATGGGGCGCCTTTAAGCCCCAGGCTTCAATCCAGATGCCGCTTGCTACACTATTGGCATATCAATGTCCTCCTCACTGAGAGTGGCTTCATCATCAGATGATTCCTTTCAGACAGAAAATTCCCTGCCTAATCTTGGACTTCCTCCTCTGTCATTGATGCAGAGTCAGTCTCAGAACCAAGGTCAGAGAAGATTTAAAAAGCAAGCTAACTACTTGCTGAGCGGTAATCCTGCGGCTAGCCACAATCCTTAATAAAAAAGTAACACAACAAATAAGTAAATAATAACCAACACTGTATAAAGTTAGTAATATATAAACTGTGACTCTATCAAACTGAAAGTTAAACTACTGGCATACAGTGATCTGGAAGGAAACGTCAATCAATACAAGGCGACCCCTGACCTTGACTGGTAGGTCGCTCCCCCACCACACAGCTCCGTCTGTGTGCCCTGCTGCTGCCCCTGATTGTGCTCGTTTTTCCTTGCTGCCCCTGATTGTGCTCGTTTTTTCCTTTCTGTGCCCCCCTTGCTGCCCCTGATTGTGCTCGTTTTTTCCTTTCTGTGCCCCCCTTGCTGCCCCTGATTGTGCTCGTTTTTTCCTTTCTGTGCTCCCCTTGCTGCCCCTGATTGTGCTCGTTTTTCCTTTCTGTGCCCCCTTGCTGCCCCTGATTGTGCTAGTTTTTTCCTTTCTGTGCCCCCCTTGCTGCCCCTGATTGTGCTCGTTTTTCCTTACTGTGCCCCCTTGCTGCCCCTCATTGTGCTAGTTTTTTCCTTTCTGTGCCCCCTTGCTGCCCCTGATTGTGCTCGTTTTTTTCCCTTTCTGTGCCCCCTTGCTGCCCCTGATTGTGCTCGTTTTTTCCTTTCTGTGCCCCCTTGCTGCCCCTGATTGTGCTAGTTTTTTCCTTTCTGTGCCCCCTTGCTGCCCCTCATTGTGCTCGTTTTTTTCCTTTCTGTGCCCCCTTGATGCCCTGATTGTGCTCGTTTTCCCTTCTGTGCCTGTTTCCCGCCGCTGCGCCCTGCGGCCCCGCCCCCTCACTGCCCATTCGCTGCCCCATTCCCTGCTCCTCCCTCCCACCTCCCCATTTATGGCGGGCGCTGTGCGGCCGCGCCGCTGGCGCGCCGAAGGCGCGCCTAAGGCAAGCCCGTCTGCGCCCGTCTGCGCCGTGACCGCGCCCAGCGCCAGACCCCTGGTCCGGGCATCCCCCGCGCCCGCCACATCAACAGACGCCGATACGACGCCAGCACCCTCCACGCACTCAACCCCGGAAAAGATCACGCCTGCTACCAGGCCACCCCAAAGCGCACCCAAGGGCCCTTCACCTGCCGGAACTGCAGCTTCGCCAGCACCCGCCCCGCCAAACCACCGCCCAGGAAAGAACCCAACTACCTCAGATGCATCCTCCTCAACACCCGCTCCGCCCGCAAACACGCCATCGAACTCTGGGACCTTCTCGACTCAACCTCCCCAGATGTCGCATTCCTGACGGAGACCTGGCTGAATCCCGCTTCAACCCCCGACATCGCCATTGCCATCCCGGACGGATACAAGATCACCCGCAGGGACCGCACCAACGGAGTCGGAGGAGGCATCGCCATCGTCCACAGGAACACCCTCAGAGTCTCAACCAACACCGACGACACCCTCAGCACCGCCGAACACATGCACTTCCAGATCCACACCGATCCCAACACCACCCTCAGAGGAACCCTCATCTACAGACCCCCGACCACAGTTCAGCGATTCCATCGCTGACTTCGTCAGCACACACGCCATCGCCTCCATGGACTACATCCTCCTCGGGGACCTGAACTTCCACCTCGAGAACAACAAGGACACCAACTCCACCACCCTGATCGACAACCTCGCCACCCTCGGACTCAGACAGCTCGTGACTACACCCACCCACGCCGCCGGCCACACGCTCGACTCCATCTTTTCCGCAAGCCCACACGTCTCCTTCAACCACACCTCCGAACCCCACTGGACTGACCACCACTGCATCCACTTCACCTACAGGAAGCCCACCACGCACCACCGCACCGAACAAATGCCTCGCCGCTGCTGGAGCAGAGTCACGGAAGACCAGCTAACCACAACCCTCGCCCTGAGCCCACCCGCCAAACCCTCCGACCCCGACACCGCCGCCCGCAACCTCAGACAGTGGATCGACGACTGCGCCAACACCCTCGCCCCGCTCAAGAATCCGCCCAACAGCCACACCAGCAAGAAAGCCACCTGGTTCACCGAAGACCTCCAGGCCTCCAAACGAACATGCCGAAAACTGGAGAAGATCTGGCTCCACGAACGGACAGCGGACAGCTAAGCCGCCCACAAGAGCGCCACCCGCAGTCACCATCACCTCATCAGATCCGCCAAAAGGGCCTCACTCAAAGACCGCCTAGACAACAACGCACACAACAGCAAAGAGCTCTTCAACATCGTGAAGGAACTCTCCAACCCCAGCTCCAACACCAACGACATCCAGCCGTCGCGAGACCTGTGCGACTCACTGGCCACCTTCTTCCACCGCAAAATCGCCGACATCCACGACAGCTTCAACACCACGACCGCCCCGGCAACCACCGAGACCACTGCCCCCACAACCACCAACCGCCTGCTCTCCTGGACCAACATCAACGACGAGGACACCAGCGAGATCATGAACACCATCCACTCCGGTTCACCGCTAGACCCGTGCCCTCACCACATCTTCAACAAAGCCAGTACAGCCATCGCGCCCCATCTCCGGAAAATAATCAACATCTCCTTCGAGACAGCAACCTTCCCGGAAAGCTGGAAGCACGCCAAGATCACCGCCTTACTCAAGAAACCCAAGGCAGACCCCAAGTACCTCAAGAACTTCCGACCCATCTCTCTGCTCCCGTTCCCCGCGAAGGTCACCGAGAAAATCGTCAACAAACAACTGACCCGCTACCTCGAGGAGAACAACATCCTGGACCCTTCCCAGTCCGGCTTCCGCAGCAACCACAGCACCGAAACCGCCCTCATCGCCGCCACCGATGACATCAGGACCCTGCTAGACAACGGAGAAACAGCAGCCCTCATCCTCCTGGACCTATCAGCCGCCTTCGACACGGTCTGCCACCACACACTACGAACACGCCTTCACGACGCCGGGATCCAAGAGAAGGCCCTGGACTGGACCACATCCTTCCTTTCCGGCAGAACACAAAGCGTCCGCCTCGCCCCCTTCCGATCCAAGGCCACCAAGATCATCTGCGGCGTACCCCAAGGCTCCTCCCTCAGCCCAACGCTGTTCAACATCTACATGGCACCCCTCGCCCACGTCGCCCGACAGCACAACCTCAACATCATCTCCTACGCCGACGACACCCAGCTGATCCTCTCCCTCACCAAAAACCCTCACACCGCCAAAGCCCACCTCCACGAAGGAATGAAGGCCGTCGCCGAATGGATGAGGACCAGCCGCCTGAAGCTGAACTCGGACAAGACGGAGGTCCTCATCCTTGGTTCCAACCCTTCAGCCTGGGACGACTCCTGGTGGCCAACATCACTGGGAACAGCCCCGCCACCCACCGACCACGTACGCAACCTAGGGGTCATCCTCGACCCCACCCTCTCCATGACTAAGCAGGTCAACGCCGTTTCCTCATCCTGCTTCAACATCCTCCGAATGCTCCGCAGGATCTTCAAGTGGATCCCCACCGAAACAAGAAAAACAGTCACCCAGGCCCTCGTCACCAGCAGGCTGGACTACGGAAACGCCCTCTACGCAGGAACGACGGCTAAGCTCCTGAGACGGCTGCAACGCATCCAGAACGCCTCTGCACGTCTTATCCTCGACATCCCCCGACGCAGCCACATCACACCCCACCTGAGAGACCTGCACTGGCTCCCTGTCAACAAGAGGATAACCTTCAAGCTCCTCACCCACGCACACAAAGCACTCCACAACTCCGGACCAGCCTACCTCAACAGACGACTCAGCTTCTACACCCCCACCCGCCAGCTCCGCTCGACCAGCCTCGCCCTCGCCACAGTCCCCCGCATCCGGAAAACGACCGCTGGCGGCAGATCCTTCTCCCACCTCGCCGCCAAGACCTGGAACACCCTCCCCACCAACCTCCAACAGACCCAAGACCTACTGGCCTTCAGAAGACTCCTCAAGACCTGGCTCTTCGATCAGTAGCAGCACCACCCCCTTCTTCCCCCAGCGCCTTGAGACCCTCGCGGGTATGTAGTGCGCTATATAAGTGACATGATTGATTGATTGATTGATTGAAGCACACAAAGACCTATATACTCAAAAACTATACCACTCACTTGCCAGCGATAGCTAGACTGAGGATCACCTGCACCTGCTCTGCACAAACACAGGAAGCACCAACGATATTCCACTATAAAGGAAAAGCAAAAGAAAATTACACACAAATCAACACACTACACATCTTGCACAAATCCAAGGAGAATTTGACACATATTAAAACAGACTCTTAATATGCTGCTATTATTACACCATTTACAAAAAACACATTCATACAGGGCATTGATACTCATTTGGAGTAAAAAGTACAAAATGGTGTTTCTTACCAAACACATGCAACTACACAAACTGCAGATCTACTAGTGCTGAAACTGCAAAAAGGAGTCACAGCAAAGGAAATCGAAAGCTTTGCACTAGAATAAAAAGGAGAAATATAACATTAGATCACAAATGCAAATGATGACAAGAAATAAAACAGTTAACATTATAAGACACTAGGAAGTCTGCCCATTACCATCTAAATTCCAGCCACACACATTACCAGCCAGAAGCCAGTCAACACACACCACCAGTAAAATCTCCAGTTCAAACACACCATCAGCCAAATACCAGTCCACATGCATCGCCAGCCAAGCTCCAGTCCACACACACTGCCAGCCAAGCGCCAGTACACGCACGCCGCCAGCCAAGCACCAGTCCACGCACACCGCCAGCCAAGCGCCAGTCCACGCACACCACCAGCCAAGAGTTAGTCCACAAACACCACCAGCCAAGAGTTAGTCCACAAACACCACCAGCCAAGCGCCAGTCCACACACATCACCAAGAAAGCGCCAGTCCATACACACTGCAAGGCAAGCACCAGTTCACACACACCACCAAACAAGCGCCAGTCTACACACACCGCCAGCCAAATGCCAGAAAACACACAGCCAGCCAAACGCCAGTACATGCGTCCGTCGGCGAAACTCCAGTTCACACACAATCACACAGAAACTTTCCCTGGTGTCTAGTGGCTTTCTGCCCTTTGGGGGCAGATGGGCTTGAAAATATGGCTAAACTGCCCCCAAGGGTGGCCAACAACGGCCGAAATATTGTCCCATAATAGGGAGTGACCCTTGCCCAAGGGGCCTCTCCCCAACATATAAACAAAGAAAATCTCTGGTGTCTGGTGGCTTTCTGCCTCCCTTGGGGGCATATGGGCCTAAAAAAAATGGCCATTCTGCAGAAAACAGCCAAAATATTTCCCCCATAATGGGGAGTGACCCTTGCCCAAGGGGCCGCTCCCCGACATATACATAAATAAACTCCCTGGTGTCTAGTCGTTTATATGGGCCTAAAAATGACCGATCTGCCCCCAAGGAGGCAGAAAATGGCCAAAAGTATTTCAAAAATATATATGTGCCCACAATGGGAGTGACCCTTGCCCAAGGGGCCGCTCCCCTATACAAAATCCCTGGTGCTAGTGGGCGCATTCCTGCTGCACGATCGTGGCCCCACCCGTGATCGTGCAACAGGATTGCACTACAAAGAGACATTGGAGGAAAGGAAAAACTCTTTCCTTTCCCGCCTGTGCCTCTTTGCACTCCCCCGCCCCTCCCAGGAGTAAAACTCACCTTCTTCCTCCACCGGCGCTGGAAGCAAATGGCTACCAACGCCTCCAGCCTGCTCTGATGATGCCGGCATGCGTTATCAAATCACAGGGGGAGGGGGCAGGGATAGCAGCAGAAGAACTTCCGCTGTCATGCCTGCGGGGGCAATATTATGGGGTGGGCCACAGACGGAGCGCTAGCACTTCCCCCATGGGTTTGTGCAGGGATGGCTTAGAGCCGTCCTCCGCACACGCCCACAGTGTGTGCATACAGTTTTAAGTCATCCAGCGCACAGAAGGGGTTAAACAAATGTAGAATTTGAATTTCTGACTCTCTTTTCATGCTCCGCCCCTCAAGATTCCACCCCCTTTCCTCTGCCACACCTTGACTTCCAATATATGGGTTCCTCTTTTCTAAATACAGCACTGTTGGAGGAGGTAGTGTAATTGATAGTATTGGAAGTGAATTTTGAACTTTCACAGGGCTGCAAACCCTGTTGACATCTATTGTTCATTAATAGTGATGTGACATGTGTGTCCGGTTGTGTTTGACAATTTAATTTGTGTTTTGCCGGGATTTGCTGTGCATACTATTACCATTTTGGGGCCGATTCCGATCTCGGTCGGAGGCGCACCCAATACTATTCGGTCGGGAAAAAAGCCATGCGAAAGCCAGTTTCCCGACCGATCCGTACAGCACACCGAACGAGCAAGTACGATGCGCACAACAGCAAAAATTCCGGCCGAGCCGTACTCACCCAAACCAGGTCCTGTTCTCCGACCGAGGCGAATCCGGAAACGCCGAATCGAGTCGCACGGAAGGGAAAATGCAGCCCCGTCCGGCCGGACAAGTACGATGCGCTTTCCGTACGCGCCGAACCCGTCGCTACGCACGGCACGTCAAAGCATCCGGGAGAGGCGCACATAAGCTCCGAATCGCGCCACAACACGATCCACAGCTACGAGACGAACACAGCACAGACGAGGACGACGCGAGCGACGAGGACGAAGCGAAGCGACGAGGACGAAGCCAAGCGACGAGGACGACGCGAAGCAACGAGAAGGACGAACGACACGAACCAACCATGAATCCCTTCGTCCCGATCATACCAATATTCTACATCTACTACCGGAACAGGCACGGACGCGTACGGCGCAGAAGGTAAGTCAGACACCAACCACAAAACACATACAACACGTACACGACACATCACACACATACACTGGGAATCTGAATATACTTACACCAGCAACAGCAGCACCATAGGGGCGGGATGCCCATCACCAATGCCACATATGCACACAGGGGCCTGAATGCGCGCCACCACCCCAACCCAGGGGGGCTGGATGCCTACCACTACTACCACCCTTAGCCAGGGGGCAGGATGCCCACCACTACTACCACCCTCACCCAGGGGGGCAGGATGCCTACCACTACTACCACCCTCACCCAGGGGGGCAGGATGCCCACCACTACTACCACCCTTAGCCAGGGGGCAGGATGCCCACCACTACTACCACCCTTAGCCAGGGGGCAGGATGCCCACCACTACTACCACCCTTAGCCAGGGGGCTGGATGCCTACCACTACTACCACCCTTAGCCAGGGGGCTGGATGCCTACCACTACTACCACCCTTAGCCAGGGGGCAGGATGCCCACCACTACTACCACCCTTAGCCAGGGGGCTGGATGCCTACCACTACTACCACCCTTAGCCAGGGGGCAGGATGCCCACCACTACTACCACCCTTAGCCAGGGGGCTGGATGCCTACCACTACTACCACCCTTAGCCAGGGGGCAGGATGCCTACCACTACTACCACCCTCACCCAGGGGGGCAGGATGCCCACCACTACTACCACCCTTAGCCAGGGGGCAGGATGCCCACCACTACTACCACCCTCACCCAGGGGGGCAGGATGCCTACCACTACTACCACCCTTAGCCAGGGGGCAGGATGCCCACCACTACTACCACCCTCACCCAGGGGGGCAGGATGCCCACCACTACTACCACCCTCACCCACGGGGGGCAGGATGCCTACCACTACTACCACCCTCACCCAGGGGGGCAGGATGCCCACCACTACTACCACCCTTAGCCAGGGGGCAGGATGCCCACCACTACTACCACCCTTAGCCAGGGGGCAGGATGCCTACCACTACTACCACCCTCACCCAGGGGGGCAGGATGCCTACCACTACTACCACCCTTAGCCAGGGGGCAGGATGCCCACCACTACTACCACCCTTAGCCAGGGGGGCAGGATGCCTACCACTACTACCACCCTCACCCAGGGGGGGCAGGATGCCCACCACTACTACCACCCTTAGCCAGGGGGGCTGGATGCCCACCACTACTACCACCCTCACCCAGGGGGGCAGGATGCCTACCACTACTACCACCCTTAGCCAGGGGGCAGGATGCCCACCACTACTACCACCCTTAGCCAGGGGGCTGGATGCCTACCACTACTACCACCCTTAGCCAGGGGGCAGGATGCCCACCACTACTACCACCCTTAGCCAGGGGGCTGGATGCCTACCACTACTACCACCCTTAGCCAGGGGGCAGGATGCCCACCACTACTACCACCCTCACCCAGGGGGGCAGGATGCCCACCACTACTACCACCCTTAGCCAGGGGGCTGGATGCCTACCACTACTACCACCCTTAGCCAGGGGGCAGGATGCCCACCACTACTACCACCCTTAGCCAGGGGGCTGGATGCCTACCACTACTACCACCCTTAGCCAGGGGGCAGGATGCCTACCACTACTACCACCCTCACCCACGGGGGGCAGGATGCCTACCACTACTACCACCCTTAGCCAGGGGGCAGGATGCCCACCACTACTACCACCCTCACCCAGGGGGGCAGGATGCCTACCACTACTACCACCCTCACCCAGGGGGGCAGGATGCCCACCACTACTACCACCCTTAGCCAGGGGAGCTGGATGCCTACCACTACTACCACCCTTAGCCAGGGGGCAGGATGCCTACCACTACTACCACCCTCACCCAGGGGGGCAGGATGCCCACCACTACTACCACCCTTAGCCAGGGGGCAGGAAGCCTACCACTACTACCACCCTTAGCCAGGGGGCTGGATGCCTACCACTACTACCACCCCCACTCATAGGATGGACAATGCATGACACAACAAGCACTCCACAACCTAGGGAATGCAAGATTAAGACATCCCCCCACCACCATGACAAGCGTGTGAGCAGGCTGTGTCAAATGCCTACAACACCGAACATGACTTTGAACATACAATGTGACCCCCTAGCACATGTGCCACACATATATGTGTGTGGCACCCACAATGCAAGCAGCCCATGACCATTGTGGCAATGGGGCCTAAACCCCCATCATCACAGTGACCAAAAGGCAAGTGTGGGGTCCATAGCTGAAGCACATTTTGACCATTGTGGCAATGGGGTCTAAACCCCCATCATCACAGTGACCAAAAGGCAAGTGTGGGGTCCATAGCTGAAGCACATTTTGACCATTGTGGCAATGGGGTCTAAACCCCCATCATCACAGTGACCAAAAGGTAAGTGTGGGGTCCATAGCTGAAGCACATTTTGACCATTGTGGCAATGGGGTCTACACCCTCATCATCACAGTGACCAAAAGGTAAGTGTGGGGTCCATAGCTGAAGCACATTTTGACCATTGTGGCAATGGGGTCTACACCCTCATCATCACAGTGACCAAAAGGTAATTGTTGACAAAGAAAGAGCTGCAACTGCCAAACTGCATGGATCATTCCTGGTCACAGAACCAAAAACTCATCTGTGGCAAAGTAGTGTATGTGTCCCATTGCAACATAAATTGGGGGAGCCAAATACTGCAGTGCAAATGAAACATTCCTTTGGCCATGTGCAGACAAACAACACCCATGGGGGCTGAGACCGTCAACAGTCATCAATGACACAATGCCAGAAGTGACCATCAGAATGCAGAACCACATATTTGCACCAATGGGCACACAAATGCAGATACCCTGTGGAGACAGCAGATGTGAGGTGAACAGATACCATACCATGGCAGCAATGGGACACACAAACCATGATCACTGTGCTGACCGATGACCTAGGAGTCCCAGGGACAGCAGGGGAAACACACCAAACAACATACAGCCAATGGCACACCCAAGATATGCCAATGCAGTGGTGCAGATGCACAAACACAAACAGGCAGACCAACACTGTCATCATACACAGCAGGTGAGGGGTGGGGGTGCCAGTGTCCCCAGGCAACAACACAACACATGAGGAGAGCTGAATACCAATCATACAGATGTGCATACACTGCCACACTAAGCTAACTCATGGATCCAAATCCCCTATGTGGGCAAGCAGGCATTGACAGGTGAGAGGGAGCACAAAACACACATGTCACACAGGCACGTAGGAACAACAACTGACACAGCAAGTCACAGACACACCACAGCACCACCCCCAGGGCCCCCACAATGTGGTGACCCTGGGCTGAATAAAAATACCACTGTGATGACAAAGCTAAATGTCGTTCACACTGTGAACCACAGTCAGGTGTCCTGAGCAACTAACTACCATCACACCTACACAAGCACAAATCAATCAGCATGGCCAGTAAGCCAAGGCCAACATGGAGGCAGGGGACTAGCCGGGCAACAACTCTCATCTGCACACACTCAAGACCACACCCCTCGACCACCAACAATGTGCAGCAGTGAAGTACACATGCACTGGTGACATTGCACATGCACCCATGACTATTCCAGGGTGGTGGGTGGGAACCAAGGTGTAGAAACACATCACACATGGACACTCAACAAGACTCCTGAATGTCTGACACACTGCACACTACGCTGTACATGGACATGACAGCAATACCACACCGACCAATGGGATCCCAGCCACAGTCACACACCAATGAAGAAGCCAAGGTCACCCACAAAGAACACACATAGACAACAACCAACATTGCAGCCCGGACCCTAAGGAGTGCCAGCAGTCACACACACAACGTGTCACAATCACTGAAAGATAACACAAACTGGAAATCACATGACAGGGGCAAACAACAAGTGCCAAAGGGAAACCTGACTGTGACCCATCTGCGTCAGCACACAAACTCTGCCCTGACAGCAAACACACCTATGGGTGACACCCTGATGACCAGTAATGTGCCATGCACCCACATCACAGAGAACACAGGGAGAAGACTTTGGGGGAACATAGCTCAAGTCAGCAAGCATCACAAACAGGTACAACACTAGGGATCACAGCATGCGCAGATGAATGAAAGTGAACACACAGACATGCACATACAACACACACCTTGGGCGCAGGCAATGTCACACGTGTACACACTGCCATGAGGGGACTCCACTCCTGTGTGAGGAAAGCTGTGCCATATGTTGCCTCAGTAGGGCCCCATCATGTCAGCTGAGCACTTGGTCACACAATCAACAATTAGCACCAAATGAGGGCTCCCATCACATCAGCCTGGTCATGGATGTGCCAACGGAATCATCAGCACAGATCCAACACACTTGTATAGCAATGTTGCACTGACTACACGAATGAGTCCCTCCCCATTGATGCCCAAACCTGCATGTCCACTGGAGATGGCAACACGGTCAGGGAAGTAGACAAATGCAACGATGGCAGGCACAACAGATGTGCAGGGGTGGAAGCCACAGATATGAAATTGCCAATGTAAGTAGGAAACCCATTGCCAAATACTGAACACATGACACCCTCAGATGCTGCTATTGATGACATGGATACACCACATGATAGGACACATTCCCCCTGGACCACATGGGTTCCTGCACAGTAACACTTCATAATCATGAGACCAGATATCACCATCACTGCAGCAAGGGCATGGTTAGCTGCACCAACAACATGTACATCTGAAGCATGAGCACTAGAGAAAAGAAAGTTGCTTTATTCAGCATATGTGTTGTCTGATAACGACGTCCAGAAGAAATTAGAGCAAAGGCCAATGGCCAGTCCATTGTCAAAGTTCAAACAGGGTGACACTGGCAGATGTCACCCTACGCATGCCTGCACAATACCAGGGACAATCCACTAGGAGGGGCAACCGGGGGGCAGGCCAGGCACCGCAGGGACAGGATCAGGGCTCACCAGGGGGAGTCAGGGAAGGGGTGGTGGGTGCTGGAGAGCCACTGACAACTGCAGTGGAGGTGTCTGACATGGTGTGTGCCGGCACAACTGGGGGGCATGACACAGATGTCGTGGGTGCCGGCACAACTGCAGTGGACCCTGCAGATGGGGTGGACAGGTCCGCCACTGCAGTGCCCAAGTCAGACAGGGCGGTAGTGGACTCCACTGCAGTGCCTACCTCCAGGGGAGGAGAATGGGGAACAGGCAAGGTGGGTTGGACAGAGGGGGAGGACACCCTCACCACATCAGTGGCACAGACAAGCGCAGCGGGGGGTGTGGTGCTGGGAGAGCAAGTGGCAGGGGGAGAAGGCCGGAGCATCTTGGGGATGGTATATCTGTGGGTGGGGGAACCTGGGGCAGGGTGTGGTGGGGGCACCTGTGCAGTGGGGGCCTGAGGGATGGAGGACGGAGACCTTGTGCCTGAGCTGCAGGGCGGTGGCGGGGTCTTGCTCTTAGCACTCTGGGGGGACTTGCGGGTGGGGGCCTCAGTCCGTCTGCGCCTGGGGGAGGGTGTCCGGGGGCGAGGGGCACTCTGCTCCGTGTGGGTGGGCTTCCTCTTCCCCCGGGATGCTGGAGCAGCTTCATCGGTGGGGAAGAGGCCGAGGTCACAGAGGAAGAGCTGCTGTGACTTTGGGGTTGCAGGTGAGGCAAGGGAGGGTGCTTTGGAGGGAGAGGGAACTGAGGACTGCGCAGTGCATGTGGATGCGTGTGTGTGTTCCAGGGCCCCATCCCCTGTGAGTCTGGCTTCAGTCCCCTGAATGTGCGTGCGTGTGCGTTTTGTCATTGGCGTGTGTGTCAGTGTGCTGGATGTGTGTGTGCTGGTGTGTGCCTGTGCCAGTGTGTGTGTGCCTGGGATGGGTAAGGTGCTGGGGAGTGTGGATGGAGCAGAGGCAGGAAGGGTGAGGGACCGTTTGAGGAGGGACACTGCTGCCGTCAGGGAGGAGTCCATGGACCTATTGCCCCTCTGTAGGTCAGACATGCCCGATGAGATGCCCTCCATGAACGACACCAGCTGAGTCAACAGCGCGGTGTGCGCATGGAGGACACTCAGCATGGCTGTCTGCCCTACATGGAGCTGGCGAAGGAGGTACACAGACTCCTCACTCAGGGCAGCAGGGGACACAGGGGCAGGGGTGCGGTGCCTGGCCCAAAGGAGACACGCTCCCGGACATGGGAGCCTCCACGGACCTGGGGAATGGGAGCCGATGGGAGGGCGGTGGTGGTGCTGGTGGTGGCGGGGACAGCAACACTAGCTGGGGTGTGGTGGCTGCTGACACCCGCCTCCACAAGGGAGTCATCCTCCGAGTTGCTCTGGTCCTCAGCTGAGGTGGATGCTGCTGAGGACTCCTCGGTGTGGCTCCCCTCGCCCTCCGTGCCACTGGGTCCCTCCGACCACTCCTCGGCTGCTGACCCAGTCTGGCTCTCCGGCTCCTCCTGGTCCGTGGAGCTGTCCCCTTCCGTGGCCGTGGATGTATCTGCAAACAATGGGGAAACAGACAGACATCAGTCACCTGCACATAACGCACACACCACTGTGAGCACAGCACATCACAGAGCAAGCCCTGGCATCATTAGTTGTACATTGCTAAAAGTGCACTAATTGAACAGGAGAAGTCAATTGTCAGTCTGATGCCAAGCATGGCACTCACATCCCACATGGCCTTGCACCCATCTGTCTGGTGTCTGTTGGATTGCAACACCCCAGTGTTGACACATGCACCAAGTACACAGTAGTTGGACAGTGCAGAGGACACGGTGTGGACACATCACAGCTCTTGCCACTGAGTCAGTACAGGTTTACGGATGTAAGGGATGCCCAGAGTCAAATAGGAAATGCATGTGATGCATACCAGCGACAGACACCATGATGCACCCATGTCCTGATAGCCAGCGCCACTATGGTGTGCATGTAGCACATGTCACTCCCCTGCAGGATCACCAATCAGTAGACACATGCCATGGCGGAGGCATGACTGCTAAGTCATACATCACTGTCTCAGTGATGTATGACTTTGCAGCCAGACAACAACACTCTGCACTGTGTCACAATAGTAGGTCATGGGGAATGCAAGTCCTGGAGCTGCACAAGTGCACATGTACATCCCCCCCACAACACATCCTCTTAACCCTCATCTGTCCAGGTCATACCTATTGGACATATGGGAGACCTGTGACACTACCCTCTGAACCTGAGCCCCTCACACTCTGCTGTGCATGGGGAACAGCTGCCTGAACTTCACATTTACATGCCCCAGTCTGCATGGGCAGCTGATCAGACACCTATGTGTCACACAAGTATCGTCTCCTATGGTCACATCTCCAGTGGCATGCTGAGCCCCTACCAAGAAACTCCACAGCAGTCCTGGCGACTAATCCACAGCACACTGACACAGAGGCAGACACCTGAGGGGTCAAATCACTGTGCACAATGTGTCCTCTGATACACGGGAGTGGGAGTACAGAGTGTATTGTATGGCCTGGAGTAGGCATGACTGTCCAGCCCCACATGAATGAGGGATGAGCCCTGGACTGTAGGCAGCTGGCTAAGTATGTGTGACACACGTCATATACATACTCCTGGGGCCCAAACATTGTTCCCACCCGCAGCATGGGTGTGTGCCAGGTACCCCAGCCACATGTGGTGGATCAGCTCAGCAATTGGACCACAGATCAAAGTAACACGCTGAATACATGTCAGAATACAGGCATTGTGTAAGCAATGGACCCACCCATGATGCCCACCACAGAGTCAGGGAAACAGATGCTGTCTCCCACCTTGAGTCAAGCAAACTGCAAGGACACAGTCCTAAGTGACAGAATTCCCTGCATGTAAGGGCCACACCTGGATATCAGATGAGGAGTGGGCAGTGCACAATAGAGGGACATGGCTCCTGGACAACATGACTGCTGTACTGTGGCAGTTCAACCTGGCCCGAGGAGGGCACATAGCATGTTAGACAGAGTACACAGTGCAGTCTTTGACTCACCCCCTCCTTGCTGCTCTCTGGCCTTCAGCTGCCCATCCAGGTCTGGAAAGACCACCGCCAGGATCCTGAGCATGTGGGGGGTCAGGGTCCGTGTTCCGCCCCTCCTGCGAGGAGGCGACAGCTTCAGCTGGACCCGTGCAATCCTCCGGGTCCAGCCCCGAAGGTCCTGCCACCTCTTTTGGCAGTTGCGGATCCGGCGCTTGTAGACCCCCACGGACCGGACAGCCCGGACGATGTCCTTCCAGATCTCATGCTTCCGATGGGCAGAAGCCTGTCAGGATGACAAAGTGATAAGGCCATTACTACACATGCAACATATCCGTGCATGACACAGTTGCATATACATGTCGCAATCACAGGGGCACATGGTGTACCCAGGCAGTGCACGGCTGCCCATGGACAGTTTTCCAGAAGTCACTACATGGTATCATTGCATGGGGAGTAAAACCCTGTTCAGAAGCACTGTCACTGCACCATACCTGTCCAGTGCAAGTCACTACACACTATGGGGGGTGACAACTACTCAGTGAGCCTGCTAGCCAGTGGTGTGCTGACTCTCAGCCTTGCTAGTCAGACAAAATGCACATTCAGAAAGGCAGTGCACAGAACACTCACCTGCTCCCCTGGTGTCCCATACAGCTTGCTGTACTGTGGAAGTAGGCTGTCCAGCAGGGCCTGGTTCTCTTCAAGGCTGAAGGCTGGGGCTCTCTCCACAGTACGTGCCATTGCAGGGTCCAGAGGGGCAGAGACAGCAGCAGTGCAGTGGCAGATGTCGTCCTGGAGCATGTAGTGCAGGCAAGTGGGCTCTCAGGGGAACATGCAGCAATATATATGTGCTGGAGAGGCAGATACTGTCCCTTGTGTCCAAAGTGATAGGTCCAAGTCGTTTGCATCTTCTGAATCTGGCCAATCCATGGAATAGCAGCACCAAAACACGCCCACAGCATCCTTCAAAATTTCAACTTCATGACATACATGATTTTGCAACATTGTTGTGGGTGACCAACTGATTTTCCAGCAACCGACTCGTTCGAATATTCGAAAACGCGTCCGTTGCCAGGCAAGCCCATTGTCAATGGGTGCGCACCGATCGGTCCATTGAGGTACAACGCGCACAGGGGTACAACGCGTACCCGCACACATTGAATGCAATGGGCCGGCCGGAGGCACCGATCGGTCCATTGCTGTTCAACGCGCACAGGGGTACAACGCGTACCCGCACACATTGAAAGCAATGGGCCGGCCGGAGGCACCGATCGGTCCATTGCAGTACAACGCGCACAGGGGTACAACGCGTACCCGCACACATTGAATGCAATGGGCCGGCCGGAGGCACCGATCGGTCCATTGCAGTACAACGCGCACAGGGGTACAACGCGTACCCGCACACATTGAATGCAATGGGCCGGCCGGAGGCACCGATCGGTCCATTGCAGTACAACGCGCACAGGGGTACAACGCGTACCCGCACACATTGAATGCAATGGGCCGGCCGGAGGCACCGATCGGTCCATTGCAGTACAACGCGCACAGGGGTACAACGCGTACCCGCACACATTGAAAGCAATGGGCCGGCCGGAGGCACCGATCGGTCCATTGCAGTACAACGCATCACTGTACATGTGACTGGCATATGTCAGCATGCCTGTCTCAGATGGACATATGCCAGCCACAGATAGCTCCCAGGGAGTGAGGGGCACACCTACATCACGACAGCCTGTCCAAACCTTATCATAAGGCATGTAAGGCTGCATTTCCTATTGTGTGTATGTTGGTGTACATGTTGTCCTGTGGGTGTCACCTGTGGGCAGCCACCCCCAGGCTGTGCACGTGTTAATGGGGACAGGATCCTGGGTGTTACGTGTACGTGACCACTGTGATGTGCAACTGTTCATATCTGTGCATGTGCCATGGTCACATTTCACAGTGGTGTTTGTGTATGTCATGTCACATACCCCGTGAGTCCCATGTGGGACGGTATGTTTGAGCCAGGGTGTCCCAGTGGCACAATAGTGATGGCCCTCCACAGTCTTTGTGCATGTAGTGTTTACAATGTCTCTGATTTCATGTGCACAATGGGAGACAGTCTCCACATCCACGTTGTGTGTGCATGGACTCTGATGTTGTGCGTGTGTGTCACAGACGTCCATGGCTCTCCTGCCATGGCAAGTGTGGCCACTACCTGTGGGGGTCATGTTTGTTTTGTTGTGGTGTACACATGATACTCCAGGTGATGCCAGTGTCCATGTGGCATTACAGGGTCCCTGGGAATGTGCCTGTCGTTGAGCTGTGGTGCCTGGGGCACATCTGTCCTCACATGTCACTGGGGGTGACTGTGACACAGCATCATGATATCCAATGGGCCAACCTGGGACAAATTGATGCCACCTGTAGGACCGTGTTGACAGATGTTGGCCATGTATGTACCATACATGTCGTTCCGGTACTGCACACTTCATGTAGTTGTGCCTCATGATGATGTATGTTGGGATCTTGAGTGTGTTCAATGCCGCATATGTGGGGTGACTGACGATCTTGCTTACTTCTCCTCTGCACTGCAGGGCTCCTGCTGTCCATCGGCCATTCCCAGACCTGGCAACGATGGTGGAACGGGACAGCATCCGACGGTACCGCTTCACCAGGCAGCTGATTGAGGATTTGGCAGTGCAGTTGTCCCCACATTTGCAGCCTGGCCGGCCGTATCCTACAGCGCTGACCCCCAAGGTGAAGGTGATGGCAGCCCTACACTTCTTTGCCACCGGTACCTTCCAACATACTGTGGCGTCTGCTGGTGGGATGTCACAGACCATGTTCAGCCGTGTGCTCCGCGATGTTTTGGCGGCAATGTTGCTCTTCCTGAACCGGTACATCTATTTCCCTAGACTGCGACGACTCACTGACGTGAAGAGTGACTTTTATGCCCTGGGGAGGATGCTGCATGTCATTGGCTCCATTGATGGGACACATGTGGCTTTGGTACCACCACAGGCCCAGGAGCAGGCCTACAGGAACCGCAAGCACTACCACTCGGTCAATGCACTGGTGGTGTGTCTTGCAGACATGACCATCACACACGTGTGTGCCCGTTTCCCTGGTTCAGCACACGATGCCTTTGTGATGAGGAGTAGTCGCATCCCCAGGTTGATGGCACAGATGCAGAACCAGCGTGCCTGGCTTGTCGGTGTGTACTGACTTTGTGCCATTGTGTGTGATCTGATCTGTAGTATTCCGCCCACTTTTCCAAGTCAGCTGATGTGCACTTGTCTGTCCGTAGGTGACTCGGGATACCCCAACATGCCGTGGTTGCTGACACCCCTCAGGAACCGTGTGACACCTGCCCAGATGCGCTACAATGAGGCACATGGTCGGACCAGGAGAGTGATTGAGCGGACCTTTGGTCTCCTGAAGAGCCGCTTCCGCTGCCTGGACAAGACCGGAGGGTCCCTCCCATATGCCCCTGCGAAAGTGTGCAAGATTATCATCGTCTGCTGCATGCTCCACAACCTGGCAGTGCGGAAGGAGTTGCCTCTCATCCAGGATGACGATGACCAACATCCGCCACCTGTGGAGGATCCTGGCCTGGACCACGATGCCAGTGACGATGATGATGATGATGGTGATGGTGATGTCCGCACACAGCTCATCACCAACTTCTTTAGCTGAATGTGAGTATCCTGAGGTGTCATGTGAATGATGTGAGTTGGCATGATGTGTGGGTGGTGCTCTGGTGCTGTTGGAGTGTGTCCATGGGCTACTTGACAGGATGTGTGTTGCGATGTGTGGTGACAGGTGGGCTGTACTCCCCAACAGTGTTGACATGCTAACTTGGTTCTGGGTGGGTATCTTGTAACATGTATTGTGCATGAGTTTTGCTGTTCTGTCCTGTACTGCATTGCTTTTGACTGTGTGTCATTTCTGTCCTTCACAGGGTACTTTCAGATTCGTTTGGTCAACTGTGTCCACCGACGACGTGATTGCACATCCAGGCTGGTAGCTGTTGTGTCCCTACAGGTGATGTGCGCCACACCCATGGACTTCCTTCTGTCTACAGTTGTTAACTGTGTGCCCGCTACCAGGTGGGGTTACCTTGCATCTGTAGTGGTTACGGCATGTTGCTACTGTGTAATAAACCTGTGCTTCACTTAGTGATGTGCGTTGTCTGTGGTCACACATTTGACTGCCATTTGCTTACTGCACCTGTGGGCTACTTGACTACAACTGGGAATGGGTGTGGTGTCTGTGCATTGCACCGTCTTCCCTGGCAACATCAGTGTAGGCAATGAGTCAGATGGCCTAGGTGTGTATGTGTTGTGTAGCCCTGGTGGTGTGTCTCCCTCATATGTGTCACGTTGCCTGTACTCACATGCCTGTGTTGTCCTTGCTGTTGCAGTTCGCATACACTGTGTAATTTTGCAGTTCATCATCCCCATAACAGCACCCACGTTGGAATCACGACAGAGGCAAGTATGGTGTATTAGTGTGTTTATTGTGATAATAGTGCATAGGATGGATTGTGCTGTACATGAATCTTGCAATCCCAAGTTCCTAGATGAATAGAAAGTCCAGGTAGACAGGATCCCCAGTATCGGGGCCACAGTTGTCTGACACATTGTTCCAACTTGTACTCCCCATGCAATGTGTGGGAGTAGTGTTGCCATCAACAGGGTGAACAGTCTGTGCACAAAGGCGAAAATCCAGAACAGGTTCAGGCTTCCTGGGAGTTGCGCTTGGCCATCAGCCTCTCACTTTCCCCTCCTCGGACGACCCCTCTTCTTGGGGGGGGGGCCCTCAAGTGCAGGCTGCTGCGGTGCAGGGGACTCTCCGCCAGAGTCCTCCTCCCTCCCTGTGGCAGTTGCAGTTTGTTCGGTACCAGATGTTGTTGGCACACAGGGAGGTGTGGACTGGTTGCTGTTCATCTGGCGGAGGCATTGTAAAATGTCCCTGTGCACCGCCGTCATCTCATGTAGTACATCCCACTTGGACTCCACGCGGGTCATGTGGGAGTCCACACGTGACATGTGGGAGTCCACACGTGACATGTGTGACTCCATGTGGGACATGTGGGAGTCCAAGCGGGCATGATGGGCAGCCTGCTGCTGTTTGATGTCTCTGAGGAGCCCCACTACCTGGCTGAGCTCTCCGGTGCTGGACTGGTACGCATCAGCTATGCATACCAGTTGTGGGTCTTCATGCACACCAGCAACGTCTGCAAGCAGCGACCTCTGTCTCCCACCCCTCCCACCACCCCTGCTGACATGTGCAGTGTGTGCAGTTGCACGCACAGATAACCCTGGTCCACCTTGGGGGTTGGTGGTGGTGGTGGTGTCCATGGCCCCAGGTTGGTCCAGGGTCACTGTGCTGGTGTTGTTCCTTATTCTGTCCATGTCGGCAGGGATGGTATTCGTGGTGACAGTCGTTGGAGGGGTGGGTGCAGGGGGTGCAGCTGGTGGACCTGCTGGTGCTGCAGCTGGTGGTCCTGCTGGTGCAGCATGTTGACTTGCACCGGATGTGCCAGGTTGTTCTTCATCGTCCGAGGAGGACAGAGGCTGTACGACGCCAGTGAGCTCGGCATCCTCTTGAGCCTGGGACTGGGACTCCTCAGCGTCTGCTGCTGTGTCCCTATCATCACCTGTTTTTGGGAGACACAAACAATGTATGTCATGTTTCTGCAGGCATCAGTGGTTGACACACCTGACAGTTGTGACTGTGCCTCGGGGTGCGGGCCTGTACATTGTATTGTCCTAAGTCGTCACAGTCAGGGGTTGATATTGGTGTGGCACATTGTCCTGCATTATTTGGGCATTTCTATGTATTCTCTGGGGTGTGAACATGGTCTGCATTGATTGTGTTTGGTTGACAGCCAGACCTCCTTCCCACCCACCCACCCACCCAGTCAGTTATCCCACCATGGAACGTGCTTGCATTGCAGGGAGTGTAAGTTGTCTCTCAGGATGTCAGTCAGTGGTGTCCTGCTGTTTGTTGGTGCACAGTTGGCAGCAGGGCCTTGTGCTCCCCACAGCAGTAGCCAGTGTCAGCCATCTTGTGAGTCCTTCTCCACTCCCTGTGATGTGAGCATGGTTCAGGGTGGTGTTGATGGGCCAGTTGTGAGGCTGAGCAATGTCTGTGACTACGACTCCCATCATGCTATTGCCTCCACCCCCTTCCCAGCATGCCCATGCTTCCTTCCTTTTGACTCTGCTTCCCTGTGGGGTGGGCTGGCTGTGCTGACAGGATGGCTGGGAGTGTTGTCCTGGCAGTTGTTTGGCTAAGAGTCCCAAGAGTGTCCCTGTGCTTCACACAACATAACCCAGGGTGGTGGTGCTTTGTGGGATCTTGTGTTAGGATGGAGGGCATTGCATTCTACCAGGTGGGTACTGTGGAGTTTGTGTTGGGGGGGGTGTGAGGGGAGGTGCTGGTGACTATGGTCAGTGCTGCAAGTCCCCCTTCCCACCCAGCCAGCCAGATATCCCACCATGGAACGTGCTTGCATTGCAGGGAGTGTAAGTTGTCTCTCAGGATGTCAGTCAGTGGTGTCCTGCTGTTTGTTGGTGCACAGTTGGCAGCAGGGCCTTGTGCTCCCCACAGCAGTAGCCAGTGTCAGCCATCTTGTGAGTCCTTCTCCACTCCCTGTGATGTGAGCATGGTTCAGGGTGGTGTTGATGGGCCAGTTGTGAGGCTGAGCAATGTCTGTGACTACGACTCCCATCATGCTATTGCCTCCACCCCCTTCCCAGCATGCCCATGCTTCCTTCCTTTTGACTCTGCTTCCCTGTGGGGTGGGCTGGCTGTGCTGACAGGATGGCTGGGAGTGTTGTCCTGGCAGTTGTTTGGCTAAGAGTCCCAAGAGTGTCCCTGTGCTTCACACAACATAACCCAGGGTGGTGGTGCTTTGTGGGATCTTGTGTTAGGATGGAGGGCATTGCATTCTACCAGGTGGGTACTGTGGAGTTTGTGTTGGGGGGGGTGAGGGGAGGTGCTGGTGACTATGGTCAGTGCTGCAAGTCCCCCTTCCCACCCAGCCAGCCAGATATCCCACCATGGAACGTGCTTGCATTGCAGGGAGTGTAAGTTGTCTCTCAGGATGTCAGTCAGTGGTGTCCTGCTGTTTGTTGGTGCACAGTTGGCAGCAGGGCCTTGTGCTCCCCACAGCAGTAGCCAGTGTCAGCCATCTTGTGAGTCCTTCTCCACTCCCTGTGATGTGAGCATGGTTCAGGGTGGTGTTGATGGGCCAGTTGTGAGGCTGAGCAATGTCTGTGACTACGACTCCCATCATGCTATTGCCTCCACCCCCTTCCCAGCATGCCCATGCTTCCTTCCTTTTGACTCTGCTTCCCTGTGGGGTGGGCTGGCTGTGCTGACAGGATGGCTGGGAGTGTTGTCCTGGCAGTTGTTTGGCTAAGAGTCCCAAGAGTGTCCCTGTGCTTCACACAACATAACCCAGGGTGGTGGTGCTTTGTGGGATCTTGTGTTAGGATGGAGGGCATTGCATTCTACCAGGTGGGTACTGTGGAGTTTGTGTTGGGGGGGTGTGAGGGGAGGTGCTGGTGACTATGGTCAGTGCTGCAAGTCCCCCTTCCCACCCAGCCAGCCAGATATCCCACCATGGAACGTGCTTGCATTGCAGGGAGTGTAAGTTGTCTCTCAGGATGTCAGTCAGTGGTGTCCTGCTGTTTGTTGGTGCACAGTTGGCAGCAGGGCCTTGTGCTCCCCACAGCAGTAGCCAGTGTCAGCCATCTTGTGAGTCCTTCTCCACTCCCTGTGATGTGAGCATGGTTCAGGGTGGTGTTGATGGGCCAGTTGTGAGGCTGAGCAATGTCTGTGACTACGACTCCCATCATGCTATTGCCTCCACCCCCTTCCCAGCATGCCCATGCTTCCTTCCTTTTGACTCTGCTTCCCTGTGGGGTGGGCTGGCTGTGCTGACAGGATGGCTGGGAGTGTTGTCCTGGCAGTTGTTTGGCTAAGAGTCCCAAGAGTGTCCCTGTGCTTCACACAACATAACCCAGGGTGGTGGTGCTTTGTGGGATCTTGTGTTAGGATGGAGGGCATTGCATTCTACCAGGTGGGTACTGTGGAGTTTGTGTTGGGGGGGGTGTGAGGGGAGGTGCTGGTGACTATGGTCAGTGCTGCAAGTCCCCCTTCCCACCCAGCCAGCCAGATATCCCACCATGGAACGTGCTTGCATTGCAGGGAGTGTAAGTTGTCTCTCAGGATGTCAGTCAGTGGTGTCCTGCTGTTTGTTGGTGCACAGTTGGCAGCAGGGCCTTGTGCTCCCCACAGCAGTAGCCAGTGTCAGCCATCTTGTGAGTCCTTCTCCACTCCCTGTGATGTGAGCATGGTTCAGGGTGGTGTTGATGGGCCAGTTGTGAGGCTGAGCAATGTCTGTGACTACGACTCCCATCATGCTATTGCCTCCACCCCCTTCCCAGCATGCCCATGCTTCCTTCCTTTTGACTCTGCTTCCCTGTGGGGTGGGCTGGCTGTGCTGACAGGATGGCTGGGAGTGTTGTCCTGGCAGTTGTTTGGCTAAGAGTCCCAAGAGTGTCCCTGTGCTTCACACAACATAACCCAGGGTGGTGGTGCTTTGTGGGATCTTGTGTTAGGATGGAGGGCATTGCATTCTACCAGGTGGGTACTGTGGAGTTTGTGTTGGGGGGTGAGGGGAGGTGCTGGTGACTATGGTCAGTGCTGCAAGTCCCCCTTCCCACCCAGCCAGCCAGATATCCCACCATGGAACGTGCTTGCATTGCAGGGAGTGTAAGTTGTCTCTCAGGATGTCAGTCAGTGGTGTCCTGCTGTTTGTTGGTGCACAGTTGGCAGCAGGGCCTTGTGCTCCCCACAGCAGTAGCCAGTGTCAGCCATCTTGTGAGTCCTTCTCCACTCCCTGTGATGTGAGCATGGTTCAGGGTGGTGTTGATGGGCCAGTTGTGAGGCTGAGCAATGTCTGTGACTACGACTCCCATCATGCTATTGCCTCCACCCCCTTCCCAGCATGCCCATGCTTCCTTCCTTTTGACTCTGCTTCCCTGTGGGGTGGGCTGGCTGTGCTGACAGGATGGCTGGGAGTGTTGTCCTGGCAGTTGTTTGGCTAAGAGTCCCAAGAGTGTCCCTGTGCTTCACACAACATAACCCAGGGTGGTGGTGCTTTGTGGGATCTTGTGTTAGGATGGAGGGCATTGCATTCTACCAGGTGGGTACTGTGGAGTTTGTGTTGGGGGGGTGAGGGGACGTGCTGGTGACTATGGTCAGTGCTGCAAGTCCCCCTTCCCACCCAGCCAGCCAGATATCCCACCATGGAACGTGCTTGCATTGCAGGGAGTGTAAGTTGTCTCTCAGGATGTCAGTCAGTGGTGTCCTGCTGTTTGTTGGTGCACAGTTGGCAGCAGGGCCTTGTGCTCCCCACAGCAGTAGCCAGTGTCAGCCATCTTGTGAGTCCTTCTCCACTCCCTGTGATGTGAGCATGGTTCAGGGTGGTGTTGATGGGCCAGTTGTGAGGCTGAGCAATGTCTGTGACTACGACTCCCATCATGCTATTGCCTCCACCCCCTTCCCAGCATGCCCATGCTTCCTTCCTTTTGACTCTGCTTCCCTGTGGGGTGGGCTGGCTGTGCTGACAGGATGGCTGGGAGTGTTGTCCTGGCAGTTGTTTGGCTAAGAGTCCCAAGAGTGTCCCTGTGCTTCACACAACATAACCCAGGGTGGTGGTGCTTTGTGGGATCTTGTGTTAGGATGGAGGGCATTGCATTCTACCAGGTGGGTACTGTGGAGTTTGTGTTGGGGGGGGGTGAGGGAGGTGCTGGTGACTATGGTCAGTGCTGCAAGTCCCCCTTCCCACCCAGCCAGCCAGATATCCCACCATGGAACGTGCTTGCATTGCAGGGAGTGTAAGTTGTCTCTCAGGATGTCAGTCAGTGGTGTCCTGCTGTTTGTTGGTGCACAGTTGGCAGCAGGGCCTTGTGCTCCCCACAGCAGTAGCCAGTGTCAGCCATCTTGTGAGTCCTTCTCCACTCCCTGTGATGTGAGCATGGTTCAGGGTGGTGTTGATGGGCCAGTTGTGAGGCTGAGCAATGTCTGTGACTACGACTCCCATCATGCTATTGCCTCCACCCCCTTCCCAGCATGCCCATGCTTCCTTCCTTTTGACTCTGCTTCCCTGTGGGGTGGGCTGGCTGTGCTGACAGGATGGCTGGGAGTGTTGTCCTGGCAGTTGTTTGGCTAAGAGTCCCAAGAGTGTCCCTGTGCTTCACACAACATAACCCAGGGTGGTGGTGCTTTGTGGGATCTTGTTTTAGGATGGAGGGCATTGCATTCTACCAGGTGGGTACTGTGGAGTTTGTGTTGGGGGGGGGTGAGGGGAGGTGCTGGTGACTATGGTCAGTGCTGCAAGTCCCCCTTCCCACCCAGCCAGCCAGATATCCCACCATGGAACGTGCTTGCATTGCAGGGAGTGTAAGTTGTCTCTCAGGATGTCAGTCAGTGGTGTCCTGCTGTTTGTTGGTGCACAGTTGGCAGCAGGGCCTTGTGCTCCCCACAGCAGTAGCCAGTGTCAGCCATCTTGTGAGTCCTTCTCCACTCCCTGTGATGTGAGCATGGTTCAGGGTGGTGTTGATGGGCCAGTTGTGAGGCTGAGCAATGTCTGTGACTACGACTCCCATCATGCTATTGCCTCCACCCCCTTCCCAGCATGCCCATGCTTCCTTCCTTTTGACTCTGCTTCCCTGTGGGGTGGGCTGGCTGTGCTGACAGGATGGCTGGGAGTGTTGTCCTGGCAGTTGTTTGGCTAAGAGTCCCAAGAGTGTCCCTGTGCTTCACACAACATAACCCAGGGTGGTGGTGCTTTGTGGGATCTTGTGTTAGGATGGAGGGCATTGCATTCTACCAGGTGGGTACTGTGGAGTTTGTGTTGGGGGGTGTGAGGGGAGGTGCTGGTGACTATGGTCAGTGTTGCAAGTCCCCCTTCCCACCCAGCCAGCCAGATATCCCACCATGGAACGTGCTTGCATTGCAGGGAGTGTAAGTTGTCTCTCAGGATGTCAGTCAGTGGTGTCCTGCTGTTTGTTGGTGCACAGTTGCCAGCAGGGCCTTGTGCTCCTCACAGCAGTAGCCAGTGTCAGCCATCTTGTGAGTCCTTCTCCACTCCCTGTGATGTGCGCATGGTTCATGGTGGTGTTGATGGGACAGTTGTGGGGGGGGCAATATGTGTGACTGCGACTCCCATGATGCTATTGGCTACACTGACTTGGCCAGCATACACAGAATTCCTTCCTTTGAGTGGTCTTCACTGTGTGTTGGTGTTGTTGTGGTGGCTACATGTGTGGATGTGTGTGTTAGTTCTATTTGTGCCACTGCCTAGCTGTAGTTGTGGTTGTGTTTGTACATGTGTTGGCACAGTTGGATGTGACTTTTTTGATGGCATGTGTTGTGTTTATCTGACTGACATACACATTTTGGGATGATTCTGTTCTAGTTGCTGTGTAATTGCTATGAGTGCATGGTTTGACTCTCCCCTTGACAGTGATGTGTGTGTTTTGTGGCAGTATATTGTGTACATTTGTTGTGTACTCACCAGGCTCTGGGATGTCCTCTAGTCCATATATGCTCACTGGCGGTAGGATGGCCCGCACCTTCTCCTCCCAGGGCCTGAGGTATATTGGCTTGGCAGGAGGGCCACTGCCGGTGTGTTGGCTGTTGATGTAGTCTTGCTTCAGCAGTTTCCGTACCCTCCTGCGCACGTCATACCACCTGTTCTGGATGTCGGTCTTTGTGCGCCGACATGGTGATTGGGCGTTCACCCTGTTGATGATCCTCTCCCACATCTTGGTTTTCTGCGACATGGGGGTCTGTTGGACCAATGTGCCAAACAGCTGTGGCTCTACCCTGAGGATCTCGTCTACCAGGACTTCCAATTCACAATCTAGGAACTTGTGATTCTTCTTGGGGGGCATGGTGATGGGTGGTGATGGTGGGTGATGTGTGTGTTGGTGTGCAGGTGAGGGTGTGTGGGTGTGTGTTGTGCTGGGTGTATGTGAGGTAGGTATTTGTTGGTGTGCTGCTGGTGTGTGGCTTGTGTGAGGGATGAGCTGTGGGTGTGTGGTTGCTTTCTCTTGGGTGCTGGCAGTGGAATGGCATTTGCAAAGGCTCATGGTAGTGATTTGTGTCCTTTATATAGGTGGAGTTGTGGGTGTGTCTTTGTTCTCTGTCCCCACCCCCCCAGTATTTATTGGCTTGGTAATTGCTTGTTTGGGCTTTTTTTGGTTGATTTTTCCTTTGTGCTGTTTGTGTATGTTGGAAACGTTCTTGTGACCGAGTCGGACCCTGCATTGGTCTCGTACGGTGTTTTCCGCTTCGTTCACGCTGTGTTTGTGCAGTTTTGTATGCTGCGTACGCGTCGGTCGCGGTGTATTGTGTTGCTTCGGCTCGGTTTTGTATGCGGGTCGGTCGTACGGCTTGTCCTCCGTCCGACTCGGTCGTGTTTTTCGCGCCTTGCATCGTACTTTGCGGGTTGGAGTTGGCGGGTACGAATCGGTCGGATTTGTTCCGGGTGCGTGTCGGTCGGTTGGATTCGCGTGTTTTTCCGGCCGGATTGCTATTTTCCGAGCGGCTCGGTCGGTCGGCTTGGTTTCCTGACGTGTCGGTCGGATTTATCGCGGCTTGCATCGTACTTGGCGTGTCGGGCGCCACTGGTACGTGTCGGTCGGTAATTTTTCCGGCTCCGAGTCGGTCGGTGCTTTTTCCGGCCCGAATCGGAATCGACCCCTTTGTCTCTTTATTTGTTTATGAGTTGTCATTTTTCAGAGCACAGAAAAGTTTTGTGACATTTTCCAGTGTCTGTTGTGACAGTTTGTAACTTGTTTGTGGTGGCGGGTGGGTTTGTAAAATATATGTTTCATACATTTCAAATTGTTCAATTGTCCCTAGTTAGGTGTATGCAGTCTACATATTATTCATATATTACTTTTTCGATTGTTCATTCCCTTGGTGTGAATGTGGGCATTCAAATGCATGAAAAAAAAATCTGCCGGAAGAGCATTTCAAGTTGTGGGAACGTATCCAGAGAAAGATTTGCGCAAAATTAACTTCTTGAATAATCAAACAAAAATATTGTGTCAAAAATGTCATTAGTGCGGAAATACGGTGTCACAGACATTGTCAGTAATATTGCCTTTTTGGTATTTAATGTGGTTTTGTATATTATTGTTTTATTTGAAATGTTCTTACTTAAATATAGTTGTAAAAATATTGTTTTTTGTGCAACTGTATATATATATTAGTTATATTATTAATTTTAACTGTTAGTGTTAGTATAATTGTTATTCATGTTTTGTAATACGCTTTGTAATTGAAAACATTTTTTATTGAGTTAGTCAATTATAATGTAGTAGCATGTTGGATTTGCAGGTGAATAGGGTGAGAAGTAATTTAAATTATTCATTTAGTGCTATTGCTAGTTAATTATTATATTGTAAATAACAAATTTAATCAATTTATAAATATTCACATTATTTAATTGCTTAAGAGATATTGTACATATTTAAGTTTAGTATTTTATTTTTAATGTATATTTTAATTTTGAAATTATTAATTATTTTTATTGTAGTGCAGGTTGTTGGTTTTTGTTTGGGAATAGGGTGGGATTTTTTCAAATTACTAATAATTTTATATTAGTGGTAATTAATTTGTAATTGTTTATTAATTATGTAATTGCTTATTTATTTGAAGTGTTCTATTTTTTAATTGATACCATTTTTTTAAAATTTCATAATAAATTGAAGTGTTGTTTGTTTGTTTGTAATTTATATTTTAGTAGCAATTTGTTGGTTTTGAAGTTTAATAGAGTGGGGAATTAAATAAAGTATAAACAATTTAATAATAATGATTTTCTAATTGTTAATTATGTAACTGATGAATAATTATGTAAATTGTTTCATTTTGTAATTGTTCTGTTAATTCTTTTTCTAGTTTACGCTATATTTACATTTTTATATTTTTGTCAGTAATGTATATTTTAGTACCTCGGGAGGGTTGCAGAGCAAGTGAGTGGAAAGGTATTGAAATGATAGTATATGTTGAATGAATTGTTAATAATATTTAATTGTCTAATTTATAGTAATTTTGTTTCTTGTTGGCAATGTTGTGTACAATATTTGTTTGTTTTAAATTTAATAGTAGCTGTTTTTAATAATGTTTGTACAATGCATTGTTAATTAAATGTTTTCTTTTTGTTACACTATTTTTAAAAATATTTTGTATTTATTGTGTAAGTTATTGCTTTTTTGTGTTTCCTTTTCTATTTGTACTTCTTTTATTTTTTTATGTATTTATTAATTTTTTGTATTATATAATATGTATCTTTAATTTTTAATATGAATTTAATTTGTATTTGATTTCTAGGTACTTACATATTTTGTACAAAATAATTAGGAGGCTGTGCGATCTCAAAAATACTCTGAGAATGTGGATCGCATGATTCCTAATCCAGATAACTGACCTGGAGTGCGTTGTGCATATAAACCCAAAAACGCTAACAAAACCCTTTGTTCTATAAAACACACCCTCGAGAATTTCAAGGATAACCCTTTAATTCTGAGAAGGGCAATAGAGTCCTTGAGAGAGAACGGGAGGTTATCCATCCTCTCCTCTCATTGTTTTAATTTGTTTCTTTTTCTCTTCACCTTCATTCCCCCATCTTGAGCACCAGAGGGCATAGTGAAGAACATTAACCCGTCATCACCTTCTGGAGACGCAATATCCATACCATTTACTATTTATACGCTAAAATTGAAATAAAAGGCACAATTGCTAAACAAACCCAACCGCCTCGCTTATACTTCTATCCTAGCCTCTTACATCGGCGGATTGTGTTTTTTGAGTCCTTCCAAAGTCCAACATTTTCTGCACTGTTGTTTACACTGGAATGTGACTAGTGAATAATGCCACCCAAAGTATAACACTTTCACTACTGTTGTGTAGATTGGAGTGGGAACGCAAATTTAGCCCCTCCAGAGTTCAACTCTTTCCCTACTGTTTTGCGGATTGGAGTGGGAATAGTAAATGTAACCACTCCAGAGACCAATACTTTCCCTGCTGTTGCTTAAACTGGAATGGGAATAGTAAATTTAATCCCTCCAGAGTCCAATACTTTCCCTACTGTTCCTTAGACTGAAGTGAGAATAGTAAATTTAATCCCTCCGGAGTCCAACATTTTCCCTGGCAATCGAGAACGGACTTTACAAAAATTTGATTCTCGATACATCATAGATTTAGGAACCTGTGGCGTGAACAATTGTAATACAGATGAGGAGCTATTTACCTAGTTAAAATTAAATGTATGCACAATGTGGGCATGTTGTCTTTATCAGAAAATTTCACCTGCAAGTGTTTATATTTGTTTTTATAGTAATGGTCAAGGTGGGAATTTAGAGCCTGTACATCTTATTTGCCTTTTACTTTCAGATGGCACTATGAATGAAAGATCAGCAGTGGAGCAGTTCTTCTCCTTTCTTTTCTTGAAATGATTTATTCCCATTTGAGGTAAAAAACATAGATTCTGAGATGTATGTTATATAGATGAGAATGATGGATGCATAGATTAGGAATGTTGTCACTTGATTAACCATTGGGATCATACAAATGAGCTTTTTGACTTTCAGATTATTAAGTAAAAATGTCTATCTGCAATGCCCACATGGGTTTATTTTTTGTCTAGTATATACAGTGTTGTCTACACACTCCTGACAATTATGTTCCCTTAACATAATTTCAATAGAAAGATTGACTTTCAACCATTGAGGACTGGAGTAGCACAACAGAATGTTTTCAGTAGATGAACTCAAAGATAATGGTTAGAATCTCTCCGTTGACATGATGTGTTTAATTAATTAGTTTGCATTGCCATGTAAAGTTCATTTTCAATTTTTGCCATTGGATGTATAAAGGAAGTAACATGTTTGCTTTGAAATATCTGTTGAGGAAGGCAAGTTTTAGCAAAATGCATTACTATGTTTTTTGCTTTATGCTACATATAAATCGTCTTTGAAGCAAGTTATCCACATATTTGTCTGTTAAGGAGACTGAGTTTGTTTTTGGATTAATGGCGCTATTGTGCTGTGGGTGCGAGGAGGCATGATGGAAACAAAAACAGACCAGGTGATTTCTTGTTGATATATAATTATACATAGTAATTGTATTTTATCTATTCTATTATACATGATTTATAGAGCGCATGGCTACCCGGCTGCTTGCCAGCACTAAACATCGTGAATAGTTGCAATTAATCTGTGGAACCACCTATTCGGCTAAATCCAGGAAGTCTATTTTACAAACAGCCATGCTTTTAGCTGGTTCCTGAAACTGACTTCTTCTTGGACATTGTGAATCCTAACTGGGAGAGAGTTCCATAACTTTGGAGTAAGATAGGAAAAAGACTTGCCGGCAGCTCTTACTTTCTGCATTCTAGGGATTGAAAATTGCATTGCATTTGCAGATCTTAACACCCTGCTAGGGGTATATGGCTGTAGTAAGGACTGAAGCAGCTGGGGGTCTCTTTTGTGATAAATCATATGAGCTATGCATATGGCCTTAAATTGTATGCTCTGCTAAATTGGTAGCCAATGAAGTGAGACCAAAGTGTTTGAGACTGATTGGTGCATAGGAACTTTTTATCACCTATTGTGCAGAATCCAAGTACGGGGAGTTTCAATAGTCAAGTTGGAAGAGGACAGGTGCTTGTACAACAAGCCTCCTGGTGGAAATCGGAAGGAAATGTAATATTTTCCTCAGCATTATAATCATACCATTTAGAGTTTGCTGCAACTTTCCTGGCTTAGATGTCAAGGGTAAGTGAGTTGTCAAGCCAGATGCCGAGGTTTTTATGGAAGATTTGGGAGAAGGAGCGCTTCATAAGGATTCTGGCTAGCTTAGTGGAGACCATGCATTAAGATCGTTGCCCACCACCATAACTTAATTTTTTTCACTGTTAAGTTTGAGGCAGCATTGTGCCATCCAGCTGGCCACTTCCTTTAGGCAGGGTCCCAGGTGTGACCCTGTTGCCTGCTTGTCAGAGGTAAGGGACAATACTAGTTGTATATCATCATCATAACCGACAATTGAGAGGTTGAAATATTGGACTTCTTTATAGCGCTTACTACCCCTGATGAGGCGCTGAAGTGCTTTTTAGTGAGCAGCATGCTTCTCTGGAACCCAAAGGGGATTAGTATGGGAAATACAAGTTGATAATTGGAGCGGTGGACATGTGAGTCTGTTAGTTGGCTTGAGTAGGATAAAGGAGGGATAGAGGAGGGCAGACTCTTGAAGGTTTTATTTGGGAGATCGTGGTTGATAAAAAAGGTTTGGGATGAGTCAAGGAAGGGATAGAGGAGGGAAGAGTCTAGAAAGGGGTATTTGGGAGATCCTAGTAGCAGAATGAGGTTTGGGATGAGTCAGAGAGTAGAGGTAGAGGACATATTAAAAGAGGTTTAGGATGAGACATAGAGTAGTATGTTAGAGAGATTTGAAGAGTTTTTTCTACAGTTTGAGTAAAATGATAAATATATAGATAAATAACTACATAAAAAGATATACATGTATATGAAAAATAATAAAGAGATATAAAGTTGTGTTATATATAGTCCCATATGTACATGTATGGAAAAATATTTAGAAACTCATATTTTCAAGCGTTTCTATCCATATAGCTAATCTTTTTATTTATGTCTTTGGGTCAATTTATGTTTTTAATTTATTTATTTTTATTTTTGGTTTTTTAAGTTATTTATATATATATATATTTTTCAATATTTCACTAGTGAAGCAATTGTTATGATCATAGTTGCACATTGTGATAGATAAAATAAAACAGAGACCCATAAGCTTATAATCAAATAACTTATATAACTTATCACACATTGTGATAGCTAAATAAAATAAAAACAGAGGCCAATAAGTATGTAATCAAATAACTTGTATGTAAACTATTCAGTGACCTATATACATTTTAAGCATAAAATAATGTATATATATATTTTAACCTCAAGTAATATATTCATTTGTTAAGCAGACCTAGGAAACAGCCAACTCTTGAGTATTCTTCTGGAAATAAGATAGTTATCTGTGGATCTTATGTTTGGGGGTAACAAATTCCATAGTTTAGCTACTTGAACTGAAAAAGATGTTCCACCCACGGTTTTCTACATGTATTCTGGGGTTTTGAGTAGGGGTGGGCGGAATTTGCGTAGTCGCGCTACGCAAAGCTCCGCGAAATGGTAAAAAATCTCCGCGAGCACACAGAAGTTCCGCGAACATGCGGAATTGCTTGTTCCGCACTTTGAAAGCGCGAACAAGCAAAAAATTCCGCAAAGCCGCGGATCTCGGAATTTTTGGCAATTCCGCGTTCTCCGCGGAACGCGAAATTACCCAAATTCCGCGAGCGGAACGGAATTTACCGCCCAGGCCTAGTTTTGAGGCAGGGTGCCAATCTAGAAAGGAGGTTCCTTTGTTGTATGTATTTGGTAATTGTATTCCTGATGAAAAGTGGTCCTGTTCCATGGTCTACTTTGTGGGTGATACAAAGCAGCTTGAAGGTGGATCTTTTGGCAACCGGTAACCAATGTAGAGCCCTCAAGGCAGGGGAGATGTAGGCTTGTGACTTTACATGTAGAAGTAGTCTGACAGCCGAGTTCTGAATTTGTTGTACTCTTTACATAGATGATAAAGATGATCCATGTTAGAGGCCATTGGCATAATCAAGAGATAGTAGCTTTGACCTTGTGTGGAAATCCTAGGTGAGGGAAGATGCGTTGTAGAGTTTTCATAGTAATGAAGCTTGATCTTGCTAACTTATCCACTTGGGAATTCATTGATAGCTTGGAGTCCATGATAGTTCCAAGGTTTTTCACTTCCTTGGATACTTTAGGAGATGGTTACAGATCGTCAGGTCAGACGCAAAGTGGTTCAGAATTTTTACAATTGCCACCAGTTTTGGACGCAATCAATTTGAGATGGCTCCAGGTCATCCACTGATCAACCGCTCAGATGCAATTGAAGAAATTTGTTCCAATGTTTTTGGGGCGTTCCAGTTTAAGAAGTATTTGTGTGTAATCTGCGTAGTTATAGCATGTGAGATGAAATTCATTGATCATTGCTGGTAATGACTTTATGTAGATGTTGAAAAGCATGGGTGATATGATAGAGCCTCGAGGGACCACTGCTTTTGTGAAGTACGGTTTGGATGAGAAAGGAGGAGAATGGATGACATTTGTTCTGTTTTGAAGTTAGGATGTGATCCAGTCGAGAGCATTCCCCTCTATGCTAGTTTCATAGAGTCTTTGAGTGCCATGATGAACTGTCGAAGGCAGCTGAGCGGTCCAAGAGAAGTAGTGAAGCGACCCCATTCTACAGTGTATTTTAGGTCATCCCAGGTGGCGATGAGGGCATATTCTGTGTCTCTTCCTGGACAGAATCCTGTTTGTATGTCAGAAAGTATGGAGTTAGCTTCAATGAATTGTGACATGTGGGTGAATGCTACTCTTTCTATCAGTTTGCACAGGAAAGGTCCAATTGTAATTCTATTCTATTCATTGGTATTTGTAGAGCGCGTGGATCACCCATCCGGGCCTCCCAGCACTGTAGTAATTTACAGATATCCTTCCGGTCCGGCTATTTGGTTAAATAGGGCAGTTTTTAATAGTTTGCAAAATGTAAGTTCTGACTCTGTTTTTCTTATCTGTAAAGGAAGTGAATTCCAAAGTTTTGGGGTGAGATAAGCAAAAGAAAACCTCACACTCGTAGATCTCTTTACTTTTGGTACTATGAAAAGTTGCTGGTTAGTTGAGCGCAGTGTTTTTCTAGGATTATAGACTGTAAGTAGTCTATGGATCAACCTCAGGCCTTTCTTGTACATAATGCGTTGATCAATACACAAAGTCTTAAACTGAATTCTCTTGACTATTGGGAGCCACTGCAGGTTTACCAGAGCCTTGGTTACAGACTGGAATTTGGGAATTTTCAGTAATATAAGTGCAGCAGCATTTTGGATGTCTTGGAGTCTGTGTACGACTGTCTTGTGGCTGTAGAGAGAATTCCCATAGTCGAGAGGTGAGAGGACTAAACCTTGCACTACTGCCCTACAAGATGGATCAGGTAACCATCTCAGAAGCTTTCTCAATGACCTTAATAGGCCAAAACAAGTTGCGGCTAGCTGTTTTGACTGCATCGCCATTGAGAGCTTGTTATCTAGCCAAAAACCTAAACTCTTGACTTCCTCTCTGCGTATGGGTTGCTCACCCATAGAAATAGGCAAATTTAGCTCCATCCACCTAGCAGGGTTATTTCCTACCACCATGACCTCTATTTTCTCTCCATTGAGTTTATGACTGCTAGATGCCATCCAGCCTACAACTTTTTTTAAACAGTTATTGAGCTGACTAGAGGCTCCATTTCTTTGTTGAGAAAGGGAGAAGATAATCTGGGTGTCATACACATAGGATACTGAGGAAATGACATGGGCCTTTATAATTTCTGCAAATGGATGGACATACAAATTGAACAATGTGGGGCTCAAGGAAGACCCCTGTGGTACCCCGCATCCCAGTGAGTAACTCTCTGAGAATAAAGTTGCCTCACATACTAGGAAGGTTCTTTTCTGGAGGAATGAGGTAAGCCATTTTAAAACTCTTCCTCCTATCCTTGCCTCTTCTAACATCTTTACTAGCATTGGGTAGGACACAGTATTAAACGCCACGCTCAAATCCAACAGAGTTAGGGCAGCTGTCCCACCTTCATCCAAAATGGCTTTGAGTTCTTCCGTGGCTGCCAGCATTGCTGTTTGTGTGCTTCTGCCTGATCTAAAGCCAGTTTGTGATGGGTGTAAAATATAATGTGTTTCAAGATAAAGGGAGATATCACTATAAACAAATTTTCTAAAATCTTGCTAGTCCTTGAGATAAAGGAAATTGGGCAATAGCTTTCACATTTTGTAGTGTCTGCAGAGGGTTTCTTTAGTAGTGGCTTGACAATGGCATGTTTCCATGTTGGCTGGACTATTCCAGTTTTAAGTGAGACATTGAACAAATCTGTTAGCATAGTTATCACTGGTTTTCCACCTTTGAACATAACATCTGAGGAGGCAGGATCCAGCGGAGAGCCTGACTTTAAAGATTTAAGAATCTCAAAGATATCCTCTTGTGTGATATCTGGAAACTTTCTTAGTTGATCATGTCTCCAATATGGGGCAATGTGTGAATTTTCCACCTCTCCAAGTGTGAGGAGGATGCTATTGACCATCTCCAAAAAGAACTTGGCTAACATATTACATCTAGAGTCTGAAAGCCAGAAATAATTTTTACTCGATTCAGTAGACTACCCACCAGATTAAACAATTCTTTAGATGAATTTGCAGCATTATCGATCTTTACAGAAAAATAATTAACTCTGGCTACCCTAAAGGCGTAATTCGAGTTTTTACTGCCTTCTTGTAGATATCTTTTCTAATTTAATCATAGTTCTTTATCCAAACCCTTTCAATTTGTTTTATTACTTTTTGTAATCAGTCTGCAGTTGTTTGGGTCATGTGGGTCCAGGTTTGTTTTCTTTAATAATGGGCATATGTAGTCCTTTTTTAAGTCTTCTTGAAAGACTACTGTTGTTAAAGAATTATTGACAATTGTTCTGACTGTTATGGGAGCAGAGTAAGTAACTAGAGTAATCCTTTGAAAGGTAACTAGTTCTGAATTTGCAAAATTGGCATCTAGGATGTGTCCAGCTATATGTGTGGGTTTGTGGATGATGTGATGTAGGTTCAGTGTGTCTAGGCCAGTGATGATAATTCTTGGATCAGGCATGTTGAGTTTGTCAAACCATATGTTTAGGTCACCAAGGATGCAAAGGTTGGGTTTAAAACTGTATCTAGAAACTTGTCTGTGAATGTTACATTGCCAGATGGTAGTCTGTAAAGAAGGAAAAAGTTACATGAGGAAGTTGGTATAGGGCTGCATCTGGTGATGAGGGTCTCACAACCTTGTAAGGAAACGTTGTCGACTTTAGTGAGATTTATTGTTTCTTTTAATATAATAGCTAGTTCACCTCTTCTTTTGCCTATGCGATTTTGTGGAACAGTTTGATAGCCTGGAGGAACAGCTTCATGCAATACTGGAGCCATGTTACTTTCCAGACATTATTCAGTTATGAAGAGTAAGTCAGGTTGTGAGTCAGTGAGTAGGTCCTAGATGTGGTGCTTGTTTTTAGAAACTGATTGAGCATTTATTACTAGGAATTCCAGAGACTGTGTTTTGGTGGTTATGTGACTTTGTTTTATAGAAGAGTGAGTAGTATTCTTTGAACTTGTAGCAGGTGTATTATTAGTGTTGTATGAACTGTATCAAGATAGCAATAGTGTTGTTTGTCTATATTGTAATCCTCATACAGCAGGCTTAGAAGGCATTTTGTTGGGTCTGTGTGTGCAGATAGGGGAGATGGTGGCTGGAAATGAGTTAGTGGGCTGTGTTGCTTTTGTAGTCTGGTTGTGTAATAGACAAGGAGATGCGAAGATGTGGATATATATATATATGCATATATATATATATATATATACACCACCAATCCCGCTTTTGCCATAAAAACGGGTCAGACACATGCTGGATGTTGCTCTGCAGTAAGTTTAATGCCACCAGTAAGCACAATTAAAATAACGCAATGTCCTCCATAACAGCTCCTGGCAGACGCGTTTCGGCGGATGCCTTTATCAATGCCGGTATATTAGCTGGATAGTCCAAAGTGAGGATTTTGGCGGGGTGATGTTTAAATATCTAGGTGAGGAATCCCATTGGCTGAAAGATGTAACAATCGAGAGAGGACAGAGAAAGTTCCGTAAAGTAAGTACTTTTCCTCTCTCAATTTATCACTCCAAGGTTCCTCTCACTCAGCCCAGTGCGTCAATCTCGCCAAAGGAACAAAAAAGTCCAAAATTGCGAGCAAGGTACAATGACCCGCCCGTGCATACAGTGAAGCCCTGACGTCGTCAGCCTTTGTGCTACTTGCTCCTTTATACCTGCGGGATCGATGGCGGATTCCATCACTGCAGAGCAACTCTATCAGCAGACCATCTGCTGCTCTCTCCCCATTGCCTACACCACAGTCCAGGCCGGGGGGGCACCGCGTTGTGCAGTCCGTGCACTCAACCACAAAGTTGTCGGCAATACGCAGAGCTCCAAACTGAGAGGCGTGCCTGATAGCGGAGCCGACCTGCCGCCACATATACACCACCAATCCCGCTTTTGCCATAAAAACGGGTCAGACACATGCTGGAGTTGCTCTGCAGTAAGTTTAATGCCACCAGTAAGCACAATTAAAATAACGCAATGTCCTCCATAACAGCTCCTGGCAGACGCGTTTCGGCGGATGCCTTTATCAATGCCGGTATATTAGCTGGATAGTCCAAAGTGAGGATTTTGGCGGGGTGATGTTTAAATATCTAGGTGAGGAATCCCATTGGCTGAAAGATGTAACAATCGAGAGAGGACAGAGAAAGTTCCGTAAAGTAAGTACTTTTCCTCTCTCAATTTATCACTCCAAGGTTCCTCTCACTCAGCCCAGTGCGTCGATCTCGCCAAAGGAACAAAAAAGTCCAAAATTGCGAGCAAGGTACAATGACCCGCCCGTGCATACAGTGATGCCCTGACGTCGTCAGCCTTTGTGCAACTTGCTCCTTTATACCTGCGGGATCGATGGCGGATTCCATCACTGCAGAGCAACTCTATCAGCAGACCATCTGCTGCTCTCTCCCCACTGCCTACACCACAGTCCAGGCCGGGGGGGCGCCGCGTTGTGCAGTCCGTGCACTCAACCACAAAGTTGTCGGCAATACGCGGAGCTATATATTATCCAACAAAAGTCCGAAAGCATTGAAGACGCACTCGACAGGTGATGTAACCTCACGGTTTATTCATTTCAAACGGAAGCCAGCAACTTCATTGCGGAGTTAAAATCTATTTCGCCTGACGCGTTTCGAGGCAGAAAGCCTCTTATTCATAGGCAGGTAGCAATGCGCACTGGAAGCTCTAATTGATTAATTATGTCCATCTAATACGCCACGCTCAGTGCGTGCCACGCTCAGTGCGTGTTTAGTCATTGTTGCATGTTGGGACTTGTAGTCCTTGTTTAGAGCAAAATACTACCCTCCAGTGGGTTCCGTCGCATTCACAGTCTTTAAAGCATATTATTTACCCTGGTGGGCCTCCTGAATGAGTTGCTGGTAAGATTAACCACATCTCCTGTGCTGCATACTGGGCGCGGACATAGTTCATCACCACAGCCTCACCAGTTTCCACTATTGTGCAGTCTTCCACGCAGGGCAGCCGTGCCACTAAGTTATCCAACAAAAGTCCGAAAGCATTGAAGACGCACTCGACAGGTGATGTAACCTCACGGTTTTTTCATTTTAAACGGAAGCCAGCAACTTCATTGCGGAGTTAAAATCTATTTCGCCTGACGCATTTCGAAGCAGAAAGCCTCTTATTCATAGGCAGCTAGCAATGCGCACCGGAAGCTCGAATTGATTAATTATGTCCATCTAATACGCCACGCTCAGTGCGTGGCACGCTCAATGCGTGTTTAGTCATTGTTGCATGTTGGGACTTGTAGTCCTTGTTTAGAGCAAAATACTACCCTCCAGTGGGTTCCGTCGCATTCACAGTCTTTAAAGCATATTATTTACCCTGGTGGGCCTCCTGAATGAGTTGCTGGTATGATTAACCACATCTCCTGTGCTGCATACTGGGCGCGGACATAGTTCCTCACCGCAGCCTCGCCAGTTTGCACGATGGTGCAGTCTTCCACGGCTGGGCAGCCGTGTCACTAAGTTATCCAACAAAAGCCCGAAAGCATTGAAGATGCACTCGACAGGTGATATAACCTCACGGTTTATTCATTTCAAACGGAAGCCAGCAACTTCATTGCGAAGTTAAAACCTATTTCGCCTGACGCGTTTTGAGGCAGACAGCCTCTTATTCATAGGCAGCTAGCAATGCGCACCGGAAGCTCTAATTGATTAATTATGTCCATGCGGCCCCCCTTCCGTTTTGATTTAAAAAAACAAAAACAAAAAAAAAACAGATAAGGCTGGGCCCCAGGGGATGGGATCCCTGGGGCCAAAATTGGCCTGGGTAGGGGGGCCGCACGGACCCCTCCCCTATAAATAAAAAAATAACAAAGGCCCAGCCCCGGGGGATGGGGTCCCCGGGGTCGTAATTGGCCTGGGGAGGGGGGCGGCGCGAGCCTCTCTCCCTTTTCAATTTTTTTTTTTTTTTAAATGGCTAAGGCCCCGGGGGATGGGGTCCCAGGGGCCCAAAAGGGTTAATGGAAAGGGGGGCCACACAGCCCCCCTTAATATATATATTTTTTTAAACTAAAGAAACCAGCAACTCGCTGGAGGCCCCGCCCCCACCCTGCACACCTATGCAAACGTGCCTCCTGGCGCGTTCTGGGTTGGAGGATTAAGTCCCCTTGAATCCTGAGGGTCCCTGGGGGCTAACTAGCCCACCAGGTACCTCCAGTAAGCCCCACACACTGGGATTGCTGAGAGGTGGTCCGAGGCCATGCCCCTTTTTATACCACTCTGCAAACGCGCCTCTTGGCGCACTGCTGGTGGGGCGATGAGGTCCTCTTGTGTCCTGAGGACCTCAGGACTAAAGTGGACTTCATCCCCCGAGCAGCAGTGCGCCAGAAGCTGCGTTTGCAGAGTGGTGTAAAAAGGGGGCATGGCCTCGGACCACTCTCAGCAATCCAGCTGTGTGAGGCTTACTAGAGACAAAAGGAGGGCTAGTTGGCCCCCAGGGACCCTCAGGAGGCAAGGGGACTCCATCCCCCAACCAAGAGCGCACCAGGAGGTGCGTTTGCAGAGTAGTGGAGAAAGGGGGCGAGGCCTGCGTCCACCTCTCAGCAATCCCACTATCTGGGGCTTACTGGAGGTATCAGGTAGGCTAGTTGGCCCCTAAGGACCCCCAGCAGTGAAGGAGACTTTAATCCCCTTCCCAGAGCGCGCCATGGAGCGCATTTGCAGAATGGTGGGCAAAGGGGGCGTGGCCTGCTATGAGTACTTACCAATGCTGCTGTGTGGGACTTACTGGAGGAAATAGGAGGGGTAGTTGGCTGCCAAGGATGTCCTTGGGGGTCAACTACCCCTCCAGTTACCTCCAGTAAGTCCCACACAGTGGTATTGCTAAGAGGTCTTCGGAGGCCATGCCCCCCTTTCTCCACCACTCTGCAAACGCGCCTCCTGGCACACTACAGGTTGGGGGATGAAGTCTGCTTTACTCCTGAGGAATTTTGGGGGCCAAGAAGCCCTCCTGGCCTCCTGTAAGTCCTACGCTGTGGAATTCCTGAGCGCTGGTTGGAGGCCCAGCCCACTTTCTCCACCACTCTGCAAACGTGACTACCAGTTAAAGAAGCATTTGTAATGTAATAGGTCTCGCATTTGCAAGTGTTAGAGCTATTGGCATTGTAAATGTAAAAGTTTATTACTAATGTTTTTTGGAGTGGAGTGGATGTACGTTGTGTGTAGTGGAATTATGTGGCATGTTGTGCAGTGAAATTATGTGGATAGAAAGCATGTGGTATTTAGTGTATAGTAATTATGTAGAGTGGGATTATGTGTTATGGAGAGTAATTATGTGGTATGGTAGTCTGTGTTGTGGAGTGGTAACCTCAGGTTTAGTCTTCCTTGTTTCCATAGAAGCTAAACTATGAACTCAATGAGACAAAAAAAAGAAGAAATCACTGAGGAGCACTTCTGAACCTAGTCAGAGGTATGAGCAGGGCCACTGGAATTTACGCAACTGTTTGGCTGCACCGACTTTCGCACAATTATACATTTTCCGCATTAGCCACATAATCCATCATCTGCTGCCTAATCTGCAGATTTGAACAAAAAAAGCCTTGTTTCTAGCTCAAACGGCTCAAACGTTACCAAAAATGCAGCGACAAGTGTTACAGCATAGTGGAAGCTCCTTTGCAAACCTAGAATGGTCACCTGTTACTTATTGCTAAATGTGGGTGTTAGATTGGTACTAATGGTGTGCAAGCCACTCTTGCTTCTTTCTGCGCCTTTCTTGCATCTTTCTGCATTTCTGTTGCTTCTTTCTGCACATCTCTTCTACTTTCTGCACCTCTTTTGCCTCTTTCTGCACCTCACTTGCTTCTTTGTGCACCCCTCTTGCCTCTTTCTGCACCTCTGTTCCTTGTTTCTTCACTTCTTTTGTTTCTTTCTGCACCTCTCTTGCTTCTTTCTGCACCCCTCTTGCCTTTTTCTCCACCCCTCTTCCCCCTTTCTGCATCTCTGTTGCTTCTTTCTGCACTTCTCTTGTCTCTTTCTCCACCCCTCTTCCCACTTTCTGCACCTCTCTTGCTTCTTTCTGCACCCCTCGTGCCTCTTTCACACCCCTCTTCCCGCACCCCCTTGCCTCTTTCTGTACCTCTGTTCCTTCTTTCTGCACTTCTTTTGTTTCATTCTGCACCTCACACTTCTTTCTGCACCCCTTTTGCTTCGTTCTGCACCCCTCTTATCCCTTTCTGCACCCCTGTTCCCTCTGTCTGCACCTCTCTTGCCTGTTTCTTTACCTCTCTTGCCTCTTTCTGCACTTTTCTTGCCTTTTTCTGCACCTCTGTTGCATCCTTCTGCACTTCTCTTGCCTCTTTCTGTAGCCCTCTTGCCTCTTTCTGCAACTCGGTTGCTTCTTTCTGCACTTCTCTTGCTTCTTTCTGCAACTCTCTTGCTTCTTTCTGCACCACTCTTGCCTCTTTCTGCATCCTTCTTCTCTTTTCCTGCACCTCTCTTTCCTCTTTCTGTACCTCTCTTGCCTCTTTCTTCAGTTCTCTTGCCTCTTTCTGCACCTCTGTTGCTTCTTTCTGAAACTTTTCTTGCCGCTTTCTGCACCCCTCTTGTCTGTTTCTGCACCTCTGTTGGTTCTTTCTGCACTGCTCTTGCTTCTTTCTGCACCTCTCTTGTAAATTTTTGCACCCCTCTTGCCTCTTCCGGCACCCCTCTTGCCTCCTTCAACACCTCTGTTGGTTATTTCTGCACTGCTCTTGCCTCTTTCTGCACCCCTCTTGCCGCTCCCCTCTTCCCTCTTTCATACCTCGCTTGCCTCTTTCTGCACTTCTGTTGCTTCTTTCTGTACTTCTCTTGCCTCTTTCTGTACCCCTCTTGCCTCTTTCTGCACCTCTGTTGCTTCTTTCTGCACTTTTCTTGCTTATTTCTGCTCTTGTTTTGCTTCTTTCTGCACCCCTCTTGCCTCTTTCTCTACCCTTCTTCCATCTTTCTACACCTCTCTTGCCTCTTTTTGCACCTCTGTTCGATTTTTCTGTACGTCTCTTGCCTGTTTCTACAACTCTCTTGCCTCTTTCTGCAGTTCTCTTGTCTCCTTCTGCGCCTCTGTTGTTTCTTTCTACACTGCTCTTGCTTCTTTCTGCACCTCCTGTGCCTATTTCTGCACTCTCTTGCCTCTTTCGGACCTCTGTTCGGTTCTCTTGCCTTCTTCTGCACCTCTGTTGCTTCTTTCTGAACTTCTAATGCCTCTTTCTGCACCCCTCTTGTCTGTTTCAGCACCTATGTTGGTTCTTTCTGCACTGCTCTTGCTTCTATTCGGCACCTCACTTGCAGATCTTGGCACTGCTCTTGCCTCTTTTGGCACCCCTCTTGCCTCCTTCAGCACCTATGTTGGTTCTTTCTGCACTGCTCTTGCTTCTATTCGGCACCTCACTTGCAAATCTTGGCACCCCTCTTGCTTCTTTCTGCACCCCTCTTGCCTCTTTCTGCACCCCTCTTACCTCTTTCTGTACCTCTCTTGCCTCTTTCTGCACCTCTGTTGCTTCTTTCTGCACTTCTCTTGCCTCTTTCTGTACCCCTTTTGCCTCTTTCTGCACCACTGGTGCTTAATTCTGTACTTCTCTTGCTTCTTTCTGCACCTCTCTTGCCTGTTTCTTCAACTCTCTTGCCTCTTCCTGCAGTTCTTTTGTCTCCTTCTGCACCTCTGTTGCTTCTTTCTGTACCTCTCTTGCAAATTTCTGGAACCCTCTTGCCTTTTTCTGTTTCCCTCATGCCTCCTTCTGCGCCTCTGTTGGTTCTTTTTGCACTGCTCTTGCTTCTTTCTGCACCTCTTGTGCCTGTTTCTGCACTTCTCTTGCCTCCTTCCTGTACCTCTGTTGCTTCTGTCTGCACATCTCTTGCCTCTAGCTGCATCCCTCCTGCCTCTTTCTGCACCCCTCTTGCCTCTTTCTGCACCTCTGTTGCTTCTTTCTGCACTTCTCTTGCTTCTTTCTGTACCTATCTTGTTTCTTTCTGCACTCCTCTTGCCTCTTTCTGCACCTCTCTTGCCTCTTTCTGCACTTCTCTTGCCTCCTTCTGCACCTCTGTTGCTTCTTTCTGCACTTCTCTTGCCTTTTTCTGTACCCCTCTTGCCCCTTTCTGCACCTCTGTTGCTTCTTTCTGCACTTCTCTTGCTTCTTTCTGCACCTCTCTTGCTTCGTTCTGCACCCCTCTTGCCTCTTTATCCCCCCTCTTCCCCCTTTCTGCATCTCTGTTGCTTCTTTCTGCACTTCTCTTGTCTCTTTCTCCACCCCTCTTCCCTCTTTCTGCACCTCTGTTGCTTCTTTCTGCACTTCTCTTGCTTCTTTCTGCACCTCTCTTGCTTTTTCTGCACCCCTCTTGCCTCTTTCCCCATCCCTCTTCCCCCTTTCTGCATCTCTGTTGCTTCTTTCTGTACTTCTCTTGTCACTTTCTCCACCCCTCTTCCTTCTTTCTGCACCCCTCTTCCCTCTTTCTGCACCTCTCTTGCCTCTTTTTTCACCACTGTTGCTTCTTTCTGCACTTTTGTTGCTTCTTTCTGCACTTCTCTTGCCTCTTTCTCCACCCCTCGTGCCTCTTTCTGCACCTCTCTTGCCTCTTTTTTTCACCACTGTTGCTTCTTTCTGCACTTCTCTTGCTTCTTTATGCACTCCTCTTGCCTCTTTCTGCACCTCTCTTGCCTCTTTCTGCACCCCTGTCCCCTTTTTCTGCACCTTTCTTGCCTGTTTCTGTACTTCTCTTGCCTCTTTCTGCACCCCTCTTGCCTCTTTCTGTACCTCTGTTGCTTCTTTCTGTACTTCTCTTGCTTCTTTCTACACCTCTCTTGCTTCTTTCTGCATCCCTCTTGCCTCTTTCTGCACCCTTAGTCCCTCTTTGTGCACGTCTCTTGTCTCTTTCTGCAACTCTCTTGCCTCTTTCTTCAGTTCTCTTGCCTCCTTTTGCACCTCTGTTGCTTCTTTATGAACTTCTCTTGCCTCTTTCTGCACCCCTCCTGTCTGTTTCTGCACCTCTGTTGGTTCTTTCTGCACTGATCTTGCTTCTTTCTGCACCTCTCTTGAACATTTTGGCACCCCTCTTGCCTCTTTCGGCACCCCTCTTGCCTCCTTCAGCACCTCTGTTGGTTCTTTCTGCACTGCTCTTGCATCTTTCTGCACCCCTCTTGCTTCTTTCTGCACCCCTCTTGCCACTTTCGGCACCCCTCTTCCCTCTTTCTGTACCTCTTTTGCCTCTTTCTGCACCTCTGTTGCTTCTTTCTGCAATTCTCTTGCCTCTTTCTGTACCCCTCTTGCCTCTCTCTGTACCTCTGTTGCTTCTTTCTGCACTTCTGTTGCTTCTTTCTGCACTTCTGTTGCTTCTTTCTGCACCCCTCTTGCCTCTTTCTGAACCCTTTTTCCCTCTTTATGCACCTCTCTTACCTCTCTCTGTACCCCTGTTCCCTTTTTCTGTACCTCTCTTGTCTGTTTCTGCAACTCTCTTGCCTCTTTCTGCAGTTCTCTTGTCTCCTTCTGCACCTCTGTTGCTTCTTTCTGTACCTCACATACCTCTTTCTACTCCTCTCTTGCCTCTTTCTGCTCCTCTCTTGCTCTTTCTGTACTTCTCTTGCCTCTTTCTTTACTTCTCTTGCCTCTTTCTGCACTTCTCTTGCCTCTTTCTTCACTTCTCTTGCCTCTTTCTGCACCTCTCTTGATTTCTTTTGCAATTCTCTTGCTCCTTTCTGTACTTCTCTCGCCTGTTTCTATATTCAAATGGGAAGTGCAAGCTGTCAAGTTTAAAGGTCTGCATGCTCTCTTGACTGAGGTATATGTCTACTTGTATATGTATTCTTACATATGTTATGCATCTGAAGATGGTAGCTTAAAAAGCGGGTAACTTCTCCTATAGGTGGTCAAATCTTCTCAGTTCTGCTCTGTCATTCAGTTGCACAGGCAGACATGTCTTATGTTTATAGGTGTTATAGAGCCCCTCAAATATACTATTGAATACCCATGTACCCTGTATTGTAAGCAGAAAGAAATGCATACACCTTTTTTACACAAATGTACAGAGTATGCTGTTTGAAACACAGGTATTCAAGTGTTTGTATGTTTATTTTCATTTAACATGTCACTAGGTAAAAGCATAGACACGCATGCATACCTTCACAAACTTGGTCAGACTTATAACAGTGATATCCTTAGGATTGCTGTTTTATATTTGGTAGGCCTAACATTCTGAGCAGTCAATTAATAGTGAACCTTCAAGAGAAAAGTGAGGTTTAAGACATCTTCGGAGAAGGATTAGTGATTAGGGTACTTTGTATGAGTCTGTTGTAAGGTACAGTCAAAGTAGGCCTCTTTCTGCACCTCTTTTGGTTCTTTCTGCACATCTCTTGCTTCTTTCTGCACATCTCTTGCTTCTTTCTTCACCTTTCTTCCTCTTTCTGGACTTCTGTTGCCTCTTTCTGCATTTCTCTTGCTTCTTTCTGCACCTTTCCTCCTGTTTCTGTACCTCTCTTGCCTCTTTCTGCACTTCTTTTGCTTCTTTCTGCGCCTTTCTTCCTCTTTCTGCACATGTCCTACCTATGTAGGCACAGTTAGAAATTAGCATTTAAAAAACCTTAGAAATTCACTGGAAAAAACATAGGTTTCAGGGACGTTATAGTTAGAAATTAGCATTTAAGAAACCATGGAAATTCACTGAAAAAAACCACAGGTTTCAGGGACGTTATACTTAGCTGGACATTTCACTCGTACAAAACTAGAGAAATTTGGCCGTTATAGTTAGTTGAGCTAACTATAACTCGTGCCCCAGCAATGCACTGCTGATTATATCACATATTACATTACTCATGACATGGTCAGTGACATCACTGATGACATCTCAAATGACATCACTGATCACATCATCCATGTGATATTCTGATGCTCCTCCTCACAGCCTAATATAACCTTTGATACACCCACTCTAAAATACAGACTGCCATTCTCAAAACCATAGACACACCAATACCAGTTACTACATACCCACTCATTGATTCCTAGGTCTACAGACACATCCACTCCCTCATCCATACAGTCACTCATACATGCAGTCACTCATCAATACAGCCACTATCATATGCACTCATACACCCATACAGACACTCACACACCGCCACTGACCCATAGAGTTACTCACACAGCTAGTCAGTCATGCAAAGAATCAACCACACTCCCATTTACTCACCTACACAGTTATACACACACCACCTCACTTATTTATACAGATACTAACACATACTTACTCTCTTATACAAACACTGACACAAGCACATACTCGTCCATACAGCCACTCTCACAATCACTCACTCTCACATATAATCATTTATATACTCCAACACTCACATATACTGCCTTTCACATATGTAGTTACTCACACATGTACCACTGAGACATCCACTCACTCACCAACACAGCCATACACACACTCACCCACCCATACAGCCCCTCACAGACGCACTCTTGAACCCATACACCCAGTGAATCACCTACTCACACATCCATGCAGGGAGTCACACACACCCCACCCACCCACACAGACACTCAGGCACCCATTCAGGTACTCAGACAACCAATCAAAAACCCATATAGACACTCATGTCATGTAGCTACTCACCAACCTATGCAGCCACTTACACACCAACTGACAGACTGATAGAGACATTCATACAGATTAGTCAGTCACCCATGTATTAGTAAGACACGTTTAATCACTCACTTATACAGTCAGTCATGCACCTACTAAATCATCCATTCAGACACTCCTACACCCACTCATTCTTCAATACACTTTGGCATATATGTATAAAACATATTTAAACTTTTTAGAAACACTCAGTTACTGGATGATGTCATCAGTGATGTCATCAGTGATGTCACTGACCATGTCATGAGTGATGTAATATGTGATGTCATCAGCAGTACATTGCGGGGGCACGAGTTATGGTTAGCTCAACTAACTATAAGGGCCGAATTTCTCTGGTTTTGTACGAGTAAATTGTCCAACTAACTATAACGTCCCTGAAACCTGTGGTTTTTTCAGTGAATTTCTATGGTTTTTTAAATGTTAGTTTCTAACTATAACGTCCCTGAAACCTATGGTTTTTTCAGTGAAAAAAAAAAATATATATATATATATATTTCTCATGCTGTCCTTCCCAGATGGAAAGGAAAAATGGGTCGCACTCTCGTCGAGTTTTGCAATTTTGGTTTTATTTTCTCCCTTTCATTGGTAGGAACACAGGCACAAAGATCAACGCGTTTCGGTATTCTCCAATACCTTGTTCACGATCCATTTTTCCTTTCCATCTGGGAAGGACAGCGTGAGAATTGTAAGCGGCGTGGTTCTGCCGTGGGGTAACGCACCCATGAGGAGCGCTGCAACAAACCGGCAACCTTTGAACCGTCTTGGATGATATATATATATATATATATATATATATATATATATATATATATCCACGATTCTATCCACGAGTGAGGAAAGAGGCAGCACACCAATCTGCAATTGAATATTTATTTGTCACCAACAACGCGTTTCAGCCAGAAGACGGCCTTTGTCAAGTTGGTAAAACACTTCCTGGGTTACCATTTTATGCATGTTTCGTCATGATAAACATGAAAGAAAGACAATGAAAATGACATGAAATAACATTGCGTTAAATGAAGGATTCCAAAATTCAAACTGTGCGATGTGGCTCTTTTAGAACTTTTCGCTTTGAGTATACCACAAAATAAGAACTCATGTTTTATACCATAATGAAAGACGAACACATTGTAACAAACGCGCTTTTCATATTACTACCATTGTCACAAAATTCATGGAAATAGAGGAAATATATATCTCATTTCTCAAAAAGGGTTTGACAGTAATCCGTAATTCATGATGCAAATGCCCGTACTAATCCTGCATAACCATTATTTTAAAATGATTAGTCCATTTGTAATGCGTCAACAAAGCACCATACATTGACAAAAATACACCAAAAAATAGCGCAATCCGTACCAGTAAGCCAAGGCAAGTGCCCATATGCGCTAGTTCTATTAGAGTTCCGCTTTAGGATTAATCATTATGTAAATGCCGCAATGGTTACATAAAATATTAAACAATTCATATTGTATGACATGCATAAAATATAGCAATGATTTTCAGTTAAGAAGCAAGTAAATCAATTTAAAGTGTATATACAATTTCTGTGAGTCCAGTGACTCCAATATACATGTGTTCAAACTAGAAATTCTATGGCCTACGTTAGGGTGGAAACTTAAAACATATAACAAGATTCCCTATGTGTATTCTATGAAATAAGAATACTCACAATGACATACTAGAATACACAGGAATATATTGCTAGAATTGATTAGACCCTATCCACACAGTAATTTTAATACCTGCCAAGAGTCTACTTTATGTTGTCACAATCCAAATGGATGTTGGAGGAATCAATAAGTAATAGTAATGGCAAATGCCCTTAGTGTAACGCCCTAAATCTTCAGGTCCTTAGTGATGGTGCACCCTTGATAACATTTATGAATATATAAAGAAATACCCTATCTTACAAAAGAAAACAGAACAGAATAAGTGAAAGAAATTGATAGAAAATGAGTTAAAAAGGGAACTAATTCCCTTAACAGTAAGGAGTACGGATATATTTTAATGAGCATCTGGTTCGCTACACGCCTATATGGGTGCATAGCTCCTTCCCCCTATTTAATCCATAAGGGGTTCTTGTGTTGAGATCAATTATGTATCTTGATTCAAGAATACGTAATTGCTTTTCTCTGTCACCCCCTCTGATGTGTTTTAAAATTCTTTCAATGCCATAAAACTGAAGCAGTTTTTTGTCACTATAATGTGCAATGTAGAAGTATCTGGCAACTGGAGAGTTAAAATCCATATTGGTAATCGCCCTTTGGTGCTCTAATATTCGTTTTTTTAGGGGTAACTTGGTGCTACCAATATAGCGTAGCTCACATGGACATTCCAATAAATATACCACGAATTCTGTGGTGCATGTGATAAATTTATTGATATCTCTCACTTTCCCATTGTGCATTTTGTATGTCTTGCTGCTTTGCATGAACTTACAAGCTTTGCAAGTATTGCACTTGTGGAATCCCTGCGTGCTTTGTAACCAAGTTTTGTTGGTTTCCGAATTGCGGTAGCTTTGGACTAATTTATCCTTTAAGGACTGTGGTCTTCTATATGTTATAACAGGGGAACTGCCAATTGTTTTACCTATTACGGGGTCAGATCTTATGAGACCCCAATGTTTTCCCATTATGTTTCTCAGTTTATTAGATCTAGAGCTAAAGGTGGTTATCATACGTGGATTTTCTGTAGGGCACTTTTTAGGAAATAGTTCTTTTGGTGCAAAAAGAACTTCCGTTTGTGTCACATTGGATAATTTGGTGATTGCTTGAGTAAGGACTTTATCGGAGTATCCCCTTTGCTTGAAACGTTGTTGCATATCCCCTGCTACCTTAGCATAATCTTTGTTAGTGCTGCAATTTCTGCGAGCCCGCAGAAGTTCTCCGTATGGGATACTGTTTAAAAGGGAGATAGGATGGTGACTGTGTGCGTGCAGAGTGGTGTTTCCAGCGGTGTCCTTACGGAACAGAGTGGTTGTCAAATTATTGTCCCTGACAGTGATACGTATGTCAAGGAAGTCACAAAGGGAATTACTGATGGTGTGGGTGAAGCTCAAATTCAAATCATTTATGGCTAAGGTGTTAATGAATTCTATGGCCTGATTTTTCTCACCATCCCAGATGATAAAAAGATCTATATACCGAAGCCATAAGGGCACATGTTCTGTATAATGCTCATTAGCTTCACTCCATACTACTTGCTCCTCCCACCAGCCCAGGAATAAATTCGCCAGGCTGGGGGCGAAGCAAGTACCCATCGCTGTTCCTGATTTCTGCCTGTACAAAGTTTTTTCAAACAGGAAGATGTTCTCTTGGAGGCAGAACAACATCATGGTTTTCAACATCATAACATGATCCAATCTGTCAAGACTTTGTCTTCTTAGATAATACATGCATGCTTCAACTCCCTTTACTTGATCCATACAAGTGTATAGAGAGCATACGTCTAAGGAGATCATCCAATAGCCCTGTTCCCATTTAACATCATGTATACGTTTGAGAAACTCAGAACTGTCTTTACAATAAGATCTTAAGTCTGTAACATATGGGGCCAAAAAATGTTCCAAAAAAATGGAAGTATTCTCCTAAAGACCTCCATTGGACGACACAATAGGCCTCCCTGGTGGTCTAGTGGGATGTTTGTGTACCTTCGGCAAGAAATATAGACATGGTACTTTGGGATTGGTGTTTTTTAGGAATTTGTATTCCTCATCGTCAATAAGTCCTTTCTTCCACCAGTCACTTAACATATTCGAGTATGTAATCATAGTTTTATCGTAAGTATCCCAATTAATGATCTCATAACATTTGGCATCTGCAAGTTGTCGGGTGGCTTCCATCCTGTAAGCATCTTCATCCATTAAGACAATATTTCCCCCTTTGTCGGAGGGCTTTATCACGATTTCAGGATCTTCCATTAGATTTTTTTATCGCATCTCTTTGTCCTTTTGTAAGGTTGTCCTTTATACAATATGTCTTGTTGTCCCTCAATTTCACCAATTCGTGAATCATCACTTGGTGGAAAGCTTCAATGTTATCAAATGCCACGTTAGGATTGAATCTAGATTTTATTTTCAAACCACTTTTGCAGGGTGTATTGACTGTGAAACCAATGTTCTGTAATGTAGAACCCACATCACTGCCAGTTGGACTGCTGATACCAGTTTCAAGTTCATGAATGGCCAAAATGGCTTCAGCATCTTCCACCGTGAAATTTATGATTGGTTCTTGATGTCTCATATTGGAAATTGTAGTATCCCTTTGTCTATTTTGTTTTGGCATCAAATGTAGTTTCATTAATTTCAATTTCCTTACAAATAGGAATAAATCAATATGGGTACTGACATAATTCCAATCTGTGACAGGGCAAAAGGATAGACCTAACTTGAGCATAGATTCCTCATCCGGTGTTAACATCCTTTTAGATAGATTTACAATTGAATTGTCCATATTAGAGGGCACAGATTTCTTTTTGAACCAATACTTTGGTCGTCCTCCTCTCCTTGTTAATCTGAATTTTTCTTTTTGTTTGCGCCCTTTCCTCTTGGCCTTCCTCGCCCTCTTCCTTTTTCGCTTGGTGGTGCCCCCTGAGTTGATTTTTGCTTCTGCTGTTTTAGGAGATGAAATTCATGTAGAAAAGTCAGGGGGCGTACCCCTAAAGGGGCAATCGGAATTTGTTTTCGGTATCCGAGCTTAAGTCAGAGCTAGAATCCGTGGATACTGTATTGTGTTTGGGATGTTGGATAAATTGACGGTCTCATTGGGCCCAGTCAAAGCGCTTGGCGTAGGTCAGTATTCTGCCTTCAGCATAATCTTTCTTGTCGCGGAGGAATTTGCGATGTTTTTTTGCTTTAATGGTATCCTCGTAACTCTTCAGGCGACCTTCTAAGATTTTAAAAAGTCAATCATCAATTTCTCTTCCTTGTACTTGTCCAATTCAGCACGCAGTATTGTTAATTCTTGTCTTGTTTTCTCAAGATCAATTTTGGCATATTTTATTAGCATTTCTAGCATGCCTTTACATGTTTTGGCCATGAAGGTTGCCCATTCTTCCAATAGTTCTGGGTTGGGATTCTCATATGTAGGAACTATGGAGATTCTCAAACCTCGAGGTACTCGACCAACCTCCACATAATTGGTCAAGGATGTCACCTCCCACCACTTGTTTAATTCACGTTTTGTTAATTTCTCCAAAGTGTTCAATTTTTGTTTCAATGTTGAATCCGTAGTTCCAACAGTCGCCACAGTAGGTGCGGTTGTACTGTAAACATCAGAATTTTCATCGAAGTGTGAGAGCGCAACTGCCTGTCGCTCAGTTTCCCATGTGCTCATTATTCCGTATGGTACAAACAAACGAATGTTTATTCAATATGCAGAAATGACACGTTAGCAATATCTCTGCTATTGTGTAACGCTGCTCCAGGATTTTTTTGAAATACGATTAGTTGGGGTTGCGGTAGAGGAAGGAATGCGGGGGAGAAGTATGTAGCCCAAGGAGGTCAAACAAGCTCACTGAGCCTTCCGAACCACGTGATCACGCCACCCCCCGGGGAACACCACGACTCACTCACCGCAAATCTCCTATCGTCCAGCACCTCCTCCAACAAACTTATTCACGGGATGCTTCCCTCCTGGGGCGGCTGGGACGGCGTGTAAGAAATCCTTCATCCGGTGTCTGCCCAGCAAACGCCGTTCGCCTACCCTTTAGCGTTGGTGCCTGCCGAGGCGGCAGTATGCCACCAAGTATCCACGATTCTATCCACGAGTGAGGAAAGAGGCGGCACACCAATCTGCAATTGAATATTTATTCGTCACCAACAACGCGTTTCAGCCGGAAGACGGCCTTTGTCAAGTTGGTAAAACACTTCCTAGGTTACCATTTTATGCATGTTTCGTCATGATAGACATGAAAGAAAGACAATGAAAATGACATGAAATAACATTGCGTTAAATGAAGGATTCCAAAATTCAAACTGTGCGATGTGGCTCTTTTAGAACTTTTCGCTTTGAGTATACCACAAAATAAGAACTCATGTTTTATACCATAATGAAAGACGAACACATTGTAACAAACGCGCTTTTCATATTACTACCATTGTCACAAAATTCATGGAAATAGAGGAAATATATATCTCATTTCTCAAAAAGGGTTTGACAGTAATCCGTAATTCATGATGCAAATGCCAGTACTAATCCTGCATAACCATTATTTTAAAACTATTAGTCCATTTTTAATGCGTCAACGAAGCACAATACATTGACAAAAATACGCCAAAAAATAGCGCAATCCGTACCAGTAAGCCAAGGCAAGTGCCCATAAGCGCTAGTTCTATTAGAGTTCCACTTTAGGATTAATCATTATGTAAATGCCGCAATGGTTACATAAAATATTAAACAATTCATATTGTATGACATGCTTAAAATATAGCAATGATTTTCAGTTAAGAAGCAAGTAAATCAATTTAAAGTGTATATACAATTTCTGTGAGTCCCGTGATTCCAATATACATGTGCTCAAACTAAAAATTCTATGGCCTACGTTAGGGCGGAAACTTAAAAAATATAACTAGATTCCCTATGTGTATTCTATGAAATAAGAATACTCACAATGACATACTAGAATATACAGGAATATATTGCTAGAATTGATTAGACCCTATCCACACAGTACTTTTAATACCTGCCAAGAGTCTACTTGATGTTGTCACAATCCAAATGGATGTTGGAGGAATCAATAAGTAATAGTAATGGCAAATGCCCTTAGTGTAACGCCCTAAATCTTCAGGTCCTTAGTGATGGTGCACCCTTGATAAAATTTATGAATATATAAAGAAATACCCTATCTTACAAAAGAAAACAGAACAGAATAAGTGAAAGAAATTGATAGAAAATGAGTTAAAAAGGGAACTAATTCCCTTAACAGTAAGGAGTACGGATATATTTTAATGAGCATCTGGTTCGCTACATGCCTATATGGGTGCATAGCTCCTACTCCCTATTTAATCCATAAGGGGTTCTTGTGTTGAGATCAATTATGTATCTTGATTCAAGAATACGTAATTGCTTTTCTCTGTCACCCCCTCTGATGTGTTTTAAAATTCTATCAATGCCATAAAACTGAAGCAGTTTTTTGTCATTATTATGTGCAATGTAGAAGTGTCTGGCAACTGGATAGTTAAAATCCATATTGGTAATCGCCCTTTGGTGCTCTAATATTAGATTTTTAGGGGTAACTTGGTGCTACCAATATAGCGTAGCTCACATGGACATTCCAATAAATATACCACGAATTCTGTGGTGCATGTGATTAATTTATTGATATCTCTCACTTTCCCATTGTGCATTTTGTATGTCTTGCTGCTTTGCGTGAACTTACAAGCTTTGCAGGTATTGCACTTGTGGAATCCCTGCGTGCTTTGTAACCAAGTTTTGTTGGTTTCCGAATTGCGGTAGCTTTGGACTAATTTATCCTTTAAGGACTGTGGTCTTCTATATGTTATAGCAGGGGAACTGCCAATTGTTTTACCTATTACGGGGTCAGATCTTATGAGACCCCAATGTTTTCCCATTATGTTTCTCAGTTTATTAGATCTAGAGCTAAAGGTGGTTATCATACATGGATTTTCTGTAGGGCACTTTTTAGGAAATAGTTCTTTTTGTGCAAAAAGAACTTCCGTTTGTGTCACATTGGATAATTTGGTGATTGCTTGGGTAAGGACTTTATCGGAGTATCCCCTTTGCTTGAAACACAGCCATACACACACACACTCACCCACCCATACAGCCCCTCACAGACGCACTCTTGAACCCATACACCCAGTGAATCAACCACTCACACATCCATGCAGGGAGTCACACACCCCACCCACCCACACATACACTCAGGCACCCATTCAGGTACTCAGACAACCAATCAAAAACCCATATAGACACTCATGTCATGTAGCTACTCACCAACCTATGCAGCCACTTACACACCAACTGACAGACTGATACAGACATTCATACAGATTAGTCAGTCACCCATATATTAGTAAGACACGTTTAATCACTCACTTATACAGTCAGTCATGCACCTACTAAATCATCCATTCAGACACTCCTACACCCACTCATTCTTCAATACACCTTGGCATATATATATATAAAACATATTTAAACTTTTTAGAAACACTCAGTCACTGGATGATGTCATCAGTGATGTCATCAGTGATGTCACTGACCATGTCATGAGTGATGTAATATGTGATGTCATCAGCAGTACATTGCGGGGGCACGAGTTATAGATAGCTCAACTAACTATAAGGGCCGAATTTCTCTGGTTTTGTACGAGTGAAATGTCCAACTAACTATAACGTCCCTGAAACCTGTGGTTTTTTCAGTGAATTTCTATGGTTTTTTAAATGCTAATTTCTAACTATAACGTCCCTGAAACCTATGGTTTTTTTCAGTGAAAAAAAAAAAATATATATATATATATATGGAGGGCGAAAAGAATTAAAATTAATGGTGTGAAAGCACAAAGCCAACTGTTGGGAACAATTGGGAAGGGCACTGAAAGCCTACTAAGGCAATAATTACTACAAATCCCAGCATGCTGCATCTGTGGACTCACCTGGTTCCTAATGAAGGGCTTAATAAATGACGTGCTGGCAAAAGTGTTCTTCCTGCTTTTTTGCGCCTACACATGGAAATGCCTGTGAACAAGGAGCAAACTGGCTCCGAAACGCGTAAGGCCTTTTTATTTTTCCCCAAGTGAAGTGAATCCTGTTGCCTTTACTAAACCCTCTGCAGTGTTCCTCTTTGAATCTGAGTGCTCTCGAGTGCTCTATTGTTTTGCATGATTAATTACGGCAGGCCTCCGTGAAGAGAGAACCACCCTTGAACTGTGAGGGGCCAGGGAGATAAAGTACTGGGCTGAAATTCTCCTGATGGTGCGAAGGATGGCATTATAGAGGAGGATCTGAAACTGCGGAGGCCCACTGGAGGGCGAAAAGAATTAAAATTAATGGTGTGAAAGCGCAAAGCCAACTGTTGGGAACAATTGGGAAGGGCACTGAAAGCCTACTAAGGCAATAATTACTACAAATCCCAGCATGCTGCATCTGTGGACTCACCTGGTTCCTAATGAAGGGCTTAATAAATGACGTGCTGGCAAAAGTGTTCTTCCTGATTTTTTGCGCCTACACATGGAAATGCCTGTGAACAAGGAGCAAACTGGCTCCGAAACGCGTAAGGCCTTTTTATTTTTCCCCAAGTGAAGTGAATCCTGTTGCCTTTACTAAACCCTCTGCAGTGTTCCTCTTTGAATCTGAGTGCTCTCGAGTGCTCTATTGTTTTGCATGATTAATTACGGCAGGCCTCCGTGAAGAGAGAACCACCCTTGAACTGTGAGGGGCCAGGGAGATAAAGTACTGGGCTGAAATTCTCCTGATGGTGCGAAGGATGGCATTATAGAGGAGGATCTGAAACTGCGGAGGCCCACTGGAGGGCGAAAAGAATTAAAATTAATGGTGTGAAAGCGCAAAGCCAACTGTTGGGAACAATTGGGAAGGGCACTGAAAGCCTACTAAGGCAATAATTACTACAAATCCCAGCATGCTGCAACTGTGGACTCACCTGGTTCCTAATGAAGGGCTTAATAAATGACGTGCTGGCAAAAGTGTTCTTCCTGCTTTTTGCGCCTACACATGGAAATGCCTGTGAACAAGGAGCAAACTGGCTCCGAAACGCGTAAGGCCTTTTTATTTTTCCCCAAGTGAAGTGAATCCTGTTGCCTTTACTAAACCCTCTGCAGTGTTCCTCTTTGAATCTGAGTGCTCTCGAGTGCTCTATTGTTTTGCATGATTAATTACGGCAGGCCTCCGTGAAGAGAGAACCACCCTTGAACTGTGAGGGGCCAGGGAGATAAAGTACTGGGCTGAAATTCTCCTGATGGTGCGAAGGATGGCATTATAGAGGAGGATCTGAAACTGCGGAGGCCCACTGGAGGGCGAAAAGAATTAAAATTAATGGTGTGAAAGCGCAAAGCCAACTGTTGGGAACAATTGGGAAGGGCACTGAAAGCCTACTAAGGCAATAATTACTACAAATCCCAGCATGCTGCATCTGTGGACTCACCTGGTTCCTAATGAAGGGCTTAATAAATGACGTGCTGGCAAAAGTGTTCTTCCTGCTTTTTTGCGCCTACACATGGAAATGCCTGTGAACAAGGAGCAAACTGGCTCCGAAACGCGTAAGGCCTTTTTATTTTTCCCCAAGTGAAGTGAATCCTGTTGCCTTTACTAAACCCTCTGCAGTGTTCCTCTTTGAATCTGAGTGCTCTCGAGTGCTCTATTGTTTTGCATGATTAATTACGGCAGGCCTCCGTGAAGAGAGAACCACCCTTGAACTGTGAGGGGCCAGGGAGATAAAGTACTGGGCTGAAATTCTCCTGATGGTGCGAAGGATGGCATTATAGAGGAGGATCTGAAACTGCGGAGGCCCACTGGAGGGCGAAAAGAATTAAAATTAATGGTGTGAAAGCGCAAAGCCAACTGTTGGGAACAATTGGGAAGGGCACTGAAAGCCTACTAAGGCAATAATTACTACAAATCCCAGCATGCTGCATCTGTGGACTCACCTGGTTCCTAATGAAGGGCTTAATAAATGACGTGCTGGCAAAAGTGTTCTTCCTGCTTTTTGCGCCTACACATGGAAATGCCTGTGAACAAGGAGCAAACTGGCTCGAAACGCGTAAGGCCTTTTTATTTTTCCCCAAGTGAAGTGAATCCTGTTGCCTTTACTAAACCCTCTGCAGTGTTCCTCTTTGAATCTGAGTGCTCTCGAGTGCTCTATTGTTTTGCATGATTAATTACGGCAGGCCTCCGTGAAGAGAGAACCACCCTTGAACTGTGAGGGGCCAGGGAGATAAAGTACTGGGCTGAAATTCTCCTGATGGTGCGAAGGATGGCATTATAGAGGAGGATCTGAAACTGCGGAGGCCCACTGGAGGGCGAAAAGAATTAAAATGAATGGTGTGAAAGCGCAAAGCCAACTGTTGGGAACAATTGGGAAGGGCACTGAAAGCCTACTAAGGCAATAATTACTACAAATCCCAGCATGCTGCATCTGTGGACTCACCTGGTTCCTAATGAAGGGCTTAATAAATGACGTGCTGGCAAAAGTGTTCTTCCTGATTTTTTGCGCCTACACATGGAAATGCCTGTGAACAAGGAGCAAACTGGCTCCGAAACGCGTAAGGCCTTTTTATTTTTCCCCAAGTGAAGTGAATCCTGTTGCCTTTACTAAACCCTCTGCAGTGTTCCTCTTTGAATCTGAGTGCTCTCGAGTGCTCTATTGTTTTGCATGATTAATTACGGCAGGCCTCCGTGAAGAGAGAACCACCCTTGAACTGTGAGGGGCCAGGGAGATAAAGTACTGGGCTGAAATTCTCCTGATGGTGCGAAGGATGGCATTATAGAGGAGGATCTGAAACTTCGGAGGCCCACTGGAGGGCGAAAAGAATTAAAATTAATGGTGTGAAAGCGCAAAGCCAACTGTTGGGAACAATTGGGAAGGGCACTGAAAGCCTACTAAGGCAATAATTACTACAAATCCCAGCATGCTGCATCTGTGGACTCACCTGGTTCCTAATGAAGGGCTTAATAAATGACGTGCTGGCAAAAGTGTTCTTCCTGCTTTTTGCGCCTACACATGGAAATGCCTGTGAACAAGGAGCAAACTGGCTCCGAAACGCGTAAGGCCTTTTTATTTTTCCCCAAGTGAAGTGAATCCTGTTGCCTTTACTAAACCCTCTGCAGTGTTCCTCTTTGAATCTGAGTGCTCTCGAGTGCTCTATTGTTTTGCATGACTAATTACGGCAGGCCTCCGTGAAGAGAGAACCACCCTTGAACTGTGAGGGGCCAGGGAGATAAAGTACTGTGCTGAAATTCTCCTGATGGTGCGAAGGATGGCATTATAGAGGAGGATCTGAAACTGCGGAGGCCCACTGGAGGGCGAAAAGAATTAAAATTAATGGTGTGAAAGCGCAAAGCCAACTGTTGGGAACAATTGGGAAGGGCACTGAAAGCCTACTAAGGCAATAATTACTACAAATCCCAGCATGCTGCATCTGTGGACTCACCTGGTTCCTAATGAAGGGCTTAATAAATGACGTGCTGGCAAAAGTGTTCTTCCTGCTTTTTTGCGCCTACACATGGAAATGCCTGTGAACAAGGAGCAAACTGGCTCCGAAACGCGTAAGGCCTTTTTATTTTTCCCCAAGTGAAGTGAATCCTGTTGCCTTTACTAAACCCTCTGCAGTGTTCCTCTTTGAATCTGAGTGCTCTCGAGTGCTCTATTGTTTTGCATATATATATATATATATATATATATATATATATATATATATATATATATATATATATATATATATATATATATATATATATATATATATGCAACAATGTTTCCCAACAGCATTCCACTCTTCTTAGATACAGATGGGCACGGACTCCGAAGTTGCTTGTGCTATATCTTTATTTCTCGCAATAAGTCATGATGTGTTTCGGTCACCCCACGTGGCCTTGTTCGCATGAATAACGCTCTGCGACTTCGTGCTTTAACGACCCATAATACCATGTGACATACAATTTGATAGGCATAAACAAAAGACTGTAAAAAACAGGAATTTGACAGTACATTGGATTTTACGCCTTGCGCTGGCCAGTTAAAAAATGTATATTCAAGAGAATGCTAATATCATTGCCTGCATAGTGCATATTCCTTACTGATGATATATATAATGCGCAAATGCTTAACCTGTCAGCTTAGTGCATATTTGTATCTGCTAGCAACAATGTTTCCCAACAGCATTCCACTCTTCTTAGATACAGATGGGCACGGACTCCGAAGTTGCTTGTGCTATATCTTTATTTCTCGCAATAAGTCATGATGTGTTTCGGTCACCCCACGTGGCCTTGTTCGCATGAATAACGCTCTGCGACTTCGTGCTTTAACGACCCATAATACCATGTGACATACAATTTGATAGGCATAAACAAAAGACTGTAAAAAACAGGAATTTGACAGTACATTGGATTTTACGCCTTGCGCTGGCCAGTTAAAAAATGTATATTCAAGAGAATGCTAATATCATTGCCTGCATAGTGCATATTCCTTACTGATGATATATATAATGCGCAAATGCTTAACCTGTCAGCTTAGTGCATATTTGTATCTGCTAGCACATATACTTATGATGTTATTGGCATAGGCGTGTCATTTTTTAGAGCCTATTACTCATTTCACATCTCTGCCTACATGCATATATTGGAGACAAACATAGGCTCATATATTGCTTTCAATAAGTTTTTGTAATAAAGTACTGTGCATAAATATATGAACAATTGATAAAGTGCATTGTGCTACCCAAAGGGCAAAGTGCCTAATCCTACAAAGTGAAAATATATTATTTTAGGTAAGAGTTAAAACAATGAGGTTCAGCATTTTGTTGGCCTGAGAGGAACGCTCTTTTCTAAATTTACTAAAGATATATCAATTATGATGTACCTTTTTACAGCAATTGGAATAAGAAATACTCATTTTGTGCCATTGACCATATCTTATATACATTCCATATGTCCAATATTTACATGTACTATTGCACCATTGCTATCATCTATTGCCTGCTCAAAAATACTATTGCACATTTGCTCATGTTAAAAAATGCCCAGATTCAAAATATAAGGTTGAAGCTGCCCAATATTCTAAATTTAGCACACACATATAAAGTATAAAATATATAATACATAAATGCTTATAAGAAATTGTGCAAATCTTCGCTGTTGTTCAACCCTGATGGGAATTTGGAGTCTAGTTCTAAAATCATTTTTGACTCCAATCTCCTTAGTAGTTTTTCCCTATTGCCACCCCTTCTAAGCGGTGGTATTGCTCCTATGACAAAATAAGTGAGACATTTGAGGTCATTGTTATATTCAGTTTTGAAATGATCTGGCAACCAATGGGAGTGTGTTTTGCTAAATAAATGAAAGAACTGATAACATCAGACCCCGGTGGGGACAAACATTGAGAAAGGCAAATTCTCGCCGAAACACGTCTGCTTGGCACAATAAAAGGGCTGTGGAATCTGCTGTGAAATGAAATGAAATGAAAAATGCTTTTGTATAGCGCATGGCTACCCAGAGGTATCCCAGCGCTGTGGGGATGGCTAGTGGAGCAGATGGGATTATGGGAATAGCCAGCTGTGTGCTCCTGAATGTTCCTATTGGAGCGTTGTTGTTGGAAATATATATATATATATACATATATATATATATATATATTAACAAATTGAATAAAAGTATGTATTTTACATTCTCTTTTGTTTTAATATAATGACATCTTAAAAATATTACTTTAGAGTTTAAGTTTATTAAAAAATCAATATTGTTACCTTGTTTGACAATAGTTCCTTCCACAATATTTTTGTCATTATATTTTTGTCATTCCTATTATAAATAGAGGAAGTTTATATTTATGCTAACAATTGGTGATATTTTTGTGTGTTGAAATTTTTGTACTCGATATTTTGTCATGGAACCATTTAGGAAAACAAGAGCCAGAGGGATAGTTTTGTGTTTTTTTTGTGTAGTGCTGGTCAAAAAACTCATGCCAGTATGTAAGACAGCCCTAAGTGGAACAAGTCTGTATTTGGGGAGGCTGGATATGAAGGCCAAGATGTAATCAAGATGGGAAATTGCCAGAGATTCTACTGCTAACTTTAAGTCTTTTGCAGAGTGTAAGAAATTGGGATATTAGCTGAGGGAGATGAGTACCCACCTTAAGTAATAACTACAACCCTTGTCAGGGTGAACCCCTAATTTCAGGGGAAACCCCTAACCCCTAGTATCTATGGCACAGAAAAGCCCGTCTTAACGTAGAGACAACATGTAAAGTATTTACGCAGTACAAAAGCAGAAATAAATTCGAACACAGCACAAGAAAAACAATCAGAAAAAGATACTACATTCTAATAAATAAAATGACACCAAAATTACAAAAATCCAATAACAGAAACTGAAGTTATGAATTTTTAAAATGTAAAGATAAAAATAGCACTAAAAAGTGTTAAGTGCCCACCGAGGTCATCTGGTTGCGTTTGGCCTGTACCTAGGCTCAGGTTAAGGCAGACAGCGATGGAGCACAGAAACCAGGTTTGACGCGGACGGAAGTTTCACCTTCAGACTTCGGGCATGATTTCGATCTTGGCGGATGGGTTACTCCGTCACAACATGAGGGATATCCTGTCCGCCGAAATATAAATCCCATAGCATTTAATGGGTTTTATATTCAGCAGACGGGATATCCGTCACTATTGTCACCATAGTCACCATTGTCACCATAGTAAACAAAAAGTATACTATGAGGCTATTACGCTGGCCAAAGGGCAATTTTATTCAGCCCGCATTGAATCAGCCCGTAACAATTCGAAAGAAATTTGTGCTATTGTTCAGAGCTTCACCTCCCCTCTGGCCCAAGTTAGTGTGTCGCCATCTTCGCCTACCTGGTGTAATACTCTCTCATGCTTCTTTAGGGAAAAGATCCGGACTATTCAGGTGGCGTTTACTCCCTGTGGCACCAGCATTGGGGTGTCAGTGGAATCCCAATCTGCTGACCCTGTCCACTCTCTGTCCATATTTAGGACAGTTGCCCCTCTGGAATCCTTAAAAATTCTAAAGGGTCTAAAGTCTGGCTCGCCCTCGGACCCCTGTCCTGCTAGGCTATTGGCAGCAACGGCAGTGACCATGAACACAGAAGTGAATACCATTATCAATATGTCTCTTCAGAAAGCTGTTGTGCCACAGGCCTGGAAGTTGGCTAAAATCTTGCCACTTCTAAAAAAGCCGTCCTTGGACCCCCTTAGCCCAGGGAACTACCGGCCTATCTCCCTCCTTCCTGCTCTGGCTAAGGTGTGTGAGAAGGTGGTTAATAAACAGCTTACGGAATTTGTGGAAAGGGAGGCGCTCCTGCATCCAGCCCAATCAGGGTTTCGGGAATCGCATAGTACAGAATCAGTTCTGGTTGAGGTGTCGGAGGCCATTCGTGAGTGTTTGGACGCCGGCGGGAGAGCTGCATTAATATTGCTGGACCTCTCGGTGGCATTCGACACGGTCCCGCACTCACTTCTCCTGGCACGATTGGCCAGGGTCGGTGTGTCGGGTGCCGTTTGGGGCTGGCTTAAGTCTTTTTTGGAGGGTCGAGTTGAGCAGATTTGGCTCCCACCATCCTCCTCCTCCCCTCAGCCAGTGACCACTGGAGTCCCCCTGGGATCCTCCCTTAGCCCCCTTCTTCTTAATATCTATGTGACTCCGCTGATACATCTGGCGGAGGAGTTGGGGGCTAAGGTGATGGCTTATGCTGACGACACCCAGCTTCTTTTTACCTGGGACAAAGATGCAGATTCGGTGCTATTGGTTCAACGCTGTCTATCCTCTATTTTTAAATGGTTGGCAGGTGCACAGCTCAAGTGCAATGAAGAGAAGTCCGAGATTTTGCTGTTTGGGAAATTCCCTCCTAATTTTCGAGAGCACCTTTGGCCTCCTGAGTTTCCATTGCCTACCTCCACAGGGAAGCCCACAAAAAATCTGGGGGTATGGTTTGATGAGGGTCTCTCTTTTTCAACACACATTAGGAAGCTGGCCGGCTGCTGTTTCTGCCTTCTCAAAACTCTCAGAAGATTCTTTCCCATTTTACCTCAGGCAGCGAGGAAAACGGTTACTTGTGCACTAATCCTGTCGCGGCTGGACTACGCCAATGCCTTTTTGTTGGCATTCCGGGCTACCTGTTGAAGAAGCTACAGGTGGTTCAGAATGCGGCAGCCAGACTCCTACTGGGCACCTCGGCTGGGAACAGTGTTCGACTTCAGTTGCGATCCCTTCACTGGCTCCCGATGGCGGAGAGAGTCAAATTTAAATCATTGGTTCTGGCCCATCGTGCCCTTCATGGCTATGGCCCTCTGTACTTGCAGAGATGCTTCTCGTTCTATGTTCCTGCGCGATCCTTTCGGTCCTCGTCCCTATGATTTGCTCATATTCCCCGCTTCAAGCTTCAGAGGCTTGGGGGCAGATCCTTTGTAGTGAAGGCTGCTGCTGCCTGGAATGCTCTTCAACTTGCCCCGCGTATTATTCAGGATCCAGTGGCTTTTAAGAGGAAACTAAAAACATATCTCTTTGCTTGATTCATGTTTCATACCCCGCTAGGCTCCGCGCCGAGATACTCATGAGTAGCTGTGCGCGTTACAAATTTATGTAACATAACATAACAAATTTATGTAACATAACATTGTGATGGAGTAACCCATCCACCAAAATCTAAAACAGGCACTCTGTCTCTGAAATGGAAGTAAAAAAAATCCTCAATAGTTGAAGGCAGCAGCCTGTGGCTCAAGAAGGCTTCAAGACGTTGGATAGCAGCTGGACAAGGTCCCAGAGAATGTGTTGAGTTTTGGCGGGAAAGCTCTGAAATGGAAAAATTTAATTTCATGTCCAAGAATTTGCTGCTGCGGAAAAGCTATGAGGAGAACAACCTGTATCTTTGACCCAACTGCAAAGCACTTTCGGAGGATCAGCTTCGCAGGTTGGTCCCGGTTTCTGGAGGTTCTTGAAGCCAAAAAGTTTTAAACTCCTGGGTTTCAGGAGATGAGAGGAGGCAAACACTTTAACACCAGCCAAGGGTCCAGGACATTGGGGACAGCAGAGGCCAGCAGCAGGGCCCCAGGCAGGTCCAATTAGAACTGGTCAGCTCGGCAGAAAAAAGCCTCTTGTAGCTAGCTGTGTCCCTGCAGCCTGAATAGGCGGTCAGCCTTATCACCTTTTGAATCTACTTCTTTGTCCTAGGTACAAGAAGGATGCAAAGCTAGTCATCCAGGCTCTTCTGTGGTACCAGGCAACAGGTCCTGTCCTCTTACAGTCCTTTCACAGATCTAGAAAGAGTTCTGAGAAGAGTACTGGGAATTACACCATTTTGTAGGTAGGGAAACTCCTGGCTACTCCCTAACCAATAGGGTAAAAGTTCCCTGTAGTAACGCTACCTACATTTACGGCATTTTCTGTGTGCCCATTTGCAAACAAGTCCACAATGCTCCTCTATACTGAAAACCAAAATGGCAGAACCTTTCTTCTCCCGTACAGAGTTCTAGTGCTTACTGCAGAGGTGTAGCTTTGGCCACTCTAAACCGGTTCAGGGGGCTGCTCCCCTCCCACTAGGATTGGTGCTTGCCTGACAGGAGGACAAAGGGAAGGGACAGACCCGGGTGTTAGCTACATCTGCCTGTGATGGGTAGGCCTCTTTGAAGCCCACAGGGCATCCAGTCAAGGGAACAACACCACCTCCCCACACCCAAGGCCTTCTGTCCCTGCTCTGGGAGCAAGTTCACACCCCATTAAAGGGGCTATTCATCTGCCAGGTGACATTTGGAGCACATGCAAATGTTCTTCCAGAGGCTTTAGACAGGGAAAAGGTAGCTTTGTAAAATTACCTTTTCCTTTATAGTTATTGCAGATTAGATTTTATAATTAAATTGAATTTCCATTAACTAATAAAAAGAGCATTTGAATTAAAATTCTAGCTGTTTCCTAACCAAAATTAGCATTATTAAATGTAATAATGTTACCCAGTGCTTTCCTATGGAACATCCAGCCTTGCTACTGTGAAAATAGCTTTTGGGGCTTTGTCACTGCAAGGTCATCCGTAACATTAAACCTTGGCATTTCCTACCTGTAAATACCATGCACCCTGCGTAATGGGTGACTCATTAATATTTAAAAGGATGGTGTTGCCCTGCCAGAAGGGCTTATTTTGACTGGCCCAATCAGCAGTTTAAAAATGCAAAGCCTATCAACAAGTAGTAGTCCTGCAATCATGTTTGTACTGTGACTGCACTAAGTTTCACAATGGGTGCTGCAGTCCACTAGTGACATTTAGCATACAGGCCATGGGTACATTCTGCACCATATACCAGGGATTGACAGGTAAGTTAAATACACCAATCAATTTCATAATGCTAAAAGGGGTGGCATAGGCACTTTACCACTGGTTATTTGCTGCTCAGAATTCTACAGTCAGCAAAAACAGTCAAGGCAAAATATCTGGGGGTATACCACTCATAAAATGGCTATTTCTAACACAGAGAGTATATGCTTTAGGTGATTTAGTTTCTGGAGGTGAAAATGTGGTGATTTGGCTATGGCTTGAAATTGATTCTGTTAAAATAATATTTTACTCGTACAGTAAATTAATATTTATAGATATGGATCTTCATAACAGCTAATAGATAAGCCTAGATCAGATAAATAAAGTATTATGGTAGATTGTTTGTAAAATGGACATGTGTGACTCTATCAATTATAGAGAACTGTGTGCCGCCAGTGTCCAATCTGCATAACACACTTTTTTCTACATCAGAGGGATAGTTTTGTGGGTTTTTTTGTAGTGTTGGTCAAAAAATTCATGCCAGTATGTAAGACAGCCCTAAGTGGAACAAGTCTGTATTTGGGGAGGCTGGATATGAAGGCAAAGATGTCATCAAGATGGGAAATTGCCAGAGATTCTACTGCTAACATTAAGTCTTTTGCAGAGTGTAAGAAATTGGGATATTAGCTGAGGGAGATGAGTACCCACCTTAAGTAATAACTACAACCCTTGTCAGGGTGAACCCCTAATTTCAGGGGAAACCCCTAACCCCTAGTATCTATGGCACAGAAAAGCCCGTCTTAACGTAGAGGCAGCATGTAAAGTATTTACGCAGTACAAAAGCAGAAATAAATTCGAACACAGCACAAGAAAAACAATCAGAAAAAGATATTACATTCTAATAAATAAAATGACACCAAAATAACAAAAATCCAATAACAGAAACTGAAGTTATGAGTTTTTAAAATGTAAAGATAAAAATAGCACTAAAAAGTGTTAAGTGCCCACCGAGGTCATCTGGTTGCGTTTGGCCTGTATCTAGGCTCAGGTTAAGGCAGACAGCGATGGAGCACAGAAACCAGGTTTGACCCGGACGGAAGTTTCACCTTCAGACTTCGGGCATGATTTCGATCTTGGCGGACGGGTTACTCCGTCACAACATGAGGGATATCCTGTCCGCCGAAATATAAATCCCATAGCATTTAATGGGTTTTGTATTCAGCAGACGGGATATCCGTCACCATTGTCACCATAGTCACCATTGTCACCATAGTAAACAAAAAGTATATTATGAGGCTATTACGCTGGCCAAAGGGCAATTTTATTCAGCCCGCATTGAATCAGCCCGTAACAATTCGAAAGAAATTTTTGCTATTGTTCAGAGCTTCACCTCCCCTCTGGCCCAAGCTAGTGTGTCGCCATCTTCGCCTACCTGGTGTAATACTCTCTCATGCTTCTTTAGGGAAAAGATCCGGACTATTCAGGCGGCGTTTACTCCCTGTGGCACCAGCATTGGGGTGTCAGTGGAATCCCAATCTGCCGACCCTGTCCACTCTCTGTCCACATTTAGGACAGTTGCCCCTCTGGAATCCTTAAAAATTCTAAAGGGTCTAAAGTCTGGCTCGCCCTCGGACCCCTGTCCTGTAGGCTATTGGCAACAACGGCAGTGACCATGAACACAGAAGTGAATACCATTATCAATATGTCTCTTCAGAAAGCTGTTGTGCCACAGGCCTGGAAGTTGGCTAAAATCTTGCCACTTCTAAAAAAGCCGTCATTAGACCCCCTTAGCCCAGGGAACTACAGGCCTATCTCCCTTCTTCCTGCTCTGGCTAAGGTGTGTGAGAAGGTGGTTAATAAACAGCTTACGGAATTTGTGGAAAGGGAGGCGCTCCTGCATCCAGCCCAATCAGGGTTTCGGGCATCGCATAGTACAGAATCAGTTCTGGTTGAGGTGTCGGAGGCCATTCGTGAGTGTTTGGACGCCAGCGGGAGAGCTGCATTAATATTGCTGGACCTCTCGGTGGCATTCGACACGGTCCCGCACTCACTTCTCCTGGCACGATTGGCCAGGGTCGGTGTGTCGGGTGCCGTTTGGGGCTGGCTTAAGTCTTTTTTGGAGGGTCGAGTTGAGCAGATTTGGCTCCTACCATCCTCCTCTTCCCCTCAGCCAGTGACCACTGGAGTCCCCCAGGATCCTCCCTTAGCCCCCTTCTTTTAATATCTATGTGACTCCGCTGATACATCTGGCGGAGGAGTTGGGGGCTAAGGTGATGGCTTATGCTGACGACACCCAGCTTCTTTTTACCTGGGACAAAGATGCAGATTCGGTGCTATTGGTTCAACGCTGTCTATCCTCTATTTTTAAATGGTTGGCAGGTGCACAGCTCAAGTGCAATGAAGAGAAGTCCGAGATTTTGCTGTTTGGGAAATTCCCTCCTAATTTTCGAGAGCACCTTTGGCCCCCTGACTTTCCATTGCCTACCTCCACAGGGAAACTCACAAAAAATCTGGGGGTATGGTTTGATGAGGGTCTCTCTTTTTCAACACACATTAGGAAGCTGGCCGGCTGCTGTTTCGGCCTTCTCAAAACTCTCAGAAGATTCTTTTCCATTTTACCTCAGGCACCGAGGAGAACGGTTACTTGTGCACTGATCCTGTCGCGGCTGGACTACGCCAATGCCCTTTTTGTTGGCATTCCGGGCTACCTGTTGAAGAAGCTACAGGTGGTTCAGAATGCGGCAGCCAGACTCCTACTGGGCACCTCAGCTGGGAACAGCATTCGACTTCAGTTGCGATCCCTTCACTGTCTCCCGATGGCGGAGAGAGTCAAATTTAAATCATTGGTTCTGGCCCATCGTGCCCTTCATGGCTGTGGCCCTCTGTACTTGCAGAGACGCTTCTCATTCTATGTTCCTGCACGATCCTTTCGGTCCTCATCCCTACGATTTGCTCATATTCCCCGCTTCAAGCTTCAGAGGCTTGGGGGCAGATCCTTTGTAGTGAAGGCTGCTGCTGCCTGGAATGCTCTTCCTCTTGCCCTGCGTATTATTCAGGATCCAGTGGCTTTTAAGAGGAAACTAAAAACATATCTCTTTGCTTGATTCATGTTTCATACCCCGCTAGGCTCCGCGCCGAGATACTCATGAGTAGCTGTGCGCGTTACAAATTTATGTAACATAACATAACAAATTTATGTAACATAACTTTGTGATGGAGTGACCCATCCACCAAAATCTAAATCTGGCACTCTGTCTCTGAAATGGAAGTAAACAAATCCTCAATAGTTGAAGGCAGCAGCCTGTGGCTCAAGAAGGCTTCAAGACGTTGGATAGCAGCTGGACAAGGTCCCAGAGAATGTGTTGAGTTTTGGCGGGAAAGCTCTGAAATGGAAAATTTTTAATTTCATGTCCAAGAATTTGCTGCTGCGGAAAAGCTATGAGGAGAACAACCTGTATCTTTGACCCAACTGCAAAGCACTTTCGGAGGATCAGCTTCGCAGGTTGGTCCCGGTTTCTGGAGGTTCTTGAAGCCAAAAAGTTTCAAACTCCTGGGTTTCAGGAGATGAGAGGAGGAGAACACTTTAACACCAGCCAAGGGTCCAGGACATTGGGGACAGCAGAGGCCAGCAGCAGGGCCCCAGGCAGGTCCAATTAGAACTGGTCAGCTCGGCAGAAAAAAGCCTCTTGTAGCTAGCTGTGCCCCTGCAGCCTGAATAGGCGGTCAGCCTTATCACCTTTTGAATCTACTTCTTTGTCCTAGGTACAAGAAGGATGCAAAGCTAGTCATCCAGGCTCTTCTGTGGTACCAGGCAACAGGTCCTGTCCTCTTACAGTCCTTTCACAGATCTAGAAAGAGTTCTGAGAAGAGTACTGGGAATTACACCATTTTGTAGGTAGGGAAACTCCTGGCTACTCCCTAACCAATAGGGTAAAAGTTCCCTGTAGTAACGCTACCTACATTTACGGCATTTTATGTGTGACCATTTGCAAACAAGTCCACAATGCTCCTCTATACTGAAAACCAAAATGGCAGAACATTTCTTCTCCCGTACAGAGCTCTAGTGCTTACTGAAGAGGTGTAGCTGGTGAAAATGAGTAGCCCCTTCTCTTTGGCCACTCGAAACCGGTTCAGGTGGCTGCTCCCCTCCCACTAGGATTGGTGCTTGCCTGACAGGAGGACAAAGGGAAGGGACAGACCCGGGTGTTAGCTACATCTGCCTGTGATGGGTAGGCCTCTTTGAAGCCCACAGGGCATCCAGTCAAGGGAACAACACCACCTCCCCACACCCAAGGCCTTCTGTCCCTGCTCTGGGAGCAAGTTCACACCCCATTAAAGGGGCTATTCATCTGCCAGGTGACATTTGGAGCACATGCAAATGTTCTTCCAGAGGCTTTAGGCAGGAAAAAGGTAGCTTTGTAAAATTACCTTTTCCTTTATAGTTATTGCAGATTAGATTTTATAATTAAATTGAATTTCCATTAACTAATAAAAAGAGCATTTGAATTAAAATTCTAGCTGTTTCCTAACCAAAATTAGCATTATTAAATGTAATAATGTTACCCAGTGCTTTCCTATGGAACATCCAGCCTTGCTACTGTGAAAATAGCTTTTGGGGCTTTGTCACTGCAAGGTCATCCGTAACATTAAACCTTGGCATTTCCTACCTGTAAATACCATGCACCCTGCGTAATGGGTGACTCATTAATATTTAAAAGGATGGTGTTGCCCTGCCAGAAGGGCTTATTTTGACTGGCCCAATCGGCAGTTTAAAAATGCAAAGCCTATCAACAAGTAGTAGTCCTGCAATCATGTTTGTACTGTGACTGCAAAAGTTTCACAATGGGTGCTGCAGTCCACTAGTGACATTTAGCATACAGGCCATGGGTACATTCTGCACCATATACCAGGGATTTACAGGTAAGTTAAATACACCAATCAATTTCATAATGCTAAAAGGGGTGGCGTAGGCACTTTACCACTGGTTATTTGCTGCTCAGAATTCTACAGTCAGCAAAAACAGTTAAGGCAAAATATCTGAGGGTATACCACTCATAAAATGGCTATTTCTAACACAGAGAGTATATGCTTTAGGTGATTTCGTTTCTGGAGGTGAAAATGTGGTGATTTGGCTATGGCTTGAAATTGATTCTGTTAAAATAATATTTTACTCGTACAGTAAATTAATATTTATAGATATGGATCTTCATAACAGCTAATAGATAAGCCTAGATCAGATAAATAAAGTATTATGGTAGATTGTTTGTAAAATGGACATGTGTGACTCTATCAATTATAGAGAACTGTGTGTCGCCAGTGTCCAATCTGCATAACACACTTTTTTCTACATCAGAGGGATAGTTTTGTGGTTTTTTTTTGTAGTGTTGGTCAAAAAATTCATGCCAGTATGTAAGACAGCCCTAAGTGGAACAAGTCTGTATTTGGGGAGGCTGGATATGAAGGCAAAGATGTCATCAAGATGGGAAATTGCCAGAGATTCTACTGCTAACTTTAAGTCTTTTGCAGAGTGTAAGAAATTGGGATATTAGCTGAGGGAGATGAGTACCCACCTTAAGTAATAACTACAACCCTTGTCAGGGTGAACCCCTAATTTCAGGGGAAACCCCTAACCCCTAGTATCTATGGCACAGAAAAGCCCGTCTTAACGTAGAGGCAGCATGTAAAGTATTTACGCAGTACAAAAGCAGAAATAAATTCGAACACAGCACAAGAAAAACAATCAGAAAAAGATATTACATTCTAATAAATAAAATGACACCAAAATAACAAAAATCCAATAACAGAAACTGAAGTTATGAGTTTTAAAATGTAAAGATAAAAATAGCACTAAAAAGTGTTAAGTGCCCACCGAGGTCATCTGGTTGCGTTTGGCCTGTATCTAGGCTCAGGTTAAGGCAGACAGCGATGGAGCACAGAAACCAGGTTTGACCCGGACGGAAGTTTCATCTTCAGACTTCGGGCATGATTTCGATCTTGGCGGACGGGTTACTCCGTCACAACATGAGGGATATCATGTCCGCCGAAATATAAATCCCATAGCATTTAATGGGTTTTATATTCAGCAGACGGGATATCCGTCACCATTGTCACCATAGTCACCATTGTCACCATAGTAAACAAAAAGTATACTATGAGGCTATTACGCTGGCCAAAGGGCAATTTTATTCAGCCCGCATTGAATCAGCCCGTAACAATTCGAAAGAAATTTTTGCTATTGTTCAGAGCTTCACCTCCCCTCTGGCCCAAGCTAGTGTGTCGCCATCTTCGCCTACCTGGTGTAATACTCTCTCATGCTTCTTTAGGGAAAAGATCCGGACTATTCAGGCGGCGTTTACTCCCTGTGGCACCAGCATTGGGGTGTCAGTGGAATCCCAATCTGCCGACCCTGTCCACTCTCTGTCCACATTTAGGACAGTTGCCCCTCTGGAATCCTTAAAAATTCTAAAGGGTCTAAAGTCTGGCTCGCCTTCGGACCCCTGTCCTGCTAGGCTATTGGCAACAACGGCAGTGACCATGAACACAGAAGTGAATACCATTATCAATATGTCTCTTCAGAAAGCTGTTGTGCCACAGGCCTGGAAGTTGGCTAAAATCTTGCCACTTCTAAAAAAGCCGTCATTAGACCCCCTTAGCCCAGGGAACTACCGGCCTATCTCCCTCCTTCCTGCTCTGGCTAAGGTGTGTGAGAAGGTGGTTAATAAACAGCTTACGGAATTTGTGGAAAGGGAGGCGCTCCTGCATCCAGCCCAATCAGGGTTTCGGGCATCGCATAGTACAGAATCAGTTCTGGTTGAGGTGTCGGAGGCCATTCGTGAGTGTTTGGACGCCGGCGGGAGAGCTGCATTAATATTGCTGGACCTCTCGGTGGCATTCGACACAGTCCCGCACTCACTTCTCCTGGCACGATTGGCCAGGGTCGGTGTGTCGGGTGCCGTTTGGGGCTGGCTTAAGTCTTTTTTGGAGGGTCGAGTTGAGCAGATTTGGCTCCCACCATCCTCCTCCACCCCTCAGCCAGTGACCACTGGAGTCCCCCAGGGATCCTCCCTTAGCCCCCTTCTTTTTAATATCTATGTGACTCCGCTCATACATCTGGCGGAGGAGTTGGGGGCTAAGGTGATGGCTTATGCTGACGACACCCAGCTTCTTTTTACCTGGGACAAAGATGCAGATTCGGTGCTATTGGTTCAACGCTGTCTATCCTCTATTTTTAAACGGTTGGCAGGTGCACAGCTCAAGTGCAATGAAGAGAAGTCCGAGATTTTGCTGTTTGGGAAATTCCCTCCTAATTTTCGAGAGCACCTTTGGCCCCCTGAGTTTCCATTGCCTACCTCCACAGGGAAGCCCACAAAAAATCTGGGGGTATGGTTTGATGAGGGTCTCTCTTTTTCAACACACATTAGGAAGCTGGCTGGCTGCTGTTTCGGCCTTCTCAAAACTCTCAGAAGATTCTTTCCCATTTTACCTCAGGCAGCGAGGAGAACGGTTACTTGTGCACTGATCCTGTCGCGGCTGGACTACGCCAATGCCCTTTTTGTTGGCATTCCGGGCTACCTGTTGAAGAAGCTACAGGTGGTTCAGAATGCGGCAGCCAGACTCCTACTGGGCACCTCGGCTGGGAACAGCATTCGACTTCAGTTGCGATCCCTTCACTGGCTCCCGATGGCGGAGAGAGTCAAATTTAAATCATTGGTTCTGGCCCATCGTGCCCTTCATGGCTGTGGCCCTCTGTACTTGCAGAGACGCTTCTCGTTCTATGTTCCTGCGCGACCCTTTCGGTACTCGTCCCTACGATTTGCTCATATTCCCCGCTTCAAGCTTCAGAGGCTTGGGGGCAGATCCTTTGTAGTGAAGGCTGCTGCTGCCTGGAATGCTCTTCCTCTTGCCCTGCGTATTATTCAGGATCCAGTGGCTTTTAAGAGGAAACTAAAAACATATCTCTTTGCTTGATTCATGTTTCATACCCCGCTAGGCTCCGCGCCGAGATACTCATGAGTAGCTGTGCGCGTTACAAATTTATGTAACATAACATAACAAATTTATGTGGAGAGGTGTGGTGCAGCGGCCAGGGCAGCTGACTTCAGAGCACAGGGTTCACGGTTCGATCCCCGGCTCCGGCGGCAGCTCAGCTCAGCACCATGTGACTCTGGGCAATAGCTCACTTAATTTCCACGACGGCCCCCAGCGCCTTGAGACCCGTAAGGGTGAGTAGCTGCGCTATATAAAAACGGACTTACATTTATGTAACATAACTTTGTGATGGAGTGACCCATCCACCAAAATCTAAATCAGGCACTCTGTCTCTGAAATGGAAGTAAAAAAATCCTCAATAGTTGAAGGCAGCAGCCTGTGGCTCAAGAAGGCTTCAAGACGTTGGATAGCAGCTGGACAAGGTCCCAGAGAATGTGTTGAGTTTTGGCGGGAAAGCTCTGAAATGGAATTTTTTAATTTCATGTCCAAGAATTTGCTGCTGCGGAAAAGCTATGAGGAGAACAACCTGTATCTTTGACCCAACTGCAAAGCACTTTCGGAGGATCAGCTTCGCAGGTTGGTCCCGGTTTCTGGAGGTTCTTGAAGCCAAAAGTTTCAAACTCCTGGGTTTCAGGAGATGAGAGGAGGAGAACACTTTAACACCAGCCAAGGGTCCAGGACATTGGGGACAGCAGAGGCCAGCAGCAGGGCCCCAGGCAGGTCCAATTAGAACTGGTCAGCTCGGCAGAAAAAGCCTCTTGTAGCTAGCTGTGCCCCTGCAGCCTGAATAGGCGGTCAGCCTTATCACCTTTTGAATCTACTTCTTTGTCCTAGGTACAAGAAGGATAGCAAAGCCAGTCATCCAGGCTCTTCTGTGATACCAGGCAACAGGTCCTGTCCTCTTACAGTCCTTTCACAGATCTAGAAATAGTTCTGACGAGAGTACTGTGAATTACACCATTTTGTAGGTAGGGAAACTCCTGGCCACTCCCTATCCAATAGGGTAAAAGTTCCCTGTAGTAACGCTGCCAACATTTACGGCCTTTTCTGTGTGCCCATTTGCAAACAAGTCCACAATGCTCCTCTATACTGAAAACCAAAATGGCAGAACCTTTCTTCTCCCGTACAGAGCTCTAGTGCTTACTGCAGAGGTGTAGCTGGTGAAAATGAGTAGCCCCTTCTCTTTGGCCACTCTAAACCGGTTCAGGGGGCTGCTCCCCTCCCACTTTGATTGGTGCATGCCTGACAGGAGGACAAAGGGAAGGGGCAGACCTGGGTGTTAGCTACATCTGCCTGTGATGGGTAGGCCTCTTTGAAGCCCACAGGGCATCCAGTCAAGGGAACAACACCACCTCCCCACACCCAAGGCCTTCTGTCCCTGCTCTGGGAGCAAGTTCACACCCCATTAAAGGGGCTATTCATCTGCCAGGTGACATTTGGAGCACATGCAAATGTTCTTCCAGAGGCTTTAGACAGGAAAAAGGTAGCTTTGTAAAATTACCTTTTCCTTTATAGTTATTGCAGATTAGATTTTATAATTAAATTGAATTTCCATTAACTAATAAAAAGAGCATTTGAATTAAAATTCTAGCTGTTTCCTAACCAAAATTAGCATTATTAAATGTAATAATGTTACCCAGTGCTTTCCTATGGAACATCCAGCCTTTCTACTGTGAAAATAGCTTTTGGGGCTTTGTCACTGTAAGGTCATCCGTAACATTAAACCTTGGCATTTCCTACCTGTAAATACCATGCACCCTGCGTAATGGGTGACTCATTAATATTTAAAACGATGGTGTTGCCCTGCCAGAAGGGCTTATTTTGACTGGCCCAATCGGCAGTTTAAAAATGCAAAGCCTATCAACAAGTAGTAGTCCTGCAATCATGTTTGTACTGTGACTGCACTAAGTTTCACAATGGGTGCTGCAGTCCACTAGTGACATTTAGCATACAGGCCATGGGTACATTCTGCACCATATACCAGGGATTTACAGGTAAGTTAAATACACCAATCAATTTCATCATGCTAAAAGGGGTGGCGTAGGCACTTTACCACTGGTTATTTGCTGCTCAGAATTCTACAGTCAGCAAAAAAAGTCAAGGCAAAATATCTGGGGGTACACCACTCATAAAATGGCTATTTCTAACACAGAGAGTATATGCTTTAGGTGATTTAGTTTCTGGAGGTGAAAATGTGGTGATTTGGCTATGGCTTGAAATTGATTCTGTTAAAATAATATTTTACTCGTACAGTAAATTAATATTTATAGATATGGATCTTCATAACAGCTAATAGATAAGCCTAGATCAGATAAATAAAGTATTATGGTAGATTGTTTGTAAAATGGACATGTGTGACTCTATCAATTATAGAGAACTGTGTGTCGCCAGTGTCCAATCTGCATAACACACTTTTTTCTACGTCAGAGGGATAGTTTTGTGGTTTTTTTTTGTAGTGTTGGTCAAAAAACTCATGCCAGTATGTAAGACAGCCCTAAGTGGAACAAGTCTGTATTTGGGGAGGCTGGATATGAAGGCCAAGATGTAATCAAGATGGGAAATTGCCAGAGATTCTACTGCTAACTTTAAGTCTTTTGCAGAGTGTAAGAAATTGGGATATTAGCTGAGGGAGATGAGTACCCACCTTAAGTAATAACTACAACCCTTGTCAGGGTGAACCCCTAATTTCAGGGGAAACCCCTAACCCCTAGTATCTATGGCACAGAAAAGCCTGTCTTAACGTAGAGGCAACATGTAAAGTATTTACGCAGTACAAAAGCAGAAATAAATTCGAACACAGCACAAGAAAAACAATCAGAAAAAGATATTACATTCTAATAAATAAAATGACACCAAAATAACAAAAGTCCAATAACAGAAACTGAAGTTATGAGTTTTTAAAATGTAAAGATAAAAATAGCACTAAAAAGTGTTAAGTGCCCACCGAGGTCATCTGGTTGCGCTTGGCCTGTACCTAGGTTCAGGTTAAGGCAGACAGCGATGGAGCACAGAAACCAGGTTTGACCCGGACGGAAATTTCACCTTCAGACTTCGGGCATGATTTCGATCTTGGCAGACGGGTTACTCCCTAACAACAGTGAGGGATATCTTGTCCGCCGAAATATAAATCCCATAGCATTTAATGGGTTTTATATTCAGCAGACGGGATATCCGTCACCATTGTGATGGAGTAACCCATCCACCAAAATCTAAATCAGGCACTCTGTCTCTGAAATGGAAGTTAAAAAAATCCTCAATAGTTGAAGGCAGCAGCCTGTGGCTCAAGAAGGCGTCAAGACGTTGGATAGCAGCTGGACAAGGTCCCAGAGAATGTGTTGAGTTTTGGCGGGAAAGCTCTGAACTGGAAAAAATTTAATTTCATGTCCAAGAATTTGCTGCTGCAGAAAAGCTATGAGGAGAACAACCTGTATCTTTGACCCAACTGCAAAGCACTTTCGGAGGATCAGCTTTGCAGGTTGGTCCCGGTTTCTGGAGGTTCTTGAAGCCAAAAAGTTTCAAACTCCTGGGTTTCAGGAGATGAGAGGAGGAGAACACTTTAACACCAGCCAAGGGTCCAGGACATTGGGGACAGCAGAGGACAGCAGCAGGGCCCCAGGCAGGTCCAATTAGAACTGGTCAGCTCGGCAGAAAAAAGCCTCTTGTAGCTAGCTGTGCCCCTGCAGCCTGAATAGGCGGTCAGCCTTATCACCTTTTGAATCTACTTCTTTGTCCTAAGTACAAGAAGGATAGCAAAGCCAGTCATCCAGGCTCTTCTGTGGTACCAGGCAACAGGTCCTGTCCTCTTACAGTCCTTTCACAGATCTAGAAAGAGTTCTGAGGAGAGTACTGGAAATTACACCATTTTGTAGGTAGGGAAACTCCTGGCCACTCCCTAACCAATAGGGTAAAGGTTCCCTGTAGTAACGCTACCCACATTTACGGCATTTTCTGTGTGCCCATTAGCAAGTCCACAATGCTCCTCTATACTGAAAACCAAAATGGCAGAACCTTTCTTCTCCCGTACAGAGCTCTAGTGCTTACTGCAGAGGTGTAGCTGGTAAAAATGAGTAGCCCCTTCTCTTTGGCCACTCTAAACCGGTTCTGGGGGCTGCTCCCCTCACACTAGGATTGGTGCTTGCCTGACAGGAGGACAAAGGGAAGGGGCAGACCCGGGTGTTAGCTACATCTGCTTGTGATGGATAGGCCTCTTTGAAGCCCACAGGGCATCCAGTCAAGGGAACAACACCACCTCCCCACACCCAAGTCCTTCTGTCCCTGCTCTGGGAGCAAGTTCACACCCCATTAAAGGGGCTATTCATCTGCCAGGTGACATTTGGAGCACATGCAAATGTTCTTCCAGAGGCTTTAGACAGGAAAAAGGTAGCTTTGTAAAATTACTTTTTCCTTTATATTTATTGCAGCTAGATTTTATAATTAAATTGAATTTCCATTAACTGATAAAAAGAGCATTTGAATTAAAATTCTAGCTGTTTCCTAACCACAATTAGCATTATTAAATGTAATAATGTTAACCAGTGCTTTTCTATGGAACATCCAGCCTTGCTACTGTGAAAATAGCTTTTGGGGCTTTGTCACTGCAAGGTCATCCGTAACATTAAACCTTGGCATTTCCTACCTGTAAATACCATGCACCCTGCGTAATGGGTGACTCATTAATATTTAAAAGGATGGTGTTGCCCTGCCAGAAGGGCTTATTTTGACTGGCCCAATCAGCAGTTTAAAAATGCAAAGCCTATCAACAAGTAGTAGTCCTACAATCATGTTTGTACTGTGACTGCACTAAGTTTCACAATGGGTGCTGCAGTCCACTAGTGACATTTAGCATACAGGCCATGGGTACATTCTGCACCATATACCAGGGATTTACAGGTAAGTCAAATACACCAATCAATTTCATCACGCTAAAAGGGGTGGCATAGGCACTTTACCACTGGTTATTTGCTGCTCAGAATTCTACAGTCAGTAAAAACAGCCAAGGCAAAATATCTGGGGGTACACCACTCATAAAATGGCTATTTCTAACACAGAGAGTATATGCTTTAGGTGGTTTAGTTTCTGGAGGTGAAAATGTGGTGAGTTGGCTATGGCTTGAAAGTGATTCTGTTAAAATAATATTTTACTTGTATAGTAAATTAATATTTATAGCTATGGATCTTCATAACAGCTAATAGATAAGCCTAGATCAGATAAATGAAGTATTATGGTAGATTGTTTGTAAAATGGACATGTGTGACTCTATCTATTATAGAGAACTGTGTGTCGCCAGTGTCCAATCTGCATAACACACTTTCTTCTACGTTTTAGGGTAAATTACACCTTCCATCCTCCCAAAACTATTGCACAAAATCCCAAGAAGCAGAGAAATTTTAACACCTATTACCAGCACTGGAATGAATAATAAGAAAAAAACATTAAGTAGTTAAAAGGGTTCAAAATAAACAGTGGTATAGAATTTTTTTCGTTTTGTGCCTCTTTTATATTGTGCATCTTTGATGAAGGGAATTGCATATGTCTTCTCTATCCTGCAGAAAAAAAATATCTTAGCATAATATGCATAGCTATAACGATTGGTGCTCATGCAACTATTTGTCGGTTGAAGAGTCCAAGTATTTGGTAACTTTCTGGTTCATAACTTACATAGAAGCAGCAACAGGACTTAAAAAGTTGCATGCGCTATATCTTAGCGTTGGAAGATACAATATTTAGGTCGCTCAGTGCGAACTATGAAGCTGATTTTCAAAATACATTTCTTCTCAAAAGTTCATACACCCACTACAGATGAGTAATCGACACATGATTGAATCATGCGTAAGTCACAAATGAAAATAGCTCTGCAATTTACAGATTTAAGTGTCAACTATTCTGTTTAACTTGCTGACAGTTAAATTAAAATAGAGTAGGCGCACTCAAGGGTGACCAAGAAGTGGCCCAAAAACTGTCATTGCAAAGAATGTCTATACAAAGCAAAGGGGAAATTCCAAAGCAGGTTTGCTGATTTACAAATGGGAGGCTCAGGATTGGTTGTACGACGGTACAGCGCAGGTAAATACATTGTATGCCTTTACCTCGCATTTTTTACCATGCATGTTTTTACCATGAACATGCTTTTACAACGCATGCCTTTACCACGCATTGTTTTTATATATAAAAACAATGTATTTGTGGGGGGAGACCCCCTCACACCACCCAACTTACCTTAAATGCGTGGTAAAGGCATGCGTTGTAAAGGCATGCAAATGCGTGGTAAAGGCACAACGAGGTAAAAACCTTGTTGTAAAGTTCCTCTAGGATTAGTTCGTGTTTATGCGTGTACTATGTCAGTTACAACATGGTGTAAGTCAATAATTATAGCTCAGCAGAACTACGAAAACTAATGAAAAAGAAACCATAGCCCAGGGTAAAATGTCTGGACTGTCCAAGGCCTTTCTTAGTGGTGATTTATATGTATTAAAAAGGAAGGTTTGGGCTTAGCAAAGGGTTTACTTTGCCAGGTCAAAATGGCAGTTTAAAACTGCACACACACACAAGCTGCAATAGCAGGCCTGATACATGTTTACCAGGCTACCTAAGTGAGTGGCACAATTAGTGCTGCAGGCACACTAGTAGCATTTGATTTACAGGGCCTGGGCATGTGTAGTGTCACTTTACTGAGGACTTGCAAGTAAATTAAAGTTGCCAATTGGGTATAAACCAATTCTACCATGTTTTAACTCCTTCGCTGCTAGGCCTTTTCCCCCCCTGTGCTAAGCCTTTTTTGGGCTATTTGGGGTAGTTCGCGCTTAGGCCCCTGTAACTTTTTGACCACATAAGGTATCCACGCCAAATTTGCGTCCTTTTCTTCCAACATCATGGGGATTCTAAAGGTACCCAGGGTTTGTGGATTCCCCTGGAGGGGACCCAGAAATTAGCCAAAATACAGCTAAATTTTTGTTTTTGGGGGAAAAATGGGAAAAAAGTGCAGCAAATGCAAGTGTATGGGTTTTTCCCTGCAAATGGTATCAAAAAAGGGTTTGTGGGGCTGAAATCAGCATTTTCCCAGCTTTTAGGGAATGACAGACTTTTATCAGAAAACCAACATTTTTTACACAGTTTTGGCATTTTTCTGGGACATAGTCTATTTTTGCTATTTTTTGTGGTTTCAACCTCCTTCCAGTTAATGGTAGAAATGGGTATGAAAGCAATAATGGATCCTGGAAAGCTATACATTTTTGAAAAGTAGACAAAATTATGAATTCAGCAAGGGGTCATTTGTGTAGATCCTTCAAGGTTTCTTTATAGAAATGAACAGTTAAATATAGGAAAAATTGAAAATTAGTTGAAAAAAACAGCCTTTTGTGTCAACGTTTTCACCTGTAACTTCTTCTAATTATGACAGCTCTTTGAAAGCAATATATTGTTACATCCGCGGGACCTTACTGGTTGTGGAGATATATAGGACTTGTAGGTTCACCAAGAACCCGACGAACCCAGAGGCAAAAATTGAGCAGCGACTTGCAATGGTTTTTTATTATGTAGCGGGTATATAGCAATTAATCTGGGAAAATGTATACATGGAAAAATTGGTATGAAAGACACCTATGTATTTCTGAAATGGGAACAAAATATAGAGTTTAGAAACAGTAGATATTTGCACATTTCCGAAATTGGGAACACTCATACTAGCATGAGAATTATCAGTCATTTTTCAAAATGACTTCTTTTTTACACATTGTCTTTCATTTGGAAGGCAGAAATGAATTGAAAGTCAATAGGTAATAACAGTTGCTTTACAAATCTGAATTACCCTAAGTCTCCCGATAAAAATGGTACCTCACTTGTGTGGGTAGGCATAGTGCCCACGACAGGAAACGGCTCAAAACGCAACGTGGACACACCACAATTTCACAGTGAAAAATGACCCTTTTTTGGCAAAGTGCCTAGCTGTAGTTTTTGAACCCTAGCTCTGCCGGCACCTAGGGAAACCTAGCAAACCTATACATTTTTGAAAACTAGACGCCCAGGGGAATCCAGGATGGGGTGACTCGACTGCCTCCCACCAGGTTCTGTTACCCAGAATCCCTTGCAAACCTATAAAATTGCCAAAAACCCCAAATTTTCCTCAAATTTCTGTGGTGGAAAGTTCTGGAATCTGCGTGGATCCACAAATTTCCACCCACCCCGCGTTCCCCAAAGTCTTCCGAGAAAAATGGTACCTCACTTGTGTGGGTAGGCCTAGTGCCCGCGACAGGAAACGGCGTAAAACGCAACGTGGACACACCACAATTTCACAGTGAAAAATGACCCTTTTTTGGCAAAGTGCCTAGCTGTAGTTTTTTAACTCTAGCTCTGCCGGCACCTAGGGAAACCTAGCAAACCTATACATTTTTTAAAACTAGACACCCAGGGGAATCCAGGATGGGGTGACTCGACTGCCTCCCACCAGGTTCTGTTACCCAGAATCCCTTGCAAACCTAAAAAATTGCCCAAAAAAACACATTTTCCTCACATTTCTGTGGTGGAAAGTTCTGGAATCTGCGTGGATCCACAAATTTCCACCCACCCCGCGTTCCCCAAAGTCTTCCAAGAAAAATGGTACCTCACTTGTGTGGGTAGGCCTAGTGCCCGTGACAGGAAACAGCGCAAAACGCAACGTCGACACACCACAATTTCACAGTGAAAAATAACCCTTTTTTGGCAAAGTGCCCTGCTGTAGTTTTTGAACCCTAGCTCTGCCGGCACCTAGGGAAACCTAGCAAACCTATACATTTCTGAAAACTAGACACCCGGGGAATTCCAGGGAGGTATGGCTTGCGTCGATCCCCCAACGTTTCCTTACCCAGAATCCCCAGCAAACCTCAAATTTAGCTGAAGAAAATCACTTTTTTCACACATTTTTGTGTGGGAAAGTTGTGGCATCACCGGGCTGACACAAATTTCCTACCACCCAGCGTTCCCCAGGGTCTCCCGATAGAAATGGTGCCTCACTCGTGTGGGAGGCCCAAGTACCCGCGACAGGCAAGGGCCCAAAACGTAGTGAGGCGACATCAAAATTGCCTCTCACAAACCAACCTGGTTTTGCAAGGGGGGTCACCTGGGTTTTTGGCCCCGTGCTCGGCGGCCATCTAGGGAAACCTACCAATCCCACACATTTCTGAAAAATAGACACCCGGGAGATTCCAGGGAGGTATGGCTTGCGTGGATCCCCCAACGTTTCCTTACCCAGAATCCCCTGCAAACCTCAATTTTAGCTGAAAGAATCACTTTTTTCACACATTTTTGTGTGGGAAAGTTGTGGCATCACCGGGCTGACACTAATTTCCTACCATCCAGCGTTCCCCAGGGTCTCCCGATAAAAATGGTGCCTCACTCGTGTGGGAGGCCCAAGTACCCGCAACAGGCAAGGGCCCAAAACGTAGTGAGGCGACATCAAAATTGCCTATCACAAAACAACCTGGTTTTGCAAGGGGTCACCTGGGTTTTGGCCCGTGCTCGGCGGCCATCTAGGAAACCTACAAAACCCACACATTTCTGAAAACTAGACACCGGGGATTCCAGAGAGGTCTGGCTTGCGTGGATCCCCAACGTTTCTACCCAGAATCCCCTCCAAACCTCAATTTTAGCTGAAAAAATCACTTTTTCACACATTTTTGTGTGGGAAAGTTGTGTCATCACCGGGCTGACACAAATTTCCTACCACCCAGCGTTTCCCAGGGTCTCCCGATAAAAATGGTGCCTCACTCGTGTGGGAGGCCCAAGTACCCGCGACAGGAAAGGGCCCAAAACATTTTGTGATAGGCAATTTTGATGTTGCCTCACTACGTTTTGGGCCCTTGCCTGTCGCGGGTACTTGGGCCTCCCACACGAGTGAGGCACCATTTTTATCGGGAGACCTGGGGGAACTCTGGGTGGTAGGAAATTTGTGTCAGCCCGGTGATGTCACAACTCTCCCCCACAAAAATGTGCAAAAAAAGTGATTTTTTTTCAGCTAAATTTGAGGTTTACAGGGGATTCTGGGTAAGGAAACGTTGGGGGATACACACAAGCCATACCGCCCTGGAATCCCTCGGGTGTCTAGTTTTCAGAAATGTGTGGGTTTGGTAGGTTTCCCTAGATGGCCGCCGAGCACGGGGACAAAAACAAAGGTGACCCCCCTAGCAAAACCAGGTTGTTTTGTGATAGGCAATTTTGATGTCGCCTCACTACGTTTTGGGCCCTTGCCTGTCGCGGGTACTTGGGCCTCCCACATGAGTGAGGCACCATTTTTATTGGGAGACCCGGGGGAGCTCTGGGTGGTAGGAAATTTGTGTCAGCCCGGTGATTCCACAACTTTCCCACACAAAAATGTGTGAAAAAAGTGATTTTTCAGCTAAAATTGAGGTTTGCAGGGGATTCTGGGTAAGGAAACTTTGGGGGATCCACGCAAGCCATACCTCCCTGGATTCCCCCAGGTCTGTAGTTTTTAAAAATGTGTGGGTTTTGTGGGGTTTCCCTAGATGGCCGCCGAGCACGGGGCCAAAAACCCAGGTGACCCCCCTTGCAAAACCAGGTTGTTTTGAGATGGGCAATTTTGATGTCGCCTCACTACGTTTTGGGCCCTTGCCTGTCGCGGGTACTTGGGCCTCCCACACGAGTGAGGCACCATTTTTATCGGGAGACCCGGGGGAACTCTGGGTGGTAGGAAATTTGTGTCAGCCCTGTGATGTCACAACTTTCCCACACAAAAATGTGCAAAAAAAGTGATTTGTTTCAGCTAAATTTGAGGTTTACAGGGGATTCTGGGTAAGGAAACGTTGGGGGATCCACGCAAGCCATACCTCCCTGGAATCCCCCGGGTGTCTAGTTTTCAGAAATGTGTGGTTTTGGTAGGTTTCCTAGATGGCCGCCGAGCACGGGGCCAAAAACAATGGTGACCCCCTTGCAAAACCAGGTTGTTTTGAGATAGGCAATTTTAATGTCGCCTCACTACGTTTTGGGCCCTTGCCTGTCGCGGGTACTTGAGCCTCTCACACGAGTGAGGCACCATTTTTATCGGGAGACCCGGGGGAACTCTGGCTGGTAGGAAATTTGTGTCAGCCCGGTGATGCCACAACTTTCCCACACAAAAATGTGTGAAAAAAGTGATTTTTTCAGCTAAAATTGAGGTTTGCAGGGGATTCTGGGTAAGGAAACTTTGGGGGATCCACGCAAGCCATACCTCCCTGAAATCCCCCAGGTGTGTAGTTTTTAAAAATGTGTGGGTTTTGTAGGTTTCCCTTGATGGCCGCCGAGCTCGGTGCCAAAAACAAAGGTGACCCCCCATGCAAAACCAGGTTGTTTTGAGATGGGCAATTTTGATGTCGCCTCACTACGTTTTGGGCCCTTGCCTGTCGCGGGAACTTGGGCCTCCCACGTGAGTGAGGTACCATTTCTATTGGAATACTTGGAGAAAGGCGGGGGACAGGAAAGTTGTTGTTTCTTTCTGCAGCGTGAAAATTTTGGCACAATAATGCAAGGAAAACGTGACAGACATTTTGAGGTTTGTAGGACATTGTGGGTAAGATAACGTGTTGGTATCCACAAGAGAGACATCACCATGTACTCCCATGGGTGTTTAGTTTACGACAATATCTACAGTTGGTAGGTTATTCTTAGATGGAATGTACACCTTGGCAGAGAGACTAAAAAGACAAAGATTCCTGCACAGCCATCTATTCCTCAAGCACCCACACATACTGGTTGGATTTGGCATGAGGGCGAGTGATGGCTCAGTATATAAAATTTTATTAACAAGAGATTTCACAAAAATGAAATGCACTGTCAATAATTAAACGGACAAAAAACTGAACCAGTGACTCGCAGCTCGTGAGCTGTAAAGCCACGGCAAGGCACCAACCGCTTTACAGGCCATTCACACACCTTTCTTACGTGATACACACAAGACCATTCACACCACCAGGCACGAAACCAACACATTACAACACTCACAAAAAGGGACAAGGTACACCCTGCTTGAGAAAGACAGAAAAGACAAATATTTCTGCACAACCACCTATTCTTCAAGCACACAGACATACTGGTTGGATTTGGCACGAGGGTGAGTGATGGTTCAGTATATACAGTTGTATTAACCAGAGATTTCACAAAAATGAAATGCACTGTTAATAATTGAAAGGACGAGAAACTGAACCATTGACTCACAGCTCGTGAGCTGTAAAGCCACGACAAGGCACCAACCACTTTACAGGCCATTCATACACCTTTCATACGTGTGACACATACAAAACCATTCACACCGCCAGCCGCGGGCCCAGCACATTACAACACTCACACCAGCAGACCGCGCCATTCAAGGGCCCATCACTTTCACACGCCCACATTCCTGACACAGCAAACACACCAGCTCAAGGATTGCGTGGAGTGGCGTTTAGCTAGCAGTGTGTGTAGTGACCAGCAGCAAGTCACCACTCACACACCGCCAGCCGAGCACCAGTCCACGCACACCGCCAGCCAAGCACCAGTCCACCCACACCACCAGCCAAACGCCAGTCCATGCACACCGCCAGCCAAGTGCCAGTCCACACACACCGCCAGCCAAGCGCCAATCCACGCACACCGCCAGCCAAGCGCTAATCCACGCACACCGCCAACAAAGCACCAGACCACGCACACCGCCAGCCAAGCGCCAGTCCACGCACACCGCCAGCCAAGCGCCAGTCCACGCACACCGCCAGCCAAGCGCCAGTCCACGCACACCACCAGCCAAGCACCAGCCTACACACACTGCCATCACATTTAGGATTTTTTTATACAAAAAAGAAAACACAAACAAATTGCAAATAGATACAAATCTACTAACACAAAATCTGAAACTAAATACATTGCACTAATGCCAACCTTGAAACAGAACAAAAAATTTTAAACAGTACAGACCAGGCAGTTCACTTTACCACTCATGGATGCTCCCAATAATTCTTTTGCGTGTGGTACGTTCTAAAACAAGCAGGCACACACAGCCCAGGGTTAGAAGGACACTCGGGCAGTACATACGAGTCTCCTTCCGCGTACCTCTTCGCCAACAGACTCTACATCTTCTAGTGGGAAAGTCTTTTGAGGGTGTGGGAGGAATGTGATCAGGAAAGTGGCGATCTTTCAATCGAGCCACATCCTCCACCACTCCAACTCTAGGAACACTTGCCTGTTCCACAAAAAGGCTGCCTATCACAGACTGCTGAAACTGAACAAAAGTCAACTTTGACGCAGGAGAACACTCCTTGAACACAACAAAAGCATTGAAAGTTGCTAAATTGAAGAGATGGATGGCCAACTTCTTATACCAAACGTAAGCCTTACGAATAGCAGTGTAAGGTTCCAACCTCTGATCTACTCTATCAACACCACCCATGTGCTTATTGTAATCTAAAATGCACACAGGTTTGCGCACTTCAGCAATCTGACCCCAAACAGCCACAGCTGAAGTACTCTCATCATGGATGGTAGTCAGCATCTACACATCCCTCCTGTTCACAAATTTCACAGCTAGTAGTTCATCACTACGCAAGGAACTGCACTGTCCCCTCTGAAGTTTTTTGCAAACAAGCTCTTTTGGATAACCTTTACGGTTAGAGCGGATTGTGCCACAAGCAAAAGTGTCCCCTTTGAACAATTCCTTAAACAATTGCACAGCAGTGTAGAAGTTATCAACGTACAAATGGTGGCCTCTGTTAAACAGTCCCCTAGCAAGATCCCACACAATTTTCTCTGAAACTCCAAAAGTGGACGGACAACCAGGGGGGTCAATAGTGGAATCCCTACCAGTGTACACACGGAAATTAAAAACATATCCTGTCCTACTCTCAGACAACATATACAGCTTAATTCCATAGCATGCCCTCTTGCTAGGAATGTACTGCCTAAAAACCAAACGGCCCTTGAACAGGACCAAAGACTCATCAATAGATATTTCTTTCACTGGAGTATAGATCTCGGAAAATCGATCTACAAAGTGATCAAGAACAGTCCGAATCTTAAAAAGACGGTCACAGTCAGGGTGATCTCGTGCCAACGCCAAAGCATTATCAACAAAATGCAGCATCCGAAGCAAAAGTAAATACCGATCACGAGTCATAATTGCAGGAAATATGGCCGTTGCCATCAAGGGACTGGTAGACCAATATGAAGCCATGGACGGCTTCCTTAACAAACCCATCAATAAAGTCAAACCCAAAAACTTCTTCATCTCTTCCAGATTTGTGGGAGTCCACCGGGTAGCTCTAGAGTGGGGCCTAAGTTTGTCACTGTTGTCCCTCAAAAACTGTTCAGCATACAAATTAGTCTGCTCAACAATCTCACCCAAAAATACATCATCCATAAACAACTGAAAAAACTGTATAGGCAAAAAATGTTCACAATCCACTCTACACCCTGCATCACCACTAAAGGCAAGCAACACCGGCTGCACCATGTTTGGATCAACCCACAGTGCAGCACTTCCAGTAGGAAGCCTAGCAGCCTCAGGCTGCAATCCAGATGCCTCTTGCACCATCGGCACAGCAGTATCCTCCTCTAAAACAGGCACTTCATCCGCACTGAGAGTAGCTTCATCCACACCGAGAGTAGCTTCATCCGCACTGAGAGTACCTTCATCATCCGATGATTCCATGTGGAGAGAAAACTCAATGCCAGAACCTTCCCCTCCCTCCTCTCCCTCAGACGCACTGCCAGTCTCATAATCCTGCTCAGAGGAAGATTCAAGAAGCATACCAACCACCTGCTGAGCAGTCATTCTATGGCTAGCCATAATGCTTACTAATAAAGGTAACTTGTCAAACAAGTCAACAACAACAAACCCTTTGTAAAAAAAGAAATAAACAAAATGTAGCTTTATCACAAAGACCTATATACTCCAACACTATACCACTCACTTGACAGAAGCAGCTAGACTCACCACCACCTACTCTGCACAGACACAGTAAGGATCATCAATATCCCACTAAATTACACATAAGACAATGCAAAACACATCGCAAAGAATTTCATGCTCTGAACACTAACAAATATGCTGCCATTATGACACCACTTACAAAAAAATTCATTCATGCATGACAATAATACTCATTTGGAGTAAACACAACAAAAATGTTTTTCTTACCAAATAAATGCAATTACGCAAAACTGCAGAACAACCACTGCCAAAACCGCAAACAGGAATCAAAAGCTTTACACTAGAATAAAAAGGAGAAAATAAACCATTACAATCACATATTCAAATAATGCACCAGTCCACACACAATCCATCAGCTAAGCTAAGGGGTAGGTGGGCCTAAGAGTATAAATAAAATATTCACCCCTGCAAAAGGGGAGCAACCCTTGCCCTTGAGGCCACTCCCCAATTCAAAAATTTTAAAACCCCTGTTGTCTAGTGGCTTCTGACCCCCTTGGGGCAGATGGGCCTAAAAAACATACTGCTGATCTGCCACCCAAAGAGGACAGAAATGGCCACAATCATCCTCCCATAAAGGGGAGCGACCCTTGCCCAAGGGGTCACTCTTCCCCCAAAAAATCCCTGGTGGCCTAGTGGGCCCTAGATAAGAAAAAAAAGGCAAGATCTACCCCCCCCATGGGGGCAGACAGCCAAAAACATAGCCCCCGAAGGGGAGTGACCCTTGCCCAAGGGGCCACTCCCCACAAACAAATCCCTGGTGGTCTAGTGGGCCAAATATGGGGAGAGACAGCCCCCAAGGGAGAGCGACCCTTGCCCAAGGGGTCACGATCCCCCCACAAAAAAAACCTGGTGGCCTAGTGGGCCCTAGATAACAAACAGGCAAGATCTGCCCCCCCATGGGGACAGACAGCCATAAACATACCCCCAAAGGGAGTGACCCTTGCCCAAGGGGCCACTCCCCACACAAAACGGACTCTTGGTCCAATGGGCCAATTTATTTTTTAAATTATGCAAAAATCTGCCCCCCCAGGGGGCAGACAAAGTTATTTTATTATGCCCCCAATAAGGGGAGCGACCCTTGCCTAAGGGGTCGCTCCCCGCACGCAGTATTGCCCTTTACATAAAAAAAAAAAAATCCCTGCCGCTAGTGGGCATTCCTGCTGCACGATCGCATGATCGTGCAGCAGGAATGCACAAAAGAGGCATCGGGGGAAAGGAAAACCCTTTCCTTTCCCCCGATGCCTCTTTTGGAGAAATCCCCCCCTCCCCAGCGACAAAACTTACCTGTTTGTTCCCCGACGCGCTGGAAGCAAATGGCTTCCTGCGCGTCGGGGAACAAAGGAAAACCTCCAATGACGTCAGCGCGCCGCGCGCTGACGTCATTGATGACGCGGAGGGGGGCGGGGGAGGCAGGGGAAGGGCTTCCCTGCCTTCCCCGGTACAAACCCGACGATCGGCGTCCCACGGGGGAGCGCCAGCGCTTCCCCCGTGGGTGGGTGCCATGACGGCCTGGAGCCGTCATGAGCACACGCCCACTGTGCATCATGACGGCTCCAGGCCGTCATGAGCACCAAACGGGTTAAGGAGAGAGAACAAGCACTTTAGCCCTGCTTAGCAGTGGAAAAGTGCACAGAGTCCTAAGGCCAGCAAAAATACATTCAGCAAAGAAATAGGAGGAGGAAGGCAAAAAGTCTGGAGAATGACCTTGCAGAAAGGGCCAACTCCAACAAGGGCTCAGTCCATTCTATGTGTACGATTTGATTATCAATATTCACTAAATATTTTAATTTTATTCCACTTTTAGATGTTTTGAGGCAAATCCACTAAACCTTTTAGGAGTACTTAAAATAGTAGTAGAGTGGTACTACTTTATCTGTTTCAAAATTCCTTTCTAAATAGGCCCATATGCATTGCCTACCAGGTAGTGAATTACAGTGTCTGTCTGTGCTTTTGTATATCATGATGAAGTGGTGCAGGGAGGACAGGTACATTGTGTCATAGGGAGGGCAAGGAGCATGCCAATGAGGAGCAGGTAGAGTCAAGCATATGAGTCAGAAGAGCAGTGCTTAATTTGTAAACTATTAAGTCCAGGTGCTCAAATTTCTGTAGAAGGTCACACCCACTTCCCCTGGCTCCTCCCACTTCCTCCACTGGCTCCACTCACTTACTCTATTCGTCGCAGACACATTATTATTAATCGGGTAGCCCGGCAATCGGGATTGTACGGCAGGTACTTTACATAAAAGCAAGTGCCCGCAACAAATGAGGAGTGCACTTTTACCTCAACCATTAAACGACATACTTGCTTCACACTACAGTACTAGCACATGTTAAAATGGAATCATTACTTACTTTGCCTTTTGGTTTTAATTAGAGGCTTGCTGCTGCGTGAGCCAGCATGGCACACTCTGCTTGCTTATTGAGTCTACTCTGCTGCAGCTGCGCAGTACGCGGGGCCGGTGAAAAGTGGGGACACTGGTCTGATCTGCATTGGTCAGACTCCTCGAGAGGAAAGATGATTTAATGCCAAGGAGGAACTGATGCTCCCATTCCCTAACAGAGGAGCTGCTAATCTCCCATGGGTTGGGTGGCACCAAAGAAGCTGATTCCAGTTTTGTGTTAATCTCTGGTGATTCATTTTTAAATCCTTGTTGCCAGAGCTTCCCACTTCCCGCCTCGCCAAGCTACCTTAGTCAACCCCAAGCCTATCTTTGGTTGACACAGAACCCCAGGCCAGTCAGGCAGTTAGCACTTTACTTTCTGCTTAGAAGTGGACAATACTTGCATCTTTTGTGCTAACAGGCCATATGTTGCTATTTGGCGAGCAAGACGTGCAGCATACACAAGGTTTATAGGAGATGAATGATATCTCTAAGCTTTCGTAATTCGAATGGGACATAGCTAAGTGCCCATCCCAAAACTGCCCCAAAATTATTGTCTTATATTATTTGTTGTTATTGGCCTTCATCTAGCCCACAACTGTTGAAGCAAATTTATTTAACACATCCAGTGCTTAATATGAGCCAGTGGTATCCTGTGTTTGGCACCGGCACTTGATTGTCAACACCGGAGCTTGTGACAGTATGCACAAGGAGGTGCTCTCTGGCTAATTTAGAGATGACCAAACAAGAGTTAATTATTAATTCAATATACATCAAAAATGACTGTCACCTGCCGCCCAAGCCATTCTTATAGCTTTGGAGGCCTGTAATAGTTGGCATTGTCACACTTGTTGGAGAGTGATGGTTAGTAGTTGTGGTGTAACTTTCATTGGCAGTGCTGGCAGGGGCAATGTGTGGTGCAAGCTGCAGTGGCCTCCTGATGAGAGCCCTGGCACTTATTGTTTTTACAAATTAAGCACGGAACAGATCAGAAAAATGCTTTCCAATAAATGCTAACTGATTGGGTACAAAAACGAATAATTTTGTGACCAAACAAATCCGTGCGGAAAAACTAATCTAAACACTGATAAGAAAGTCAAATTGCCTAAACGCCCAAATAATTTGTGATAAACAACAGTGGAGACATCACAAAAATAAATCTATTATGAGCAAAACACGTATCAAGAACGCATCATTTAGTGGCAAAAATGACACTTTGCTCCCTGACTCACTCGGTTTTGTGACAATATATTTTGGTTTGTATCCGAAACGAAAACCTTTTTGACATAAAATGAACATGCAACATGAAAATCAAAATATGGAAATGATTTCCACCAAACTATTACGGCGAATTGACAATTTGCGGAGGCTTGGACCCTATTAACAAATCATCTCCCCTCTGCTAATAATTGGACACCGTAGATTTATACTCTCTTGAGGCACTGAAACCTTCGCAATAAACTCCCTGCTAGATCATGGCTGGATAAGGCCTGCGTAGCTGAAGTACTGACATACATCTAACTCTCTGCTCAGTGATTCTGCTTATCACAATCAGCTACAGACCAGCTCTGGAGCAATGCTGCACATGCGTGAGTAGACCCCAGATGGACCAAAACTGCAAACTGAATGTGGGGACTAAAATCAAGACCTTTATGGGGAAACTCTTATAGTATATAAAATTTAAAAAAACTTTAGCATATTAAGGATGAAGAAATAATACTAAAAGCTTACATTGGAACTTCGGTGAAAGAATGCTTTTTACGTATACCCAATGACGGGTACGCTTCCCGTGTTTGTCGCTGTACCATGCGGCGGTGATAGGACCAAAATAAACTCTTGCCTCAGGACCAAAATAAACTCTTGCCTCAGCTACTGGTGCTCGGGACGGCCCCCGGCCGTCCTACGTCACAGTGGGCGCGTGCGGAGGACGGCCCATGGCCGTCCTAAACACGCCCACTCAATAAATCACCCGCACCGCGGAGGAATTCGCGGCGCGGTCAACGGGTTAAACAACATATTTGTTTCACACTACAGTACTAGCGCATGTTAAAATGAAATCATTACTTACTTTGCCTATTGGTTTAAATTATAGGCCTGCTGCTGCCCGAGTCAGCGCGACACATGAAGGCTTGCTTCTTCAGCCAACTCGACTGACTAGAGCTGTTGCAGCTGCGCAGTACACTGGGGCGGGCGAAAAGTGGGTTCGCTGGTCTGATCTGCATTGGTTCGACTCCTCAAGGGGAAAGACGATTCAATGCCAAGGAGGAACGAATGGAGCCGGGCTAATAATCAATTTTTCAATTGTCATTTGTAGTGCACTAGCGCTACTATTATTGCAGTAACGCAGAGGCGGGGACCTCACCCAGGCAGTTTAAGGTGGGCGGCCACAGCTCCAAATGTAAATATTTTACGTACAAATCAATATCGCGTGTAGACCCGGCCCTAAGAAATAAGTGCCGATGCTAGGCACCAAAACCTACCAGCACAAACTAAGCACTGGGTAAGAGAGGTACTAGTACCCACTAGCTCTCTGTCAGGAAGTAACCTTTTCCTCTGAGTAGGATGGAGCATGAGCCTGCCAGGACAGTCACTCATAATCCAGGATATGTGTATGGCTCTACCACTAAGTTTGGCCCTAATATGCTAACACATGCAAACAAGACAAGCACAAATGCTTGTTGAACATGGGCTCGTAATAAGCAGATACGGGGCTTTCTCAGTGCTTACTGTAACTGGAGGAAATATATTACCTTTTTCACTTTGGAGATGAAAAATTGAAAACAGATTTATTTTATCTACACATCCCAAAAATGTTTTTATGTGGGACCGGAAGTCCTTTTTCAAATAAAACTAGTGAATGCTCCACATTTGTTTTTTTTGGCCATCTAGTCCTTGTTCAGAACATACAACAACCCATGTGGACAAAAAGTTCTTGTCTTTATGAATCAAGTACATTTAATTAGGTATTTTACCCCTGGTATAATTTGCTCATGTAACTTAAGGGGCTTTATGCGAGTTAGCAAAAATTACTAACTTTCACATAGACGTAGACGGAACATGCACCTGGGGTATCATAGTTTCTTTTTCTAAAAACCTCATAAATCAGCTACTTCATCATTAATGGTTTGCGGAAGAGGGAAGCGTTTGATACATTGATCACCATGTCTAGGAGAGTAAGAGATTGCAGACCAACATTCATCTTTAATTAAATGCACGCTACTAGGCTATATTAATCATTACATGTGCTTATGTAACCTTTGTCACTGCAACTATTGCAGTTTCATTTTCATATCTACTACTCAACGTAATGGTACTGCAATTGACTACTGAGCGGCTACATTGACGTGGGACAAACAATTGGAAGTGTGATACATTGTTCAGTGACTTAGATGATAGTGGCTTGCTGATAATTTAATTTGAGTTTTATGGATTATTGTAAATAAATTATCTGTGGCTTAACTTGACTGACATATGTACTCATTGCTTGCAGTGTCCACTATTGCTATTTTTGTTTCAAGCCAAGGAATGTGCATAGAATCGGAGATTCACTTTTATGTGATCTAAAAAGATGCCCAGTTCAATTATCTGGTCCAAAAGTAGTCTCGGTTTTGACTAGGAATTTTCCAAGTGCTAATTTTGACTTTAAGACCTTAATTTACCAAGAGAGACGTTGCAAATAGTGGGTGCAAATTGCGCATATTCTATTTATATGTTCTCTGTAATTTTGCAATGTGACCGATGTACTTCTAGGTGGCATCACACAATGTTTTTTCACAGGGAGTTGCAGAATGACCTGCCAGTAAATAATAATTAGGCAGCTGGCTATTTGCAACCCCCTGTGATTGCCTACAGACACTTGTATAGTCACGGCCGGACTTGGAACAGAAACCAGGCCTGGCAATTCCGCTCGACTGTCCCGGGTGGTAGTGGGGGTGCTACTGAGAGAAGCACCGGGGGGGTGCTAACGTTAAGCACCACTGCCGCTTTTGTAACAGGGGGCTGATATTGCATTACTGCGGCAAAACCGGTCCCCACGGGTCAAAAACTGCCACCCACCCTTCCTGCTCATTAGGAAAACGCCCTGTGCCCGCTACAGCCCGTCCGGACCTGTGTATAGTGGCGTTTAAGCAACAGCAGACCACCATCAATGTGTTTGCATTACTAAATGAGAAACTTTTGAAAAAGAAGACAACTTAAAGGAACCGGTGCTGGAAGACATTGGAAGAGCAAGCAGTGGCTCCCTGGATGACTGTGTGCTCTCCCCTAGGCCTCCTGACCGTACCCAAAGAGGAAGCTATCCCATTTCCTTTGAGGAATTGATAGCATTTCTGTGGTTTGTAACCACAATTATGGTTACAATCTCTTAATAAATCTCACAATTAGGATGGACTTTCCTTTCGCGTCCCCTACTCATTTCTATTCAGAAGACCTTTAGGAAATACTAAGGGGGCGATTACGATCTCGTTAGGAAAGCATTCCTACCGAATCGGTTCCAGAATGCCTTCCGAACGACTCGACCGCGAGTTTCCCGAACGACGGAGTACGATGCAATGCGTGTAAACTCCCACCGACTCGTTTGGAGTTCAATCCGTCCGACCGATTTGTCCGGAAACAAGCCCGATGCGACTGACTCGTTCGCAAATGCTGAAAAATAGCATTCCGGGCATGAATCAGACTCGGTTTACCCCGCGAACAGATGACGATGCATCTGATGCGGTTTTTGAACCGTGTTGGTTTGTGTCACAAAAAGCAACTTGAAAATGTCGAAAAATGTCAAAACAAGCATTGGCAACTGCAAATTTAAAAAAAATTATTATTATTATTAGCCACACCCGCCAATCCACCTATATAAAGGGCCAAACAGATGACCATAATCCTTTGCACTAACTGAACTGCTGAGAGGACACAGAATTAGCCACAGATTCACTACTCTCTGCCTCATACACTCACACTTCACCCACCACACAACTTGTACACATTTTTATTTTGCAAAAGTATTCTCTCAAACACACTTTTACTTATTCACACTCACCCTCACCTTCACCTTCACACTCACCCCCACCATGGCTCCAAGGAAGCAGCTAAGAGTCGCAGAGAAGGACTTGGAAGTGCTTGTAGATGAAATAGTCAGAGTAGAGCCACAGTTATTTGGGAACCTAGTCCAACAGACCCCCCTGTCCCAGAGAAATAGGATGTGGGACAGGATAGTCAACAAGGTGAACGCTCAAGCACCTTGCCTGCACACAATGGATGATATCAGGAACAGGTACTAGGATGTGTGAAGGAGGGTCAAGAAACTGATGGGCAGAGAACACACCCAAAGTCAGCAGACTGGTGGTGGCCTTCCTGCACCACCCATGCACTTCACTTCCTGGGAGGAGAAGGTGTGTGACATCCTTCCGCTGGAGGGCGTCTACGGAATACGAGGAGCACCAGAGTCTGGTGAGTACCTACTCAACATTCCACTAATGTTACCAATTACACATCCACAGACATCACTGTCAAGGATACAGTGATACAAATGACTGTCATCAAAGGTACAAAATTCTAGAGTAAATGAGCATGTATTGTATATGCAATATTGTCAAACAATATACCTGCAATGGAATAGAAAATGTAACAATTTCCTAACATGTACATACTTCTTACAAACTGACAGCAAGGCTTTGTGTTCCAAACACCAGTCACAAGCGTCAGCCATCTTGCCAGCACAATTTCACTCACTCCCAGGAAAGCTGAGTCACAGGAAGGATGGTTGGGATGGCTGGAAAGGTGGATGTGGGCACAGGACTGATGGGAGTTGTAGTCACATCTGACACTCCTCCTCCCACATAGTCCAAAAAGCCCACCTAATACTATGCTTTCCTCACAGCGAGTAGAAAAGTACTGGCAAGATGAATGACACTGGGGACTGGTGTGAGGAGCACAAGGCCTTGATGGGAGTTGTGGTCAAAACAAACAGCAGGCACCAGTGTAAGACATCTTGAATGTACACTTTACTCACTGTCAGGACATCACTCTTCCTGGTGTGCTCTTTGAGCTGTGTGGGAAGGTCTGTGTTTTGGCCCAGGCCTGATGGGAGTTGCAGTGACAGCAAACACTCCTCCTCACACCCATCCCAAATAGCTGATCTGAGGCCTATGGCTACCTGACAGTGTGGGGAAGTGTACTTGCAAGATGACTCTCACTGCTACATGGTGTTGATCTTGAAGCCAAATACCATCATAGCCATGTGCTACAAACACCAGGCCCCCGTGCCATCCATCTTGCCATTACATTCTCATTCACTTTCAGGGACTGCATAGTCCCAGGTGTGCTGTTTGGGCTGGCTGGGAAGGTGTGTGGAGAACAGGGCATGATGGGAGTTGAAGTCAGTGCAAATACCCCTCCTCCCACATAGCCCAACCAGCCCACCTGGAACTGTGCTTTCCTCACAGTGAGTGCAAAAGTACTCGCAAGATGGCTGATACTGGGGACTGCTGTGAGGAGCACAAGGCCTTGATGGGAGTTGTGGTCAAAGCAAACACCAGGCCCCAGTGTAAGCCATCTTGCCAGTACATTTCCATTCACTCTCAGGGACTGCATAGTCCCAGGTGTGCTGTTTGGGCTGGATGGGAAGGTGTGTGGAGGACATGGCATGATGGGAGTTGAAGTCAGTACAAATACTCCTCCTCCCACCCAGCCCAACAAGCCCACCAGGAACCATGCTTACCTGATAGTGAGTGGAAATGTACTGACAAAATGGCTGACACTGGGGACTGGTGTTCTGGACCACTAGGCCCTGCTGTGAGTTGTGGACAAATAGGCACCAGTCATCAGTGTCAGACCTCTTGCAAGTACATTCCCACTCACTGTCATGGAAGCTGAGTTACAGGTAGGCTTCTGGTGCTGAGTGGGAAGGTGTATGTGGGACAAGGCCTGATGGTAGTTTTAGCCATTGCAAATACTCATCCTCACACCCAGGCCAGAGAAGTCCTCTGGCCCTATGCTTCCCTCACAGTGAGGGAAGTGTACTGGCAAGGTGGCTGACACTGCTGCATGGTGTTTAACTTGAAGCCAACTTCCATCAAGGACCTGTGGTCCAAATACCATGCAACAGTGTCAGCCATCTTGCTAGTACACTTCCATTCACTGTCAGGCAGCCATAGGCACAGATGACCTGGTTTGACTGGGTGGGGCTAGGAGTGTTTGCCCTGACTACATCTCCCATCATGCTCTGTCCTACAAACACCTTCCTACATATCCCAAATAGCTTACCGGAGACTCTGTTTTCCTGACAGTGATGGGCAATGTGCTGCCAAGATGTGCTGCATGGTGTCTGGAGCAGAAGGCCATGATGGGTGTTGCAGTCAAGTCAAACAACAGGCACCAGTGTCAGACATCTTGAATGTAAAGTTCTACTCACTGGCAAGATGTGCTGCATGGTGTCTGGAGCAGAAGGCCATGATGGGTGTTGCAGTCAAGTCAAACAACAGGCACCAGTGTCAGACATCTTGAATGTAAAGTTCTACTCACTGGCAGGTAAGCATGGTTCATGGTGGACTATTTGGGGTGGGTGGGAGGAGGAGTGTTAGCCCTGACTACATCTCCCAGCAGGCCCTGTCCTACACACACTCTTCCCACCCAGCACAAATGGCACACATGGAACTCTGCTTACCTGACACTGAGTGGAAATGTACTGACAATATGGATGACACTGGTGAATGGTGTTTGGAGCACAAGGCCATGATGGGAGTTGTGGTCAACTCTGACAACAGGCACCAGTGTCTTGCCAGTAGACTTCCCACTCACTTTCAGGAAACCATAGTTCCAGGTAGTCTGTTTGTGCTGGCTGGGAAGGTGTGTGGGGGACAGGGCCTGATGGGAGTTGGGGTAATAGCAAACACTCCTACCCACACCTAAAACAACCAGTACATCTGGGCCTATGGCTACCTGACAGATAATTGAAGTGCACTAGCAAGATGGCTGACACTGTTGCATGGTGTTTGGTGCACAAGGCCTTGTTGGGAGTTGCCTCCAAGTTTAACATCATGCTTCAGTGTCAGCCTCCTTGCTAGTACACTTCCCCTCACTGACAGTTAGCCTTCGTCTCAGAGGAGTTAGGTGGGCTGGGTGGGAGGAGGAGTATTTGGAAAGGCTACAACTCACATCAGGCCCTGGCCAACATACACCTTCCCATCCACCACAAACAGCCCAACAAGAACTAAGCTTACCAACAGTGTGTCCAAATTTACTAGCAGGTTGCATTTCACTGGGCACTGGTGTCTGACGTTGCCACAACTACCAACAGGGCCTTGTACCCCAAACACCAGGTACCAGTGTCAGCCATCTCTGTCAGTACATATCCACTCACTCTCATGGAAAGCATAGTTCCAGGGGTGCCGTTTTTGCACGTTGGAATGTGTGTGTGTAGTACAGGGCCTGATGGGAGATCTGGCTATTGAAAACACTTCTCTTCCCACACAGCCCTACAGGCCCACAATGAAGCATGCTTACCTGATAGTGAGTGTGAATATAACAACAAAATGCCTGAGAATGGGAATGGTTTTTGGAGCACAAGGCACTGATGGGAGATGATCTAAAGGCACACTCCTTTCCCCAGTGTCAGACATCTTGCAAGTACATTGCTACTCAATGTTAGGAAAGCATACTTCAAGGTTGGATGGTTGTGCTGGGTGGGAAGGTGTATGTAGAACTGGCCCTGATGGGATTCGGAATAACAGCAAACACTCCTCCACACACATAGCACAGCCACTTCATCGGGGGGTATGTCTACCTCACAGTGAGTTCATGTGTACTATCAAGATGTCAGACACTGTGGACTGATTTCTGAAACTATCACAACTACCACATTTACCTCTGTGCTACAAACACCAGCCACCTGCGACAAACATCTTGCAAGTACACTTACCAGCATTGTCTGGACAACACTCTTCCTGGTGGCCTGGTGGGGACAAGCACTCAAATCTCTGTTCATCAAAGGGCTTTGCCACAAAATGGCAGAAAGCAGAGTTTGGGAACTCATCTGTGAATGGAGGCAATATACAAAATAGATGTTTTGTGTAGGCACAAAGCTAAGCAGTAATAAATTGTGCTACTCACAGCTATTCCCATGTGTATAATGAGATAAGAACAAGAAACACCTCACTCACAACAATCCAAAAATATCAGGGAAAAATACCAGACTGTGAATGTGTAGGTAGCCACACCAATGTGACTGCTAAAGACATGCACTAAGTCCAGTACACAGGCCTAAAAAATAACTACATTGGGAGAGAATGAGTATGTATGTCACCATGAAAGTACAGATGTGGAAAGCACCAACACACCTGTGTCATTCACAGGGTGTCACAAACCAGTCAATGTCTTTGGCCGTGTAATGTCAACTAAACACACTCTGCCCATGTATGCACATAGCTGGACATGCTCATCAATCCCCATCTTGTCCAAATTACATTGTTCTTCAAAAACATAGGCCAGCATCATGGCTGAAGGAGGCCAATCTATGTACATAATCCCATCATTAAGGTGCAGTAGCCTATGTATTGGGTATGATTTGAGGGGCTGTGGACATTCATATCAATCATTGTGTCTTTTATGTACCCACAGGGCAAGCTGGGAACACCAGGACAGCCAGTCCCAGACTCTGGTTGGCCCTGAGATCTCCGGCATTGAGGTCTCTCGACCATCTTCGGACGAGGAGGAACGACCTGGCCCATCAGGTTTAGGTCAGCACACAGCACCAGTCTGCATCCTCTGCGATCACTCCCGCCTCAGCTGACAAAACCCAGCTGACCCCTACCCTCACGGACACACCAGCCCAGGACACAACCAACAGCACAGCAACACAGGGCTCTCTGGAGATGGCGGACAACAACATCCCTGTCAACAAGGAAGGAGGCTCAGTGTTCACTATGCCAACAACAACTGGGCCTGCTCGGGTGGGTTGGGGTGGTGGGAGGGGCCTTGGGGACCGGCGCCATCATGCAGCTGGTGCTGCTGGTAAGGAGGACCCAAACCTCACCAGGATCCTCAACACATATGAGGATTCCCAAGGAGATTTTGGCCAGGTCCATGCAACGGCAGCAGGTAGTACACTATGAGAAAATGGACATGTAGATGACCAAAATTGAAGACCTGACTGCGGTGCACAAGGATATTCTCACCTGCCTCCACCAGATTGCCACCAACATGTCCACACCTACCTGTGTGCCCACAACATCTGGTGTATCAACATCTGCACCAGCCACAGGGAGGGATGTAGACTCTGGCGGAGAGCCCCCTGCACTGCCGCTGCCTGCACCTGAGGGTCCCCCCAAACATGGGAAGTGTCATGCGAAGAAGCATCCTTGAGAGACCAAATGCTACGCATCACCCCCAAGAAGTGACAACCCGCTCCTGATACCCTCCATTGTGTGCCAAACGTTCACTTTGTTGACTCTCATTGAACTGTCCCACATTGGCTGGAGGGTCTAAGTTGGACTTTGGACTCAAATAACTGTGGATTTACTTCTGAAGACTTCAGACATCTACAAACACTACCAACTCCTCTCTGCACTGTTTTTTATTTTTTGTTGAGCACTCCCCCATTCTGTGAATTTTTATTATTACGTCATACATTAAAATAAATAACTGTGCACAAAATACTTGCTCATGTCGTGACTTTGAAACACAAATGTACAGATTGAAATGATGCACAAAATCACAAAGAAGAAAGTGTCAACGACATTGTATAAGAAATCACTTCAGAAATGTAAACTACTGGCTTGGGAGTAAATGTAACCTGTTGCAGCATGATAGGCACAACCAGGTTATCACACAACCCATAGTACATGGTACTGATTATATTTAAGTCTACCTTCTGCAAAGATATCACCATTTGCAAGCACAAACAACAATAATTGCCAGCAAACCAGATCATGATGGAGTATGTCTTGTTTCAGAATATTCTTTGGATGTGTGCAAACAGACAAGGCACAGCTGAGTGTGGAGCACAGGTTTATTCTACTGATGCAACCTTACACCTTAACCCAAAGTCAAATCACATCACACAGTAACAAAATGCTCATAAGTAAAAAGAAATGTCTATCAGTTCAGAAGCAAGTGCGTTCCAGGGATTTTCACAACTGTTCAATGTTGGAGTATGGCACAGTATCATGGGTCTGGTGAGGTCACAACTCTGCAGTTAACATGGCAAAGTACCCTGGTAAGGAGAAACATAGAACAGAGTCAGGAACTCAGGAATGATGTTGCTTAATGTTGTTAACTGTCTCAGCTAAAGCATAGAAATGTCAGTGTGAACACAAGCTAGTATTGAGTGTTGCATTGCACGTCACCTTGAAAATTTGATTAAGCAACTCAGTACAAACCTCATGAAAATTAACATACACTTAGCAGCATACATACACATTGGACAACAGCAAAAAACACAAACATTTTGGGGTTGACACCTCTCATTGAATACTCACATTCAGGTGAAGAAGTTGTGGATAAGTTGTTGTCGAAAATCCACAAGATCATCCTCATCATCATTGGCATCATGTCGCAAGCCTGGATCCTCCAATGCTGGCGGCTGCTGGTCTCTGTCATCCAGTATTAGTGGAATTTCTTTCCGGATTGCAAGGTTGTGGAGCATGCATGCGGCTGTGATAATCTTGCACACCTTCAAGGGGCCATATTGTAGTGCTCCTCCTGTGCGATCCAGACACCGGAACCTTGTTTTCAGGAAACCAAATGTACGCTCAACCACTCGCCTGGTACGACCCGGTGCCTCATTGAACTGCACTTCTGCAGGGCTGACTGGGTTGCGCAGAGGGGTCAGCAACCAGGGAAGGTTGGGATATCAAGAGTCACCTACATAGAACACAGAAAAAAGTTCAGTTGTTTGGCAACAGAGCACTATCTGACATGCAATCAACACACACTACAACATACACATGAAAAATCACCTACCAACAAGCCAGGCATGGTCACGTTGCAGCTGAGACATCATATGGGATATGACGCTGTTCCTCAGGATGTAGGCATCATGTGCCGAGCCAGGGAAAAGTGCACAGACGTGGGAGATTGACATGTCCGCCAAACACACCACCTGGACATTGATGGAGTGGAAGTGCTTCCTGTTGTGGTAGACCTGTTCATTGGCCTGTGGTGGTATCAAAGCAACATGAGTTCCATCAATTGCTCCAATGACGTGGGGTATATGTCCCAAGGCGTAGAATTCGTCCTTGATGTAAGATAAGTCTCCTGGTGTGGGGGGAACATGATGTACTGTTCCAGGCGACGGAGCAATGCCTCCAACACATCACGCAGGACATGGCTGAACATCGTCTGTGACATTCCAGCAGATGTTGCCACGGTATACTGGAAAGAACCAGTGGCAAATAAGTGTAAGGCAGCCATAACCTTCACCTTGAGGGTCAGTGCAGTCGGATATGTGAGACCAGTCATCAAATCTGGTGTCAACTGGTCAGCCAACTGTTCAATTATTGCCCTGGTGAAACGGTATTTTCGAATTTGGTCTCGTTCCTCCATGGTCAGCAGGTCTGGGAAGTGACTGGTGGTCGTCTGCGGTACCTATGTGTAGAGTGTAAACACAATTGTTGGTAGATACCAATATATAAGATAACATGCATCAATACAAACAGAACATGAAATATGAGCACAAAATATAGTATAGAACATTTGTAACACATGTTTAAATGAATACGGTTGATCTTAGATACATATCACAGCATTCTGACCTTTGCCAGATCTGTTACCACGGTATGGTCACACAGCAATTTGAGTGCCATAGTGACAAATTCACTAGTGTCCGTCACCATTCAAGTCAATCAGGCATCACATACTAAACAATTCCACACAAAATAAACTGAGATATAGGTTTGTGATAACAATTACATGCTTAAAATGTGCCCACATAAGGACTAAAAATTTACAGATTTGTGAAACACCACATACATACAGCGTCCCTCTCTGAAAATTATGCACACTACTGTCCAGGATGGACACTGTCATGTTGGACATACAATTACATACACAAACCATTAACTATGTTGGAGTTGCATACATGATGCCTTCATATACTTGAGTCTGGGACAACAAAGATACAGTGGTAAATCACACAACAAACACATTATATGTTTGGGTGCATATTGTCACGGTCTTCTTATTCAAATGTAAATGCTTTAACCATGAATCACACCCAAATTCTTTATAGTCAGAAATCACACTGATTGAACACTGGGTCACAGACTCACCTAATGCAATGAATATGTTAAAATATAGACTTGTACATACCCATGAAGTCATTGGCACTGTGACCAAGCCTAGAAAGGTAAATGGAAAACTAATTAAAATTGTTGGTATTAGCCACAAATTCAGTGTGCCATGTGCCCCTCGAAATTAGCTCCTCATGGGTGTGGAAGCTATGCATATAAAGGTCCATTTCAGCATGAAAAATCTGTCTAGACACATGTAATGCTCAAAACATGCAACAATCACAGAAGTGTCTGCCCTGCTGACAGATTAATCAAAGGACGCGGTAGCCGCATCTGAACCGATTAGGTCACAGCCATTGGCTGAAAGTTATTATAGTGACAACGCTGGTGAGTATTCAAAGGACGCAGTAGCCTCATCCGAAATGATTCGGTCATAGCCATTGCCTGAAAGTTATTATGGTGACGGACACGGGTGAGTATTCAAAGGACGCTGTAGCCGCATCTGAACCGATTCGGTCACAACCATTGGATGTTGGTTGTTATGGTGACAGACACGCATTTCGATTCCTATCATCATCACGTGGAAACCGACTCGGTAACCTCCCATCACCAATGTATCAAAGTCACTCGCAGACCGATGATGAGTTTTTGAACGTCACGCTAGGCGTGTCGTTTGCAAGCAATGTAATGCACTGGACCGATTCGTAAAATGTAATCGACGCGAACCTATCACTTTTGCTGCATGGATTTGAGACCGCCTCTGCTGTTTAGACATAAGTCTGTCTGTTCCCTAGAGACTTCACTTGCCTGCACTACCTGCATCCTTCCTGCCCCTTCCCATCTCTCTGCTGCTGTTACCACATCCTCTGGGAGCTACTATGGCACGTACAGTGTTCAGGGCCCCAGCATTCACTGAGTAGGAGAACCAGGCGCTGCTGGACACACTCCTGCCACTACAAAGCCAGCTGTATGGCAAACCAGAGGAGCAGGTGAGTGATGATTACAGTGCATTGCCATTGGACATGTGCAATTACCATGCACTACTAGCATTAGGAATCTCATTGGCAAGCATCTTGAAAGTTTAACAGTGTGTAGGGAACTGTTCTGGCAGGTACACTGCTGTAGAAGTGTGTGTACTGGAGTAAACATATCATCACTGTTCTCATGGGACAGAGTCGTCATTGAACACAGGACAACTGCACATGATGCCATATGCCTACCCCTTATACATTGTTGCCAATCTGACCTATGTGTAGAAGTGTCTGACTCTGAAACATGTTGCATGTGAACTAAGGGTCTGTCACCATGTCATCCTTACAGGTCAACCCCCACAAGAAGGCCAAGATGTGGAGGACCATCGCTCGGAAGGTGTGCGATGTGGGGTTGGACACTCTGCGCATCCGTCATTGCCGCAAGAGGTGGCAGGACCTTCGTGGCTGGGCCAAGAAAATCACTGAGGTCCAGCTGGGCCAGTCACAACCAGGCAGGAGAGGCGGGCGCCGAACCCTGACCTCCTACATGCTCCGCATCCTAGTGGTGGTCTTCCCTGACCTGGATGGGTGGTTGAAAGCCAAACAGCAGGAAGGAGGTGGTGAGTATGTGCCTTGTCGCACTTCTTTCTTTAAGCATGCATATTGTAATATCTTAGCCTGATGGCCCTTTTACAGGTCCTAAGTCAGCCAACCCCACTGTTATTTTCAAAAGATGCATATGCAGAAGGATCATTAGATGCCTGGTTATGCCCCTTTCCTCAGGGACATGTGAGTAAGTTATGTTCAGGATAGTAACGTTAGTGCCATGCACATGTGATCAGCACTAATACAGAAAACATGTGCAAGGGGATAACCTTCAGCAGTAATGCAATAGCTTGACATGTGTCTGCACATTGACTGATGGGTGCACCTATTCTCAGTGTGGTTTTATCAAATCTGTGAAGTATGTTGTAATTGGAGCACTCAAGTATGGAAAGCCCATGCTATACATTCCGGCAGAATGTGTTGTCTATGTTCAGGCCTAGGTGAATTTTGCTTGGTCAGTGTGCCAATGTTTGGTCCCAGCCGTGGCGCTCAGTGTGATCAAATGTATCCCATGGGACAATCACAGGTATGCTGACTCTGGTCACATGTCACACTGGCCTTACACATGATATTGTGGAATATTCCATTCTCTCCTTTCAAAAGAGTGAGTCCATGTGTCTGACTCTGTAAGGGTGACAACACATGCCATTAGGTGCCAAACACAGGTGGTCACTAGTCAAAACATGGCTGCAATTGTAAGGTATGATGTTAGGTACACTTTTAAAACAGTTGACGTGTGTAAATGCTCTTGACTATTCCTACTTGATGGCTTTGTAAACCATGTGTTTGATGCATTACTGTCAGATTCAGAGATGTCAAATATGCATCAATTTGGAGTAAGTTACCAAAATGAGATGTTAAACAAGAGCAATGTAAGCTGTACAAAGTGTGCAAAATGTCTAAAAGAAGTGAGGGACATTCAGACTTGGCCCATACAAATGTGGACTTGTGCAGTCTAGACAGGATTGGCACACAGTGTTGACTGGACTCATGACGAATATAGGTTCAGTAATAATAGTCTCTACAGACAGTGCACCCAGACGTGCCAGTGGCATGGTGTTCTACCTGAAGCATTGTGAAGCTGCAGTCATCAGACTTGGAAATGTGTAGACCATTTTTCACATCTGAAAAAACTGAGCTGTTTATAATGTGCACAACATTCTGATTCTTCTTCATGACACTGTGCATAGATGACACAAGACAGTGTGCCACGTGCCTGTCACCCTAGCCATAGCCATGCCTACAACCTTGGTGTCTCCGCAATAAGAGTCCAATGTGTGAACTGACAGTAGAGAACCTAAGTTACAGGACAAATTGGAACAATCACTGCTATCTGTGTGACATGACTTGTGCAATGACTGTGCAATGTGAATGTTTGACAAAGAAGACATTTGAGCTGTGACATATGAGCCAATGGTTCCCAATTTGATAACTAAGGATTGCAGAATGGATGCCATGTCTCAATTCAATTCTGTGAATCCAATTCCCATTGTGATGGCTAAACTCCCTTGCAGGAGAGGAGACAGGTATGTCAGGACCCAAGACCGTCAGGATCAAAAGACGATACATCTGCTGCTACATAGTGCAGTAGTTGACCTTGTGGTTGTGTAATTTGATGTTGATACACCCAATGTTGCAGATAACATCATGTGTGAGTGAGCAACAGTTAACTGGTAGACTAACACTTGCCATGTATGTTAATGTAGCAAGAGGTAATAGCACTACTCAATATGATGTTTTTTTGGATCTGTGAAGATTTGTGATATTATCTATGTGTCAAATACATACGGATGACTTATGTGATTCTTTTTAATTCTTGTTTACAGCATCATCAGCGGCCAGCGGAGGAGGCAGTGCTACGGATGTGGTGGGAGCAGTACGTCAGTCTGGGTCCTGTGATGAGTCGGAGGAGGAGGGACCCAGTGGCGGAGAGGGTGAGGGGAGCCTCACTGGGGGCAGCTCTGCAACTACATCAGCAGGCTCTGAAGCAGAGTACAGCTCCAGTGAAGCTCCCATGTGGTGGTGGCAGAGACAGTGACTGGATCCTCAACCTCGGAGTACACTGCCACCACCACTACCATCTCCACCCTCCCAGCTGCTCCCCATCCCACTGTCCCTGGCTGCTCCCCTAGAAGGGGACCTGTCTCCTTCATGCCAGGCACCTCACCCCCTGCCCATGTCTTTCCTGCTGCCCTGAGTGTGGAGGCCATTGACATCCTGAGGCAGATCTCTGTGGGGCAGACAGCAGTGCTGAATGTCCTCCAGGTACAGACACTCTGCAGACCTCAGACCCCTCTGCCTCCACACCTCCTACCCTTTCCTCTCCTGTTTCCCCCCTCAGCCCAGGCACCCCACCTTGTCACAATTGAATTCTTCCCTTTCCTACCCAAACCTACACCCCCTCCTAAGAAGCGAAATTACCTCCCACCTGACCCAGTATCAACATCTGCCCCCTGAGAAGAAACAACCTAAAAAAACAACCTCCAACAGAAAATGACCCGAGTCTCAAAAGAAAAAATCAGCTCCAGAAACCCATAGTTCACCAGACCTGCCCAGTACCTCCGTCCCAAAAACAACCCCCACTAAAAAGACCACTCCCTTCCCCATTCCTGACAAATCCCTCAAACATTTCAGAATCCCCAAAATTGTGAAGACCACCCCAACCTCACCTCCTTCTACCCCCCTCAATTAGAGGCAAACACTGCAGTGGAGCCACCCCCCCCCCCCAATTAGAATCTACCACTGCAGGGGACCCAACCACTCCTCCTGATCCCATCCCTCCCAAAACCCAACCCAGTCCCCAATAGTTTGTCCCCTTTGGTGCCTGGCATGCCTCCTAGATGCCCCTCCCAGTTGCAGTTTGAGTGCAGGCAAGAGTCAATGGGCAAATTATTTTGGCCCATTGGGCATAAGAACATTTATGGACTGGCCATTGGCCTTCTGTTTATTACGTTTCTGCATTTTCATGCAGAATAAAGTCGGTTTCAACTTTTTTCTCTGTGTCCCTCTGTGTCCCAGAAATAGTTTTTTAGTTAACTGTAAATCATGTACAATTATTAGTGTAAGTATACGATGATGTTAGAATTGCAGGGATTGCATATGGTCTATGGAGAATGTTCCCTTTGACAGTATGTTGTCAAGATTTTTGTGTCTACAATTTATATGTGTCATCATCCACATCTGTTTTGGCTATAAGTGTGACAAGAAGTCACAAAACTTTACTCTTTTACAACACAATTGCACATAGGTCATGCTTACATATGTCAACATAGTGCAAGTGTCTCACAGTGCAACAGTTTGGAGAAGCATGCTGCACACGTTTGTGATTTGCAGAAGGACATCTGTCTCATCAATACACCTGGATACATATTGATTTTGACTACATGGCAGTGACTTTGGACACCCCCTTGTACACAAAGTGATGTTCCAATACTTGTATGTGACTTGATAGTGGTGGACCCATGTCTGTGTCTTCTTCAGATCTGGTAGAATAGTGGCATGCCACTGTGGGCAAAATCCCTTCATGGCTCTGAACTCACCTGATGCATTTCCTGAGCCCATGGTGAGTGTAAGGTGAGCAGTATTCTCACAGTCTTCCGACCCTGTTGCCTCAATAGGACTCCACTTACTGCAGGAATTCTTGTTAGGCAAGGTGTGTGTTGTCTTAATAGTCCATTGCTTTCTCATTTATAAGTCAGTCATGCCATCCTGCTTTTGTTTGGTGACATTACATGTATGTTTTTTTTTGTCTGTCCAAGCTTGGAATTCATATTTACAACCACACACCAGTCGCAGTTGAGCACATGAATTGTGTGTAATTTGTCTTCTGTGGATGACTGACAATGGGGTCGATTAAAGCTATGATTGATGCTGTTCCAGGTCACACAGACCTGAAATATAAGTGCTGTGATGTCTGTTGGATTGCAAAGTGTTACATGTGGTAAGCCAAGTAGACAGTGAGTGCACAGAAAGGATGTGTGTACGTCTACTGTGCAGATGCTACAGGATGAAGAGTCACATCCATGCTCTTAGTTGCAACACAGGGGGGGATGTGTTTGTGGAAATATGCGTCCTAGCTGCAGATGTATTATCAAGGGTTCATGTTGCATGTGCTGAGCTTGCTCAAACAAGGGTAAAGGTGAGAGTGACTAGTCTTTCAAATTTTGGTTTGGAGTGACGATCCATACGTCATGGTGGCAGGATAAATTTAGTGATTGTCAGAGAGTGTAAGGTATGATTTGTGTTCATGGGCAGTTCTTGTGTAGGAGACATGAGGTATCCATATTCACCCTATGTGAGTGTTTACAGATATGAGGGTGTGATTCAGGGTATGCAACTGGTTAAATCCTGTGCAAGGTATGGTATGAATAGGTAGATGTGATAGGTGTAAACCACTTAGACAAGGTTTTATTCTGGCAGGAGATGAGAGCTATAGTCTGTGCCTCTATAGTGAGGGATGACTGTAACCGGGCATTTTCAATAAGTGAGGATAGTTGTTGATGTGCATAAGTCAATGGTGGTTTTGAACATGGAAGTCATATGTGGATGTGACAGGGCCACAGTGAGACAAGGTTAAACTTGTCATTTGTGACAAAGTGGATAAGTGTATGTAAAGGGTATACATCAGTTGGGTAATTTAGGGTGCTGAACAGTGACATATGAGGTGTTGTATAGTTGATCTATGTTGTTTTCCAATATGTGGAAGCATCTGTTTCAGAAATGACAATCTGTAGAATTTAAACAGAGTATGGTGGGTGTCTGTTCATATGTAAATGGCTGAGGACATATTCATTGAGCAATGCGAGTGTCTTGTTGTGAGATGTGGTGATGTGTTAGTGAGCATGTCAGAGTGGGCTGTGATGCTGCACGTTGTTAAATGTTGAGTGCAGTCCAAGACATTACTGAGGGTGCAACTGGTTATGAGAGTGACCCATTTGACATGTTATGTTTGACGTTTGCTGATGAGGTGATGAGTACAGTACATTGTGTACATGACATGTATGTGAGAGGTGTTGTGTACATAGTGATGAAGAGTGGTTCTGTGAATGTAGGTGTTGAGGTAAGAAGGGCAGTGCAAGTGTGAGATTGGGAGAATCAGTTTTGAAGTGTTTGAGTACACTGATTGAGCTTGTGGGGCAGACATACTTTTCCGTCTAGATGCACCAGAGTGTGCTTATGACATGCTTGTATGTGTATGATAGTTTTGGGAGATGAGCATGTACTTTGAGGTGGATGTGAGAGGGGTCATTGCCAAACAAGTAGCGATCATGCAGGCCATGAGGTAATGTTTAAATGTACATATGTGTAGATAATGTGTATGTGAGTAGGCATAAACAGTAGCCAGATTGAATATGAAGATGTGGAATGTGTTTGCTGCAGCTTGCTGTCTGCCACTGAATGTTCATGTCTGATTGTTGTAAAGGCCGCTCTGAGTACACTGGCATATGCAAAACCCTATTGTCCTCACAGGACAATTTGCCTCCACTTAGCCTTGCCTTTTCTGAGTTGTGTGTGGGCAGCTGGGTGGAGTTACCCTTTGTAGGTAGTTGTAGTCACTGATTGTTCATTCCTGCCCTTGCTTACTGCCTATTGATGGAGGTGGTGATTGCTTATATTCAAATGTCATGATGCAGGAACAATGGATGACAGCCCATTGCTTAGAAGGCTATTGCCCCCTCAAGTGAGAAGTCAATGATGTGTGTTGTTGTGCCACCTGGTGTCAGACTACTCCAGATACGCATCCCCACACTTCACAGTAGACTACACACGCATGGTTGTGATTGACATTCTGATATTGTACGTTCAAGGTATGGAGACACCAAGGGAGATGGACTCATTGTGATGATATATTTGCTTGTGCTTTGGTAAACAAATTGCACTGTTTGCAAACACACATGTGACACTGGAACATTACACCTTGTTCCAATGAGTGTTTACATTGTCAATATTTTGCAACCTCTAATCGGGTTTTGCAAGGGTAGCCCTTGTGTGTGTCCATGGGTGTTTCCATTTTGTACATTAGACACTGCCCTAGAGCGTGATGTCAATATGTCTTTGTGGAATGTCTCCTTGACATTTTCATAGATTTTGAGACAGTTTTTCAGTGCCAAATGGGGACATAGCAGTTTTCATTCTGCACATATCCCTCATCCTCACAAGATGTACACATATCCCCTGGCTTGTGGATGGCTATGTTGATTGTTATTGGGAGGCACAGATTAAGCCAACTCCCCTGGCATCCTCAACAGTGCGTTGTTTGGTTGAACCGGATCCCAGTACGAGTCGGTTGGAAGATCCGACTCCGGACGGCTCTGGGATGGCATTCCTAACGACATCGAAATTGGGCCCTTAAATGTTATACTTTGCTGGGGGTATTTGTCCCCTAATCCCAATTTTGCCAGGACATTCCTGAGAGTTTTTACCCCCTCAGCACCCACTTTTGTGTCTGGATTGCTGGAACTATTGCCCACCCCCCAAAACTTTGCCTCTACATAGCTGCAAGTATTCCCCCTACCCCAAAATTACATGTAAGTTTGACCCGACTTTCTCTTATGTTGCCTCTTGCGGGCTAGTGGCGTTATTGTGTAGGGGTAGGCGTCTGACTTACCGTCTGCGACGACCGTGTCAGTTGGGGTTGTAGTATTGATCATAGATGTAGAGAATAGGGATGACATGCGCGATGGGATACATTGCTGCACAGACTCTGTCACAGGAATCGTGTTGTTGTGTGATTCAGAGCTGAAATAGTCCTCTTCCGGACGCTCTGACGTGTTGGTTGTGGCGATCAATTTGGCGCATAGGAAGTACGCATCGTACTTGGGCGTTCGGAATTGGACTGCGTATCTGGAGGCTTCTCATTCGGAAAATGAAAACGGAATCGGAGTGACCGAGTCGTTCGGTGAGTAAAGGCTTTTGGGCATCGTACTGCGTCGTTTGGTAGAACCGGATCCCAGTACGAGTAGGTTGGAAGATCCGACTCCGGACGGCTCTGGAATGGCAATCCTAACTACATCGAAATCGGGCCCTTAAATGTTATCTTGTGGTGCACACCCCATTATTTTGCAAATTGCAGCAAATACAACCCCAAAATACTTTAGGCCCTAAATCTCTTAGAAAACGATCAAGTTACACAACATCTGAAAAAAATGCATTTGTACAAAACTAAGAACATTTTGTGGCTGTTCAGATTTTATGGTCTAGTGGCTAAGTTGTGATTTGTTGATCCAGGAGAAGCTGCAGAATTTTGGCCCGGGCTAAGCTGCCATCAAATGAAGCTTATCAAACCCAGATATAAATCACACATTTTCCTCACATTTCTGTGAGGCAACATTCCAGAATCTTCAGAGATCCACAAAATTCCTACCACCCAACTCTCTGACAGGAGTGCAATGAAACAGGGCCCATGCGAAGACCACATTGACTTCTCATGTTCCTTGATTTGGTTTGATCCCGGCGCAGACGCTAGGCCCAGCCACAAAAGTGGGACACCATTTTTATCATTAGAAGTGTGGGAATACTCGGTGCTAGGCATTTTGTGGGAAGGACTTTTTTCTTATTGAGTTGATAGATTGTCCTTCGCACTAAAGTCGGTATGATGTCCTCCAATGCTTTCCCTGTTCATCAAGAATTTACAGTTTTATGGGGTTTTGGGGCTGTATTCAAATTGTCATCATCATAAAATTCTGGTCTGACCAAGGAGTTTTATATCCTTAGCTTTCCTTTGTTGCTGACAAAATAAGAATAAACAACACAGGGGCATGCCTTTATTCTGTACATTTTTTTAAATTCCAGCATCGCAGCAAATTAGCTGGACAGCCAAGTTCATTCATCTATGTGTACATTGGAAATATCTGTGCACTGCAAATCTTCTATAGTAGTAACTTCGAACCTTATGTACAAAACGTGCATTCAGTAAAAGTGGTCGCAATTTCTGCACTGACATTTACCAAATGCATTGGTATTTTGCATGCCAACCAATGTAGTAATAGATCGGTTCATAAAATGCTGTATCGTAGTGGGTCACATTTTGGCCTATCTATTGATTATTAATGAGGTAGTCTGCAAAATGTGACACACTACAATTTGCTGCCATCGGAGAGATGGTGGGCTACTGAAATTAACACCAAGCCTGTGATTGCTTTTAAATAAAGCAATAATTGTTATTAACAAATGGAGCCCGTTTTCCTTTAAGGAAAGCAGGATAATTTTTTTTGAAAAATGAAACATTTCTCAAATTTCTTTGAAGGTCCACAGCCTACTCCTAAAAATGTTTTTGTCAATATTCACAAAAAGGGCAGGGTTTCGTGGGAACCCCTTTCTGTTTGCAAATATGTTACCTCCTCCTTTGAGGTGTCAGTAACCTACCAATGGTTTGAGACCACAATTGTGGTCACAAACCATTGATACATACCTTAAGGAATTGTAAATTGTAAGGGTGGCCTAAATATACCTCTTCCAATTTGCGATTCGATATGGTACCCAAAATACTATTTTACGATTCGGTAACATGTTACTGTATTACAATTCGTGTTTTAAACATACCCAAAAGTGTTTTTGTGGTCACCATGGCTCCAATTTTGAGAATCGGAGCCACTGCGACTGCAAAATAGCTTTGTACATAAGGCCCCTTAATCTCAATGTGTATCAGTGCTAGAAATGGAAATAAAATACTTTAGAAACCCATAAATTGAGTAGGGTTTGGAAACTCCTAAAATGAGTGAGCAAAAAGGGGGGGTTACAGAAAGGCCCCCGCTGTAGACAACAAGGTGTATCCTGAAAAGTACAGAGTTTATGTATGTAGTGTGCATTTGGATAGCGCAAGCCTGGGTACAAAGCATAGGTGTTGTACAGAGGAAGGATGATTCAATGGAAGGGAGAAAAGTGAGGTTGAGAAGGGAGCGTAGACTAAGGATGCCAAGCCAAGATCCATAAAATGGAGAGGGTGTGGGAGGGAGATAGGTGACTGGTTTAAAAAAGAGTTTAGAAGAGATGGCTTTAGAGCATTTGCCTGAAAGGGAAGAGGGCTTGTGTTCCACATCCTCAGGGCATAGCAGCAGATGGTTTGCCATCCGGTCTTCTCCTTGCATTTCTGGGCTGCAGTCTAACGATGCTTCAACATGTCTTGTGAAGTCCTTCTGCAGTCTTGATTCTGGTAGGAAGACATCATGGTTTCACGATATTATTGCCTTGTAGGCAGTTCAAGCAGTCTTAACGATGATGCCCATAGGGAGAGAACGCCACTGGTATAATACTAGTCAACGTGCTTCCTGCAGTGATCCGTGATCAATATGAGTACAAGCCTGACTCATGAACAGGTCAATGAGTTAGCTGTTTTATTGCTGAGGCCGTGTGTAACCTGCAGCTCACAAGTGCCAGTCCTGGTAAAATAGAGCAATGCGTTAGGCATCCGCTACAAACATTTGCATGTCTTACAAGGCACAAGCCTCAGTCCTTGGAGGTTAAAAATCAATCTTTTGTTCTGTTTGTTAAACTCGAGCACCCACCATTTATTTGGGTGGTATTAAGTTCCAAAAGCATGTCAGCTTGTTTTATGTGATGTTAAAACTCAAACTTACATGATTCATTTATACACAGAGATAAAAAAAAATCAAACACGTTCATATCCCCGTTTATTTCTTTATCAACTTCTGAAGAAACAGACAAAGTGAATCTTTTCTCCCTCTACGGGCTTTTGAGTCAGAAGGCGCGACACAGTATCTAGCTGCACTGCCTTTAACTACAGACCCCTACCTCTAACCAAGTCACAATTAAGTTGGACCAAAAGCAATTATTTAATTGTCGTTTCAGGAAGACATTTAGAGCTTTCACTGGCAGAGAAAACATCTTCCAGTGTCTCATCCCTGCAAGCTGCTGCTGCACAGGCGGGGACACGGGGTGTGTCTGGGTGCCACTGCGTGTGGGCCAGAGTCCATGCACTGCAACACAGGCGGAATGAAATGAAATGAAATTTGTACTTGTAAAGCGCACCCATACCCCCAAAGGGGTGTCCAGGCGCTGTACGCATACCGCTGTGGAACCCTTCCTGGCTTTTCCCTGTGAAATGTCCACTCCTGGGCACCCCCAGGGTGAAGCCAGGCATCCCAGCGCTGTTGTGGAGATTAAGCAAGCTATTGCCCAGAGTGGGACCCATGATTAGAATAGGCACCGAGGCGAGAATTATCAGGTCCGAGGAAATTGAGCCCAAGACCCGCCGAGGCGGGAATTGAACCCTGGTCCCGGGCCAGATCTCTGCATCAGGGTCTGCCGCTCTAACCATTGAGCCACACTTCTCCATTGATTTACACGTCAGTCCAGAACCTGGTGCTGGCTTCAGAACACCTGCTGCTGAATCAGACTGGGTTCCACTCCTTGCCAGGATTCCACCCCCATCCTCCCTGCAGAATGCGATGAGCGGCCCCTGGGTCTCCCAACTCTCCCTGATATTCATTGACAAGCTGAATGGGGCCCCTCAAGAGTTGCCCCCCTTCCCCTCCACCCGCCGCCCCCCCTCCCCCACCCACCTCGCTGCAGGGGCCTGTGTTACGCACCTGAGTGCAAGTTCCCGTGTGGTGTCAATCACATTACGGTTAGTAAGGAAAGAGATGTGTGGATAACATTAGTTCAATCACTTACTTGTGAGTTATTCATTCGAAAACCTTGAACTGTTGAACTGATCTTCTTTTCTCTGTATCAAGCACACTTTTGAGGTCTGTTAGCCGTGTTTTCATTCCTTCTGAAGGTTTTACATAAGTAGGTAAAACCACCAGGGTGTTTTAATATGTACACTGCATGAATAGATTTGCATTTTATTTGCATATGTTTCCTAACTGTATCAGTGAGCCTCCTCTCATTATACATTTTAAGTACTGAAAATGAGAGCCAATAAGCGTTTTATTACCTACTCAGCAGCTGCAGCACATTTATTTTCTTGCATTTCCCAGAATGATCATCGCTAACAACATCATTCTTGTGTTCTCATCTCTGGAAATGACAGAAATGCCCTTCTATTTGGAAGATATCATTAGGGAGTAACACGATCAGAGAAAATGCAAGTCTCATGTGCACTCAGTAAGATGCTCACATGTCATGATCAGCAGCGATGTTGATTCTCGATGTGTGATGAATAATGCTAAACATGGCCATACATTATGTATCGTTTCTAATGCTGATTGCGTGCATGAATTTGGTCTAATTTCTCAATTGGATACCTTGTATTCCCGTTTTTACATGTACAACTTGTATCTACACACAAAGAAGCTACCCTGAATGAACAGTCTTGAGACTTGTGACTGAAAATTGACTAGCACTAAGCACTAATTAGTGGGGTGCTGGGCATCTCAAAAAATGTAAAGGACTGTCCTCACACACCACCAGGTGTCATGCTTCATCATTGGCAGTCCTCGCTCTCTAGAAACCGTGTTTGGTAGAGAGCGGGCCTACACCTGGAGACAGAGAGGCACCTCTAAAATCTAAGTAAGGGTCGTGGGAAAGTGATTCTTAAAAACCAATGCAAAAACCAAAATACATTTATTCGCTGGGTATTTACTTGGTATTAAAAGCTAAAATGTGGGGATTGGGGGAACTAGTACCCCGTTACCACCATTGTCGTCAACATGTTTCTGCCATTCTGGCCCAAAGGGTCCCTGGCATTCATCAGGACGAAAGAACTAGGGCTCCTATCTGACCAAATCCGGTCAGATGTTACCACTGTGTAGGGTGACCTGTGTCATCCTCTAACTAAACAGTATTTCTTAAACCCCAAGGCAGGGTCCTAATTGCCCCATGTGAAGAGGGTATAAGGGACCCCAGTGGTCACACTTGCATTATAGGTTTGGAGGCCAGCTCACTCTGAATACCCCGTAGCCTCTAATTCCCTCCACTGGAATGCTCCAGGGTGTTGTGTGTTGATACAACTTATATCTACTTCATTTTAAAAGGAAAATAAGGAAGGGGTTTCTAAAACTGGAAAGCAAGGGATAATTGTTGGTAGTGTCTGCGAACAAACTTAGAGAGGTCACACCTCTAATTAAACTAAAGTTATTCCATCTGTCTCTAAGTTCATTTATTTTATAAACAACCCCTCTGAGCAGGCCATTACCGTCATCAATCACACTCTTCAAAGATTTTGCGAAAAGCCAGATTCTGGAATCGCTGTTTGTCCCAGTTGGCCCACCGTAGTAAAAACATTAGGGGATGCAGAAGAGCAGGTCACATGGCCCGATGTCTCAGCTGACCTCTGGGGGCCCAGGAGGGGCCCTCTAGGCCCCAGTACATCTACCTGGAGATCTGCATTTTCACGGGTGGTTAGAGGGTAAAGGCACTCATACACAGTAAAAGATTTTTACATGGTTTTCCCAAGGGCTACATCCTAAAGGTCCTATGATATGCTTCCTTGCTAGATCCTGCGGCTGGACACTCACTAGCAAGAGCCCCACTCATTTTGGTCCGCACATAGCATAAATGCCCAGGGATCACGCACAATGTCACCTGCTAGGCACTGTGTCTCCTCTGGTCTCGACAGCCTGCCATCTCTTCCCTGACAAACAATGCCAAAACTGACGAGTCCTTTTTCACTCCAATTGATCAGTGGATGCTATAATCAATAAAAGCGATCACCATTTATTCTATTTTAACCATCATACAAATGATTTTGTTTTTTTGTCACACACAGAAGATCAAATGCAAAATTGAATCATAAATATTCTTCCCTCCCACACACATCAATTAATACACAACAGTGAATACAAACAAAAAAAATATTTAAACAAATACATGTGAATGCTACAATACAAAAAAACACTAATACAGAACAATGAATAATCAGTTCTTATTTTTCAATGTCCAGAACGAGAGCTGAAAATAAGTCACATAATATAACACTTCATTGAATTTAAATGCTCTCTTTTGTATGGAAAGTGCACCTTTGACATATCGTGCCTTCTGTGGCCAGGTGGAATTTTTTTGCTGTAACAAGTGTTAATTCCCTGGAATTCAGAGTGTTTTTTAATATAGTGCTTTATAATAAAGAAATATGGTGTGTAGGATATATGGAGTACAATAGCTCCAAAAGATGGCGGCATGACGTCTGGTTCAGTAAAGTCAATTTGTGTGGTCAAGAAAGAAACCCAGCACAAAATTGGAAACCCTGCAGCTGCAACTAGATGAAGGGGGACTTGCGCTGCCCCACTCAAATAAATACTATTCATCTGCTGTTTTAGATTGGTGTGCTCGGGCAGTCGCACCCCAGGATTTTGAAGGCAATTGCTATCTTAGACAAATGCTCCTAGAAAACAACATTCAGCTTATTCTGTTTATTGAAATCCCTAAGCTTCAGAAACACAATGGTATAAGCTTTCACATATAATCCTTTTAGATTTTCCTAAATAAAGGAAGAGTTTAAATATTCTTCTTTCTACCCCGAAATTCTGATAGGTAATTGTAATTAGTTGGGTCTCCAACTCAACAATAGGAGCATCGAAAACTGGGAAAAGGTCGGGATCCGCAGATTTAAAGATCTTTTGGTGGATGTGGTCATGAAGACTTGGGATCAGTTGCATCTGGGCAGTTCCCCTCTTCCCTATTTTTTTCCTTTCTCCAGCTTCACATCTTCGTGCACAAGATTCAGCCTTCAGGAGATACATAAATACTTTGATTAGCCAGGCATATTATGTGAGTGGAGTAAATGGGGTGGGTAATTGGTATTGAATATTCCAGCAACAGCTCCACACTAAAATTGTTTCTTTCGTTTTGCAGAAATTTCAGGCTTCCACCGGGTGTAAAATAGAAGAATATAGGTGAAAATCACACGAGTGGGCACATAAAGTCATCAGAGGAGCTAATTTTAAACATATGGCTTTCTTTTCTAAATGGTGGCTATATTATACTCAATCTTGTATACACAGAATACTTCTGTCTGTTCCTGGGTCGTGTTTTAAGTGCAGAGATGATGTAGTGGATCGCTACATTTATGCTTTACCTGCCCAGTTCTCACAGACGTCTGGAAGCAAGTCTTTCAGTGGCTTAGCATCAAATTGCAGATCTCTTTAGCTCCTAACCCGTTGTGAGCCCTGTTTGGTATTAATATTGCACTTAATTTACCAGTCCGCCAGAAACAATTAATATTTTTTGTATCACTAGTGACCAAATCCTTATTCCAACAAAAATGGAGATTGGTGGATGCTCCGTCCTTTGACTCGTGGATTCATAAGATGAAGCAAGCAGAATCTAAGAAAAATCTATATTCCCAAAGAGTAGGGGCCAAAGTGAAGTTTCATAAAATTTGGGGAGGGAACTAGAAGGTAGTCCTCAAGGGAAAGGATGCAATGCAAAATGTATTGGGTCTATTATGATGGATTTGTTTCTTTAGGAATATGGATACGAATTGGGGGACTTTGAGAAAGGTTTTAGAGTATGTCTCTTTGGACGATGAAGTTTTGCCCAGATCAATTGCAATGTAATGTATTTTTTCTACCTGTGATTATAAATATTTTTAAAAAACAATATACAACTCACAGTTATCACCTTCCACATAACCTCTAACCCTTAACACCTCTAACCCATACCATTATTCCCTTAACACCTCATACCCATACTTTTATTCAGCTAATTCATCTAGTTGTCTTTGGAGCCCAGTTGACGTTTGGTCCGAAAAGAATGGTGTCATTAGCATACTGCAGAATGTTTATTTTTCAGTCCACCAGTGTGAGAAATGTGGGTGTTGGTTGAGTGGGGTGTTAACCCTGCTCAAGCAACAGCCACAACCCCTGTGAGGGAGAATCACAAAGCCACAAAATTGTGTAAAGTATTTATGCAGCACAGAAACTGCAATAAAGTGAAAACACAAAACAAGAAAAATCCCACACCAATGTAGAAAAATAGAGTAAATGTTAACAAATTAGTTGACACCAAGATGGCAAAATTCTAATCAGTTAAACTGTAGTTATGAATTTTTAACGTTTAAGGTAAATACTAGTGCATAAAAAAACAAAGGGCCTCATTACGATGCCGGTCGGATCGACTGCCCAACTGCCGACATCGCGAGCCCTTTTCGATCGCCAAGGCCTGGAAGCTTCCCCCCCGCTGTATTACAATGCAACTGCTGCTACAATGGCGTTGCAGCTACGGCAGAGCACATTTCCCCAAATATTTCGCTGCAAATGTGTTCAAAACTCACAGAAAACATGTGATATGTCTAGTCAACGGGGATGCATACTGTAGAAGGATTTACCTGAATTCCAGCGCCTGCAGGATCGTTGTTATCGGGGTTCAGCTGCTGAGGTGTAGGGGGTCCTGGAGGAAATGATCCACGGCAGAGACTGCTGGAGAGAAGAGAATTGGGGTTTGCACCCCAAATCCTTTATTTCCGGCGACTTGAAGCAGCCGGTCTGCCCGCCACGTTCAGGTCATCGGAAACCCACATCATACCTAACTCAAGTTCAGTATCTCCACAGCTTGGCAATATATTTTCTGAATTTATTTGACTTCTGCTTGAGCTCTTAGCACATCGTGGTGATTGTGGTAATAGTGTGGAAATATTATAATTTGTTGATACGAGTGGTCGCTCTCTAGTTTAGGGACAATTGTATAGTCAAGGATTTCAAACGTGTCTTTAATTGTGACCAATGGGTAATCTGGGGTAGCCAGACTTTGCAGTGCAATTTGGGTAAATGCCGCAGGTTGGTCAGATGACAAACGACCGTGTAAAGCTCGAAGGCCCAAATTATGTAGTCTATTGACATAAGCTGCTCTTTCTTGTCACTTTTTGGGGATTTGCCAGGGTATTTGGAAAGTTCCAGTGTGAATCATCTATATCATGCCATGAAGATGAGGTTTTCAATGAAACCCCCTGCGAGGATCAACATGGCATTGTGAAAAGTTCTCATTGCAGCTTGCATCAGTGTCAACAGGTTTTCTTTTTCTTGGCTTGATTAAGATTTATGTATATATTACATTTGCTTTTTGGGTGCTATTCCAGCTGAAATTTAAGTTTGCAAATAAAATGTCATTATTATCTGAAATGATCTCCGATGCTTCCATGACTATTTAGTTGTGTATATAAGTTGCAACTCCTCCTGATGAATGGACTCCATGCATTAATCTATGGGTGTTGAGCACGTCTCCTGTAAGTATATGGTGTCAGTTTTTTCAAAGTGCATAACATTGCTTGCTGTTGACTTAAACTGTTAATTCCCCTAATATTTCAGGAGCTCATTTCAACTACTTACTCTGTTTGTTGAGATGGGTGTCAGGGCTTTTTGCTAGTGCACTCACAAGCTATGCTCAATCTTCTGTTGATGGATCTTTTGCTAACCTGCATCTGCTTTTTCCCTCTGTTTCACAAGTTGTGACCTTTGGGTCACACTTGATGCAATTGTGCTCTTCATCATTTTTACCTCGATATAGAGTAGCTGTAACTGCTTCTATTAGAGGTAGTTACTCAGTGATTATGTGAGTGAAGCTTGTTGTGAAGTGATTGGGTAAGCACTGTTGAATATTTTATAGGTGCAGGTTGCAATATTTTTATGCCCCATTTGCAAGCTGTGCAATGTTGTCTTCTAATCAGAGGGCAATGGATTTGTTAACAAATGTGGTGACTGTGCGTTTATTAACTTTACCTTACGGGGTCGGGAGTGGGGGGGGGTAAAGACAATTGCCTCTGTATCTTTAAAGCAGATCTTATTGAGGCCTGAGAGGACTTTGCAGAGTTTTAAGATGTTACCTCTACTAAGAATATCTTCTTTACCTCAGGAATAGTACTTGGGGTACAAAATTACCTCCTCTTTGACCTTTTAATTCCCTAGATCAGAAATTGAGATTGAGTTTGTAAGATGCAAGTTGGGCATCACAACATTCATCAGATAAATAGGACTGGGGGTACCATTACTTCCTTGACCTTCTTGATATCTGTTGCCTGAACATTAAATAGCATGTACTCTAGTTCACCTTTTGGATTGTGCTTTGCTCATCATTGACTACTTTAAAAGAGATCACTACAATGTCTGCTGAGCATTTACTGATGTTGATAATAGATCTGCTCTACTAGTACAATCTAGTGGTCTTCGTACAAAGATAGACGGTACTTTCTTAAACTGGGGTGAAGTAGCCAGCTACATGCATTCGGGTTTTGTCACTAGGCTGTTGTTTGCATTACTTGAGTTTGCCACAATTATATTTCTGTTCTTGCCCAAGAACTGATCCATAAGAGCATCTGAATTCAGCAGGGAGGAGTCTGCCATGTTTTTAGGTTTGGATATGGATATGTCGATGGAAAATGACTTGACTTGCTTTGGTTGAGATGGGCGTTGCATCTGAAGATTCTCCAAGTCAATGGCTTTTTTCTGTATGACTTTTGACATTTTGGGTGCTTCTGCCATCCTGTGGGGTACACACTGCTTTGTTAGGCATTTGCCTGAATGTTTTCGTCATACTCTTGATAACTGGTTAAAAAATCTTGAATAATTTTCTCCCTATGGAATAGGTACTTGCAACTTATTTGAGGCCTGTCAGGCCTTTTTTGATTGAGGCACTTCACATTCTTCCTTGACAATGCTTTGCTCTCCTACGGATATTCTAATTCATTGAGTTTTGATGAGTCAATATTTTTATCCTCAGATGAACCCTGTTTTCCTACTTCAATCTTGATATCAGCTGCCTGAAGGCTAATCCCTGTGTGGAATTACATTGTGCAGCTTGAGGCTTTAACAGTAGATAGCTCTGATTTTAAGTTGTGGATGGCCGTTTTCAATATGTCTGGTAGCATAACTAATTTATCGATAACTGAGGAGGATTGACATAAATCCTCAATTTTCGTATTTTCGTTTGGGACTTTGTAGAATAAACTGTTTAAGTCGTTCCATTTCAAATCAATTGACATGGTGTAGTCTGCCAAAGTTTGTAAGAATGAAATCTGTGTCTCCAGCTTTTCAGATTGCAATTGTACTGCATGGACTATTGAGGTAAGTGCAGAATCCAGCTCCGGCCACCATTTTGGATGTGAAGCCGAATTTGTATTGGAGACAAAGTGATGCCTACTGTCTGTGGGGCAAGATGATCTTGAATATGAGTCCAAATTGCTCAGTGAATTAGCTTGATTACTCTTTGCTCACGATGTCACATTTTTGTTGTTAGGTGACATTATTGTTTCTGGAAGAGTTTGCAGCTGTCAGTCTCCTTACATAGAGATTCAATTTCTGCTCGTTGATCTGGGGAATATCCGGGGTCATGCCATGAGTCATCCCTCTTGTTGTTGGACCACAGTGTAGATAAACTAAATAGCTCTGCATTAAGTTCTTGCTTATTACTAGCCCCTAAATTGACTTAATCCTTTGTGTTCGATTTCTTACGTCCATGTTAATCCAAATGATATGTACTTGACTTGGAGCCGGAGTACCAAGTAATACCAAGTAGTTGGTCTGCCAGAAGGAGTAAATTTGTCTTCTCAAGTTCCATGCTGGTGAAAGAGTAGTTTGCCGGAATTCTTTCGCTTGATAATAGATGGAGATAAGGGGAGACGCTGGAGATAAGTGACGCAGCCAGAAACCATAGATAGTCTCTGCAGTGAGCCTTAGTTTTTGAGCATTGCCTCGTAAGATCATCAAATATGTTGGCTCTTATGATCATTGAATATGAGTTCATTTGTGTTCCAATCATTGGAGATTTCTGTTTCTGTTGCAACATTTTCTGCACTTAGTATTAACATTGTAAGCTTTAAGATGCTGGCAGACTTAGATGGGGGTGGTTCTTCTTGTAGTTCAGAATTAAAACATTTCCTTTTACTGTTCTTTTGACTCCCTTTTGTTGATTGAAATGATTTACTGCTTGATTGTTCAGGGGTTGGTGTGCTTAAAGAAGCAGTGATCAATGAGTTCTCAATTCAGTTGTTGACTGACTTAAATTCTCATGGGGGAGCATAGGGATGCCAAATTCAAGCCAGTTATGGAGATTAATGCTTTAGAGTCATCTGAACTGCTGCTTGAGAATGATCAAACACCCAGTTGCTGCTGTTGCCAACAGTCACTAGCAGTTTTCTTTCTGCTAATTTGGGGAGGCCTTATGCCTTTGGCATGTGCCAGCCACTTTCCTAAGCAGGCTATTTGTCGAAGGGCCAAAGAATCCTGGTCATCACAGTCTGTCGCAAACGGCACGAGATCCCCAAACCACCTGCAGCCAACAACCAACTGCTTAAACCACTACTTGAACCTCGTAAACACTGCCCTGTGCATTCAGCCTCAAAAACAAAAACCAACATGTCCCCTCCTTGCCGACACCCCTTTTTGACACACCCTGCCAGACTCAATTGATGACCTGTGCCACTGATTATCCCTTGGAGGTGACGCGGTCAAAGTTCCATCCTGCGGTGAAGGATGAGGCAAATCGAGTAGAAGTAGTGAGTGAGGAGCAGCTGAGATGGAGGAAGGCCTGCAGCTGGTTGTAGTCACGGGCATGGCACAAGCATCTAGCCGCTTCTGCAACAAGCACCAGACGATATGCCACAGCGATCCACACACAGTCCCTCTTATGTGTTATAACCCTTGTGGCTCCTGATAGCCGGTTAGGGCCAAGGGAGCCACTGCGAGGGATCTGAGCCGGCCAATAAAAAACAGAGATCGCTGCAACTGTCCGGCCCTCTCTCTGGCAGGTATATATTGTTGTGCTTCATGACCAATGCTGCCTTCCTTCCTTGATTATTTGTGCTTGCATGCTGAAATGGGAACACCCATATTAAAATACATTCCGTACGATTTTACAGGTTTTACCTTTAAAGAGGCATAAAAAAAAAACAGAAATTAAAAACTTTCTTTTCAAAAAAGAAAATTGAAAACGAATTTGTGGGTTAGAAAGATAGCGATCAGAAAGTAACTTTCCTTTGAGATTACCAGTTAAAAAATAAATAAAAAAGTAACAGGGCATGTGTTAATTTCTATTTTTATCCTTAGTTTACCTTAGAAAAAAATGGGATATTGTGTCCAAGCTACCTATGTACGCTCTAGGAAGAGAAAAAGACTACTGTAAAACAAGGGGTATTTCTACTGTTGAGAAAGAATCATGGAACCGAGGGATTCCTGGTGATGTTTTCTACTTCATCTCCAAATGTACCGGGAGAACCGTTACATTCGGAGACGTACTGTGTTTTCAAATGTGTTTAAAATATCAGATCGAAGCTGTGCCAAGTCTGCAGTGAAAAGGAAATAAGAGAAACAATCAAAAAAATAAAGGGCAAAGAAATCACATCCGGTGAGCTCTCAGGATCGGGATCCATATTAAAATGACAGAACTTTAAATTAACCAACAATGGTGACAACGTCCCATAAAACAAAAGACAGTAAGTAAAGGACTATTCTTCCAAACCTACAACATGCAATCAAATAGAATACCTAGCACAATGACTGTAGCACATGTAGGTGACTGATAGTACATTTAAAAGCTGTTCACCACCTTTGATTCACATTTGCACTATACATGGAAAACTGCAAGAAAATAATATGCCACTAATGTATGATTTGGTTCTACATAACCCTTTATCACTTCCTGAAACTTTGAAGAAGAGTTTTTTCCAGGAAATGAGTCTGTCCTAATCCTTTGCAGGTAGTCTAAACCAAAAATTAGAAAGAACACTAAAATCAAGGGCTATTATTAGCAAAACTTAAACAATTTGGATCAATTTTGGGCTTAGACAACCTAGAAATTATTGCTATTACATCACAACACTAAATCAGAAAACGAATAGCACATACTAACACACGTACAACATTGAAAATTAACACAAAAATTGAAGCCTTGATATCCAAATTACTAAACACATAAATTTAAAACAAAATGCCCACTTTTCTTTTATGTGTTGTCTTGCTCGTGTTCCCAAAATCCAGTAAAGATGATCCCAGAATCCAAATATCCAGGCTTCCCCCGTTTAGATCCAATGTGGAAAGCATATCAACTCTGAAACATGTTTAAAAACTCAAAAAGAAGCTCCTTGAAATAACTTTTACAACCTGAAAATTCCTGGAAACAATGTAAAAAAAAAAGCCCTAAAAATTTTCAAAAATTCAGGAAACTTCCAGAAAACACTCCAGGAAAGACCCTTACAAAACCCTAAATATTATGTAAAATCCTCAAAAAAATCTTTCAGGAAATGCTCACAAACAAAAATAAAGACACTGTTTTTCAAACAATGGAATCAGCTGCCAAGTTATGCAACAGTTTATTCATCTGAAAAGGAAAGAATATACCACAACCAACCAGAAATAATACTTTGAGCCCAGGACTTCAATGAAACAATGTTAGAAATAGGAAAAAATAAACTTTTACAGAAAAAGTAAAAAGAGGAGACATCCCTTGATAGGCATGGCCGTGACCTCCTGCTCTTATGCTGTTCCACCAAACACTGAAAAAATCCGAAAAAAAGCATATAGAACCAAAACAGACGCATAATGCTCACAAAAAAGACTTTACTTCATTTTTTTTTTTTTTTTAAATAATTGGTAAATATTTTATGTGCTTAAAAATGGCATAAAGATTTTGAAATGTGTATAAATTTGTACTTCTACGTGTCTAATTTTGTTGTTGAAAAATTTATTTATGGTTTAAATATTTTATTCTTGAACTACTAACTATTACTATTTTTTACCAGACTTCTCTCAATAGAGAAAACTATCTGCAAAGTGCACAAAAGTTCTACATTTTATAAAATAAAATGATAGGCTATTTAAAACTGCATTAGAAAAAATGTATTAAAAAATGAACAATTGCTATTTACATTATTTTCTCATTAGTTCTAATATTCGTGTTTTAAATGACTAAATTAAGTACATACAGTACCAATAAAATAATTTTATGCTAGTTTAAAAAAGCATTTTTAAAAGTTCAAGTTGCAAGATGACAGTAAAACACTGTGCAGTGATTTTAAAAGAATGAATAGATATATACTAAAATTATTAATTGCAACCCACTTTATTATATGTATAATGCTATATGTTATATGTATATATTTATTGGTAATTAAATACTCTGTCTCAATTTTTTTAAATTTAAAAATACACATAAAATTTGTATTTTAACTGGGGGCAGAAAACCCTCCCAACGCCTTTCCACCTTTAACTAAAAATAACAAACACACCTATTACATTTGGGGTTACTTCCCCAAATCCCCTTTCTACCTTTTCTTTATAAACAATGTTTAAACATTTATTTTATTCTAAATGGGGTAACACGACCATCAATTCCACCACCAATACCATCACCAATGTCATCACCAATATCAATACGATAGTGCCGCCACCACCAGTACCAGAACCATCAATACCACACTACCATCTCTACTGTAGTACAAATAATACAATAAGAATTCCCAAACCACCAATACCTGTATCTATTCCCCCACCAGTGCCACACTAGTACCATTAATACAGCATTAATATTACCACCACCAACACCGAGACTAAAACCACCAGCAGCACAAATACCACACCACCATTGCAACCAAACATTGGCAGAGCCAATAAGTATGACTTTTATGTGCTCTTCCTTAGAAATGCATTTTGCCATGCCTGTGTGTGCATGCATTATGACATTAAAGCCAGATCTTATTCAATGCTTGTTTTACTGTAACCACAAGATTTTCTTTTTAAATTTGAAAATTAGCCTTTATAAGTATCCCATTTACATACTCTGTTCTCCTTGTGCAACCACACTGTGGTGTCTTTATGTCTTTTCTTGCACACCTTAGTTTTGCAGTCGTTGAAAACGTCTCTGAAGTATATGTTATTATAACACAACTTGTAATTGGCATCTTTCTGCTTAGCCGCCAAAGGTTTCCATTGACTCTTGTATATACATTCATATGTCTGCTAGGTTGTACAAAGTATTCACTCATTTTAATTTTGATGTCTGTTATTCTTCCTTTATTTTTAAGTATCTTAATATTAAGATCTAAAACTGATTAGGCAGTCTGCCCTAAAAGGAGATTTTTTTAACTTCTTGTAGTATTTTTAGCTCTACTGTGGTTGGGGGAAATTATGTTGTGTTCTTCAAAGTTTTTGGGGTCACATCGGGTAGATTTATGAAGCTCCAAAAGGAAATTGCTGCCTTTTCAGAGAAAGGAAAACTGGCAAGTCCTTCATCCCTTTTACTGTGTAATGCTTATGCAGGTGAGGGTGTTGCAGGACAAACTTGTCAGACAATCTCTCATGTGAATGTGAGTCCTGCCTCGAACCCTGAAATCATTACGCATGTACACACACATGTACACTTGTATGTATCATTATTTTAAAACAAATTAATATATGTGCTACTGTCCTAAAAATAGTTTGAGTGAGAATTATTGCTATCATTCTTTATTCAGCGAATACAATGTATCCCTACTCAATTAATGTAATCCCTACTTATTTTATAATAAGCTGATATAGCGTCCCCTCATGCCATTAGGCTTTAAGTTTGAGACACATCTCTAAGCATCTCTCCATTAACCTCCATCTGCCTCCCTTGCCCCAATTACCAGGTATCTTCTTATACTTTTTTCATACCTGGCAGCCTACGGAGTGAGGCAGGGACTGTAAATAATACATGAGTTCCTTTTTAGGAAGCACATGGAAGCTGCACTGTTGTGTCGCTCCAGTTCCTCTGAAAAAGAAACTTTCAAGTTTGTTTACACTCTCAAAACAGATCCTCAGCTACTGTCAATTTAGAATGTTGCAGAGAGTGGAAGCATCCATTCCCTGGCTTTCTAATCGGAGAAACGGAAAAATATATGACAATTGAGAATATATAATTTGTATGTTTGCATAAAACGGACAGGCCCACAATAGTAATAAACAGTTCTTCTTGGTGTAAATACTGCTCAATGTACTCAGAGCATGAACAATGACCATGTTAACGTACTGCAAGGTCTGTGTTGTATTTAGTATTAAACAAATCCCGTAATAAAAGCCACGCCACACGTCACTTAACCATCATCTTCTCTGGCTTTAGAATTTACAGTTTGCTTGGTTATGTTTTGGGTTTCCCTCTGTTTGTGTTTCATGAGCCTGGCATGTCATTGATGGTGGTACACCTCTGCTTCTTCGTTTTGTTAGGAAGAAAAGCAAGTTGTTGTGTTTCTCCTGCCATTTGATTTAAATAAACTGCATTCAGTGTTGCCTCTGGTGTATTTTTTTTATTTGGGATGTCATTTTGACTCGACCATTAATTAAATCGGGCATAAAAACACTCTTCCGCAAACAACATTTGCGCTGGGTGCTCCTGGTGTTTGCATCTGATTTAAGGATTAGGGCTAGTAATGAAGAGTATCATCCTCAGATCTTATATCTAGTGATTTTGCTCGTGAAACTAAGCCCAATATCTTGGTTTCCTGGAAAATTATTAGAGAGTAGAGTCTGTTGGTACTTGCCTGAGCAAATACATCAGTGAGTGCAATTTTCATTCAACTCCTAAAAGCCATTAAAACTAAAAAGGGGTACGCATGCAAATTGTGCCCATTCAACCACTAGGGGCCAGATGTACGACCATTCACTTTTGCGAGTCGCAAATTGCGTCGAGTTGCGACTCGCAATTTGCAACTCGCAAAAGTGAATGTACAACAGTGTCTCAGACACTGTTTGCAATTCCCAATGGGGTCGCAATTTGCATGCCTCATTAGTATTCATGAGGCAAGCGCAATTTGCGACCCCATTGGGAATGGCTAGCACTCACAGGGATGGTGGCCTGCTGGGGTCAGCAGACCACCATGTCTGTGATTGCTTTTTCAATAAAACATTTTTTAGGTCTCGCCTACGCAGCGCGCATGCGCTGCATAGGCAAAAAGACCTTTTGCAATCGATTCGGCTTTTCAGCCAAAAACGTGCACGCGTTCCATTGTCTTCAATGGCAACGCGTGCACGTTTGGCGATTCACTTGCGGGAGCGAGCAGCTGGCGCCATATGGTAGCAATTATCGCTCCTGGCGCCGCTCGCTCCCGCAAGGGAATCGCACTCCCCCCACCCCTCCCACTTCTTTAACCCGGAGTACTGTTTCACTTTCGCGGCCGCGGCGCGGGGCCGCACTTGTGTTTCATTGCTTGTTTTAAAAGTGTATGTTAAACTTTTTCTGCCAACCACTGTCATCTGCCAACCTCACTCGGTCTTTCTTCACTTGCCTTAGTTCATCGAACTACTGGATGACACCGGATGACACCGCACTTCCTGCGGGTCATCCCGGGTTTCGGCTGGATACTTTTGCTTATAACGGCGGCGATTTCAGCCGCTCACTGTCATTGAACCTGCACAGCAGACTCGCGCTGCTGTATCCCGTGGTGGATTTTCACTCGCGGTTTGGGAACTCTACTTTCTTTACCCCGGTAAGATTCTTTAGCCACTCATTGTATTCTCGCGTCGTGGTTGCCTACTCACCATACTATTTTTAACATAATTCCTGGTATTTTCAGGACTTTACAACATTGACGGCTGCAATTATTTCTTTCAACTATTTGCTGAGCGGTCCGTGACTATTAGATAAGAGCCCCTTATTTTAGCCTTGGTATTCGTGTGAGACAGTTACTGCGCTATATAATTTAACATTGAGCCAATATTGATTCCCACAGGTCATGGCCTGATCATTTCTCACGAGAGAGGGCTTTGAAGCGATTATTCGCTCGCACACCTCGAGAAGAAGGTAAGTGTTACAGTTAAATGAAAGATACGTAGTCCAGTGATGTAGTTCAGGATCACAGCTTTATTCTTCAGATAGGATCCATATTGAGTCTCATGCTAGGCCTCATACAATGCCCCACCAGGAGCAGCCTCCTGCCGCTCAGCCCTTCCACACCAACTGATTCCTTCTTCCACTCAAACACTCTCAACATTCTGATGACATCACATAGACTGAGCAGCAAGGCAAAGGGCAACAATAAAGGGGATGCATTAATCACTTGCTAGATTACAACACATCCCCCCCTCATTAAAATTGTAAAAATACCAGCATGCAAGATCATAGTACATACATGCTTGTAAAAATACCAGCATGCAAGATCATAGTACATACATGCAAGATCATAGAACATACATGCAAGATCACAGTACATACATGCAATATGACTAAAAAAACAAATGTGCGGAGGTGGACATACACACATACGAAAAGTCAAGAGCTTCAAGAATAACATCAAACTTAAAAACATCGTCAAACACCACATCCCCATCCCATTTAGAAAAGACGAGAGAAACACAAAAGCGTTGTATTCTCCAAATCACACGCCTAAACTCCAAGGCGTTACACTCTAAGGGTAATTTTACAACCCCTAAACACAGGGTACTACGTAAACCCCAACCAAAAACAACGGTAAATCCAGAGAAGCTTCGGAGTCTTCTCATATTCCCAAACAGTGAGAAACCATATACTCTCATATCAACCACAGGGGGTAAAGACACAAATTGCCTACAGGGTGACGAACCTATGTCAACCCACAACCAAGAACAGCGGCAGGACTAGGGACAACCCTCTACTGCACACCCTCGCAGGACTAGGGACACTACAGAACTCCCCTACTGCACACACACAACTGCGCTGCATACACTTGCAGGACAAATTGCTTACAGGGTGACGAACCTATGTCAACCCACAACCAAGAACAGCGGCAGGACTAGGGACAACCTCTACTGCACACCCTCGCAGGACTAGGGACACTACAGAACTCCCCCTACTGCACACACACAACTGCGCTGCATACACTTGCAGGACAAATTGCTTACAGGTTGACGAACCTATGTCAACCCACAACCAAGAACAGCGGCAGGACTAGGGACAACCCTCTACTGCACACCCTTGCAGGACTAGGGAGACTACAGAACTCCCCCTACTGCACACACACAACTGCGCTGCATACACTTGCGGGACACCTTGCCTACAGGGTGACGAACCTATGTCAACCCACAACCAAGAACAGCGGCAGGACTAGGGACACGGACACTACAGAACTCCCCCTACTGCACACACACAACAACATTCAGGGCTACAACAACAATCAGGGCTACAACTGCATCGTTCATAAAAAAAAAATTAATGTAAAACCTTTTCGCTGGTGAGTGATATTTCACCAGAACCTAACTGGAAATACAAACCCTGGACTTTACTGAGTGAAATCTCATCCATAATAAGCATGCCCAGAGACCCCCCCCCCTTTTTTCACAGTCCAGACGAAAAGGAAATGCTCACGTCAAAGAAATCCACTTGTGATAAGCGCAGCCGTTTATGAACTCGGCCACAATCTTCAGAAAAGTTCATTGCGTGACTTGAATTCTTCCATCAGTGATGCAGGGCCCTAAATCCAGAGCTCCATACCATGTCCATAAAACATCCCGGTGATAGAAGATTCCTTCGATTCCCAAAACCAAAACGTGCAACGTCCAACGTGGTTGGCAAGGATATATTGGTAGGTTGTGTCAAGTGCCAATCCAAGAATGGCGGCACGTTACAAACGCAGAGCCGGGTGGCTAACTGCACGTCCTTACAGCAGAGCGTCCTTGGCAGCACAGGAGATTGGAACCGAAGGTGCCACGGACGACAATCGCGTCAATAAGGGTTGGACGCGCGCACAAGCTCGCTCCTGGTAACTGCCACAAGCAATTCAAACGATGCGGTAGGGGGCACTTATTTTCGACAATACTCGTCACACTTTCACAGAGATTAATCCAAACAGCTGGGCAGTCCTCCGGGGCCAAATTTGACAGTCCGGTGATATCGGGGCCAAGTGCAAACCAACTAAACACCAACCCAGTTAACTCCGGGGCTCGACATATGCCCCCGATCACCACACCATGCAAGGGACAGGTCTAAGCAACATATGCCACAGACACAGAGGGTTCAGAGACATCACCATCCACCGTATTATCAAAACAGCATAACAGTTCAGGAAGGATGTCAGTTTCCTCAGCATATTTCATAACCGTGTAAATTGTGTTTAAATTTAGGCGGGCAGCAGGAACAAACACAAGTCCAAAAGTACAGTACACTCTAGTACAGGCAACACAATGCAGGTTACAGTAGGTTACAGCAGGCTAATGTAGGGAAAAATGAAACAAAATTCTTCCAAGGCAGCAGGCAGGCAAACAGAAACTGGCAGATTTAAGTTGTGGGCGACCGATGACAGGGTCACTGGTGGGGCATTAGGGGTGCAGGGGTGCCAGGTTTCTTCAAATCCACGGGTTGTAATTTCACTTACTTGAAGTTCCTTTAGTTTCTCCAGTTTTAAAAATCCATTTTCCATTGAAGTAGCACGCAGGTTCTTTAAAATCGTCGCCAGTGTTACAGTTAAATGAAAGATACGTAGTCCAGTGATGTAGTTCAGGATCACAGCTTTATTCTTCAGATAGGATCCATATTGAGTCTCATGCTAGGCCTCATACAATGCCCCACCAGGAGCAGCCTCCTGCCGCTCAGCCCTTCCACACCAACTGATTCCTTCTTCCACTCAAACACTCTCAACATTCTGATGACATCACATAGACTGAGCAGCAAGGCAAAGGGCAACAATAAAGGGGATGCATTAATCACTTGCTAGATTACAACAGTAACTTACACAGACCTTTCATATTTTCGTTTCTCAATTAGGTTTATTCAGGATGCCCTTACAAGTTTCTCTTTCCAATAGAGTTCCCAGCAACACTACCGACCTATTAACACTGTAGTTTGTCATCTACCTCTACCATAGCTCTGCATTACCCAACACTGTCAGCCCTTCCCCCGCTCACACTTGGGGTAAGTGCCATGTCAAAATGTGTTGTGACTGCTATTGGTACCCAAGTGTCCACTTTAGCAGCACTTAATTGACTGAACTCTCTTTTTCTTTCATACACAAGCAGTACCCGGCCGGGTCCCATTGTGAGTATCTTCTTTTCCTCCTTTCACTCACGTGTGGCACACACTTTTCACGCGGCTGCGCATTCCAACCATCAGGTACCTTCCATTCTCATATAACTTTCTCGTATTTGTCGCATTTGTGCCGGTAAATGGGCCCTATGCTTACCCTATCCTTCTCTTCCTAGATGTCCCTACATCCCTAGGTCCTGATGAGACCCTACATCTCCTAGAGGGTCAAAACGTCGTCAACACAAAAGAAAGCGAACCATTACTCAGCACATATCAATGTATATAGCTGCTGTTCACCCTGTATATATTTGATAATGGTCGACTTGTTTAAAACTATGGAAACCTTGTAAAATTGTCACTACTTTCACTATTGTTTTAGGTTCCTGTTTTCACTTGGGACACCACGCACAAATGTTTTTCAATTTCCTTTCTCATTGTATATATCCCTGTTTGAAACATATAAACATTACTATGTTATACTGAATCATTGGTGTATGTGATTTCTTCCCTCTCTGACATCACTTAAGCCCTCCATTGCGATTGCGCATCCTGTTACCAATATTGACAGTATTATTCCACAGGAACCACTGTTTTTTTTTAATCCTAGATGCGCAACGGAGCACGCCGACTTCTCACATCTGGCATGGAACTGTGCCCCAATACTAGCATATTGGGAGGAATTTTTTTGCTGCTACCACGGATGCTTGAAGTCAAACTTGTCCCTTACTGCGCTGTTGGCATTGTTGGGCTATGTTAAGCCGTTGCCTGCGGGAGTTCCGCGATTTGCTGCTATCGCTCTATTATTAGCCAAACGCAGGTATCTTTATATTGGGGCAGCACCGCTGTCCCAGCAGCGATGGCATGGCTTTGGGACTTAATGTACTGCGACACCACGAGCAATACCTATGCTACACTACAACCAACAACCTCCGGACCTAAAAATATATGGCAGCCATTGTGGGACTACTTATTGCTTTATCCTGAAGATGGAGAGGGAGCCCGCTGCGGCTGATGCTTACCTCACAGTGTCCCTTGTGACTGTAACCATGCAAACACTAATGTCCTTGATCCCCCTGGGATACCTTTGTTGGATTCCTGTTGCCATGTCCTTCCGGTTGGGGCACCTTGCCTGCTACATGCTTCGTATTATGGTTTCATCTCTGTCCTCCTCCCTGTTAATATTGGAAGGCCCTTCTGTCCGTATATTTTAGCATTCGCGACACCATCTTACAATCCGGACGCCATTTTGTATGATAATCGAAACTGCTGCTTAGTTATTTTCGAGAAACGGTCCTTGGTAAGTTGGATTTCCCAAGGTTGAGCTTTTTCTTCCAATAATTGCAAGTATCCTCGTTAGTACATACCTTTCTTGTTAGATGGAGATTTTCTCCCACCCGTCTGGTAGGGAGGATAGGCCAGACGACCTTGGGCAGTAGATAGCTTGTGCTCAGCTGCAGAATCGAAACTTATGCTCTGTACCCCCATTGTATTACGACACCCGCTAGTGTTTTTTCATAGTAGGCGTGCCTTTGTGGACTTTGCAAACGTACATAATGTAATTGTATGCTTACGGGCTTCAGTCCCTCGACAGTCGTCCCAAGAGGCTGGTCAGACTGGGCTCCACTGCAGTGTAATCTCAATAAATATCTGGTTTGTATTCTCTACTGTCTGACCGACTCTTCATTTGTAGGAAGGCAGAGGAGGTGGTCGTGAGTGACCCGGGTGGCCCTTTTCGGGTCACTTCCTTCATCCCCAGTTTTCCCCGTTACAATGTCCTTTTCACCTAGTGTCACTTATAATATTATATTCCTTTTTTTAACTTATCGATAAGCTCTTTAATGTACACTCTGTATTTTTTTATACACACGCTGGTGACTATCTCGTGTATTTGTTAACGCTGTGTTTGTTTTTTTCCTTACTCTTCTCTCTTTGTTGCTGCTGTTGTAAAACTCTGTAACTAAAGTAAAAAAAAAAAGATATAGTCAAGTACATTCACTGCGTGGCAGGCGCTCCTTACCCTGATCATCAAATACTTTGAAAACTTGTGGGAAAACTGTGTATTGTTCTAAAACACCACAGCCATTCGCTGTAGTTAAAACACCCAGGTTTGCAATTTCACTCAGTCTATTTTTAATTGCATAAAGGATATTCTTTCGCTTCTACATTTCATTTCCTTCCATTTTTAGGTCTCGCCTGAGCCAGCGCATGCGCTGGTCTGGCGAGACATTTAGTGTGTAGGCTTTAAAAATCCGACCACACGCTTTTGCTTGTGTCCTAAAGCTTGCGGTTACGCGCGCGGTTACGCGCATAGCCGCCATCTGGCTTTCTTATCTCTTCCTCATTAAGCGCATCGCTCAAGCGCATCGCTCGCGGGCACCCTTAAAGCGCGTGCACCAAATCAGCGCGCGATTGCGATCAGTTTCACTTTCATGGCCACGCGGCCAATGCTTGTTGCTTCCTTGTGCTCACCTTCTGTTTCCGTTCTTGCCTCCCCACCCCTAGCTATTGTCAGTTTGCTGCACCATCCCTCCCGCCCTCCGTAGTCCGTGTGCTCCCCCTTTGCTGCCCATCCTCCGTTGTCTGTGTACTTATAGTTTGTTGGTGTGCTTTCACGTCTGTCATCGTTGTGCTTCACAATGCTTGTTGCGTAGTTTGTGTGCTCCCCCTTTGCTGCCCATCCTCCGTTGTCTGTGTACTTATAGTTTGTTGGTGTGCTTTCACGTCTGTCATCGTTGTGCTTCCCAATGCTTGTTGCGTAGTTCGTGTGCTCCCCCTTTGCTGCCCATCCTCCGTTGTCTGTGTACTTATAGTTTGTTGGTGTGCTTTCACGTCTGTCATCATTGTGCTTCCCAATGCTTGTTGCTTCCTTGTGCTCACCTTCCGTTTCCGGTCTTGCCTCCCCACCCCTAGCTATTGTCAGTTTGCTGCACCATCCCTCCCGCCCTCCATAGTCCGTGTGCTCCCCCTTTGCTGCCCATCCTCCGTTGTCTGTGTACTTATAGTTTGTTGGTGTGCTTTCACGTCTGTCATCGTTGTGCTTCCCAATGCTTGTTGCATAGTCCGTGTGCTCCCCCTTTGCTGCCCATCCTCCATTGTCTGTGTACTTATAGTTGTTTGTTGGTGTGCTTTCACGTCTGTAATCGTTGTGCTTCCCAATGCTTGTTGCTTCCTTGTGCTCACCTTCCGTTTCCGGTCTTGCCTCCCCACCCCTGTAAAGAATGGGTACTTCCATCCAAAAAGGTCACCTATAACCTGGAGCTCCAGAAAGCTCTGAGGGCCTTGGGGAGGCTCACCAGTTGCTGGCAGCAACAGAGGACCAGGATGAAGAAGATGATGTGGAGGGCAAGCAGAGGAGAGGACCTGGAAGCAAGTCCTGAGATGCAGCACACAAGGGAGGGGGATGCCTTGCCTCCAGAAATGGAGAACCCTCCCAGAGCAGAAAGCAGACTGCCCTCCCAAAGTCTGTCCCTAGAGGAACTGGCAGACAGGAAAGCTGATAGGGAGTTTAGACTTTTAGGGAGTTTAGAGTGCAGATTGGCAAATTTGAAGTGAAGAAAAAGAAACTGGCAATAAAGGCTGAGGTAGAGAGAGCCTTGGAGGAGAGAAAAATGTTGTTGGCTCATGAACAGAGTCTAAAAGAGCTGGACTTGAAAGTCAAACAGCTGTCAGAGTCCAGCAGCAATGGTGGGTGGTTATGACAACACAGTGTCCAGTGGAGGAGGAAGGGTGCATATACACAGGAACTTGGTAGCTAACTTTGACGTGGGGAATGACCTAGAGAGGTAGTTTGAGGCATATGAAATAGCTCTAGAGATGCATAGGATCGTGGAGGAGGATTGGAGAGCTAGTCTCTGGAGTCATATAGCTAATGAGGGGCGGGACGCCCTACTGGCCCTAGAAAAGGGGGACAAGATGAGGTAACCCCCTCCCCCCATGAAGGAAACCCTTGTTAGAAATTATGGTCTCACCTCCGAAAAGTACAGGTTGAGGTTGAGCGGCAGTCAAAAACTGTCTCACCAGTCCTGGGAGATTTTGTGGATAACTTGTGTAAGGCACTGGATGGTTGGGTGAAGGGTTGTGAGGTAAACACCTATGAGGGACTGTAAAATTTGATCGCCAGAGAGCACAGGCTCAATCATTGTTTTCCAGAGCTACACCAGCACCTGGCTGACTGCAAGCTTAGTGACCCCAGGGAGCTTGCAAAGGAGTCGGACAAGTACCAGAGTGTCTGGGTAGGTACCTGGGAGTGATCCTGAGTAGAGTGGTTCAGGTTTCCCCCAACAGAATGAGGGAAAGGTACACATTGACCCAGACAGGTCCCAGTATAGTGTGGGGGAAAAGCGTTCTCATGGCTATTCTGAGTCTAGGAGGGGAGGTACTGGTGGGCGAAGCGGCGTGCCCCATTTCCAACTCGGGTGCTTGGATTGCCCCCAGTTGGGGCACAAGCAAGGGACCTGGTCTGTACCAGAAGATCATCCACTGGAGGGTGCTTCATGGTGTCAAGAGATCTGGGAGGGGTGGTCTCCCAGGGTGCTCTGAAAGCTCAATTTTCTGTGGGTACCACTCCACAGCAAAGGGATGGGGGTACAAGAAGTGGAAACAGTCCACAGTGGGAGGATCAGGGGTTGCCAGCTCTCAGACCAGAGCACCACAAGACTGACCCGGGTGAGGCCATCTCTGACCTGGAGGAGCTACCTGCGCTGTCACAGAGACAGGGAGCTGGAGACCTGCCCCAGGCAGACCCCTGCATGACACAGACAGAGTGTGTCGCCCTTGAGGGGGGTGGTGGTTCCCCCCTGGAAGTCCTGCCTCACCAGGCACCTGTTCAGCCTCAGGGTACGGACCCTGGGCTGAGTGGCCAGTCTCAGGCTACCACCCCTGGACTGGTGAAAAGGAGAATGGAAGTAGGGTACTTAACACCTGTGGCTGTTGCCCCCCACTCTGAGAAACCTCAGAGGTCAGTGAACCCTGGAGAGCCTTGGGCCTGGCTGTTGACACTGACCTCTGATGGTTACTGTCCTTATGGGCAAAGTGTTCCTTGGGTTGGGAACAGAAGTCTGGTCCAAAATGTGGCAAAATGTGTCTCATCATTTTGTTGGTCATGATGGTACAGTCTGCCTACTAGGATGCATCTGTGAGCAAATTACGGTTAGGTGCTTCACAGATGGAAGCCACTGTCTGGTATAAGCCCAGAGCTCCAACATTCCAATGTTTGTCTTCATGTTTCTCCCGTATTAATTTAGAACATTTTACCCTTAGGGGTATGGAATGTTCTAATAGCCTTATATTCCTTCTGCCTTGGGATATACTGGTTGTAAATAGACCCTCTCCCTCGTTATAGGCCCTCGCCTGCGGTTTGGGCCTATAACTCGGGTTCAGGGCCCTTAATTACTGGTATAGCCCTCAGCAGTGGGCTATAAGGCTATATTAAGAGCGACATGCAACTAATTTCCTTCTTATGTGTCCAGTCCACCAATGTATACCTTCCTCAACATTTAGCCTTGCAGTGGGATGACTAAGGAAGAGATGGGTGAGGTATATCCTAGGTACATGCAAATAGTATTTATTAATTCTGGTGGGTGTTATGTATTTTTAGTTATCAGTTGTTATGAAGGGTATCTATTTCTATCTCCCTTATTATTCTTTACATATTTGTTGTGCTATCTTTTCAGACAATGTTCTCACCCACTATACATAATTCATTTATATATCATGTGATGGTAAATGCACATTTTTAACCAAGCTTCTTTAGTATATTGATCCAACTTGTCAGGTTTTTACCACTGTGTAACCACTGAAACATGAACGGATGTAGCATGTATGAATTAATAGCTCAACGAATAAAGAACTATCTTTGATACCCACAATGTTCTCTTTGCCCATTGATGAATGGTTTATGTTGTAAAACAAATTTGAAAAGAATGTTTGACCAGTTTTCAAATTGTATTGTTAGTGAACTGAGGAAAGATCCCCAAAACGTTTTTTAAGTGAGGATGGCATGGTTTTCACCCGAGAAGATGTTAATTCACAAACCCGGTAAAATGTTGAGAAAGTAGGTACTATATGTAAGTGAGAAAGGGGTCATAAAGCGCAAGGCCACAAGTAAAAGAATATCTTGTTTTCTCTATGCTGGAGATACATATTACACCGTATTTGTGAGCGCCTACTGAAGGTTCTGGAGGAGCAGGTAAATGACTGATTAGTCAGCATGTATTGTAGACTGGGTGACAAACTAGATAAGAGGCTTCAAATATGGCTCCTTTGTTAGTTAACATTATCAGTTGTTTCCTACCGTTGTGCAGACTTCAGGCAGCAAGCCTATACAAAGAAAATGGTCATATGGTTCACTTGCGTGCCTGTGCACACCTCCACCAGTTGAAATGCACACATCAGGTACTGGTGCCCAATTATTGAAACAAAATGATTCTTCTTGTGCCCAGGAGTGAGAGTCTGCAGTGATAAGCATTAAACACAAACTGAATGGCAGATGAACTCGCTTCTCTGCAGCAGCGCATTGATGGCATTTGTGGTGTTTCAGGTAGATCACCAGGCCCCATGGGCTTAGATGCAGTTCCAGATTGCACCCCACCTCGTGGGCGCACTATGGTTGCCTCCCAAAGTATGGAATGTCAGTGGAAGCACTGCTGCACTGCCCATGTGCACCTCTACCCGCCCGATAGATGGCGCCTTTGCCTGGCTTCCAGTGGAAGGCAGTCCATGACAGTAACTGGCCCATAATGGGAGCGGTGTGGGTCCCTAGGAGCACTCTATGCCATCTCTAGGAAAGCACTTTGCAGGGCATGGAAAATACCCACCATTGCCAGGTGGCTGCCATTCCTCTGTACTCAAATTCCCTATTAGTTTGGTTCATTCTTCTGTAACAGGAACATCATGCACATGATCCTTGTCTGGAATAGATCGTGTTGAGATGCAAATGAGGATATTTCCATATCTGAAAGTGCAGTCACTGCAACAATGGACGCATATTCAGTACTACAGTCCCTGTGATCCTGAAAGTACTTTTACAGCTACTGCAATCGTGACTGGAACACCTGGGCCTAAAGAGCAACCTCCGGAATTTAACAATGTGCCATTTGTGTCATGGCTGCTCTTTGGTTATAACTGCTCCATAACAGGCGTAAATATCATTTTATGCCACTCTTTCTGCAAACGTTTACCCAAGGACAGCGTCTTGTAGCAAGCTGTGTCAGAACCGCGTTTTGATGCACTACTGTCTTTTTTTGTAGTCACAAACTCTGCAGTGCTCACAATTTCAGGCTTTGCGACCTCAAAAAATAAACTTGCAATGGACAAAATGGGCATTATAATTCACACTGTTCATATTCCAACTCCTGTGAAAGATGGAAGAGGGGGCATGGAAGCGACGTGCCCCATTCCTTGCAAATAGTGCATTGCAGTGTTCACATTCCGACCCTCTCCGTAAGATAGGGAGGGGCATGGACGGGGCCGTACCCTATTCCTTGTAAATAGGAAGGTTATGTGTCAATGCATTGCAACTGCAGATGTAGCTGCAAACCATTAACTGGATACTGACACCTCAAAGTGGGCGGTGTCCATTTTCAAAGTGGAAACTGTATGTGAGGGGCAGCTTTTGCTTTCTGAATGTGACTTGTCAGCAGAGTCGGCCCCTGCTCCAGTAGTGCCTTGGGTGAAAAGATACTTGCTGCCCTCGCCACTGGTGGTAAATAAAATGAGGCAGCAGCCCCTTTTCACAGGCCAGACTCCTGCTGGCTACATCAACGCAGCGACTTGCCTCTGAACACACATCTTCGCGCTCCCCTCAGCTCATCTGCCAGGCTAGTTCTAAGTTGTTTGGTGGGGAGTGGATGTTGATGTGTGTCGGCAGGGGGTGAAGATAGATGGCAAGGTAGGGGGCTGATAGGGTGCTATAAACAGCGACCCCAGCACCTTTAAAACGTTTGGAAGGTAATACATGAAATCACTGGAGCCAAGGAAGAGGGACGTTGCTGTTGCAGGACCTTCATGCAGACAGTTCTTTGCCCTCCTCTGAAGATTGGTACCCTGGGCATCAGCCCATCTCGCCCATGCCAAAAGCCGGCCCTGCATGACAACATATCACAGACAGTGACAGGGACACTGCTGCATGCTACCCCCGATGTAATTCAATGTATTTTTAGGTCTCAACTAGACAACGCATGCGCTGTCTCGAAGAGATGTGTTGTGTTCTATCTGTGGGCTTATGGCTGCCCATCTCCTACCATTGGTTAACTTTAGCACCGCTCTCATTTTCTTTGGTGCCATTCGTCATGGCATGCATCCGTCGTGCCCTCTTCTTGTGTTTGGCCCTCCCATAGCGGATGAACCAAGTTCAAGTCTCCTTACTCTGCTCCCAGTTTGCGTAGCTATTTTTTTCTTTGTCTTCAAGCACTTTATAGGAGTACTTGTGTTTTCAGGCAGTCTCCCTTGTACACATACACACATACCACTAAAATACATGTGCATGTACAAAATGGCTGCATATCTTAAAAAGTTGTTAAAACACGATCAACAGTCATTTCATTTATTTATTTATTTTTTGCTCGATCTGATGGTGTGGGAGCGCTCGCTCTAGCCTTCGTCTTGCCATAGCGTGAACACAAGCCAATGTTATTGGAGGGCTCCCTCCCACCCTCTCCTGTCGTTGCTTGCCTATTTCTCCATGCTTCCCGCTTCCCTGTTTAACCCATCGCCCCCACCTCACTCGTAATTGATGTATCCATTTATTTATTTTGTTTGCATGATCCAATGGTATTGGAGCACTTGTTCTGTCCTCAATCTTGCCATAGTGCTATCACCAGTCGATGATATTGGAGCACTTTAAGTGCTCACCAGTTACATTACACAATGGCAGAATCCTTGTCATAGGCAGGGGGAAGCGTAAGTGATTTACCCAGAATCACAAAGTGTTCATGCAACCCCGAGATTTAAACCTGGTTCCCCAGCCCCCTGTCAGCAGCTATGGCTATTAGGCCACATCCTCACTTCACTTCAATGCTCCTCAACTGTTTCTCACCATCACTTTCACATTTGTTCAGAAGGACCCCGAATGAACAGCAGGTGTGCTGCTAGACAGCATGGCTAAAAGACATACACATTGACAAGGCCAGTAGCTCGGGCATGGCTGAGACCTATTGACTTTGCCAATGCTCGTTTTAACATTGTAGCCGCTGTCCCTCTGAGGGACAGGGCTATCTGGTTGACATTCTGCATAAGTAAATGAAGGGATGAAGGGCTGGTGTTTCTCACAGGCCTCCACCCCTTCATTTGTAAGCATTCAGTTGGCTTTGCATATGGAACCCTACCTCATTAATTTTTCAGGGTATATATAGATTCTCCAGAATGTCTTTTTGCACTGTGAGAAATGAGTCTATCGCAGGGCAAACAAATACAGTTATGCAACCAGGCAGTAGTACATCAGATCCCTGGAAATGATTTAGCTACGCATTCTTCCTACTAACCAAAGCAATTAAAACACATACACTTGAGTACCCTGTTGAGCGTACATGCATGGCTCACATCAAACACACAAGAGCATCAACAATTTCAGTTTTATTCTGGACTGGTGCACACATTGCATGATGGTAAATGCCATATTTTGATGCCTGTTTTGCTAAGCTTTAGTGGGGTAATATGAAATCCTCATAATAAAGCTTTCTTCGTTTTTCAATGCTTTTGACCGGATCGTGTGCTGTACAATATTGCCATGGCTGCACGCGTTGCATGTCGACTATCCGTTTTCCTTACCGGGGAATGTTCTTTTCTGACCTACGTTTTCACCAAGCATCTAATCAATAAATGAGGTCGAAAAAGAGTTGTAGTTTATACAGCTGACAATGAGGTTTTTACACGAGGTCGGACTTCATTATCAAGTTTTATGGGAAGCACGTCTGCTGACTTACAAGCACATTCATGATTGAATACATTTGTATGTGTGTTGAAGAGATAAAACATGATTTATTCATCAAACAGTTATTTCTTAGCCACGTGCAGTATTAAGCCTTATAAATAAAACATCTTGAACTTCCAGATAGAGTTGCGAGTTTTAAATCTAATACAACATATTGGGAATTCAATTTGGGAAGCCAATCGACGCTCCGTTAATTAGAGACGGGAGCCTCTACTGGCTATTACCGAAGGCCACCAGCGGTAACCAATTACAGAACACCTTATTCAGGGGGTCACTAGTTTAGCAGTTGTAATTGTTCAGTGTTACAGATGCTCTGAATAATCCCTAACCAAATCTGCAAAAGTTTTTTAACCTCATCCCCCTCTGATAGTCATCCCAAAAACATTGGAAAAGGTAAGATGACTATCCATAAAACAAAATAATCTATGCAATTAAATGTGTCTTTTGTATCAATATCTTACATAGGTGAGAGTGTAGGAAAGTGCCTCTTTGTGTGCACGCCTGCATTACTGTATGTTTTTTTAATTGGTGCTCTGGGGCTCTGCTAACCCGGCCTCAGTGAATGTGATCTGGCCCTTGAAAACATTTCAAAATTAGTTATACTCCTAATTGGCATATTTAACTTACCTGTAAATCCCCAGTATATGGTACTAAAGTATACCCAGTAAGTTAAATATCACAGGTGGGCTGCAGCACCTATTGTGCCATCTGCTTCAGTGAAAGTGTAAGCCTGGCTTCAGGCCTACTATTGTAGCCTGACTGTGTCAGTTTAGAAATTGCAACCGGACCTGTCAAAATAAACCATTTTGACTTGACTGAACCTTCCTTTTAAATAATAATAAGTCACTCCTAAATAGGCTTTCTAGCGCATAAGGCAGGCTGTAGGGTTTTTAAAAGTAGGACATCGAAAAAGTTCATATTTAATGTCCCTTCAGGGAATATCACCTAAAAGCTATTTTCACCGTAGTAAGGCTTTCTGTTCTATGGAGAAACAATGGGATGCACTATTAAGTTTAATAATACTATCTCCGGCTAGGAAACACCCAGAAATTTCATTCTTGGACTCTTTGTAATATTTATTAAAATCCCAATTCACAGGTGAAGCCAGATTATTAATAAATAATAAAGAAAATGTACCTTTAGAAAGTTACCTTTTGCCTCCCTATCGCCTCTGGAGGCTAATTTGTATTAGACTCCAGCTGAAGCCCTTTGAGTGCTCAAGTCCTGAATGAGATGTGAAAACTACTCCCAGAACAAAGACAGAGGTCTGTGTGTGGTGAGGTATTTCTGTTCCTCTGGCAGGATGGCCATTGGGGCAGCTTCCAGGAACTTGAATAAATTCAAAGTTGCCTCTCATGTCACAGGCAAATAGTAGCTGACACCTAGGCCGGTGTATTTCCTTTTTCACTAGACAGACATGCTCCAATGCCTGTGTGTAGGAGGATGCCCTCAGAACTGACTTGAGTGACCACAGAGGAGGGTTTGCTCATTTTCTTGGCTACACCCCTGGGGTGGGCACACAGCTTTTGCTCAAGGAAAGAAGAGTTTCACCATCTTGGATTTAGGAAGAGAGGAGCACTGAAGGATTGTTTGTAGTAGGGCACATAGGAAATGCTGCAATAGTGTGTAGGATACCCCCTGGCACCTTTTACTCCATTGGTTAGGGACTAGCAAGGAGTCACCCCCACCCACAGATTGGTACAGGCATAAATGTGGCATCCCCAAAACCCTCGTCAGAACACTCTGGACCAGTGTAAGAACAGAGGAAGAACTTCACCTGCTGTTTGAGACCTTTAAGGAGGCCAGAAGTGCTGGGCCTGCTTCTACTTGTACCCAGGACTAAAAAGTGGACTCCAAAGGTAAGTTGACTGACATCCTATTAAGCTACAGGGCTTCAATAAGCAGCATGAACCCTATTTCTGAAGAGACTACCAGTTCCAACTGGAGCTGCCCTGGGCCCTGCTGATGGCTTCAGCTGTAGTGAGTCTTGACCCCCAAGCAATGTTCTTGAGGTCCTGGGACCCTTGGGCGTATCAAAGTGTACTTCTCCTAACTTCCAGAAAAAATTAGGACTTAGAAACTTTTTGACTCCAAAAACCTCTTGAGGACCGGGAGACACCTGCCAAGTCGATTCAACCAAGATGCATCGCCACAGGCCTGAAGATCCATGTTTCTCTCTCTCTGAGCTTTTCCGCAGCAGCAAATCTGTTTCAGCACTACCAGTCGGAGAAGGTATCCCACCTCGTAGACCTCTCATTGGCTACAGTCTACAGACTTGACACACTGGAGGAATCCAAGATTCAAAAAAGTGATTACGTTCAAATGTCAAAAACTTGACCAGGTGAAGGCGAGTGGACTTCCATGGGCACGAATTTTGAATTTTCCCTCTCTGAGCCTTTCCCGCCTAAACCAAATGCTTAAGGGGGACCTCATCCAATGCCTATCCACCGTCATGGAGCCCTTTTTGTACAGAGCATGCTGCCTTGCCCTGCTGAAGGATTTTGACTTTTGGAGAAAAGACTAAGGGCCAAATATAGAGTTCGGGCGACGGGTTACTCCGTCACAAACATCATGCATATCCCTCCGCCGTATTACATCTGCATTATATCCAATGATACTTGTAATTAGGCAGACGGTATATCCGTCAAATTTGTGACAGAGATACTGTAGGAAACTGGCTCTCTTTATAGTGTACCAAAATGAGGTGCACTGTGCAGAGAGTCCAGGTATCCCTTATTAATGTACAGGAGCTTGCTTTAACAATCACAAGGTTCTCCATATGTGCTAGTGTGGTCATGCAGCCATAGGCTTATTAGAGGGAGTGTTAAGTATTCGTTGCACACACAGAGTCAAAAAGCGAGTCACACACTCAAGGATTATCCAACACCAATTAAAAAAAATACCATAGATTTTTTTAGATTAATTTAGACACCAAGATCTACAAGATTAGGTAAGTACTTTTTCAGTTAGCGATTTTCAGCAACACAGAAAATACAGCTGTCTTATTTTAGGCATGAGCCTTGAACGCTGTAATGTTATCCTATGAGAGAAACATACACTGCATAGGGGTACTTTCAATCAAGTTACAGGGTTGTTCTTCTCGACTTAAGGTAAATAGGGGCCAAGGTCCTTAGAACCATCAGTAGTTTTGGTTTACCTGCCCTGGTGTATCCGAGTGCAGAGGTGCTGGTCACAAGGGTAGCCTCGAACGCTACCGCTAAAGTCTATGGAGAAAACCTGTAACAGAAAAATGCTGCGAGTGGGGACTTGGGGACAAGTTTGTCAGAACCCACAGGAGGGCTCAGTTCTTGAGGGTCCCTGGGGGAAGGGTGCACTGTCTGTAGGCTCGAACTTGGGCTGTGGGTCTCAGGTGCAGAGGTGTTTTGTCCGGCAGGCTGCTTGCGTTGAAGGCTCTCACTTTGTAAATCAACCTGGATATGGGGACAAAATAGGACAGCAGGCCTCTCTTGATGTTGGCCCCTCTGAAGCTGACGTCCCACTTCAGTAGTTTGGTTTTGGCAGTGTTGGTATCTGGGCTGGACACTGAACAAGCCTTGGCTGCTGCAAGGGGTCCGGTGCAATGGGCATTGGTGCAAGGCTGCTCCTGGGAGTACTGGTGTCTCCAAACTTGGTAGAGAGATGGATCTGACCTCCTGGAGCACGGTGACCTCCTCCTGGGTGGCTGCGGCATAGGTGGACCCGGTGGTCAGCGAATCGGTGAACCAGACATTGTGGTCAGTGGCTGCAGGGTAGTGGCTCTTCCCCTTCAAGGGATATGCGGGCTGCTTTGCAAAGTGCTGATGGCCCTCTGAGGCTTTTGGTGGATGCACAGCTGCAGGACGAGTCAGGTTTTTGCAATTTTGGAGACAGGAGCAGGCAGGCAGGGTTTGGCACCAAGTCAAATTTCTAGTCTTCCATTCCTGAGTTACTCAGCTTTTCTTTGTCCTTCTTCTTCTATAGTCAGGTGAATCTGAGTTCCTGGTGTCAGGGGCCGCCTAAATTCTGAAATTTAGGGGCATTAAGGGGAGTGAAGGGTAGTAGCTAATGGGCTACGTATCATTGCGGGCATCTTACACCTCTGTGTGATGGGTCTTCACTACAGAGGTACACTGGTCACTACAACCCCTATATGACCACTTTCTCTGAGGAGTGGGTATAACCCTGTCCCAGAGTTCCTAATTCCACCAAAAACAAGATGGTGGAATCCTTCTTTCATTGAGCACATCAGATAGCCCACCTTAGGGGTGTAACTAGATTAATCGTGCAACACACCTACTGCATAGCTAATTTCCCACCTGTCTTGGTGCCAAATTTTGACCTCAGGGTAAGTGGTATCTCCAAGATCTGGGGGAAGCCAGGGTCGCATATCAAAGGTGGCAGAGGCTTTAAAGTCCCTGTCCTTGATTTGCTAAATTATTAGCCATCCTGCTGGAGGATATGTGAACACCTTCCTCCGCAGCAGGCATTGTTTCTGGTGTCAGAGAGCATGGGCTCTCACCTACCAGGGGTCAGACACTTTTCTGTGGTGGCAGGATGGACAATACCAGTCAGCCAGCACACTAGAGGACTAGTAGGTTTCAGGGGGCACCTCTAAGGTGCCCTCTGGGTGCAGGTCATAATAAATCCAATGCTGGAATCAGTATGATTCACTAAGATAGGGTGTTTGATACCAAACACCATAGGTTTCAGTGAAGCAACATATATATTTTTTTTTCACCAAAGGCCCAAAAGTATTTGAGGACACACTCAACAAGTAATGTAAAACCATCCGGTTTATTTAAAAAGGAAATCCAGCATCTTCATTCCAGTCTTTAAAAATCATCGTGCCTGACGCGTTTCGAGGCTTTCAGCCTCTTATTCATAGGCGGCTTGAAACGTGAGTGTTGGCAGAAAGCTCTAATTAGCAAGCTAATTGGATGCATGCTGTTTTATACCGGCCCCCAGTGGGCCTGGCTAAGTGCGTTTATTTTCACTGTTCTCTATTCATGCATGCTAGGATTTGTAGTCCATTTAGAGCACTTGTTACCCTTAGTGGGTTCTGTTGATCATTCACTCTTTGCAGCTACATGTTTACCCTCCAGTAGGGCTCCGGATGAAGCGCTGGTTAATATTTACCACATTAGCTGTGCTGCATACCGGGCGTGGAATAGTTCCCAAATGCTTTTGGGCCTTTGGTGAAAAAAATAAATAAATATATATATATATATATATATATATATATATTCACTGAAAAAACCATAGGTTTCAGACACGTTATAGTTACAAATTAGCATTTAAAAAACCTTTGAAATTCACTGAAAAAACCATAGGTTTTAGGGACAGTTTTAGTTACTTGGACATTGCACTCGTACAAAACCCGTGAAATTCCCACGTTATAGTTAGTTCAGCTAACTATAACTCGCGCCCCGCAATGCACTGCTGATGACGTCACATATTACATCACTCATGACATGGTCAGTGACATCACTGATGACATCACTGATGACATCTCAAATGACATCACTGATGACATCATCCAGTGACTGTGTGTTTCTGTAAAGTTTAAATATTTTTAATATATATAGGAAAAGACGTATTGAAGAATGAGTGGGTGTGTAAGTGTCTGTATGGATGATTTAGTAGGTGCGTGACTGACTCTATAAGTGAGTGATTTAACGTATCTTACTGAATGCATGGGTTAGTGACTAAACTGGGTGAATGTCTGTATCCGTCTGTCTGTTGCTGTGTAAGTGGCTGCATGTGTTTGTGAATAGCTAAATGAGTGTCTATATGAGTTATTGAATGCTTGTCTGAGTATCTGTATGGGTGCCTGAGTGTTTGTGTGGGAGGGGTGTGTGCAACTCTGTGCATAGATGTGTGAGTGGGTGATTCACTGGGTGGATGGTTTCAAGAGTGCATCTGTGATAGACTGTATGGGTGGGTAAGTGTGTGTAAGAGTGTGTTAGTGAGTGAATGTATGTCCCAGTGGTACATGTGTGAGTAACTACATATGTGAAAGGCAGTATATATGTGTGTTGGAGTATATAGATAGCTATAAGCAAGAGTGAGTGATTGTGATAGTGGCTGTATGGATGAGTGTGTGCTTGTATCTGTGATTGTATAAGAGCGTAACAATGTGCTACTATTTGTATGAGTAAGTGAGCTGGTGTGTGTATAACTGTATAGGTGAGTAAATGGCAGTGTGTTTAATTATTTGCATGACTGACTAGGTGTGTGAGTATCTCTATGGATGAGTGGCGTTGTTTGAGTGTCTATATAGGAGTAAGAGTGCATATGATAGTCCTGTACTGAGTGACCGTAAGTATGAGTGACTGTACGGGTGAGTGAGTGGATGTGTGTGTGTAGACCTAAGAATCAGTGAGTGGGTATGTAGTTATTGGTGTTGGAGTGTCTATGGTTTTGCGAATGGCAGTCTGTAATTTAGAGTGGGTGTATCAAAGGTTATATTAGGGTGTGAGGAGGTGCATCAGATTATCACGTGGATGATGTCATCAGTGATGTCATTTGAGATGTCATCAGTGATGTCATCAGTGATGTCACTGACCATGTCATGAGTGATGTAATATGTGACGTCATCAGCAGTGCATTGCGGGGCGCGAGTTATAGTTAGCTGAACTAACTATAACGTGGGAATTTCACGGGTTTTGTACGAGTGCAATGTCCAAGTAACTAAAACTGTCCCTAAAACCTATGGTTTTTTCAGTGAATTTCAAAGGTTTTTTAAATGCTAATTTGTAACTATAACGTGTCTGAAACCTATGGTTTTTTCAGTGAATTTCAAAGGTTTTTTAAATGCTAATTTGTAACTATAACGTGTCTGAAACCTATGGTTTTTTCAGTGAATTTCAAAGGTTTTTTAAATGCTAATTTCTAACTATAACGTGCCTGAAACCTACCGTTTTTTCAGTGAATTTCAAAGGTTTGGTAAATGACAATTTTTAAATGTATTAATTGTTATATTAATTTTTTTCATACTGATTTACTACATTTTTAGAAACAATTTTTTTTTACATATTTTATTTTTTAAATTACATTGTAATTACATTATACATTACATTACAAAAAATACTTTCTCAGAATGAATTACTTTAGTTTAAATACTTTGCAGATAGGCAATAGACTTTTAAGTACAGTAGTTACAGTTGTTGCAATGGGCAACACATTTTCAAACACAATGCAACATTCAGCTCAATGTGAATTTCTAGTTAAATGCAATTAGTTACTTTATGGATTACTTTTGTAACCACAGGACTGGATCCTAGATTCAGTCCTGGTACATCTCCTGTAAACAGTTGAGTAAAAGCGTTTTGGTTACAGTCGTGATTTTTAAGGAATATTATTGTATTTTAAAAGTTGACACTTGGAAACTTTTTCTCATAGAATCACCAATGTTATCCTATGGAAGGAAATTCACTTAGCAGGTAAAAACTGTTATCGTTACTTTTTCTTACTCAGTGTTGGATCCTGGATCCAGCACTGGTGCATCTCCTGTAAACAGTTGAAAAATGCGTTTAAGTCATACAGGCGATTTTTAAGGAATATTTGTAGTTTGTGAAAATCAACACTTTGAAACTTTTTTGCTGAAAACCAGTCAATCTTAGCCTATGAAGGAAATTCAAGTTACCGGTAAGTACGGTTAAAATTACTTTTGAGGACCAGTACTGGGCTGAAAGATGCAGCACTGAGGTCTCTCCTGATAACAGGTGAGTAAATCGGAATTCGTATTTCGGCTGATTTTAGAGGAATATTTTAAAGTTCCAAAATTCCACACTTAGAAGAATTTCCAAGTGAAACCAGTCAATGTTAGCCTATGGAAGGAAATTCAAGTTACTGGTAAGTACGGTTAAAATTACTTTTCAGGACCAGTACTGGGCTCAAAGATGCAGCACTGAGGTCTCTCCTGATAACAGGTGAGTAAATCAGAATTCGGATTTCGGCTGATTTTAGAGGAATATTTGTATGTTTCAAAAATCAACACTTAGAAACTTTTCAGCAAAAAGCAGGCAATGATATCCTATGGAAGGAAATTCAAGTTGCTGGTAAGTACGGTTAAAATTACTTTTGAGGATCAGTACTGGGCTGAAAGATGCAGCACTGAGGTCTCTCCTGATAACAGGTGAGTAAATCGGAATTCGTATTTCGGCTGATTTTAGATGAATATTTTAAAGTTCCAAAACTCCACACTTAGAAGAATTTCCAAGTGAAACCAGTCAATGTTAGCCTATGAAGGAAATTCAAGTTACCGGTAAGTACGGCTAAAATTACTTTTCAGGACCAGTACTGGGCTGAAAGATGCAGCACTGAGGTCTCTCCTGATAACAGGTGAGTAAATCGCAATTCGTATTTCGGCTGATTTTAGAGGAATATTTGCACAATGGTGAAGGGAGGGGGCGGGGCCTGAGGTGACATCTGTGCAAACGCGCCCCGTTGCGCGTTTTAAGTTGGGGGATTAAGTCCCCTTGAATCCTGAGGGTCCCTAGGGGCCAACTAGCCCACCAGGAACCTCCAATATGCGCCATGGGGCTGCGTTGCAGAGACGTGTAGAGAGGCCACACCCCTTTTTACACCTCTCTGCAACGCAGCTCTGTGGCACTTTCTGGATGTACCTGTTGGGCTAGTTGGCCCCCAGGGACCCTCAGGATTGAAGGGGATTTAATTCCCCATCTTAAAACGCGCCACGGGGCCTGTTTGCACACATGTCACCTGAAGCCCCGCCCCTCCTTCACCACTGTGCAAATGCGCCCGTGGCACATTTTAAGTTGGGGGATTAAGTCCCCTTGAATCCTGAGGGTCCCCGGAGTCCAACTAGCCCACCATATACCTCCAAAAGCGCCACAGAGCTGCGTTGCAGAGAGGTGTAAAAGGGGTGTGGCCTCTCTACACGTCTCTGCAACGCAGCCCCTGGCGCATATTGGAGGTTCCTGGTGGGCTAGTTGGCCCCAGGGACCCCCAGTATTCAAGGTGAATTCGTTCCCTCTCTGCAAACGCGCCAGGGGCGCGTTTGCAGAGTGGTGAAGGAAGGGGGCGGGGCCTGCGGGCCCGATCGTTTAAAAAAAAAAAAAAAATTTGTCCCCTGAAGGGGGCTGTGTGGCCCCCTTCCTTTTTCCTGTTTTTATGCCCTGGGGACCCCATCCCCCAGGGCCTTACCCCTTTTTTTAAAATTTTTAATAAAAAAAAAAACGGGAAGGGGGCCGCGTGGCCCCCTTCCCTGGGCCTGTATTGGCCCCGGGGACCCCATCCCCCGGGGCATGGCCTTTAATTTTTATTCTTTGGAGGGGGGCTGCGTGGCCCCCCTCCTCTGGCCATTTAAGACCCTGGGGACCCCATCCCCCGGGGCCGGCCTTTCCATTTTTTTTAATTTTTAAAATGTTTCATATTTGGGGAGGGGGGCCGCGTGGCCACCCTCCTGGGCCACTACTTGCCCCGGGGACCCCATCCCCCGGGGCTGGCCCTCTCCGTTGGGGACTGTGGGGGGGTCCCCAATCCCCCCACAGTCCCGCCGGCTCCCCACGTCCCTTGGGAGCCGGCATTGCTGTTCCACATGGGGAGCAGCTGACATGCTGCTCCCCATGTGGAAAAGCAATCGCTTTGAATATTGGAAGAGAGAGCAGGTTTCCCTGCTCTCTCTTCCAATATCCAAAGCAGTTTGCTATGGCAGGACGGGAGCCGCGAGGCTCCCGTCCTGCCATAGCAAACTACAGTGTCCCGGGGGTAGGCACCCCGGGACACTGCAGGAGCCGGCCCTGGGGGTGGTGGTCCCCAGGGCCATCAAGGGCTCCAGGAGGGGGCCGCGCGGCCCCCCTCCCTACATCAGCACAGCCCCGGGGAGGTGGTGGTCCCGGGGCTTCGGGGGTCCAAAACGGACCCCCATTTTAATTTGTTAGTGCCCCGGGGAGGTGGCGGTCCCGGGGCGTGTGGGGGGCTGGAGCCCCCCACACAGGTTATTAAATTAATTTAAAAAAGCCCCGGGGAGGTGGTGGTCCCCGGGGCTGCGGGAGGGCTCAGAGCCCTTCCGCACCATTTTTTAAAAAGCCCCGGGGGTGGCGGTCCCCGGGGCTTGGGGGCCCTTTGAGGCCCCCACACATTAAATTATCCCCCCCACCATGCCCCCGGGACTTGGGCCACCCGAGGGCCAGTTAACTATCGAGCGCGGGAGACAGCGCTTCGATTTTTTCGGCAGGATTCGCGCACCCTGAGCGCATCCTGCCGATTTTTTTTTTTTTTAAATGCTTTTTTGCCCAGGGGGTCCTTGTGGGACCCCCTGAGCAGGCCTAGGGGTTAGGGTGTTTCTACCCTGCCCCCTTTGTGCGTTTTGCGCACTTGTTTCTTTTTTTTTCTCGGCGGGATACGCGCACCCTAAGCGCATCCCGCCGATTTAAAAAAATATATATATATTTTTCTGCCCAGGGGTCCTTGTGGGACCCCCTGAGCACACCTAGGGGGTTAGGGTGTTTCTACCCTGCCCCCTTTTGCGCTTTGCGCACTTGTTTCTGTCCCTCGGTTCTACCGAGGGACAAAATGGCTGCCAACACTTCCTGAATCGGAATGTTGACAGCCAGCTGACAGCCAATTAGCATGCAGCTCGTGATCGGGATGGTGCGCGCAGGGTGCGCTGAGGGTACGCGTATCCGACGCGCCCATAGATATATATGTACTTTTACTTTTGATTTTCTCAGGAACTACTGAACGGATTTACACCATTTAAGCAAAAGGCACCAGTCTGAACCAAGGGCTACCTCTTTGCCAAATTTGGTGTAATTCCGTTCAGCAGTTCGGGCTGTAGCTGCGACTAAAGGTTCCTATGGAAAAATGAATGGGGAAAACGCGTTTTGGGACCCCCCTTTTTCTCGGCCCCCGCTTCACGTATCACCCCGAGACTTTCAGGGTAGGAGCGGAGCGGAGCGCCCCAACAAGTTGGAAACTTTCACGAAGATTCGTCAACCGGCGCCAACGTTATTTCAAATAGAATGTCGCGGATTTCCTATGGATAATAGGTTGTAACTATAACTATCTACTGGCGACCGCCAGTAGATAATATATATATATATATATTTATATTTAAGATGGCTTCCCTGTTCACTTGTACTATCTAGTAATTGAACTAGGAGGCACAGGGGCAGTTCTGCTCATGCAGATATGTCCTCACATGTAATACAATGCGCTCTGCCTTAGGGCTACAAGGTCTGCTGTAGTGGTGACTTTAATATATTTCATGCAGTAAGTTCGGCATGGTATGCAGTGAGTGTGCCATGTCGTGTTTTCATTCATGGTTTGCACCATGACACCTAGTCTGCAATGGCAGGATGAATGCAATTTGTATGGGGGTCCCTAAGGGTGGCATAATACATGCTGCAGTTCTTAGGGACCCTCTTTATTACCCATACCCTAGGTACCAGTTACTAGGGACCTACAGGGGTGCTAACGTGTGTGCCAGTTGTGTGACAATTAGACCATTTTACCTTGTTTTAGGGAAAGAGCACTGGCACTTGGGCCTAGTTAGCAGGGACCCAGTGTACATTGGTAAAAATCATCAGTACCAGTGTCGAAAAGTGGGGGTGACCATGACAAAAAGGGACACTTTCCTACACTTACTGATCCACCAAACTCTAAATCGGGCCCTAAGTCTTAGGTAAAATCTCCGACTGAGTTGACCCTGGTTGCTGTATTCGACCTGCACTTCATCATAGTCGGCCTCAAGTCACGCCCAGGTCCCAGTTTACTGCAACCAGTTGACCCACATGGGCATTTTATGCTTTATAGCGCGCAATTTTCATTTAAAACTTTAAAAATGTATATTGCAAAATGGGTTACGCAAATTTAGTACACCTGGATTTTCTTTGCTTTTTTGATCACCCTGTTTTGGACTTCTTTACTATGGGTGAATATCACTACTTGTGTCTCACCCACGGTAATCACATGTTAAATGGACTCTGCATGTTTCCCACCACAGTCTGCCTTTTAAGATAAGGCTACTGAGATGCAGCAAGGGTAAGGGGCACTTGACTGGTTACATGCGAACATGTGTGCACACACTTGTGTGCACACATATACTGACTGCATGTGTGAGATCACCGTTGTGCGCAGCACAGTAAGTGCGCACATGTAGCCTGGCACAGAGGAGAATCTGAAGGGTTAGATATTGACCTGGGATAGGTCTTATAATATTAGTGGGCACTCATAGGTAAAGTCAGTAAAGTTTACTGTTTTGTCTGCAGTGACATTTTGTTATAAACATAGGGGGCAAATCTGCCTTAGATTGCAGTTTAGCTTCCCTTAGGCCTACAAAGTCCTTTGAGGTATGAAACTGGGGTGGAAAGTATGCGTCCAGTTCACATTCGCAGATCCCAAGACCATACATGTACATATTATGGGTCATCCAGAATTGTCATTGTCATAATTCTCTGTCTCTGCTCAGGATCAGAGCCAAGACCTTTTGTCACCCTGCTGGGCCAAGTTAATTAAAATGTTCCCCTCAGCAGAGGGAACTAAGGCCACCCCACACAAAATTGCATAATTAACAGTGCTGCCCTTAGTTCCTGAGGAGGAAGGGGTGGGGAAAAAACTGAATCTGTTAATTACCTGTCAAACTGTAGAAGGGATGGGTACAGCCCAGGCCCACTTAGCAAAGAAGGAAGCGCAGACAACTCAGAGAACTTTAGCCAACACGGAAGGGGGTTCCTCTGTGATATTTTGGGGGGAAAGCCCTGGCAATGATGTCAGCTGAGGCTCCAAAAGCTGGTGTGACCAGTGGCTCTGAGATGACATCATGAACTGTCCCAGCATGCTGTGAAGGAGGGTTGGGACAGACGTGGAGAGATGATGTGGCACCCTAGGATTGGCCAGGGGTGCCTGGCTTCTAGAACCTTCTACATAGTTTAAAAACTCGTGCACAAGGGGAGAGAGAGGGTTGTTTACTGCTTTTTGCTGTGCTTTCTTCTGGGACTGCAGCCATGGATAGCTGGAAGGAGAAACCCTCTGATGCCCCATGGGACTAAGGGCACTGACCCAGTTGATTCAGGCCCCCTTGGACACCCTGAGGATCAGTTGGGGGAAAGATCTGGACTTCTGCTCCCAGAGACAAAGACTAGGAGGAAAGCTGACATGGGAGTCAGTGGAACCAGCTCTCTTCACTGCAAAGAACACCACATTTGAGGCCTGGAAACTGCTGCAAACTGCTCCTGATGGCTAGAGCTCACCACCAGGAGTAAAATGAGCCTACAACATTGAAATTGGCCTATAGGGGTGCGAGTTATGGGAATTTCAAGGTTGTTGGCCTTTGATCCCCAGCAAGGATCGAGTGCATAGGGCTCCACTGCCCCGTGAAAAATGACCCTCAGGGTGGGCCAAGGCCCAGGGCTCTGCGCAAGGATTAGTTTTTTATTTTGTACTGTGGAGGGGACATGTGCGAGGCAACCTCCCCAGGCTCATTTCTGCCCCCGGGGCCTCTCATCTCCCCAGATGCCAGCTTAAAATAGAGGGGACTGCCCTCATGCCCTTTCCCCCACAAAAGACACAAGGAGTCCAGGACCCCATCTCTAGGCTACTGAGCAGCACAAGAGGAAGGGGAGCACTGTCAAGCCCCTCTCCAGGAAGAAGAAAGGGGCCCAGGGTCCCATATCCGGGCCCTGAAGAATATGGGGACTGAGGGAGTGTCATCACGCCGCCCAATTGTGGTGGGGGCGTCCCCCACTCCTTGTGCCGGTGTCTGGGGGGAGTGGGGCAGCAACCACCCAGAAGATACATCCTGCCCGCAGGAACGGCTCCTGCACCAGCAGAGGAGAATGCTGGCTGGGCAGAGGAGCCGGCAGGGGCAGTCGGCGGTTAGCTCCCTGAGCTTCCCCCAACAAAGCCACAATGTGGGTTGCCCAGGTGAGACTGAACACCCCAGCACAAAAAAAGAAAAACACAGCCCCAAAACAGGCAGGGGCAATTAAAAGAAAGTGGGGGGGGGGCTACAAGAGTGCAGCAGCTTCACCCCAAGAAGTCTGAAAACTGGCCCTATGTTGCTAGTGTCCACAAAATTTTGACCCCCTCAAAATTTCATCATTATTTGAGCACTTCCAAAGCTGGAGATTTTTTCTACAGCTGGGAGTGCAGCACCCTCAAGGGCGGAGGACTTCAAACTTTTTTGCTCTGAGCCCCCCCTAAGGAAAATATTTTGAAGTTGCCCCCCCCCCACCCACAACTTTATAATAAGACTTGGGAGAGCGGGAGTGGTAATGCTCAGCACAGGGGGCTCAGAGTATGAGATAATTTTGGGGATACTTTTCTGCAGCTCACATTCTGAACTAAATGTGAGCAGTATAAAAGAGCAAATATGTCACGCAAAAACAAAAATTGACCAAAAAACTCTACCCCACATGATTAGTTGTGAGCCCCTTACACACCTGGGCTCCAATGCAACTTTTCCTGCTGCATTAATGATATCTGCAGCTCTCAGTAGCAGGCTGCCTCTCTGTATGTCCCTCCATGCCTGTCAGTCACTCCACTCCTGAAACAGACTCTCTGTCCCTTCCAAAACAAAAGAGCCCCCACATGATGTCCCCACTTTTCAGCAATGATTTTCTCAGCTCTAATGCTAGCAAGGCCCTGTGCCTCTTCTTGAGAGTAAGACAGTCATGATTCTGATGCAGTGGGCCCCTCTCCCTCTGGGATCCAGTGCCACTTTACCTGCTGCACTAATGATAGCTACTGCCTTGTAACACAGGCAATCTCCTCTGCTCTTTCTTAAAAACATGTGGCCCAATCGTGCCCATACCCATTCTGTCATCTCTTTGAGACCCAAGCTAAGCTGTCTCCTAGGCTTCAATATTCACCTCCCTTGGGACGTTGGTATGAAGCCAAAAACACTGGCACAGCAAGTGTGCACTGGTGCCTAATGCAAACAAGGAAGGATGGTAAAACAGCCATAATTGTGGTTTAGTAGCCCCTCACACCACTGGGCCTCAGTGCCACTGCACCTGCAGCATCAATAATACCTACAGCCCTTCAAAACAAGCTTCATCCTTTGCCTGCCACACAGAGCTATTACTCCTATACCTGAGGCTCAGAGTATGCTGTCTGCTCCTTTGTGTAATAAAAAAAGGGAACAAAGCCCAACATCTTGCCCCCATTCCATGGTGCTGGGGTCCCATTTTGTGTGCTACCTGGGTGACCTAGTCCCTAGTGCTAGCAAGGAAAATGGGCCTTCACTCCTTTTGCAAGTAATGCAGTCATAATTGGGCTGCAGTGGCCCCCTCACACCCTTGGCCGCAGTCCCACTGCACCTGCTACATAAATGGTAGTGTTGACCCTTTCATAAAAAACAGCCCCCATGTGGTGTCACCTTCCTCAGGTCATCGCCCTAAGAGCGAGCTTTGTCTGTCCATTTGTAGATGGAAAAATTAGTCCCCAGATAGCACCCCTCCAATAGGCCATGTCTGTGAGGTTATCCATAGATCTCTTTCTCCTGGGCCATTTCTCTGAAGCCCCAGGGGTCCGGATGATAAGGGCTCTGCTTCTGAATGGGACCCTGCTAGCTCCCCTTCAACTTACCTGAAAAGACATCTGCATGTGGAAGTGGGCAGAATCTGTGGGGACCAATTTGTCTATGTTTTTTTTAATTTCACAAAAAAAGAAACAACAAAACGTGAATGGTCAATGTGGATGTTGTGATGCCTCTGGGTGAAAGGGGAGAGTGTGGGGCTCTCGTGTGTTGTGAAGCTGAGGGAGGGGCAGCGACCAAGGTGCCTGCTACCTGAAAGAAATGTAAATGTGTGCAATTGGTTAATCGCCAAATGTATGGGCTGTTTGGGACCCAGTATAAACCTTAATTGATGGAGTCACTTCAAGTTTCATGATGACAAGAGACATAAGGGTGTTGAGTTCTGGAAAGTGTCCTTTTAATGGATACTTATCAAAATGCTTGCACTATGTACAGTCTGATTACCTATTACTAAATACATGCTTTGAAATCACTTGTTTTATCTTAAACACTAAAACCTAAGCCACTGGAATCATACAATTCTATGGCTTTTTTCACATAACTATGGCTCTGCCACATTTGCCACATAATCCATCACCTGGTGCATATGCTGTGGATTTTAGAAAATAAAATAGTTTTTAGCTCAAACAGATTAAAAGCTACTAAAATGTAATGATGTGTTTCCACGCAGTCGAAGGCCCTTCGCAAAGGTTAACTGGTCACCTTTCATTTGCATATTTATGTATTTGGTTGTTAAACTGGTACTAATGAGGTAAAATATTTCCCCAAATAGTACTACCACGTCTAAAAAGTACAAAGAAATGAAGAAATAGTAGCAGAAAATATATCTCATCATTTGCCTTTCCTTCTTGCATAATTTCATCAACCCTGCTGCATAATTTGGAACTCCCCAACACCATAATTCCTGTGGCTCTGACTAAACCATTATGCAGATGTATACAGTTTTAAAATAATGATTTACATATTCACATTCACAGTGCTTTCTGTGTGTAGCCTTGAACCTGTGGCACTATATATACACACAAGCTCCTTTTTCCTACTGCCCCCACCAGGATTCAATTCTGTGACTCTTTGGCCTCACACAGAGACATCTGCAATGAATGCATTAACAAATTGAGGTTTCATACCTATTAATTTGAAATTATTTTTCACTTAAGGTGTGTGTTATTTTATCTGCAGTTACCAGCAGGTGAAAAAACAGAACAAGATTGTTCCAGAATATGTTGTTATTTTTAAATCATGTCCTTGACTCTGCCATGCACTTCAGATACTACTTGTAAATGAAGACAGCCTGGAAACGCAATTCGCTCTTCCAGGATATTTTCATTTACAAGTTCATACTGAGGCATTTGTGCCCCCCCTGGGAACACTGTCACAGCCCCCCAAGGGGGGCGCGCCCCACAGTTTCAAGACCTCTGTTCTAGGGCCCGGTTCTATGGCTGCATTTTATATGGCCTGAAGGTGTATAAAAAATACACAGACGCATGTTATATTTTTTTCAATGCTTTACTAACTTTATATTTATAGGCGTTTGATCAATGTTAAAATGCTTTATTGACCATGTTTTAATGACTTTAAGGAATGTATTTACACGATTCATGACTATAGTGAAAGGTTGAAGATGTTTAACGTATTGCGATGATTCATTGTCAAAGCCAATATGCATGTTTTCTTTAAAGTGATACCCCTTACATTGTGATGCGCTGTCTGGTATAATTGGGGGTGTGCAGTGATTTTGAGGGTCATGATCCAGGCATCAAATGCGATTTGATAATGTCATCGAAGGTATCTGCCTTATGCATATATTTGCAAAATAATACATAGTATTTAGTTTGTGTGTGTAATAAATGCGTTTTTCCTTTTTCTAAAGAAAAAGCACTGACTGGATGGTCAATATTGAGTATTATTATATTTGCATGCCAGCGAATGGTGATTACTAGCCCACACCACCTCCCCTGAGTAGGCCTACAACTGCTCTGCTTTTCTACCCTGTGATAGTCAAGCGCTACAATAGGGTGATTGGTTCCCAGTACGGAAAAAATTGTGGACCTATTACTTGTGTAGGCCTCGCACACTGCACAACTAATAACTCAATTTCCTACAGGCTTCAATGAGGATGTGGATTTTTACTTGAGAGTCCAGAGATGGATTGCATTTACCATGATGATGAGGATTCACTTTTGGATTATTGGGGTTGAAGGATAAAGTAGGATGCAGAGCCTGTGGATGTGATTAGTTTGTCATTAGATTCTTGATGACATCTTCCTCTAAGAATCTTCTATGCTGTGACTCATTGTGTACAATTTGTTAGACTTATAATTGTTGACGTATTACTGAAGTTGTTGTCAGGGCTGTGTTCATGCTCTGAGACCTACAGTACCTGATGGTTGAGTTCCACAATATACAGCACATGACCACAACTTTACGGTTCAAGAAATTTGATTGATTATGAGATATAAATATCATACAGAGTAATGTAACACAATGAAAGTTTAACTGAGCATTCACCTCTCCTTTAAATGTCCACTATTTTAAAGACAGTACAGTAGTGTACATCAGATCATGACCACTTACATTTAGGCAACAAAACATGGATCAGAATAGCAAAAAGGTATGTTTAATAGTGTTGCATGTATGTATGTGGGCATTGTTATACTTTGCGTCTTGTGGCATTGAAGGTTGATGCTGGAGGGATCAGTAAGCACGGGTGCTTCCAGAGGAACCAGAATTAAAATAAACTGCAGCTACATGCGAGTCACTTTGATTAATTTCATAGTGTCTATATATGTCTTAAGAGACCCTTTGCAAGATTTATGATCACTCAGAAAGTTCAGTGTAAGGCAGTCAATGAAGATCAACAACGACAAGGCTGAGGTTAAAATTCTGAGGGGCTTATCCTTCTCCTGGAATTATGAATTGCGACACATTTCCTAGGGCACTCTACTAGTCCCACGGTATGATGATGCCCATCCATGGCATAATGCTGGCCGCAGAACAGTACGAGGTAATTCTTGCTTAATATATATTTTCATTGCATGAGATGGTAATACACGGACATGCAAGGCAGAATCTATTTGCAGTAGTAGAACATATGAGTACTTGATGAAAATGTCAATTTGGGCATTGGGCACCAGCATCTATTTACTAAAAATAAAAAGCCAGGTATTTCCATATGACAGTTGTTTTTTTTTAATGAAAATTATAAGTTTTATGTTGTGGAATTAGGTGAAATTTCCAAAAACCTTGCGTTTGATAGTAAAATATATTTATTTTAAAACAATTGATGAGATGATGTTAAGGACAGACCTACTGCATACCATATATAAAGCTGATACTTGTGTAGTACTCACAAATACTGACTGAGACCCTAGTCAGAAAGATGACTGTAATCTTTCTGTAAGTCTGTTAAATCTGAGCAGTAGTGAAGTGCAATGAAAAAATGTAGATGTTTATGAAAAATTAATAGCCATGAAAAAATGTGTTTAGTGAACTTCCTATATCACCTATGGCTGCTATATATTTGTTGCATAAATTGTTTTGAAAATGAAATGCAGCATTTTTACATTATTTCTATAGGAAGGGGAATCTCCAACTTTTGTGGAGTCAGGCTTGTTTGGCACCCCATGTGTAAGAAACTGAATTTCTATTTGTGGTGGGTGACTACCAACATCAAGGAATAATCATAACCTTTGTCAGGGTGATCCCTCAAGATCACTAAATTAACCTGAGCTCAACCCCGTGGTAGCAATGGCACAGAGCACACAGACTTAACTTACAGCAATAAATAAAGTATTTATGTAGCAACAAAACAGTAATAAAGACAAAATGCAAAACAATATAAATCCCAAGCCGAATTAGCAAAAAATAGAATAAAATGTAACAAACAAAACGCCAACAAAGTGAAAAAATTCTAATAAGGGAACCCAGACTCTATACACTTTACCACTGTTGAACAGTGCTAAACTGCATGTGCTCAATCCTCAAAACATGGTAACATTGACGTATCCCCAACTGGCATATTTCATTTACTTATTAGTTGCGGCCTGTGTGTGAAGTTTTTAAACTGCCAGTTTAACCTGGCAAAATGAACCTTTTTTCTGGGCCCACACCTTTCTTTTTAATACAGCCCATGAACAGCCACGGGGGCAGAGTGCAGTGTATTTAAAAATTAGTACATATTGTTTTAAGTTCTATATGTCCTAGTAGTGATAAACTTTTAAATTCATTTCTCACTACTGCAAGGCCTATCTTTCTCATACGACAACATTGGAGTTACCTTATTACATTTAATAAGCTGTCATTTCCAAATGGGAATAGGTAACCAGTTCAAGTTTGGTGCCTTTGGAATTGTAATGAAAAATCATCACTCATGGTAAAGTCGGATTTTAAAATACAATTTAGAAAATGCCACTTTTAGAAAGTTTGCATTTTCCTGGCTTAGCCGTTTAGTGCCTCTAGCCTGTCTCTGGGTCATATAAGTGGGTATAGCTGACAGTTGGGCTTTGTGTATCCCTCCTAGACACCCACACACAATAGAAAGCTTGTGTGTGCCTGGATGAGCCATCGCTGGCAGGATGAGAAGACGGAGCTGGGCCCAGCCTTACTTAAACTTGAATAGGTTGTTCCTGCCTCCACACAAAGGGCTGCATACCCCCCAGTTGTTAGTCTGAAGCCAGGACAGGGAAGGTAGGTTGCCTTTGTAATTCAAAGGGAAACCTCTAGAAGCTACTCACACTTTCCAGGAGGAGGGCACCAGCGATACATATTCAATCTCAGACACCACCTCTTCATTACACTTCTGGACGTGTGAACCCTCTGCTAGGAAGAAGAACTGGTTTGCTGCTGAAAGGACTGCAGCTCTGAAGGATTGCTGCCCTGCTGTACTGATCTGCTGCCTGCTGCCCAGTTGCCTAGGTGAGAAGAACTGGACCTGCATCTGTTGAAATCAGGGCCCAAAGTGACTCCAACTGCTAGTTGGCTGTCTTCCTGACTTGGGCCTCAGGGATAGAAAGCTCCAACAACCTTGAACCCATCTGCCATCTGGGAGTCTACTCTGCCAAGTGGTGCCACCCTAGTCCTGGACCCTTGGAAGTGGGCCTAAGGTGCTGTGTCAGCCTCTGTGAATCCAACAGAATCAATGTATCTCCTCTGTTGTGTTCAACGCGTTCTTTGGACACAAAGGACGCTGCATCAACACCACAGCCGTATCAGGACCACCACCTATGCAAAGTTTTCATGGCACAGGCCCTCGCATTTCTCGTCTACTGCAGCCTTGGCATTGACGCAGGTTCTCCCACCACAGCTCCTCAGAACCGTCACGTAGGCTCGACTGCATGACGCATTCTCGACGCCAGACTTTGCATCACAAGCCCTCGTCGACGGGATCTTCGTCAGCGATGCAGGACCTCACATTTCAGCTCTGCACCACCTTGGAACCGACATACTGACTTGACTGTGTGGCACATTCTGGGCACAGAACTGCGTTATGCTCCACAAACCAGAATTGAAGGTATGTGAGGATTTGGGTGTATTATATGGTATGGCTGTGCATCCTTACCATGTAATACACTCACAAAAACTGTCTTGGGTCCAGGCAGGATCATTTGTAAAACCTTAAGATCAACACTGGGTGACTATGGCTGCAAGCAGCAATGCTCAAACAATGGTACTAGAGTCAAGAATTTAACATTACCAAACCACAAAATAAGAAAGCCACATGACAAGAAAGAAATCTGACACCAATTGATAAAAATCGATTACATTTTAGAGAATTTTTAGAGTCTAAGATGAGCAAAATCCACTAGAGGGTTCCGGAGATACAGATTTTTAAAAAAAACTTAAATTTCAGTTTAACGTCAAACAAGCACTGGTAACCCTAAAGTTTGTAAACGTTTCAAAAGTTTGTTAGAGTTGAGTTTAATTACTCCGGCCCAACCGGGTGATCAAATCCGACAGGGAGAAGATCTAGGAGAGGGGGGGTGCACAAAGAAGTATTTGGACAGTTACCTGGCCACCAAAGCATTTTCCAATCCAGTTCCAAACTTTACAGCATGACCATCATAGACTTCAATGGAGTGGTCCTGATGCTGCGGATGGAGGTGATGGAGGATGCCCAAGGATGCTCTGGATGCTGTGCGGTTGATATGGATGGCTGCGCCGTTTTTCCTCGGTCCACAGATAAGGTGGGGCAACTTTGGCCACAGTGGTACAGGTGCCTCGAAGCGCTCTTTAAGAAAGTTGAAGGCCAGCTGCTTCTGGACTATCGGTCGCCATACAAAGCGGTCCCAGGAATATCCTTTGGTGGAGCCTAGTGCCCCTCTTGGGCAACCAATCTGGACTCAGACAATTCTCCCGGGTCCGGCTGACTTGGTTGCAAATTTTGACCATTGAGGATTGGTCTTGTGGGGCGCCCAACGGCAGTCAGCGGTGATTCTTCTGAATGGCTACTGACTTGTCAAGTTTGGGTACTTCTGCTTTGTTGACCTTGGTGCTAGTTGCAGGGGGTCAGGCCACTGACCCTTGGAGCCACTTCTTTGGTCTCGGGCTTGGGAACAACATTTCCTCATGCCAGAAGCCAAAGGCAGAGTCCTCTCTTTGCTAGCTCAAGGTGTGGCAAGTGCAGTCCTGCGGATGGTGCAGCCTCTCTTTGCCAAGTCCAGGGGTCAGCAGAGCAGTCCTTTTCGGTCCTTTCTCCAGTTCTGGTGGGATTTGAGGTTTAGGGTGGCAGGGCTTCCATATGTATTCCCAGAGAGTGCCCTGGGAGGAGGTGGATGTGGTCACTCAACAATGGGCTACCAGGTCCCCTACCTCTTGGTGATGGCTTTCTGGATATGTGTGGCATCTAGCAATCCAGAATGAACCATCCTGCCCAATCTCAAGCTGTCAAGACCCTTCCTCAGATGTTCCTCAGATGTTAGGAGCTTGGTAGCCCACCCTGAGGGCTACACATCCACGGGAAAACCAGTTTGGGCATTGGTCTCCCCTCTCTGTTCTCACCGCCAGACTTTCTACCTGAACAAAGGGCAGGCCGTCAAGAGAATGATCGACATTTGCCCACCAAAGGTGGCTTTGCCTATGAAGCTCGCCTTGTGGACTAACACCCTGAGTGGCTTCCTGCGAAGGGAAGGTAAACCTTCACCCTGCAGCAGGTTGCTATGTTTCCTAAGTCTGGGAGTCACTCACACTACTCCCAAGGTGGGCACAAAGCTGACTAATGACCAATGAGCATGTGGGGACACTGGACAAACTGGGTCACAGAGTGACAACCTTCTAGAAGTTGCATTTTGGTAATAGTGACATTAAATTTGAATTGGGCATCAAGTGGGGTTTAATGCCACAATTTATTTGATGCCTTACAGTACCCATCTGAGTAGTCCCATTCAGAAGTTATCCGGGCTGAGTTGTCTTCCAGTAACCCTGTGTTAGCCAATAGGGCTACTAACTCTCCCACAGCAAAACAACAATTTGGAAGGGTTGCTGTCAGGACATATATGTATAAAATAGTACACATCTTACTTAATAAAATACAGATCCCTGCCTTAGGGCTCAATAGGCCTTCCTAAGGGAAGACTTACATATATTGTTAGTGTTAGAAATGGGGGTCTCTAGTTGGCAGAGGTAGGTACCTTTGTCCAAATAGGGACCCTTGCTTCTAGTCAGGGTAAGGGGGATACACTACTAAAATAACCCCTGCTCACCCCCTTGGTAGCTTGGCACGAGCAGGCAGGCTTATCTCAGAGGCAGTGTGTAAAGCATTTGTGAACACATACAGTAACCCAGTGACAACACTACAGATGGACACCACACAGGTTGTAGTATAAAAATAAGTATTTTTATATAGACTTAACACAAGACCCAAAACGACAAAAATCCACAATACAATACAAAAAATATGACTGTTAAATGGTAGAAAATAGCTCAGTTCAATAAAGATGATAAATGCGACCCTTTACTCTCAATGTACCTTTGGATGCATAACGCAAAACAAACAAAAGGGTCGCAGGGAAGGTGATGCTTCGATTCCTTACATGCAGAAAGGAGGATGCGTCGGTTTCTTACTGCAGCCCGGTTCCGCTGCGATGATGATCCGGTGCGATGCGAGAAAATGGCATCTTGCTTGCGGTGCGACAGCGTAGACGGGATGCGTGCACGCCCGACGGCCGTGCGGCGACTCGGCGATCTTCTGAGCCGCGACAGGCCCTGCGACACGCTTCGCCGGTGATGCGCCGGCGTCCTCTGTGGCGGCGGCACGCTTCTCCGGTGATGCGAGGCGCTTCGGTGATGCGATGGCGACAGCGGCAGCGGCGGCACGCTTACTCCGCGATGCAACGACAACTGCTGCGGTGACACACTTCTCCGGTAATGCGGGGCGCTTCGGTGGTGCGGCAGCGGCGGCACGCTTACTCTGCGATGCGACGACAACTGCTGCGGCGGCGACACGCTTCCTCTCGGAAGGTCCAACAGCAGTAGGCACTTCAATTCCCAGCAAGGGAATTCAGGAGGGGAGCTGGGGGTGAAGTCTTGTATCCCTGAGACTTCAGGCAGGAGGCAAGCTCAATGTTCAAGCCCTTGGAGATCTTCTTCAAGATGATGAAAAGTACACTCAGTCCTTTTCTCCTTTCTTTGGCAATAAAGTAACCACTGCAGGCCAACCCCAACAACACGCAGCATAGGGGTAGTCTCCTCCTTCAGCTTCCTGGTTCTTCTCCTCAGCAAAGGGTTCTTCTTGATTCCCAGAAGTGATCTAAAATCTTGGGGTCTGGGTCCCAATATTTATACTAGCAAATCCTTTGTCCTCTGAAGGCAGAGGGTCCTGTACCTTGTCCAAACCAGTTCTGGGTGCATTCTGCCAGTGCACACCTTCTTCCTTTGTCAGTGTGGGCCAGGGACATCAGATGAACCACAGGAGGTGGAGCCAGCATTGTGGAAGGCAGGCACAGTCCTATTCAGGCCCAGGTGCTACTCCTCCCACCACTCTACATGCAGATTGGTCTATTCAGCCCTGTGCTGACTCACCCTGTCTCCTGGAGTCCCCCAGCCCCTGTCACTCACAAACCCAGGCACACAATACAGCTAGCAGAGGCAGGCTGGATGGTTAGGCAAGAAAATACCTACTTTCTAAAAGTGGTATTTTCAAACACAGAATGTTAAAACCAACTTCACTAAAAGATGTATTTTATCATTCTGAGTTCAGGCATACTAAATTCGTTTTTCTACCATGTTCCCTGGGTCAGTTAGGATTATAAGATGTTATAATCAAACTGCCCATTCTGGCCTATGGGGACAGGTAGCCTTGCAATAGTGAAAAACGAAATTGGCTGTAATTCACTATCAGGGCATGCCACACCCATCAGGGCATGTCCTACCTCTTACATACAATGCACCCTTCCCGCAGGCCTACTTTAGGGGTGACTAACATGCAGCAAAGGGAAGGTTTAGGGACTGGCAAGTGGGTGCACTTACCCAGTCAACATGGCAGTACTAGACTGCACACAGGCTCTGCAATGGCAGACCTGAGACACACTTTCCAAGCTGCTCCGGTGGGTGGCACAACCAGTGCTGCAAGCCCACCAGCAGCATTTGATTTACAGGCCCTGGGCACACGCGGTGCACTGTACTAGGGTCTGACAGTAAATCAAATAAGCCAATCATGGAGTCACTAATCCATACATCAATTTATCATAGGGAGCACTTGCACTTTGACACTGATTAGCAGTGGCAAAGTGCCCAAAGCATCTAAACCAGCAAAAACATGTCAACAACAGAGGAGGCATAGCGAAAAAATGGAAGGGAGACCCACGCCAATGGTACCAGGTCTAACAGTTAGGGAAAGTGGGGGTTTTGCCATTGGCTTGAATGTCAATGTCAAACTACCAGTGTTACCACTGCCCTTCCAGTCTGCTGGGGCAGGCTGAGAGCCATTTTGTTCATAGTCACACACCGGGTGGCACAATCAGTGTTGCAGCATTGGGTGGACACTCTGTCTTACATACCATGGGTACCACATACTAGGGTCTTATAAGTAAGACAGTCTCTGCCAGTTGGGGGTAGCCAGTTCGACATGCACTTTGCAAGGGGTTAGAACACTGGCACTGCGGTCTGGTCAGCAGGTTTCAGTGCAATCTCTGAGTTGAAAAACCAGCAGCATCAGTCCAAAAATGTGTGGGTTAACATGCAAAAAGAGGCTTTTCCTTACAAGGTACTTTTCTTCATCTGGCCTAACAGGGTTCCTGTAGCCAGCCTGAGTTCCATCGCAGTCAGCCTGAAGTTGTGACTTTGTCCTGGTACAGCACGACCAGATATCTACAGTTGGTGCTTTGTGCTTTTTGGCACCATTTTACTGAAATATTTGGACCTGCATATCTCTGGTTCTACTGGTTGGATTTTCATAGTGTTGGTCTTGTTTTCTTTTGTAAACGTTGCCCTATGTTTCTAAACTGGTGTGGGATCCTTTTGTAGTGTGTTGTCACTGTTTTACTATTTGAAGTGTTGCATATTTTACACATTGCCTCCGAGTTAAGCCTGACTGCTCTGTGCCAAGCTACTTGATGGCTGAGCATAGGTAAATTTATGGTTTGCCTGTGACTTCACACTGAGAAGAACTGTGGTTGGTGCTTGAGATGAGTTTTACCTCCTTCCACCAGTAACCCAACTTTTTACAGATGCGGACAGCCGCCCACCCTGCATAGTCTGTGAGGTTCTGAGATTCTACCATTCAGGTCAGCCTATTGTTTTCTCTTGGGAGGCATTTAAAACCTTTTTCACACCAATTCAAATGATAATCCCTGGCTGGGAGAAGATTGAAAGCAAAATGCAAATTAGCCTCCTGGAACTTGCTGGGTAGAGGGAGTGAACTATGTGAATATCTTGCTAGGTACAGGGTGTGTGAATAGAATGGCTGTAGGATGACATTTCTTTCTTGCACACCACCAAATTTAAATACCTGTAAATAAATAGTACAAATATTTCAAAATGTATCACCAATTAGGAGAGCACAAGTTAAGCACATTGGTTTGCATTTCTGAAGTGTGGTGGAAGTAAATGTTTTACTAGGAACAAACCAAATCACTAAACTTGATGCTAGGCAAATTAAATATTTTCTGAAACCTGATTTCCACACATATTATTTTGTGCATGCATGATTTTATCAGTAAAACTGTATGTTTGTGGAAATGTATGCTTGTTTCAGTGGAAAATGTATTGTTTGTAAATCACCTTGCTCTACCACACCAAGATTTATTAATATATCTGTGATGGTGTACCACTGCTTCAAAATAAACCACCATCTGCATACTACACTTATCTCAATCTCCTGATGAATGCATTTGCTACACTTGTTCTTGGTGTGATGCTGTTGGTCTTGGCCCTTTTTGCAGGGTCATCCCGGAACTTTTTGCTTCCTCCGGTATTTTTTCTGACCTGTTATTAGTGGTTTTAGGACTCTGGGCACTTTATCACTGCTGTTCAGTGTTAAAGTGCATGTGCCCTCTATGGCAAACTTGGTAAGATTGGTCTACACCTGTTTGGCGTATTTAATTTACCTATCAGTCCCTTGTAAAGTGGCATTTCATATAACCAGGGCCAGTAAATTAAATGCTATTGGTGGGCTTGCAGCGCTGCTTGCGCCACCCACCAAAGTAGCCTTTCAAACCTGTCTCAGGCCTCTGCCATTGCAGGGCCTGCGCGCCCAGTTTACTGCCTCTGTGACGTGGCACATAAAGTGGTTGCCACGTCTGTGTGCTCCCCTTTTACTATATATCAGTCACCCCTAAGGTAGGCCCTAGCTAGCCCTATGGGCAGGGTGCGGTGTAAGTAAAAGGTAGGACATGTGCCTTAACGGTGTGGCATGTCCTGGTAGTGACAAACAGCCTATTTGGTTTCTCATTGCTGCGAGGCTGCCCTCTCTAAGGAATGGATTGGGGATTCCCTGATATGTGCTTCAGTGGTAATTCCAGATAGGAGAGGGGTGGAATGATCAAGTTTGGCATGTTGGGAATAGTGGCAATAAATGCTGCGTAATGGTGTTCGCAGATTTATTATCACTATTTTAGAAATGCCACTTTTAGAAGTGGGCATTTCTGTGTGCTATGTGTCTTTGGCCTGCCTGTTGTGTATTGCATGTCTGGCTCTGGAAGACAGGGACTGGGGAGGTGCAGTGGCTCCAGAGGGGCTGGGTGAGTCATCCCTAGGCTGAATAGGCCTGATCTGCATTTGGAGTAGTGGGAGGAGTAGTACCTGAACCTGAATAGGACTGTGCCTGCCTTACACAATGCTGGCTCCGCCCCCCTGTGGTGTGTCTAGGGCCAGAGCCTACACTGACAATGGGGAGTGTTGTGCCCTTGATAAGTGCCCCCCAGAACTGGTTTGGACTAGGTCCAGGGCCCTGTGCCAGGGCAGAACAAAGACTTGAGGGAGTATAAATATTGGGGCTGTGACCCCATGTAAAAGTGCTGTACCTGCTTGGAACAGTGCTTGCTGAAGGACTGCTGGGCGCCAGGAGGAACCGCCACGAAGGACTCCCCCTCTGCTGGAGTGCCCTGTGAGCTGGCCTGCCTGGGCCCAGCTCTGCCCTGTCTGGCCTGAAAGCCAGCAGTGTGGTGAGGGCTGTGCTGGATACACCGCCCTGGAGCATGAGGAGCACTTTGTCACGGCTGTGGCCCTCAGCGCTGTGCCTCACACCAAAAGCACGTGATAGGTGCTTTTCTAATTACATTTCCAGAGCCTGAGGAGGGGGCTCCAACTTTGCTCGTAACAAGCGCTGTGAACAGGAAGCCAGGTGGAGGCTGCCTGGTTGTGGGCGGGCCGTGGCCTTGAACGGCGAGCCAACAGGAGCGGACTCTGAAGGAAGAAAAGGAAGTCAGGCGGAGGTGCAGCCTGTTTGTGGGCAGGGCTCCCGTGTTGACGAGGAGAGCCCCGTGTGCTGCCTGAGCCTGCTTGTGGACAGGGCCGGTAGTAAGAATGAGTCGGAGCCTCGCGAGCTCCTGGTGCAGTCCAGTAGAGGGTGCGTTCCCCCGCGAGAGACCGAGGAGAACCCGGTGAGGAGCCTGTTGCCTTTGTTTGATCGGAGCCTCACGGGCTCCATTCTACAACTTCCCGCCTCCCCCGCCTAGTACAGGGAGAGGCCCAGGGAGACCGGAGAGGCCCGAGGAGACCAGGGAGGCCCCAGTGAGTAGTGCCTGCAAGGCACACTCTTTTGCCTAGTATTGTCACAGCTGCGCCGCAGGGTCGCGGGCAGCTGCAACGTCGGGGGCATTGTCCAGTAGAGGAGACAGGGTGAGTTGCACCCCCGCCTCCCCCTTGCATTGCGGACCTGTTGGGGGCATTGCTTTTGCTGCATCTGCAGCTAGGGGGCTAGTTGGCAGCCTCGTGTCCGCAGAAGGGACACGCATTTAGGAGTGCCCTTACTTTGGAAAGGGGCATTGCGGGGAAGCTCAGGACAGGCACCCCCCCCCAAAGATAAGACTGCCTGATGTTCGCCCCTATGTCTTGGTGGGACGTAATGCAATTAGGTGATGTGTGCACCTAATAAGTGATTATCATGCCTAAGGTGGGCCTAATGTAATTATGATGTAGGCCTAATATGCTATACTTTTTTTTTAATTTTTTTTATTTATTTGCAAAGTTTTATATAGCGCTGGCTAGACCCGGAGGTATCAGAGCGCTTTACATGAGGATCAGCGAGTTACAGGTTACATAGTTACATCCGTTAAATCAAAGAGTCACAGAGGGAGGAGGAGGGGGAGGGAAGGAAACACAAACGGGGAGACGAGGAAAACAATGTCAGATGACCAGCTGGGTAGGTGACGGCCAAGGGGGTGAACCAGAGCCAGACTCCTCTATAGCTGCATAGGACAGCTCCACCGGCCATCGGCCAAGGTTGCTCGGGCTCCGCGGTAGGTACAAACAGTTTTGGTATCCGCTCAGGGGGCATCGTCATAGTTCCATCGAAAGCATCCGGTGTTACTGGGAAGCGCCGCCCGCCTCGTCATCCCGCTCACCCCCAGGGCAAGAGTGGTGAGAGGAGAGGTGGAAAGGACAGTTCCAAAGTCTGCAGATTGAGGGACAACCCATCGATCTTGCCTTCAACCCTCTTTGGCGGGCGTGAGACTGAAGGGGAGTTATGTATAGAAACCTGAACCCCATCACGGCACTCACTTGTTTGGGCGCTTGTTTTTTCTCTGCGGGTGAGAGGTTGATTTATATCTTGGCTGTGGTCTTTTTGGTGGCATATGTGCGGTCTCAACCCTCTACCAGAGGTTCCCTGACTCCTCTGCACGTCGGGGTTGCCCAGCCCAGGTCTCCTTTCCTTGACGCGCTTCCCCATAAACTTCTCCGGAGTAAGTCTGTGGGTCATCTCATCAGTGAGAGAGTTGTAGATCATCGTGGTAAAAGACCACTGTGGCAGCCATCTTGGGGTCAGGCAAGAGAAATTCTGCCCCTGTTCCATTTGGCCGGTATGCCAGCCACAGTATTGCTAAACTCACGAGAGGGCAATGTTATCACTCAGCCCAAGGATCGCGCCAATAATGTCATTGTCATTTGATTTCGCCCTCTTTTTCAGTATGATGCAGGGACTCTTAACAGAAGCTCAGGGTCTACACTCTGTCTCAGTAATGCTTTCCAGACGCCATATTGGGGTCAGGCAAAATGTTATCTCTAGTTGGTTACTGCATCGCCGCCCTTACTTGCATTTTTGCAGGATAGGGTTTCCGCCTGTCTCCCTCAATACCACAGTCACATCGATGTGCTGCTGTGCAGCCTCTTCGAGTCCCCCTTTGCCATTAGGCCCCCATCATACGGACTCCATCTTAGGGTCAGGCAGACTTCCTTAACTCCCTCGTGGGCACCGTTGAATAAAACCCCGGTGTCAGCAATTCTAATTGTGGGGGGGGATGTCAACCAAGCTTCTTTGGGGCTCAATCCTATACTAGGTAATGCTGTGATGGTCATGCCTCACGCTTGGTGCTAGGTGCACCCTTACCAGTAGTTACTGGTTGTCCTCACTAACGGTGACGCATGTGATGTTATGACAGTGGCCTGATTGGCCCTGTGGTGTATATAATCCCTATAAAGACATGCCAGGTGCCAGGTAGCACAGTGTATATATGTGATTATGTTCTAATGTGTTTTATGGATAATACAAAGGCTATTTTTACATAACCTTGTGTGGAGTTTCTTTGGTGGTGTGCCTAGTGTGTCACTGCTGTGTGAGTGTGTTGTGCAAACGCTTTACATATTGCCTTTGGGATAAGCCTGACTGCTCTGCCAAGCTACCAAGGGGGTGAGCAGGGGTTATCTTCATTGTGTAACTCCCTTGCCCTGACTAAAGTGGTGGTTTCTGCCTGGCTTAGGCGCATGCCCTAGCCAACCAGAAATCCTATTTCTAACATATGCATTGTTTTTTTATAATCCTTATGACTTCAGTAATGTAACATCCATGGCAGCACCCCCAGTCTTGAAATTGTTCCTGCACCACTGGTGCATGCCAATGGCTAAATGTAATTCACGCATTAGCCGTTGTTGGTACACTCCTTTTAAAGGATCCTGTTTCTACACAGGTCTTTAAGAAAGCAGCATACTGTTATTTCAATAGCATTTTCCCAAATATCTAGTGCACACTCCTCAGCTTTTACTTCAGGAATGAGTGTAAAGACTAGTGTTCATCAATGAGGCATATATACAGATTACTCTATTGCACTTTGTAATTCACACTTCAACAAAACATAAAGGATGTTAATAGGACCTACTGAAAACAGTGCAATGAGACATTTAGCGGACTTTTTTCAAGAATCTAAAAATACACAGTGATATAATCAAAAACATGGTTGTAAATATAAGATGTCTTGATAACAGCGGTTATAAGCGTCAGGTTTAGAAACAGTTAACAAGTGTAATGTTACTGAGTTGCACATTTGACAAAGGCCATGACAGAGATGCCCATAACTCTTCATAGGAAGAATCAATTACACCTAGACCGGTAACTGTGCCACAATCTCAGTGAATCGCCAGCATCGCAGGCGTCAGTAATTCGAAGGTGGGTGAATATACTCCAGATTATGCAGTTAAGAGGTAGACCATGCATAAATCCAGGTTTCTGCATCGATTTCCACATTTTACACAATTGCTATGAATGTTTTCACCAAGACATTTTGCATGTGTTTGGCTGACCAGCTCAGGCCGACCAAAACAAACATGGGCACTTAGACTTTCTCCAGCCCAGCTGCATTAAGCAGCTGGGCTCGAGTAACCCCAAAAACTCCCTGGCCTCAGCGGAGCATCCTTCTAGCCCACTCAGGCCAATCCCTGCGCTGCTCTGCAGCTCAGGGATTGGATGGGAGTCTGTCCCAGGGGCTGCTGGGACCATTCAGGAAGAGGAGAGGCGGCGCACCGCGACACTGGAGGCGGCTGGCGGCTAAAGGCAAGTTTAAAAAAAAACAAATATAGTATTTCTAACCCCCCCGCAACACCGCCTGCGTTCCCTCCACCCGCCTCACCACCCTTTGTTTGTGACAGCCGCCACTGTGTTTGGGGCAATCAGTTGGCACTATTGTTGTGCTCTGTCACCATGCATGGGTGAGATTCACAGTCTTTTCTGGAGATGTGTGTGCATCCCTCATGGATATGCCTTTTGATGAATCCTGCATTTGTGCCAGAAAAACTTATTCCACTCTGGAGAGTTTCAAGGAAAGCTGGGCCAGTAGGTGCTCTTTCAACCCCTCCCAGACAGATTCCTCGTCAGTTGCAGTCCTCCCAAGGCTACTCAAGAGGTTTGGCATATAGACAATGCCAGGCTTCCTACCCCTGCTGCAGTCACCCTAGCCCTTTTGTGACTGGGGACAGGGGATCAGGCAGACAATGTGCATATCACCAAGGGCACCAATCTTCCCAGTCCCTCTCCCCTGTGGCATCAGCCTCCAAGCTGCTTTAGTTTGCCCTTAACAGCTCACAACCACCCTGTGGTGGTTGGTATTTTCTCCCAGGGTGGCATTCCCACACAATTGACAGATGGATCATCCATATTTTCCAACAGGGCTATGACCTTCTGTTTCTTCCAACCCACCACAGCTTACACCCACATCAGAGTGGCTCTCAGAGGAGCACCTATCCCTCTTCCTGCAAGAGGTGCGAGCTCTACTGTCCAGCGGGGCTATCGAGAGGGCGAAGGCCTCAGAATTAGGGATGGGTTGTTACTCCCGCTATTTCCTTGTGCTAAGAAGGACAGAGGCATTCATCCTATTTTAGATCTTTGTACTTTGAATGCCTTCCCATGGAAGTACAAATACAAAATGCTCACACTGGCCCAATCTTTGTCTGCCTTGGATTCGGCGACTGAATGGTAGCCTTTAAGATCCAGGATGCTTTCTTTCATGTGTTTATCCTGCAGTCCCACATTGTTACCTGTGGTTCAGTGTCGGACAGGAGAATTTTCAGTTTGCTCTGTTTCCCTTCTGCCTTACCAGCACCCCTCGGGTGTTCATAATAGTGATGGTGGTGGTTTGGTTGACAATACTAGTTTGTCCAACCGTGACGACTGGCTGAGGGCTCGTCATAGTCAGTTGTATACCATCTCAGACATGGCAAACCTCCTGACAATGTTGGGTTGTCAGTAAACAAGCTGAAGTATCACCTGACTCCTTCACAGAGGCTTCCTTTTATAGGAGCTATTCCGGGCATGGTGGCGTTCAGGGTCTTTCCTTCATCAAGGACATTTGGGCTATGAGCCCGGTGTTTCAGTCTTGTATCTTGGTGAGATCAGCTGTGAGGCTTCTTGTCCTGTTGTCTTCATGCATCCTGCTTGCCAACTTCACCAAGAGGCATACACGGACTCTGCAGTGCAATCTTAAGTCTGAGTGGGCTCAGCACAAAGGACACTTGTCAGATGTCATCCAGGGTTCAGTGGACACTGCATAAGATCCGGAGTGGTGGTTGCTCAACTGTAACCTGACCAGCAGCAGACCCCTATCTGGTCCCCAACCAGAGCTGACAGTGGTGAAGAATGCATCATTGCTGGGTTGTGGAGGTCATTTTGAGAGGTGGAGATCACAGAGCTCTGGTCTCCAGAGGAAACCCTGCTCCTCGTAAATCTGATGGAGCTTCAGGCCATTCACTTAGCAATGAAGGCCTTCCTGCCATCTATCAAGGGAAGTCTGGTACAGGTTTCCACAGACGACACCACTGCCGTGTGGTACTGCAACAAGCAGAGTGAGATCCAGGAGGCGCAGCACCTCTGAAGTTAGCAGGAGTGTCAGGGCATCTTCCTGATCGTGAACTACCTGGAGGAATCTTTAAACACAAGGGTGGACGAGCTCAACTGGTGACACCTCGTAAATCATGACTGGCAGTAGCATCCCAAGGTGGTAAAATACATCTCCCAACAGTTGGGAAGAACCCTGGCTGGATTTTTTGACACTGCACATTACATCAAGAATGTGTAGTGTCAAAACATCTGTGAATTGGAGTTCTCAAGAGCGCTCTGTCTAGAATGGGACTCCTGTATGCCTTGCTGCTGCTGCCTCTCCTGCTCAAGTAATGAAGATCAGGAATGACTGGGCCCAAGCCATCTTAGTGGCTCTGGATTAGGCCTGGAGAGTGATGTACCCAGAAATTCTGGGGATTCATCAGATTACCTCTTTTGGAAGATCTGTTGCAGCAGGAGGACAGGGTTCTGCACCCGAACGTGTGCAATCTACACCTTCATGCATGGAGATGGAGAGGTTGCACTTGACTGTATTTTATATACCACCTGAGGTTGTGGATGTCATCCTTGTGGCCAGGCATCCCTCCACAAAGTCCTTTTACACCAGCTGTTGGGACACATTTTTAGCCTAGTGTGGAGACCCAAAACAGGCTTATTAGCAGGCCAAACTGCCTGATGGTTTATTGTTTGTTTTGTGTTGGGTCCATAAAGTATTGCAGTGGGCACTTTTAAAGGTTACTTGTTGGCCCTTTTGGCCTTTTTGCATTAGCGGAACTAACTGTCCTTGTTTAAGTCACCTGTTGTGATGTGGTTTATCAAAGATTTGACACACATACCTTTTGTGATGATACAGTGGGATCTTAATTTTGACCTGACATTCCTCATGTGCACTCTCTTCGAGCCAATGTACAGCTGCCCATTGCTTCTTTTGACTATCAAAACATTGGGATCACTTCAGCTCGTAGCTTCAGTGAGCTCCATGCTTTTTTGGTACGGCTGCCCTACACCACTTTTTTCACAGACAAACTGTTGTTGAGGATCAGGACGCCCTTGTTGCCAGATGCTGAGACTCCTTTTCATACTGAGCAATTCATCATCCTCCCAACGTTCTTTGCTTCACCTCATCCTTCGAAGAAGGAGGAGAGACTCCATCCTCTGGCCCCCCAAAAAATCAATTACACCAAAGACCATAAGGGCAGACAATCAGTTTTTTGTGGCCTTCTTGGGGTATTGAAAAGTAAGGCAGCACATAAAAGTACTTAGTCAAGGTGGATAGTCCTCTGCATTAGGATATGCTGCTCATTGGCCAAGAAGCAGCGCCCAGAAGGACTGAGGGCTCAGTACAGCAGAGCAAAGGCTGCTACTACTGCACCGGCACAAGGAGGGCCTGTTCTTGACATCTGATAGACGCGTCATGGGTGTTGATGCACATGTTCACAAAGCACTAATGCCTTGACAGCCAGGTTCAACAGTAAGGACATTTTACTTGTTTGATCCTGCAGGACATTTTGGTCTGAGCCCACTCGGGAGACCTTCCACCTTTGAGAGGTTCTGCTTTGGCATCTATTCTATAGCTGAGGAATCTGCGGTTAGATGTATCTATCAGAAGAACAAGTTGCTCATCGCCCTCCACCTCCCTGTTCTGTGGAGTGACCTACTTTTTACAATTGAAGAAGGTTCCAAATTAGAGTCCTGGACAATGGTACCCTCAATTGTTTGTGACCACGTCCAAGGGAGCAGAAAGAGTCAAGCAAAATGCTGATGTCGGTGTGCAGGTGTGTTGCTTATACACAGCTCCGCTCTGTCACTACAAAGGCAGAATGAAGTCAACACCGAGCCACCTTCAGATCCAACTTGGTGCCTGGGGGATATTCTACAGGAAAGGAATCTGGGATTATATAGAATATCCATTGGAAGGAGCACTTCTAAATTAGTTCTTTTTGTATACACACACATGAGTATGCATCGTTGTTTTGAATTCCACTTAACTATTCAGGAAGGAACGGAATAGAAACATTTTTTTTCAATTTCTAGTAGGCATAAAAAAGTTACATTTGATTGTTAACTTTTGTTTATGAGCGAATTTATCTTTGTAAATGGTGCCCATAATAATGTGTGATTCCTCATGCTGTATACAATCACAGATGCTATACAGAGTTTCTACAGGCGTGTTTTTCAATGCTTGAGTGAGGTAGTGTTAGACCTGGCATCTCTTGGTGTGGTTACCCCTGACTTTTTGCCTCTACCTCCTCTATTTTTGATGCTGTGATGGATTTCGTTTTACTGGCTTAGATGCTTTGGGCACTTTGCCACTGCTGATCAGTGTCAAAGTGCAAGTGCTCCCTGTGTAAAGTGTAATGGTAATTGGTTGTCCATAATTGGTATGTTTGCCTTACTAGTAAAGTCCCTAGTAAAGTGCACTATGTGTGCCAGGGCTGGTAATGCAAATGCTACTGGTGGGCCTGCAGCACTAATTGTGCCACCCACACAAGTAGCCTTAAAGAGAGAACTCAGGCCTGCCACTGCAGTGCCTGCGCGCAGTTTGCTAAACTGCCATGTTGTCTTGACAAGTGAACCCACTTGCCAGGCCTTACCATTCCCTTTCCCTGCACATCAGACACCCCTACAGTAGGCCCAAGGTACCCCCCCTGGGCAGGGTGCAATGTTTGTGAAAGGTAGGACATGTACTGAGGTGTGTACCATGTCCTAACAGGGAAATACTCTCCATTTCGTTTTTCACTGTTGCAAGGCCATCTTGCCCATAGGACAGAATGGGGAAGGCTGTGTAATATGTTTCCAGCCTATCTTCCCATAAGTTTAAGATGGAGAGGTGAAGTTTAGTGTGCCTGAGGTCACAATTTAATAAGAACATCTTTTTGTGAATGTGGTTTGTGAATTGTGTGTTTAGAAACCACGCTTTTAGAAGTGGCTGGTTTTCTTGTTCTAACAATTCTGTGTGTCTCTGCCTGGTTGTGGATTGACTGTCTGGATCTGAATGTGATAGGATCTGGGAAATGTCTTGACCCAGGGAGGGGATGGGAGACAGCAACAGGCTGACCTGCATCTGGAGTGTAGGGGGGGAGGAGTAGCCCCTGGAGGTGAAGAGGCCTGGGCTGCTGTCATAAAACAAAGGCTCCATCTCCTGCTGAGTGATTGAAGATCCAGACCCCCACTATCAAAGGAAGAAGGTGGCACTGGCAGGGAGACACCCAGAACTGGTTTGGACAGGGGTCAGTGCCCCCTGAAAAGACTTCAAAGACATTTAGGGGTATAACTATGAGAGCTGAAACCCCTGGACTTTAGACAAATCCCTACTGAAAAAGGATTGAACCTACTTGGTGCTCAAGAGGAACCTCTGCCAAAGAAGAACAGCTGAAGAGACTGAAGAGAAGGACTGACCCTTGCTGTGTGTTCTGGGGCTGACCTGCAGTTTGCTGGTTTGACTAAGGAGAGGAGAAGGGACTTTGCTGTGTGCTGTGTCCCCCTGCTTGTGAGGACTTTGCTGTGTGCTGTGTCCTGAAGTAGCGTGTCTCCAAGGGCCCGAGGAGAGCTGGCTCCCTGTTGTGGAAACTCAGGAACATAAAAGTTTCCAAGTGTGTCTCAGCGACGCTGTGTGCGTGTGCTTTTTGCAGCCTGAGACCTTCGTAAGAACTGCCCTGTGATCGTGGGCACCCGGAGTCCAAGTGAGTCTCAGCGACGCTGTGTGCGTGTGCTTCGTGCAGCCTGAGACCTTCATGAGGATTGCCCTGTGATCGTGTGCACCCGGAGTCCAAGTGAGTCTCAGCGACGCTGTGTGCGTGTGCTTCGTGCAGCCTGAGACCTTCGTGAGGATTGCCCTGTGATCGTGTGCACCCGGAACTCAAGTGAGTCTCAGCGACGCTGTGTGCGTGTGCCCTGTTGCAGCCTGAGACCTTCGTGAGAAATTGCCCCGTGATTGTGTGTCCCGGAGCAGTCGTGTTCTCTGCTTCGATCGACAGCGTGGCCAGAACTGCTGTGATCGTCATTGCCATCTGCCCGAACCGGCATCCCCAGAGGAGTTGTGAGAAGTCACCGCCGCCGGCCCGAGCCTGCCTTTGCCAAGGAGAGACCTCGAATCATCATCGTCGTCGGGGGTGCGAGTTCCACTGCCCAAGATCAACAAAGTCACACCGGAGGCCCAAGCCACAAGGAGAAGAGAGGAAAGTGAGATCGCACCCCCCAGTTAATGCTCAGGGAGCGTGCGTGTGTCACCGCCTGGGGCGGGGTGCGGGCTCCGAGAGAAACGCTCTCGGCCTTTCCCATCTTTACAGCGCGAGCCCCGCTCAAGTCCGTATCGCGGCCCGTACTTGCCGAGGTGTGGCAGTACCGGGGCCGAAGTGTGGATCGGCACCTTGTTTTCCATCGTAACAGTGTTGGGGGCATATTTTGGCAGTAGCTGACCGCGAGTCAGTACGAGTGGCATAGAGACCGTCCAGAGCACCGCGATCGGTGACGGAGTACATTATTTTTGCATTACGAACTGCCTGACTGTTGCATTACGCATTGCATTATTTTTGCATTACGAACTGCCTGATTGTTGCGCATTGCATTATTTTTGCATTACGAACTGCCTGATTGTTGCATTACGAACTGCCTGATTGTTGCATTACGGATTGCATTATTTTTGCATTATGAACTGCCTGATTGTTGCATTACGCATTGCATTATTTTTGCATTACGAACTGCCTGATTGTTGCATTACGCATTGCATTATTTTTACATTACAAAGTGCCTGATTCTTGCATTACGAACTGCATAGCATTGCATTATGACTGCATAGGATCATTGAGAATTGCTCATTAATACTGCAAGAACCTACCAGTGCGTGCTGGCCTAATAACCGGCACAGTAAAATATTACAAATACGCATATGTTGGATTTTTATCGTGTGGTCTCATCGTATATCTTTTTTTTATAAACATCTAATTGTTTTTATGAAACTCGTGTGGAGTCCATTTGTGGTGTTATCACTGTGTCACTGAGAGAGTGGATGCAAATACTTTACACATTTGCCTTGGAGATAAGCCTGGCTGCTCGTGCCAAGCTACCAGGGGGTGAGCAGGGGTTATCTAAAGGTGTGTCCCTCCTTACCCTGACGTAGAAGCAAGGGTCCCTATTTGGACTAAGGTACATACCTCAGCCAACTAGTGACCCCCAGGTCTAACAGGTAGACATCCTGATAAAGTTCCTAATCGCTCTGACTGATTATTTTGGCAAAACACAACTTAATATAAAAGCCCTGCTGTTGATGAATTCATCATAACTTTGGAAACTGCTGAGGTCTTGAACTACTTTTATTCCAAATGATAGGGAGGCACAACTTTGTTAGAACTCCGACAATTACATCACTCCAGTTACATTTAATAACGAGCAGTGACAAATGCTGACATCTGTGTAGTGTATGGACTTTGATGCACATAAGAGGGGCTCGTGCAGTTTCATGTCTACTTCTATGCATGTTTGCTCGTATGCGCGTACACATGCTGCAACTTAGTACACACCCAGATAGGAAGCAACCAGCTGATGTGCTTAACGGTAGTGGTGGTGGGTTTTCAAATCAATTCAGGATCATGTACAAACGTAGAGGTGGAGGTATGGATGAATAGTTATTTTCATGGAGGCACAGCAATAAACCTAAAGTCAGTCATTCACGCATAGACTCCCACGTAGCCAGAGGAACAGAGATGCAAGCACACAAGTACACAGTTGACAGGCATACGGGCATTTGTCCACAAGAGACAACACTCTTATCAGGCACACCATACAAAAACATAGGCACACATATAGACACGGACGTAACAAATAAAGGCATGCATACAGTTACAGGCAAGATGGACACACGTGCACTTACATGTGGGTGGTTGGCTGGATCACTGAGACATGTTTAATTGTGTGGATGAATATGTATGGGCCTGGGCCATCAACATTGAGGGACGTTAAACTTTTCTTAAAACTATAGTTCATCTCTTCAATCAGGGCTTTAAGTGGGCCGGGTCCTGCCGGTGCCCAGACCCGACAGTTCTACAGAGCAGGTGCTGAGATGGGTCCCTATGGGGCTCTCCGTTTTTGCCCTCACCATCAGGGTGGAAAACAAATCTTAACTCAGCAGCAGTGTCACCCTTCACAGCCTTCCAAGGGTCTCGTAATTTCAGAAAATATTATATAAAACGAAGCCATAGTTGTTGCTTGTTTACCTTATGCAACTAATCATTGACAAAGGCAAAAGTCCTGGTTGTTGTAGGTGTAATGTTACTTGTTGATTAATATGTCTGGATGCAATGACAGAAGCAGCCAAATACCAGTCGGTCGGCACACTATGCTAAGCACAATTTTTTTTGCTTGGGTGGTTTTAAGCCACGCCCGTAATTATATCGACCACGCACCTTTGAGAGACTCCCCAGTTTTTTCAGCCCACTTAAAGCCCTGTCTTTAATAGTTGTTGCTGACAGATAATGGATTATGAAGCCCTCGCTGTATTGCTGTATCACTCCGCCTCCCTAGGTGCGGCGCCTGAGATCACGTTACAATGGGTGAAGGTAGTTTAGGCAAATGAAATACTATCCTGGATCAGATGGATCAAACAAGGATGCAGTCCCATCTGAAATAGATTGTCTTGGCGCTCCCCAAATGGCATGCTTTATGTAAATGGAATTGTTTTAAAAAAACATAAATATTATACAATATATTGTATATTGTATATAATAATATACAATAAAGTTTTAGACAGGGTTGGATTGGGATTAAAAATCGGCCCGGGAACGCTTAAAAAAAGTGGCCCACATTTGCATATTGCCTTTCGGCAAAACACTGCTTCGGCAAAATTTTATTTAAAAAAAAAGGGGGGGGGGGGAGGTTAAAAAAAGTGCACAGATTAGTTTACACTGGTGAAACACACCTGAAAACAAGTGAGACCACTTCTGCTCAAGTCCCCTTCCCCCGCTCTCTATGCATATATTAATTGGCCGGCCCAGCGAGAGAAAGGGAGTGACACCTCTGCGGTTGATAATAGGGAGTGATACCTCCGCCCATCTACCTCCAGAAAGGCCACTCAGGCACCAACTGGGCCGCTGGCGGCATCGAACAATGCAGAAACCGCCCAAATCGGCCCCCCAGGCTGCTCAAAAAGCAGCCCACATCTGGAATTCGGATACCGGCCCCTCGGGCATTGCCCGAGTGCCTGCGTTGTCTTGTGGCTCATGGCCTCCTGGCAGGTCTGGCTACGTTACCACGCCTGGCTGCCATGATGACTCTTGCGCACGTTATTATTGGATGTTGTTCTGTCGCCCTCTGTTATTGCCAAGTTGTTCTACAATAGCCTGCATTTTCTGTTTCTCACCTTTTCTCCTATTCCCTTTGTGGGCTCAGTCTGAACAACAGTTACAAGGTCGAATAACAAATCCCTGGTTTCTACTGATTTGGCCCGTCCCTCGCACCTAGACATAACACTTGTACAGCTGCCATTGAGAAAATAGTGTGCTTTTAATAATGCGCTCGCTTGCTCTAAGATAGCACTTGGAGACGACCTTTCCAGAGAGAAGAGCTGTGATTGTATGCTGATGTAGTTTTGCATCAAGAGATTGAGGTATGGGGGTTCGCTAGTCAAAGCCCAAAGGTCTTCTATTATTATAATAAACTGGCTTCTAGCACGGGGAGGGTGGTAATGTTAGTTAGACATATATCCACTGCTTTATGAGATGCTTTCCCCGTTTGTATTCTATAGAGTAGTAACTATGCTGATTATATTGTTCTTATGTATTATGCTACTAGTACTGACACGTGTACTGTATCTTAGAGCACGTAAGTTGAAATAAACATTTTAACCTATACAGTGTCTCTTCATACGCATGTTGTGGACAGGTACGAATGTGACGAAAGAGTGTTCTTGCCTCTGCGAGTCCTGAGAGAGAGATACCGTGTTCTGGGTTGTCTAAGCATTGGTACATTGGTGCCAATGGGACGCTAAGGCTAGTTGGGTTGGGGTTTTGGGTGCTAAGGTTTATGGTTGGCTCACCACTATATTCCGAGGTCCTATTATCCTGTGCATAGCTCTGTATGTGCAGAAACCTTATGACATGGCGCGACCAACGAGTGGGGCAGCTTACTTGCGAGACGCTTGAGTAGTACTTGTGCTTGTCCACAAACCCCTCACGTACGCTTCCGGAAGCATGTGTGACGGCGATACCTCCTATATTGCAGATTTTGTAGGTTCTTTCAAGCTTGATGTTATTAAAAAAGGTTTCTTAGATATAACCCTTTTTGTGCTGCCTCGTGTAAGATTGTTGAATAGACCCGTTCGTAATGGCGGGTATAGACATAGCGGCGCATAGCCGCACAGCACTCCGGGATCACATACGGGTGTATGGAGTGCCAGACGCGGGAGTTGAACTAGTCTTTGTGGTTCAAGCCGATCCGGCTTTCCACTTTGAAGTGTTCTACTCTTGGATCACTTTTCCAGCGGTGAATGCGAACCATAATCTGTTCCATGAATATGAACCCTCCATTGTTCCTGCTGTCTATAGACCTTATACTACTCTTGAAGTACCGCTCACGGCTTGGCAACACCGTGTTTGGTTTAATGGCGCCCTCCCACAATCAATCAATCAATCAATCACGGCATTTATAGAGCGCGCTACTCACCCGGGAGGGTCTCAAGGCGCTGGGGGAGGGGGTAAGTTACTGCTCGAACAGCCAGGTCTTGAGCTGCTTCCTGAAGGCGAGATGGTCCTGGGTTCGCCGAAGGTGAGTGGGGAGGGAGTTCCAGGTCTTGGCCGCCAGGTAGGAGAAGGATCTTCCTCCGGCGGTGGTTCTGCGGATGCGTGGTACGGTGGCGAGGGCGTGGCTGGTTGATCGTAGCTGGCGTGTGGGCGTGTAGAAGGACATGCGGTCGTTGAGGTACTTTGGGCCCAGGTCGTGGAGGGCCTTGTGTGCGTGGGTGAGGAGTCTGAACGTGATTCTCTTGCTGACGGGGAGCCAGTGCAGGTCTTTCAGGTGTACGGTGATGTGGCTGTGTCGGGGGATGTCCAGGATGAGTCGTGCGGAGGCGTTCTGGATGCGCTGGAGTCTCTTTTGAAGTTTGGCTGTGGTTCCGGCGTAGAGGGTGTTCCCATAGTCCAGTCGGCTGGTGACAAGTGCCTGGGTGACGGTCTTCCTGGTTTCAGTGGGGATCCATCTGAAGATCTTGCGGAGCATGCGCAGGGTGTTGAAGCATGAAGATGAGACGGCGTTGACTTGTCTGGTCATCGATAGGGAGGAGTCCAGGATGAAGCCCAGGTTGCGTGCGTGGTCCGTTGGCTTGGGTGCGGTGCCCAGGGCCGGGGGCCACCAGGAGTCGTCCCAGGCGGAGGGTGATGAGCCCAGGATGAGGACTTCCGTCTTGTCTGAGTTCAGTTTAAGGCGGCTGTTCCTCATCCAGTCGGCGACGTCTCTCATCCCGTCGTGCAGGTTGGCTCTGGCGGTGGTGGGGTCGTTGGTGAGGGAGAGGATCAGCTGGGTGTCGTCGGCGTAGGAGATGATGTTGAGGTTGTGTCGGCGTGCGATGGCTGCGAGGGGGCTCATGTAGACGTTGAAGAGGGTCGGGCTGAGTGAGGATCCTTGTGGAACGCCGCAGATGACTTCGGTGGCTTCGGATCTGAACGGGGAGAGGCGGACTCTCTGGGTTCTTCCGGCGAGGAACGAGATGATCCATTCCAGTGCTTTCTCTCGGATTCCGATGTTGCTGAGGCGCTTCACTAGGGTGCGGTGGCAGACGGTGTCGAACGCCGCGGAGAGGTCCAGGAAGATGAGGGCAGCTGTTTCCCCGTTGTCGGTTAGGGTTCTGATGTCGTCGGTGGCTGCGATAAGGGCGGTCTCGGTGCTGTGGTTGGCCCGAAACCCGGACTGCGAGGGGTCGAGGGATCCATTCGTCTCGAGGAAGGCGGCAAGCTGTCTGTTGACGGTCTTCTCGATGACTTTGGCCGGAAACGGAAGGAGCGAGATGGGGCGGTAGTTCTTGAGGTCGGTGGGGTCCGCCGTTGGTTTCTTCAGGAGGGCGGTAAGCTCGGCGTGCTTCCAGCTCTCCGGGAAGGTGGCGGTGTGGAAGGAGGAGTTGATGACTACCACGGTTCGTTTAGGCCCCTTATCTATAGCAGGGGCCACTTGGCCTGTTTTGGCCGGGTACACCCCACATCCGCTTTATATGACAATACCAGTCGCGGAACTGCGCACTATGTATGCGGCCTTGGTGCAGGTGCATCGAGCGTTAGTGCGATATGTTACAGGCAGCATCCATGGAGCCGCTCCTGGAGTGCCTGGCCAACCAGCTGCTGCAGGCGGAGTGACCATAAGTCCCGTCATGGTAAATTCTGTGATGGGCAAACGGCCACAAAATAAGGATGATTTTCCTTATTGGCTTGCAGAAAAGTTTGATCAGTTGGAGGCAGTTTTTCCACATACAACTCCAGTGGATAAATATCGTATTTTAACGATTAGTTTGCCAAAAGACTTAATTCCCGAGTTGACAGCATGTGACAACTGGGGTAAGGTATTCGCAGCAGTATATTCAAAATGTTTTGGTACTCCTTCCATGACAGTTCTCCCCTCTGTAATTAAAAAAGTACAGGATGAACACGGCCCTGAAGCGGCTGTGGAATTAGGGATGAGACTAGTGGGAGTGTTTGAAGTAGTAGCTGAACTGATCCTTGCGAATGTCAAGGGCGATGCAGTGAACTTTCAAGTAGCTAACGCTTTGGCTTTGGTCCCAGAATTGGACAAGCCTCGAGAATTACCGAAAATTATTACCCAGGCTTACAAAACTATTGGTAGAAATAGCCTGGGTAACAAGCCTTTTGCAAAACTGCAAACACAATCGCAACCACAACAGCAACAAACCAAATCTCAATCTGAGAAGGATGAGAAACCAGTCTTCACTAAAAAGAGCTGGAGGCTGAAAAAACAGGGTAAGCAACAGACAAAGCCGGGATCGCGAGGCGCATCCCCGGTTTCAATCTCTTCTGAACGTACTTATGATTTACGCGATAGAGCGAGAATTAAGTCACCGGATAGGTTTCAGATCCCTGATACGCGTTCTCCTCGTTCTTCACAGGCACAGACGTCGTCACAGGCCGGTGGAGGAGACCGCCAGGATAGAGGAAGGGCCCGTGAGGCCCCACAGGGACGTGACCAGCCTCGACAACAAGTCAGAGGAAAAGAAGAAGACGCTCAACGTTTTCGACCACAATTTCAGAAGAAGAAAGTTGCCGCTGTAACAGCGAAATATGCCACAGACGGTGAGAACGAGACTCCTGAATTGGACGTGGGCAGTAACCCTCCTAGACAGCGCCGCGGAAGTAACCATAGTGCGGGAGGCGCTACGTCCTCATATGGAGGCGACAGCAACTGAAACATTCATTACTGTTGAAACAGCAGACACCAGAGTGGCACCCCTTGACAGACTATTTAATATTGTCCTCCAAATTGAAGGTGATATACAGCGAGTAATTAAAGGTATTTTTGGGAAAATCTGACCTCTTCATATGATATTTTATTGGCAGAGGCGGATTGGCCACCCCCATTCGTAATTGCTGCGCGTAAAGGGGAGGAGGTAATCCTTCCGAGCTTTTCTCGACATGTCCCAAAGGACAAAGCAGAGGCTCTAGCAGCAGAGTGGGCTGTGTCCCTGGCTCCTGCGATATACCGCAACCACGTGGGTTGGGACGAAGAATCTCCCCCCCATGAAATACCTTTGCGATCGTTGCCGCAGCCACAACCCCAATATCCCATAAAACGTGAAGCCAAAGGCCCAGTTTCCGAAATTCTGACACAGTTGGAATATCAGGGAGTAATTGAACCCTGTGTATCACCTATGAACAATCCCCTTTTCGCGGTTTCTAAACCCGATGGATCGTACCGTTTAGTATTGGATTACCGGCATTTGAACTCTCATTGTCGGACCTTTGCGGTGCAAAATACCCATAGTTCTGCGCTTGTAGACAGTCTTGTTCGTAAAAAATACAAAACGACCCTTGACCTTTCAAATGGATTCTACACGCACAACTTAGCCCCGGAGAGTGGCCAATGGTGTGCCTTTACTTCCGGTGGTAAAATGTTCAAATTCAGGCGTCTTCCTATGGGCTACAAGAATAGTCCAGGCGTATTCGCCGCTCGTGTTGTCTCTTTGTTAGACGGCATCGATCCAGACGCCTGTTCGTATGTGGATGACATTTATCTGACAGACGATGAATTGTTTCCGCATCTGACCCGGGTGGACCGCATTATTCTTGAATTTGCGGTTCAGGGATACAAAATTAACTTTGCCAAATCCCATATTGCTGAATTTACCGTTTTGTTCTTGGGCTATGAGCTCAACAATGAAGGTAAGGGTTTAGCCCCCATTTTCTGGAGAAATGTGCACTTCTGTGCCCTCCTACTAATCTGAAGAAGCTTCAGTCTTTACTGGGTTTTCTGAACTTCGGACGTACATATATTCCCGAATACGTCCAGCGTATCAAGCCATTGTATGCTTTGATACAACCTACTTTTTCGAAGTCTTCTTGGCTTCCGGAGCATACCTCCATTCTGCAGTCTTTGCAGACAGACCTTCTTGAGTCTAAATACCTTTTGACGCGTGATAACCACACAAACTTGGTAATTAGAATCATTCCAGGGGCAGTGGGTTTCACGTACTTAACCTTTAATGAAGGTGATACAGTACCCATCGCATACAAGTCACATCTATACACCTCTGCAGAAATGCGGTTCTCATATGTGGAGAAAGTGCTAACAGCAGTGCAAATGGCGATCCTGAAGGAGCGCGCACTGGCACAGGGAAAACGCATTCTGGTGGTAACACCCTATCCTGCCCTAGAAGCAGTGACGAAAGCAAGTGTTCCGAACTCTAAAGCTTTGCACCCCCGTTGGATTCAATGGGCAACATCTTTGACGTCTCCGGATGTCACTTTCATTTTCGACTCTTCTCTCCAGACTCAGGAGTTTTTACAGTATGAATTCATTCATCCTCCTCCTTTGTCCTTATTGCCGCTTGAGGATTACGACTGTGTGATCTACACCGATGGTTCGGCACAACCGGCCACGGGTTCCAAGCATGCTTATTCAGCCGCATGTGCTATTGTTGCAGGTACGTTTGTGAACGGAAAGTTCAAATCCACTGTGGTGCATACACAGGCACTCGGGGACAGTACCGCACAATTGGCCGAGTTGCGTGCCTTGGTGCTTGCGCTTGAGTTCGTAAATCCTGATGTGACCACTTTAATCGTGTGCGATTCTTACTACTGTGTTCAATCATACAATGACAATCTGTTCTTTTGGTCGCAAAATGACTATAGAGACGCTAAAGGCAACACAATCAAGCATAAAATGCTTTGGGTTAGGGTGGCAGAATTACAAAGACGTCTGCCACTCACACAGGTGGTTCACACCCTAGGCCATCAGCGAGTGGGCGCACACGCTGTTGGTAACAGTCTGGCAGATGAAGCTGCCAGATCAGCAGTACTCACGTGTTCAGTAGCAGCAGTTACTAGATCCATGTCTAAAATAGACACTGATATCTTTGCAGCTATTGCTGCAACAAAAGAAGGAGTTAATTACCCTAGAGGTTTCCCTTCTAAATATTCTTACCAGATAGGTCCCGATCAGGCTCCTTATGTAACAATACCTAACGTTGGGGTTCGGCTGATCCCCAACGCGGACCGCAGACTTTCCTTGATGGCAGCGGCACACGAAGGCATGGCTTCGGCGCATGCTGGTGTGTCTGCGACAATTGCCATTTTGCAGCAGCGTTACTGGTGGCGTGGTTTATACAAAGATACACGTACTTATGTGCTTTCCTGTGACGTTTGTCAACAGATCAAGCCTTCAACAGTCACAAGACCACCGCAGACCTCGCTTGCAATTTCGAACAGACCCTTTGGGTGTGTTTACTTGGATCACTGCGGTCCATTTTCTTCAGACACTGCCTATAAATATATCTTAGTGGCAGTGGACTCGTGCACACGGTTCATCTGGGTCTGGCCACAACGGAGTGCTGACGCACGAAATGTCATTAGGGATTTGCGTGTCTTTGTGGGAATTTTTGCATGCGGCACCTTCCATTCTGACCAAGGTCCGGCGTTTGCCTCTAAGGCTTACAAGGACGCAATGGGCTCCTTAGGGGTGCGGGTGAAATTTTCGTCTCCGTATAGGCCTGAGGGCAACTCTATCGTTGAACGAATGAACCGTGACTTAAAGCAATCCTTGACAGCTAGAGTTATAGGTACTGGCAGGAACTGGCTGGCCCACTTGTATACTGTTCAGCGTGCACTTAATAATCTCCCTAGAAGGCCTCTGGGTGGGCGGACCCCTTACGAAATGCTCTTTGGCATACGAATGTTTGTGCCTGACCTTGATGGTCTAGACATGGCGGCGCAATCCGCCAAGTTCGATGTAGATAATCATTCTACTATGTTACAGGACTTACAAGAAGCCCGAGACAAACTAGCGATTGCACATTTACCTTCAGCCACAGACCCTGCTGTGCAGATTCCGGTAGCCGGCTGGCTTCCGAAGATTGGCGACCTGGTACGAGAGAAGGTGGAGAACAAAAAGAATTCGGCCCCTCTTTTCGTGCACCGGTTCCAGTACTGGGCTTGAAGGGAACACGTACAGTCATCCTACCACCGCTTCCCGGTCGCAAGGAAAACAGATACATCTCAGTGGAAAATGTCAAGCTACAACATCTGGCCGATCCTAAATAGTGTCACACCAGCGGTCTCTTGTCCTGCCATTTATCGGACAAGCGTTCGAGGCACGCCTGCAAGAACAATCACTGATGTTACCATGGAGATGGTTGATTTGCCTGAAAATATATTTGAACCCCCTGCATCACCCTGCATAGCCGAGGACGAATATACTTATCCCGCCACAGAGTCAGTGGCACACCAACCAACAACACCACTGAGCCCGACACGTTATTCTTTTGATTCAGATTCCAACTCATCACAAGTCCCGTCCAAGTTTAGTCTTTTTGTATCCTGGTTTAGAGACAATTTTTTGATTCCACCTTGGACATATATTTGGATGGTACTTTTCTTGGTTTTTTTGTTCATGTCCATTGGCTTTGTCACAGTGTTTTTTCTACTCATCAATGGTCACTATTTACCTGAACGCTCTGCTGTGAACAGTGTTGCTGGAACTTTGGCTCCACATTCCTCTTCACACATCATGAAGCGTGACCACACATTTGTGAACATTTCAGCGTTTCCAGTTGCTGATGGCATCGTATGGGATGCAGTAAACTTTCAAATACATGGCCCGACAGAAATTATTAATGTACCAAATGTCCTTCGAGTCTCGATGGGTGATGTAGTAAAAAGTAATATTCATTCTGATGATTGGGATGTGCATGCAGTTGAAGCATTGTTTGCTGATTTAAAATATTATGCCTCTTTTAATGCTGAAGACTTGTATATGAATTCTGCGAATTATGCCGATTTGTATTGCTACCAGCATTGGGGAAATCATTTTCTCCACAAACCAAGTGCACTACGCAGCCCTGTTACTTACACCCAATGGGAACACTGCCCAAACCCCATACCAGGTAGTTCCCAAACTATTCGAAATAAATTCAGCTATTTTACTGATTTTAACCGATCGAACCCTGGGTCATATTATTTTAAATTAAAATCTCCATCGACTCAAAAAATAATGTTGACCCACACTAAATTACTATATTCTGGTTCCTTTTTGAGCGCCTTGGCGGTGGGTGGTTATGAGTATTGGAAAGACACAGTGGATTTAAAATCAATCTGGGGTTCGAAGCTATGGCAGGTGCAGGGCACTGAGGCCCTGCACCGTGCTTGCCTTATCCCAGCCCAAATTCTATTTTTAAATGCTTCCATTTATCAGACCACGTGTTGGGGGTTGGCTACCGTTAAACAACTAAATGCGCCAAACATCCCATCCTTGTCGAGTCTTCCAAATGATAGTTTGCATTTTAATATGTCCCTTATGGCGTTACAGGCTCAGTTTCAGAATAATTCCTTTAACGTTTCTACACTGATACAGTCACCCTGGTTGGCATGGCCCATATCATCTAATGCATGCCAACTTCGTTTTCATGGCACAGTTCCTGGTTACATACAGGACAAGCCTGATCCAAGATTTACTGAAACTCGTACTGTGACCACGTATTCGGTTGGTAAATTATGTAAACAATGGTTACAACATTCGTCCTTAGACTCTGTTAAGAACCATTTATCCCTCCTATCAGGCACTATTGACTTATCTGACTTTATCTTGGGACCTCGTGGTCCCCGACCGAAGAGATTCATTTATGAAGCGTATAATGAGCTCTGGAAGCTGTCACAAATGGAAGCTGCTTCCCGTCTTAGGGAAATAGACCAAGCAAATTTGGAAAAGGTGCTTGCTGTTGTTGACAATAGTATAAATACCCTGTCTTCCCGCATTTACACATTGAACAATATTGTATCCTCTGTTGTTGATATTGTACAAGATGATGTCTCTATGTTGTATCATGGTCAGAATCAGTTGCGTTCAGTGATGCAGTTTGCATGGACTTTGCAAACCCTTAAGTTGGGTAAAGTTCCTTGGAATTTGTTAAACACCACTGCCCTCTTTCTGCCTTTTAATTTGACTGACAAACAGCAGTTCATGTCCATGAAAGATGCATCGTACACTTTGTTACATATTGAAAAAGTGGATCCTTTACCATTCTCTGTAGCGGAACTAGATTCTGCGGTGTGGCTAGTTCATGGGGTTATAGCTTTACCTTTTTCCCTATTTGAATTCGGTTCGTGCATGAAACATTATCCTGTAGGCCGTTTCCAGCCTTTGGGTGGTGCTTTCCTGCATGAACTTTGGTCCTTGCCTTTCATGTATAAATGCCTTAGAGACGGCAAGGAGGTATTTCTCACGGGGGAGTCTTGTGATTCAACTGTGGGTCATTCGCTTATTTGTAAACATATTAAATTGCACGGGGCTTGTAGCGTTTCAGTTCCAAATCTTGCATGTGTACTAAAGGGTATTCCTGCTCCTGCTATTTCTCCTACTTTTACTTTGCTTACCAACGGTAGCTATTTGCTTTTAAATAACGAAGACTGTTGTGGCCTACAGGCTGGCATTCCGTATATTGTTACAGTCTCACACAGAGTTGTCTGCTGCAAGAATGTGCTTTTTCCTCCCCCTCACGACATCGTTGATAGCTCTATTTGGCCTTCCATTCCTACCATGGAGGCAGATTTCAATAAGTTGAGCAGAATAAAGGCCCTATTATTGAATGAGGAGGTTATGCTCACATCCGCCCGGGAGACATTCATTCTCCAGGTGGCGAGCACCCACAGTGAAATACAGGCCCTTTTGAACACTGACCTCCCCCAACATTTTGGGGAGTTAATTCATCGTATTTTTAACGCATCAAACACTGAGGGTCTGGTGCACTTTTTTAAAGTTGTGGGGTCTGGCCTCGTGTCCACCTTTCAAACTATTTTCGGTGTGATACCGGCATTCATACATTCTATTTTTTCTAGCGTCTTTGGTGGTTTCCCATTAATCCTCGCTTTGGCGGCTGGTGTCTTGCTGTTGGTCTGTTTTCTGCGCAATGGCTGCACACCACTGGGCCCTTCTCGATCCCGAACGCCTCCAGCTGCTCCGTGAGCGACTTCTGGTTGGCTTCGATGTTCTGCCCTTGGCAACTATCAGTGTGTCCTACACCCTTTCCTTTCGCTTTGCGTATTTCACTTGCGTGCAACCTGTGATGTCTTGCATCCGCTGTCCGTTTACATGGACCATGGATTATTGCCTCTCCAATTCGTCATTGTCGGTCCCGGATTTTGTTCGGTTGGTGGGTCCCTTAGAGGCCCATGAACGGGACTGTTCCGCTGCTGGCTTTATGATGCGTGCGGCTGCACTGGGGATTTTGGCACAATGGGATATCTTGGCGGCTGCTCAGAATCTCCTACAACAAAGTTATATTGAATATCACGCAAGCTGTCCCGCATTGCTTTTGGATGCTCCATACTCTGAAGAACATTCCTGCAGCTTTGACCTATTGGACTGGATGGCGTCTACGTTTTTTGACGATTCCAATGATGTCCTTCTGGACGGTATAGCATTTTTCTGCTCTTCCACATTTTTGGATTGATTGACTTGCCGTTAGTTGTTAGTAGACCGCCTCTATTCTGCTCAGGTATTTGGAACTCTGTCTTCATTTTCGTCGTGGCCGCTGGACTGACCAGGGGAGGGTGTCTTGTGGCTCATGGCCTCCTGGCAGGTCTGGCTACGTTACCACGCCTGGCTGCCATGATGACTCTTGCGCACGTTATTATTGGATGTTGTTCTGTCGCCCTCTGTTATTGCCAAGTTGTTCTACAATAGCCTGCATTTTCTGTTTCTCACCTTTTCTCCTATTCCCTTTGTGGGCTCAGTCTGAACAACAGTTACAAGGTCGAATAACAAATCCCTGGTTTCTACTGATTTGGCCCGTCCCTCGCACCTAGACATAACACTTGTACAGCTGCCATTGAGAAAATAGTGTGCTTTTAATAATGCGCTCGCTTGCTCTAAGATAGCACTTGGAGACGACCTTTCCAGAGAGAAGAGCTGTGATTGTTTGCTGATGTAGTTTTGCATCAAGAGACTGAGGTATGGGGGTTCGCTAGTCAAAGCCCAAAGGTCTTCTATTATTATAATAAACTGGCTTCTAGCACGGGGAGGGTGGTAATGTTAGTTAGACATATATCCACTGCTTTATGAGATGCTTTCCCCGTTCGTATTCTATGGAGTAGTAACTATGCTGATTATATTGTTCTTATGTATTATGCTACTAGTACTGACACGTGTACTGTATCTTAGAGCACGTAAGTTGAAATAAACATTTTAACCTATACAGTGTCTCTTCATACGCATGTTGTGGACAGGTACGAATGTGACGAAAGAGTGTTCTTGCCTCTGCGAGTCCTGAGAGAGAGATACCGTGTTCTGGGTTGTCTAAGCATTGGTACATTGGTGCCAATGGGACGCTAAGGCTAGTTGGGTTGGGGTTTTGGGTGCTAAGGTTTATGGTTGGCTCACCACTATATTCCGAGGTCCTATTATCCTGTGCATAGCTCTGTATGTGCAGAAACCTTATGACAGCGTTACCAACCTGACGCTGGTTTCAGAGTGTGGATGTAATTTAGGCAAACTGATTCAGATGTTACTGCTGTTTCTCTTACACCAGATCAGATTCAAGCAGGTGACATATTAATGACCCTCACATTTCTGTTTAGGACTGGAGTAGGACGCCTCTAGGGCATGAGAATGATAAAGGGATCACACAGAGAATAACAGTCAGTGCGATGGGCTATCGGGGCAATATGTGGCATATTATATCTAATAAAACAGCATATCTCCCAACGCGGAAGATTTATAGTTTCTCTGGCAAATACTGTGCAGGAATTAATGAGGTGGGAGGGTTTGAAAGTAAAATGAAACAAAAGTTTAATGTCTAAGACGTTGACAATGTGACATGCTATTACGTTTCTTTCAAGGGGTGTAAAGTATAGCCTATGCTAAGAGCTTGATACAGTTTAAAAAGCAAAATAATAAGTTCAGATGCTGAAGAAACCCGTTTTATACCGTACGCATAAATGTAAGATTTCTAATATTAACCTGTTCCTACAGTAAAACCACTCGTTTTGAGGGCTGCCGAACAGATAACGATATGAAGAAAGAAATAATTTCATCATGAGAAAAGCACGCCCTGTTTTCTGCCAGCTCTACTGTGACAGGCAGACAACCATTTACAGCGAATGAACAGTTGACACGAGGCCCCTATTGTAATGGCCCATCTACACTTAAGGGGCCGATTCCGATTCCGGCCGGAAATCTCTCCGACCGAGCCGGACCCGGAGAGATTTCCGACCGAATCGGACTCTGGCAGTCCGACCGAACGAGTACGATGCGCACGCATGCCATCGGACTCGAGTCGGTCGGACTCCCATTGAAGTCAATGGGAGCCTGTCGTACAACGCGTACGCGGGCTCCCATTGACTCAATGGGTGCGAGGCGGACAAGGGCGCCCCCTACAGCGTGTACGCGTCCATGCGCATCGCGGCATACATGCACAGGTAGGGGGGACCCATGGGTCCCCCCTGTGTGCGACTTGCGCGCCTACACGTACAGGGGGGTCCGACGCAGACCCCCAAAGTCCGGCTCCGACAGCTTTTTCGAGCCGGACGGCGCGAGTCGGTCGGACTGCTCGCGGCGCGCATCGTCCTTACCCGGCCGGGATACGTCTCCATAGCGCGGTGCGAGTCGTGTCCATGCGAGTCGGTCGGAACGTGTTGAAGCCGTGTTCGAGTCGCTCGGAGATTTCGCGGGTGCCTGCATCGTACTCGCTCGGCCGGACCCGCGTACTATTCGGTCGGGAAACAGGGCTCCGAATCGGATCCGGTAAATCCGAATCCGATTTGGAGCACTACCGGCCGAGATTGGAATCGGCCCCTTAGTCTATTACTTGTAACCTCGCCAAGCATCAGTCACAAAACCTCTAGATTTGCATGTCAAAATATTAATGCAATACATATGCCATGCATGAATCTACATTACTATTAAACACAAACCTAAAATCGTGTGGACTATAGAGCTATAAACACGAAATCTGGGCCACCTTCACCTTCCAACAAAATGCAACATTTACTGGGATTTTAATATTTTTTTTTATCTACATCAAGTCATTATCTCAATTGAAGAATTACTTACAGAATGTAATTTTAAAATGTTGTTTAAATGAGAAGCTAACATATTTTTCAAAATACTTTCTTGCACATTTATGCTATACATTAAACTCTGAGCTTGGTTTGCTATAATTCTAAACTCATTTCTGCCTAAAGTATTCCAATGTGCTCACATATATCAGTCTTTCAGGAAGTACACTTGCAGATGGTAAAATCTATCAGCACTAGTTCCAAGCAGCAGAAAGCTGCCCCCTCAGAAGTAGCAAGACCTAACTTGAGGATTTGTCTCTGTCTCCGAAGAGTTGGTTGAGCTTGGATACGTGTTTGGAATAAGAAAACTGAATACTAATCCCACTGATTCTGCTGTAGGAAACAAACATGAATAGACTCATCTTAGGTAATGCGCCGAGTGCTGTAGACAAACAGTCTGGGCGAAGGCAGCTCCCCCTGCAGCTACACTGAAGATGCTGCTAATGACTACAGTCACATTCACTATCACAACAGACAGTAAATTAACGCCCATTTCACGTCCATCCATTATTAAAAGGATGACTGAATTATATAGATTTGCATGAGGAGTTCTCAATATTTACTATTTAACAGAAAATAAAGTGCTCTGAAGCTGCCACCAGCGTGTGTCTCTCGTAGACATATATAAATATGCCACCAGCCACAGGAGAGCCTGCCCTGACACCCTGTAGTGCCTTCACCCCCACCCCATGCTTTTAGCAGGGGACAAAAGAGAGCGAAATAGTCTCCAGAATCTGAAATAACCATAAAGAAAAGCACCAAGTCCGCAGGGTGTTCATCCGGGGACTCAACTCCTGATTGTATGGTAGGGAGAGGTGTAGCGCAGCAGCCGGAAGCAGCCGGAATGGCTGACTCCAGAGCACGTGGGCTCACGGTTCGATCCCCGGCACCGGCAGCAGTTCAGCTCAGCATCATGTGACTCTGTGCAATAGCTCACTTAATCTCCCCTGGGGCCCCGAGCGGCTTGAAACCATTGAGGGGTTATATGTTCGCACTTTACAAATAGGAATTATCATGGTGCAGCAGAGAAGTTATTGGGCCGGAGAGCACGGACAAACCAAATTGACCCATTGTAAGTGTGAAAAAGGCCGCTTTATTGAAGACAGGTGCACCTTACACAAAATAACCTTGGCCTTTGCCGTACAAAACTAACTCTAACTATACATAATGCATCTACTTGTCCACCTCCCCCCACCCCTAATGTTTACCCCGAAAACCATTGCACTTTATTGAACATACCCAAATTAATCAATAACTTTTCCCCTTTTATACATTGTAACCTGCATCTCAAACAATCTAAAAATCTACCTACTCGCTCAATAACTGTTAACCTTTAACCCTGTAACCTCTTCACTAACTAGGTCTAACCTACCACCTCATTACCTACCTGTCCCCAACTAAAACTGAAACAGTAACAAACTGGCCAAAACAGTCAACCGACGCCACTCAGAAATTAGTCCTGACTACATTTCTGACCCCCCCCTAGGGTGCTCTAGGATAATGCCTCACACCAACCGATGCATCCAATACCTCTTTAATCTGCGCCAAATACAACTCCATACCGAACTTAGACAAGTGGACGCCATCATCCCTGAAAAAATATCTCGCCGAATACTTGTGATCCGGATAATCATCCGGCACGAATTTCAATTCCGGGTGATCCACTCGACCCAGACCCGACTCCTTACAAAAAACCTTCATCTCCCGATTGATCTTCCTTCTGGCCTTATCTATGGCTGCCGGCCTCTCTGCTCCCCTCCAATGTCTCCTAGGTATAAACTCGTTCCAAACAATAAAACAACCTGACCACTGCCTCTGAATCTCCTTCAAATCCCTCTTCATTTGTTTCAGTAAGGACAATCCCTTACAAACCACCAAATCGTTCTCTCCCAGATGGAGAACCAGAACATCCGGGCAAATATGGCGCCACAGAAGCTTACCTAACAACGGCAGCAGTTCATGCCAACGCATGCCATCCCTACCATGCCAAGATACCTGAAACAAAGCCGGATCTAATCCCAAATTAACACCCTTGCCCTTATTGCGCTCGTGCCTCTCCGCCCACTTTACAAAAGAATGGCCAACAATCCAAATGGCGATCGCCTCCGACTCCGGCCCGGCCACTGCACCTGAAAAGACACAAGCGTGAGAAAAAGAATCACAACTCCCCTACTACCCCCAACCCCCTCCCCCGTTCCTTAATGTAGCGCTTATAACACTCTGACGACCAACGCCCCAATTTTTTCAGTCTTTCGGGTCCCCATCCCCAACCTGCTGCATCCGATGTCACCCCAATCCTAAAGGAATGAGTCCCGAAAGCCTCGGGCGCCTCCCCAATTAACTACAGCGCCCGCCTCATCACCCAGAGCAACTGCACCACCGTAACCCCCTTCCCAGAAGCTCTGGAAAAAACCGAGCCCAGCCTCTGACATCCCTCTCCTTGTAGCAAACACCCCCACCTTACCGGACACATCTCCTGCTCCTGTCTCGCGCTTAGCCTCACCAACGCCCCCCTGCCCCTTTGATCTGTCTTCGAAAGCCTTAGCTGCGCTCCCCACTTCACACCCATGCACTTCGTCCCATTGCAACCTGACACCCCTTTCCGTCCCAGCAGCTCCGACACCCGGAAAGCCCCTCCATACAACCAAGACATAAGGGCCGAAAAAAGAAACACTTCTTCCCCCCCTCGACAGAATGTTGGCAATGCCCCAATGATCCCACGCAATAATCCCAATGTCACTGGCAAACGGACCCTCTGCCCCCTACCTACGTCCCTGGACCAACCCTCCAGTAGCCTTTTCCCAAGCTCCCCCGCCGTTGGCGAATAACCCCACAACAATTTTCCCATAAAGGACAAACCTGCCAACTTCGCCGTAATGGTCACCCTTGACAAACCCTTCCCAATCATGTCCAAAATGAACTGCACCACGTCCTCCTCCCTGTCCCAAGTCCCCGTTCGCCTCCTCGCACCGCCTTGCCAAAACTCCTGCCAAGCAAGCACATAGGCCTCCCTCGTGGAAGGTGCCAACGACCCTACCACCAGCTGTAACATCCTTTCTCTCCTACGGACCACATCCCGTCGGGCACCGGCGTCCTGTGGGTTTCCGCGTCCGTGGCCAGCCCATAGAACCTCTCCCACTGCAAATGAGACAAAGCATCCGCAATGTCATTTTCAACGCCCGGTACTTGCTGCGCCCTGAACAAAATGTCATGCTGCAAACAACCCAGGATGAATACCCGCAACAGTTTTAACACCTGCTCATCCCTTGCTGATTGCCGATTAACCACCTGCACCACAGACATGTTATCCACCCTGAAAGTGACCCTTTTGTGTGCTAATGTCCGCCCCCATAGAGCCACCGCAACCACCAAAGGGAACAATTCCAAAAAGGCGATACTCCTGCCACCATTCTTCCATTGTTCTGGCCACTCTTCCGCACACCATTTTCCCTGCCAATACAAACCGAAACCTCCTGAACCTGCCGCATCGGAAAATATCTGAGCGTCCCAGACCCACTCTTCTGGGGCTGCCAGAGGTATCCCATTAAACTCTTCCAGAAACCTGCACCACATACGGAGGTCCTCCTTCGTCCCTGCCGACAAGCGCATATGGTGATGAGGCAGCGTAAGGCCTGTAAGTGACCTGCCCAACCTTCTGCAAAACGTCCTCCCCGCACTCACCACCCTACAAGCAAAATTCAAATGCCCCAGTAGTACTTGCACCATTCGCACCGTCACTTTCTTCCTCGCCAGCATGTCATCAATTAACAACCTCATGTGTAGCTTCTTATCCTCTGGTAACCTGGCCTCCATAGCCACAGAGTCCAGCTCAATCCCCAGGAATGACAGCACCATACACAGACCCTGCGTCTTCTCTGGTGCCAAAAGGACCCCAAGTGCCCCCATGAGCTCCTGGAAACTGTCCAGCTGCCGCTGGCAGTCCGTCAAACCAGGCCGGCCCACCAAGAAGAAATCATCCAAATAGTGCGTCACCGTATCCTTGTCCGTTTTCCAACAAAAAATCCACTGCAAGAAGGAACTGAATTTTTCAAACAGTGCACATGAGATGGAACACCCCATGGGTAGCGCCTTATCTACAAATATATGCCCATCAATCTGAATGCCCAGCAACTGAAAGTCCTCCGGGTGTACAGACAGAAGCCGGAAGGCTGCCTTGATATCACATTTCGCCATCTCTGCTCCTTGCCCAACTTTGTGCACCAAAGCCCTCGCTGTATCCACCGAGGAGTAGGAAACCGAGGTCAATTCTGCTGGAATGAAATCGTTTACCGACCCCTCCTTCCGGCCACGACAAATGCTGTATCAAAAGATACTGTCCCTTCTCCTTCTTCGGCACCACCCCCACCGGGGAAATGATCAGATCCTTGAGCGGGCTGACCACAAATGGTCCTTCCATCCTACCTTCCCTCACCTCCTTCTGCAGCTTCTCCCAGACTACCTGCCTGTGGCTTGCCACCGATTTTAGATTTTCCGCCCATCGCGCCAACCTCGGCCCCTCGTACCCCAGGCGAAAACCCTCTCGAAAGCCTCTACTGAGCAGCCGCGCATCCCCCTGATCCGGATACAAAGCAAGTCATGAGTCCAAACACCCCAAATTAATGGGTGTATGAGATTTTGCCCATGTAACCCTGCCCCCCTCTACCACCCCTGCCCCCTGGCCCTTGCTGTCCGCTGCCGGCCTGCTGCTGCTGTCCCTGCCCCCCGGAGTGGTGTTGTCCTGCATAACCCTGCCCAAAGCACTGCACCACGGGATGTCTTCCCGAACATTTGGAGCTCCCGTGCCGAAATCTGCAGTAGTCTCGAGCACACGCTCCCTTGTTATAATCCCAACACGCCCCCGGACCTCCTCCTGCTGGCCTCTGTGCGTATCCCACCCCCTCCCCGGGTGGGACGGTTCTGAAAGGGGCGGTGAACTAGCGGCAACCCGCTGGCTGTGTAAGTGGTCTTACCAAACTTCACTGCCCCCATAGTCTGCTGGTGTAGATCTCCCCCCACTTCGCCTCCGGATCCCATGCAAGCCTGGCCCGAAACTCCTCATCATAATGCGACCAAGCGAACCCCCCGTATGTCAATTGAGCCCGTCGTACCACGTCCAAGTATTTAAAAAGGGCTACGGCCCACTCGGGGTACTTTTCGCAATATACGCTCGCAAAGATTAGGAAAGCCGCAGTCCAATTCTCGATGTTCAAAGGCACCCTAGGGCGCTGGGCCAGCTCCACCTCCTCCTCTTTTGATCCCTCCTTGCAGCGCAACTCCCTGTGCAATAGCTTCAGCATATCCACGTATTCACCCTTCCATATCTTTTCTTTAGTGCTCAACATGAGGTGTGCCCCTAATGGCTTCGTCGCCCCTATGTATGGCAATTTAGGTAATTTGATCTCATGACTGTCCTTCCCCTCCTGTGCCTCCCCGTCCCCTTTGTCCGTGGCACCCTTACCTGCCTCCCCAGTCTTCTGACCCGCTTCCGCTGTTGCCCCCGCAGCCCCTTCTCCCGGTGCCTCTACAGCACTGGCCTGGCCGTCTGTACCCACTCCTGTGTCCTTGACATACTTACCCTTGCATAACTTAACCCCACTATCCCCATCTGCACCCCCCGCATCTGTCCCTGTGGACACCCTCCCTGCCCCAGCACCTACTACCCCTTTGGCTGACTTACCCTGTGCCAACTTCGGCGTCCGCACTGGATCCATTCGCCTGCTGCCTGCCGCCGAGAGGGTGGATCTCCATGCTGGCGTCTCGCCTTCAACTGCCGGCCTCACGTCCTGCAAAAAACTAGGCACAGCGTTACTGGGCCCACCCCCGGCCTCCTCCACTAATTCCCCCTCCTCAATACTAGCCTCGTCAAAATCCAAAGGAATCTCTTCCCATTCCCATTCATCCTGCCCACGTTGCGCCCAAGTGTTCGTGGCCTCCGCCCATAACCTGTCCACGGCAATCTCCGCCTGCCTCTTTCTTCCCTCCCCGGTCACCGCCGCCCTGGAGGGCTCTACCCCTCCGGGCTGTCGCCCTGACATGACCACATTATCCCGTTTCACCAATGATGTTACCACCGCAAGCTGCTTGCTGGTCACCGCCGCCCTGGAGGGTCCTGCCCCTCCGGGCTGTCGCCCAGACGTGACCCTGTCCTCTCGTGCTGCGTGTACCCCATCCCTGGCCACCGCCGCCCTGGTGAGAGCCTGTGCTCCCCCGGGCTGTCACCCTGACCGCTGCCGACCTCTGTTCCAGTCCTTCCGAATGGTCCAGCGCCGCAAACCAGCCGGCCGCCCAGGACCCTGCCTTCGCTTCTGTCCGGTATCGGGGAGCCGCATGTAACTCGTCCGGCCTGTATGGGCTACCCGCCCGCTGCACCTGCAAATCAAATGGAGGGTCTGGCATGCCAAGGTTAGAGTCCCTATCTATCTCTACAGTGCCCTCCTCCGGGCACCACTGCCAATATCCCCCTTGTAAGCCCGCCGCGACTTCCCGGGGTCCCCCCGCCCCCAGACCCCAACCCCCCCTCCACCCCCCGCCGTCCGGGCCCCGCCGAATGCCCTCCCCTCCTGGCGGGCACCTCCCCCCTGACAATCTCCTGCCCCCCGGACCCCTGATCCCTCCCTGGGGTCTCCCGGACCCTACCCAAACCCTCCTCCTCACCCTCGCTCCACTCCAGAAGGACTAAAGGCCGCCCCCCCCTCCCCGCCCCCTTGGCCCTTCCCCCCAGAGCCCACACCCCCTGTCCGCTGTGGCCCTCGCCGCCACCCCTCCGCCGCCGACCACCTGTCCCTCAGCCACCACGGGGCCCTGTCCAGCCACCCCCCCACGTCCAGTGCGGCCCTAGCCTCCCACCTGGGACTTGCATCCACATCCCCCCCGCTCCCCGATCACCCCCAACCTCTCTGCCACCCTCCCCGCCCTTGTACATACTCCGCCGCGGTAAGAAACCCCCGGCCCCATTGACCCCCCACAACTCCCTCTCCACTGCCTACTACGGGCCCCCTGACCCCCCCAACTCAGTCTCAGTCCCTGTGGCCCTCCGCTTCAAACTGCCCCTGGCCCCATAGACCCCCCGACACCCTCACCCACGCCTAACCCAGGTCCCCTTACCCCCCCCAGCTCATCATCCGCCCCTGTGGCCCCCCGAGACCCGGAGGCCTCGGCGCCCTCATCGCGCTTGTTGGCGCGTGCCTGCCCGCCCTTCCCTGTAACAAACTCCAGGGAGGGGCGCCGAGCAGCGCTCCCCCCTTTCTATTTCTTGTTGGCAGGGGCCGCTTTCACACTGCGGCCCCCTGCGCCTACCTTCTTGCCCCTCCGGTCACTGGCCCCACCACGTGGCAGCGAGCAGGCAAGAACCGCCGCCGCCACGCGCTCCGATGCACGCCGCGCGATCCGCGGCGCCCTGCCTGCTGGGCTCTTCAGGAGGTCCATGCGTCCGGCTTCCGCGAGAAGCCGCACGGCCTCCTGTACCCGTGCGTCGTCACTGTCAGTCATTTCCAAGCTGCTAAACTGCCAAAAACTTTCCCCTGCGCTAAATCTGCCCTCTCGGCTGCCGTGTCACCCTCCAAAATGGTGGCACGACAACCGAAACAGCCGCGCATAAACCCCCTCCCCAGCCCAAAAACCACCCAATGCGAGCCCAATTGGGCTCGCCCGTACCACCCGGCCCAAAAACCCCGGGGGAGCAAGCCTCCCTGGCGGTCGGCCGCCCCCCCAAAGCCCCATTGGCCTGCTTTTGTAATTCCAATCAGGTAAGTCCAGCACTTGGCCCCTTACGTGTTATTTGTTCACAAATACTGCAAGTTAGTTTGTGGCTTTGCACTACACAAGGACTTGCTGAACAAATTGTCAGTGAGTTTGAGAGAAAAAAGCGTAGTGCTTCCAAAATAATCCTGGGATTTCACTAAACTGTTAACCACTACCACGATTATAACCAAGTAATTTATTGGTGATCTTCATTATACTAATTTCTTCTTTCCCCAATAGGGATCTATGACCCTTTTCTTCAACTCATTTTTAGGTCTGGTTATGTCTGGATTAGCCATGTCATATGTCAGAATATACAGATGGGGCCTTTAAGTTACCCTGCTTCCCCATTGATTTGTTAGGCCACGTTCCCTTCAGACACTTGCTTACTGGGCTGTCCACCACTCTTTGTGACTAGCTCACCACATTTCATATTGTTTATAATTAGCACATGCATTGCTGATGGTAGAAGAAGTTCCTCTCTTTTACTTCTCACTTCTGACATTCTTTAGTCCATATGTCCGCAGCATTAACAGTAATGAATCAGCAGCCTCTTTTTAGTTCTTGTTTTACTATTTTCTAAAAAAAAATGAAACAGAGTGAAACAAGATAAAAATTACAAAAATCCAATCTGTGCAACCAGAGATATGCAAGCTTAAAGATTTCAGTGAAAATCGTGCCAAAAAGTGCAAAGCACCAACTGTGGCTATCTGGTCGCGCTGGACCGGGACAAAGTCACAAGTTTAGGCTGACCATCATGAAGTGCGGGCTGGCTACAGGGACCTAGTTAGGCTGCTGAACAAAATACCTTGAATCCTGGTATGCTTAGCATTGCGAGGATCCATGTCGAAGATGTGTTGTGCAGCTGAAGCGATGCTTTGGTTCCGAGGTGCAGAGAGGCTGCGGTGCGAGGTCCTGTGTCATTGTCGAGGATCCTGTCGACAAAGGCTTGTGATACAAAGTCTGGCGTCGAGGATGCGTCGCACAGTTCTGTGGAGCTGCAACGCTGCAATGCAGAGTCCAGCTTTATCATCTAGACTGCCGTCGACGAGGTATGTGAGGTTCTGCATGGAGGATGCATCGTGCGGCAGCGGTTCGGATGGGGTGATGGGCTGCGATGCAATGTGGGTCTTTGCGGCGGTACCAAACCACGCAGCAGTGGCGATGCGTTAGTTCTGCTGGGGGTTGCACCACGCAGTAGAGGAGATGTGTTGGTTCCTCTGGATCCACAAAGGCTGGCAGATGACACCACTTGGAAGGGCAGACCCACAGATGGCAGAGTTCAGGTGCTGGGGTCGAGGTTGTTGGTGCCTTCTGTCCCTAAGGCTCAACTCAAGAGACCAGCCGGCCACCCATTGGAATCATTATGGTGGTTATGCATTCAACAGATGCAGGTCCAGTCCTTCTCACCTAGGGCAGCAGACAGCAAGTCAGCTCAGCAAGGCAGCAGTCCTTCAGAGCAGCAGCAGTCCAGCAGTGTGGCAGTCCTTTCAGCAGTACAACAGTCCTTCTTCCTGGCAGAGTATCCACAGGTCCAGAAATGTACTGAAGAGTTGGTGTCTGAGGTTCAGTATTTATACCCAGTTGTACCTTTGAAGGCTTCTAGAGGCATGCATTTGAAGTACACAGGTGCCCTGCTTTCCTTGCCCTGGCTCCAGACTAACTACAGGGGGTATGCAGCACTTTGTGTGGAGGCAGGACACGGCCTATTCAAGTATAAGTAGGGCTGTGCCCAGCTCTTTCCTCCCATCCTGCCAGTGATGGTATATCCAGGCACACCTAAGCTTCCTATTGTGTGCGGCTGTCTAGGAGGAAGTCAGAAAGCCCAACGGTCAGCTACACTCAGTCATGTGAGCCAGGTACAGGCTGCAGGCACCAAATGGCTGAGGCAGGAAAATTGCAACTTTCTCATTACAAGTCCAAAGACACTAAACATGATCTGGTTACCTGCTCCTGTTGGACTTGGCCCTTTTTGCAGGGTCATCCCTGAACTTTTTGTCTTCCTCCTAGCCTTTTTTCTGACATGGTGTTGGTGGTTTTAGGACTCTGGGCACTTTAGCACTGCTGTCCAGTGTAAAGTGCGTGTGCTCTCTGTGGTAAACATGGTAAGATTGGTCTACACCTGTTTGGCGTATTTAATTTACCTGTCAGTCCTTTGTAAAGTGGTATCTCAGATACCCAGGGCCAGTAAATTAAATGCTACTGGTGGGCTTGCAGCGCTGATTGCGCCACCCACCAAAGTAGCCTTTCAAACCTGTCTCAGGCCTCTGCCATTGCAGGGCCTGTGTGCGCAGTGTTACTGCTGCTGTGACGTGGCACCTAAAGTGCGTGCCACGTCCATGACCCCCCTTTTTACTGTATGTCAGTCACCCCTAAGGTAGGCCCTAGCTAGCCCTATGGGCAGGGTGCATTGTAGGTAGAAGGTAGGACATGTACCTTAAGTGTGTGACATGTCCTGGTAGTGACACACAGCCATTTTGGTATCTCACGGCTGTGAGGCTGCCCTCTCATAGGAATGTATTGGGGATTCCCTGATAAGTGTTTCAGTGGTAATTCCTGATATGAGAGGAGCAGCGTGGTCAAGTTTGGTATGTTTGGAATAGTAACAATAAATGCTGTGCAATGGTATGCGCAGATTTATTATCACTATTTTAGAAATGCCACTTTTAGAAGTTGGCATTTCTGTGTGCTATGTGTCTGCCTGCCTGATGTGTATTGCATGTCTGGCTCTGGAGTGACAGGGGCTGGTGAGGTGTGTGGCTCCAGGGAGGGCAGGGTGAGTCAGTGCTAGGCTGAATAGGAGATCTGCATTTGGAGTAGTGGGAGGAGTAGTCCCCTGACCCTGAATAGGTCTGTGCCTGCCTAGGTGAATGCTGGCTCCGCCCCCCTGTGGTGTGTCTGAGGACCGAGCCCCATCTGACAAAGGAGGGTGGAAGCCTGGTAAACAGAGTGCTTCAACACCCCGCAGAACCAGTTGAGGCTGGTTCCCCCAAGCCCTGTGCCAGGGCAGACAAAGGGAAAATGTAGTATAAGTACTGGGGCTGTGACCCCATGAAAGTGTGCTTCCTTGTGCTGTTTGGGGGGCTACTGGTGCCTGCTGGGCCCCAGGAGGAACCGCCACGAGGGACTGCCTCCCTGCTGGAGGGCCCTGTGAGCTGGCCTGCCTGCGCCCATCCTTTGCCCTGGAACTCTGGGAATCAAGCGCCTCGTGAGCGCTGCACCGTTTTTCCTGTGCTCCAGGACAGGGAGAGTGCTGGAGCTCTGCAGCGCTGGGCTGCAACTTGCTCAGAGGGAATCCTGGCGTGGGGATTCCCCCGTGTTCCCAGAGGTCAAGCGGGAGCCTACCCCACATTCCTGAGATTCTTCCGGGGTCCAGAAACAGAGCGGGAGCCCACCCCGCATTGGTGTGCAATTTTCGAGGGGCCGCCGCACCACGAGCAGCAACCCGGAAGACAGGCAACTTGCCTGGATGTAGGCGGGGCCCGGAGAAGTCGGCACGAAGACCGGAAGTCGGCGGATTGCCTGAGCGGGGCTCCCTGAGGAGAGGGAGAGCCCTGTGTGTTCCATGGTGACTGGAGTAGGGAGAGGAGGCCCCGGTAGCGGGGGCCTGCAGGGCACATTGTGGTGCCTGACTCCGGCCTGAGGAGAAGACGACCCGGAAGTCAGGCGAAGGCCGCCTGACCATGGGCGGGGCTCCTGTGGACGAGGAGAGCCCCGCGGACAGAGCAAGACCGGCCTGAAAGAGAGACCCGGGCAGACCTGGAGAGGTCCCGTGAGCGGGGCCGGCTGAAGCACGCTGTCAGTGCCTGAAGTCCTGCCTTCCTGAGACTGGAGGAGTCAAGCAGAGCCCCGGTGAGTGGGGGCTGAGTGAGAAGCAGTGTTGGTGCTCAAACTGGGCACGGTTGGTGTCAGTGCTTGTTGCGCTTCACAGCTGCACCGCAGGAGCGCGGGCAGCTGCAACGGAGGGGCATCTCTTTTGATCTTGAGGACGAGGGGGTGAGACGCGCCCCAGTGCATTATGCACATTGTTCTTGCTGCCAAGGCAGCCGGTGGGCCAGTTGGAGGGCCCCAGTTAGAGCCCTGAGATTTGGGACAAAGGGCATTTGAGCCCCAGAGAAGGCCAGTTGGCCTGGGGTCATTTGGAGTACCTGTGTGTACTGGTAGGGCGCAAGGCCCTAAAGGAACGCATAATGTGGTTATGATGAAGGTGATGTATGCACCTGGGGAGTGTTACTACGGTGCACTCCTAAATGTGATTTATGCATAATGTCTTTATGTCTAATGTAATGCAGACATAATGCATTTATGTTGCTAGTGATAATGCTGAGTACAGTATTTTGCCAGTAGTTACTGGTTGTTCTATATTTACTACTTGTGCTTTTTAAAGGTTCTGACAGTGGCCCGATTAGCCCTGTCATGTATATAATCCCCTGTAAATTATTACCTGGTGCCAGTTGGCACAGTGTATATGTGTGATTATGATTCTAATGTGTTTTGGATAATACAAAGGCTATTTTTTATATAACCTTGTGTGGAGTTTCTTTTGTAGTGTGCCTAGTGTGTCGCTGCTGTGTGTGTGTGTTGCGCAAACGCTTTACACATTGCCTCTGGGATAAGCCTGACTGCTCGTGCCAAGCTACCAAGGGGGTGAGCAGGGGTTATCTTCGGCGTGTAACTCCCATGCCCTGACTAGAGTGGTGGTTTCTGCCTGGCTTAGGTGCAAGCCCTAGCCAACTAGAAATCCCATTTCTAACATTGGTTGTCAGCAGTGAGGATAGGACTTGCGTTTGCGCAGTACCACAGCGACAACTGGTTGCACTACAAACTCTGCATTTAGATAATCACAGGTTTGGGAATTATTTTTTCCTGATTTTTTTTTCTCCTTAATGGTGTCATTTTTAAATTGTGTACTCCTACTTCAGATCTTACGCCTAAGAGTCTTGTGTTGCACTTGTGTGGGTTTTAAGTGCCTTGCCAGAATGGAATCCACCTTTGACCTATGTGACCTGGTGAACTACAGTGTGTTAGAGTTGAGGGGGTTCTGTGAGGAGAGAGGCTTAGCAGTGAGTGGGGAAGACACTCAGCTATCCCTTCGGCAAGCCCTGCTACAATGGCAACAGGATGTATGGGGACATGAGGACTCTGGGTGGAAGAGTGCCCAGGCCGCACACCAAGAGGGTGGTGGGTCTGAGGGTGGGCCTGAAGAGTCTGAAGAAGAGGAAGAAAATGACAGGGCAGGGACGCCAGTAGAGAGTGAGGACCCCATAGATAGGGAGTCCCTTGCTGGGTCTAGTGCCAGGGGCGGTGCCCCATCCCTTTCCCTGTCCCCAGAGGAGTGGGTAGATAGGAGGGAAGAAAGGGAGCATCAGCTGGCGTTGGAAAGGCTCAGGTTGGAGCTAGCGCAGCTGGGTGTGGAGGAGAAAAAGCTAGAGACTGAGAGGGTCTTAGCGCAGGAGAGGATGGTGGAGGCAGAGAGGGCCTTCGCCAGGGAGAAACTAACTCTTGAGGATATGTCCCCTGAGTGCAGTTTTAGTTGTCTGGATTCACCAGTGAGGGTGGGGTGCAGTGGTGGCAGCAATATGGAGTTCAGTGCAGGAAGTCCCACTCCCAGATCCCAGAGTATAGTACCTGGTTCCCAGGAAGAGGGGTACAGGCTGAGGTTCAGGGGCAGTGGAAAACTGTCTCACCAGTCTTGGGGGGAGTTTTTGGATGAATGTTGTGATGCACTGAAAGGTTGGGTGATGGGTAGCACGGCAAATGATTTTGAAGGGCTGTTCAATTTGGTTGTCAGAGAGCACATGTTCAGCAATTGTTTTCCGGGGTTGCGCCAATACCTGTTGAAGTGTGATTTCTCTGATCCCAGGGAGCTTGTACGGGAGGCAGACCTCTGGGTGAGTGCCAGAGGGTCTGAAGAGGCATTGGGGAGTGACCCTAAGAGGAGTGGCTCAGTTATCTTCCAGCCCAGAGTGGTGGGAGAGGTTCAGAGTAGCCCAGCTAGGTCCCGGTATAGTGGGAGGGGTGTAGGGACTCACGTCCTGTCTCTGCGGAGAAGGAGTGAGAATGGGATGCGTCCCAAGGTGCCCGAAACTCAGTCTCAGGGCCTGGAGGGTTCCTTAAGGGAACACCAGGTAGGGAGCCTAGGCTGTCCTGATAGGCTGTCCGTTGAGGGGGATCTCCTAGTGTCAGGAGAACGTGAAGCATCTGTAAGCAGAGCTCCAGCGGTTCTGGTGTCTGGCGGTGCCGCTCCTAAGTGGAGGGTGCAGAAGTCCAGATTGAGGGGTGAGAGGGGGATGCGTTCCCCAGTGGAAGAACCAGTGGGTCAGGGGCCAGCCAGAAGGGCTGAGCCTCCTAGGAGTGACCATGGTGACACCACTTCTGTCCTGGGGGATCTTCACGCACTGTCAGATGGACAGGGGTCGGGAGATCTGCACCAGGCAGACTGTCACACAACACATGAGTCATGTGTTACCCTCCAGGTCCTGGTGTGCCAGGCAGGTGCTCACCCGCAGGGTTCCGTCCCTGGGTTGGGAAGCCAGGTTCAGGTGTTGCCTGACCTGGAGGGAAGGATGACTGTAAGCAGTGTCCTTATCGGTTTGTTTTCTAGGGGTACCACTCCCGATGGGAGGGTGCAGAACTCTGGAAGGGGGTGCAGAGGGAGGGAGTCCTCGCCTCTGACCCCGGTGCAACCTGAGGGTCTAGATCCTAGGTTGGTAGATCAGTTGCAGGGTCAAGGCCCTGAACTGGTGGAAGAATTGTGTAGGAGGTCTGATTGCAGCGTCCTGACAGTTTTTGGTTCTGGTGGTGCTTCTCCAAGGAGGAGAGTGCGGAACCCCAGAAGGAGAGGTAAGGGGAGGAGAGCCTCGCCCGAGACCTCTGGTCAGCCTGAGGGTGCAGACCCTAGGTTGGAGAATCAGTGGCAGTTTAGGACTGCACTGATGAGAGGAAGAGTGGAGAATGGTTACTATGTACCAGGGGTTACCACCCCCGCTCTGTGGAATGGCAAGGACCAGAGACATCTGGATGGCCTAGGGCCTGGTCCTGGCCGTGGACAACTAGGGAGTACCAGTGGGGTAGCTTAGTTGGTCCTGGGAGCTTTGACAGAGGGAACCACATGGGTTCAGATTGGCGTAGAACAGGAGTGTGCCCCTGCAGTGGCGGGCCCGCGTCCGTGTTCTATCACCCCAAGCAGGGAAGCCCATCCACAACAGCTTTGACTCCCGGACGACCCCAACAGGCCCCGACACATCAGACCCGCCGCACCCCATCGACCACGACCCCCTGACAGCCTGGGTCAACGTGAACACCGAGGACACAATCAAGATCATGGGCACAATCCACTCCGGCTCCCCATCAGACCCTTTTCCACACCACATCTTCAACAAAGCCGGCAGCTCCATTGCACCCCACCTGCGCAACGTCATCAACCTCTCCTTCGAGACCGCGGCCTTCCCAGAGAGCTGGAAACACGCCGAGATCAACGCCCTACTCAAAAAACCCAAGGCGGACCCGAGCGACCTCAAGAACTTCCGGCCCATCTCCCTGCTTCCATTCCCAGCTAAGGTCATCGAGAAGATCGTCAACAGACAGCTCACCCGCTATCTCGAAGATAACAGCATCCTGGACCCCTCCCAGTCAGGATTCCGCAGCAACCACAGCACCGAGACCGCCCTCATCGCCGCCACAGACGACATCAGGATCCTGCTGGACAACGGCAAGATGGCGGCCCTCATCCTCCTGGACCTCTCCGCCACCTTCGACACTGTCTGCCACCGCACACTACGCACACGCCTCCACGACGCAGGGATCCGAGACAAGGCCCTGGATTGGACCACCTCCTTCCTTTCCGGCAGAACCCAGAGTGTCCGCCTCCCCCCATTCCGATCCGAAGCCTCCGAGATCATCTGCGGCGTACCCCAGGGATCTTCCCTCAGCCCGACACTGTTCAACATCTACATGGCTCCACCCGCACGCATCGCCCGACAGCACGACCTCAACATAATCTCCTACGCCGACGACACTCAACTGATCCTCTCCCTCACCAAGGACCCCTCACCGCCAAATCCAACCTCCACGAAGGAATGAAAGCCGTCGCCGACTGGATGAAGTGCAGCCGACTTAAGCTGAACACAGACAAGACGGAGATCCTCATCCTCGGCTCCAACCCATCAGCCTGGGATGACTCCTGGTGGCCCTCGTCACTAAGGGCACCCCCGACACCAACCAACCACGCACGCAACCTGGGAGTCATCCTCGACTCAACGCTCACCATGACCAAGCAAGTCAACGCAGTCTCCTCCTCCTGCTTCAACACCCTCCGCATGCTCTGCAAGATCTACAGGTGGATCCCGACAGACACGAAAAGAACAGTCACCCAGGCCCTCGTCAGCAGCAGACTCGACTACGGAAACGCCCTCTACGCAGGAGCCCCGACCAAGCTAATCAAACGACTGCAAAGAATCCAAAACGCCTCTGCACGCCTGACCCTTGACATTCCACGCCACAGCCACATCACCCCCCACCTGAAAAACCTGCACTGGCTCCCCGTCGACAAGAGAATCTCCTTCAAATTCCTGATCCACGCACACAAGGCACTCCACAAAACCGGCCCAGCCTACCTCAACAGTCGACTCTCCTTCTACGTTCCCAACTGTCAGCTCCGCTCCGCCGACCTCTCCCTGGCCACCGTCCCGCGCATCCGGAGAACCACCACCGGAGGAAGATCCTTCTCTCACCGCGCCGCCAAGATCTGGAACACCCTTCCCCTCAACCTACGACAGACCCAAGACCTGCTGACCTTCAGGAGACGACTCAAGACCTGGCTATTCGACCAGTAGCGGCAACTCCCCCCCTCCTCTCCCTCAGCGCCTTGAGACCCTCGCGGGTAAGTAGTGCGCTTTACAAATCTTGTGATTGATTGATTGATTGATTGATTAGTCTACCCTGGCTTTTGGCTGGAAGGGGGTTGTGTTGGACTTGGCCATTTTTGCAGGGTCATCCCTGAACTTTTTGCCTTCCTCCTAGCCTTTTTTCTGACTTGGTGTTGGTGGTTTTAGGACTCTGGGCACTTTAGCACTGCTGTCCAGTGTAAAGTGCGTGTGCTCTCTGTGGTAAACATGGTAAGATTGGTCTACACCTGTTTGGCGTATTTAATTTACCTGTCAGTCCCTTGTAAAGTGGCATCTCAGACACCCAGGGCCAGTAAATTAAATGCTACTGGTGGGCTTGCAGCGCTGATTGCGCCACCCACCAAAGTAGCCTTTCAAACCTGTCTCAGGCCTCTGCCATTGCAGGGCCTGTGCGCGCAGTGTTACTGCCGCTGTGACGTGGCACCTAAGTGCGTGCCACGTCTGTGACCCCCCTTTTACTGCATGTCAGTCACCCCTAAGGTACGCCCTAGCTAGCCCTATGGGCAGGGTGCATTGTAGGTAGAAGGTAGGACATGTACCTTAAGTGTTTGACATGTCCTGGTAGTGACAAACAGCCATTTTGGTTTCTCACTGCTGTGAGGCTGCCCTCTCATAGGAATGCATTGGGGATTCCCTGATAAGTGTTTCAGTGGTAATTCCTGATATGAGAGGAGCAGCGTGGTCAAGTTTGGTATGTTTGGAATAGTAATAATAAATTCTCCGCAATGGTGTGCGCAGATTTATTATCACTATTTTAGAAATGCCACTTTTAGAAGTTGGCATTTCTGTGTGCTATGTGTCTGCCTGCCTGATGTGTTTTGCATGTCTGGCTCTGGAGTGACAGGGGCTGGTGAGGTGTGTGGCTCCAGGGAGGGCATGGTGAGTCAGCGCTAGGCTGAATAGGAGATCTGCATTTGGAGTAGTGGGAGGAGTAGTCCCCTGACCCTGAATAGGTCTGTGCCTGCCTAGGTGAATGCTGGCTTCGTCCCCCTGTGGTGTGTCTGAGGACCGAGCCCCATCTGACAAAAGAGGGTGGAAGCCTGGTAAACAGAGTGCTTCAACACCCCCCAGAACCAGTTGAGGCTGATTCCCTCTGTGCCAGGGCAGACAAAGGGAAAATGTAGTATAAGTACTGGGGCTGTGACCCCATGAAAGTGTGCTTCCTTGTGCTGTTTGGGGGGTTACTGGTGGCTGCTGGGCCCCAGGAGGAACCGCCACGAGGGACTGCCTCCCTGCTGGAGGTCCCTGTGAGCTGGCCTGCCTGGGCCCAGCCTTTGCCCTGGAACTTTGGGAATCAAGCGCCTCGTGAGCGCTGCACCATTTTTCCTGTCCAGGACAGGTAGAGTGCTGGAGCTCTGCAGCGCTGGGCTGCAACTCGCTCAGAGGGAATCCCGGCATGGGGATTCCCCCGTATTCCCAGAGGTCAAGCGGGAGCCTACCCCGCATTCCTGAGATTCTTCCGGGGTTCCCACATTGGTGTGCAATTTTCGAGGGGCCGCCGCACCACTAGCGGCGACCCGGAAGACAGGCAACTTACCTGGTTGTAGGCGGGGCCCAGAAAAGTCGGCGCGAAGACCGGAAGTTGGCGCATGCATGAGCGGGGCTCCCATGAGGAGAGGGAGAGCCCCGCGTGTTCCATAGTGACCGGAGGAGGGAGAGGAGGCCCCGGTAGCGTGGGCCTGCAGGGCACATTGTGGTGCCTGACTCCGGCTTGAGGAGAAGACGACCCGGAAGTCAGGTGATGTATGCACCTGGGGAGTGTTACTACGGTGCACTCCTAAATGTGATTTATGCATAATGTGTTTATGCCTAATGTGATGCAGACATAATGTGTTTATGTTGCTACTGATAATGCTGAGTACAGTATTTTGCCAGTAGTTACTGGTTGTTCTATATTTGCTACTTGTGCTTTCTAAAGGTTCTGACAGTGGCCCGATTGGCCCTGTTATGTATATAATCCCCTGTAAATTATTTCCTGGTGCCAGTTGGCACAGTGTATATGTGTGATTATGATTCTAATGTGTTTTGGATATTACAAAGGCTATTTTTTATATAACCTTGTGTGGAGTGTCTTTTGTAGTGTGCCTAGTGTGTCGCTGCTGTGTGTGTGCCTCTGGGATAAGCCTGAATGCTCGTGCCAAGCTACCAAGGGGGTGAGCAGGGGTTATCTTCGGCGTGTAACTCCCTTGCCCTGACTAGAGTGGTGGTTTCTGCCTGGCCTAGCAAGCCCTAGCCAACCATTCACAGGGGATTATATACAGGACAGGGCCAATCGGGCCACTGTCAGAACCCTCAGAACAGGTAAGTAAATATAAAACACAACCAGTAATTACCGGTACCATAATGACCCAAGCATTATCGCATTATCCTAAAATATCATAGCATGACATTAGGCGTAACCACATTAGGACCAAACCTCATTAGCATAAACACATTACGCATTAGGCCTCACCAGCATAAACACATTATGCAATAACCTCATAAGCATAAACACATTACGCATTAGGTATCACCAGCATAAACACATTATGCAATAACCTCATAATCATAAATATCAGAGGCATAAATCACGGTGCATAAATCACATTTCCTAGGCACCACATAAATCACATTAGGGCCTGGCGCCCTATCAACCTAACACTGTCCCCCTGGCCAACTGGCCTTCTCAGAGGGCTCAAATGCCCTATGTCCATAATGTCAGGGCGTGCTGCCAATGCAGCAGAATCCCAAAAGTGCGCAATTGCGCTGACCTAAACGTTGCAGCTGCCACTAATTGCTGTGCCGCTGTGAAGCAAAACGTGGGCACTGGCACTCACTGTGCCCTCTGGGTGGGTCCCCACTGGGACTCTGTAAACAAATGTGCCCCACGTTGCAGTTGCCCACTATGGCGGCGCAGGGAAAAACAGACACTGACACTACCATGCCCCTGGAGTCCACACTAGGACTCTAAAATAATAGTGCCCAACGTTGCAGCTGCCCGCTACGGCGGTGCAGCTGTGAGTAAACAAAGAGTCACGGGCACCTCAGTGCCCTCTGGACCCCCACTGGGGCCCTAAGAACAATGTGGCCCACGTTGGAGCGGCCCGCTCTCCTGCGGGTCCGCTCGGGATAAAAAGGCCCCGGCACTGTGCCTTGGAAGGCACCAACAGGGTGCAACACTGAGCCCCTCTCACCTGGGCTCTGCTTCTCCGGTCTCGGGCGGCATGCGTTGGGAGAGCTGGCGGGGCTTCCCTTTCCGTTCGGGAGCCCCGCCCACAGTCAGGCACGAAGGTTGCCTGGCTTCCGCGTCGTACCCGAGGTGCGGCGCTCCTCCTCTCCTGGCGGTGCAATGCGGGGTGGGCACCCGCTAGAAACCAACACAAACCGGCAATGCGGGGTAGGCTCCCGCGTAGAATACAGGCAATTGCGGGGCGGGCACCCGCTCCTCCAAGGTGCAAAAAGCGGGGTGGGCACCCGCAAAATCAAAGGTGCACAAAGCGGGGTGGGCACCCGCAAAATCAAAGGTGCACAAAGCGGGGTGGTCACCCGCCTCTTAACTATTCATAAAGCGGAGTGGGCACCCGCTCCACGCAGCATCCCGGGGGAATCCCTACGACGGGGATTTCCCCTGAAAAGACAGGCAGCTCACTGCTGCGAAGCCCACGCGCTCCTCTCTCCTGGGCAAGCAAAATACATCGCTCACGAGGCGCTGGATGCAACACAAGTCCATGGGGCATAGCTGGGCCCAGGGAGGCCAGCACACAGGGCCCTCCAGCAGGGAGGCAAGCTCTCATGGCAGTTCCTCCTGGGCCCCCAGCAGCAGCAAGCCCCCAGCAAGTCCAGAAACAGCACACTTTCATGGGGTCACAGCCCCAGTACTTATACACATATTCTCCTTTGTCTGCAGTACAGGGCTTGGGGGAACCAGCAAAAACTGGTTCAGGGGGGAATTGGAGCACTCTGTTTACCAAGCTCCTCTTCCCCTTTGTCAGGTGGGGGCTCAGTGATCAGACACACCACAGGGGGCAGAGCCAGCATTGTACAGGGCAGGCACAATCCTATTCAGGGTCAGGGTACTACTCCTCCCACTACTCCAAATGTAGGTGTCCCATTCAGCCTAGTGCTGACTCACCCTGCCCCTCCTTGAGCCACACACACCTCACCAGCCCCTGTCACTCAAAAGCCAGACATGCAATTCACATCAGGCAGGCCGACACATAGCACACAGAAATGCCAACTTCTAAAAGGGGCATTTCTAAAATAGTTATAATAAATCTGCACACACCATTGCGCAGCATTTATTATCACTATTCCAAATATACCAAACTTGACCACACTGCACCTCTCATATCAGGATTTACCACTGAAACACTTATCAGGGAATCCCCAATGCATTCCTACGGGAGGGCAGCCCCACAGTAGTGAAAAACCAAAATGGCTGTTTGTCACTACCAGAACATGTCCCACACTTAAGGTACATGTTCTATCTTTTACCTACAATGCACCCTGCCCATAGGGCTAGCTAGGGCCTACCTTAGGGGTGACTGACATGCAGTAAAAGGGGGGTCACAGACATGGCACACACTTTAGGTGCCACGTCACAGCGGCAGTAACACTGCGCGCACAGGCCCTGCAATGGCAGAGGCCTGAGATAGGTTTGAGATGCTACTTTGGTGGGTGACGCAATCAGCGCTACAAGCCCACCAGTAGCATTTAATTTACCAGCCCTGGGTATATGAGATACCACTTTACAAGGGACTGACAGGTAAATTAAATAGGCCAAACAGGAGTAGACCAATCTTACCATGTTTAACACAGAGAGCACACACACTTTACATTGGACAGCAGTGCTAAAGTGCCCAGAGTCCTAAAACCACCAACACCATGTCAGAAAAAAGGCTAGGAGAAAGGCAAAAAGTTTAGGGATGACCCTGCAAAAAGGGCCAAGTCCAACACAACCCTCTTCCAGCCAAAACGCAGAGTAGACCAATCACCACCTTGATGGGCTTCCCTGCCTTGGGCGATAGAACACAGACGCGGGCCCGCAACTGCAGGGGCACACTCCAGTTCTACGCCATTCTGAACCCATGCGGTTCCCTCTGTCAAAGCTCTCAGGACCAACTAGGCTACCCCACTGGTACTCCCTAGTTGTCCACGGCCAGGACCAGGCCCTAGGCCATCCAGATGTCTCTGGTCCTCGCCGATCCACAGAGCGCGGGGGGCAGGAGCCCGTGGCACATAGTAACCATTCTCCAGTCTTCCTCTCAGTGTAGTTCCAAACTGCCACTGATCCTCCAAACTTGGGTCCGCACCCTCAGGCTGACCAGAAGTCATGGGCAAGGCTCTCCTCCCCCTACCTCTTCTTCTAGGGTTCCGCACTCTCCTCCTATGAGAGGCAACCTCAGAACACAACTCACTCACCAGCTGAAACTTCCTAACAGGAGGCCAGCTCCCTCAGGCCCTTGGAGACAGTTTCACTTCACAGTTCCTCTTCAAGTAGGGGGACACAGCACACAGCAGCACAGCACAGCACAGTTCCTCTTCAAGTAGGGGGACACAGCACACAGCAGAAAGTCCCTTAGTCCTCTTCCTCAGCAGAAACAGCAACTGCAGGTCAGCCCCCAGACACACAGCAATGGCAGCACTTTTCCTCAGTCTTCTTCAGCTGTTCTCTTTGGCAGGGATTCCTTCTTGATCACAAAGTTTCCTAGTCTCCCAACCTAGGGTCTAAACCCTCAGGTTGCACCAGGGTCAGAGGCGAGGGCTCCCTCCCTCTGCACCCCCTTCCAGAGTTCTGCACCCTCCCACCTGGAGCGGTACCCCTGGAAGCCAAATCGGTCAGGACACTGATTACAGATGTCCTTCCCTCCAGGTCAGGCAGATCCTGAACCTGGCCTCCCAACCTTGGGGCTGAACCCCGCAGCTAAACACTTGCCTGGCACGCCAGGACTTCTGGGGACACACACAGTATCCCCCCTGAGGGTAACACATGACTAATGTGTTGTGTGACAGTCTGCCTGGCGCAGATCTCCCGACCCCTGTCCATCTGACAGCGCTTGAAGATCCCCCAGGACAGAAGTGGTGTCACCATGGTCACTTCTAGGAGACTCAGCCCTTCTGGCTGGTACCTGACCCACTGGTTCTCCCACTGGGGAACACATCCCCCTCTCACCCCTCACTCTGGACTTCTGCACCCTCCACTTAGGAGCGGCACCGCCAGACACCAGAACCACTGGAGCTCTGTTTACAGACGCTCCAGGTTCTCCTGACTCTAGGAGATCCTCCTGAAATGGCCTGCAAGTACAGCCTATGCCCCCAACCTGGTGTTCCCTTAAGGAACCCTCCAGGCCCTGAGACTGGGTTTCGGGCACCTTGGGGCACACAGTCCCACACTCACTCCTTCTCCACTGAGACAGGACGTGAGCCCCTACAACCCTCCCACTACACTGGGACCTAGCTGGGCTACTCTGAACCTCTTCCACCACACAGGACCTGAAGATAAATGAGCCACTCCTTTTGGGATCACTCCCCAATGCCTCTTCAGACCCTCTAGCACACAGCCAGAGGTCTGCCTCCCGTGCAAGCTCCCTGGGATCAGAGAACTTACACCCCAACAGGTATTGGCGCAACCCCGGAAAACAATTACTGAACACGTGCTCTCTGACAACCAGATTGAACAGCCCTTCAAAATCATTTGCCGTGCTACCCATCACCCAACCTTCCAGTGCATCACAACACTCATCCACAAACTCCCCCCAAGACTGGTGAGAGTTTCTTACTGCCCCTTAACCTCAACCTATACCCTTCTGGTGTGACACCCTCCTCCTGGGAACTAGGTACCATCTTCTGGGCTCTGGGAGTGGGACTTCCTACACTGGAATCACTTCTGCTGCCACCACTGGACCCCACCCTCACTGGTGAATCCAGACAACTCAAGCTACACTCAGGGGATAACCTACCCTCCAGAGCTAGCTTTTTCTCCTCCACACTAAGCTGCGCTAGCTCCACTTTGAGCCTTTCCTTTTTTTTTTTTTTTATTTGAAGAGAGTACATCAATAGAAAAAAATCATTTACACTTCATAAACCTTAAAATACATTTAGCTAAAATCATGTAGCACAAGAGCAAATTCATATACATTAACACAACAGATCAATCAGAATGGGGAGAGAGGAATCATAAGATGAAGAGAGCCAAGAACAGAGAAGAAATTAGTAGATGCATAGGTAATATTTCATTTCAAAAGGTCTTTAACCAAAGGAGAAACATACGTCATAATTCGCCCTATCTCTTTTAAAGAACATTTTGCTTTATAATCCAGTTTTTCATAGGGGCCCAGATTGCCCTACCCCGTCTTTTTGCGCTATGGCCTTTGCACTTGTATAGGACTTCCTCCAGATGGTAAATTGCCAGCAAGCGACCCAGCCAAGCCTGAAATTGAGGGGGTCTGCATCTTTCCAATGTGTGGCAATAAGGAGACGGATTACCGCTATTGAGACAAAGACAAACTTGTCCTTGTGGCGATCACTTTGTGCCTTTTCATCACATCCCAACAACATTAGGGTTGGGGTTATATTAATACTTGTGTCGATTGCAGATGACAAAATTCCCCTATCTGCTTAATCAATGGACCCAGTTTCTCACAGCCATAGAACATATGCACTATATCTGCTGGCCCTTGATCACATCGCGGGCATTTATCGTCCTCTCTTTTCCCCCACCGATGTAATTTCGCAGGGGTGAAATAGAGGTCATATACCGTATAGTAGTGTTGAGCTTTCAAATTAGCTGCGAGGAACGTCCCTTTGGCTAAGGCTAATGAGTTATACACATCGACGTCAGTATCTCCTATTTTAGTAACCCATTTGGTCTCTACTGCCTCGAGGTCGTCTGAAAGGGTATCTATCAAGATTTTATAGAAATTTTTGATTTTTGCTTGCGGTAGGGACATAGTTTCTATTAGCGGATTCCTGCCTAGAGAAATTCTTTCTTCGTTGATTTGATTCAAAAAGCAGGTAATCTGTCTATATTTAAAGTATGTTCCAGCCGCAATGCCAAACCTTTGCTGCAACTCAAAGAACGACAGCTGTTGTTCGTTAAAATAGATATCTCCCAGCTTCAATATACCTTTTTCTTCCCATTGCTTGGCCAGCTTATCGTACATAAATGCAGGAAAAAGGGGGGATCGCCACAGTGGCGTATACCTGTTATAGTTCGGTATCTTCGTGAGCTCTACCATTCTTTTCCATATATTCCAGATTGCAATTATAATCTTAAATTTAGTTTTCTTATAGTAACTGGGCTCTAATTGGCATAGAAGTACTCCTTGTGCGTTTCTTCCTATTGCCAACTCATAGATCGAAGGGAGGTCCCTGTTTATAACACATTGGCTACTACTCACACCAGGTAAAATCACTAGAGCCATTTGTTGTAAAAAAGTTGCATAATAATAAAATCTAAGGTTAGGAACAGACCACCCACCTCGATCTTGTGGTAGTGCTAGGAATTTAAGGGAGCGCCGAATTTTTGAGTACTTCCATACAAAATTACTAAATATGCCATCTACGTTCTTTAAAAGTGAATCTTCAATTGCTAATGGGATCGATCTAAACATATAAAGAACCTTAGGAAGCATAACCATCTTGAGTATATTACATCTTCCTATAAGAGTTAGGTGTAATCTATCTAGGTTACGCAAATCTGTACTGATCTTATCAATCATAGAGATCATGTTTATGTTCCAGATTGCTTCTATTTTACTACTAATTTTAATACCCAGATAGATTACCTCATCGAATCTTTGAGAGTCATTACACAAGGTATTAGAATTGCATAGAATCTGGGTTTTCCCTGCGTTTAGTAGAGAGCCAGATTTACGGCCATATTCATAAGCTAGATTCTGAATTCGGCTGATTGCAATTACCGGGTCTGTAGTGACCACTGCCAAATCATCAGCATAGGCCATAATCTTTGTTTCAGATCCATTGCTCTTGACTGGTGTAATTGCTTGATCTTGAAGTATTTGCTCTATGAAAATGTCAATATAAAGAGCAAATAAAATTGGGGAACAGGGACAGCCTTCCCTTGTCCCTCTTGCGATGTCTACAGCTTTTGATTCCTGCCCCATTATGTTTAGCCTGGCATATGGCCTGTGGTACATTGCTTTAATTGCTGTCATAAAACCAGACCCAAATCCTCTCTGTACCATGGTTGTCCAAAGATATTACCATGAAACGCGATCAAATGCCTTCTCGGCATCCAGGAGGATCATAGCCATCCCTTCACTCGTGGTCTCAGTTATGTCAAACAAGGCAATAGCACGTCTAATATGGTCCGTAGTGCTTCTTGTTGGTATGAAGCTGTGCTGCCACGGTGAAACAAGGTCGGCTATGATCCCCCTAGTCGAGACGCAAGGATTTTTGAGTAGAGTTTGGCATCTGCATTCATAAGGGATATGGGCCTGTATGATGCGGGGTTGTCAGCTGGTTTCCCCTTTTTCAAAAAAACCACTATGTCTGCTCCCTGCCAAGACTCCAGGGGGGTCCCACTGTATTGTATTCCAAGGAACAAATCCAGGAGTATCGGAGTTATTTCCGCTTGAATTAATTTATATAACTCGAGTGGAATCCTATCGGGCCCTGCCGCTTTCCCTGAGGCCATTGAATTCAAAGCTACTAGAACCTCCGCCATCGTAATTTCTTTTTCAAGCACTTGTCGCTGTACTTCACTGAGCCTACGGTGGTTTCCTAAAATTAGCTCAGTTTCATTAAAGAGCATGAGGTCAAGGTTATCCTGTTGATACAGATCTTGATAAAAAAAATTGAAAACCTTAGTGATATCCTTTAATTTAGTGTGACATTTGCCATCTTGGGATCTTATATCAGTGATGTTGTTTCTGGCTGTTCTTTGCTTGGTCCGTAAAGCAAGTATCTTACCAATGATCTCGCCGTATTCGTATCTTTCATTTTTATGTGTCTGATAGCAGGCTGCCCCCTTTCTAATATAATAACTATTTATTTCTGCTTTTATAATCATTATTTTTTGTCGCAATGCTAATTCTCCCCCCTCTTGTTTTTGTCTAATTGCCTTAGTATGTTCCTCTTCTAATTGTCCCAGTGTAGTTATCAGATCAGCTATCTCTTTCTTTTCTTGCTTTATCCTCTTTCCCACAAAACTTATTGTTTCCCCTCGGAGGCCTGCCTTAAAGCTATCCCAAACTATGCCCCTCGAGGAGCTAAATCGGTTCATTTCATAATATTGTATGGCCCATTGTTTAATATGTTTAAGGTATTCATCATTGGTTTATAAAGATCTATCAAACGTCCACTTTGCCTGTGGTTGGTCTTCTATCTGAAATGCTAGGTCTATAAGAAGAGGATTATGATCTGACATTAGCCTAGGCAGTTTCTTTATCCCAGCGGACGTAATCAGAGGGGGTGGCACCAAAAAGTAATCCAGCCTTACATACTTCTTGTGGGGATTTGAAAAGTAGGTATACCCAGGGTCAGCTGGATGTTTTACTCCCCACACATCCCTCAAGTCGTAAGTAGCCCACAGAGCCGAAAGGGCACGTTGAACCTGGGGTTTCCTGCCTTGTTACTTCTGAATTCCCCCACACCCAGTATCATAATGGATGTTCAGGTCCCCGCAGATCACTAATGGGCCTGACCATGATGTTAACTCAATTTCTAAGTCATTAAAAATTTGCGGGTCATCCTCATTAGAACCGTATATCGTGCAAATAATCAATCCCATATGGAGCTGTACGATAGCCCATCTTCCCCACTTATCTTCCAATACCCGTTTAGCGGGGCCAATGCGGTTCTTTACATGAATTGTTACTCCCCTGATAGTTGAGGTTTGGGTGGAGCAGGCGAGGAGGTTATAACCCCTTATAGCTAGCATGTCTCTTTTCCCCCAGGGGATATGTTTTTCTTGTTGGCATATTATATCGGTTTTTAGGCCTCTTAATATTTTACCAACTCTGAAACGTTTTTGTTTATCGTTAAGGCCACCAACATTAACTGAGCAAATGGTTGTTCTACCCATCTGGATCATTTGGTTTTTGCTGAATTAGATGCTCTTGCTTTTTAAGGTTATTATTTCAATCCCTTTTGTTATACCCTCTCCATTTATTTATTTTCTCCACCCTGTGACCAACCCCCCTGGCCCCCCTCCCCCTCTCCAACCCCCTCCTCTACCCTCCCCTCACCCCCGTGCCCTTGAACCCTGCCACCACCCCTTCCCCTGTAGAAAGGCATCCAGACTAAGGAGTCTGTTGTGATGAGTGCTGCCCCCCAACCCAGCGTTAATTTCCCGGCAGCTAGGCATCTCAAATCTTAAGATAAACAAAAGCCAGAAAAAAAGGAAAAACAAAAAAACAAAAATCTTTCCACTCCCCAACCCTCCCCCAGCATACTGAAAACATCATCCCACTAAAATGTTATTGGCTGCTTTTATGCTGGGAAGAGAAAGAGAGAGAGTTAGAAAAAACAAGAAAGTGAGAGAGGGAGAACTCAACAGATTCGGATGTTCAATCACTGGAAAATAGTCTAGTTTTTATGGTCCCAGGCTTCCAGATATTCCTTAACTTTAATTTCAGAAGTAAAGATCCGGGTGTGATCTCCCTTGATCACTTTCAGACGCGCCGGATGCAACAGGTATGCCTGCCCCCCCCCCGATCCTGTATTGGCTTGACCATCTGACGAAGACGCCATCGTCTCTCCACTGTGAAGTGGCAAAAGTCTGGTTGAACAAAAAATGAATAGTCTCCTCCATTGCGCTTCGATATTGGCTTTGCTTTATCGTATATTGCCTGTCGGAGTAGAAAATTGCCAAAATAGACAAGCATAGCCCGGGGCTTTGTATCAGGTTTCACTGGGTGCTTAAGATTCAACGGGACCCGATGAGCTCTCTGTACCTCTAATGACCACTTCCACCCCTCGAGATCCGGAAAAGCCTTCGATAACATGTCGACCATATATGCCCGCGCATCAGACCCTTCTTTTCCCTCTGGTACACCTAGCACCCGCAGATTGTTTTGGCGCTGTCGATTTTCATGGTCCTCTAGTTTCCATTGTATATTGGCTATTTGGGCATCATGAGCATTAGTGCTTGCGCGCGCAGCTGCTAAGTCATTCTCTAAGGTTTCTGTTCGAGTTTCCAGAGTAGTCAGGCGTTCTTTAATATCAGCGCATGACTTCGCCACCTTCCTTACGGCCCCTTGAATCTTACGCATAGCCGTCTGTGCGCGTTTACTATCTTGGCGCGTTTCTTCGCGATGGGAAAGAATGCATTGAAGAACCGTGTCTAGCGTAGGGGGTACTGAGGGTACTGTATTATCGTTTTTAGGGAGTGATGTTATACAGGTACTGAGTAAATCTGCGCCTGAATGGTCCCACCTTAAACTTTTCTTTTGCAGACTAGGATGAGTTGTCTTCCTTGCTGCCTTACGTATTGTGGCTGTTGTCTCTTTTTTACCGCTTCCAGAAACCTCCTCACTGGAATCTTCCAATGAATCAGACCCTGATCCAGAGCCTGACACAGACCAAATCCCGTCTGAGAGTGAAAAAAAACAGTCCATATCTTGTTCACTGTGATTTGACGAAGCAGCAGGGTTTGCCACCATAGCCTCTATGAGCGGGGAGTTAAACATATTAGTGTCCGATATAATGGTTGATGTTTGCCCACCAGCTACATCTAGATTGCTTCCATCTATGCAGTTTTTTAAGTCCAATTGTAGGCAGGGAGTGGAAGCAGTAAGGGAGAGCGCCAGGGGGGGGGGGTGATCTGACGGATTTGGCATATTGGGCTGGCTATCCTTGGTCGCATCCGCCGCCAACGTAATAGTCATAGATACAGGTTCTTGCGTGACAACATGGTCCTCCCCATCGGCCTCCCCAGCCCCCTCATTGCCATCTTTGCCTCTCCCCCCCTGTAGCTGCTCACCTTCTTGCACTTGCAGATTCTTTGAGCCGGGCGCTGCACGCAAGAGATCCAACACAGAAGGCTCATTGGTAGGTGGCAATGCAGTGCGATTTTTCTTCTCCTCCGTCTTGTCATTCCTAGATACCACAGTCCCCACAGTTAGTTTTTTCACCCCTCCTTGTCGCGGGTGGGGGTCCGAGTTTGTTGCTTTGGGAGACAAACCGGCGATTGCAACCACTCCAGACCTCGTTTTCCCTTTAACAGTAGTAGCCACGGGGATCTTTGGAGCCATGGTTTCACTACAGCACACCGGGGAGAGGCCCGAGCAAAACCGGCAACACTTCCCCTGTTCCCCGCCGGCCGTCAATAAACACAGAGAAATAAGGAGCGCCCTTGCCAACTCCGCACAACACAGCTCGGCTTCCCACTGATTGAAACCGTCGCATAGTCTCAGGTGAGTGAGAAGCGATCCCGTTCCATCTAATTCCCGCATTCCGGTCCGTTTTTTTCCCTTTTCTCTCCTGTTCCTCCACTCGTAAGAATTACGTATTACTTTATCGAGTTTTCTTTAGATAACTGGCATTCCCATCCAATATACATTCTTCCTTGATTTGTGATTCTTTTGCGATCCTATTACTGCCGGTTACTGCCAATTACTGCCATTTTTCAGTTCCAAGGTCAAGTCATGGTTAGGGGGCAGCCGAACGACCGACTCACTCAGTCGCCATCTTGCCTTCCTCCCCAGCCACTTTGAGCCTTTCCAACGCTAGCTGATGCTCCCTTTCTTCCCTCCTATCCACCCACTCCTCTGGGGACAGGGAAAGGGATGGGGCACTGACCCCGGCACTGGACCCAGCAAGTGACTCCCTATCTATGGGATCCTCCCCACCTACTGGCGTCCCCGCCCTGTCATTTTCTCTCTCCTCCCGGGGGTACTCCAAAAGGTTATCCTCATTATAGGTTAACCCCATCTTGGAAAGATACACAACCCACAGTGCAACAGGAGAAACCAATTTAAAAAATGACACTTTTAGGAGAAAAATAATCAGTAGGAATAATCCCCAAACCTGTGATTCTCTAAATGCAGAGTTTGTAGTGCAACCATTTGTTGCTGTGGTACTGCGCAAAACACAAGTCCTATCCTCACCGCTGACAACCAATGTTAGAAATGGGATTTCTGGTTGGCTAGAGCTTGCGCCTAAGCCAGGCAGAAACCACCACTCTAGTCAGGGAAAGGGAGTTACACGCTGAAGATAACCCCTGCTCACCCCCTTGGTAGCTTGACACGAGCAGTCTGGCTTATCCCAGAGGCAATGTGTAAAGCGTTTGCGCAACACACATACAGCAGCAACACACTAGGCGCACCACAAAAGAAACTCCACACAAGGTTATATCAAAAATAGCCTTTGTATTATCATAAACACATTAGAAACATAATCACACATTTACAGTGTGCCAACCGGCACTAGGCAATATTCACAGGGGATTATATACAGGACAGGGCCAATCGGGCCACTGTCAGAACCATCAGAACAGGTAAGTAAATATAAAACACAACCAGTAATTACCGGTACCATAATGACCCAAGCATTATTGCATTATCCTAAAATATCATAGCATGACATTAGGCAGAACCACAAATAGGACCAAACCTCATCAGCATAAACACATTACGCATTAGGCCTCACCAGCATAAACACATTATGCAATAACCTCATAAGCATAAACACATTACGCATTAGGTATCACCAGCATAAACACATTATGCAATAACCTCATAATCATAAATATCAGAGGCATAAATCACGGTGCATAAATCACATTTCCTAGGCACCACATAAATCACATTAGGGCCTGGCGCCCTATCAACCTAACACTGTACCCCTGGCCAACTGGCCTTCTCAGAGGGCTCAAATGCCCTATGTCCATAATGTCAGGGTGTGCTGCCAATGCAGCAGAATCCCAAAAGTGCGCAATTGCGCTGGCCTAAACGTTGCAGCTGTCACTAATTGCTGTGCAGCTGTGAAGCAAAACATGGGCACTGGCACTCACTGTGTCCTCTGGGTGGGTCCCCACTGGGACTCTGTAAACAAATGTGCCCCACGTTGCAGTTGCCCGCTATGGCGGCGCAACTGAGGGAAAAACTAACTAACTACCGTGCCCCTGGAGTCCACACTAGGACTCTAAAATAATAGTGCCCAACGTTGCAGCTGCCCGCTACGGCGGTGCAGCTGTGAGTAAACAAAGAGGCACGGGCACCTCGGTGCCCTCTGGACCCCCACTGGGGCCCTAAGAACAATGTGGCCCACGTTGGAGCGGCCCGCTCTCCTGCGGGTCCGCTCGGGACAAAAAGGCACCGGCACTGTGCCTTGGAAGGCACCAACAGGGTGCAACACTGAGCCCCTCGCACCTGGGCTCTGCTTCTCCGGTCTCGAGCGGCATGCGTTGGGAGAGCCCCCACTCCTCGGGGTCTCTCTCTCCTTCTGGCATCTGGTCGCGAAGAAGACTGCGGGCAGGGAGAGCCCTCGGGACTCCGGTTGGGCTCTTCCTTGCGGTCTCCAGGTAACTGGCGGGGCTTCCCTTTCCGCTCGGGAGCCCCGTCCACAGTCAGGCACGAAGGTTGCCTGGCTTCCGCGTCGCACCCGAGGTGCGGCGCTCCTCCTCTCCTGGCGGTGCAATACAGGGTGAGCACTCGCTAGAAACCAACACAAAGCGGCAATGCGGGGTAGGCTCCTGCGTAGAACACAGGCAATTGTGGGGTGGGCACCCGCTCCTCCAAGGTGCAAAAAGTGGGGTGGGCACCCGCAAAATCAAAGGTGCACAAAGCGGGGTGGGTACCCGCCTCTTAACTATTCATAAAGCGGGGTGGGCACCCGCTCCACGCAGCATCACGGGGGAATCCCTACGACGGGGAATTCCCCTGAAAAGACAGGGAGGTCAGCGCTGCGAAGCCCACGCGCTCCTCTCTCCTGGGCAAGCAAAATACAGCGCTCACGAGGCGCTGGATGCAACACAAGTCCCTAGGTCCATGGGGCATAGCTGGGCCCAGGGAGGCCAGCACACAGGGCCCTCCAGCAGGGAGGCAAGCCCTCGTGGCGGTTCCTCCTGGGCCCCCAGCAGCAGCAAGCCCCCAGCAAGTCCAGAAACAGCACACTTTCATGGGGTCACAGCCCCAGTACTTATACACATAGTCTCCTTTGTCTGCAGTACAGGGCTTGGGGGAACCAGCAAAAACTGGTTCAGGGGGGAATTGGAGCACTCTGTTTACCAGGCTCCTCTTCCCCTTTGTCAGGTGGGGGCTCGGTGATCAGACACACCACAGGGGGCGGAGCCAGCATTGTACAGGGCAGGCACAATCCTATTCAGGGTCAGGGGACTACTCCTCCCACTACTCCAAATGTAGATGTCCCATTCAGCCTAGTGCTGACTCACCCTGCCCCTCCTGGAGCCACACACACCTCACCAGCCCCTGTCACTCAAAAGCCAGACATGCAATTCACATCAGGCAGGCAGACACATAGCACACAGAAATGCCAACTTCTAAAAGGGGCATTTCTAAAATAGTTATAATAAATCTGCGCACACCATTGCGCAGCATTTATTATCACTATTCCAAATATACCAAACTTGACCACGCTGCGCCTCTCATATCAGGAATTACCACTGAAACACTTATCAGGGAATCCCCAATGCATTCCTATGTGGTGAGAAACCAAAATGGCTGTTTGTCACTACCAGGACATGTCCCACACTTAAGGTACATGTCCTATCTTTTACCTACAATGTACCCTGCCCATAGGGCTAGCTAGGGCCTACCTTAGGGGTGACTGACATGCAGTAAAAGGGGGGTCACAGACATGGCACACACTTTAGGTGCCACGTCACAGCAGCAGTAACACTGCGCACACAGGCCCTACAATGGCAGAGGCCTGAGATAGGTTTGAGAGGCTAGTTTGGTAGGTGGCGCAATCAGCGCTGCAAGCCCACCAGTAGCATTTAATTTACCAGCCCTGGGTATATGAGATACCACTTTACAAGGGACTGACAGGTAAATTAAATAGGCCAAACAGGAGTAGACCAATCTTACCATGTTTAACACAGAGAGCACACACACTTTACACTGGACAGCAGTGCTAAAGTGCCCAGAGTCCTAAAACCACCAACCCCATGTCAGAAAAAAGGCTAGGAGAAAGGCAAAAAGTTTAGGGATGACCCTGCAAAAAGGGCCAAGTCCAACAGTCAGCAAAACAGGAGGTCTGATGGCAAAACACCAAGGATGCCATGTGTAACAATTGGCATCAGTGTGGTTCTAAATACGTACCACTGCTGCTACTCATTTGTTTGAACAGCTGACTAACTCACTTGGTTAGATCCTGGTAATAGTGCAAAGGGCAAAGGCCCAGTCCCCTGTACAGGCCCCTGTTAGAACTGGGGGTCTCTAGTTGGCAGAGGTAGGTACCTTTGTCCAAATAGGGACCCTTGCTTCTAGTCAGGGTAAGGGGGTACACTCCTGAAATAACCCCTGCTCACCCTCTTGGTAGCTTGGCACGAGCAGACAGGCTTAGTTCAGAGGCAGTGTGTAAAGCATTTGTGAACACATACAGTAATCCAGTGACAACACTACAAATGGACACCACACAGGTTGTATTATAAAAATAAGTATCTTTTATATAGATTTACCACAAGACCATAAATGACATAAATAATCCACAATACTGTACTTTAAGGATGGTAGAATTAGTTTGAGTCTCTTAAAATGAAAATGCGAAACTTTGAGTTCAATGTACCTTAAGATGCGTAACGCAGGGCAACGGAAAGTGTTGCAGGGAAGGTGATGCGATAGTCCCTTACACGCAAGGACAGTGATGCGTTGAAGATCTGGTGCAAAAGAAACAAAGTGGCGTCTTCTTGAGGTTGCGACAACGAAGAGGTGATGCGTGCACGCCCGACGGCCGTGCGGCGATTGCGATGAGTCTTTGGAGCAGCGACAGGCCCGGCGACACGCTTCCCTGGCGATGCGACGGCGTCTGATGCGAAGTCGACGATCTTCTCCTGGGATGCGGGGCGCGCCTCGTGTTGCGATGCGTCGGCGTCTGATGCGAGGTCGATGCTCTGCCCCGGGGATGCGACGGGCGTCTGATGCGACGGCAACACTCTTCTCCGGTGCTGCGAGGCGCTTCGAAGGATGCGGCGCGCTTCTTCGGGGTGCGCCGGCATCTGCTGCGACGTCGACACTCTTCTCCGGCGATGCGATACTCAGCGGCTGCGGCGACACGCTTCTTCGTGTTGAGTCGCGCTTCCAGCTCCCAGAGACACGCAAGTGTGTCAGAAGGTCCAATTTCCCAGCAAGGGAACACAGGGGAGCTGGTGGGTGAAGTCTGTTGTCCCTGAGACTTCAGCAGGAGGCAAGCTCTAAAATCAAGCCCTTGGAGATCCTTCACAAGTTGATGAAAGTCACAGCAAAACAAAAGTTCCTTTCTCCTTTCTTTGGCAGTCAGGCAAACCACTGCAGGCCAATCCCCCAAGCAGCACTTCAGGCTTAGGGATAGTCTCTCCTCAGTTTCTTCTTGGTTCCGCTCCTCAGCAAAGGTTTCTTCTTGTTTCCCAAAAGTGATCTAATTTCCTAGGGGTCTGGGTCCCCTTTTTATACACCTTTTCTCTTTGTTCTCTGGAAGCAGAGAGGCCTCTGCCTAGCCCAAAACCAGTTCTGGTCAGTCCTGGAGCACTAACACGTGTCCCCTCCAGCTGAAATGTGGGGAGTACTATCCTTCCTCTGGGGAGTTCTCTTCACTAAGACGGAAAAATCTGGACAGACCATCAGCATTGGCGTGTTCTGTACCAGGGCGGTGTTCCACCGTGAAGTCCATCCCCTGTAGGGAAATGGACCACCTCAACAGCTTTGGATTCTCACCCCTCATCTGCATCAACCATCTGAGGGGCCTGTGGTCTGTCTGAACCCGGAAGTGAGCCCCAAACAGGTATGGTCTCAGCTTCTTCAGTGCCCAGACCACAGCAAATGCCTCACGCTCAATAGCACTCCACCTCTGTTCCCGTGGAAGTAACCTCCTGCTAAGGAAGGCTACAGGTTGGTCTAGGCCCTCCTCATTCATCTGTGACAAAACAGCTCCCACACCATGCTCTGAAGCGTCTGTCTGAACGATAAACTCTTTGGAGAAGTTGGGGGCCAGGAGCACGGGCGCTGTGCACATGGCTGTCTTCAAGGTGTCAAAAGCTTGTTGACAGGTGTCAGTCCAAATCACTCTCTTGGGCTGCTTCCTGGAAGTCAGCTCTGTCAAGGGTGCAACCATGCTGCCATACCCCTTGACAAATCTCCGGTAATACCCGGTGAGTCCTAGGAAGGCTCTCACCGCTGTCTGGGTCTTGGGGGCTCCCAAGCCAGAATGGTATCTATCTTGGGCTGTAGGGGCGCCACCTGGCCGCTCCCAACCTGGTGTCCCAAGTACACCACAGAACCCTGCCCGATCTGGCACTTACTCGCCTTGATCGTGAGGCCTGCCCTCCGCAGCACCATCAACACTTACCAGAGGTGGCGCAGATGTTCTTCCCAACTGGCGCTGAACACTGCGATGTTATCCAGGTAGGCGGCACTGAACTCTTCCAGTCCAACCAACACCTGGTTGACCAACCTCTGAAAGATGGCAGGGGCATTCTTCATCCCAAAGGGCATCACCCGGAATTGGTAGTGCCCATCTGGTGTGGAGAATGCTGACCTCTCCTTTGCCCCATCAGTCAAGGTGATCTGCCAGTACCCAGACGTTAGGTCAAACGTACTGGGGTACCGGGCAGCCCCTAACCGATCGATGAACTCATCAGCTCTGGGGATGGGGTGTGCGTCAGTCCTGGTGACGGAATTGAGTCCTCGGTAGTCCACACAGAACCGGAGTTCGGGTGTGGCACCAGGCGCTGCAGCCTTTGGGACCAAGACCACTGGGCTGGCCCAAGGGCTGTGAGAGGACTCAATCACCCCCAATGCAAACATCTTGGAGACCTCCTCCTTAATGCAAGCTCTCACCCTGTCAGTCACCCTGTAAGCCTTGTGCTTGACAGGAAGACTGTCCCCAGTGTCCACATCATGGACACACCAGTCAGTGACACTAGGAACCAGGGAGAACAGGTCAGGAAACTGCCCCAACAGTTGGCGACAGTCACCTTGCTGCCCAGGTGTCAGGGAGGTAGAGAGGTTCACACCCTCCACTGATCCATCTTGCTCTTGGACTGACAGGAGGTCAGAAAGAGGCTCAGTCTCCTCCTCCATCCCAGCATCTGTAGCTAAGAGCATGCCCACTTGGGACCTCTCCAAGTGGGGCTTCAGGCGGTTGACGTGCAGGACCCGCAAGGGGTTCCTGGGAGACCGCATGTCCACCAAGTAGGTAACAGGACTCTTGCGCTCCACCACTTCAAAGGGTCCGGTCCACTTATCCTGGAGCGCACAGGGCTCCACTGGGGCCATGACCCAAACTTTCTGACCAGGTTGAAGCTCAACCAGAGTGGCATTCTGGTCGTACCACTGCTTCATTTCCTCCTGGCTGGCTTCCAGATTTGCCTCAGCAAGTTGCCTGAAACGCCTAGTTTGGTTCCTGAAGGCCAGCATGTAGCTATATACATCCTGGGGAGGTTTCCTGGGAGATTGCTCCCAGCCTTCCTTGACCAAACTCAGAGGTCCTCTCACTGGGTGACCATACAGAAGCTCAAAGGGGCTGCACCCTAGAGACTTCTGTGGCACCTCCCGGTATGCAAAAAGAAGGCATGGCAAGAGGACGTCCCACTTACGCCTCATGGGTTCTTCCAGACCCATAATCATGCCCTTCAGGGTCCGGTTGAATCTCTCAACCAACCCATTTCCTTGGGGGTGGTAAGGAGTGGTGAACTTGTACGTTACACCGCACTCCTGCCACAGGGACTTCATATACTTGGATATAAAGTTAGTACCTCTGTCAGACACCACCTCTTGAGGGAACCCCACACGGGAGAAAATTCCCATCAGTGCCCGTTCCACCACGGGGGCCGTCACTGTCCTCAGAGGGATGGCTTCAGGGTACCGGGTGGCATGGTCCACCAAGACCAGGATGAACCTGTTGCCCATGGCTGTCTTGGGGTCCAGTGGCCCCACAATGTCAATACCCACCCGTTCAAAGGGGGTGCTGACCACAGGGAATGGCTGGAGAGGAGCCTTGTGCTTCCTCCCACTCTTTCCACTTGCCTGGCAAGTCTGACAAGTCCTGCAGTGAGTGGCGGCACTCCTGCGCATCTGGGGCCAAAGAAATGGGTGACAAGCCTTTCAAAGGTCTTGTCCTGCCCCAGATGTCCTGCTAAAGGCACATCATGAGCCAAACCCAGTAGGAAGGCTCTGAAGCGCTGGGGTACCACCAGCACACCGGCTGACCCAAGCTCAGCAACCTTAGGCTCGCTATACAGGAGACCATTCTCCCAGTAGATCCAATGTGATCCAGACTGATCACCTGCTGCCTGGTCTGTGGCCTGTTGCCTCAGACCCACGAGAGAAGGGCACTTGTTCTGCTCCTCGCAGAACTCCTCCCTGGAGGGTCCTCCATCTTGCTGCCAATGGTTCAGCTCAGGCAGGTCCCCCAGTTCAGCTACCTGTTCCCCTGTAGGCTCCAGGGCATCCCCCTCAGGGTCTGCCTCCTCCTGGACCGTGGGAACTTCGGGGGCCGGTTTCCCGCACCCCCTGCCTCTTCTCTCTCCGGCAGGCACCTGGGCCTCCCTCTCAGGCTCCAGGTCCTCTTGAACACCTCTGGCTGCCATGGACCGGGTGGTCACACACGCCCAATCAGGCAAGCCCAACATCTCCAAATGAGCACTCCGCTCCACCTTAGCCCAAGGGAGCTCTCCAAATCGGTCCCTAACAAACAGTCAACAGGCATGGCTGGCCTCACAGCTACTTGAAGAGTACCAGAGACCCCCCACTGAAAGGGAACCTGAGCCACCTTGCAGTGGCTCTCTGTGTTGTCAGCGGCAACAACTGGATAGAATGCATCAGGGACCACCTGCTCTTTAGACACCAGATGACACTTGACAGCTGTCACACTGGCTCCTGTGTCTCTCAGAGCCTCCACCCTTTGGCCATTGATGGTCACGCACTGCCTGTATTTCTTAGTGTTCTCAGGCAGTTGGGTCCTAGGGACCATCTCAGAGTCTCCTAAAGAGACAAGGGACAATACTACATGATCCCACCCATCTTGGGCACCCACCTCCTCCCCCAGGGCTACACTAGCCAACTGCCGGGGGACTGCACCAGGTGGTGCTGGCTTTCCAAACAAAGGGCAATGGGGATCATTGGCCTTGTGGCCTAGGGCGCCAACTTGTAGCACATCAGGGGTCCCCTATGAACAGGTGGACCTGTCGGGGCCCCGTGCTTATTATCAGGGGGAGGCTGGGAACCTTTCCCTTGGTTCCCTTGGGGTTTACTTTGGGGCCCTCTCTGGAACTCCCTCTGTTTACCCTTGTCCCCCCCACTCTTCTGCTGGGGACCCTGCCCACCCTTGGCGGAGTCTCCCACGTGACCCTTGTGGACCCGGGTGCTCACCCAGCGGTCCGCCTCCTCAGCAAGCTGCCTAGGGTTAGTCAGCCTACTGTCAATCAGGTGCTGGCGTAGCTCAGGAAAACAATTACTGGACAAGTGCTCCCATGCAATCAAATCAAAGAGCGCCTGAAAATCATTTGCTTTGCTACCCTTTACCCAACCATCCAAGGCTCTGCAAAAAAAGGTCACATATTCAACCCAGGTACTGTTTTCAATCTTCTTACAGTTCCTGAACCTCTGCCTATAGAATTCAGGAGTCAACCCATACCTGGTCATCAATGCATTTTTCATGTGGCTGTAGGAATTATAGATTTCAGAGGGCAAGTCCAACAAGGTATCCCGTCCCTCACTAAGGAACCGACCCCACAACCCCGCTCCCCAATCCTTCTCAGGGACCCGGTGGGAAGTCATGGCTACCTCATAGGCCTTGAACCATTGCCCAATATCATCATTTTAAAAAAAAACTCCTTAACCACATCCTTAGGAATATACCCCCTAGCCTCAACAGGCATTGACGGTGTGCTGCCACCAGAGGGAGTAATCTCTAACTTCTTGGCTCTAAACTCCATCTCCCTCAAACTTTTTTTCATGCTCATGATCCATTCTTTTCTCTTCTAAGGCCAACTTTCTAGATTGCAATTCAAATTCCAACTGCCCCTTGAACTTGAGCTTGGTCAGCTCCATTTCATGCATCCTACTCTTTTCTCTGTCCTCCAGCTCTTCTGGGGACAGACCTCTGGAGGAAACCCTGCTACCCACGGGGGAAGATTCTCTCCTCTCCCCTGGTCCCACTGGCCCATCCAGCTGCTCATTTGCATTCTCAGCCCCCTCCTCATTTTCAGGGGTATTCCTTGCTTCGACCCAGGCCCTCAGCGCCTTTTGGATCTCATCCTTCTTGGAGAGACCGGTCATTGAAACTTTGAATCTTCTGCAGAAATGCTTGAGCTGTTTCAAGTTGTAGCATTCTAGTTTCTCCTCTTCCCAATCATTATCAACAGATGCTATGGATGCTGCTGTATCAATGGTGATTAAACTTGGCAGTTTTTAGCAAAAATAGAAAGTCCCAGAAAAGAATATCTACCAAAAGTATGTGGTTGCGTTATGGTCTGCACTCACTAGGTAGTGTTCACCAATCACTGTACATGAGTCACAAATGCAAGTCCAGAATCCTCACCGCTGACCACCAATGTTAGAACTGGGGTTCTCTAGTTGGCAGAGGTAGGTACCTTTGTCCAAATAGGGACCCTTGCTTCTAGTCAGGGTAAGGGGTACACTCCTGAAATAACCCCTGCTCACCCTCTTGGTAGCTTGGCACGAGCAGACAGGCTTAGTTCAGAGGCAGTGTGTAAAGCATTTGTGAACACATACAGTAATCCAGTGACAACACTACAAATGGACACCACAAAGGTTGTATTATAAAAATAAGTATCTTTTATATAGATTTACCACAAGACCATAAATGACATAAATAATCCACAATACTGTACTTTAAGGATGGTAGAATTAGCTTGAGTCTCTTAAAATGAAAATGCGACACTTTGAGTTCAATGTACCTTAAGATGCGTAACGCAGGGCAACGGAAAATGTTGCAGGGAAGGTGATGCGATAGTCCCTTACACGCAAGGACAGTGATGCGTTGAAGATCTGGTGCAAAAGAAACAAAGTGGCGTCTTCTTGAGGTTGCGACAACGAAGAGGTGATGCGTGCACGCCCGACGGCCATGCGGCGATTGCGATGAGTCTTTGGAGCCGCGACAGGCCCTGCGACACGCTTCCCTGGCGATGCGACGGCGTCTGATGCGAAGTCGACGATCTTCTCCTGGGATGCGGGGCGCGCCTCGTGTTGCGATGCGTCGGCATCTGATGCGAGGTCGATGCTCTGCCCCGGGGTTGCAACGGCGTCTGATGCGACGGCGACACTCTTCTCCGGTGCTGCGAGGTGCTTCGAAGGATGCGGCGCGCTTCTTCGGGGGTGCGCCGGCGTCTGCTGCGACGTCGACACTCTTCTCCGGCGATGCGATACTCAGCGGCTGCGGCGACACGCTTCTTCGTGTTGAGTCGCGCTTCCAGCTCCCAGAGACACGCAAGTGTGTCAGAAGGTCCAATTTCCCAGCAAGGGAACACAGGGGGAGCTGGTGGGTGAAGTCTGTTGTCCCTGAGACTTCAGCAGGAGGCAAGCTCTAAAATCAAGCCCTTGGAGATCCTTCACAAGTTGATGAAAGTCACAGCAAAGCAAAAGTTCCTTTCTCCTTTCTTTGGCAGTCAGGCAAACCACTGCAGGCCAATACCCCAAGCAGCACTTCAGGCTTAGGGATAGTCTCTCCTCAGTTTCTTCTTGGTTCCGCTCCTCAGCAAAGGTTTCTTCTTGTTTCCCAAAAGTGATCTAATTTCCTAGGGGTCTGGGTCCCCTTTTTATACACCTTTTCTCTTTGTTCTCTGGAAGCAGAGAGGCCTCTGCCTAGCCCAAAACCAGTTCTGGTCAGTCCTGGAGCACTTTGTTTTTCTGACTCCTTCTTTCCTTTCAGAATGTGGGGCAGAGTGCTCAGCCGCCCGGCAGGAGGTGGAGCCAGCATTGTGGAAGGCAGGCACAGCCCTATTCAGACCCAGGTGCAACTCCTCCCTCCACTCTGGATACAGATCTTTCTATTCAGCCCTGTGCTGACTCACCCTGTCTCCTGTAGCCACCCCCAGCCCCTGTCACTCAATCTCCAGACAAGGAATACACAACCTAGCAGAGGCAGGCTTGGAAGTTTAGGCAAGAAAATACCCACTTTCTAAAAGTGGTATTTTCCAACACAGAATGTTAAAACCAACTTCACTAAAAGATGTATTTTATCATTCTGAGTTCAGGCATACTAAATTCGTTTTTCTACCATGTTCCCTGGGTCAGTTTTGACTATAAGGTGTAATAGTCAGTCTGCCCATTCTGGCCTATGGGGAGCAGGTAGCCTTGCAATAGTGAAAAACGAAAATGGCTGTAATTCACTATTAGGACATGCCACACACACCAGGACATGTCCCACCTTGTACTTACAATGCACCCTGCCCTAGGGCCTACTTTAGGGCTGACCAACATGCAGTAAAGGGAAGGTTTAGGGACTGGTAAGTGGGTGTACTCACCAAGTCGACATGGCAGCCCTAGGCTGCACACAGGCTCTGCAATGGCAGACCTGAGACACACTTTACAAGCTGCTTCTGTGGGTGGCACAACCAGTGCTGCAAGCCCACCAGCAGCATTGGATTTACAAGCCCTGGGCACACTCAGTGCTCTGTACTAGGGACTGACAAGTAAACCAATCATCCAATCATGGAGCCACTAATACATACATCAATTTACAATAGGGAGCACTTGCACTGTGGCACTGAATAGCAGTGGCACAGTGCCCAAAGCATCTAAACCAGCAAAAACAGATCAATAACATTGGAGGCATCATAGAAAAATGGAAGGGAGACCCACGCCAAGGATGCCAGGTCTAACAGCCCCATATACTTTTTAACTGTCATTCTTAACATTTTTAAAATTGTGGTTACTCATATTTTCATGTTATGTTATGTTATGTTATACGACATTTATAACGCGCGCGGATACTCAAGAGTGTCCCGGCGCGGGAGACAGTAAGAAGGAGACAGAAGGGCGTGGAACGTGGCTGGATGTTAATTAAAAAGCAGGGTTTTTAACTGCTTTTTAAAGAGCCTAAGGTCCTGGATGTTTCACAAATCGTAAGGAAGAGCATTCCAGGCTTTGGCCGCCCTGAATGAAAGGGAGCTGCCCCCTGTTCTAGCAAGGCGATATCGCGGGATAACGGCGAGGCATTGCGCTGTAGAGCGTAGATGTCTTTGAGGCACATAGAAGCTGAAATGCCTCCTGAGATAGGAGGGCCCGGATTTATATAAGGCACCATGGGCAAGAGTAAGGGCCTTAAACAGAACACGCTGCCCCACCGGGAGCCAATGCAAATCCCGGAGGTGTTGCGTTGTGCTAGACCTATCAGAAATGCCCAACAGCACTCTCGCTGCCGCATTCTGAATGGTCTGGAGCTTTTCAGCTGATATCCGGGAAGGCCAATATATAACACATTGGCATAATCGATACGCGACAGTATGAGGGCCCGAGTCACCATTTCCTTCGCTGATCTGGGCAGTAATGGCAGGAATTTCCTGAGTAATTTCAAGGTGCCGAAGCACACTCCGGCCAGCTTTTTAATCTGTGAAGAAAAGCTGAGGTCCTCACTGAACCAGACCCCCAGACTCTTCACTGGACTCCCCGTTGAGTTAGGCATGTGGTAACCCGCAGGCCAAAGATCCTCCCTAAAGTGAGGAGGGAAGGACCCATACAGGAGTACCTCAGACTTGTCCTCATTGCATTTAAGCTGAGCCTCCGCGAGCCATTTAAAGACTGCTGCAAGGCAGTTTTTGGCTAAGTCGGGGGACAGATCTTTTTCCTCCTACGTAAAGAGGAGCTGGGTATCATCAGCGTAGGCTATGATCTTAGCACCCAGCTCCTCCGCCAGGTAGATTAACGGCGTGATGTATACGTTGAAGAGAAGGGGGCTCAAAGTGGACCCTTGAGGAACTCCCGTGGACACTTTTCTTGGTGCTGAAGAAAACGGAGGCAGCCAAACCTGCTGGGTTCTATTCTCTAGAAAGGATTCGATCCAATCCCGCACCGAACCTGAGATTCCGATGTTGGAGAGATGGGCCAAAAGTTGGCGGTGAGGCACCGTATCAAAGCATCAGGGCCGCTCTGCCGCCTGAATCCAGACATTCTCTGATAGCCTCCGACATTTCAACCAGGGCAGTCTCAGTACTGTATGTGGCCCTGAATCCTGACTGGGCTGGGTGGAGGGCACCAGTAGTCTCAACAAACTTGGAGAGTTGTTTGTGGCCTGCCTTCTCACACACCTTCGCCACAGCCGGGAGTAGTGAGATAGGTCGGTAACTGGCTAGTGTAGCAGGGTTTAGAGAGGGCTTTTTTAGCAGGGGTAGAAGTTTAGCCTGTTTCCACTCCGGAGGGACCACAGCGGTTTGAAGCGATAGATTGATGATATTGTTCACTTCAGGGTTAACCACCTCCACCGCAGCTGCTAGCTGCCTAGCTAAGCAAGGGTTAGCAGAGGAACCTGATTTGAGGGATTTGAGAATAGCCAATGTATCCAACAGGGGAATGGGCGAGAAGGCTGTCAGAAAAGTGCGGACAGAGTCCGAGGCCGGGACAGTCAGAGAGGGGTGTTCCACCTGCACTTGAATACTTGGCCCGAAGCTGTCCTGGATCAATTGGATCTTGCCTATAAAGAAGCCGGACAGCTTCTCACACCAAGAGTTGGAGGCAGGAAAGGCAATACGTTCCGTGCAAGGCTTCAGAAAACTCTGGACGATGGAAAAGATTTCTTTTGAGTTCTTTTTTGACTGAGCGATGCGCTCTGCGTAAAAATTGCCTTTAGCCTTCTTAATAGCGGCATAATAATCTTTCTGGGATTTCCTTAGTGTTATTTTTGCCAATGGGCAGTAGGCCTGTCTCCAGATGCGCTCCAGCTTTTTGCATGATTGCTTTAGCTCTTTAAGCTCGTCAGAGAACCATGGTTTGGACGGAGTGTTTCTTGCTCTCTTGTTGACCAAAGGTAGGGAAATGTGTTCCACAGCCTGTGAGATCCAGTTATTGAAACCTCCCATAGCGACCCTCAAAACTTTGGAAGCGGGAGGGCGAGTGTCTAACAGGACTCTGCACAGGGCAGCGGGCTCAATTCGTTGGGGAGGTCTGTCCTTAAGTGACCTCATGGTCGGATAGGGTGACTGGATAGTCCATGAAAATTGGATTAAAAAATGATCGGACCAGAAAACGGGAAGTGGTTCCTGGATGACTAAAGGGAAGTTGGAGCAGACTGCATCTAAAATATGCCCCCCCCCCCCCCATGGGATGGGGAGCTAATCCATTAGGTCAATTGGGCAAGATTCAGAGAGTCACTAAATTCCCTTGTGTCGGTGGCCTCCACACAATCCAAATGGATATTGAAGTCCCCTAAGAGTAAGAAATTTGAGTATGCAGCGCTCTTGGCACAATAGCTTCATCTAAGGCCTTCAAAAAGGCGACAGAGGGGCCAGGGGGACGATATATCAGGGTGCTTCCCAACATACAGTGAGGGGATATGGAGAGGGAGAAGTCAAGGGCTTCCCCCTCACCAATGTCTTGGGTCACCGCCTGCGTAAAAACCCAGGTTTCCCTGAACACTACCGCAACCCCTCCTCCTCTGCCTGTTTTGCGGTCTGCCCTTGCTATTTTATACCCCATTGGGATGACCAAAGCAATAGCCGGTGCCGAGGATTCGTTGAGCCATGTCTCTGATATAAATAATATATCCAACCGATTGTCAGACAAAAGCTCAGAGATATCCAGGGCGTGTTTCACCATGGAGCGGGCATTAATTAGGGCAGCTGGAATGCGCTGAGAGTTCTGTGGACCAGACGGAATACGTTTGGCAGGAATGCTAGTACCTAAGTCCTTCCTAAAACAGAAGTTGCACTGCTGGCATATGCTGACAGTATTGTCCAGAACCATCCATTGTTGCCCACACTTACCCAAGTGAGAGCCAATTGTCATGATTTCTGAACAGCTATAAGCCAGGCGATCGTTCGGCATCTCCAGCGAAAAACGGGCAGCATGACTGGCGCTGGCCGCTTCCGGGACACTGACGGGCGCAGACGGACTTGGCACGTCCACGCAGCGCGCATCATTTATGTCTGAATGCCCCCAACAACTAGAGCGCGCCCTCAGCAAAATGGCGGCCTAGCTTGTCCCACCGGGATTCCCCGTGAATGCGTGGTGAATGGGAGTAAGTGAACGTTCTTTTTCCGTTTTTAAAAACAATTTAAAACATGTTTAGCAGCAAGTTCAATTTTTAAAATGCAGCGCAGTAAAACATACAAGCATGTATCTCTCACACCCAAGCCAGGGGAAAGCAGCGTACTGACACCACCTCGCTCCTTATGGCGCTGGCGTCCGCGCAGCCCGCATAATTTATGTCTGAATGCCCCCAACAACTAGAGCGCGCCCTCAGCAAAATGGCGGCCTAGCTTGTCCCACCGGGATTCCCCGTGAATGCGTGGTGAATGGGAGTAAGTGAACGTTCTTTTTCCGTTTTTTAAAAACAATTTAAAACACGTTTAGCAGAAAGTTCAATTTTTAAAATGCAGCGCAGTAAAACATACAAGCATGTATCTCTCACACCCAAGCCAGGGGAAAGGAGCGTACTGACACCACCTCGCTCCTTATGGCGCTGGCGTCCGCGCAGCGCGCATAGTTTATGTCTGAATGCCCCCAACAACTAGAGCGCGCCCTCATCAAAATGGCGGCCTAGCTTGTCCCACCGGGATTCCCTGTGAATGCGTGGTGAATGGGAGTAAGTGAACGTTCTTTTTCCGTTTTTTAAAAACTATTTAAAACACGTTTAGCAGCAAGTTCAATTTTTAAAATGTAGCGCAGTAAAACATACAAGCATGTATCTCTCACACCCAAGCCAGGGGAAAGCAGCGTACTGACACCACCTCGCTCCTTATGGCCCATAAGTAAACAAATTATTTATTTAAGTTTTACATTTGCATTTTTCTAAATACCTCAGTGTAAACAGAAAAAGTGTATTAGGAACACTAGTTGCTTTTGTTGGTTTCAGCTCTTTGCATCATGCAAACCATAGTGGCGGCAATTTAATAACGATAGAGCATTACACTGTGCATAGAGGCATGTAGTCCTATACTGGCCATAAAGTATGTTCTCATCTTCTGCACTTTCCAGAGCAAGAAATAGTGACCAGAGTAGGAAATAGTGTTTCAACTCAAAGCGTGTCTCCCTCTGAGCTGGAAGCTTGAAGGCTGGGTACGCCCTTAGACCTACTCTTTTTAACATGTATGTGGCTCCTTTAGCTGACCTGATTGCTTCCTTTGGTTTTCAGTTTTATGGCTACGCTAATGACACTCAGTTGATTATTCGTATGGAGGGTAATCTCAGCCACCAGCAAGACCAGGTCAAACACTGTCCTGTTGAGGTAGCCAGTTGGATAAATGCAATTTTTCTGCACCTAAATTCTGACAAAACCGAAGTATTAATGTTTGGGAATCGGTCTTGCTGGTCCTCTTCTTGGTGGCCTCAGTCATCAGCCCACTGTAAGAGGTGAATTGCACTTTTGAAGCACACCCACTTTGTACGCCGCTTTTAACATTGTTGAGCTGCCATTTTAGAACACGCTCTGGTCGTTCTGGGCAATCCTCCATAAATGAAGGCCGCAAGGTGGGCGCGCAGCCTGAATGGACACCACTCCACAAGTCGTTGAAGCGGGGGATGCAATTTGTGTTTAGCGCTTTGTTCATTGTGCTCTGACATCTGTTTTAAAGACTTTTAATTGTTTTTTAAAAAACAATATAAATCGCTATCAATTTCTCTTTGTACCTTCCTTCTAGTGCTTCGTTCGTAGCGCTCTGACATTTGTTAATTGTATTCGAAAATGACAAATTTTAAAGGCACTAGTTGGGACCAATGAGAAAGGGAACACTGTAAGAGGTGAATTGCACTTATGAAGCACAATCACTTTGTACGCCACTTTGCAAATGTTTGGGCCACTTTAGGATGTGCTTTAGTCGTTCCGGGCGGTCCTCTATAAATGATGCAGCTCTGCTAGTCGTTGTAGCTAGTGGGGGCATAACTTGTGTTTAGCGCTTTGTTCGTTGCTCTCTGACATCTGTTTTAAAGCCTTTCAATTGTTGTTTTTTTTAATTTTCAAAATCGCAATCAATATCTGTGTGTATCTTGCTCTTCTAGCGTGCTGTTCGTAGCACTCTGACATTTAATACTTGTTTGCAAAACTGACAAATTGTAAAGGAATTAGTTGGAAAAAATGACAAGGGGGAATCGGGGAAACTAAGAGGTGAATTGCATTTTAGAAGCATGCGCACTTTGTAAGCCGCTTTGCACATTTTTGAGCCGTCATTTTAGAATGCGCTCTAGTCGTTCCGGGTGGTCCACCATAAATGAAGGCATTAGCGAGGGCGTGCAGCAGGTGCAGCGCTGCCGCACCAAAAGATGCGCCCATCCGCGCCAATCAGGGATCAGGCAATTATGCCTCTCGCAGACAAAATGAGGTAACTTATACTTCTAGACAACTGAGAGTGCTTTGGACCGCACTTATTGACTCCTGTTCCCACTTCCAGGGGCGTAACACAGGCCCCCCGCACCCCCCACGGTGCGGGGGGTTCCCCGAACTGCAGGGGGGGGTCCCCGAACTGCAGGAGGGTACTCAGGTCTGAGCGCTCCGGATTAAATCCGGAGCTGGGGCCCCTCCGTGTACATTGCAGGGAGGCCCCTTAAACTTTCGTAACACCACTGCCCACTTCATCGACCTCAGTCGATCAACACTGTCCTGCAATAGCTGCGGACTGTACTCCCAGCTCGGACCGAGTCAGCCTAGCGTAAATTTCAAACTAATAGCTTGGTGCATGTTTCTAGTCAATTGTCGCTCCTTGCTGGCTCATAGACCGGATATTGTTTGCTTTCTGGTTTAGTCAGCACAGGATGTGCTATTCCTAACCGAAACTTGGCTCCATGAGGGCCCTCACCTGATGCTGTCCAACCGCTGCCACCTGCTTTCCTCATTAGCAGGTCAGACCGGTCAGGCAAGGCAGGTGGTGGGGTAGCCATCATATACAGGGAAACACTCAAGTGCTCTTTTGCAGCCCTTAATACTCTGCACTGTGAGAGCTTGCTCTTTTCCATGACACTAAATACCACCTTTACTTTTTCAGGAATCCTACTATATAGGCCTCTGGGCCCATATGCTCACTTTCTACAGGCTTTCCCTGAATTGGTCCCTGGTCTGGCTATAAATAGGGCCAATTCCACCTTGTGTGGTGACTTCAGTATACATGCTGACGATACCAACAACGACACCTCTAAGAATCTCCTACAAGACCTTGCTTCCATACAGTTGATGCAACTGGTTGAGGGCCCCACTCACAAGAGACGGTATACCATCGACCTAGTATTTAGCAACGTCTCCCATTTGTTCGCCCTTAGTTGGCAGGGTATGCCCAGACATGGGTCCCTTGCTCACTTTGCCACTGGATTCAAGCTAGCCTGGCTGATGAGGGGTGTTACCCGAAACTGGTCCCAGGATGCTTGTTTCCGGTTCAGGGAAAACCTGGATTGGCAGTTCGGGCTGGACTGTTCCCATGAGGCACAGGGTCAAGACTAATTTGCATATGGCTGTGTCTGAACTGAGGTGGGGAAGTGAGCAATGATGGATTCAACCCAGATCTGTGACGGGGGTGAGTGTCTGAAAAGTTTCAGCGCTCCGTCCATCATCTCCTTGTGTTTGCTTTTCCTCTACCTCTAACCTGGTCAGATCCTTTCTAACCTCTGTCGCCCGAGTCCGTGACCGGAGCACTTGGCACTTTACGTGGGGAAACCACAACCCCCATCCAGCACCGCGGCAGGCGTCGCTTTGGGACGTCAGGAGGCGCATGAGAGCAGCCCAGGGCTCCCGCAGCGCAGGACGCCCGAGTCCGTGACCGGAGCACTTGGCACTTTACGTAGGGAAACCACAACCCCCATCCAGCACTGCGGCAGGCGCAGCTTAGGGACGTCAGGAGGTGCCAGGAGGCGCATAAGAGCAGCCCAGGGCTCCCGCAGCGCGGGACGCCCGAGTCCATGACCGGAGCACTTGGCACTTTACGTGGGGAAACCACAACCCCCATCCAGCACCGCGGCAGGCGCCGCTTTGGGACGTCAGGAGGCGCATGAGAGCAGCCCAGGGCTCCCGCAGCGCAGGACGCCCGAGTCCGTGACCGGAGCACTTGGCACTTTACGTAGGGAAACCACAACCCCCATCCAGCACCGCGGCAGGCGCAGCTTAGGGACGTCAGGAGGCGCCAGGAGGCGCATAAGAGCAGCCCAGGGCTCCCGCAGCGCGGGACGCCCGAGTCCATGACCGGAGCACTTGGCACTTTACGTGGGGAAACCACAACCCCCATCCAGCACCGCGGCAGGCGCCGCTTTGGGACATCAGGGGGTGCCATCATCTTCTTGTGTTTGCTTTTCCTGTACCTCTAACCTGGTCAGATCCTTTCTAACCTCTGTCGCCCGAGTCCGTGACCGGAGCACTTGGCACTTTACGTGGGGAAACCACAACCCCCATCCAGCACCGCGGCAGGTGCCGCTTTGGGACGTCAGGAGGCGCCAGGAGGCACATAAGAGCAGCCCAGGGCTCCCGCAGCACGGGACGCGCGCGGGCGGGCCCATCAGAGCCCGGTGGAGGCTGAGCTGGGCCACCCCCTTAACATCGACGTATCCACCAGCAATAATGGGTAAGCGCAAACAACCATGTAGCCAGGATCAGGGGACTGCAAGAGTGAAGGTGCCCAGGAACTCAGCCTCCATCATGTCTTATCTGACCTCTGCGGTGGGGGCCTTGAATAAGGAAATCCAAAATGCGGAGTTTGAGTTGGGAATAAGTCCTGACCCTCCTAGGAGTACAATTGTACCAGACAGCCCCCCAAAAAATCCTGTCCCCATTGAGCCGAGAGTGCTGATAATTCAGCAGGGAACAGGGGGGAAAGGCACTTTACATATTGATAGACTGGCAGGGGCACTGAGGGAGAGGCGAATGACAAGACTCTCAGAGAGGATGTATCCCTGCAGAAGGCCTATCCGATTTATCCAGGGAAAAAGAAGGGGAAAAAAGATCTAACAAACCCGGTCACTTATCTTCTGATCTGACCTACAGTCAGGTCGGAGACTTAGACTCATGTGTTCAGTCTGCTGTTCGGAAAGTGATGGTGGAATTTTTCAACTCACGGCTGGAGCATATTTTTTCGAACATTGCTAAAGATATTGTTGTCTCATTGAACACTGCTGTAGAGGGGATTATGGCAAAATTGGAGTGTCTTGAGACCCAGCTAGGGGGCTCAAAAAAAGCTTGCGAAAACTCTAATTATAACACCATCCCCAAGGTACAAATGCAGCCTAAAGTTGATAATAGGAAGGAGGGTCCTGATAATCAAATACCACCAAAGAATAGGCCTGAGCCCATCTCTATAACTAATTCAGATGCAACATCAGGGAGACAGGCAGGGGGCACCACTTGCTGCCATACTGAGACACCCCCAAGTCTTTCGCCAACTCACAAGGCTCGGGTTCAGAGCAGGAGCCACGGTAGCCAAGGGGATAACAATGCGATAAATAGTAGTAGACTTCATCTGCCCCCAGAAGCCACTCCCCTAGTCGCCATGCTTACAGGGGTTCCCCCACTGAAAGAGCACAGCATTGAATCTACTATGGAGTTGCTACGCAAAACCAAACATTGGTGTGACCAATATTCCAATAACAGGATCAAGGTTTCTTCACATATCATAATGGTTAGACAAGTGGGGTGGGTGGGCCATAAACCTAAACAAATCGAAGGCGACTGCATTGTCGTTAACTTCGACAGTACAGATATAGCGGGGCAGTTATTTAGGGAGGGCCCCAAGGAGGGTCAGGGGGTCATTAGGGCCCTGCCACTGGGCTTCTTTTACCCACCACCCAAGGAGGTACAGCTATCGGGTGGAACTTCTTGGGGGCTTCAACCCCTAATGGCTGGACGAGGCCGTCCCACCCACCACACAAATGTCAGAGAGAAGACCCGCCCTGCTATGTCAAATTGGAGTTTAGCAACTGCCCCGAAGTTGCCAACCTCGATTCCTGCGAGGACTGATGAAGGAAATAGCTTAGCTTGTCAAAATAGATTCCTCCCATTATCCTTCTTAGATGAAAATGATTGACTGGAGCCGTTTTGTTGTCAACAGAGCTACACCTGTAAACGTATTAAAGGGCAGTGATTAGATAAAAGTGAAATTCTCAACTGCAATATTATTAGTTGGAATATTGCGGGCCTGAGAAGCAAAAAAGAGGACCCCAGGTGGCTTAACTTGTTAAAAGACTACGATATAGTTAGTCTACAGAAGACCTGGGATACGGAAAACAATTTCTGGGTGGATTGGTTTAAATCATATAGTGTTCCCGCACAACCTTCCCCGTCAGGCAGAGCAAAAGGGGGCCTCTTAATGTTATTTTCACTTAAACTATCAGGGGCTCATAGGAGGGTGGATGTGGGGTCCCACAACTGTTTGGCAATTGAATTTATTGCTCATAATTCGACTAAACTGTTGTTTGTCAACTTTTATAACTCAGGAGAGAGTAGCTTTTTAAATGAACATTTGGTTAAATTGAAATGTTTTTTAGAGGAGTACCGAGTGAAGCAAACCACTTATTATTCAATTATAATTATGGGCGATTTTATCATTCATGTTTGTGAGTTGAACTGCCAGGGTGAAGATTTTTTAGGGCCGATGAATTTCCCAACTCCCCATTTTGAACACACACAGTTTGGGGAATGCTTGGAGGAGCTCCTGGCTGCAGTAGACCTTTTTGAACCGAGTTTTATTGATATAGATGAGAGGATTCCCACTTTTAAAGCACGAGGGTGGGATACCATTATAGATTTTATATTTATCTCCCCTACCCTCTTACCCCAAGTAATTTTTTATGACACCAAGTGGTCTCATTTTAGTGATCATCACCCTGTTATTCTTGTCGTGGACAGGGGCTGTGGCCTAAAGCGGAAATCGGAAAAGTTAGGGGAGATATCTGTTTGAAAACATCTGATCAGGGACGGAGACTAAAATGGGCCAAAGTAATCCCAGACCTTTTTTTCCAGGACCTCTGTGTAAAGGTTGAGGATAAGACCGAAACCTGCCTTGATAACTCTAGACAGGGGTCGATGGTACTCACAGCCTTTGAAGGCATCTGTGCGCAGGTAGCGTCAGACCTCTCCTTACCAATTAGATCTAGGAAAATTATAGGAGAGAGATGATTTGACAGCAACTGCTCTGAAGCACACCGAAAATTGATAGCAGCACTGAAAATGGTCCCAGGGGAAAAAAGACTATATAGTCAGGTTAAGAAAGATGTATAAGCTTGCTTTATCCACACGTAAAAAGGAAATTAAAGAAGAAGCCTGGAACGCTTTATTATCGGTGGAGGTCTTAAAAGATAGCTCCAGATTCTGGGCTATTGTTAATAAACCTTTCTTCTCAGGGATAGAGAACGCCCCCGTTGAATGCAATATCACAGAAGCCCAATGGCTTTCTCATTTTGAAGCCATATATGAGGCCACTTCTAGTCCGGACTTACCCGTTAGTTTAGAACCCAGTAGGGTTTCCCCTAAAATTGCCTTCAACGAAGGTGAAGTGAAATTGGCAATTATGCAAATGACCAGTAATAAGGCCCCTGGTCCAGACGGTGTCCCGGCTGATCTATATAAACAAAACCCATCCTTTTGGGCAAAAAGTTTGACAAATGTTTACAATGTGGCAAGCTGTCAGGGTTTTCCGCCATCCTGGTCATCGTCTACTATTATTCCAGTTTTTAAAAAAGGTCAGAGAGGGGACCCACGCTGTTATAGGCCGATATCACTAATAGACTCTGCAGTAAAAGTTTTAGGGAGAGGGATTTTAACTAAGTTAATGGATTGGCTGGAAGAGAACGAGGTTTTAACTAATCTTCAATATGGTTTCAGAAGTGGAAGGGGTACTCTGGACCAGTGTCTAAATTTACAATTATTAGCAGGTAAATACACCATAGCCAAAGCGGGGACACTACAGTTGGCTTTTATGGATCTTTCGTCAGCTTTTGACCTGGTAAATAGATCCAAGCTTTGGCTTATCCTGCTAGACATGGGCATAGACCCAAGTTTAGTTCACTTCTTGGCGGACCTACATAGGGACCTCTCTGCAAGGGTGAGGGTCAACCAAGAAGGGAAATGCACAAGGCACTTTAAATCTGGTAGAGGTGTACGCCAAGGTTGTATTTTAGCCCCATTACTTTTTACTCTATACATAAATAATTTAGGTAAAGTTTTAGATTCGGCTAGTTTGGACACACCGCGAGTAGGGGACAGGGTTATTCCTGTGCTCCTATACGCGGCTGATGCCCTTTTATTAGCCTGTACAGCTGTAGGGCTCCAGAGGCTTTTGGATTCCTTTGGGGCCTATATGAAATCATTGGACCTAGTTGTTAATATAGCCAAATCACATGTAATGACTATGGGCCGGAAACAAAAAAAATCAAAATCTTTTTACTGTGAAGGCGTAGAGCTGACCAGGGTGACCTCTTTTACCTATCTAGGGGTACTTTTTGACGAGAGGGGTTCATGGGTACCCCAACAGAAAGTAAAAACAAATGCGATGGCAAAGTCAACGGCTGCTGTGCATGGATTTGCCCAGCGACTGGGGGCCAAACCAATTGATGCCATGCTCAACATCTACAGGTCTAAATGTATAGCCATTGCACTATATGGTTCGGCCATCTGGGGTTATAAGCCAATGGAGGGGGTCCAGGTAGGTGAAAACAAGTTCTTACATACCCTCTTGTCGGTCCCCCAATCCACCCCAACTTTTATAATACACCAAGAGCTAGGTGTCGGTTATGTGGCAGATTGGTTGAGGCTGGCCCCTGTGGTATGGTGGCTTAAGACCTGGCATAAACCAGAATTAACGCTGAACCATAAGATTATAAGGGATTGTGTCACCCTGGAGCGAGTTAATAATATTCCATGGCTTTACTATGTTAAGTATATCCTAAATAAACTTGGGCGCCAAGAATTATTTGATTTCCCTGATAAAATAAGGAAAGAGGACCTGGCATGGGTAAAAACACATTTTTTGAATCTGATGTCGGTTGAGCAGGAGGAAATCGAGCTAATGAAACCTTCAGTAAAAGCTTACTTCCTGTTGAAAACCTCCCCCGAGACTGAACCTTACCTGAGATTAGTCACGAAGCCCTTCCATCGCTTGCTTTTAGCAAGCAAATTAATCTAATTAATTTTTTCCTGGGTAATTTGCAAGGCTGGAGTAGTTTGTGCGATTTAGGTCCCTGTACTTGTGGCAATTTCTCGACTCAGGACACCATGCACTTTATAATGTTCTGTGATTATTACAGTGTTATTCGTAGGAGGTTTTTATTTCAAATTTTAAGGGGAAAAGGTTTTATACAGGTGAAACCCGCTTTACTCTATCTTCAGCTGCTGAATGATCCATGGGAAATATTTAACATTGCAAGTTTTTTAGTCGCAGCTGTGAGACTTAGGAAAAAACGGTACCCTATGACGGCCTAATGAGCATCCATTAAGTTTATGTGATTATTCTTTTTATACTAGTATTTTTAATCTGAATTATTTTTACTGTGGTGATTGCCTTGATTTTTATGTGATTTAATGAATTTTGGCTTTACATTATCCTTTTTCTTTTTAGGTCGCCCATATTTATTGATGACTTGGATTTTTGATGTTTTATTGTGTGATGTATTGTGATATATGTATGGTACTTTTATGGTTTTTATTAACCGAATAAAGTGGTTTTGACTGATTGACTACTCCCTATCATCCTATCTGCCCCTCCACTTCCCCTTTATGGGCCAGGTGGATGGAACGACGCTGGCCTAAATTGAATCTCATGGATTGGTCAGCTGTTTGCCTCCAGAACAGCTGACCAATCCCCGAGATTCAATTTAGGCTAACGTCGTTCCATCCACCTGGCCTGTAAAGGGGAAGTGGAGGGGGGAGGGGAAGATAGGATGATAGGGAGTAGAAAGTGATCTGACAAAGTTAGAGGTGACCAAATCACCCTGGCCACTCATAGGGTCAATGAGAGGATCAACAACTCGCTATATACGGTCTCACGGGCAAGGTGGCTCAAGGGTGGCCAGCGAGGCACATGTACTACTTTTTAAATACCATGCACCATGTCCTATAGACTGTTGATGCCTACCATAGGGGTGATTTATATGTATTAAAAAGCAAGATTTAGGCCTGGCAAAAGGTTTATTTTGCCATGTTGAAATGGCACTTTAAAACTGCACTACAGGCTGCAGTGGCAGGCCTGAGATATGCTTTAAAAGGCTACTTCAACTGGAGGCGTAATGAGTGCTGTAGGCCCACTAGTATCATTTATTTTACAGGTCCTGGGTACATGTAGTACCATTTACTAGGGACTTTCAAGTAAATTTAATGTGCCAATTAGGTGTAGGCCAGTTTTACCATGTTTTTTGGGTGCAGTGGGAGCGAAAGTGCTTTACCACTGGTTTCCGGGGAAACAGTGCACAGAGTCCTACTGCCAACAAAAATGAGTTCAGCAACAGAAGGTCAAAATCTGGGGGTGACCCTGCAAAAAAGGCCAGGTCCCACAATCTGATTATTGTAAGGAGTTTGTCATGTAGATGGATACTTAAGAGCATGATAATTACAGTGTTTTCCCAGCTGAATGATGAACGGAAGAACTATCTCGCAGCGTTTATTAGCAGATCTTGGGGATATGGTGGCATAACCTTGAATAAGAGATCTTTGCTGTTGTCTTGTCTCTGAGAAAACAAGACTATACATGTTAAGAAGTCATTTTAGGGTGCAGACCACTCGTGCCTAATGCAGATGCAATAGGAGAACCATAAAATATTGAGGTGATCCATTTCCCTACAGGGGATGGATGTCATGGCGGTACATCATCTTGGATGGTCTTTCCAGGTTTTTCTGCCTTGTCCATGAGAACTCCCTTGGGGTGATTAGTTCTTAACTCACCTTTGTCTGGAGTCAACAAGTATTGGAAAGTTAGTTATTATCATTTTATTTTTTCCTTTCTTTGGCTGCTCCAAGGCAGTGGGGCGACGCTCCTCCGCCTTAGCGGAGGAGCTGCCACTGTATTTAATGGAGGGCAGATCGCGGACACATAGCAGATATTGACCAGTAAACTACATCTTGAGCTCTTTTGGTGGAACACTAATTGAATTTGGTGGGACAGTCCAGAATGTGAAGTTATTAAATTTCAACGGAATGTTTGAGATTGTGAGTGTGTATTTTCACTGCTTTTATTTAGGCACGTGTTTGCCACTTGCACCGTTTTTCTAGTGCTGCAAACACTCCCTGGCGGCCAATTTGGAAGTTCTGCCTGCCTGTTCAGTGAGCAATCTTGTCGCTTGTTACTATAAGGCCCTCTTCTTGTTTTTCTCTCTATTTAATTGAGGGCAGAGCGCAGACACTTAGCAGGTACATCTTGAGCTCTTTTGGTGGAAAGCTAATTGAATTTGGTGGGGCAGTACTGAATTTGAAATTATTTAATTTTAACTGAATATTTAAGATTGTGAGTTTGTTTGTGTGTCTTTTACCGCTGCTTTTATTTAAGCACATATTAGCCTCTTGCATTGTTTTTCTTCTGCTGGAAACACTCCCTGTTAGCTCATTTTGGAAGTTCTGCCTGATTGTTCAGGGAGCAGTCTTGTCGCTCATTACTATAGAGTACCTCCTTAATTTTCTCTATTTAATGAAGGGCAAAGCAGGGACACACTAAAGGCAAGCCCATCCGCGCCCGGGCCCAGGGGCCATAAACCCTGGTCCTTGGTGCCCTGTAGGTTAACCTAAACTAGGGACCAACTGCTTAATGTAAGATCTGAAACTGCTACCAAATGCAAATCCTGCTTAGATCCACTAAAAGCTTTACTGGGCTGCCCTCATTGTGGTTATTCCATTTTAGAGCAAGTAAAGCCTGCTGGCTTTATCGGCATAGACAGCACGGTGAAGCAGAAACAGGTGTCTTATCAGGTACACAGTAGTAGCTGCTGCTCTTTGGTGCAGCATTCATCTGAAATATTTGATCATTTTTCAGACTATAAGCCGGACGTCATCTTTTTAAGTGAAACATGGCTACACAATCATTCTTCCTCTGATATCTTTGCAGCCCTCCCGCTAGAATATTATATGGTAAGGTTGGGAAAAGAGGGGGAGGTTTAGCTATAACTTGCAAAGCAAACTTTATATGTTATATGACTTGTTTACCCATTCCAGGTTGTGAATGTGTCTTTTTCTATTGATCTTTCTAAGAACTTTATATAGCTCCTAATATATCGTCTACCAGATCCGATGGGTTCATGGATCGAGCCTAGCAGAAACTTTAGCACCTTTTATTCTCAAACATGCCAATTCTTTTGCTTTAGGAGACTTAAATATTCATTTTGATGATGCCACCAACTATCCGACAGCTAATTCTTTTTTGGGAGATCTAAAAGCTTTGAGGCTTGATTTGATAGTGGAGGACCAGACTCATATTGCAGGGCATCTTTTGGACCCTGTTTTTACTAATTTAACAAGCATTTATATGGACCGTCCACTCCCTTTTAGCTGGTCAGATCATTTTTTGATCTCTTTTTAGATTTTAGGCTATGTCTCAGAAAAAAAGGCAATCCACTCAGCTAGCTTATCTGAGGACATGGGCAAAGTTCAGCCCACTTTATTTTAGTAGAATTTCTCAGAATACTTCTCCTAAGTTGCAAGGTACTGTGAATGAATCTGTTGACATGGTAAATTCCTGGATCCTTTTGAACCTTGATACTACCCTCCCGATACAATACTGCCAGAAAGGGATCCCTTGCTAGCCCGCTCCGTGCCACTGGAGTCAAGCTATCCTGGTTGATGAGGGATGAAAGCCCGAAACTGGTCCTAGGATGCTTGTCTCCAGTTCAGGGAGGACCTGGCCTGGCAGTTCGGTCTGGACTGTTCCCATTGGGCGCAGGGTCAAGACTGATTTGCATATGACTGGGTCCAAACTGGAATGGCATGGTGAGCAAAAAAAACAATGGATTTAGGCCCAGATCTCTGTACTGGGGTGAATGTATGACATTGTTCTGCATTCTGTCCATCGATTGTTGTTTTTGCATTTGTCACCCCGAGTGGGACGGGTATGCCCAGACGTGGGTCCCGTGCTCTCCATGCCACTGGAGTCAAGCTATCCTGGCTGATGAGGGCTGACAGCCCGAAACCGGTCCTAGGATGCTTGTCTCCAGTTCAGGGAGGACCTGGCCTGGCAGTTCGGGCTGGACTGTTTCCATTGGGCGCAGGGTCAAGACTGATTTGCATATGGCTGGGTCCAAACTGGAATGGCATGGTGAGCAAAAAAAACAATGGATTTAGGCCCAGATCTCTGTACTGGGGTGAATGTATGACATTGTTCTGCATTCTGTCCATCGATTGTTGTTTTTGCATTTGTCACCCCGAGTGGGACGGGTATGCCCAGACGTGGGTCCTGTGCTCTCCATGCCACTGGAGTCAAGCTATCCTGGCTGATGAGGGCTGAAAGCCCGAAACCGGTCCTAGGATGCTTGTCTCCAGTTCAGGGAGGACCTGGCCTGGCAGTTCAGGCTGGACTGTTCCCATTGGGCGCAGGTTCAAGACTGATTTGCATATGGCTAGGTCCAAACTGGAATGGCATGGTGAGCAAAAAAAACGATGGATTTAGGCCCAGATCTCTGTACTGGGGTGAATGTATGACATTGTTCTGCATTCTGTCCATCGATTGTTGTTTTTGCATTTGTCACCCCGAGTGGGACGGGTATGCCCAGACGTGGGTCCCGTGCTCTCCATGCCACTGGAGTCAAGCTATCCTGGCTGATGAGGGCTGAAAGCCCGAAACCGGTCCTAGGATTCTTGTCTCCAGTTCAGGGAGGACCTGGCCTGGCAGTTCGGGCTGGACTGTTCCTATTGGGCGCAGGGTCAAGACTGATTTGCATATGGCTGGGTCCAAACTGGAATGGCACGGTGAGCAAAAAAAACGATGGATTTAGGCCCAGATCTCTGTACTGGGGTGAATGTATGACATTGTTCTGCATTCTGTCCATCGATTGTTGTTTTTGCCGTGGTATACTGCAGCAGTACTTATGTTAAAGAGGGACTGCAAATGCCTGGAGCGTATTTGGCGGGAACATTATGTGCCAGAGGACAAGTTTACATTTAAAGAGGCAACTAGGATTTATCATAGAGCTTGTAGATCTGCTCAAGCAGCTTAATACGCCCCAAAAAAAAATTAAACAGCTAGCTACTGTTTTAAAGAGGTTTTTCAGATAGTTATATCTATCCATTTATATATTTATTTTTGTACGAAGACCTCAAAGTCAATGTCTGGGAAAGTTAATCACCTATGCCTGAGCGAGAGCAGCCCCATAAACTAACCCTGCTTAGCTTGCCTCCCTACAGCAACACTACTTAGTTTCCCCCAGCCCAAGGCTGGCCTAGATCTCGGACGTATTAAGGCATGGGCAAAGTGGGCACTTTCCCTGGGCCCAGAAATTCAAAGGCCCCGCAGGAAAGTGAATGACGCTGATTACCATGACTTTTCTGACACCTCCTACCCTTTCCAGTCCACCAGATACTGACGTTGACCTCTGTCCCACCCAGAATCTTGAACATTCTATGCCTTTTATTCTGGTGTTTCATCTACCACTGTAGGGGGAGGAGTGAAAGAGTTGTTTGCATAGACTATTTTAATGCTAAACATAGACAACTTGGATGAATTCTACAATAGCCTGGAAGAACAAGCTTCACTGCTGCTGTACTCACTATCTTACAGATTCTGAAAGGATCAACAAATTTAGGTACAAACTTGAAATATCCCTGGGAATGGTGACATAGCCAGAGGATAACCATGCATTCTTCCCAATGGAATAATTTGGACAAGGAGTACAAAGTCTCTCAGCAAAGTTCTCATACCTCGTCGTAGCTACATTGTGATGATAAAATACTGATAAGTTCTCAAAGTGACTGTACTGAGGGAACATAAGAGTTGGAAAACTCAGAAGGCCAGATATGAAGATGATACGCTGTTGAGAAAGAAAAAGGAGAGTATCCTAATGAAGTGTGCATTATTAGTACCCCTTTGTACCCATTGTCCTGGATGATTCAGTAGGAAACATATTATGTTATGTTATTTGTAATACTCACAACTCATCTTTAAGGGTATCCTGCCACGGGACAGAAAGTTATTGACTGCAGGTTTAAAGCTAAACATGTTAGAACAGCCTAGTTTTATGTTTCTATGTAAACTCTGAGAGAGATCTAGAGGAATAAATAGAGAGATACGGTTTATTTCATTCTTTGGGAGCCAAGCAGGAAAAGGACCAAGGTTGTTGAGGAGTGAGAAGTGGCTGTTGAAGTCCCTCCGGACTCCTTCTTGAACTTTTGGCTTGAACACATACTATTTATACGGTGTGTAACATAATCAGCAATAACCTTTCTGAGACTGGGCCACCAAAACTACTCAGAGATGACTTATTGTGTCATGCTTATACCAGGATGACCTGCTACTGGTGAAGTATGTTCTCACTGTAAAATTTGCTGTTGAATATCTTTATCAGTGGGGCCTCGCTTGGAACGGGGTTAGTGGTGGATTAAAAACAAATTAAAAAAATAAACTTACCTTCTCCGCCGTGCCGCCGCCTCCTCTCCTCCATCCTCTTCAAGTCTGCTACAGCACCGGAAGTACTCAGGCTTCCAGGCTCTCCCAGCCACTCACAACGCTGCAGGAACAGCGTCGTGATTGGTCTCAGCGTCCTGTTTGGACGCTCAGGCAGTGCCTGGGGAGGCTGGGCATGTTCTCAACTGGGCTGTGCAACACCGCCCAATGGAGAACATGCCAAGTGTGCATGTCGGATTGCCCGGCCCTACAGCGCTGGCCAAATTGTCATGTGCACTTAGAGGAGTGCAAACCACTCCTCCCCTGTTCTGGCGTCACAGAGCCAGCCCCGCCCCGACTCCTGCATAGAAAAAGATAATGATAAAAACGTCCTGTTATTATCATTTTCTTTTTTGCACTGCTGAAATATCAGTGAGGTGAGGCTCCCCCGCCTTAGCGGAGGAGCCGCCACTGTTCTTTATATACTTTAAAAACTCTGTTATTATACCACAGTAGTTCATTTTGCTTCTTTTACCAATATTCTGTAAAATCCAATGCTCTGTATCAATTTTCTGATAGCATCTTAAGAGTTGCTGTAAGAATTTTCGTTCTGATTCGAGTAGCTTGTTTTGAGTTGCCAGAAAAGAGGGAGGACTGCTGATAAGTAGGAGCTCTTCACCTTGTCTAGATAAGGAGTCAGCCTTTTCATGTCTATTGCCTGGTTGGTAGCAGACTTCATAGTCAAATCTCGAAACGAGTAAGACCACCTAGCATGTCACGGGTTAACCACCTCAGGTCTGGCGAGCCATCCTCCATGTAACTAATCACTTACTGTGATCAGCATCCTTCAGCCATTTGCTCAAGACATTATCAGTCACATCATGGATTCATCAAGGGGGGTATTTAAGTCTCATTGTCATGTCTTTGGTTGTTTTGGAGTATCCTTCTATCTCTGTTGGCATGCATGAGAACTATGTCATATCAGAAAAGTACATTCAATCGCCACACATTCATTTCCATAAAGAAGCAACACTTTTTTCATGACATGTTTATTTAAGGATTTGTTATGTTTGCCAGAATGTTTTCCTGTAGCATGCGGTATTGACTCAATCATATCTTTATTTTGCATTCAAATAAATGCATAAAAAGTACATAAAATCATTGAAGGGTAAAGTACATCATATAAAACTGAAATTCAGCTTTGGTAATTATTAAAAAGATGATGATGAATTCATGAAACAGCTATAAAATTGGAAAAAGTCATAGAACCATATACATAAAACGGCTTTCCCCCACAGGTAGATGGTGGTGCAAGTTCTAAAAGTCTACCCCATATGGATTAAAAAGCATTTTTCTGATTTTAAGAACACCGAGCAGAAAGTTGGCAAGCATAAAACATATGAACGGAGTTTCCAATAATCGGAAAATTTCAAGAGCTTGATTGTGCGATCAAATACAGAATTTTTTCAGCAGTGGGATAATGAATTTTTTCCGCTCTGCCTTGTAGAATGGGCAAAAGAATAAAAGATGTGAAATAGATTGGGGGGAAAGGCCGCCACAAGGGCAGAAGGCTAACTTGTTTATCGAAAAAGCTTGTGCCGGATAGGCGGCCATTAATGGGATATAATTCAATCTAAATCTAGTCAAGACAAAGCGGTGGCTAATATTTGTTACAAATGAGATGTAGGATGACTGACCACTACTCAGAGTAGGTGATGTAAAGTATGTGGTAACTGTGATTTTATTTTGATTTTCTTGCCACCTATCTAAGTTGCATTTATTATAAAAGAGCTCTTTTAGGTGCGATTTACGAAAGGATATGCACTCGGGCGGTGAGTTGAATAAATGCTCCAGATCTAGTTCTATGAGGGACTGTTTGACATAAGCTAGCCAGCTAATCGAAGAACCGCGGTCCAAGTTTAGGATGTCCCTTAGTACTAGTTGGTTCAGAGGGACCGATTCCCTTTTCCAAATTGAGGGCCAGGCTAGAAGGGGAGCAATTTTCAGGGTATCAGAAATTAACGAAAAGTCTAGTTCTTTGTGAATTAGAATGCTTGGGCACGAGTAGGGATCGCTAATAATCTCTTTAGAAATGTATCTTCTATTGCTTGAATGGGGTTAATGTCTGCAATTCCCCAAACAGCTGCATCATATGACGCTATGGATCTAGTTTTTGCATGATAGATTTCTAACATTTCTTTTACTGGTTTATTCCCTATTTGTGCTGCAAACTTCCAGATGCCAGCTATACTTTTGGACATCAGGAGCACCCTGTTCCTCACCATAGTGGACCATTTTAATTTATCGTCGAAAAAAATACCCAGGTACATAAAATTGTCCACTCTATCCAGTTTTCTGCCATCGATATTAAAGCCCATTACTTGCTGCTTCTTGGCCCTGCCCATGGCCATCACATAGGTTTTTGTTTTATTAACGTGTAGGCCTAGGTCTGCCATATATGTGGAGTATGTCTCAATCAAAAGCTGTAGGGCCATTGGTGTTCTGGCTAGAAGGACGGCGTCATCCGCATAGAGCATGACAGGTAGGGGATGTTGGCCTACGACTGGAACGTCCTTGCATTTTTCAATCAGGGCTTCGGAGAGTTTATTTGTGTAAAGGGAGAAGAGAAAGGGGGCAAGGACACAACCCTGTCTTACCCCTTTATCAATCCTAAAAGGTTTTGTGCACTCCCCTTTTTTCCCGTAACGGACTACTGCCTCTGCGTGTCTGTACAGGTCTCTAATGAATGAGATTATGGATGGGTCCATGGCGAGAGACTCCATGATGGACCACAATTTATTGTGGCTCACGCAGTCAAAGGCCGCGGACAGATCCAAAAAAGCCAGAAATAGCTGCCCCTGTTTGGCAACAGAATATTTTGTGGCAATTAGGGCGAGGTTGAGGCACTGGTCTATTGTGCCTCTCCCCTTCCTGAAGCCATACTGGGCTTCAGCGAGGATTTTGTTCTCCTCTGCCCACTCTTTGCTTTGCTGTCCAGCAGAGAATTAGGGCAATAATTAGCCGGGTCTGCGCCACTCCCCTTCTTATGGATTGGTACTATGACGGACTGTCTCCAGGACGGCGGAGGGCCGACTATCGCTATGGCGTTAAATGCAGTTGTAAGGATAGGTACCCAGAGGGGTTTGTTGGTTGTAAAAACATCTAGTGGGACCCCATCTGGCCCGGGAGCCTTCAAAGCCGGGGATGGATTTAATGCAAGTTCGACTTCGCCTATGGAGAACTCCAGTGATAGTGGGGTCCTAGAATGTTGCTCTGGTAACTCCGGGATATTGGGTAATTGTTCCTGAAATATGTTTTGGAAGTGATTTATCCACGTGGCTTCATCAATGTGGAGGTCCAGTGAGGGCCCACTCTCCTCCTGGAAAAAAGAGGACTATTAATTATTTTCCAGAAAGATTTGCTGTCCTTGGCTATAGATGCTGCTCTCAGGTTTCCCCCGGCTTCCCTGGTGATCTCCCTTTTCCTTTCCCGCCTTGCGGATTTATAAGCAGACCTAAGAGATCTGATAAAAATTTGGTCTCTAGGTTGCGATTTAAGTGCTTTATGTAGATCTGCTAGTGCCTGTGAGCACTTTTTTCCAAACCATTTTTCTCTTGAAGGTTTTTTTTGGTAAGTTTAGCAAGTAAGGTGTCCCTTTATCGAAAATAAAATCGTGTTAAAAGCTTCCATGGTTTGGTTAGCTGTGGAGGATGAGTTTAAACATATGGAGATCTCCTTATAGGAGGAGGACACTATTCTCAGTAATAGCTTTACGGGATCGATGTTCGCCCATTTTAAAGTGTACCCGTTTTTCCTGGCTAATGTTGGTTTAGATATACAATTGGAGCCCAGTTTTTGGGTAGGTGCCAGTAAAACGTGATGTACAGAAAGGAGTGATCACTAGATGCAGACTGTATGACCTCAAAGTTCTTAACATTTCTATCTGAGGCCATAGGGAACAGAATAAAATCAATACATGAGGAACCCCCTGCCCGGTGAAATGTAGCCTCCATTTCCCCCGAGATAGAGCATTTTGGATTGGCAATTTCCAGGTCCAGGGTCGTCAGTAGACTATTTAGAGCGTTGCCGTAGTTGTGGTGGTGAAAGTGAGTCAGGGGATGGCCCTGTTCATCAGTAACCCCACATACGTTATGATCTGTATAATTGCAAATGTGGGAATTAAAGTCCCCTGCCCATATGATAAACGGCTGTCTAGTGTGATTAAGTATTAAGTCCTCCAGTGTGTGCCCCAGCTCTTCTGCTACCTGTGCTAAATTAAAAAAATTGTTATTATAAAAATTTATTAATACTAAATCGGGACTATTCCGTCCCCTGGCTACAATAATGTGAAAATGGATCGAACTATTGGCAAATACTATTTTATCAAACGAAAGGGTATTAGCAATAAGTGTTATTAGTCCCCCTTTAGCTCTGCCTGCAGTAGATGGGATGGCCGGTGTAAAAAAGGAACGGTAGCCATTTAAGAAGAAAGGTTTTTGTGCCCATGTCTCCTGTAAGCAGATAATGCTGATGTCCCTCGTCTCTGATTCCCAGACCAGGGTGCCCTTTTCCTTTTTAAATCCGGCTATATTCCATGAGATCAGTGAGATAACTCCTTCATCGGCCTGGAAGGGGGTCGCCCTACTAAGAGCAGCAGGTGGCAGACATGGAAAGTCAAATGAAGTCTGTGTGGTGGTAGGGGAACGCCCCATGGTATAACAGTCTCCTATCACGTATTGTGTTTCTTCATCCTTACACTCGGGAGAGCTAGGTGGGGATAATGGATTACAGGGGGGGCTGAGTCAATCGTAGGTATCCAGATCCTCAAGGACGGCAAACCTGTTACCAAGCAAGGGATTATTCCCCGTTAGCTGATGGGGGGGATTTGGGTTATTAACTGTCTGGTAGTCTGCATTATCAGTAATAAGTTTGAGTTTGGGCAGTGGTTTATAGATGAAAGCCAATGGGAGTGTAAAAACCAGTGAGTGAGTGGAAGGAGCTGACGGTAGCTGGCAAAGTAGGTGCCTGACCAGCCCTCGGTTGTTAAAATTAAGGACAATGCAATCGTTATTAATTAGTTTTGGCCCATTGCCTACACGCGGTATTCTCCTGGCCATTATCAAATGGTTTTGTATTAGATGGCCTATGTCAGAAGCGTTGGATAACCAATGTCTGGCCTTCGCCATCAGTTGTGTGGTAGTTTCGTTTTGGGAGGCTCTAAGTGGTGGGACATTTACCATGGTGATCACAAAAGGACAAGCCGCGGGTGGTAGGTTGAGAGTTAGAGGGCCGCTACTCGGCGGAGTTGCGCTGAGGTGTGTGCTAAAGGTATTAGCATTTGGGATCGTATTAACATTGGAATTGAGAGCTTCGGGGCTATATGTGCATTAAGATTCCTAGCATCTGTGTCCGCCGCAGACGGGCCTCTGTTGAGCCCAGAGAGGTGTGCTACCGACTGCAATGTGTCTCGACCCTCCTCTATGCGATCTTTGTTTGCTATAATAGAATTTTCTTTTACTTGGCCCTGTTGTCGCTTACTACTTGAGGCGGCCAGACTAACGGGCACGAGTCCTGGTGTCGCTAGTGGCCTTCCCCCATCCTGTGAAACACGTTGTGTCCTTAGGTTTTTGCCACTAAATCGGCGAGAGTTCGTTCAATAGAATCTAGCCTAGTGACAATTGGGTTGATAAGTTCTTTAAGATGTGCTTCAATCTCCTGCCAGCCATAGGACGAGCATGACTTAGTCTGTAGGGGAGCCGGGGCTCTTGTTTTGTCCTGCCCGGGGTTAGTCTTTCTGGATTTCTTTGCTGTGGAGACTAGGGCTACTTTAGATAGGCCTCTTTTCCTTTTGGCGGTGAAAGGGGCAACCTCAGGCTTTGGCTGGCTCCCAGGAGTACAATCTGGGACAGTTGACGGGATGAGAGGGGGTTCGCATACAGTAAACTCGGCAACAATGGGTTGAGTAGTGTCACGGCTGAGGGAGTGCAAAGCATCAGTTATGCCACCCCCCCCCCGCTCCCAGAGAGAGCCTCCTTTCCGCATTCGCTATTTCTCTGTCCAGGGCACTAGTAGCTTTAGCAAGGAAAGAGTCAAGTGCGGTTCTCGTTACCTCCTCTGATGCTCCTCTGATGCTGGCTGGTTTGCTTTCTTCTTCCCCATCCTCCTGGGGTTCGTAGAGCAGGGACGTTAGGGAGGGGGGCCCAGCCCAGCATCCTCCTGGCTCTGACGGACGCAGACGGACCCGCCCTTGGCCCGGGCTTTGCCCGGGCATGCCCGCGCGCGTCCCGCACTGCGGGAGCCCCTTGGCGATTTTAAAGTGCCTCCTGGCGCTGTGGCGTGCGTTGGACCACAGGCTGGCCGCAAAGGATGCAGGGGAGTGTGGTCCTGACTCTCAGCCCCCAGCGAGGGGCAAAGCAGCAAACAAACGGGCGTCCCATTTTACCACATTCACAACCATGAAGGATTAATCTGTGTCTGCAACCTGGGCATTCCCTCCTGAGGTGACCATCTTGAAATGGGATTGTTTCATGCTCACAAATTGTAATATCGGAGAGGTTTTTTTAAGTCATTCCTTTTTTTTTAGTACCATTCCTTCAGATGTGCACATTTCAGAATGGTAACGTCAATAACAGCTGCACTGTGCCCATTCCTGGAACCGTACCATACTTGTGTACCTGCATTACTACACACAGCCAACAGTCATTGTATTTTTTGTGGTGGTTGTTGGCCGCAGTTTTATTACTCATTACATGCGTCATATTTGTACAACTCCCCTGGACACCTTCCTGGGGCCGGGGTCATAAATCATTATCATGCATTATCACAAATTGGGTATCACTCAGTGTCATTTGGACATCATAAACCATGGGTCATAAATCATCGGGTATCATAAATCATTCTGCCGCAATCAGCCATTATTTTGTTGTCATAAATCACTCTGCCTGATCATCATAAATCAGCAGCCATAAATTGTGGTCATAAATCCTCGGGATGTCATAAATCATTCTGTCACAAATCTGTCATCATTTTGTTGTCATAAATCATTCTGCATGGGCATCATAAATCATCAGCCATAAATCATCGGCTGGCCATAAATCACTGGTTTGTCTTTTGCTCATTTGCATCTCCTAGGGTCGTAAATCACCCTGACAGCTCGTAGATTGTTCTTTGTTGTTTTCCACGCCCCTTGCGTGTGGGGGGTAGCCTTTCCCCGGAGTTAGGCCCCAACTCGCTACCTTGCTAGTCTCTTTTGTGCCCTGCCGTCTGGCGGGGGCTGGGCTGCGAGTCCCGTCTCTGTTTGCTACCCCGATTTTTGTCAGGCGTACTCACCCAGCATTGAGGCATCCCAGAGAGAGTGGCCCTCCTTCTACACACTGCCCTGTCGGTGTGTTTCCATAACCAAACCAATACACCTTTTGTTTCCGTCCCTTTTTGGTTGGATTTGCGTTCTCTTTGCACTATCTTCGTGTGGGGGTAGCTTCTACCTGGAGTTAGGCCCCAGCTCGCAACCTTGTTAGACTCTTTTGTGCCCTGTCGTCCGGCGGGGGCTGGGCTGCGAGTGCCGTCTCCGTTTGCTGCCCCCTTTTGTTAGACCACTTCACTTAGCCGTGAGGCATCCCAAAGTGAGTGGCACCACTTCACTTAGCCGTGAGGCATCCCAAAGTGAGTGGCCTTACTCCTACACACCGCCTGGTGTGTCTCCATAGCCAACCATTGTAACATTAGTTCCTTTCATCCCTGTCAGCACTGCGATGCTGCTGTTGTAGGTGTGGGTGAGTGGGACTTGAAATTCGCTGGCGCCGCTCCCCCAGCTCCCTGATGTAAAGGTGAGCTGCCCAGGGGGAGCGTCGCCTTATATTCCCTCCCCCTTCCTTTCCTCCGTTTGTTCTTGGAAGGAGGGGGAGAGGGCCTCGGGTGCGTTTCACCAGGCGGCGCAAACCAGTGCAAACCGGATCCGTTCCTTGTGGGCTCTGGCGGCCGTTATGGCGCAGGCCCTCGAGGCCCCCTTCGGGGGCGGCCTTTGCTAGGAACAGCTGAAGTGATGCCACAGGAAAGAGAAAGTTTTCCTTGCGGTGAAGCTCCCCCATTCATGTCCAGCCACCTGCTCCTTGCCTGTTCATCTGGTTCACAGATTAAAAGGTCAACGCTCTGACACTCGTTTTTTTTCGCCCCTACTTCCCGCCCAATAAGACAAAGGCATCAAGTATTTTGGTTGGTGCTCCTTTCAAACACTGTTTGCCTTTGTCCTCACATGACACAATCTTGCTGCCGACATTCAGCCCTTGTGTGTTTACCACTCGAGGGCACTAGTTTCTGACGCATTTCTCGCCTTCTTTATGTCATCACAGTATTGCCACAAGTGGAGTCGTTTCATTCTCAGCTTAGGTTCCCAAATGTGAATAGTTTACAACCTGTGCCCAGTAAGCATGCATTGATCATACTCCCACAGGATCTCCACTGCCCAGTTGTTCATGATTTTTCCACATCCGGTTTTGCTCTGCTAACCAACCACTGAGCCTCCACTCTGCCCTCTCCAACCTCCACACTACTCTCTCATTCTACATCTGTAGTCACACAAACATCTACCTTGTAACTCCACCAGCTTTTGCACCTCTCTCACTCGCTCCTGCACTGCTCACGCATCCCACTGCTACTGCAAGCTACTTATCAGCCTCTGCCCTGATGTCTTCTGTGGCCTCTTCACTGCCCTCCCCTCTGGAGCTAAACTGAGATCCCTCGCAGCATCCACACTGCTTTCCCTCTGAGCACGGCCTCTTGGTTTTGCCAGTGCTTGTATTTGAAGTGCCGTTGCAAACATTATTCTTGCAAAGCATCTGTAAGCAAGGAAATCATTGTATTGTTTTTGACTTGAGGCCCGCTTCTTCTTTCCTGGCCCTACAACGTTCATTCCTGATGACTTTACATGTCCAAAAAACAATTTTCTTCTGCTTGTTCTAATTGTTCGAACACGATTTTAGGACAGTTAAATGAAACTGCAACTTCTGCATGAAGAGTTCTGCAAGTAAAATTTGTCTAAGACGTATGATGTGGGCGACCTTTGATATGATAAAAACTCATTTGTCATAATTAAATGATGTGCATGTTCTAAAAATAAAACCTCAATCTTGAGATAACAACATTACTCCAAATCATATTGAATTACATTTCCCACTGGTGCTTGCATTAGTAAAAATTATGACTCTTCAGCTGACAAGCCATATTTGTTTCAAAAATGTAAAGTAGATCTATGGTTGTTTACAAGGGCTCAGAATTGAATTTTGCCAACACAGCTTTAATGTGACAGAATACATTACCTTACAGTATAGACCGAAAAGCCATAATAAAATAACAAAGAAAAGGCAGCATAACGTGAACTACATTTTGCGGTCTGTTGAATATGGCACACGATGAAACCTTGATATCAGCCCGTGCTACCACTGAAGATACTGATTCACATCATAATGAAAAATGATATATTGCATGTTTAAAAACAATAATTTGTTTGCTTAGATAATTATGCTATCTAAATCATAACAGATCCTGAAAATGTTGTAAAATTTGCTGAAACGGCTTTCTACAAAAAGTATGTTGACAGACTCAACTAGGTTTCTAAAATCAATTCACTAAGCATTGTTGAAACATCTAAAAATGCCTAAAGCGACCGAGTGTATTTGGGTATATATTTTGAAGAATACAATAACTGTCAAGACATATTAGACTAAATTTAGACGGTTGAGTATCCATTGCAGACCTAACCAATCATACAATAGATGTCTGTCACAAAAACAGTGAGTTCTGTGAAGTCTGCACTTCTCATGTCGCACTGCTCGACTCATCTTTCAGTGTCACTCCAAAGTTCTGTGTATCTAAGACTCAGGTTAAATTTAAACCTCCCACCCTCAATACAACCCATTGCAGTGAAAGGCAATTTTCCCCAAGACTGTCTATGGTCAACATTCTCAACCAAAAAACAGGGCTCGTATCATCTGATTCTGCCTAAACTCTAACTTCTGTTCTGAGAACATTTCAAGAATAATTTAAGAATCTAGCTCATGAAATACTAAGGCACTTAAACAGCTGCTTGAAATGTGGAGTGACCATAGTTGGTCTGCCTAAGCAGCATGCTCATCATGGCAGCCTCTACTCAAGTAGCCCAACCTTATTTACCCCCAGCTACTCCACTCCTTTCCTCACCAATCACTAGCAGTATTGACCCTACAATAGAGCTCTCCCACAGGTAGCTATAGATGTATGGAAGCTTGCCAGGAGCTAGTTAGTTCCTTGCAGACATGCAGCCCTCCCAAGTACATCATCAAGATGGATGGGGCGGAGAAGCTCAGCTCCACTCCTTAGGAGTGACAGCCATCTGTACCAATAGCAGATCCCCAGTTCCCTGCATCTTTCACTCACTCTCCCAGATTGTTTTTTAAATATTTTTGTTGTTAAAATTTTGTTTGTTTTTAATTTTGAACTGACTGGAGTGAGAATATTAATTGTTACTCCTCTGCAATCCAACACTTTCCCTACTTTTGCACTCACTGGAGTCAGAATAGTAATTTTTACCCCTACGCTATCCAACACTTTCCCCACTTTTACAATTATTGGAGTGGGAAAAGTACATTTTATCCCGCCACTATCCAACACTTTCTCTACTTTTGCACTCACTGGAGTGGGAATAGTAATTTTTACCCCTCCGCTATCCAACACTTTCCCTACTTTTGCACTAACTGGTGTGGGAATAGTAATTTTTACCCCTCCGCTATCCAACACTTTCCCTACTGTTGCACTCACTGGAGTGGGAATAGTACTTTTTACCCCTCCGCTATCCAACACTTTCTCTACTGTTGCACTCACTGGAATGGCAATAGTAATTTTTACCCCTCTGCTATCCAACACTTTCCCTACTGTTACACTCACTGATTAACAAGGACTCAGATATAGGACACATGCTGGGAGCTTGCCCATTAGTGACATATAAGAAGATCCAGTCATTGAAAGATAAGTTAGTCCGAAGTCACTTACAAACAACAACCACAACCTTGACAAAAAATTGGCTGATGGATGCAAGAAAAGGGTTCTCTAAATGCAACAGCTGCAAAACGTGTAAGATTGGAGAGAACAAAAAAAAAAAAATGACCAAGATGGAAAAACTATATTGATTAAATACATCACATGCAAGACGACACATGTGGTATATATAATTCAATGCCACTGTGGATTACAATACATTGGCAGCACAACATGTATGCTGAAAAAGAGGATATTAGAGCACATACGTGCTGTTAAGAACAAAGACACCAACTATGCGACAGCAAGACATATGAACCAATGTCAAAATGCCAATTGGAGATCCATGAGATATTTTGGCTTGGACACAATTCCACCTAATGAACGTGGAGGCGATAGAACAAAAAAACTGAGACAGATGGAGTCACGATACATCATTAGACTTAAAACAAAGGTCCCGACAGGTCTCAACATGGACGAAGAACTTTTTGTACATCTATAAAGAAATAACTGGGGAACTGATCTACATTATTGTGTCTATAATTTGACCGACAAACTATTTGTTCAATATATCATGCAAGTTATTGGTACTAACCATATAAAATCTACACAATTCATGTTGCAAGGAATGTACTGAACTTATCTTAAAGCTAGCGATAGAATGGACAGCTGCAAGAACATCTATTCAGATTCTGTTCAGCAGAAACAACAGCGTACTATACCCAGGTTGACAATTCAAAAAGTCAAAAGTGAACGCTATAACTAAATATAAGTGAACACTTTAAATTGATTTAACTTGCTTTAAAATGCTATGCGACATAATACAAAATGCAGATTTAATGTCCCCTTTGCACACTACCTAATGAATTAATTACAAAGTGATCAATTTTGAAATAATTTAAATTTTTATGCGCTAAACCTGTCGGAGAAAGTAAGCCACACTTAATTCATCTTGTACAAACAATGCCCATGTAAATATCCTGCCTTCAATAAGGAGAAGAATGTATCAATATGTATAATAATGAAATGTTTTGTCAAAAAAAACTTCAACTCCCATCATGCATCATTATGTGCAGAGGGTGGTGAGACTATAAATTACAAACAAAAAAAAGCCAACTCACCGTGAAAAAGACCCTGTGTGGTCGAAACGCGTTGGTGTGGTAGCGCTGGTTTGAAATTAAAACCGGATTTTGGGAACCACTGAGTGCTGCGAATTCTTTGGAAAGTAAAAAGCACATTGGGTTTTGGGTGAAGCCCGTCGCGAGCACCCGCATTGAGCGGGCCTGGAAATTAACCCACATTGTGTAACATACATATATATATATATATATATATATATATATATATATATATATATATATATATATGTATTATCTACTGGCGGTCGCCAGTAGATAGTTATAGTTAGGACCTATTTTCCATAGGAAATCTGCAACATTCTATTTGAAATAACTTTGGCTCCGGTTGACGAATCTTCGCGAAATTTTCAAAACTCGTGGGGCGCTCCGGTCCGCTCCTATCCTGAAAGTCTCGGGGTGATTCGTCAAGTGTGGGCCGAGAAAAAAGGGGGATCCCAAAACGTGTTTTCCCCATGCAATTTTCCATAGGAACCTTTCATCGCAGCTACAGCCCGAACTGCTGAACGGAATTACACCAAATTTGGCAAAAAGGTAGCCCTTGGTTCAGAGTCGTGCCTTTTGGTTAAATGGTGTAAATCCGTTCAGTAGTTCCTGAGAAATTTGAAAATGAAAACACATATATATCTGGGCGGAGCCTAATCACACATGTCATCGTGAGATCTGATTGGCTGTCAGCACTTCATCCTGGAATTGCTGGCAGCCATCTTGGGACCAATATAAATGATAGTACCCCATTGAAATGCATTGTAGTGAATCGAAGATTTTGAGGGTTACCAAAAGGAGAACTATAAAGGGTGATAACAGACTTTAGTTACATTAGAATTCATTTGTTGATGGTACCATACTAATTTCAGGAATTGTGGTGTGTTCTAAGGTGATTTTACCCTGTGAAAAACCTTCTGCTGGGATATCATGAATCATGTTTGAGAGAAAACTATTTTCACATGCTTGTCCCATACAGTTTTGGAAGGTGCTCCAGAAGCTAAAATGAGAGCATATTTTCTGTAAATTCACATTATCTTTCTCAGTCATGTGAGAATGAAGTCTGACATTCTCAGTAAAACATGTACATCCAACAAGGGCAGAGACTGTCAGTTGATTCCTTTGTGTTCTACTGCAGCTTCCCAGAGTGTTCTAAAGAACAACTAGAGCGCTAACAGTCTTACTTATGACAAAATTATGGCACACCTGAAGCCATCTTGATTGGAATAAACTGGTAACTCTTAAAACATGTAATTTAAAAAGGAACAAAATGAGGGGGTTCATTTTGCCATAGAAATTATGGTTAGTGCTGTAGAAAGAAAAATTAGGACATGTTTTAAGTGAGATCTCAAATATCTTCCTGTTATATTTCAACAGGAGCAGCCTGTCAGTTGATGCCTTTGTGTTCTACTGCAGCTTCCCAGAGTGTTCTAAAGAACAACTAGAGTGCTAACAGCCTTACTTATGACAAAAGTATGGCACACCTGAAGCCATCTTGATTGGAATAAACTGGTAACACTTAAAACATTTAATTTAAAAAGGAACAAAGTGATGGGGTTCATTTTGTCATAGAAATTATGGTTAGTGCTGTAGAAAGAAAAATTAGGACATGTTTCAAGTGTGATCTCAAATATCTTCCTGTTATATTTCAACAGGAGCAGCCTGTCAGTTGATGCCTTTGTGTTCTACTGCAGCTTCCCAGAGTGTTCTAAAGAACAACTAGAGCGCTAACAGTCTTACTTATGACAAAATTATGGCACACCTGAAGCCATCTTGATTGGAATAAACTGGTAACTCTTAAAACATTTAATTTAAAAAGGAACAAAATGAGGGGGTTCATTTTGTCATAGAAATTATGGTTAGTGCTGTAGAAAGAAAAATTAGGACATGTTTTAAGTGAGATCTCAAATATCTTCCTGTTATATTTCAACAGGAGCAGCCTGTCAGTTGATGCCTTTGTGTTCTACTGCAGCTTCCCAGAGTGTTCTAAAGAACAACTAGAGCGCTAACAGTCTTACTTATGACAAAAGTATGGCACACCTGAAGCCATCTTGATTGGAATAAACTGGTAACACTTAAAACATTTAATTTAAAAAGGAACAAAATGAGGGGTTCATTTTGCCATAGAAATTATGGTTAGTGCTGCAGAAAGAAAATTTAGGGCATGTTTTAAGTGAGATCTCAAATCCTCTTCTATTTCATTAGAAAATTCTGACATGCAGACTGAAACAATCACTTTCAATACCAGCAGTAGACTTCCAGTTAACCCCTTCGATGCTCGTGACGAGCTGAGCTCGTCATGCTGCGCGGTCGCGCTGTGCGCATGACGAGCTGAGCTCGTCACGACCACACCCGCGATCGGAATGTCCAGCACACGAGCGGAATTCCGATCGCGGTCAAGGGGTTAACTCCCTGGTGAGCAGTAGCTTTACTACAGTGATCTAATGAACAACTAGAGTGCTAACATTCTGAATTTATGGCAAATGTGTGACACATCTGAATGCCTTCTTGATGGAATCAAAGTAAAAAACTGAAACAGCATTTCCTACTGAGGAGACTGCAGTAAATGACGAAATTAAGAAACTTCATAACAAATAAGTCTCCCAAGATGGCCACCAGAGAAAAAAGAGCCCAAATGTAGCACAAATATCACCCAGATGTAGCCCACATATAGCCCAATGACAGAAGTGTGCAAAACACTTTTTATTTTTAGTTTTTCTGCAGTTTTATACAGTGCAAACTGGTCAGGTATTGGAGCGTTACATCTTACTTGGACCCCTTATTGCGTATTTTGCACAAAGTACATGAGATTGATCTTGCGAAACATTGAACTTTACGATTCTGTTAACCTGAAGTTGCTCTGATCCGGGCTTTGTAACACCCGTTTTACCTACTGGTTTTAATTAATTCTCACTGTATTGTATTAGGAAAGAGGATTTACTGTTTTTATGTACACTTTTATGATCTATGTTTCTAAATCAGATCAAATAAAGTTTAATGAATTCTATGGCAGGACGGAGGCGAGGATTATGCATATCGTTCCTCACTTTATTTGCATAGCAGTTCAAAGAAAACGTAACACAACAATCATTAAACAAAAGACTACACAACCCATGAACCATTAGGGGGTAGTCTCCAAGGCAACTATAGTCCAATCATATCACAGTCCATCGAATATAATATCGTGACGTCCCTTCCGCTTCCTCTTTCTTCACTGCTCGTCAGTTAAGTGCATTCCTTACATTCTTGGCTTAATCTGACGTTGTTGCTGTTTGTATAGCGGTTTCTTGTGCACGTTATTAGCATTATTGCCTTGGTATTGTTTCATATTCCCTGCGCAGCAGGCTCTTGCCCGAGCGCGTTCTCCCCCTCGCAGTTTCTCCCGCTGTGTGCTCTGCACGCAGTGAGATCCTGTCAGGCGTGTCTGGTCCGAGCGAGGCAGCTCCGTCGAGCGCTCCCGCTGGTCTTTACGCGCGTTTGGGAATCCGGTCACTCCTTTAGTGTCCGCTGATTCCCGACCAACCTCGCCTAATTTTGACACCGCTACGCGGTGATTTCCCCACACAGCCACGTTAGTGACCAGCGCCACCTGGTGGTGGTAATTGGTATTGCGCCTCAGTCTATTCTTATAACAGCTTCGGGAAAACCCAGCTGTTGGAGCACCGGCGAGGGGGCTGTCTTAAGGATTTTAAGGGCATTTGTTCTGTGCTCACACCCTCTGCTATCATGTCTTCTCCAGAAGACCATTTTTACTCCTCCTACCAGGAAGTGGAGGAGGAATGGCCCCCGAACTTCTCCCTCCAGCAGTGGACCAAGCCCTCTTTCTGGCTATTTCTAGGGCGCTGGCTCCTCTTAGGGATCAGGTTGATAAGCTGGCAAAAAGCATCCCTGGGGTGTTCAGTGACCCAGATCTGGTGGTGGCGGGTCCAAGTAGCTCCCAGATGGGGAATAAAAGGGCCGTTAAGCATAACGCGGGGCACTTGGAAGGATTTGAGAAACTTACGGAGACCTTCCTCAAGAGTGCGCGAGCGCTAAAACATGCACCCTGCCGGGAGGAGGAGGGACCCGGAGAAAATTGCGACACTGTCACCACTATTGTAGACCCCGACGGCGGGTTTCCCTTAGAGGGAGAGGGTGTATCGGAGGACGATTTCTCCTCTGATGAGGATAAGGACTCGGGCGTCCCTGGCGTCCAGAGTCCCACTCCTCTCAGTCCCCGGTTGGGGACGGGGTCCACTCGGACATGTTCGAGCCTACCCAAATTTACCATCCTAGGTCGGCAGAGTGGACACCTGACGCCAAAGTGGCAGAGTATGTGGTGGGGAAAATCCATCAACCCCTTGAAAGGGAGGTCAGGAATAGGATGAGGGGAGAATGCCCCAGGCCCTCACTGAAGGGGAAGGTGGCACACACGCCTGAAATTGATGAGAAACTATGTACCTTTTTCTCCAAGTATATGAGGGATCCCAAGAAAGGAATTGATAGGTCTTGGACGTGGTAGGGCCCTTGACCCAAATTATTCAATTGACGGAGCGTTCCAAAGAGTCAGGATCCCCTTTGTCCACGGATATTGTGGCTGGTTGGGCCCACTACCCTAAACCCTAAAACACTACCCCTCCACTACCCAAACACCACTGCACTACCCTAAACCCTAAAACACTACCCCCAGCACGACACCCTACACTACCCAAACATAACTGCACTACCCTAAACCCTAAAACACTACCACCAGCATGACTCCCTACACTACCCAAACACCACTGCACTACCCTAAACCCTAAAACACTACCCCCAGCACGACTCCCTACACTACCCAAACACCACTGCACTACCCTAAACCCTAAAACACTAACCCCAGCATGACCCCCTACACTACCCAAACACCACTGCACTACCCTATACCCTAAAACACGACCCCCTACACTACACAAACACAACTGCACTACCCTAAACCCTAAAACACTACCCACAGCATGACCCCTTCACTACACAAACACCACTGCACTGCCCTAAACCCTAAAACACTACCCCAGCACTACCCCTACACTATCCAAACACCACTGCACTAACATAAACCCTAAAACACTACCCCCAGCACAACCCCCTACACTACACAAATACCACTGCACTACCCTAAACCCTAAAACACTACCCCCAGCACGATTCCCTACACTACCCAAACACCACTGCACTACCCTAAACCCTAAATCTACCCTCAGCACGACCCCCTACACTACCCAAACACCACTGCACTACCCTAAACCATAAAACACTACCCCCAGCATGACCCCCTACACTACACAAACACCACTGCACTACCCTAAACCCTAAAACATTACCACCAGCATGACCCCCTACACTACTCAAACACTACTGCACTACCCTAAACCCTAAAACACTACCCCAGCATGACCCCCTACACTACCCATACACCACTGCACTACCCTAAACCCTAAAACACTACCCCCAGCACAACCCCCTACACTACTGCACTACCCTAAACCCTAAAACACTACCCCCAGCACGACCCCCTACACTACCCAAACACCACTGCACTACCCTAAACCCTAAAACACTACCCCCAGCACGACCCCTACACCACCCAAACACCACTGCACTACCCTAAACCCTAGAAAAGAAACCCCACCCCATGCCCAATCCCCCTTACCTCTCACTCCTCATGGTTCCTCTCTCCTCATGGTTCCTGCTTCACGTCATCTCTGAGGGGCGGTGCACGTCATTGTGAGGAAACAGAACAGCCTCTGTTTCCTTACAACGACATGGATCGTCTACATGTTTTTAGAACGCATGGTCATTTACCATACATACCTTTACAACAAAATTTGTTGTAAAGGCATGCGTGGTAAATGACCATGCGTTCTAAAAAATGCGTAGTAATGACTTCGTGATGTACAACGCATGCGTGGTAATTCATGCGTTGTAATGGTATCGCAAAGTAAAAAGTCGTTGTAACGGCTGTTTACCGATTGAAGCTGGCCCCTGTTCTTCAGTGAGACGTTTATTTGATTAATTAGGAGGAAGGAATGTGTTTTTACCGAAAAGTGCATTCCCGGCTGTTGTATTGTGAAAGTGTCCGCGTGGCCTGGTTTCACTTCCGGTGAGAGAGTGGAAGAGTCTGTTTGGATCTAAAGGAGTTCTGTTGTTGGACGGGGCCGGCGCGACATGTCATCAGAAAACATAGCTAATGGAAAGCGTCCTCCCTGAAGTGTGGAGCAGTGCCATGAGAGGTCAACGAGTGTGCGTCCCACCGCAGTATGACCGTACCGCGTGACCCATGTGCCGCCTCCAGGGTACGGGAGGCAGAAGCGGCATCGCAGGTCCTCTTGAAGACCGTTGTAGCACTAATTCTACATTTTGGTACTAGGGCATTTTAACTTCGTTGTTCCTGCCAGATACAAAGAGAAGATCCTGTGTTATTCAGTGCCCTCGTTACCTTTTTTGTGGGTTGTGGTGCTTGTCACTTCGCTGCCCCGCCGGTGCACACGACTGGGCACCCCACCTCGTGTGCCATCTGCAGGGCCTCTGCCCTCGGATCACTGGTTTCGGTTTCTGGAGTGGCAACATAAACAGTTGCTCCCAAAGGACTAGCCTGAACACTTAGGTGAATATCCCCTGCACCAGCATTCCACGGAAATTCTTTCCTAGCTCTCCCACGTCAACGAGCACGGCTCCGCTCGCGACACCGTATGACGTCATCGGAGCCATAAGAGGACCTCGTCGGCGTGCTGACATCAGTTCCACCCATTTTTTCCATGCCACCGAGGCAAACAGGGGACCAAGACATTTTCACATGTATACATAGTATAATAAATATATATATATTCACTGAAAAAACCATAGGTTTCAGGCACGTTATAGTTAGAAATTAGCATTTAAAAAACTTAGAAATTCACTGAAAAAACCATAGGTTTCAGGGGCGTTATAGTTAGTTGGACATTTCACTCGTACAAAACCATAGAAATTCCCCGTTATAGTTAGTTCAGCTAACTATAACTCGCAGCTCCGCAATGCACTGCTGATGACGTCACATATTACATCACTCATGACATGGTCAGTGACATCACTCATGACATCACTGATGACATCTCAAATGACATCACTGATGACATCATCCAGTGAATGTGTGTTTTTCTGAAAATTAAATATGTTTTATATATGTATATCTCAAGGTCGCTGGAAGAATAAATGGGTATATAAGTGTCTAAATGGATGATTTTGTTTTGTAAAATTGATTGTATAACTGACTAAGTGTATCTTAGTTAATACATGGGTTAGTGAGTAATGTTTAAATATGAAAATATCTGTATCAGTCTCTCACTTTGTGTATAAGTGGCTGCATGGGTTGGTGAGTAGCTACATGAGTGTCTATATGGGTTATTAGTTGGTTTTTTGAGTATCAGTATGAGTGTCAGAGTGTCTGTATGGTTCGGTGGGGGTATTACTTAGTGCATAGATGCATGAATGAGTGACTCACTGTTTGTATGTGTTGAAGACAGCATGTGTGCAGGACTGTATAGGTGGATGAGTATGTGTATGGGTGTGTTAGTGAGTGAATGACTGTCTCAATAGTGTCTTTATGAGTAACTACATATGTTTTAAACTAGTATATGTGAGTATTGGTGTATATAAGTGAGTATATGTGAGAGTGAGAGATTGGAAGAGTTCCTGTACAAATAAGTAGGTGTTTCTATAAGTGATTGTTTAAGAGAGTAAGTATGTGTAAGTTTCTGTAGAGGTAAGTGTGGTAGTGTGTGTATAACTGTATATGCAAGTAAATGGAAGTTTGATACTTTTTTTGCATGTGTGACTATGTGTGTGAGTAACTCTATGGATGAGTGGTGGTGTGTAACAGGATGTATAGGTGTATGAATACATATGATGAGTGAGTACATGTATGAGTGACTGTATAGGGACTGTTGGTGAATGAGTGGATGTGTGTGTAGATCTTGGAATTACTGAATAGGTGTGTTGTAACTGGTATTGGTATGTCCATTGTTTTGAAAATGTTAGTTTGTATTTTTGAGTGTGTGTATCAAAGGTTATATTAGGGTGAGAGGAGGTCTGCCACTCTAGCACAAGGATGATGTCATCAGTGATGTCATCAGTGATGTCATGAGTGATGTCACTGACCATGTCATGAGTGATGTAATATGTGACGTCATCAGCAGTGCATTGCGGGCGCGCGAGTTATAGTTAGCTGAACTAACTATAACGGGGAATTTCTATGGTTTTGTACAAGTGAAATGTCCAACTAACTATAACGCCCTGAAACCTATGGTTTTTCAGTGAATATATATGTATATATATTCACTGAAAAAACCATAGGTTTCAGGCACGTTATAGTTAGAAATTAGCATTTAAAAACCTTACAAATTCACTGAAAAAACCATAGGTTTTAGGGACAGTTATAGTTAGTTGGACATTGCACTCGTACAAAACCCGTGAAATTCCCCGTTATAGTTAGTTCAGCTAACTATAACTCGCGCCCGCAATGCACTGCTGATGACGTCACATATTACATCACTCATGACATGGTCAGTGACATCACTGATGACATCACTGATGACATCTCAAATGACATCACTGATGACATCATCCAGTGACTGTGTGTTTCTGTAAAGTTTAAATATTTTTAATATATATAGGGAAAGGCGTATTGAAGAATGAGTGGGTGTATAAGTATCTGTATGGATGATTTAGTAGGTGCGTGACTAACTCTATAAGTGAGTGATTAAACGTATCTTACTGAATGCATTGGTTAGTGACTAAACTGGGTGAATGTCTGTATCCGTCTGTCTGTTGCTGTGTAAGTGGCTGCATGGGTTTGTGAATAGCTACATGAGTGTCTATATGAGTTATTGATTGGTTGTCTGAGTATCTGTATGGGTGCCTGAGTGTTTGTGTGGGTGGGGTGTGTGCGACTCTGTGCATAGATGTGTGAGTGGGTGATTCACTGGGTGGATGGTTTCAAGAGTGCATCTGTGATAGACTGTATGGGTGGGTAAGTGTGTGTAAGGGTGTGTTAGTGAGTGAATGTATGTCCCAGTGGTACATGTGTGAGTAACTACATATGTGAAAGGCAGTATATATGTGTGTTGGAGTATATAAATAGCTATAAGCGAGAGTGTGTGATTGTGAGAGTGACTGTATGGATGAGTGTGTGTTTGTATCAGTGATTGTATAAGAGCGTAAGAATGTGCTAGTATTTATATGAGTAAGTGAGCTGGTGTGTGTATAACTGTATAGGTGAGTAAATGGCAGTGTGTTTAATTATTTGCATGACTGACTAGGTGTGTGAGTACCTCTATGAATGAGTGGCGGTGTTTGAGTGTCTATATAGGAGTATGAGTGCATATGATAGTCCTGTACTGAGTGACCGTAAGTATGAGTGACTGTACGGGTGAGTGAGTGGATGTGTGTGTAGACCTAAGAATCAGTGAGTGGGTATGTAGTTATTGGTGTTGGAGTGTCTATGGTTTTGCGAATGGCAGTCTGTAATTTAGAGTGGGTGTATCAAAGGTTATATTAGGGTGTGAGGAGGTGCATCAGATTATCACGTGGATGATGTCATCAGTGATGTCATCAGTGATGTCATCAGTGATGTCACTGACCATGTCATGAGTGATGTAATATGTGACGTCATCAGCAGTGCATTGCGGGGCGCGAGTTATAGTTAGCTGAACTAACTATAACGGGGAATTTCACGGGTTTTGTACGAGTGCAATGTCCAACTAACTATAACTGTCCCTAAAACCTATGGTTTTTTCAGTGAATTTGTAAGGTTTTTTAAATGCTAATTTCTAACTATAACGTGCCTGAAACCTATGTTTTTTTCAGTGAATTTCAAAGGTTTTTAAATGCTAATTCCTAACTATAACATGCCTGAAACCTATGGTTTTTTTCAGTGAATTTCAAAGGTTTTGTAAATGACAAGTTTTAAATGTATTAATTGTTATATTTATTTTTTGATACTGATTTACTACATTTTTTAAACTATTTATTTTTAGATATTTTATTTTTTAAATTACATTGTAATTACATTATACATTACATTACAAAATATACTTTCTCAGAATGAATTACTTTAGTTTAAATACTTTGCAAATAGGCAATAGACTTTTAAGTACAGTAGTTACAGTTGTTGCAATGGGCAACACAATTTCAAACACAATGCAACATTGAGCTCAATGTGAATTTCTAGTTAAATGCAATTAGTTACTTTATGGATTACTTTTCTAACCACAGGACTGGATCCTAGATTCAGTCCTGGGACATCTCCTGTAAACAGTTCAGTACAAGCGTTTTGGTTACAGTAGTGATTTTTAAGGAATATTATTGTATTTTAAAAGTTGACAGAAACTTTTTCACATAGAATCACCAATGTTATCCTATGGGAGGAAATTCACTTACCAGGTAAGTAGTGTTATCGTTACTTTTTCTTACTCAGTGGTGGATCCTGGATCCAGCACTGGTGCATCTCCTGTAAACAGTTGAAAGAATGCGTTTAAGTCATAAAGGCGATTTTTAAGGAATATTTGTAGTTTGTGAAAATCGACACTTTGAAACTTTTCTGCTGAAAACCAGACAATGGATTCCTATGGAAGGAAATACAAGTTACTGGTAAGTACGGTTAGAATTACTTTTCAGGGTCAGTGCTGGGCTAAAAGATGCAGCACTGGGTTCTCTCCTGATAACAGGTGAGTAAATCGGAATTCGTAGTTCTGCTGATTTTAGAGGAATATTTGTATGTTTCAAAAATCGACAGAAACTTTTTCAGCAAAAAGCAGGCAATGATATCCTATGGAAGGAAATTCAAGTTACTGGTAAGTACGGTTAAAATTACTTTTCAGGATCAGTACTGGGCTCAAAGATGCAGCACTGAGGTCTCTCCTGATAACAGGTGAGTAAATTGGAATTCAGTAGTTCAGCTGATTTTAGAGGAATATTATAAAGTTCCAAAACTCCACACTTAGAAGAATTTCCAAGTGAAACCAGTCAATGTTAGCCTATGGAAGGAAATTCAAATTACTGGTAAGTACAGTTAGAATTACTTTTCAGGATCTGTACTGGGCTCAAAGATGCAGCACTGAGGTCTCTCCTGATAACAGGTGAGTAAATTGGAATTCGTAGTTCAGCTGATTTTAGAGAAATATTATAAAGTTCCAAAACTCCACACTTAGAAGAATTTCCAAGTGAAACCAGTCAATGTTAGCCTATGGAAGGAAATTCAAGTTACTGGTAAGTACGGTTAGAATTACTTTTCAGGATCAGTACTGGGCTCAAAGATGCAGCACTGAGGTCTCTCCTGATAACAGGTGAGTAAATCGGAATTCGTAGTTCTGCTGATTTTAGAGAAATATTTGCACAATGGTGAAGGAAGGGGTAGGGTCCTGAGGTGACATGTCTGCAAACACGCCCTGTGGCGCGTTTTAAGTTGGAGAATTAATTCCTCCTCAATCCCGAGGGTCCCTAGGGGCCAACTAGCCCACCAGATCCCTCCAGTATGCGCCAAAGAGCTGCGTTGCAGAGAGGTGTTCAGAGGCCACGCCCCTTTTTGCACCTCTCTGCAACGCAGCTCTGTGGCGCTTTCTGGACGTACCTGGTGGGCTAGTTGGCCCCAGGACCCTCAGGATTGAAGGGATTTAATTCCCCATCTTAAAACGCGCCACGGGGCCTGTTTGCACACATGTCACCTGAAGCCCCGCCCCTCCCTTCACCACTGTGCAAACGCCGCCCGTGGCGCATTTTAAGTTGGGGTATTAAGTCCCCTTGAATCATGAGGGTCCCTGGGGTCCAACTAGCCCACCCTGTACCTCCAGTATGCGCCAGGAGGCTGCGTTGCAGAGAGGTGTTCAGAGGCCACGCCCTTTTACACCTCTCTGCAACGCAGCTCTGTGGCGCTTTCTGGACGTACCTGGTGGGCTAGTTGGCCCCCAGGGACCCTCAGGATTGAAGGGGATTTAATTCCCCATCTTAAAATGCGCCACAGGGCCTGTTTGCACACATGTCACGTTTAGCCCCGCCCCCTCCCTTCACCACTGTGCAAACGCGCCCGTGGCGCGATTTAAGTTGGGGGATTAAGTCCCTTTGAGTCCTGAGGGTCCCTGGGGTCCAACTATCCCACCAGGTACCTCCAGTATGCGCCACAGAGCTGCGTTGCAGAGAGGTGTAAAAAGGGGCGTGGCCTCTGTACACCTCTGTACACCTCTGTGCAACGCAGCCCCCTGGCGCATACTGGAGGTTCCTGGTGGGCTAGTTGGCCCCCAGGGACCCCCAGTATTCAAGGGGAATTCGTTCCCCTCTGCAAACGCGCCAGGGCGCGTTTGCAGACTGCTGCAGGGAGGGCGGGGCCTCCGGCACGATGCCGGTCTTTTTTTCTTTCTATGGGATGGGTCCTGCGTGGCCCCCTTCCCTCGGCCACTTTTGGCCCCGGGGACCCCATCCCCGGAGCCTGAGGATTTACTTTTTTTTTTTAAACGGGAAGGGGCCGTGTGGCCCCCGTCGCTGGGCCTCTATTGGCCCGGGGACCCCATCCCCGGGCATGCCCTCTTTAAAAAATATATATATATTTGGAGGGGGCTGCGTGGCCCCCTCCTCAGGCCATTTAAGGCCCCGGGGACCTCATCCCCGGGGCCGGCCTTTACGTTTCTTTTTTAAACATTTATTTTTTGGGGAGGGGGCTGCGTGGCCCCTCCCAGGCCACTAATGGCCCCGGGACCCCATCCCCGGGGCCTGGCCACTCGTTGGGGACCGTGGGTGGGTCGCCAATCCCGCACGGTCCCGCCGGCTCCCGCGTCCTGCGGGAGCCGGCATTGCTTTCCATAAGGAGAGCTGCTGACATGCAGCTCCCTTATGGAAAAGCAATTCTGCTTGCTTCATTGAAGCGAGAGCAGGCTTCCCTGCTCTCGCTTCAATGAAGCTAAAGCAGTTTGCAATCACAGGACGGGAGGCACCCGGGACACTGCAGGAGCCGGCCCTGGGGGTGGCGGTCCCCAGGGCCATCAAGGGCTCCAGGAGGGGGCCGCGCGGCCCCCTCCCATCCTGTGCACAGCCCCGGGAGGTGGTGGTCCCCGGGGCTCAGGGGTCCTAAACGGACCCCCACATTTTATTATTTAGTGCTCCGGGGGTGGCGGTCCCCGGGGCCCCATATTATTATTAAATTAAACCCCGCATGCCCCCGGGACTTGGCCCACCCGAGGGCAGTTAGCTCACGAGCGCGGGAGTCCGCGCCGTTTTTTTTATCGACAGGATCCGCGCACCCAGCGCGTTTTTGCCGATTTTGTAGGACCCCCTGAGCAGGCCTAGGGGGTCAGGGTGTTTCTACTCTGCCCCCTTTTTGCATTTTGCACAATGTTTTTTACTGTTTTCTTGTGACTCGGTTCTACCGAGTCACAAGATGGCTGCCAACACTTCCTGGTTTGGAGTGTTGACAGCCAATTAGCATACAGCTCGTCATCGGGAGGGTGCGCGGATCCTCCGCGGCCATAGATATATATGTGTTTTTACTTTTGATTTTCTCAGCAACTACTGAACGGATTTACACCATTTAACAAAAGGGTTCTTTCTGAACCAAGAACTACCTATTTGCCAAATTTGGTGTAATTCCGTTCAGCAGTTCAGGCTGTAGCCGTGTCTAAAGTTTCCTATGGAAAATTGTATGGGGAAAACACGTTTTGGGACCCCCTTTTTCTCGGCCCCGCTTGACGAATCACCCCGAGACTTTCAGGATAGGAGCGGACCGGAGCGGGCCACAAAGTTTGAAAATTTCGCGAAGATTCGTCAACCGGCGCCAAAGTTATTTCAAATAGAATGTTGCGGATTTCCTATGGAAAATAGGTCCTAACTATAACTATCTACTGGCGACCGCCAGTAGATAATATGCATATATATATATATATATATATATGTACATTTTTATATACATTTAAAATAAAAAAATAACTTGAAATTAATAGTTTATAAATTGTTTTAAAGTAAATATATAAGAATAATTATGTATGTGTTTAACTTTTTCAAATTAAGTTTATTTACTATATATTTTTTAATTTATATTAAATCTACTTAATTTTTATATTAATTTTATTATTTAATCTTTATTATTTTATATATATAAAAAATTCGATATTTTGTACAACTATATTTTTAAATCGATATTTTTTCGATATTTTTGTACTTACCTGTTTAAGTATAGGGAGTCGATATTTTTGCATTCTATATTTTTTCATCGATATTTTTTACTTCTATATTTTTTACATCGATATTTTGTCCGTGAACCGTGTAGTTTGTCCATGCTCCAGGAAGGAGCTAACACAAGAAAGGAAAGGAAGCCAACAGGAGCTAAGCGGTCAAAAACTGCTAATGAGAGTGACAATGAAAATAACCAGTGGTATGCTGTGGGTGGGTTGTAAGAACACTGAATTGTAACAATGAGTCTTGCAGCACAGTGCATGCACTGTGTAGGCGAGACCTAAAAAAAGCACTCTACTAGCAAGTATTGTGAATGGCCAAATAGTATGAAAACCTGGGGATGAAAACCATATTCCCTTGGTACTTCACATTGGAGCAGGCTCCAAAGGTACTCTTCTTGGAGCCAGCTATCCAAGTCACAAAACTCCAGTTTCATGCCAAGCACTCAAAAAAAATGGTTAATTGATCCATACCAATCTAAGGGGTCTATTACGATGGCGGGCGGACAAAGTCCGCCCGCCACCGCAACGGCAAAAGGGACCGCCCGCCATAGGTGCGGCGGTCCCACCATTCAAATTAGGATGCGCCCGCTACACTGGCGGGCGCATCCCGCATTGTTTACATTGCGGCGGGCGGTGCTGTAAGCAGCACCGGCCGCAATGTAAAAAATGCATGTTGTGCATTTGCATGCACAACGTGACAGGCACAACGTGACAGGCACCGCGCGGTGCCTGCCACCTTGTGCATGCAAATGCAGGAGGTACCATAGGTACCCCCCATGTGCACCCCTCACCCCCCCAACATCCTGGGGGCCCGCAATGGGCCCCCCAAAGCAGACACCATATGCCTTTTCATGGCGGCGTTGCCGCCATGGAAAGGCTGATCACCGCCTACATCATGATATGGTTGGCGGTGTCTTGCAGGCACTGCCACCATATTATGGCCCTTTTCCGCCCGGTCGAGTCGTAAGCAGCGAACGGTCTTTCCGTCCGCCGCGGATCCTCCAGCCATCCTAATATGGCGGGGGGTCACTGAAGCATGGATGGCGGGCGGGGGTGATCCGCCCGCCATCCTAATAGGCCCCATAGTGCAGAAAATCATTTGCATTCCAAAATAAAATGAAACAGGATGGCAACCAGTTTCACTTATTTTCCTTCTCTCGATTGTCATTTTGGTAGTGAACAGCGTTTTAGACACCTGAGCACTTTTTCATGCAATAACAAAGAACCTACATTTTTGCATTCCTTGGAATGGAAGAGAATGACACATTCCAAAGAGAAGCAAGTAGTTCAATCAATGCTTACATTCACGGTGAGGCAATGTATGTTTAGGCTCATCTAAGAAAACGGCTTGTGAATTCGCCTGGTCCAATGAACTGAAGCAGTTTCCATAATTGTATTATTGCTTTCTATGGCTGAATGCCTGTCAGGCCAGTGCCACAGCAAACAATCCCATCCGAATGACATAAGGACTCAACCAACCAGAGAGATGTTAGAACATTAAATATCACAGACAGACAAGACGAGAATACTAAGTGCCACATTAATGCTCAGACAACCGTTTGCCCTTGTCTGGGTCTCACAATGTGGCATTATTCAATATCGTATGGTTCCGTAAAACACTGTCAATCCAAGAGCCTTTCTTAAAATAAAAATGGTGGCCTATGAAATCTTGTGGATAAAAAGAGGTGGATAAAGATGACCTAGTGCAAAGGCGACACTGAAATAACTTTGGCCTGAAAAAGTTAGCCTAGTTGTTATCTCTAAGAGATTCGTATAGTAAAAAGATCAAATTGGAAATCTCTTGTAAGACATTTGTGAGAAGATATTGCACCAATCATGCAAAGAACAATGGCTTAAACTTAGTAATAACCCACTTGTTTGAAAGCACACAAATATCCTGATTTCTTCTTCAAGGTACATTAAAATAATTTAACGAGACATTTCTGTAAGACAGGGAAGTACCATCGCAATAAACAATAAAAAAATGTCAATAAGAAAAAAACAAATTCATTGCTGCGTTGTTAATGACAGCATTTCTGATCATTGCCGGGAAGCACATTCATTCGTACCCTATATAATTGAGGGCCGAAATAAAAGGTATTTTTGGGAAAGATGTCTGCCACATCAGAGTCATTGACAGATGTAGCATATTCCACTCTACAGTCTGCGGTTATAGGATCTTAATATTTTAGGTATAATATTCACAAACACAGTGAATCCTTTAAAACAGGTTATTAAGCACAACACCTGGATTATGTGGTGCACTAACAGCTGAATGATGGTACAAGGAATGAAGGCAAACAGGCAGAGGTAGCGCATGGCTAAGAGCTCTGTAAGGGCCTCGATATGCAACAAACAGCGATAATAATTCCAGCTTCTGACGAATGGATTTTCAGAATTCAAGATGCCCCGGTCATCTGAGATAGCCAACGTGTGCTACACTCGAGCATGATTGGACACACAGGCTTCACCGATGGCTCTAAACCTTCAACATGAGGCTTAACTTTAAGTAACGTCAGCAGGTTTGCCTGGCCTTTGCATGGTTCATGCTCTGGACACATGTTGTGACAGGTGTGTCCTTAAATGGTTCCCTGTTTGATCAGAATACACAAAGTACAATGAATCTATACAAAACTGTAAAAGGGTGAAACAATGGCGCAATTGCCTTCACACTGCTAGTCCTGTTGCTCCTGATGTATGTATAAGCTGGCCACAAACCCTCACACACACAAGTTGGCAGGCTTCATCAAAAGGCTATTCCTCATGAAGGACTCATGCCCAAGATGAGCCTCTGTGAGGCTCTCTGTGACTGGAATCGGGGCAGTGACAGAGGTGATCAGGTAATTCTACCAGCGCATGCTTAATTTAGGTGCCCGCTTCCAAACTGCAGCTGAACTAGTCCCCTCACTTGATATTCATAAAATTACCAAGTCATAGTGGGACAAAGTTCCAGAAGCACAAGAATAGGAGGTGTGATTTTAACCAAATCTAAAGATATGAAGATAATTTGTAGGATTATTATCCTGAAGAATTCCTAGAGAACATTTACTAACAGAAACATGCTAGCTGTACAGGTAAACAGGGTTATAATATCCCAAATAGTTTTCATTCTTGTTAGCTTGGGGGTCACATTAAAAATCTGCACATCACCACTAGACAATTTTAGAATTCTCAGCCCCTTATGGCCATTACCAACACAGCCGGACCTCCCTTAAAAGTAACACATCTAGGTAGGGAAAAAAAAAATTACGTTTTACATGTTCTTTTTCTTTAGATAGGTTATCCTATAACCCTTCATTTAGTATTTATCCTCTATTATCACCCTTGTGTGGTTCAGCACTTTAAAATCACATGTGAAAGGATCTACGGAACTACCACTGTTTAGATTAGCGAATGTTCCTCAAGGATGGAATGTGCATAAAATTAGTTACAAATCCTTTCAAAATACAGACCTAATTGGATACTCAAGTGAAACCTATAAACAGCATCCTTAATTATGTACCTGCCATAGGGGTCTTTCAGCATTACAAAATATTAATCTCCAATACAACCTTTCAGTGCAAGTTGCATGGGTATGGCATGAAAAACTGAGTATTTTGCTGTTTCCAGTAGTGAAGTGTCATGTGCATTTGTGCTAGGCAGTAAAGGGCTGCTCGCCCTTACTTGCCCATGTTTTGACCTCTTTTGCCACCATCATTTTATGTATGAAACCAGACACGTCCTCCTCGTTCCATTCCATCTCAGGGTGGGTCTGCATTTTTAACCTAAAACCTTTATCATATTCTAACCATGCATCCCCTAGGAAGTGCCTGTGTGCCCCGTGGATATTGGCCTCCTACAGCCAAAGTTCCGCTGCCTTCTGTGGAAATTTCTCAACGATAATGTAGGCCATAATTCGGAAGGCATCCAACCAATTATCGAAAGTCCTTTCCTTCCTCTCCTTTCTCCTCTCTCTCCTGTCCTCATCCTTCTTATCGCACACCGTTAAGTCTAGCCCATCCAGTTGTATCTCTCACAATGAGAAAATATCTATGAACTCCTTTCTCCATATCCTCTCCTTAACGGCTAAAGGGATGAGGCGCGCTAACCCCGCGTCCCGGCCTGGTGATGGCCCAGTGTATGCCTGGGGGGTTGACATGCTCTGTCTTGGTTGCTCGCTCTGTTTGCACAACCCCATGCCTCCATAGGGGATGCCATCTCCCCCTCTGCTTCCTGCGCCTGGGTGCTGGGATCAGTTGGACCAACCGGCTAGTTCCATAAACGTACCTGTCCCGCGCTGCCACGGTCAATAAGATGCCATGGCAGCCCTGAGACCCTCCTTGCAGTGGATTGCCAGGCGCCCCCAGCCCCTGTGCGCCTAGGCCATTAAATAACAATGGAACAAATGACTCCAAGCACTCCTGCACTGTCGCGCCAATATGCTCACCACTTGTTGTGTTGTCATTTCCGCTCAGCCCTGCCGCCGCCGTGATGGCTACAGGCAGAAGGTCGTCCCTCTTGGACCCTCTCTTGGCTGCAGGCTTCCTTGCTGCCTTCGCTGGGGCCCTCTGCCTCTTCCGGGGTGTTGGACGACCCGTGGCCTCTGATGGTTGACTGGCTCCTCTCTCAGCCTCCTACTCCATGTGCGTCTGCAGCCAGCTGGTCCCATGCGCTTCAGATGCTGCCCTGATTTGCCTAAACAATTCTCCCAGCTCGGCTGGTTGGTCCCCTCCATTGTGGTTCATCATCCCAGCCTGCTTTCTTTTAGCTAAAATGCTGTTGTCCCTTGTAGCGCGGTGGGGTGCTGCCACCCTATGTATGCACTAAACTTGCCCCAAGTGTTATATCCCAGGGATTGCTCTTTAGAAATAATAATCCGTTGTAGACTGAGCTTCAAGTGAAAGGGCCGTGACAATACCCCTTGCGCCAAGTGGTCACCCCTCTTCTTCCCTTGCTTTTTCTTTTTTTTGACTATGTCAAAATTGGTGCACTGCTGCAGATGAAAATCAGTTCGCAGAGAATCTGAGTAATGCCAGGATTCAAAACCCCGTACAATATCCTTTCAACCTTTTTCAACGCACCCCTTCTCCAGCAAGGACTTTCGCTTTTCATTACGTTTTATATAGCGCGACTCCCCTTGGAGGTATTAGAGCGCTTTACACAAGCACCCGTCCCCTTACAGGCAAATGCCTTTATATAATTGATTTACTGGAATCCCACGATGCTTGAGCCTCTCACCAGGCTCGAACCCGGTTCCAGCTTACAATCGGGCCGCCCGGCCCACCGCTTTGATTTGGACGTTGCGCTGTGTAGGCAGGGCCGGTTTCAGCCCGGACCACGCCTTGGGAGGGAAACCCGCTCACCATCCCTCGCGGCGTCTGTAAGGAAGGCAGCCGATTGAATCTCTCGATGTAGTGGGAGAAGGGAGGGGCCCGCTCACTGCTTCCTGTTTTCCGCTCCCCTCTTCTCCGGGACGCCGCAATGCCTTTCAATGCTGGAGCGGGGAGGAAAGGGGGAACCCGCTTGCTGCCTCCTGCCTTCTGCTGCCCTCTTCTCTGGGACGCCGCAACACCTTTCAGTGGTGGAGCGGGAAGGAACGGGGTCCCGCTCGCTGCCGCCCTCATCTTCTGGACGCCAGTGATGATTTTTCAGTGCTGGAGCAGAGGGAGGGGCCAAGTCCCGCTATCCAACGTATCCAGATTGTTGCCCACGCTGGAACCGCACCACCGGCCCGGAGGGGTGCTTGCAACGCCGCCAAGCGTGAGGGGAAGCAACAATGTCATGACTACCGGGTGGCAACACAAGTGACCGGTAAATCCCTAGTCCACGATCCTCATTTCGACTTCCTCGGATAACGTCTTGAAAAAAACTTCGGCACCGCTCTCCTGCTCCAAAATGCGCGCAGATCCTGGAGGTGCACCTTGATTGGGGGGATTCAAAACATCACCTGGCTCCCCATTGGCCAGGTGACCAGGCGCCTTTCTGGCGCGAATTTGCCACGAGGGAAGTGCCCCCTCTGCTTTGGGGCGCTTCCAGGTGGCTAAAACGGGCTTCTTGCAGGTCTCTGGCATCCGTTATGGCGCCGGCCCTCGAGGCCCCCTTTGGGGGCGGCCTCTGCAAAAGACGGGGTTAAGACATTGGGACAAAGTCATAAACGAGCACCAATGCGGGAAAAAAATATTAAAAGAGCACATCGTGCAACAAGTTTTTGCAATTCTCACAGATGTTATATTGTACCTCTTGCTAGAAGTGCATCCGATTGTTAAGTGAATTGCATAAATCAGGTGCAGTTTGCTACCATCAACAGTCACATTTCCTGACCACAGAACGTTGTCACTGACGAGCCGTGGGAGAAAAAACACGACAGTCCTGATGCCACAAGTGCACAAAAGCAATGAAAACATGGTCCTCTATAAGAAAAGTTATGAAAAGTAAAGTTCGAATTTATAACCAATCACCTTTGAGGATCACATGAATTACATCAGGTTAGTAAATGCTGAACAAAGTGCACACAAGCAGCTCATCTGATCATATTCTGTAGCTCACCAAACATCGTACTAGGATTTACACCTCTGTGAGTGTTTATTTCCACTGTCTATCCTTGATCGGTATTATGATGCTCCCATCTGCATCTCCAAGTCAGGTTCTTTTTTGGGACGTGTTTATAGTTTAGAAATTGTTTTTGCATTAGCACAGGATGTGTGCACAGATGAAGCAAAAATGTGTACATGCAATGCAACGTGCGGCAGGTGCATACTTCATTGTTTAAGTGCACTTCTTGTGGGTTCAAGATGCAAAACGCCTTCAGAGTCCAGACCTAATTGTAGTGATGACTAAGGGCAGTAAGCGGCCATGAAAGTTGCCCTTTTCTTGTGATTTGTTTATACAATAAAATGGTTTTTTGATGAAAATTCCTCCAGCTGCTCAAAACATGAGAGCGATTGAGATTAGATTGACTACATTTATGCTCACAACTCCATCATGTATTGGGGGTACGGTGGATGCACCCTGAAGCAGCCTCAGAGTAAAACGTGGTGTCTTAAACTCATCAAAAACGTATACATTTGTATGTTAAGCATACATATTCAGACTCGTATGTGACTGTCTAATTATTCAGAAAAGGGAATACTTCCAAGTATAATTGTACCCAAAGTTAGTTTCAGAGTGAAAGACAACCTTTTCTGGAGGCACACCAAGTACAGAACCTCCTAACTACAATGACTATTACAGACCAACAGGGACGGCGTCACCGTTGCAACATCCTGTGATTCTGGGCAAGTCAGTTATCTCTCCTTGCCTAAAAACAAATTCTGTCATCCATATGTTATATAATGTGCTGTCTAAGGATTATGTTACAGCCTCGTAGCTGGAGCACAGGAGGGGCACCGGTGGGCTCCATGTGGAGAGTTACTCTGCATTCCTCTTCCCTATAAATGCTCTCACTTTGAAGTCAGTCGAAAGCAAAGTAAATACTGTGCTCTCTGGAGGACACAGCTTGACATTTGTCATCTGCCTTTGAATGCACAGCAAACGTGCCAAGATAAGTACAAGATTTACGGGCTTGTTTACAGAAAGGGAGCTCTCGAAAGTATACCGGTAAACAAGATTTGGGCAACGGGAGGGAAGAAGTGAACCCGGAGAGCCTACCCAGCAAATGGAAAGCAAGGAAATGTGAGTTACAAACCACAAAGCCAATGGCGAGAAAACGGTGAAATGCATTCCCAGGTCAACTTTTTGAAACTCCCCAAGATGTCTTTAACAAACCAGACAGCTGTGCAGTCTGGTAGGCTGTGACCTAAAAACTGAAATACAAACAGAAAATGCCCTTAAAATGAGTTACTTTATGTAGCTATATTTGTGTATGACAAATCAAAAGCAGGTTGTCATTTCCAAAATTGTTCAAGTTTCTCATGAGAATGGGCATACGGTCCTGTAAAGAATAGTAGCCCGAAAGAACATCAGAAGAAGGAAGATAGATAGAGAGAGATAGAGAGAGAGAATGAGAATTAATCAATGACAGAAACTGCAGTAAAAGGAGAAACTGCATGAAAGTGTTAGCAGTCCTCACAAGAAGAACATTGATGCAGCGGAAGTGTGGTGGTTTGGGGGTTTTGGGATTTTCTCCTCCCCGTCTTTACACTAATGGCATGAATTTACCACCACACTTCATGCTCAGCAACCACAAATTTGAAAATAATCAAGTTTGGCCCATATAAACCCTGTAACACGAACTGCTACCTAAACACTACCAATCATGGTCCTTCAATGGATCTTTTGATTGAGCTAAAAGGGACTTAGATAATCAGAGACGGATGGCCACTCCTTCATGAGGACCTAGAATAAAGAAGTGCCTTCCCAACAAGTATAATACACATAAATTATTTGATGACTTAGCACTAAGAAATGACTTACGCATGAGTGATTATACAAGAAATCTCATTATCTATATTTCAAATTGAATGGTCAAAGCACAAAAATACATTAGATTCATTTAATGTTAGTTATCGATTGAAAACAGGAAAATCACAATACTTCACTGTTCAGAGTCAAATACATTTCAAATCAAATACAAGAGAGTGAGAGAGAGAGAGAGAGAGAACATAATTTCGGAATGCAATCAAGAATCATACAAACCAATGAATCAGTTGCAGATTATCAGAAACAGGAGACTCAAGGTGAGCCCAGAAGGACTCTAGAGCACAGCGTGCATTAGCAGGAGTCAAATAACCCTTCAGCCAAAAGGTTTGGCCTGCTCAGCTTCATCAGCTGACAAACTGCAGGGAAAATCAGGAGAGTTCAGTTCGGGGAAATCAGAGTTCAGACTGACAGCATGTCAGGCATATAGGAAATTTTCAAAGATAGCCAGCCACAGTCCTTTTCCCACAGGGCAATTATACTACCAATCGTTTATAGTTCCTTCCCACAAAAGTATCTTTTGCACAGTTTTCATGATTTTAATTGGTCAAAGTCTATGGACTGTCCATGGGGTGATCATTACCTTACCAAATTGATCCGGAAATTATACGTAATGCCATTGTCCAATTTTCATTATTCGGCTAAAAGTTTGATTTTATTCCTCCTCGGAATTAGGAAGTTCATTTGTATCTTATCATGCACGTTACCAAGCGCTCTCTTCTGAGCTTGCAACAAAGTCAACACATTTTGTACTAGCAGTGAGGGTGTCCTTTATTCAAAAACTAGAGAAAGAAACTTCAGCAAAAGTTCTCACACGGGCAGTTCAGTCATGTCAGCATATTCTAGTCTTATTCAGAAAGAAGTGATGGAAAATGAAAAAATGCATTTTAAGGCCTTCATGAAAGCCTGCTAAAACATTATTACTTACTGAAAGGCATCAAATATTAAAATAAAAAAGATGATTATATTTCTCTAGCAATTTTTCATAGAAACTAAGAAACACAGAAACTATCATGCAAACACCATTTTATCTTCTATTTAAGCATTAACTCATTTGCAAATCTTTTATAAATGACATTTTCTCTGCACATATTGAAATTACAGGTTTTTATGACAGTGCTGCTACATGAGCAGAAATCATTTTATTCATTTTCAATTTAGGTTAATCCATTTTATTCACTAAACGAACATTTATTTTAACATTTTCAGAATCATATTTGCTAAAGCCTACATCATTACTTCACACATGGCATTTATAGATTTTCATAACATGTTATTGATCGTAAATTCATTAACATTATTAGTTTTTCTCTCTCTCATGAATAATTTTCATCTCGATCTGGTTTGCGACCGTACTGCATGCTTTTACGATGCAGGTTGAACTCTTACATGTTTTACGAGTCACACTGTTAGTCATGTTTCTTAAGTAAGTATTAGTGTCGCACTATCCAATCTGCAGGAATTGATCGAGGCAAATCATACTAAGTTAATCACGCTCCAACAATCCCTCCTCTGATGGCGAATTAAGCCATCACAAAATCTTATTTGATAATCTGATAACCATCTGATAACTCTTAGAATCCACTTGTTTTCATTTGTTTCAGTCTAACACCTTCCATGTCTTTCACGACTTCATAATAAGCACATTTTCTGTCTTCTAATTCTATTTCAATTCTTTTTCTTTTTCAACCTATACTTTCTTTTGTTTCTACCTTGCGTTTACACTGTCTGTATATTAATGCTAGAATTAATATGCCAATAGCAATAGCTAATAATGGGGTTAGTATTTGCCCAACTAAACTACTCTCCAGTGCTGCAAACCAACTTCCCACTGAGGAAAATCCTCTCCCAAGTTTCTCCCATGCGCCATTAGCTTTTAGTTCTGCTAAATCATTGCTCCAGTTAGTAATGTTACTTATATATCCCTGCAAGTCCTTGCTTTTTATCAGGGATATAAGTGCAACATTGTTGAATTTCAACATGTGACAGACTCCGCCTTCTTTTGCCAATAATACATCTAACGCAAGTCTGTTTCGCAAAACTATAGATCTAATAGCAACTATCTCAGTATCAATAACTAAGAAACCACCAGCAGCATCTGTTGATAATCGATCAGCCACTGTAGACAGTTTTCTAATTCTATGTGAGTTCAATATTGCCCCCACTGAGGGTATTATTGCACCAACTATATCACCAATAATTTCCACAGCACTTATTCCCCTTTTGTTATGTGTTAGTTTCTTTTCATTGATTCCATGATCATTATTTACATGGTATATTTTAGGAAAAACAATTCCCATGTAACAACATCCACACCAATGTTTAGGCAATTTATAATAAGCATTTCTACCACACACATAATACACTCCCGGAAAGATAGGGTCAGTGCCACCCTTTAATCCCCAACCTCTTGTTATTAGGAAGGTGTGTTCACACTCACAGGAACTAATGAATTTATTATTGTATTCACTCTTTTGTCTTAGTATGAACAGCTTTCCCTTGTGTTGCCAATCCAGAGTCATTGCAGCGTACGTCTCATCCTTTTTGAATTCACCTTCCCTATAAGCCCATGGAGATATTCTAGCTTTCTGCTCAATAGTCTTTCTTTTTATTTCTTCTCATCTATCTTCTACAGTATTAATAAATTCTATTTCTACATTATGTAAAATGCACATCAAATTGTTTCTATGCGCATGTACAATATCTATAGGCTTTATAGTATGAAAGAATTCTCCCATTACCTCAGCCTTTTTCGCACTTGCCACCATATTCATGTTTTTCTTAATAGGAATTTCAGAGAACACTAGGACAAAATTAGAATAAAATACTGAAACCTCTCCTTGCCTTAGAATAAACTTGTTAGTACACTATAAGAAATACCATAAGTTAAAGGAAGATGATGATAAGTTACCCCTTTGGACACAGACGTGGGTAATTGCATGCACACATCACAGTCTCTTGCATCCATTGTGTCAATGTACTCAAACAAGAGTTTGGTAAATATATTTAATGAGAAATCATTAATTGAATTATCTTGGTGTAAGTCACTACTTGTTAGCTTTTTAATGTCTATATCTTCTCCAAGGATTTTTGTTACTTCAGTAGTCGTGCTCACATATTCATTAGTAGATTTGACAGAATGAACATAATGAGGTAGAATTAGAATGGTCAACAACAAAACAAATATTAAGATAAGAATACACATAAAGCAAGCACTTATACACTTTCGTCTAGGCGAAGCAACCTTATTCGGATTTTCAATCTTGGAACCAGTGACATCCATTTTAAAATATTATTTTTTCTATATTAAAACTACGATAAGCCGCAGGTTTTGTGTCTTCGATCGATAACCAGCGTCTGGTCACAGCCTCATTTTCTTCAGCCTTTTCTTTTCTGCTCCCTTCTTTTCCCACACAATTCGATCAGGGTGGTTTATACGGAGTATTGTCTTTGGAACAGAATGTGATGAATTCTTTCTCCCAATCGTTTATTGCAGCTAGATATGTCCATTCAGATGCTGCGTATCTTTGACTTGGAACTTGTGCTCTTTTTGTTCTGCGCACTGTATTTTCTTTTCCGTCTGTATCACTTTGTTCAGACTGACTAGAGACTTCAATTACAGAGAATGGGATTCTTCCCACAGTCAGAATGTCTTTCAATCGTTCAGTTCTTCTGGGCCATCGGTCACCTTTTTGCACTCGTTTATCTGGCACACTGTTTATTTCACTTGTCGCTTAGCTGAATCCCTTTCTCTCTGACCTTCGTTACCTACAGGGATCAGCTCTTTTTCGCTTTCAACAGTGTTTTGAGACCCAGTAGCTCGCGCCCACTCTACTCTGTGCTCAGTCTGTTCAGGCTGTCTCACTGCTACCACCAGTTCACCTGTCACCGACTCCGCACCGTCAAGTGGACATGGGACTCGACGAGTGTGGGCTGCATGAACCCAATTAGGTAGACCACCACATTTTACTGCAGTTGTTGTTACAAGAATCACTTGGTAAGGCCCACTCCGAGGTTCCAAACAGGACTTTCTCATGTGTTTCTTGATGAGCACCCAATCACCCGGGCACAAGTCGTGTTTTTGCTCCTGTTGGAAAGTAGTGGCGACCAATCCTTTACAGTAATCGAGCACCAAATCATCAGATATGTTCACAAGCTGATTTGCTGGAACTGTAGGCTGTCTCATAGCCCTCCCCATAATTATTTCATGAGGGGACAGTCCTGTTCTTTTGTCTGGGATACTTCACAAACTCATCAACACCAGAGGCAATGCATCAGGCCATTTCAGTGACGTAGACGCGCATACCTTTGCCAATCGTGATTTTATTGTGCCATTCATTTGCTCAACCACGCCTGACATCTCAGGTCTATAAGCACAATGCAACTTTTGCTCAATCTGTAAAGCGGCATTGATCATTCGCACTACTTCATTATTGAAGTGTGTTCCTCTATCTGATTCCAACGAGACTGGAAATCCAAATCTTGGGATTAGCTCTCTAAGCAACAGTTTAGCAACGGTTAGGCTGTCATTTTGTTGCCTAGGGTATGCTTCGACCCAACGTGAAAACCGACACATAATTACAATGATATATTTTAATCCATTACAAGGAGGCATTTCTATGAAACCTAACTGCATGCGGGTAAAGACTAATGTTTTCAATTGTTGAAACATGGGAAGAGATTAGAGAGTTTCAAGATTCAGTTACTCAGACAGAAAGGGAAAGGTGGATTAAAGCAGGATGTACACGCAGACCAGAAGATGAAGAATGGGTTTATATGGATGGAAGACCTGTATTGCCAGATAGTCTGCTGTCACCAATGGCAAGAGTCTGTCATGGACCAACTCATGAAGGAAGGGTTGTTATGATGCGACTTTTTAGACAAGCATGGTATACACAAAATTCAGAGCCATTGCAGAGAGTCTGTGCCAGAGATGTATAACATGTCAGCATCAAAATGCAGGAAAGAAAACAGTGGTTAGCATGCGACAAATTGGAAGGTCGGGAGGTCCTTTTACCATTCAGATTCATTAGATTGTTCTTTCAAGGATTCCCCATTGAATGCATGTGAATTTAGAGCACAATAACGTGCAGTTTCGTCAGCATATCTGTTGCCAACTGTCACATATTAATGTCCAGATTGATGAGCCAAACATTTTACCACTGCAATTTGGGCTGGCAATTGTAGTGCCATCAATAGGTTCTTTACACACTCTCCGTTTCGTATAGGTGAACCCGAACTTGTCATGAACCAACGTTGAGACCACAACTGCCCAAAATCATGCACCACCCCAAAACCATATTGACAGTCTGTAAATATGGTGACTCGCATCTGCTCCGTAATGCAACACGCCCAAGTGAGTCCAATCAATTCCGCTACTTGTGCAAAATTTACTCATTTCAACCATGATGCTTCAACAACACCCATCACCGTACAGATCGCATATGCAGCTCGTAAAGTACCGCAAGAGTCTCTCAGGAATGATCCATTCACAAACAAAACATGGTCAGATTCTGGCAATGGAGTGTCCTGTATATCAGGTCTCGGTTTTGTACACAAATCAGCCACTTCAAGGCAATCATGATCTGCTTCTTCCACAACCACTTCACAACTTGGAAGCGGCATCAAGGTAGCTGGATTCAGACTCATGCATCTTGTTACAGTCACGTTTTCCGCACCCAGTATCACTTGCTCATATTTTGTTAAGCGACTGCTGGTAAGATGCTGTGTGCATGTTCGCGTTAACACAATTTCAACTGAATGTGGCACATACACTTTCAATGGATGACCCATTACAATTGTCTCACACTGTTCCAAACTCACACATGTTGCAGCAACAGCTTTTAAACATCCAGGTAAGGCAGCAGCTACAGGATCGAATGTGGCTGAAAAATATGCCACCGGACGGCGTACTGTTCCGTCCATTTGTGTCAGAACTGAAAGTGCACAACCGTCTCGTTCACTGCAAAATAGAGTAAAACTCTTGTTAAAGTCGGGCATTCCCAATGCTGAAGCTCGACACAAACTGTCTCGCAGTTCAAGAAATGATCGCATGCATTCTTCATCCATATGTACAGGATCTGACACGTCTTTGTGCGTCAGTCTTTGCAAGGGCTTGGCTATCAGTGAAAAACTTAGAATCCACTGCCTGCAGTATCCAACCATTCCCACGAACATTCGAACTTCCTTTTGTGTACTCGGCGGATTCATCTGCAATATGGCATTTATCCGATCTTGAGACACCTTTCTGACTCCTTTTTCAATATGATGTCCCAAATAAAGAACTTCTCTCTGACAAAATTGTAATTTGGCTGGCGACACTTTCTGCCCACTTACTGCCAAATGGTTCAGTAGAGCAATCATATCAGTAACACAAGCCTCTTTGGTTCCTGATGCAACCAACAAATCATCAATATACTGCCCAAGCACAGAGTGATTAGACATCATCAATTACTCCAAATTTCTTTTCAAAATCTGATTGAAGATTGAGGGGCTTTCAGTATACCCTTGTGGAACTTGGCACCATGCCAAGACACGGTCTTCGAACCTGAATGCAAATAAATATTGGCTATCTGGATGCAAGGGAATCGAGTAAAAAGCTTGACACAAATCAATCACTGAGAACCATTCTGCTTCACATGGAATCTGATATACAATCACAGCTGGGTTCGGCACTATTGGACAGCAAGGTATCACAATCTTATTGATTTTCTGAAGGTCCTGCATTATTCTATACTTTCCATTGGGTTTGTGTATGCCTATGATAGGCGAAAGACATGGACTCCCTAATATTTCTCTCAGAATACCTTGTTCAATCAATGTTTCAATCAAAGGGGTTATTCCAGCAACTGTCTCAGGACTCAAATTATATGCTGCAGTTTTCGGGAATTCTGCATTTGGTTTTACAGTAAATCGAATTGGAGCTACTCCTCTCATAAGACCAATATCTTTACCTGTAAAATCCCACACATTAGGCAAAACTGCATCTTTCAACTCAGCTGGCAAATCATTTGCTGTAAATAGAGGATACAAGGTATTCACTTCTAACTCTTGTCGAGCTATTTTAAATCCACATCTTCATCTTTCGTATGGAATTCTATTCCATCTGGTGTACAATATATGTAAAAGTTCATTTTGCACAACAAGTCTCATCCTAACAGGTTAACTGGACTGGTATCACATACCATGAATTTGTGTAAATCTTTAAAACTTCCAATTTGTATTTTATAGGTTTGGTCACTGGGGTTGAGATCAATTTATTCGATACTCCTACGACTTGGATACTTTCTCCCAAGAGGGGTAGGTTGGGAATTTCCACAGTTCTCACAGTGGAATGAGTAGCATCAGTGTCTACAAGGAACGAAATAGACTTTACGTTTACCTCGCCATCCACACAGGGACCACTCTGGTCTACCTCTAAGGATGCGTCAAGCACGCATTCCTCCTCCTCTCTCAGGCACCATCATTGAGATGCATCCAAATCGCTCGCACCCATCTGTAACAAATATTGTGAAGACACCTGTACATTTGAATTCATTTGATCATTTGTATGGAAACCCATATTCATATTGTACTTTTACACTTGACCATTCATATTTTGCATTCTCTGACCTTGTCCTCTTCCTACTGACATCTGATGATTCTGATTCTGTTGATTCATTATTTCATTACCCATTTGTGTCTGTCTCAATCCATCTACTCCTGGATCTATCATCTGTACACCTCCAATATTTGTCAAAATGTTTCTACACTCGCGCTTCCAATGTCCGAACTTGCAACACCCATGACACAGAAACATCTTCTTAATTTCTTCTAAGTTACCTCTTCGACCTCTCCCTTGCTGCATCAAGTTTGGTATTGGATTCATTACCACACCTCTCATTCTAGCAGTAGTCTGACCATTTCCCTGAAATGCTCCTGAAAAATCTGTATTCGTACTCATATACCCCCCCTTCTTTGCTGCTTTCATCTGAGCTAACATCAGTTTCTCTTTTAACTTTTTTCGACGCAAATCAATGTCATCTCCACAGTATTTTGCATAACGAAGTATCTCATCAATTGACTTACTCTGCCAACAAATCAAATGTTGCTGAATCAAGGCACTTATTTCTGGTCTCCAACTGTACACAAACCGATACACAAAATGCCCCATATCTTTCTCAGAAACATTCTCAATCCCACTATACTGTTTGAATGCCTGTAAAAGCCTCTCATAATATGCATGAACTTATTCCTTCAATTCTTGAGTAGTCCTATCTATTTTCACCCAATCTGTCTCTTTTGGCGAAATTTTCCCTTTTGATTGTATTTTTCATGACTTCATCTGATGGAGCTCCAGTTTTTGGATCTCTCTGATACTCTTCTTTCGGCCAGTCTACAGCAATTTTGCACTCGACCCACAAATCGGTTGGGACTACAATGTCAAATAAAGCATCTAGATCTTTCAACAAAACTTTAGAAACCTTAACAAACCTTTCCACTTGCTTGTACCACTCAACGGGTTTTTCTCTCAACCTGGGAAAATCATTTGTAAATGACAATATATCCTATCTAGACCATGGAACATGAACAAACACTCCTCCTGGTACCTCTCTCATAGGATATACTGTTGCATTTGCTTCCCCCCTTTCTTCCTCCCTCACAGGATACAGAGGTGAGGGTACTGTTGCATCCTTTTTCTTTTTAGCCCATCTGCCTTCCCATCTATCCACTTCGCCCCAACGCCTTAGAGTGTTAATCAACTCTTTAATCTGCAATCGTTTTCCTGAGACATTTAAACTTTCTAAATCCTTGTCAGTAAAATCCAATCGATATGTCTTCTGTAAAGCCTTAGACTTTTCTATGTCAACTCCATAATTTTGTGCAATCTCAGCAAATCTCTTGTGTGTGTTTTTTGCTTTTCGGGTAATATCCTTACATAACTCTTCAACATGTTTCTTCTTCTCTTTGAATTGCTCTCCTACTTTGGTCTTGGCTACCATTACAGGATATATTAATTCCCCCTCAGCTACATTCTTTCTCCACATCCTTTTCTGTGCATCCCATTTTGCTTCAGCATATCGACTTACAGTATTCCTGTACCTGCTCTGATCTTTCTCCTTTTCTCTCTTGTAGGCTTCATGTTTCTACTCCTCGAGAGCCTCGTATTGCATAGGTCTAGGATTTGATCTCAAATTATTCATTTGATTCCTTAGATTTTCCAAAACTCGGGTGTTAAAAGTTCCGAATTCGGGAAGTACCAAGTCATCATCTCTCTCAGTATATTTCATCCAATTCTCCAACCATGTACATGTATGATATCCTTTTTCTAATGACATGAACGATGCAGGGGTACCTTCCGTAGCCACGGGAATTCCTTCCCTAATTGATATTGGTCCATCTTTATGAAACAAAGTTTTCAACAGTTTAAAAAACGTAATTATTCTTCTACACTAAGTCAAAACCTTTACGAAAGAACCTTCAACAATTTCTTTTCCGTATTATGATTCTCTACCACCAATCAAAGGTTGTTTTTGTCCACCAATGCCAGCGCGGCTTCTCACCAACCTACCAATACCAGCGCCGCACCTGATGACGTCAGTCTAACTCCTCACTGTGACTGACCCTCCCTTTACAATGTCGTTTGTCGTCTTTTATAAAGTCGTTTAACAAAACAAACAATATAAAACAACTTTGTCTGCTCAACTAAAAGAAACGATAGAACCATGCAATCTGAGAATTTTCTTTCGCTTCCAGCAAAATCTCAACCAGTGCGATTTCGCCCTCACTAAGTCAGAATCTTCGAGATTTCTCCAAATGCGCTTTCTGCAGTAACCTCAAAAATCTTCGCTTGCCACGCTTCAAGATTCCCTATGTTAGCACTGGCAAGGCCTATGCACACTACTTACTTCTACAGCAGACAACACTCTTAGTGTAGGCCACACTAAGACCGCCCTTAGGCCTTATCCCAGGATCTTGGGTCATCAACAGACCCGTTTACTTCCATTAAGGTCAACGACGGACCACAACATAAAACACAAATAAACAAACTTTCTGTAGTCGGTCAAAAGTCAATTTTTAACATTCTGATTTGTCAAACCTTATCATTTTTTAAAACCTTTCGGTGTAAAACGTCACTAGTTATTACTTTTAACTCCGTCTCTTCATTACCCAGTAAATGTAGTCAAACTATACCATCGATAATGCTACCAGAAAACTGATGCAGCGGAAGTGTGGAGGTTTTGGGGATTTGGGGTTTTCTCCTCCCCGTCTTTACACTAAGTACATGAGAATAAATTTACCACCACACTTCATACTCAGCAACCACAAATTTGAAAATAATCAGGTTTGGCCCAAATAAACCCTACAACACCAACTGCTACCTAAACCCTACCAACCAAGGTCCTCCATAGATCTTTTGATTGAGCTAAAAGGGACTTAGATAATCAGAGAAGGATGGTCCTCCTTCATGAGGACCTAGAATAAAGAAGTGCCTTCCCAACAAGTATAATACGCATAAATTATTTGTTGACTAAACACAAAGAAATGACTTACGCATGAGTGATTATACAAGAAATCTCATTATCGATATTTCAAATTGAATGGTCAAAGCACAAAAATACATTAGATTTATTTAATGTTAGTTATCGATTGAATACAGGAAAATCACAATACTTCACAATTCAGAGTCAAATACATTTCAAATCAATTACCCAACGAGAGAGTAAGAGAGAGAGAACATAACATGATTTCGGAATGCAATCAAGAATCATACAAACCAATGAATCGGTTGCAGATTATCAGGAACGGGAGACTCAAGGTGAGCCCAGAAGGACTCTAGACCACAGCGTGCATTAGCAGGAGTCAAATAACCCTTCAGCCGAAAGGTTTGGCCTGCTCAGCTTCATCAGCTGGCAAAGTGCAGGGAAAATCAGGAGAGTTCAGTTCGGGGAAATCAGAGTTCAGACTGACAGCATGTCAGGCATGTAGAAGAATTTCAAAGATAGCCAGCCACAGTCCTTTCCCCACAGGGAAATTATGCTTCCAATCGTTCATAGCGCCTTCCCACAAAAGTACCTTTTGCACAGTTTTCATGATTTTAATTGGTCAAAGTCTATGGTCTGTCCATGGGGTGATCATTACCTTACCAAATTGATCCGGAAATTATACGTAATGCCAGTGTCCAATATTCATTATTCTGCTAAAAGTTCAATTTCATTCCTCCTCGGAATTAGGAAGTTCATTTGTATCTTATCATGTCCGTTCCCAAGCGCTTTCTTCTGAGCTTGCAACAAAGTCAACACTATTTGTACTAGCAGTGAGGGTGTCCTTTATTCAAAAACTAGAGAAAGAAACTTCAGCAAAAGTTCTCACACGGGCAGTACAGTCATGTCAGCATATTCTAGTCTTATTAAGAAAGAAGTGATGGAAAAGGAAAAAATGCATTTTAAGGCCTACATGAAAGCCTGCTAAAACATTATTATTTACTGAAAGGTATCAAACGTTAAAATGAATAAAGATGATTATATTTCTCTTTCAATTTTACTATTTTATAGAAACTATCATGCAAACACCATTTTATCTTCTATTTAAGCATCAACTCATTTGCAAATCTTTTATAAATGGCATTTTCTCTCGACATATTGAAATTCCAGGTTTTCATGACAGTGCTGCTACATGAGCAGAAATCATTTTATTCATTTTCAATTTAGGTTAATCCATTTTATCCACTAAACGAACACTTATTTTAACATTTTTCATAATCATATTTGCTAAAGCCTACATCATTACGTCACACATTATGGCATTTATAGATGTTCATAACAGGTTATTGATCGTAAATTCATTAACATTATTAGTTTCTCTCGCTCTCATGAATAATTTTCATCTCGATCTGGTTTGCGACCGTACTGCATGCTTTTACGATGCAGGTTGAACTCTTACATGTTTTACGAGTCACACTGTTAGTCATGTTTCTTAAGTATGCATTAGGATCACACTATCCAATGAGCAGGAATTGATCGAGGCAAATCATATGAAGTTAATCACTCTCCATCAACATTGATAAAAAAGTTCTTCAAAATAGAAAAACTGAAGTAAAATCTCAAATATAATGAACCCGAAGTTTAAGAATATTAGCGATCAAGCTAAGATAACAACCCATTGTGTCATTATTCTTTATGCCTAAGGAGTAATGAAAGAGGGGACTACGGTATTATCGCAGACCTTACTGAGGATGCGGTTGCCCCAGTTTAACTGTAGTTGGGTCCAGTAGTACTCTTCTTCTAGTTTCTTATGAACATTAGTGTAATTTTTCCATCATTTAGCTTTGTGTTGAGCAACCTTCAGTTAAAAGTCCACTTCTGAAACAAACATGCGATTCAGCTGTGCAGGTTGCAGCAACTACATTTAGATAGTAATTTAAGGCACAGCAATTTTAGTTAGGTCTCACATTACAGACTTCATTATAGTTTACCTTTCTGGAGTGTTTGGCAACAGGATTCTCTGAGGAACTGTAATATCCCTGTATCTGTACCCACCTCACATCTGCAGAAGGAGGACTACAGGAGAGGGTGAAGTGCCCCAGCAGTGCACTGGGTTACAGCCCCGGTAACATTCAGGAGAACAGAGAAGAGGTAAGAGATGCCAATTGGCACTGTAAATGTAGGAAATAACTCCCTGTACCGGAGAGTAATAATTACTGTAAGGAAAGATTACATAATATCAGGATTGTAGAGACAGCACATAAATAAAATAAGGGGCCATCTCAAATCTAGAGCGCAACGGCTGTCATTTCAGGGCTGATGTAATTCTCAGTGTTTCTGCCTGAATCTTGCATTACGGGTATGGGGGGGATTCTGTGTAATTCCTCTCTCGGGTTAAAAGCTGGTGAGAATGACTTGTAAAATTAAGAATTATTGTGACATGAAGAATTATCGTGGACATTGGTTGTGGTATTCCTGGTCTGCGTGGTGAATCCATATTTCTTAGGAGACAATCTGGGCCCCACTCCTAATTGTGATGTAATTCTTCTCCTCAAAACTAGGAATACTCCCATGGTATCAGCAATTTGGGGTTCTAAATAATGATATGAGATTGCTATTAGGTTGAATGGTGCTCTTAGAGTGGAAGGAGAGTTCTAGGGAAAGCTGGAGCACAGGATGATTTCACAGCTATGCTCAGGTAGCACTGTATCCCTAGGAATCCCATTAATTGATAACATTTTATGGGATAGACTGTCTTATAACTATCCTCAGTATTATTGCTAGGTCCTAATGTTTTTTTGTGTCCATTATTTTGCTATTCTTGTGTTTGTTTGGAGTTTGTGAGATAATTTGGTAAGGTCAGCACATGAATTTAAGGCCTTATGCATTGCGCACAAGGTAAAATATGCACATGGCCCACACATCCTTAGTCACACTATTCTATCCATACAATAATGTGAGAGAGCTAAGATCTAACAATCGCTCCCTCCTGGTCACCTCCAAAATCAAAAGAGCAAGAGCCGGAGGCTGAACATTTGGTTATCTAGTGTCTAAGCTCTGGAATTCCCTTCCTAGTCACCTCAGATCCAACAGTAATTTGTCAAGTTTCATGAAGCAACCAAAGACTCACTTCTGACCTTAAGCAATGCTCCTCATCCTAATGATTCCTGTCAGTGCTGGGAAGCCCGTGTCTGGGTAGCTGTGCGCTTTATAAGACTTTGAAACGTAACATAACCTTCTGCTGAGATCTGTGTACAATCTGCATGCCACAGCTTTGAATCCCTGGATGCCTCATCCTGATCTTCTTTAGCTCAATATATTGATTACCATTGAGACGGGTGTTTCTGTAACACCTAGTATTTAAAGTCCCACAGAATGGCACATCTGAGAAGCAAATCTTATATAAAGATAATTATTTATTATTATTGCTTAATACTGACATTGATATCTATCAATATAATGTTTGCAGTCCTAGGGGCACAGTTCATCGCTGATAGACACATAAAACATGCAGCCTTCCTACAGAAGATTACTATCACCATTATGAAAGATACCAAATTCCCTGTTCTCTCTGGCTCTGCCCTTGGTAACACATGCCGGTGATGTTGTTTTCTTGTCACAACCCATCCCCTCACATGAAGCGACCATTTTACTACTCCATCCACTAGTCTCTTACTTGAACCTCTGAAGCCAAAGCCCCTGACCGGCATACATTTTAGAAGAAGCTAAAATCGCTATTACTCTATTTCAGTGGACCCTCAGGCATTGCATTCTTTTACCCTTCATTTCAATCACTTTTGAAACCTTAATCCTGATGGCATTTTGAAATGTCTTAATGACTGCTTTTCAGAGACATTGCACTCTACTATTCCCATAAGGGGCGTAGATGCGGGGGTGTTTGGGGTGTAACACCCTCCAAATAACTACATTTTTGATTCAGTAGTTGGATCTGAGGGACCCTAACTTTGGGTCTGCTATGTCTGTGTCCGTTTTTCTTGGGATCCTGATTTAACTAAGAGGTTTTCATTGATGATTTTTTTGCATCAGGAACTTAAATATATCCACCCATTTATTTTGATTCAAACCCAAATTTCAAAGAGTTATAGACATGGGTTTGCGCCAAAATGGTGTGCCTGCCTAAGGCTGGCATAACAAAGAGAAATATCTTTATTTCTTTTTGTTCTCTCCTCTTTGCAACTGCAGCACACAAACAAAGAGAAAAAAAACCTCCAAAGATAGTTTTTTGTGCAGGAAGGTACTCATTCCTGCACAAAAACTATCCTGACCATAGCGCAGACACCCTTGTACTATGGTGCAAGGGTGCATGTGTTGACAACACAGCCCAAAGTGCACCAGAGCATAGGGTAAGCAGAAGTGAGCCATTTCGTTGAAGAAATGTTGCAGTTATGCTCTCTTCAGGTGACGCAACATAGAGCAGCAACTTTATGTTTTTTTTCAAATGTGCATCTTAGTGACTGGTTTACCAAAAAAGTAGCAAATCGGGACCCATAGAAGTACTCCTTGAATGGATGCAAATGTACTACTTTTTAGAATTCACAAATATTGGTTGTAGTAAGCTTGGAAAGGTACACAAGTCCCAGGTTGCCAGGCACACTACTGGCAATCAAACACCGAGAAGGTGGTTGGACGAATGCTTGTAAATAGTCTAACCCCTGACTATGTCGCCCTAAGTGGGAAGGGTATGCCCAGACGTGCGTCCCGTGCTCACTACACCATTGGATTCAAGCTAGCCTGGTTGATGAAGGGTGATGCCCTGAAACCGGTCCCAGGATGCTTATTTCCAGTCCAGGAAGGACCTGGCTTGGCAGTTCGGGCTGGAATGTTCCCATAAGGAACAGGGTCAAGACTGATTTGCATATGGCTGGAGCCAAACTGGGGTGGTGTGGTGAGCAAAAGAATGATGGATTAAACCCAGATCCTTGTGACTGGGGGTGAATGTTTGCATTGTCCAGCATTCCGTCCATCAATTGTTTCTTTCGCAAAAATCCCTCGGGTAGCATTCCAAACCATTGTTTTTCTCCTATTGTGCCACTCTATACAGAGGGCCCAATTTAAGATTGAGCAGGTTGGAGTAAAGGCAGACAGTGTGGTGGAGGACTTTACTGCCTTTACTCTGCCCACCATATTTAGAGAAGTCTGTGAGAGTTTGTTCTTGAAGAAAAAAAAAACTAATGACCCCCATATCAGTTTTCTCCCATGTTATGTGGGGTCATTTTTCTTTTTTATACTGTTACTCACTGCCAGGATATACCTTCCGTTGATAATCAGTAATATAAAAAGCCATCAGACATTCCACTCTAAATAGGGTAGACAGTTGGATGGCTTACTTCATATGGTGCCTGCTTCGTCAAGCTGTCGAAGGAGGTTTTACACTGACAGAGTAACTTTTACTCCATCAGCATAAAACTTGCAGTCCACCAAACTCAGAATTGGATGGATGGACCGTGAGTTTGGGGTTAGGGTATTGCTTCGCTGTTGCAACAGAGTACCTGTCTGCCAAACTCCGAATCGGCCCAGAGGCCCAACTAATGCAAATCAGTACTGACCGTGGTGCACGTGGCAGCACTCCATCCTGAACCTCACACATTCACCCTGTGGCCCACTGCTTTTTTAGTAGCTCACTAAGCTATGCCCCGGATTCCCATACAAAAACATAAATGTAATAGGTCCACGCGACACAATCCCTGGTTCCCCCCCAAACTCAGCAAGCTGAAACTGCAAGCTCGCCAGCTTGAATACAAATAGTGCAGGTCTTATGATCCTACTTCAAATGTTATTTATTCTAAGGTCTACAAATCCTACAAGGGACGAATTAAGGATGCTAAAAAAGTGTACTTTTCGACTGCATAACTAGAGCTCTTATTATTTAATTTATAATGTGCTCTTCAGACTTATGAACGATTTCCAGCCCCCCCTGCTGTCAACGGATTAACCCGTTAGCCACCCTTCACAACAACTTGGCCACTTCCTATGTGAACAAAATTCTAATAATGCACATAGAAATAGCAGCCAATTATGTCCCCAAACCGAATTTGCTGGAACCTGTCTCTTGTCAACCCTCCCCAGTGCCAACTCTGGGCCACTTGCATACTTCCTCGCTGAAACCCTTTTGCTCTAGTGAACACTATCCGCCCTTCTCGGTCCCCAGACTACATCTGCCCAGCTAGATGGATGCACGCTTTGATTGGATTGTTACTTAAAGACGTGGTCACCACCTTTAACAGCTCTCACTCTCCGTTCGAGCATCATGCCTGCATTATAGAGGAAAGCTGTCGTCAAACCTCTTCTGAAAATTATATGTTATGCTCTGAAGACATGAGCAGCTACAGGTGCATTTCTCTACATCCAGTCCTTGGTAAAATATGAGAGAAGTGTGTGTTGAACCAACTGCAAAGTCTTGTTGAGTGCCACAATTTCCTGGACAGTTATCAAGTGGGTTTTCACCCGTGGAGAAGTAAAGTTAAATTTGGTCCGATCTGAGATTAGCTGCAGTCCTGAACCGAACTGTTTTGGGCAAATTCGAGTTATTATTTCAATCTGCTTTGAATACGTTTGCGAAAAGATTGACTGTTACTGAACAATGTATTTCACTTGATATTCCTTTAAGGCGCATGATCAGGCGATACAGACTGAGAATTGTTTTGGAACAAGTCATGACTAGTTATTTCCCGGAAACTCAAGCTGCAACGTCTTTTACTTGTTCCACCTCCACTTTTACGAGAACGTCTGTTTTTAAATCTCCCAATCAAATTGATAATATTGATGGTTTGAATTTCTCTAACCTTAAATCTAGCCGAGCTGGATGTACTGACTGTAAAAGTTTAAATGAACCAAACATTGACGTGCTCCGACTTCCCCCCAACAACTTCCTATGTTTTGGTTCTCAAAAATGTAGCCCTTTTAACTCATTATCAGAATTAAATAATTCTTGGCCAAACAGGGGTAACTGAGTGTCTCATGAAAATATTAACATGGTAACAAGGGTTAGATGGGTAGGAAACTGTAGGTTGGGGATAACTCATTTAATTCTGTGTAGCGTAATCACGCAGAATTACCCAAAATTCTGCAATATTAAACTGAATTTTGCGAGGAAGAAATTCTGCATTTAGCACTATTTTCCTAGAGCAGAAATACCCCCTTGCGGCCCAAAAAACACGATTATGCATGTTGTGCTAAGAATTAGTGCTAAATGAAACAGAACATGAGTAGCGAGCAGCCACTCGCACTTGCTAATTGAGCAGTTGGGGTATGATTTCCCCCAACTTCCTCACTGCATTTAGCGCTAGTTTCTTAACACAAAATGCACCCTTGCATTCAAAATAGTGGTGAGGATGCATTTTATGCTAAGAAACTTGCGCTTAATACAACAGACTATAAACAGCAGCCCCTTATGTTCACTAAATGTGCTCTCGCAGTAGGATATTTTCCCCACAAATTACTCTTAATTACGGGAGCAGGCAAAATAGCGTTTTTATGATAATTCCACATCAAAGTGTAACATGGAATTAGAAAATTACTCTGACTACTCTGGCGTAATTGGAATCCTGCCCAGGCCTAATCGCAAGCAGGTGATTACATTGTTCTTAATTTTAGGTGACCACATTTGAATGGCAAATTACTTTCAACCACGGGTCTGGCATCCAGAGTTCTTTTCATGCTGTTCCATTTTTGTTGGCCACTCCTCTAGGTCAGCAACAATGTCAGTGAGATTGTTTGTTCCTGCAGTAAAAAAGAATTGTATCCTCACAAGTCTTGGCTGTTAGCTAATAGATTTACACCTACTGATGGCTAGGAGGGAATTAGAGGATATTGACTGAGATAATCTGAGAAGCTAGGATAGTTTGAAGTTCACTCTTGAAGAAGTTACTGTTACTCTGCAGAATAGTCCTTCTGATAAAGCGCCTGTATCCAGTGCGGTTCCTTTGGATTTCTCCGAACATAGAATGGAATTGTGGTCCACATTTTAATGGTAAAATTTTCCTTCTTCTGCCCATATTCCTGATTCTTCATCAACGTCTATTGTTCCTTGTAGAAATATACTTGCTGGGAATGTACACTGTTAAAACTGACTTCCTTGTCATAGAATTCCCCCAGACCTTTTGATTTCGCTCCTCCTGTTTTGCTGATTTTGTTTTTGTTGGCTTTAGGACTCTGTGCACTTTATCACTGCTAACCAGTGGTAAAGTGCTTGAGCTCTCTCCTTTAAACATGGTAAAATAGCCTGCACCTGATTGGCACATTTAATTTACTTGAAAGTCCCTAGTAAATGGTACTCCATGTACCCAGAATCTGTAAATTAAATACTACTAATGGGTCCACAGCACTACTTGTGCCACCCAATAACGTAGCCTTTTAAAGCGTGTCTCAGGTCCGCCACTGCAGTATGTGGAACAGTTTTATGCTGCTATTTTGGCCTGGCAAAATAAACCTTTTCAAAGCAAACACGAGGAGATGATGGACGGAGCGCTGAAACTTTTCAGACACTCACCCCCAGTCACAGATCTGGGTTGAATCCATCATCATTCTTTAGCTCACTTCGCCACCTCAGTTCAGACCCAGCTATATGCAAATCAGTCTTGACCCTGTGCCTCATGGGAACAAGCCAGGTCTTCCCTGAACCAGAAACAAGGATCCTGGGACCGGTTTCTGGGTAACACCCTTCATCAGCCAGGCTAGCTTGAATCCAGTGGCAAAGTGAGCAAGGGACCCACGTCTGGGCATACCCTGCCAACGTGGGGCGAACAAATCAAACACAAGGAAATAAACCTTTTGCCATGCCTAAACCTTCCTTTTTAATACCTGTAAGTCACCACTGCATTGGAGCTAAAGGCTCATAGGGCAGGGTGCATTGTATTTAAAAATTATAAAAATTAGGACATGTTTACTTATGTATTACATGCCCTGGAAGTGAAAAACGACTACAATTGTTTTTCACTGTTGTAAAGCATATCTCTCCCACTGACTAATGTTGGGTTACCTTATTACATTTAATAAGTGATAACTTTGGATTGGTAGCAGATAGACCTATGCTTTTCACACTCAAATGAAATGTAATTTAAAATTCTCTTTAATGATGAAGTCAGATTTTAAGTCACAATTCTGAAATTGCCATTTTTAGAAAGCCTGCATTTTGTGCCTCAACCATTTGTGCCTTATGCCAGTGTCCTTGTCACATGACTGTGCATGGCTATGCTGTTGGGGTTTGTGTATTCCTCCCAGACAACATCACAAACTGGTTTAGGTGTGGTGGGCAGGATGGGCCATCCTGGCAGGAAAAGAAAAGATAAAACAAAAAGAAAATAGGTAATCCTTTCAAACATAAACAAACTAAATATGTCATCAGGTTTTGATGTTAGCTGCACAATGAATCTGCCAGCATCAAAGGCTAAATATTTGGTTGCTGCTGTATTTAAATCAATTTAACAAATACCGGGATATATTGGGTCTGTCAGTATACCTTAAATACTCTTTCTGCCTAGTCATAAAAATGTAAGTCCGTTTTTATATAGCGCAGCTACTCACCCTTACGGGTCTCAAGGCGCTGGGGGCCGTAGTGGAAATTAAGTGAGCTATTGCCCAGAGTCACATGGTGCTGAGCTGCCGCCGGGGATCGAACCATGAACCCTGTGCTCCGAAGTCAGCTGCCCTGGCCGCTGCACCACACCTCTCCACGTCATAAAAGTATATCAGTATTTTCAAGGTCAGCTGTCAGCTGATTTAGTGGCAAGTTCAAGCTGAAGAGTTTCCAGATTCATGGCTGCCATTTCTCCACCAGACCTTTGGGTAAAAAACCTGTTCATTTCAGCTTTCACTGAGGTCAGACCTCCACATGGTGATTTTGGATGCTCTCACGGACCTCTCAATTAATTGCTATTCATCTTTTAGCCAACAACATTGCCAGATCTATTCATTTAAAATGATAGATTACTCAGCTTTATATCATGACATTAATTCCATAGACATAATTGGGGACTGCAAAAGCCTTTCTTTCTTGTCAGGTTGGCTGTCTGTTCAGTCGCATCAATCCAAAAGATCTGTAGTGGAGGACAGGCACATACCATGTGGAAGCAGGATGCCACACTGGCCCCACAATTGGAACAGCTGTGAGAGACCCTGTGCCACATAGCAAGTGTGTATGCAAGTGAATGTTATAGCCATCAGAGTTTAGCTCACGTTAGCTTCTTCTGGAAATCGCATGCCAACGGATTCCTGAAACACGAAAAAAGAAGAGGGATGGCATGCATGACTGATACAAAAGGAGGATTCTCCAAACAAATACTCACCAGTGATTGCCTAAAAGTGTGGTTACTGCCACAGAAGTTTTTAGGCACTGTGTTCTTGCCAGCAGGCATGGAGACGAAGTGGTTGTGGCTGACTCCTGTGCGTGGGAAGGGAGTCAACATGGAGAAGGGGTAAGGAGAGAAAGTTCCCCAATAGGAATCAGGGGAATAGCAATAGCTTACCTAGAATCACCACAACTCCATCCAACTGAAATGGTATGCTGTCTAAATATTAGAAAAAGGGAGCTGGATTTGTGGATGAAGGAGGATGGGTGGATGGAGGGAGTAGGAACATAGCAAAACAGGACAAAATACCCAAGATTGCCTTATGAGATGCCTTATGAGAGATTAAACATATAGGCAGAGGAAGGAATACAGATTGTGAGAAGACCTGCCTGGCTTTGACCTATTACAATAAACGAAGGGGAAGGGAAACTGCAAGCAGAAGCCGAAGTGGAACAGAGAGAGCAACTGCTACTTTCTCTCTTCTCAAGTTACCAGGTAAGGGAACCCAGACAGGGAGAGAAGGAGCAGAAGCCTGGGTGGAATGGAGAGAGTGGCTCCTGCTTTATCACTTATACTACAAAATAGACTAGCCCAGACTCCCTGTAAAACCTTCACAAAAAAGAATGAGACTAGAACTCTGAAAGAGGAATGGATTTAGCCTGTTGAGATATGAGTTGTATATGTGTAAAAGTGCAGAATAATCCCAGCTGCGGGTCAGTTACTTCATGCTTACATGACATTTTGGCATGAGAAGCGGGATCAATTAAATCAGCAAACTATAGAGACTCTTCAACAACTGGCTGAAGGCCAACAATAGGCCAATAATAGCTCACCTATGCTGTGCAATTGCATCACCAGCAGTCACAAGCAGACCGTTTGTTAGACTTTCCAATAGGCCACACAAAACAACAAGAGGCTGTAATTCAACCTACTGAGGCAATTGCTGTCATCCGGGTTCATCCAAGTGTATCGTCTTCAGTGCTGCAAAATTATGCTCTGGCAGAAGATGTCCAATTCATATTTTTTATTGTATTTGAATGGGTACCATAATGCAGGCTGGCCTTGAGAGAGATGGATCCATTACACTGCGCCTCTGTTAGCCGGTGAAATGCAATTAGCTTACCAAGCAGCACAACCTGATGGTACTGCAAATTTATGAAGCAATCTAGATCAGAATGTTGGTATTGTGATGAAGAATCATACTGGATACATTTTCATAGTTTGTGTTAGCAAACAATCAAAACTTCCAGACAACTGTACTACAGAGCACTAGGTGCGGCGGAGAAATGGATAAAGATTGCTAGTTCCAGACATGAACACTGGAATAATACCTTGATACATTGCTTGGCCCAATGCAAAAGTGGGTGAAGCAGCACCCTAACCTATCTGTAGCAGGAGTGGTGGACATTTCTTAGGCTTACCAGAGACCTTGGGATAGGTCCCTCTGCACTTAAACCAAACCTTCAGTCCTTTGGAATCCAAAGCAAATGAGGGAACTGAGAAAGTTCATGGTCCACCCAAAGAGAGCTTATGTGATAAATCCATGGAGAGAGGTTGTTTACCCATGCTGGGACCCCGACCCCCCACCAGGCCTCGGGGGACAGGGCATCCCTACCCTGCCCTCATATGTTAGTTTTACTTTTGTAACAGGACAGGGGACTGAGTTTCTGAGTCGTAAAATGGCTGCTGCCACATCTTTGTTGATGGAGTGGCAGCCAATCAGATTTTATCTAGAGATCTGTCGGCTCCACTGATCCTCCACAGCATCAAATGTACAACTTTTTGTAACCTTAATATCTCAAAAACGTCTAAACAGATTTACACTAAATCAAAAAATGCACTCTTTCTGGACCAAGATCTAGCTTTCTGCCAAGTTTTGTGTAATTCCATTCAGCACTTTTTCCTTCCTGCATTACTGTTCAGTTTTCATATAGAAAAATGAATGAGGAAAACACGTTTTGACAATCACCCACCCACCCCCCTTTTTCTCGGCCTCTGCTCGACGAATCACCCTGAAACTTTCCAGGAAGGACCTGAGGTAGATGAGATGGAAAGTTTGGTTTAGATTTGTTAAACAGCGCCAAATTTATAGGCAAAACAAAAAATGCTTGTTCTGTGGAAATGTGGTCCTGATTAGAACTACCCAATGGCGACTGCCACTGAGTAATGTTAATAAATATATATATACACACATATCTACAGAGTGTAATATGCTATTTATTACCATTGTTGAGGTAGATGAGATGGAAGGTTTTGTTTAGATTTGTTAAACAGCGCCAAATTTATAGGCAAAACAAAAAATGCTTGTTCTGTGGAAATGTGGTCCTGATTAGAACTACCCAATGGCGACTGCCACGGAGTAATGTTAATAAATATATATATATATATATATATATATATATATATATACACATATCTACAGAGTGTAATATGCTATTTATTACCATTGTTGAATGTGGCCAGGGGCCATGACTAATGAGAGGCAAATCCCTGAGTGTGAGATAGGGGAGAGCATCCCTTACTGAGCATGAGTGAGGCACCAGGGACCCCATCCCCAAGGGCTGATATTTATATAATGGGGAGGAGGGTTTCTTATATTCACGCCGATATTGTATTAACCCTACCCTTGATGAGGTAAGCTGCAGATGCTGAATAATTACTTGCTATAGGCGCTTGCCTACATCTCCTTCTGGGTTTCTCTGATGATAGAATATTGGCATGTATATAATAAACCAAAAAAGAGGGACTGATAACTTGTGATTGTTGTAATGAAGTCATCAATCAATCAGGATTTGTAAAGCTCTGCTATTCACCTGCGAGAGTATCCAGGCCCTGTGATGCATTCTACTCAGGTGGAATCAGTTGAACAACTAGGTCATGGGTTCCTTTCTGAATTCCTGAATAGAGAGTGAGGTCCAGAGGTAGAGGGGGAGGCTGTTCCAGGACTTCGCGGTGAGGTAGGAGAAAGAGTGTCCTCCACTGTTGCTTTGGCAGATGCGGGTGTGTGAGTGAGGGAGAGGGTGCCTGGAGGGTTGGTGGAAGCTAAGGCGGTGGGTGATGTATGCAGATCCTTGATTGTGCAGGGTTTTGTAGGCATGGGTCAACATCCTGAATTGGCATCTCTTTTGGACGGGGAGACAGTGGAGTTTATTGAGGTGTGGGGTGATGTGGGTCCATTTAGGGAGGTCGAGGATGGGTCTGGCCACTGTGTTCTCTAAGGTCTGTAGTCTCTTCAGGAGGTGAGTGGTGATTCCTACCTAGAGTGTGTTGCCGTAGTCCAAGTGGCTAGTGACAAGGGCTTGAGTGACAGTATGTTTGGTGCTGATTGGGAGTCATTTGAAGATCTTTCGGAGCATGCGAAGAGTGAGGCAGCAGGCAGAGGAGTGTGTTGATCTGGTGTTTAATGGTGAGTTTGCTGTCTAGGATGATGCCGAGGTTCCAGGCATGGTCTGTGGGAGTAGGTGATGGTCCTAGTTCAGCAGGCCACCAGGAGTTGTTCCACAAGGGTGGTGTTGTTCCCAAAAGAACAGTACTTCTGTTTTGTCTCAGTTGAGTTTGAGGCAGTTGCTTTGCATCCAGTCGGTGGCACTGGTCATGCACAGACGGACGTTGGCCCTCGTGGTGGATGGGTCTTCTGATAGAGGATGAGCTAGGTGTCATCTACGTAGGATATGATGTTCAGTCCATGGGTTCTGATGATGTTGGCCAGGGGGGTCATTTAGGCATTGAACAGCATAGGGCTAGGGAACGAGCCTTGAGGGATGCGGAAGAAGATGCTCTTGGGTTCCAAGGTGGAAGACGGATCCTCTGAGTTTTTCTAGTGAGGAAGGATGCGATCCATTTGAGGGTGTCCTCTTGGATTCTGATCTAATGAAGCCTCTTGATCAGGGTGTGGTGGGACATGATGTTGAAGGTTGCTGAAAGGTCAAGGAGGATCAAGGCAGCCTATTGCTCCCTGGATTATGAGGTTCTGATGTAATCGGTGGCTGGCACCAGGGCGGTTTCGGTGCTGTGGATCGTACGGAATTCAGATTGGGATGAAGCCAGAAGATACTTGTTCTCCAGGTATACCGTAAGTTGGCGGTTGATGGCCTTTTCAAGAACTTTGGCAGGAAAGGGGAGCAGAGAGATGGGCCGGTAGTCCTTGAGGTCATTGGGGTCAGCGTACAGTTTCTTTAAGAGGGGTTTGACTTCAGCATGTTTGCATTCTTCTGGAAAGGTGGCCGAGGTGATGGATGTGTTGAAGATGGAGGTGAGTTCGTTGCAGATGGTCTGGTTTCCGAAGTTGAACATGTGGTGGGGACAGAGGTCAGAAGGTGCTCCTGAGTGGACGTAGTGCATGATGGCTGTGGTGCTCTGTGTGGTGAGCTGGTCCCACGTGGTGATCCGGTGGTCCGAGTTTGCGTCTGTGGAAGCGAGGAAGTTGAGGGTGTTGGAGGCAGCGGGTTCGAAGTGTTTGTAGATGGTGGAGATCTTGTCATGGAAGAAGTCTGCCAGGGTGTCACAGAGTTCTTGGAAAGGGGTGATGATGTTTTGGTTGCTGAGGAGTTGGAGAACTCTTTGACAGTGCAGAACAGTTCTTTGCTGAGGTTGAAGCTGGCTTTGATGCGGTCGGCTAGGGTGTTCTTTTTCATCTCTTTCAGTAGTTAGTAGTGTGAACTGTGGGTTCCTTGCTGGTGCACCACTTTCTTCCTATTTGTTTGCAGTTGTGTTTCGTGGATCTCAGTTTTGAGGTGGACTGACTGGCATGTCTGGTGGATCTCTTCGGTTTGGTGGTGGCGACACTGGCGGCCCAGTCGGTGAACCAGGCAGTGAAATTCTTGACAGCATGTTCAAGGTTGGTTGTGGTGTCGTGGGGGAGGTGTTGAGTGCGTTGGTCCATTGGTTTTCAGATACTTTGTTCCAGCTGCGGGGTGAGGTGCTGGGCGGCTTGGTGGCAGTGCTGGGGGCTGCTGTGATGGTGAGGTGGATGATTGAGTGGTCCATGCACGTGAGCTCGGTGACATGTCTATACTTGACTCTGTCGCTGGCTGTAAAAATAGGCATGAACTTGTGTCCTGCATTGTGTGTGGGGTTGGTGACTTGTTGGGTGAGGCAGATGTTGCTCATGCTTTCGAGGAGGTTGACTGTTTTGGCATCGTTATGGTCATCAAGGTGAAAATTGAGGTTTCCGAGGAAGATGCAGTGTTTGATGTCGATGGCATGTGGTGCTATGAATTCGGAGAGGGTTTACAGAAGCCAGGGTGTGGCACTGGCGGTTAGTAGGCGAGGGTGCCTCTGATGGTGTTTTTGCCTGATTTGAGCTGGAAGTTGAGGTGTTCCATGATCAGAGTGGTGTTGTCTCCGGCGGTGGCGCACTGGTACCCAAGCACTTGTGGTGTGATTTATTTCTATCTGGGAGGCTGCGCTTGAGGTTATATCTCCCCCTCTTTCCAGGTGGATATATATTAATTAAAAGGACATCTTTTATATTGTTACATGACAAAGCCAGCCATGTGCAGCTGTGAGGGGGATGGTGGGCACAGGGCCTGGCCATAGGCCTGACTCTGCAGTCAACTCCATGCCATGCACAGCCTTAAGCCCTAAATTAACTGCTAAGTAACTCAGTTATTTCATCACTTACAACATGTTCTATGACATCATTGATCACATCACTGTTACAGCTGACATGACATCATTTATAAAAACACTGTTCATGGCGGGGGCGTGTGCTATACTTTCTTTAGGGCTCAAGTTATAGTTACCTGAGATAACTCTAGCGCCTAGACGCCCATGGGCAGATGTGCGCTTTATAAATGTTCAAAGCAAATCAAATAAACTCTAGCTAGTGAATTTCAGTGTTCTTTTTCATTTAAAATAGTATGTTTTAACTGACATTTTCACCTAACTATAGCGTCCCTTTAACCTTTGTTTTTCATTGAATTTCTAAGGTGTTTTGAAATATAAAGCAACATATTACAATTCCTAACGATGACGTCACTGTAATCTTTGGATTTTCAGTGGATAGATAGATGGATGGATAGATGGATGGATGGATAGATGAATAGGTAGATAGATAGATAGATAGATAGATAGATAGATAGATAGATACTCTTAATTTCTTAATTGACGACCTAGCTACCTGTGTAGTGCTTATAAGTGCGTATTGAAATATGTGTTTTTCTGCTCATTTCGACTGTTTTTTAAATGTTCTATGCTTTTTATACAGGTCTCAAAACAATGACACATTTATACAAAGAGGAAGAAGATGATTGCCCAACAGTCTGTCTCAAATATCTTTTATTTGTGTTCAATTTCCTCTTTTGGGTAAGTACACATATTTTATTTCTGCACCTCATGTGTAAACAGCAAGCAACACATGCAGTTATTGGGCTTGTCTGAAAAAAATGTATTGCAGACCTGACTTAAAAAAAGTTATGTGATACTTTGTCTCAAATCTAAAGGAGTGAATATTTAAGCAGGATATGAATATATTTTAAATGGTAATGCAGGCAAGCAAAAGTCTTGATGTCACCCTACTATGGAGTCTGCACCCCTCTATTGTCCTTGTACTTGTCATTTGGTCCATCAGCCTGTGACTAAATTTGGCATTATGAGGTATTGCACAACCATAGATTCTTATGTCTGTATGCTGCTTGTTATTATATTTAGGTGTATCTGCTGGTGCACTAAATTTTGGACCTGGAGTTTTAAGTTCAAATTCTGGTTTTCTCTTGACATGCTCTGTGATCCTGAGAAAATCATTTTCCTTGCCTGTATTTCTGCTACTGCACTAGACACTGGGAGTTGTTAGGGGTCTATTCTCTGCAATGAATATTGTTATAACATTTCTGTCCATGAAGTTTTAGTAAATGGATCTCAAATCAAAAACTCCATTCCCCTGAAAGACAGGCATGTGAACCTGCTGATTGTGGATTAACAGACTGATATCATAATAACTTGGTTTAACGCTTGAAATGAAAATATAACCCAACAAGGCTCCAGTCTTTCTATAAAGTTCTTAAACTTCGATGCTCTCTCTCACCACTGCACACTGCTTGCTCAAACTCCTTACACTCACACAGCTGGGATAACTCTGAACCTTATCCTTATTATTCCCAAAACATGGATCCCTCAAGACCCTGGAGTAGACTTAGAAGGGACATGTCCACCAGGATATAAAGCACTGTTTTACTCAAGACGAAAAAAAAGATGGGGGGTGGCAATTATATTCAAGGAGAAATGGGCCTTAACTAAACTAGAGGTGGAGGAAAACCAATGGATAGAGTTACTGGGGTTCTCCCTTAAAGAAAAAGAGGGTTCTATCCTATCAGGACTACTCTGTTACAGACCCCCTGGTCCATTAACCCAATCATTTTTAGGCCTAACAGCCAACCTTGAAATGACCCACAATAACTGCCTTATTTTGGGTGATTTAAATATATGGGCGGAAGACAGCCACCAAAACCAAACAGGGCACTTTATTAAAACATGTGAAGGCATTGGCCACTTGCAGCAGGTCAAAGGACCCACTCATGATATGGGGTATACTTTAGATATGATTTTAAGATTCCCTGACCTGGTCACTGTCCAAACACCTACCCCCATCAGCTGGTCAGACCACTACCTAGTCACTTTCAAAGTCAACAGACTGAACCAGAAAAATAAGAAGGATCCCCTCACAATAAATTCAACACTGAGGAGACCATGGGCAAAACTAAGAAAATACCACGGAGAAGCAGTTTTTAATACTGCACTATGTTTTCAGGAATCAAACTCAGTCGAAACAAATTATTTAGAGCTTGGAAACAACATTCTAAATACATTAAACAAAGTAGCTCCATTAAAAGTAATTAGAGCCAAACCAAAATCCGCACGAGGTTCACAGAGACCCTAAGAAACTTAAAAACAAAATGTAGAAGGCTGGAAGGGCAATGGAGGAAATCCCAAACCAGGGATAGTAAATCCCTGCTAAGGTTATCCTGTAAGGAATACAAAGCAGAATTAAGGAAGCTAGATCTGCTTTCATATGAACAACCATTAAGGAGGCAACCAACAGATCAAAGAAAGTCTTTGATCTGGTGAAAGAACTAACTAACCCGGCCTGCCTAAAACAAACTATCTCACCATGTCAATACCTCTGCAAAAATCTCTCAAACTACTATTACAATAAAAATTAATCACAGTATTGCAGATATAAAGCTGCAGGTTGAGCCTGTTACCAAAAAGGAACTTGGTACAATGGACAATAATTCAATTTTAGCCTAAGGATGCCCCCCCGAAATTTCTTTTGAAGAAGTGGATCTGCTAACAGAGACAGACTTTAGAACCCTCGTATCACAGATTTCGTCGGGATCAATGTTAGACCTCATTCGCCCTATGATATGGAAGGAGTGGTCGGACGAACTCCTTCCAACACTGCGATTGATATGCGACCAATCCCTTGCCACGGGATGGTTCCAGGGGACTGGAAGAAGGCTCTGGTCACCCCTATTTCAAGTAAACCCTTTGCAGATATTCATGAGCCCAGCAACTATCGTCCCATATCAAGACTCCCCTTTCCAATTAAAATACTGGAGAAATACTTCTGTAAGATTTTGGCGGGTTTTCTAGAAGAAAATGACTTACTCAGGCCAGAAGAGATGGGTTTTAGGCCTGCCCATGGAACAGAGTCTGCTCTAATTACAGCATCTAACGAACTGAGGATGCAAATTGACGGTGGCCATATGATAGTCCTGGTCCTGCTGGACCTATCGGCTGCATTTGACACCGTCAATCATATAATTCTGCTGACATGTCTAAACGATATCGGAATAAGAGGTGTGTTGCTTAAATGGCTCACATAATACTTATCAGAAAGATGCCAAGCGGTAACGCTCCCGCCATATGTATTTGATTACAAGGAGATTAAGGACGGAGTTCCATAAGGCTCTGCCTTGAGCCCCATCTTGTTTAATATATATTTAAGGCCTTCGGGATATCATTTGTAAATTATGCAGGCGATACCCAACTGATAATCTCACTAGATAAGTCAGACATAAATCAGATAAGTAACTTCCACTCATGTCTGAAAGAGATGGCACAATCGCTTGACCAGAGCATGTTGAAATTCAACAGAGATATGACGGAATTTCTCTTCTGTTCTCCTGGAATTAGACAGGGACAACTTCCATCCAACTTTTGGCCTTGGCCAATGAAATCAGATCCAGAACCGGCACATTCAGTACAAAACCTGGGTGTTCATTTCGGCGAACAGCTCTCAACGAAAACACAGGTAAGCAAAACAGTAGTACTATGCTATGGTCTATTAAGAAGCTTGAAGAAAATTGTCCTGATGCTTCCACAACCTCTCACAAGACTTGTGGTACAGGCCTCAATAATGAGCAGATTGGATTATTGCAACGCCTTACTTTTAGGATGTCTAGAATATATGCTCAAAAGGCTTCAAAAGATCCAGTTGCTGACTGCTAAGTTAGCTCTAAACAAAGGGGGAAGGGACTCCACAACCAAAACGCTGCAGGAACTTCACTGGCTCCCAGTAAAGAATTGGTGCAAATTTCAAGCCCTCTGTATATTAAATAGGGTGTTACATGGTGCAGGACCCAGGGCTTTACAGCAAAAAGTCACACCATACAGACCAGCCCGAAGGCTGAGGTCATCTGACACTGACCTAATATCGGTGCCCCCTTTTAAAAAGACACGAGAGGGAGGCAAAGCCTTCCAGGTCAAAGCTGCTCAATTATGGAACAACATGCCATTACATCTAAGGACTAATCCAAACCTGCTGAGTTTCCGGAAAGACTTAAAGATGTGGCTTTTTCCCTGGTAGGGACAGCGGATAATCATACAAATTTTAGTCTCACTCCCTCTGACAGCATTCCCTTAGACCTGATAGTCATAAAGCGCCAAGATGCCCGTTGGGTGATAGTGCGCTTTATAAATGACGGATAATAATAATAATAAAGCAGACAGTCCCCAGTCTCTTAACCCAACCCTATTAGACTGGACATAACACTTTTATAATTTCATTCACTCCAAGTAGCAAGAATACCCTGGAAAAATGAACAATAGAAGCCACAAAATATTGACAAAGGAGCACAAGCAACAATGTTTTCCTAGAAAGGATACTCCAAAGTACACATGTTTACAATCCATTAACTTGAGATTCTTACAAGTTATCATTAATGAGACTCGCCCAACCAACATTAGCAATAAAAACATAAAACTAACCATGCTCTGCTACTCAGCTTCACGAATGCAAAAAGAAAACGTTTTGCAATGAAGCATGACTTGACGTGTAGTTCGTTTATGCAACATACACTAAGGAATTGGTGTCCAGACTGATTCCAGACACCCCCAAAGGATATGTTAGCCTTTAGACATCTAGCTCACAATGCCACCATAAGCCCTCTAACCGTACCAAGGAGCAAATAGTTTCTGGCGACTATCGAACATGACAACCCTTGATCCTTCAGGGATCATGGAAACAGTGCAGTACTTTTCGCTCAGTCAATCGTGCTCACTTAGCCTCGGAGAGATACACAGAATAAACAATGTGGACATTTTCAATAAGCATTTATTGAACCAGCGTCATTCTAGTATAATACATGTTTGCTATGACAACCATTAGACAGAAACAAATGTATAAGAATACGGGCACCAACAGAGTAAATAAAAGGTAGAATTCTACCATGGTGATAAAAAAGTGAATGTATACAGGCATATATATACATGACGTAATCAAGCGTATTCCTACGATGCAACCCTACCTAAGTGTACCTAGTATGTATGTGGGTGTAAATCCAAGAATCCCCTAGGAACTAGCCAACCCCATTACCTGATGGGAGAAAACAAAGGAGTTGAGTTGGACACCCCGCAAGAAATGTCAGACCACTCCGTGCTGGAGTTTCTGCATGCAGAGACCTCAGCGTCTTGTGTCAGCGTGGAAGCTTCTCCTCTGCCTGTCTAGTGTTGGTATGGTTCTTTCATACCATAAAGATAGCCTCGGGGTTCCTTACACAATCGATACATTGTGAGTACGATTATGTAAATGAGCCTAAATCAATACCTGCAAATAGGCAAAGTGGTTCTTTCGCCCTAGGATGAAGATGACCATGACTTTTATACAGAATATATTAATCCTGTTATGTACGTCTTGTGCAGGGTTTTTTCTAAGAATCCTCATGTATAATAAATGAGACTAGTTTCAAGGAAACCGATCGATATTTATTTAGCACATAGCTGGATAAAAGGTCAGTGTTAGAACCGTTTTGCAGAGCAAGTTCGGACAAATGTAGGTAAAAGGTCCTGTAGCTTCCTAGGCCTAGATTGGGGTACATTGGGGTACATAACACCCACTTCTCATCCGAAGGTCGATACGGGCAACTAATGCTAAAATACGCCTGTTTAAAAAGCATAAAAACACTGTTATAATACCAGTGTCTAAAAACATGGTATATATAAAAAATGATGCAAAAAAATTCAAAAAGCTCTGTAAGTCTGCTAATTAGTCAATATAATGTAAGACCAACTGAGCACATCGAAAGCCATGGTGCTCAGTGAGAGCAAAGCAAAAAAGATTAAAATAAAACAAAAACGATGTTTTCGCATTCCAATTTGGAATGTTTTGGAGAAAGGGCAGAGTTGCTTCCCTCACACGGAGAGCCAAATGCTTATGTGTCCTGTGTGGGAGATGCAACATTACTGTCGCTCGCATCTGCAGATGACGGTCTCTGTAACACGTCTTGTATCAGGTCAATGGAGCAAAGATGATCATCTTCAGTTCCCACAGCAGCCGCAGAGGGAACATTCGATACCTGTGAATCTGTTGTAGAGCAGTTAATAATAATAATTATAATAATAATAATAGCATTTGTAGAGCGCAACAGCTACCTCAAGCATAGGTGTCCCGGTGCTTCGCGGTCAACAGCAGGTGAGGGAGGTCCAACCGAGGTATTAACATTGGCTGAAGAGCCAAGTCTTCCAGGTCTTTCTGAACTCACATTCAGACTTGATCAGGGCATATGGGAAGGCAGGGAGTTCCACAGTCTGGCCGTCCCCGCAGTGAAGGACCTGCCTCCCATACGGGACTTACCAAAATGAGGTACACAGAGGAGGTGCTGCGAGTTAGATCTCAGCATGCGTTCTTGTTGGTATAGGCAGAGCCTACGCTTAAGATAGCCCGGGCCCCCATCTTGCAAAGTCCGAAAGGCCAGAGTCAGGGACTTAAACTCTATCCTTTTAGCTACAGGTAGCCAGTGAAGTTGTCTGATGTGGGGAGAGATGTGGTGACGGAACGGGACTCAACATATTAATCTTGCTGCCGCATTCTGTACCATCTGTAATCTATTAATCAGAAAGGCAGGCAGCCCAAGGTAAAGACAATTTGCGTAGCCCAGCCGAGATGTCGCAGTAGCGTGGACTATGATCCTGCAACAATCCTCTGGCAATAGATGCAAGAATTTCCTCAAACTTCTCAACTTCCCAAAGCATGAGGCTGATATTTGATGGACTTGGGCCGAGAAAGAGAGGTCTGTCTCCCATTTGACGCCCAGGTTTTTCGCCGTGTTTGCCGGTAAAGGTGGCGATCACATTTCTACTGGCCACCAAAGTCCGGCGGGGGGAGGAGATGTCTGGCCGAAAAACAAGACCTCCGTCTTGTCTCCATTACGTTTTAAGCTGTTATTATTCATCCAGCGTGAAATGTCCTTCAAACACCCCCTAAATCTATTAAAAGAATCAGCAGAGTGATCCTTAAAAGAGAACACCAGCTGGGTGTCATCTGCATAAGAGACTGCCTTCACTTCCCAAGAAGCAATGAGAGAGAAGAGTGGCACCAGATAGGTGTTGAAGAGCAATGGGCTCAGGGCCGAGCCCTAAGGCATTCTGCACCACAGTGGCTTAGGTTCCGATTGATGTGTTTGGAGAAAGACACTTTAAGGTAAGACTGGATCCAGGAGAGTACTACCCCCTGTAAGCCCAGCTGTTTGAGTCTGACCAGTAGGATTGGGTGCGCAACCGTGTCGAATTCAGTGGACAGATCTAAAAGGACCAGCATCGCTGAAGTCCCTGTGTCTACCGTCATTCTTACAGAATCCGCCGCCTCCACCAGTGCAGTCTCAGTGCTGAATCCTGACCAGAAACCGGACTGAGTGTCGTGCAGGATGTCATGACCTTCTATAAAATTGGTGAGTTGGCGTTGCGCCAGTTTTTCCAGCATCTTCGCGGGTGCTGGCAGTAGTGAGATCGGGCGGTAGTTGCTAAGCTCCGTCAGGTCAGCGTTCTGCTTTCTTATTAGGGGCAGTAACAAAGCATGTTTCCAAATATCAGGGAAAATGCCAGTGGAAAGCGAGGTATTCCAAATGTGATTTAAAACAGGGTTAATCAAATGAGCCAATGTCCTGAACAACTTCGGGGGACATGGATCCTCAGGCGAACCAGACATGCATTTCATGATTTCAGCCAGTGATTCCTGCTGGGAAATAGGGAGAAATTTTGAGAGGGTGCCCTTAGTATTTAGGATTCCCTGTGACTGTGGCTCAGCCATCTCATCCCATGCCGTAAATGTGGCATATACCTTCTGTATTTTGTCCTCAAAGAAGTCAGATAGCTTCATGCACAGGGAGGGGGAAGGTTGTATATTACCCTCCATCGCAGAAGGCTTGGTGAAGGAGCTGACTATCCTGAAGCTCTCTTTACCAGAGTTTTCTGCGCTATTAATGCACTTCCCAAAGTATTCCCTTCTAGCCTCCCTCATCAGTTTGCATTGCTTTTTCAAAGCTTCCTTATAGGCCGGTTTAGGCGCCGGACTATAATCTTTCCTCCAGAGGCGCTCCATCTTTTTACACCTGCTCTTTTCCACTCTGAGGTCAGCCGAGAACCAGGGGGCAGATGGGGATTCTCTCGGGGTCCTAACTGATCTCACAGGTGCCACTGTGTCCAGGGCGGTAGAAATCCGCGTATTAAGTGCGGAAAAATAGTCGTTGGGATTGCTAGTTAACTGAGGCAAACTCACTGATAGCACTGAACCTAGGTTCTCAGCTGTTAACTTTTTCCAGTTCCTTTTTAACATAGTGTGTATACCTCCACTTGGTTGAGTTTTCTCCAGGCTGAAAGAGAAGGGGACCAGGCAGTGGTCAGTCCAGACCAAACACTGGGGGCCTCGGCTGCCATGGATGGAATGTTCGAAAAAATGTAATCTAAAATATGAACTGCTTTGCGAATGGGAGCCTTCACATGCTGTGTAAGGTTGGCACCATTAAGTGACATAGTTAGCTGAGATGCCTGGGGACAGCTAGGATCATCTATGTGAAGATTAAAATCTCCTAAGGCCGTAAAGTTGGCGTATTGCAATGATTTCTGAGCAATGAAATTGCATAGTTCTGGGGTAAAGCTGTGTGGGCAGTCAGGTGGTCGGTAAATCAATAACCCAGCGAAGGAGAGGCATGATCTGACAGGAGTAGAAGCATCCTGTGGGGGCTCTAAGAATGCTGTCATCAACATGGGAACACGCTGAGGACACTGTATCACGTGGGCCTTTAAGGGGACCAGTAGTACGTCTATGTCCGGTGGCGCAACCGACGTCAGACATATGTCCAACACCAATTCGTATCCGCAGAATAGGCAGTGAAGCACAGGCAAGATGCAGTCAAGCCAGACTGGTCTGAAAAATAGGAACCAAGATGGAGGTGTGCCCAGATGGAGTACCATGCGTTCACAGCAAAGTCGCACCAGAAGTGCCTTTTCCATCTCTTGAAGAACTGGGCCGTCCATTGCGTAGCAGGAAAATTAAAACTAGGATGCCGACTACAAGTAGTAGGACCAGCGGAAGCCCTCCAAAAACGCTTCCAAATATGGACTGTATAAATGCTAGAATAACTCCAAAGATTGCCTTAAAGGTGCTTAACAGTCCAGAACCTATGCTTTTATATAGGTGTACGATCCCCCTCGTATCAGACATGTTAAAGATACGATGAACCATTTCCCTAAAATGGGCCGGGAAGTTCGTACGGACTAGCGCCTGTATCTCAGATGAAGACATTGCAACCTGAAGATCAAAAGTCTCTCGGGAGGAGGTTAAGGCCACATCCTTCTGCAAAAGCATGGCTTTCAGTCTGCTCAGAGAATCAAACCATATAAAGGGAATATTCAATGAAGGCCATAGCGTTGCCTCCCTAACTGTGTGGGTCAGTGGAAACAATACTTCTATACAACAAGTAACCCTGGAACTTACTGTAACTAGATAGGCGATGCCTGGCACCATCCCACAACAACCTTAATCATTCAGCATAAAATAGCTCCCATTAGAAAGCAACTCGAACACTGGATGAATCACAGCAGCTGGGGAACCCTTCAAGTGACAGGATAAGTTAGCAACCAAAGCATTACAGGCTCCATGAAGCAAAATGTCTTTGCAAACTAAGGAACCACTTAAGGCACTTCCACAGTTTGAACCGCTGAGAAAAACTTCAGTGTCCCCATTCCTGCATCTGAATCTGTACGGTAATTCCCAGTACTCATGTATGTATCCATCTCCCAGTGCTTAATATCTGCCTACCTGGTGATACTGTAGACAATATTGAAATTGGAATGTCGTGACTGGCAGTGTAATATAGCCATAGATTAACCATTCGGTGGAAGGTGACTCAGCCACGGTGAAAGGTAATTGGTCCAATTTTTCAATGTGCAGCATTGTATATTTTGCATCTCTTCATGCCATTACCATCTGTCTTTCCGTTCGATTATATGCAGAAAAAAGAGTCGCCCTGTTGATGTAAAGCCAGGGCACGTAGCCAGAGCGCAATGATTGTAGCGTCCAGCTCAGTAATAGAATGGACCGCAATTGCCATGGTTCATGTTGTAGAATAGACAAATCCTGTTCCATTATATCTATAGCCGAAGATACAATGTTGCCCAGTGAATAAATCCTGGATGAAAGTGTGGTCATATCATTGTTGACCACTACCAAAGCCTTTTCTATGTTAAACCTATCAATCTCACGCAATCTCTCAGCAGCCACCTGCTGGGAGATTTCCCATACCTCGTTGTAAATAGCGTACAAGAAGCGCTTTTGAAGTGGCTTTTGGGTACCTAACAAAAAATCCCTAAGATCCATGTCATCCGAGAGAAGGAACAAGTGTTGTTTCACTTGGGACCGTGTTGAGGTCTTTAGCCACTCCAGGCATAACTTCCCAACACTCTATAATGTCACCATCCCCGTGTGTTCTGAGTGTACAAAGCGCTGGTCAGGCCTATCGATACTAAACCCTTCGGTCGTACCCCTAAATCGTGACTGACACCTATTTGTGTCTATAGGCCAAACCAAACACCCCTTCCAATTGGGGTCAGATGAATTGTATGAACCATCATGTAGAATGGCATCTAATGTATCCTTACTATGTTGTGTATAATTTTACCATCCCTCAAAGTGTGTAAGTGAGGGAATCCGAGGTAAGTTCAAGTCCTTAATCTTGGCTAGTCCAAGACAGGAAGTCTGTTGCATTGTGTTGTTCAGGAAGATCATTTGATGTGGTATGAAGCATGCTCTAAATAAGGCCTCAGTTCCCTGAACTTGCCAATCTTTAGTCCCCCAGACAGATTTTGTGTCTATAGTGTCTTTCCAAAAGTCAAAACCATGTACAGACAGCTGGACAATAAAGGAAGCAGAGTATAGCTGTTTTGTTTTGTGTTAGTGAGCATATTTTTCTTTGCAGGTGTAGGTGCAAGCTTATAATAATAAGAGGTCGGGTCTGATGTGTTAAACCTTGAAAAATAAGCAAACTTCTGTGCAAATGTAGCTGAATTACCTTTCGGTGGTGTTGGGCAATGTTCCCATTGATAGTAAGTGAAATTATTACATGGGATACTTGCTTTGTGCAAACAATGGTGACCATAGTGTTGGTGACAAAAAATGGTGTCAAAATTTGATGTATCATCATACAATTCATTATTTGAAAATGCAGCAGATTGTTCTAAATCAGACAGCAGAGTATTTACAGTTTCAAAGTCACAATCATCAGAGAAAGTACTAGAGGTGATGATATCACTAAGAAATTTTTAGAACAAGTGTGGTATTTTTAAAAGTTCACTAAGACCATATAGATCATAGGAAACTCCGTCCCAATCTATTCCTTCAGGAACTGGAACTGCTGTAAAGTTCACTAAGGACAGTTCCCTCTGTTCACGGTGTGATGATGCATGCGGTTTCAGGGCCAAGTTCACATGTTGTACTGCAGAGCGTTCTGGGCGGTAATGTCCATTCAGGAGCAGGAAAAAAACAGTCACTATACCAATCCAAAGGACTAGGAACAGTAGACCAATTGCAATCCAGAGCTGTATCCAGGGAGAAACAAAGTAAGTCTTTTTCAGCCACAGGTGGAAAACATGCAGTGGCGGTAACTCGAGTCCACTTGGGTCCAATGAGAAAGTATCAAAATCGATTAAGTAGCCAGACGTAGTTCGATCTATCTTTGGTACCTCAGCAGGTTTTGTAGAACTGGCAGATGTCTCCTGTCGAGATATATTCACATAGATGTCGGTATTAGGCCGAATTGAGATCTGTGTTTCATTTGTTGCTAGTTGCTGTTCAATTTCAACAGGTACTAGTTCCATTTCCTTGTTGATAACTCCTTCACTTCGTAGAGTAGAGTCTTCAAAGGTTATTAATCTTTCTGTCTGAACTTCCTGTATGGTAGCAAGAGGAGATCTGGTGCTACTTAGGAGCCCACGCGGCCTACTATTGAGTATCGGCCACATAGTGAGGTTTGATCAGATCAATTGAGACGACTCTCTTTTCTTTTTTTGTTGGCAACAGGCGGAAGAAGTACTGTTCTTGTTCCTTCGACAGCCATGACAGGTACAGGAGCTCTGAAAGATGGCCCAAATTCTTTTTTGTCCACTATCTTTTCTCTGACCAGAGCCCCTATCTTCGAGACCCAGGCAGGTCTTGCTGGTACAGCTTTTACTTCTCCAGTGGCGGTGCGTTTTACTTGGACGTTGCTTTGTAATGCCCGGAATTCATTGAGTTCCTGTAAAACAGCCAAACGATCACTGATGTCAAATGGTTTTTCATCCGCCACTGTGCTATCATAGTCGAGGTCAGGTACCCACATTCTAATCCCAAACAGGAATTCGTATGGAGTATGGCCCCCCAGGGAACTTCTTGGCATGTTCTTAGGTGCCCTCTGGACCCCATATAGGTGATTGACCCAAGTGCCACCTGAGCCTAATACCCTAGCTGTTAAGGATTGCTTAAAGTCCCAGTTCTTCCTCTCCACAATCGAATTTCCCTCGGGATGATACAGAGAGGAGTCCCATGGCTTCTTTGTAAGCCTGTGAGCTAAATGCAAGGCCACGGTCAGAATGTAATGTGCCAATTGCATATGTCCCTATGAAGTCTCGCAAATCCTTTATAACAGTTTGGGTGTCAGCCGAGCGCTGAGGCCAAACCCACAGGAATCTAGAGCATGAATCCACTGCCACCAGGATGTACATGTAAGCCCCGTCTGATTGTAAGGGGCCGCAGTGGTTCAAATAGACACATGAGAGAGGTCTGTCTGATATCAGTAATGGTGTTTGTGGTGGACGTGCTACGGTAGAACCTTTCATCTGCTGACAGATGTCGCACTTACTTAAGGACATAACCCTTGGTCTGTTTAGTAAGACCTGGCCACCAATAACGCTGCTTCAGTAGTGAAATAGTTGCAGCAATACCTGCGTGCGCTGAACCCAGACCCTCGTGTGCAGCCATCCATGTTTGGTATTACTCTATCCCCCACTTCTGGAATTTGAGCATACAGAATGTTTTGCGCATCTAACTTGTAGGAGTACTTGCGTGGAAAACCTTTTGGCAAGGCTGAGCTGTTGTTTCACATCGCGTTCATAGCTATCATTATCTGTACATCTATCCTCGTGCTAGAACAAGTGATTGCAGCAATAGCAGCAGTTCGCACTGTCGCCTTGGCGGCTTCATCAGCCAGTGAATTCCCTTCAACATGCACGCCAACATGCTGATCACTCAATGTGTGAATTACATGAACCCGTGGCAGGCATTTTTTCAGCTCTGCCACCTGTTCCCAAAGCAACTTGTGCTTTATTGTGTAATTTTTGGAATCTCGAAACCCATTCTGGCCCCAATAATGAAGATATTCATTATATGACTGAACACAGTAAAACGAATCGCACACAATGAGTGTGGGGAATTCCCGATCAGTATTTTTTAGTGCCAGTATCAGGGCTTTTAGTTCTGACAGCTGTGCAATCTCCTAGAGACTGCGTCTGTGTGTTGCTAGGACGTAACTTTCCGTCCCACGTGTCCCCCTTCACAATCGCACATGCTGCGCTGTATTGCTGTTTACTTCCTACGGCAGGCTGGGCAGATCCGTCAGTGTAAATGATGTATTCATACTGCTCTAGAGGCATTATTTAATTCAGGAGAGGACATTCTTGTTCGTACTTCAAAAATGTTTGTGTTTTTAATGTAGAGTCAAATTTGTAGTCTACATCGGTTGCAGTGAGAGAATTAGCCCATTGTATCCATCACGGACAATTATGTGTTTCCCCTGAGCTAGTGCTCTTTCTCTCACTACAGCAGTTTGTACTGCTGTCAATATTTTTTCTGTCGATGCAACACACATTTCTGCTTTATTGTACAAATGTGATTTGTATGCTATGGTACTGTTTCGCATTCATTGAAGGTGAGGTAAGTGTACCCTAATTGACCCGCGAATACACGTATCACCAAATTAGTGTTATTTACACGTGTGTATAAGTGTTTGGAAGCTATCATGTCAGCTGTACAGAACATAGAATTTCTGTGTGTTTCTGTGTCCAATGTTGAACTGAAAAATCAGGTCTGATTAGGTCGTAAAAAGGTTTTACTTTTTCTGCATAATCCAAAATGTATGTTCTGCCAAAATGTAAGAATCCTAAAATGGTTTGTAAACCTTTCAGAGTTTTCAGAGGTTGGAGCAGCGCACATTTTTCTAAAAAAATTAGCTGCCAGGATTTTTCCTTCACTTGATGACTCATATCCCAAAAATAGGACATTGAGATGGGCTATTTTTGATTGTTCACAGTTCAATTTGTAGACCACAGTGGCGAACCCCAAAATTATGTTGTTCACCCCTTGCAAGTGTTCCAAAAGCTCATTGTCTGTCTGATAAATATTATCTACATAGGACAATGCCTCCTCATCACAGTTTTGAAGTAACTCTGTTACTCTTGCTGAGAACAACCCGGGTCTATTCTTATACACTTGGGGCAGTCTGCAGATTTGGCGTTGAGAGCCTAGGGCTGAGAATGCTGTCAAATGTCTGCTTCCAGGCGCTATATTTTGGCAGAAGAATCCATTTGAGATATCTAATGTTGTTTTGTATTTCTTCCGCACAATGTTATTTATTAATGCAACACTGTGTGCATTTTGTACTGCAAATGTTCGTGTGCATGTGTTCGAATGCCTGTAGTCTAAAACTAGACGGTATGAATTGCCAGGTTTTATTATGGGAAACAAAGGATTATTCATGGAAGAGGTGCAATTTTCAATCACACCTTTTTCAAGTTGATCTAAGATCTCTCTGACTTGTTGTTTTTGTTTGCGTCATGTTTTATTGGGTACTGCCTCTGTGGAACAGAAGTAGATTTTAATGGGATTTCATGGTGAGGTGACTCAGCATCCCACCCTACATGATTGCGGTAAAGTGCGGGAGCTAGCGGTAATGCCCACTCCTGCAAATATGTATGTTTTAGCGACTCTGGAATGAGGTCGGAGAAAGCCGGTAAAATTACATCTTCTCCCTTTAGGCACTCCATGACGAACTCAGGCGACAAATCTTTTTCAGCCAAAAGGATATCGTATTCATATATCAGGTTCTGCCAAAAGAGACCCTTCACTTTCCTAGGTCTGCCCCCCTCTATTTGGAGTGTTATTTCGTGTAAACGATGTGGGACACTCACCCTTGTATCCGGTGTTTCCACCGTGATATGTTCATTCAACGCTGTTGTCACCAGAAATTCCATCAGGTTCTGGCGAGTTATTGTTACTTCTGCTGCGCTGCCTAGCACTGTCAGAGCCCATTCCCCGTTCAATAGTAGAGTCCTCAGTAGCCTGGGCATTTCTTATTTTAAGGTCAGCTACTTTCTTCTTTTTAAATTGAGGTTTAGCTTTTGGTTTATCTTCTTGTTTCATAATGTTGTCTGAAGTGCGATGTGTGTCTCTTGGCTTGGCTCGCTCTTCTGATCTGTATTCTGACCGTCCTTCCCTCACCCAGTTTTTTGATGAACCCTGAAAGGAACGAGAGGAACGTGTATCAGTATCCTGATACCCGACATGTTTTTTAATATTATCACGGTATCTAAGGTTGTATTTTCTATCAGAGGGCTCCTGTTGAGGAGACCCACCCCATGATCTTGATGCATTCTGCTTATTATTTTTTTGTTGTTTGTTATCCCATTTCTTTTTAGAAGAATCGGGTGCTTGCTTTGAGTTATCCTTTTTGGAATTACTCATTACTTGTGGTTTCCCAAGTCTAGCTCCCACGTTATCTCTACCCAGCGAAGCATAGGTTTCTTCGATAATCTTAGGTAGTTCTTGCTCCTGTTGTGTAGGAGGGACTTCCCTCAGGTGTTGGTGTATAGCCACCACTGCTGCCTCCCCTTTTATGTTACCTAACATAATTGTTACTACCTGGGCAAAATTTCCTATCAATTTCATTCCCCAGTGCAGGTTCGGCCCCGTACTCATTCTCTATTTGTTTCAATACTTCTGGTATGGCTGCTATTGATGTGGTACCATGAGTTCTGGTATAAATGGCTGCGAAAACTGTACCCCAAGTGGTACAATCCTCTATCAGGGGAGCTATTCCCATTGGCAAGCAAATTGTTAGTATTCTTTGTAAAGTGTACATAAATCTGCTGCTGGCAATGTATCAATCTCTGGATGCGGTGAGTAAGCAGCTTGGACCGACCTTGATTCTTCAGGGATCGTGGAAGCAATGCAGTACTTTTCGCTCAGTCAATCGTGCTCACTTAGTCTCAGAGAGATACACAGAATAAACGATGGGGATGTTTTCAATAAGCATTTATTGAACCAGCATCATTCTAGTATAAACATGTTTGCTGCGACAACCATTAGACAGAAACAAATGTATAATATTACAAACACCAACAGAGTAAATAAAAGGTAGAATTTTACCATGGTGCTAAAACAGTGAATATATGCAGGCACATGACGGTAATCAAGCGTACTCCTACGTTGCAACCCTACCTAAGTGTGCCTAAGTGTACCTAGCATGTATGTGGATGTAAAGCCAAGAATCCCCTGGGAAAGAACCAAGCCCATTACCTAATGGGAGAGGAGGAAGGACCCCATCTTGGTCTTGAGTTGGACACCCCGCAAGGGATGTCAGACCACTGCATGCTGGAGCTTTTGGTTGCAGGGACCTCAGCGTCTTGTGTCAGCGAGGAAGCTTCTCCTCTGCCCATCTAGTGCTCGTATGGTTCTTTTATACCATAAAGATAGCCTCGGGGTTCCTTACAATCGATATGTTGTGAGTACGATTATGTAAAAGAGCCTAAATCAATACCTGAAATTATGCAAAGTGGTTCTTTTACCCTAGGATGAAGATGACCATGACTTTTATACAGAGTATGTTAATAAAGTTATGTACGTCATGTGCAGGGACTTTTCTAAGAATCCTCATGCATAATAAATTAGGCTAGTTTCAAGGAAACCGAATGACATTTATTCAGCACATAACTGGGTAAAAGGTCAGTGTTAGAACTGTTATGCAGGGCAAGGTAGAACAAATGTAGGTAAAAGGTCGTGTAGCTGCCTAGGCCTAGATTGGGGTACATTGGGGTACGTAACAGACTCTGTACACTGTATGCCCTTTAAACTAATGGGGAGCAGTATTAAAGGGCTTTCGTACTGACAAAGCGCCATAGCCCAGGCCCCAAATAGAGAAAGGCAGTCATTCCCCTGAAGACTATTTTAAAGTCTTACCTACACACCAACCACACTCTTACATGAAGAGATACTAGAGATACTAGACAAAAACAGCTAACATATTTCAAATTATATTCTTAAAAATTAAATCTAAGCAGAAATTAACGTTATGCCTTCATATCTGTGGCAGGCCATGCTGATTTAGAACAAAGGGGTAGAACTGTATGTCTGGATTTATCACCACTCCTATGACAGCAGTTAACTACTTCTTAGACGAGTAACAGTTACCACGGACAAAACTGCTTTAGAAGCTTCATAATATCTTATTGAACATAATTAATATTTCTCCCATTCAAGGTGGCTTGCCTAGTAGGCAAAATATCCCTTGAAGCATTTGCTAGGTTACAGAGACTTTGGATGCTTAATGAGGTGGCTGAAAATATTCTTCTTATAGCCTGCTTTAAGGATACTTCTGTGTTGTGAGGTCCTGAATGATTATTACACATAGACCGCGCCCAACGCCAGATACCCTGGCTCTCCCGCTACTCGCACATACACTGCCGCCGAGGTCAGAGCCCTGGACCACAACAACTGCTGCCACACCTCTCCACGTTCAATGGTAGGACTTTTTTCCTGCTGGCACTGCCTCTTTTCCTGCAACACCGGAGCACCTGCACGCATGACAAGAACCACCACGCTGAGCACGACCACTTCAGAAAAACTCCACTGCCTCCCTCTCAATGCATGGTCACTCTGCAAGCATGCCACCAAGATCTGGGATACCATCCCCTCCCTCACCCCCAACTTCCTCATAATCACCTCGACCTGGGTCAATCCTGCATCCGCTACAAGATAGTACACCAAGACCACATCAACTAAACAGGAAGGTGGCATCGCCATCACTCACAACAAAACCATCCACTGCACCTCCACCTCAGACGACACCTAGCCGATCATGGAACACCTCAGCTTCCAACAACATACCGATGCCAAAACCACCAACAGAGACACCCTCACCTACAAACCTCAACGACCTCACCCAGCTTCTGCAACGCCATCTTCTAATTCATCGCCACGCTCGCTATTGACTCCAAACACTACATCTTCCTCTGAGACCTTAATTTTCACCTCAATGACCTTAACAACACCAACACTGCGAACCTCCTCAAAAGCATAAACATCGGCCTCACCCAACTTGTCACCAACCTCACACACATCATAGGACACACATTCAACCCCATCTTCACGGCCAGGCACAGCATCAGGTACAGCCATGTGACCAAGCTCAACCAGACAGACCACGTCATCGTCCACTTCACCATCACAGGATCCCCCCCGCACCGCCACCAAGCTGCCCAGCACTTCACACCGCAGCTGGAACAAAGTATCAGAGAGCCAGTTGACTGACATCCTCAACACCTCCCACCCTGACACTACAACCAATCTAAAACAGGCTGTCAAGAACTTCTCCGCCTGGATCACCGACTGTACCAACAGAGTTGCCCCATTAGGCCCACCTAACTCAAGAGATGTCCCAAACAGGCCAGTTGGTACACCACAGAACTGAGAACCACTAAACGAAACTGCAAGTGACTGGAAAGAAAATGGCGCACCAGCAAGGAACCCTCAGACCAAGCCCCATTCAAGATATCCCTCAACCAATACCACTAACTCCTGAAAAAGATGAAAAGGAGCACCCTTGACAACGGCATCAAAGCCAGTTCTAACCAGAGCAAAGAACTCTTCAACATTGTCAGAGAGTTCTCCAACCCCTCAGCCACCAAAAACATTATTACCCCTTCCCAGAAACTCTGCGACACCTTGGCAGACTTCTTCCATGACAAGATCTCCACCATCTACAAAAACTTCAAACCCCAACCCACTGGCATCCTCAACCTCCTCGCTCCCACAGATACAAACCTCAACCACCTGCTCATCACATGGCACCAGCTCACCACTCAAAACACCACAGCCATTATAAACTCCATCCGCTCAGGAGCACCAATGGACCCCTGTCCCAACCACATCTTCAACATTGGTAGCATAATAAAGTGCATTACCTAATCTGAGATTCTTGTTCCATATTATGGACAGGCTGCTTGATGAGAGTTGGGCACCCACAGTGGCATTGTTCGATATAGAGAAGGCTTTTGATGCCTTACAATGGGACTATTTATATGTGGTACTGCTGGCTATAATTTTGGTCTGCAGATGTTAGAAATGGGGGTCTCTGGTTGGCAGGTTTGTACCCTTTCCAAGTAGGGACCCTTCCTTCTAGTTAGGGTAAAGGGATTTACACTTCTAAAATAACCCCAGCTCACCCCCTTGGTAGCTTGGCATGAGCAGTCAGGCTTATCTCAGAGGCAATTGGTAAAGCATTTGCACATAACACATAGTAATATAGTGAAAACCCTACTAAAAAAGACACCACACCAGTTTTAGAAAAATAGCCAATATTTATCTGTGTAAAACAAGACGAAAACGATAAATATATCCAACATACAGTAATAAACATATGAATATTGCAAGAATCAACTTACAATAAAGTTACTTGAAGTCAACAAATCCGTCCGGGGCTATCACGGCATTGTGAATACACAAACCCAACAGTTTAGGCTGACTGCAAGGTCGCTGGCCAGCTATGGTGTCGGGAAGACCCACAAACAGTACCTTGGAAATGCAGGGCATTGTGGACCTTGCGATGTGCTCTGAAGAGGCGGTGGCAGGCAGCAGTTCTGGAGGTCGGTGCAAGAGTCGTCGGACCCTTGAAGTCACATGCGTTGCAGATCAAACTCCATTAGGTTGAAGTCAGGAAAGCTGACGTAGGCATGCATCGGGGCTGCGGTACAAAGTCGAGCGGTGCGGTGTGCGAAGCCCTCAGGTTGAGTGAGACCAGGGCTGTGGTGCAAAGTGGGGCGGTTCTCGTTGCAGTGCTGACAGGTCACGGTGCAAGCAGCGGCATCGTTGTTGTTGAATCGCTGTCGTCAGTAGAGGATCTGGAGTCATTGGTGCTGGGGTCGGTGGACCAAGGCTGTGCTGTGGGACGGGGCGGTGCGTTGTGTAACTTACAAGCAGTTCCCCCAGGCCACGGTACAGGCAGTAGCGTCGAGGTCAGCTTGGAGCATCATCATCAACAAAACCAGGGCAGCGATGTGAAGCAAGGCGGTGTGGCGTGCGGTGCCCACAGGTCACGGGGCAAGCAGCGGCTCGGTGACAGCATCGGACAGTGTCACTTAGACCAGGGTCACGGTGTGAAGTGCGGCGGTGCTCGTTTGAAGGCCAACAGGTCACGGAGCCAGCAGCGGCATCGTTGACAGCCTCGGGTTGCTTTTTCTCTGTGCGGCAGCTGAAACACACAGTTCCAGGTGCAGGTACCCATAGGCTGGTGAAGTCTTTGGTGTGGCTGAGACTTCCAACAGGAGGCAAGCTTTACTTCAAGCCCTTGGAGAAACTTTAACAGCAGGATTTAAGAAAGTTCAGTCCAGTCCTTTCACTGTCCAGACAGAAGCAGCAACTGCAGGCCAACCCAACAAATCAGCAAATAGCAAAGGGGTAGTACTTCTCCTGGCAGCACTTCCAGCTCTTATTCCTCTGCAGGGTCCTTAGTCCAAAAGTGTCATAAAGTTCTGGGGTCAGGGTCCCAATATTTATACTACTTTTCTCTTTGAAGCCTTTGGCTGTAAGTCCCTCCTGCTTAATAAAAACTAGTTCTGTCCTCCTGGGTCCAGCCACACTATGGGGTGGGGACAGCATGGTGCAGAGCAGCCACAGCCTATTCAGGTGTCAGTGACAACTCATCCAACCACTGTAGCCCAGGATGGCCCAAGAGCATATGCAGGGCACACCTCAACTTCCTTTGTGTGAGTGTCTGGAGTGAATGCACAAGCAGGCAGAGGCACACAGGATGGTTAAGGAAGAAAATGCCCGCTTTTAAAAGTGGCATTTTCAAACATACAATTTAAAAACCACCTTCACTAAAAGATGGGTTATTAAATTCTGAGCTCAGGGAACCTTAACTCCATTCCTCTATCTTTAAGTAAAAAACGAAGTGCATAGTATTTCACTATCAGGACATGTAAAACACATCAGCACATGCCCTAACTTTCACATACACAGCTCCCTGCCCTTGGGGCTACCATGGGCCTACCTTAGGGGTGACTTATATGTAATAAAAGGGAAGGGTTAGGCCTAGCAAATGAGTACACTTACCAGGTCAGCATGGCAGTTAAAAACTGCATGTGCAGACACTGCAATTACATGTCTGAGACACTTTGAAAGGCTACTTGTTTGCGTGGCACAATCAGTGCTGCAGGTCCAATAGTAGCATTTAATTTGATGGCCCTGGGCACATGCAGTGCACTTTACTATGGACTTACCAGTAAATTAAATATGCCAATCATTGAAAACCAATCATAACACAATTTACAGTAGGAGCATTTGCACTTTACACTGATAAGCAGTGAAAAAGTGAACAGAGACACTAAACCAGCAAAAATGAAGTCCAGCATACCATCAAAACCAGGAGGTCAGAAAGCAAAAGACAGGGTAAACACACCAATAGATGCCAAGTCTAACAACAGATAAGCTTGATCAAGCTAATATGTGCAAGCACATGCGCAAGCGTACAGATGACTCATGTAATATCTACTGTCTGACTAGCTAACTAGGGTATTTGGAAAGGTTGCCCGCTCTAGCCACTGCTATTTGTGTTGGTTATCATGGACTGTGATCTAGTTTGTCATGTATGGCGGAAGAATGTGTTTGTAGTGTACGCCATATATTACACCATTTCGGTGTTTGGTGATGGTGCCATGTTCTTAGGCATGACTTACCCCTGACAACTCAACTATTCAATAAGTTTAATAACCTGACCGTACATTAGTATGATGTACATTTCCCTTGCAGCCAAATGCTGAACAGACCCAATGAATGCTTGATGACATTCCAATGAGATAATCTCTAATCATGTTTCAATTCTTGGGGTTGAGATTTATCAGGAGAGAATATTATTTTCGAGGTTAGCTTTTGAGGACTATGGCAGCGCTTCAAAGGAGTATGTTCTCACAGTGTCATCGTCCTCTCTCATCAATGGGCCAGGTGGCACTGCCCAAGATGATTATGTTTCCCCGACTGCTTTGTTTGTTTGTGATCCTCTCCCTAGAACTGCCCTCATGTGTTTTTGCACCGCACCAGAGTCTGTGAGAATTCTTCAATACTGGACGACAAGGTCTTGCAGACAATACTAACAACTTGTAATGAGAGAAAGTGAGCAGTGACCCAGCAAATGAAAGCGATGACCCCATTGTGTAGCTCTTTAAGAAGCACAGACAATAAATGCCTGACTGTCTTCAATATAGGTTAGCGGGTTCAAATAGCTTAAAGACCTTCTAACCAGGACTGAGATCGAATGAGGGGGCACGATGCAAGGTTGTCTAGTAATGCCTGATTTAATGTAATTTCCTACATCAGTTGTACATAAAGCGCCTCAGCAGACTATATACTGGAGCCAATAGTATGCTCTCTAGGTGCATCCTTGATAGTGCTGAATTTTACCTCGTGGTTTGGGCTTGCCCACAATTAGAATATTTTTGTAAACTGTGACTGAGTTGCTCACTTCTACAACTGGCAGACTCAGGTGGCGATTCACAAAGAGCCTCCACACTCATGGCAGAGGCTAGCCTCCACAGTTGTGGCAGGATCTCTGCACTCATGGTGGGATCTCCACAATGAGAAACTGCAGAGCAGAGATCCCACCATGAGTACGGAGATCCCGTCACGACTATGGTGCCTCCGCTTTGACTGCGGAGGCTCTTTGTAAATCGGGCCCTTAGTCAATACTCAGCCTGAGCCCCGCTTGCTAGGTATTATGGCTAGGCCTAGAAAGTTACAAGGTGAGTGTAAGTTCATAGATCTGGCCCTGTTAATTGGTAAACGTAAGCTAGCAGTGCTCTTGAAATATGCTACTGTCGCGAGTAAATGCATGATGTGACAATAAGGATAAAGGCAGAGATTAAGATGCAGAGCATCTAGTGCATCAAGACAGGTACTAGAAACATGGCCCTAATCTGGGAGGCATGTGTGCTTGAATTGACCAAAGATGATCATAGGCTGACCCAGATTGATCAGTTCATCATTGGACTAAGTGGTGGGTAACCCGATGCCGGGATCAGACCGATCAGGACTAGTGGAATACTTAAATGGTGACACCTGCATGCATTTTGGCACAGAGGAACTAAAGATTAACTATAATCATGCCCAGCACTTAATAGTTGGCCCAGTCACTGGGAGATCCTTGGTGATCCTTTCTGTGCCCCACTTCGCCTCTCTCCTTCCTGTCTGCCTCATTGTGCAACAGTTGTGCACAAATCTGCTGACTAATTTGCTCATTTTGATACAATGAAACCTGACATCTTCAATTACTATAGTGGCCTGTATAACATTAGATGTGCCTGGATTGACCCGAACCTTTTTTTAATATTTAAATAATTATTAGGGGTTTGGCAAAGCACCCTTTCATACTGTAGATGCCAGTAGGCACTGTAGGAAATTATGACAATTCTAACAAGAGGGTGGGCGAAATCTCAGCAGAATGTGTCCTAATTATTTACTGAAGTACAGAAGAGACAGGTGTTTTGTTTTGTTATGGAAAATGAGAAGTGTTGGTGCTCTGCAAATCTCCAGTGCGATGATGTTCTGGGGTCGGGCAACTTCCACTCTGAAAGCTTTTCCACACCATTCGTTTAGCTTAGCTTTTGGGATGGTAAATAACATAACATATGTTGAGTGAAGCTTTCTGTTTGGTTCATATTTAACCAACATTTACTGGAGGAAACTGTGGCATTGCTATAATAGGCTTGGTAAGCAATGCATGCTGCTTTCAATGGGCCTCTTTTTCTCACTAGGAGCCAATGTAAGTTTCACAAAAAGTCTTACAGCTGCTTTAGATCTTATCAAAATTATGAGCAGACATCCTAAGGAAAAATGTGTTCCCATGCTCCATTCTGATCGGGATGAAATCATCGATTGTGCTAATCTTCTGTGGGAAATTTAGAAAGATCATGGGTAAACAAAGCTTGATGTAGGGCACATGCCAGAGGAGCTACTACAGTCTGCCCTAAGTCAAGTATAATTCCAAAATAACAGACTTCCTTGGCTGGTACTGAAAGCTTTCCCATGTAATTTGCCCATAACTTTGGCTGTCATGGGTTCAGATTGTTATTTACCACTAAAATTGGTATTTATTTGATTTAATTTATATGGTTGATAAGCATCTATGTTTGAATTTCTGACTGTACTTGGGTGATGTTTCTAGATCATTTTTTCAATACTGAGGAACAAATAAAGCTGGTTTGTGTCCCATCCACATATAGGCATGGGAGGGTACTAAATTGATGGAGAAGGTGGGCCAGCGGATTAATATATAAGTTAAACAGTAAAGGGGATAGGGTTGATTTTGCAGCCTCACCATTTAACTGGGCAGAGGCTAGATTTCTGGTTTCCTGTATGAGGGGCCAGAGTTATTTATAATAAGAAGAAGGATAACCATTTGAGGGTATTGCCCTTTATGTTAGGTTTTTTTAAATGTTCCAAAAAGCAGGGTGTGTTGAATGGTGCAAAATGCTGCACTAAGGTCTTGCTGGGCCTGTTTCTCCATCACCTGCTATAATTCTTAGGTCATCTACACAAGATACAGTGACTGATTTAGCTTCTGTGTGTGGCCTGAAGACCAACTCAGTTGAGTGTAACAATTGTGAAGTTTCTACTGCTTGCTATAGTTGTTGTGTTGGTGCTTTTCAGCCATATCTGTGAGAAAATTGTGTGGCCTGTTCTAGCTAAGGTAGGTTTTTTAGGATGTGGTTAAACAATACATATTTCAAGGCATTGGAGAAATTTTCTGTGCTAAATGACATATTTAAAATTTCTGCAACTACTGCTGATGTGGCATCTCTGTCCTCATTGAGGTATTTACCTAGAGATATGTATAGGGTGCTCCTGATATACTATTTTGTTCCATCACCAATTTGTCTTCTGCAGTAGAGTGATACTGAACCATGTGAGCAAAAGTACAGTGTTAACTGCACTCTCCATTTGGGAGCCATCTATCACCTGTTTGAATTTGTGCTGGATTGTATTACTATATATCATGGTTTGAGTGTTATTGAGAGATTCCTCAAATATATTGAATTTTGAGAGGTTTTCCGCTAGCTCTTAGAAGAGAATATCTGATTCATACTTGCTTCAGAATTTTATAAGTAGTTCCATTGTCTTTAAAACTTCACTTTGAACATTACCTACATCCTGAAATGTAATCCTACTTTGTGGTGGTCCTCATGATGTAATTGTATTTCCTCATTTGACGCATATGTGGGATTTTATCTTGCTCACCGTGAATTTTCCTCCAAGTGTTTGTAAGGCTGTTCAGTTCTTGAGAGAACAATTTACAGCAGAGCAAGGTTTCCTTCATTTGAATGGTTTTGTTTGAGCCAGCTCATCTAGAGCAGAGCTTAAGAGTTTATTGAACCTGTTCAGTTTTTCCTCACACCAGAGTTATTCTCTTTTGCATGAGACTTTGACACAAGTTTCTCTAATTTTAGACTTAATGTCCCAGGGGTAATATTTCTCTAGCAATGATTGCGAATAATTTATGGTTCATTGTGTTTTTTATTGCAGTATATGATATTTATCTGACCATGCAGTAGGCATCAGAGTCTAAAAGTGGATCATTTTAAGGATCCTAAACACAAGGTCAAGTCTATGGCCTGCTCTATTAGAAGATCCTAGGAACCCCTTGTTGTACGTCCTATGGCATTTTTGCCTTTTATCAATTTCTTGGTCAATGAGTCGTTTGAAACAACTGCCATATATTACTTTCTCCTAGGAACTATTAGGCATTTAATAGTCCAGTCAATTAAAAACGGGATGGGGCAATTGAGTGCAACCTGTCATATTTGGGATTCCATGATCTAGAGTAATAAATAGGGTTTCTAAACCTGGGATTTGGGCACAAGTTGCCTGCGACTGCCAGCTATTCGAAATAGACTTTGGTGATGCTCACCTTTTTTTACTCTGCTTATCTTTGCAGAGTATTTATTCATAGTACTAAATCATTGATTATTGAGAAACAATCCTCACTCCATTACATCTAAAACATAGAACTAGTTTATTGACAGTCATCAATAAATTTAGGCTCTATATTTGTACTGCTGGCCCAGAACTTAGATTTCTTGATTTTTATAAATATTTCGGTTGATTGGAACCTGATTTTACACGCTGCAGTATTATTGTGTACTAGAGGTCTTCTTTTCAAAGCTGATTACAGAAACATCTTATTTTGTTTGAAGTTTGGAATAAAGAAAGAAGGAACTCACCACTGCGTGTTATCCTTCATAAGCCTTAGAGGCAGCCTGAGAGGTGGGTGATTGCGTTCAGGTACAGGTGGATGCAACACACCTTGCTTTAGGCTTGTCTGCACAGTGGCCACCATTATTTGACCATTTAAGCAGAAGTTAGGCAAGGGAGCTTAAGCCTCCACTTCACTCCACGAGGAAGCAAGCCAATAAGAGTAAAATAAATCAACTGCCAACTAAAAAAATTAAAATAACAACAAACTCAAATGAAAAAGTGGAGAGTGAGGACATAAACCCTTAAAAATTCAAGAAAGCACTCAGAAATACAAATTAAACAGAAGATAACCTTTAGGTGCAGGCATCGCCATATTAGTAGCTTAGTCAGTGAGATTTGGGTGGTGTGAACTGCAAATTTCCCAACTAAATGGCAGTGGGCTACAGGATGGAGGGGTAAGATGACCAGGGTTTGGTATGGATTGTTTCCATGAGGACAGTATTGATTTGCAGTTGATGGGCCTCTGTCTACAGTGGCACAGTGGGTGAAAAACGCTGCTTTGGATGCTACACCGAGCGATTGCCACTGGTTAGACTATTTACAAGCATTCACCCCATCACTTTCTAGGTGTTTGCCAGTACAATGCCTAGAAACTTGAGACTGGTGCAGCCTTCTACTGCCAATGTTTGTGAATTCCAAAAAGTAGTAAATTTGTACCCATTCAAGGGCTACTTCTATAAGTGCAGATTTACTACTTTTTTGGTAAACCGCTCACAATACATATATTGAAGCTCCTGATCCCCAAAAATTGTAATTGCATTTATATATCAACTACTACCCCAGACGAGATATTTAAATGCTTTACGCCGGGCAGAAGGCTGCTCCGGAACCCAAGGTTAGTGGTTAATTCAGTGGTTATTGTTGGCATATGGGAATAGTCTTGTGCTCTGAATTGTATTCCATGCAATTACTCTAGTGTCTTTGTGATCATTAAAATTAAAACCTATTCCTACAATGAGAATGACCAGAAAATCTGACACATGCCTAGTAGATCCAACTCCGGGCCCACTGACCCAACTACCAACCAAAAATGCATGTGAGAGGTGTCGTACCCCAAACACCCCCACTGAATCTATGCCCCTGCATGTCTTACCTGGGCCTGGTAGTTCTACCTGGAAAATATGACTATGGTCATGTACAACACAAAAACCTAGAGGCCCTGCCCTGGGATCACTTATTTCAAATGTATGTACACTGCACACACTCTTCTTCATCTCTGCTACAGGAAGCCTGGATGGTAGATTTGTCAAGTCGGTGCATGTGGGCAGGGCTCCATGTTTCTCATCTTCACCTTTTACAAATAATGTTTTCAAATGACTGACAGTCCCATGTACTAAGCCGGAGGCACAAAAAGAGTAGGGCATGCATGCAAATTAAGAGGGCGAGCCAAGCTGAAGCCGAGCAATGTGTCTAGTTGGCTCTAAGAGTCCATGCACGAGCCTAGCAATGAAAATGTTTGGCATGTATATCGCGCAACAAATATGTTGTAAAACAATGATACAGTCTCTTCACATAGACAGACATTTATTAAAAGTGATAGTTTTTAGAAATATCTATTGCTTCCACTCCAATGACATAGCCATTAGTGAACTGAAAGGAAAGTCATTAGTCATGTAAACCTTAAACATGGCCTTAATTTTTATTATAGATGGAGCAACATTATAGTCTATTCGAGCAGGATATAGCACTGAAACTGCACTTTTGGAGGTTTCTGAGTTTGTTAAGGAAAACCTAGATAGAGGCAACTCAGCCGTGGTGGTACTGTTGGACCTGTCGGTGGCGTTCGACACGGTATCTCACACCACTCTTCTGAATAGATTAAGCAAGTATGGCTTTCATGGCAAGGTTCTCTCCTGGCTTAAATCCTTTTTGGAAGGCAGAGCCCATCGAGTGCATCTCTGTCCTTTTTCATCCTCCGTCAATAATTCTATCCTCTTAGCCACTGTGATCTCCTCTTTGAGCCAGCGTCTAGACACCCTTGAGTATTAGATGCACTTTACAAATTGCTTTTTCATTTAATTTCATTTCACTATTATTTGGGGTGCCCAAGAGATTGGCCTTGAGCCCGCTGTTTAATCTGTATCTCGGTCCGTTAGCTGGCCTGATTGAATCTTGGGGTGTGAAGGTGGTCGCCTATGCAGATGACACCCAGCTTCTGTTTTCCTTTCAGGAATATTCAGAGGCTGCACTCTACAAATTTAAGGAGTGCCTTAAAGGAATAGCTGTCTGGATGGAGTCAAACTTCTTTAAATTGAATTCTGACAAAAACGAAGTCCTTTTCTTCGGCCCCAGTGGCCCCACCTTCGAATTTTTGGTGGCCTGAAGAACTAAATCCTCCCCCGACTCCTACTACCTCTGCCAGGAATTTACGTTTTATGTTCGATACCTGGGTCTTTATACCTTTATGACTCACAGACTACAGATTATTCAGAATGCTGTGGCAAGACATTCGCTGAGTCCCTTTCTGACAGCACACCCCCATCTGAAGTGGCTACACTGGCTCCCAGTGGTGAAGCGCATTTAATTTAAAGCCCTCTTGCAGGCTTTTAGAGCACTCACAGGTAACGTCCCCCACTATCTAAAAAATAGACTGGGTCTGCACAAACAACAGAGAGCACTGAGGTCAAATAACCTCCACTCAATGCAGATCCCCAAATTCTTAAATTCTTTAAAGCCAGATTTGGAGGTAGATTCTTTACGGTACTTACGGCCAAGCTATGGAATGCACTGTCTCTTAATCTCCACAGGGTACAGTCAGTTGCCATCTTTAAAAGAGACTTAAAATCCTGGCTATTTGACTCAGATTAATACATAAGGTGGCTTTGTGTGGTATCAGTCTTTTCGCTTTGTGCACCAGGATGCTTCGGTCGAAGCAGCTGTCTGCTTTACAATTGCCCTTCGATTCATTGATGGATATGAAATCAAACATAAGAGGTGCTTGCACAGTGCACATCTTGAACTCAAGTGTTTAAAAGTGCGCTCATATGTGATAAACAAAGGAGGCTCTGTGAAATAAAATATTTGCCTAGGATCACACAATGTGGACAAGCAGGGAAGCCAGTATTGATCCCAGGTTATCTGGTTTCACATTTTGAAATTCAGCCAACAGATTGGTATCTCCGTCACTCTCTCTCTCTTGTTTAATTCATGGGTCACTGTTTTGTCTTTTAGTCTTTTATTCTTGGCTCAGGACGAGAAAACCCCAAACAGAAATAGCAGACCTGACTCTTGTCCCTCAGTACCAATTATCAAGCAAAGAATGCATTTATTTAGGGTGTGTCACACCAAATACACCCACCCTAAAGCTATACCCTGGGGCATCCCTTGGCTTGATGGCTTTTATTAGGAAAGCAAAGGGGCAAAGGGAAAGATCAAAATAAGGAGCGCAAGGAATTATCAATAGATATTCTGCTGAAATGAGTACTTTGCATCAAAAATAAAATTAAGTCTTATACCTTGTAGTCATCCCTTTACCGAAGTCCGACAGTCTCTGCCATTGAATGGACACTTATGGGTAAGCCAGGAAAGGTACCTTGTAACTCTGCATCCCTTCCAGCACAAGTGAGTCAAAAAGAGACCGCCAACTAAAATAATTTTAAAAAACAACTAACCTAAATGGTTAAATGGAGAGTGAGGTTAAGCGCTCTCATGAGTACAAGGCCACAGTCAGACATACACCTCTTTTTACTATACTTTCTATATGAAGTTTACTGATTATATGGTTTGCAATGTTCTTTTCATTATTTCGTGAATATCATGCAAGCACATATGCGTAACAAATGATCTCCCATACAGATTATTGTGGTGAAATCTCAATAGATATATTTTTTTTAAAACTCACAACAGTCTTGAACTGAAAGTACTAAAAATTCTGAATATGTAGTAATCCACTGACCCTGACCCTAGATCAAAAGTTAATGTGTCCCTGACTTGGGGCCCTTGCATTATTAAGGCTTTCTTATGAGTACTTATCCATTTTGGAGCCTTTCTAATTTCCCATTTCGTTAAACTAGACTGTTTTTGCCCACATTTTTTATTATAACATTTTAAATCGATGTATGATTTTCACCACTTTTGTCAAATTTTTCCTAATAAATTGTAACCTTTTTAAGGAAACTTGATATGGGTTCTTTACTTCTTGAACTCTCTTGATGTTTGGTTCATTTGTCACACACAACGATTTGAAGTACCTTTTTTAAAAATGTGCAAATGTGTTAATATCGGGTCAAAATAATTTTGGAAAATTAATGGTTTTGATGATGCATAGAGTCGTAATCAATGAATTAATGATGTTGCACTTGAAAAAAAATTACTATGTTAGCTTTGAAATGTAATTAATTCTGTGAAGTAGTTATGCCACATTTTCATGTGAGACACCATCTGTTTTAATATGGATACAATTTATGGGTTTCTGCTTATCTTGCTCCTGCTCATTCCCTCTTCCAATCAGTGTCCTGCTGCAAACCATCTCTCCTCTCGTTTCCATGGAGCACAAAGTGATTGATGTCAAAGATTCATAGATGAACAACTGTGTTAGGAAGTGTGTATTGTCAATAAACTTTCCATTGTGTACCCATATTCAAGGAATTCCTCTGGAAGTTCGGTTGTAGGCGTGCCAATTCTATGAGCCATTGTTTAGGAAATGTTTCATTTTGTGTTGAACATCTCAGAATGCAGCTGCTGAGGGAATAGGTGGAAGATTGAAACTGAAAAATAAATGAATGACTTTTAAGATTTCACTATTAAACATCAAAGCTCTAAGTTTGAGAGAGATAAAAAAAGCTTCAGTTTGGAGACAGTGAATTTATGTTTGAAAGACAATTTTTATAGAAGATCTAAGGCCAGAAGAGCACTTCCAGACTACCAAGGGAGATCCAGCAAATGATTCATCACTTTTTCTGAAACCTTCTCCTCAGAATCGGCTGGAGAATCGGACCCAGGGGAAGGCTTCTCCAACCAGAGCTCTTCAAACCAGAACCTCACCACTAAGAGACATCAACCGATTATTTTAGGCAGAGGCCACAAAAGGGACAGCGGAAAATACAGATTAAACAATCAACCCTGGGTAATGTGCACTCTGCGCCAGTTCAACAAGAACTAATGAAGTCATCAATGATCAATCTTTCTTCAAAAAATTTGACAGATGACGAATTTGCAGTTCTGAAAAAGGGGCTATAATTTGTACCTCCTACTCATAATGACTTCATCCATTTAAAGACTGAGGCGCTGGAGTCCTTCAGAAACACTCGCTTAAAAGTATTTTTCAAAAATCAGGAATATTTCCCAGATGATGAACCTTCGGGTTTAAGGAATAAATCCACCTTTTGTTTCTCACATAATACCATTCAGAGAGAAGTTCTAATTTTTGCGCAAACAGTTTTCTCAGCCATTAGTCAACTTGAAAACCGGCGAGAATGCTACAGGAAAAATATATCTAAACAACAGCGTCAAGCCCTAAGAGACTAACAAAATGACAATACAATAGTCATTAAAGAAGTCGATAAACGGGGAGCAATTGTTATTCTGTCGAAAGAGACGATCAGCAACACGAGATCTTCACTTCGTGCAACATCCCGTGGTGAATGCCATCACGAAGCTCCATCAACAACCATCCATGATGCCCGACTGGCTCTTTGCGCTACAGGAACTGAGCCTGCACTGCCTGACTTGCTCTTCGTGCTGCAGCGACGACCATCTGCTACGATCTCCATGCTCCACGCAGCCTCCTCCACTGGGAACTAAACTCTTCTTACTGGACTTTGAGAAGGTAACTTTTTTAGCAGAACTAACTTGATTCTTGTATCCGGCACGCGCACCATCATAGTTGGCTTGAACTTGTAACTTTCTGCCAGTATAGCATAACCAGATGACCGTGAGTGGTGCTTTATGCTTTTAGGTGCTATAGCTACCTAAAACATTCAAATTGAATATCTACGGGTCTAGTGAATTGGAATTTTGTTTCTTGCAAAATGTGTTTTTAATTTCTTAAAATGTACTCTATTTTCCTAAATTGGTTTGTGATTCTTCTTGGGTTTTGTTTTCACTTTATTACTGGTTGTGTGCTGCATAAGTACTTTACAGATTGCCTCTACGTTAAGCCTGACGGCTTTGTGCCAAGCAACTAGAGGGTTAGCACAGGTTAATTTAGTGTCATTCTTGGTTCACTCTGGTTGTTGACTGAGTGGGGCTTTCATCCCCCTGAACCAATAATCCAATTTCTTCCATATTGGTATTGGTATTTAAATGTTTTCAAAGGGAGTAAAGTAAAGACATGGTATTGTTTAACTTGTGGTGTATTATAGAAAAGAGTAGATATAACTCCCCTGTTAGCCTGTCTTCACCAGAGATGTAATTACTGCGTTACATTCCATTATTATTATGATAACCCTCCCATACGTTTTAAGTGTCAGAGAGTCGCTCCATACAAATCCGTATATAAAATAAAGTGCATAGACCGAATGAGCAGTCACTTCTGCCTTTAATACTATTCATTTATAAATGTACAATAATGTATCATCTATTACAAACAACCCATCACGAGTATTTTTCATAAATTATATTTACCTCTGTCCTCCTAGGCTTGCACTCGTTATCACATCAAGAAAAAAATCACATTGCTCTTTATAGTTTTCATTTCTTTTTCTCCAGAGACTACTGTATTTTTCATAAGCAGATGTATGATGAGTTCATAAATCTGAAAATTCAAGTATTTCATCTCTAGTCAACAATAAACTAAATTAATTTCTTTCTTTTAGTTTAGTAGGGGAAGACGCTGCTTTGCCTGTCTTCTAATTAAGATGTACTTCAACGCACTCGCAATAGTTGTTTTTGTTCTGTTTGTACCACAAGCATGTTTCATATCAGTAATAAGGTAATGCTATGTAACTGCGTCCTCCAAAAAAATTCGGCTGCAAGAACATGATCTTATTTAATCATATCAAAGCAAATGGGAAATGTGTGGAAATTAGCAAAATGTGCTTGATCTGATGTGCCTATACGAGATTCACAAAAGGAACAAATACAAAACACACTGAGAGAGCTGGAACCCATACTCTTAAATTATCTGCACCAATGGTTCTTTTTAAGCAGCATTAGTGGTAAAGAGAAAACTCCTTTCAAAATATTTAGAATTTAAAATTCCACACTTCCAGATAAAAATCCAGGTCCACAACCAGATTCAAGTTAGTTTGTTTACACCAAATTCTGAAACAAATTAATATACACCATTTGAAGCATTATGGTGTAGAAATACAAAGTAAACAGGATGAAGCTGAATCTCGAAAATGGTTGAGGCGGTATAGTAAAAAGAAAACAACTACTTCGATCACTACAACATATGTTATCAAAAGACAAAAATGCACTTTGGATTGCATCAAGTTCCAAGTAAAAGCTCTACAAATCTCTAATTAGCCCCACATTACCTCAAATGACGATTTCCTCTTCTTTTACATTTCTTAGTCACACAGAATATATATGAGTGCAGACTAACCATGATCATAGCGTGCTCCTAATGTTATTTCAAAAAGGGCCCCCATTACTCTCCTCCACACAATGCCCTGTGAAAGTGTACAACGTACACGCTATTAAAATGCATGCATTTTTGTTGGGCCTGGCCCTTTTTGCAGGGTTATCCCCAAACTTTTTGCCTTCCTCCCGTATTTTTTTTACCTGTCCTTGTTGGTTTTATGACTCTGGGCACTTTACCACTGCTAATCAGTGCTAAAGTGCATGTGCTCTCTCTTGTAAACTTGATATTATTGACCTATTTGGCATATTAAATTTACATGTAAATCCCTTGTACAGTGGTATCTCATATACAGAGGGCCTGTAAATTAAATACTACTAGTGGGCCTGCAGCACTGCTTGCGCCACCCACAGAAGTAGGAAGTAGCCTTTCAAAACTGTCTCAGGCCTCTGCCACTGCAGGGCCTGCCTGTGCAGTTTACTGTCGCAGTGTCGTGGCCTTTAAAATGGTTGCCACGTCTGAAACTCCTCTTTTACTACATATAAGTCACCCCTAAGGTAAGCCCTAGCTAGCCCTATGGGCAGGGTGCTGTGTAGGTAATAGGTAGGACATGAGCCTTTGTTGTGGTTCATGTCCTGGTAGTGACAAACAGCCTATTTTGTTTCTCACTGCTGTGAGGCCTGCTCCTCTCATAGGTTTGCATTGGGAATTCCCTGATATATCTTTCAGTGGTAATTTCTGATTTGATAGGAGTAGAGCTGCCATGTTTGGTATGTTTGGTATGGTAGTGAAATATTATGCTTACTGGTATTGGTGGATTTTTCATTACTATTTTAGAAATGCCACTTTTAGAATGTGAAAGAGAGAACTAGGACGAATGTCCTAGACATCAGGGGCACTACAAATAATGACTCACAGGAGTGTAAACCATTTATATTCAAAAGTAGTCAGACATCATTAATCAGTGTACAAAGTGCAAAAAAAGAGCCACATTTCAATGTGCAAAAGTCCATCATGAAGTGGTGGCCGAGACGCTGACTGTAGCTCATTCAAATTTTTATTGAGCAAGAATGTACACATCACGAGGAAAGCTTGATTCACATGTGTAGAATGGTAGTTGCATGAGTCCCAGGATATTAAACAATTCCCAATGCATTTTGGGCATAAACAGTTGCCCTTTGTCAGGGGAATCTACAAACAAAAAATCATTGTCGTAATGCATACTGCTTCAAATAATAGAAAAACAAAATTAGCACAAACGGCCATGAGGAGAACCTTAAAAAGTAGAACCTTGAGGCACAGACTCTTGCTAGGACTCCAGGTAAAAAAAAACTAAGAATAACCAGGCCCATAGCGGAGGAGAGGAGTAAAGATTAAACAGGAAACCAACACCAAATGTAGACCGACGATGGTGTAAGCAAGTGACATGAGTTCAAAGAAAGTGCTAAGGAATATGAAAAGACCTAAGTGGACATGCGGAAATGGCTAGAATTGCCCAAGGCATCAAATCTTAAGTGCAAGTCCAAACAGTGCTGGTTCAACAGTTAATGAGCAAATTCAAAAATAAATGACATGCGACTCAGCAGAAATAAACTATGTCAACACCCAGGGGTGATAACCAAGCACAAACATGTACCTCCAAGCGGCGAGGAGAACGACACGAGGAGGCGACTGGAACTGGTTGGAATGAATAAAAACAAGATCCCTGTACTGAACAAAAACCGCGTACCCTTAAGCATGAGTTATAGCTAAAAGAATCAGTAAGAGCAAAACCAAACGTGCAGCAAACTAACGAGACACAAAAGTGATCATAGTGTCCGAAGAGAGGAGGGCATCCTCTCAGTGCTGAGAAACGATGAAGAACGCGGTCAGTGATCCCGCGCGTGTTCAAACGGGTGAGCGTGCACACATGCAAGCCGGAAGTTAAAGCCGGAGAAGAGGAAACGCCCCCTTCCGGTTTCCGTCAGTGAAAGGAAAGAAACGACATGGAAAGAGAGCAAAGGAGTGTGCAATAAAGAGAAAAAAGAAAAAAACGCCAATAGTAACGGATTAGTCAATATGAGACCTACTCTGCTGCTACTAACATGAGTGTACAATAAAGATAGTTTCGTAAAAGAAGGCCATGAATAACGGATTAGTCAAGGTACAAACAGCAGATGAGCAACGATGTTACAACTGAAAACAACATAATGGCCCCGTGACCACCGTTAATTATAAATGAAATATGTAAATAATAATACACAACAATGCAAGGGTAATGGATGACATTAAAATTGCGGAAAAAATTGAACAAAGCATGACAGGGTGTGGGAGCACCCAAAAAATTAGCAAACTCAATGCGGGAAAGCAGAAAGTGCTGCAATATCAAAAATAAAATACAACAAACTGTTTTGGCACACATATATATGTCAACAGTGCAACACCCTCAGGTAAAAATGACGTTAACAAATACAACCAGTACATCATGAGGATGAGGTGGGATGAAACATGGCTCAACGCAGCATGATATAGAACAGAAACCAAATAAATGACCAACATTACATGTACAGACGGTAGGTAACTCACATAGAGTTAGGGTGAAACATGGCTAAGCGCAACATGCTATAGAAGAAAAACCAAATAAATGACCATCATTACAAGTAACGATGGTAGGCGACTCACAAAGAGGAAAGTCAACAGTAAGCAGTATTGAATGACTAAGAAGTACCAGAATAAGCAAATGACAGTATGAGAACAACCATACAATGACAAAAACGTTGCATTAAACAACTGAAAAATGTGCATCATGAAAAGTGAGGACAAAACATAATGTTGTCACATATGTATAAGGGGAGAACAAGAACCTAGCTAGGAGTCTGTGAGGGAAACAGAAAGAGTGTACGTCTGTTACAGGAAACACGAAAATTCAAGTCTATCATTAGGACCTTTCGGAATCAGGGTGTCCAAAAAGCATATCCAGTGTGTTTCTCGTTGTGACAAGAGTTTCGACATATCCCTATCAGCCTGAGACTTCACCACTTCTAGAATGGTGAACCTCAATTGAGCTATGGTATGGTGATGTTCGAGCCAATGAGCTGCAAGTGGTGAGCTGGAGGTTTCGGTTCTGATGGGACCCTTGTGTTCAGTTATGCGTGTGCGCAGAGACCTCTCGGTTTTTCCCACATAATAAAGGCCACATGGGCATCGGATTGCGTAGATGACATATTGACTGTTACAGTCAGCTGTGAAATGTAATTTGATGTTTTTACCAGACCATGGATGAGATATACTACAGCCAACCAACGCATTGTTGCAACAGGAACAGTTAAAACATTTACGCATGCCTTTGTATTCCACAGCGGCGTCGCTGTCAGGTTTAGAAAGAAGTTCTCTTAAGTTCTGCGACCTCTTGTAAGCAAAAATAGGAGGATCCGAAAAGATGCCTTGAAAATCAGGTTTGGATTGCAGTAAGTCCCAGCGTTTCAAAATCACCTGTTTGATAGCTGGTGATAGAGTGGAGTAAGTGGACACAAAGACTTCTCTGTTAGCTGGCTCCTTAACCTGTTTCTTCAACAAGTTTTCTCTTTGTAAACCTTGAATACGTCTCTCAGCTTCATCTACGACTTCAACAGGATAGCCTCGGTCCAGGAATTTTTGTCTAGATTCACTCAGCGTAACTGCAGTTTGTGACACGTCCGAGGTGATGCGTTTGGCCCGAAGAAATTGAGAGTAGGGAAGGTGCTTTTTGAGGGACGGAGGATGGAAACAGCAGGGAGTTGTTGCAGTCGGTCCATTTCTTGAACATTGAAGTCTTGATGTTAGTGCCCTCAATTTCAATATTGACATCCAGATATGATAATCGCTGTTGATCCATGCTAGATGTTAACTGAATCCTAGGCTGACTGGTATTCAGTAGCTTCAAGTTTTCTTCAAGAGCAATCCGTGTGCCATGCCAAATGATAAGTATGTCATCTATGTATCTGCGGTAAAGAATCAAATAGTCAGTCCATTTAATGTCCGATATAATATACTCTGATTCAAACTTCAACATGAAGATATTGGCATAACTGGGAGCCCCAAAAAAACCCATAGAGGCACCATTGGTTTGAAGAAAATACTTGTGTTTCCATTTGAAATAGCAGTGATACAAAGAAAACTGCAACACCTCTAATAAAAAAACCTTGTTAGCTTGTAGCTCATCCTGTTGGAGGAGTGCCCATTCAACAGCTTCAGTGCCTTCTGAGTGTGGAATGGACGTGCACAGGGCTACTACATCTACTGTACACAACCAAACTTCTGACAGTTCTGGCAACTCAATACCCTGTAGAAGTTATAGGAGATGGGTGGTGTCTTGTAGATATGTCGTGCCAGCTTGCACAATAATTTGTAGAAAAGAATCTAGGTAATGACCTAAAGGTTCATGTAATGAACCACACCCTGAGACGATGGGCCTTAATGGTGGATCACTCAAGCTTTTATGAATCTTGGGAAGCATGTAAATTGAGGGACGTTGAGGATGTCGGGTGTAGAGAAAATCCAAAGTTTTGTCCGAAATCCATGCCATGTCTTTAGCATATGTCAAGATATTCATGAGAGTGCTTTGAAATTCCCCTGTGGGGTCTTGAGGCAAAGGTAGGTAGGTAGATTTGTCAAGCAACAATATTTACACCTTATCTTCATAAAATGAACGGTCCATGACTACCAGAGCTCCTCCCTTGTCTGCTGGGGAAAGAAAACAGTGCTGTATTCCTCCTGAGTGATTTAAGAACCAGTTTATCAGTTTTTTACATGTTTTGGTTCTTAACTGACGGAACTGATAGTTTCGATAGGTCCTTCTTGACAAGAGTCTCAAATGTGTCAATAACCTTATGGGATATAGGCGAGATGAAAGTACTCTTCGGTTTGAATTCTTGCTAAGCCGAAACTTCCTGTTCTACATGGCTACTCTCAAGGTTAGAAAAAAAGTAGCGAAGACGCAGCTTCCTCGTAAATTTGTAGAGGGCAATTTCAGTCTCAAGAGGCGTGGTGCTAAAAGTTGGCACAAACGTGATCCCCTTGTCTAACACAGCCACCTGGGATTTAGTCAGTGAGGTGGAAGAAATGTTAATCACTGCTTTTTCTTTTGTCTCCTGCCTGTCCCGGCGGGTTTTGCTGAATCCATGACCTCTGCGGGTTTTGCTGCGTCGGTCCTGCGTTGAACCTGTTGGTGGATTGTTGGCAGCGGAACTTGTGTCTAAAAAAGAAACCTTGGGAGCAGAGTTGGTTCCTGGTACCACATTGCTTGCTGCAGTAGTGGAAGTGGAATCAACAGGTGCTTGGGTTAATTGAGTATCGCTGCTGGATGCTAAGCTCTCTTCCGAAGATGTGGTGCTGGGTTGTTTAAAATTGCGTTTCTGCGAAGGGAGCATTTCTCTGGGCTCATAACTCTTCTGTGCTTTGCAGCCTGACTCCAATCCGTGTCTAGGGCAGAGTGACAGCTCAGCTTGTGAATACTTTCCAGACAGCCATTACACAGAGAGGGCTGGGTGTAACAGGGTTGCATCTGCATTTTGAATGGTCTTCCTGGGCTGGGAGAGTGAGAGGCGTTAACACTTAACATTTGTATAGGCTCTGTCCTGCCCTCACACAAAGGGCTCGTTTACCCCCTACTGATGTCTGGAGCCATTGCAAGGGTGGAGGGAAACTCCTGGGCCTGACCAGATCTTGCTGGAACCTTCTCCCACTTTCTAGAAGCCAGGCCTCAGAGTATAAATACAGGGGCTCTGGCCCCACACTTTTGAGCACTTTTGGAGTACACTAAGGGACCTGGAAGAAGCTCTGCTGGAGTAAAGGATGCTGTGCTGTAAGGACTGCCCATCTTGCTGTGCTGACTGTTCCTAGGAGCTGCTGCCCTACTTTGTTGTGCTGCCCTCATGCCTGCTGACCTTTGCACTGCCAAGAAGGGCTCCAGATCACACCCAGAGTGACTCAGAGTTGGGTGGCCTGCTCTACTCATTGAAAAATATAGCGCATGGTGAGAGCTTTAGTTTTTCACCTCAAGGTCAGGATAACTTGCTTTGTGTCCTGCCCCAAAAGAGCATGCTGAGCGCTTCAATTATTCATTTTGGACTTGTGCCCCTGAACTAGCGCTTGTAGGGCTGCTGTTGCCTCTGTGAAACCCAGTGCGTGGAGAGAGCGGCTCCTGCTCCTGCCTGTGAAGTGACCGGAGCTCTGGCCTGGCCTGAAGGAACCTCCGGGAGAGAGAGGCTGCTGGAGGGTGACCGGGAAGCTCCAGGGGTTGCCTGGCAACAGCCCAAGACTAAGGAAGAGGCCGCCCAGCAGGACTGCCGGAGTGCGTGGCTCCCCGACCACTGCCCTTGTAGCGGGTGCATGGTGGAATCCCGAGCCCTGTCCTAGCCCCGCCAGGAGCATTGCAACCCGTCTCCGCGAGTAGCGGCCACCACCACTATTGCAGTTACTAGGAGTAGGGACAGTACAGACTTCCCCGCCTGCCACATGACATTGCGGGCAGCTAGGGGGAAAGCCGATTCACCGCATTCTCACTCCTTTGGGACCACGCTGAGAGCCCTTGTACTCTTCGGGCATTCCTTGGCAGTCCTGTACACTCTGGGAGCGGAAATTACTGTATTATGTGTACAAGGCACTCAGGTGCCTCTGAGCCCTTTCCCTATTGCTGAATTACCGTATACCCACTAGCATCTAGGCCTCTGTTATTATGGGGCTATTGGGTGATTCTAGACACTACCGTGATGTTTAGTGATTCATACGTTTTACCCCTAATGCAACCTACTTGAAAACTTTTATGCTTGTAATGAATCATGTGCTTTTAGGCTACATCTCGTGCCCTGATATTACAATGTCTGTCATGTAGATTCTTGCCTTACAATGCCAGGATTGTATAGGTTGCCCAGCAGTGATGACTTACGTATGATATGACCTGCAGTTATGCCCTGATGTTATGAGTTATGTCATGTATGCCTCGCAAGTCCCAGGATAACAGGCATTCCTTCAGAAGGTATAGTATGTATGCAAGGATGGTGTAAAATTATGTTTTGCCTACTGTTTCTATAATGTATGCCGCCTATAAGATGTTCACTTTAGCGTCCAGCTTGTGATGTTAGGACTATTGGTCCAGTGGCAAAATTATTTTATGATCTACGTGAGTTATGACAAGTGATTAGTGGCACGATGATCTATGTGGTTATGACCTAATGTGATTGTATGCATATTACAAAGGATATTTTTATACTCTACTGTGTGATGTCTCTTTTGTGGTGTATTCATTGTGTCACTGATGTGTGTGGGTTGCGCAAACGCTTTACACATTGCCTCTGGGTTAGGCCTGACTGCTCGTGCCAAGCTACCAAGGGGGTGAGCAAGGGTTATCTTCAGCATGTAACAGTAACTCCCTTGCCCTGACTAGAGTGGTGGTTTCTGCCTGGCTTAGGCACATGCCCTAGCCAACCAGAAATCCCATTTCTTACAATTTTGATCCCAGTTTGCATGTATTTAGTTCTCTAATGAGTTCAGCAGTTTCGTCCTCATTGGACTAATCGCGGACCAGTATCTCATTACGACACTTAAGAAATGCCCAAAATTGTGAATTCTTGATTCATAAAGTAATCACCTCTTCCTTCCAATTTGGGGTGCTGTAGAGATTATACTGCTCGTGACAAAACGCTGCAAGTATTCCTCCACGGAAGACTCACCTCTGTTTAATAAAACATCTGCCTTATTTTTCCCGCCTGACAAAAGCAGGCATCTTTATCTCCTAGTCAAATAATGTTTCGCTTGCCCAGTAAGTGTCAGAGGGCCCTGAATTTGGCAGAACTAATCATTGAAAACATGTTATTTCATAATCTGAAGGAGGTAGAAAACCGTGTCACTTTCACATAGGAGTTCTGATGAACGCTCTCGCTTGGTGCAGGAACCCTATAAAAGCAAGGAGACAGCCTCCTCGAATTCTTCCCAGCTTTAACACTGCACTGTTCTGCTGGCATGCTCAGAACCAGCAGAGAGGATGTAGGGTCCCGGCAGAGCTGCCGATTTTGCAATATGAGAACAAGGTTCGAGTCTCGGCATCGGCTCATCATCCTGTGATGCTGGGCAAAACGCATAATTTCCCTGTACCTAACAAAAACATTAATGTGTCCTTGTGTAATGTAACTGCTCCAATACCTTCGGGTCTAGTTCATGCTATATAAAAAAACAGCAAAAAAATGATGAACGCATTTAAAATATGATTTTTTGTTACACTGCTATTCAAGTATGGCACATCCTATGTCCATTATAAAACTCCCTATCTCCATTTTTTTTTACTCTGAGCAGGAGATTGGTTTTTTTCTGAACAAAAAATAATTGTCCTTTTGGACCTTTTCCCTATATGTGGAGACCATTTAAAATTGTAGGTGCTTCCGCCATGTCTTGCATTGCCGACATTGGTAAGGAAAATGAACGATGGCAGGCGGACAGCTGTCAATGTGACCCAGCCGTCCCGTAGCAAATGGACTACTGGCAGTGGTCGAAGTGCATTCAAAGAAGTGTGGGAACTGTGATGCTGTGTTCCATGGTGGCAGGGTCAACGGTGTGGCTAAAAAAAAAATATTCTGAAACTTTTTTCAGTTCTCCATGTTCTCCATGTTCAGGTAACTACATATAAAATAATGCACAGCTTAAATGAAAAATAAATGCAAGTTAAGTTAATTTGTAGGAAATGCACTATCGTATGTTATTAAACCTCTGTTAGTTAATGCACTGCAGAGGTCTCATGCAGCGCTAAGATTGCCCTTCCTTTACATGTCACAAATGTCACAGATGCTTAGGAAATGCAGGGTATGAAAGTGCACATAGAACATGATTCATGTATGGTTTAACAAATTAATGTAAGTGTTGCACTTGAGTGGCTTCACTGTAGGATTAGAGAACTTACTCACATACATGTCTTGCCATAGCTAAGTGTGGTTAATAAAGAATCATCTTCATTTAGTAGAAAATGTATTCACCATACACATAAAATGTGACTTTCTAAATGTATGTGCTAATTCACGTGAATAACATTTAATGAATTGACATTGTGATTTAACAACTTCTTATATATGTAGAATGTAATCCTACTAGAAACTATAGTTGATTTATGTAAGGGGTGCATTAATATTCCATATATTTAATTTAAATGAAGTTCTTAGTTATACTTACCATAGAGTATTATGATGATTGTTGGAAATGCCCTTTTTGCAGGGTTATCCCCAAACTTTTTGCTTCTTCCTCCTAATTTTTCCTGACCTGTGTTTCTTGGCTATAGGACTCTGGGCACTTTACCACTGCTGATCAGTGCTAAAGTGCATAGGCTCTCTGTGTAAATTGTTATTATGATTTGTTATCCATGATTGGCATATTTGATTTACCAGTCGGTCCCTAGCAAAGTGCACTGAGTGTGCCAGGGCTGGTAAATCAAATGCTACTAGCAGGCCTGCAGCACTGATTGTGCCACCCACATGAGTAGCCCTGAAAAGATGTCTCCGGCCTGCCACCGCGGTGCCTGTGCGCAGTTTGTTAACTGCCATGTCGACTTGGCAAGTGCACCCACTTGCCAGGCCCTACCCTTCCCTTTTCTTACATATAGGGCACCCCTATGGTAAACCCAAGGTACCCTCCCTGGGCAGGGTACAGTGTATGTGAAAGGTAGGACATGTACTGGTGTGTTTAACATGTCCTCATAGTGAAATACTGCCCATTTCGTTTTTCACTATTGAAAGGCTATCTTGCCCCATAGGACTGAAAGGGGAATGCTTTGTAACATTTTACAAGCATATCTTCCCATAGGGATAAGATGGAAAAATGGAGTTTGGTATCCCTGAACTCAGAATTTGATAACATATCTTTTAGTAAAGATGGTTTTTAAATTGTGTGTTTGAAAATACCACTTTGAGAAAGTGGCTATTTTCTTGTTCAACCATCCTGTGTACCTCTGCCTGTTTTTGGATTGACTGTCTGGCTTTAGAGTGACAGGGACTGGGGAGGTGCAGTGGCTCCAGGAGTCTGGATGAGTCAGCACTAGGCTGAATAGGCCTGATTTGCATTTGGAATGGTGGGAGGAATAGCACCTGCACCTGAATGGGGCTGTGCCTGCCTTCCACAATGCTGGCTCCGCCCCCCTGTGGTGTGTCTGGAGCCAAGGCTCACACTGACAATGGATGTTGTTGTGCACTTGCAGAGTGCCCCCAGAACTGGTTTGAACTGGGGTCAGAGCCCCTTGCACAAAGAGAACAAAGACATTTTGGGGTATAAGTATTAGACCTAAAACCCCTGAACTTTAGATCATTCCTGGAATTGAAGAGGAACCTTTGCCAAGGAGAAGAGCTGGAGAGACTGAGGAGAAGTACTGCCCTTGCTGTGTGTCTGGGGTTGGCCTGCAGTTGCTGTTTCTGGCAAGGAAAGGAAAGGAGAAGGACTTTGCTGTGTGCTGTGTCCCCTGTTTGAAGGAGATCTCCAAGGGCCTGAAGTGAGCTGGCCTCCTATTTTGAGGTCTCAGGGACACAAAGACTTCACCCCCAGCTCCCCTGAACTCTGCTGCTGTGAGTTATAGCCAGCCAAGAGGTGCTGTGCCAGTTGTGGGCCTCTGGAGGTTGTTGCTGCTGTTTGGGAGCTGGAGGAAAGAAGAAACGTGAAGAACTGCTAAAATCGACGCTTCGAGAGATCGCGGCTGAAGAGGACCGACGCAACGCCGCTCGACGACGCCGCATCGATCGCGGACGCATCACGGATTTCCATGCATCGTACCTGTGCGGCACGCTTTCCCGACGCATCACCTGCGAACTGGGACTGTCACGAAGAATCGACGCATCACTCTCCATACAGACCGGATTCGACACAACTCGTCCTCTGCGTGTCGCAGAACTGTCGCATCGCCTCCCCAAGGTCTCAGGAGTGTCGCATCTCTTTGTTTTCCGACTCTGCGGCTGTTTGGCTGTTGGAACTTTGACGCATCTACAGGTACTTTGGTGAAAAATACTGCATCCATAGTTTTCTATGGTACAAGTTCTTGAAACATTTTGAAAGTCATATTTTTAACTGTGTATGTTGGATTTTTGTCGTTTTGGTCTTGTTTAGTTTAGATAAAGATATTTTATTTTTCTAAACTGGTGTGGTGTCCATTTGTGGTGTTTTCACTGTGTTACTGTGAGTGTTGGTACAAATACTTTACACATTGCCTTTGGGATAAGCCTATCTGCTTGTGCCAAGCTACCAAGGGGGTGAGCAGGGGTTATCTAAAGTGTGTATCCCCCTTACCCTGACTAGAAGCAAGGGTCCCTATTTGGACAAAGGTAAAGTATCCACGCATCATGTCTCAGAAGAGTAAACCAGCAAGTGAGGTAGCAGAATTGGAGTTTGAAATTGAAATGTTGCATACCTACAAAGTAGATCAGCTCAAGCAATTTTTCAAAGACTTTGGATGTCCCATGAATAGCAGCTCCATGAAGGAGGAGCTACAGAAGGCCTAAAGGGCCTGGTGAGAGGCTAAAGAGGCTGGGGAGACAGATGCTGCAGAGGTGGAGGAGGATGCACAAGGGGATGGTTTCACATCACAGGATCTGCCTGTGGGAAGAGCAGCCTCCAGGGTTGGCAGCAACCATTCCGCTAGAACTTTTTCCCCAGAGGAGTTGGAGGAAAACCAAAGGGTTAGAGATCATGAGTTAGAAGTCATGAGGCTTGAGATGAAAATATTGGAAATGGAGAACCAAAAAGCAGCCATAGAGAGAGAAAAGATGGCAGAGGAGAGCAGAAAGATTTATGCCTTGGAAGAAATGAAACTGACCTTGGCACATGAATTAAGAATGAGGGAGCTTGATGTGGAGCTCAAGAGGCTTGAGGCCATGACTGTCTTAGCTGAAAAGGAAATGTGTGCAGCTCTTGAAGTGAGCTTGGCTGGGTTAGAGGTGGTTTCCAGCTCAGATGGTGGCAGAAAAAGTGTGTTATCTAGTGCTGAGGTAGAAGTACACACACCCAGAGATGTGGCACCTGACTTGAGGGAGGGGGTTAACATACACCAGGGGGTTCAGGTTTATGAGGTAGCTTCAGTGGTGTGCAGTGTCCCTGAAGTGGATTGGGGAACTGACACCGGGGATCTTATTCCTAGTGGTGGGAGGGACACTCTACTGACTCTGTCCTGGTATGTATGTGTGGAGACCACCCAGATGAGTGTGGGTTGAGTGACTGAGACAGTCACACACTGTCTTGTCAGTCTCAGGAGAGTGGTGTGGGGTACTTGTGTGAGGCACTGGATGGTGGGGCAAAGGGTAGCTTGTTTAACACCTGTGGGGGGCTGTGTGAGTCAATTGTTGGAGAGCATATTTTAAGTCCCTGTTTTCCAGAGCTATGCCAGCACCCGGTGGAGTGTGAGCTCTCTGATTCCAGGGAGCTTGCACTGGAGGCAGACCTTTTGGTGGAGTCCAGAGGGTCTGATGAGGCTTTTGGGAGTGATCCTGAAGGAGGTGGCTCAGGTTTTCCCCAACCAAGTGAGGTTGGGGAGTTTTGTGGTAGCCCAGATAGGTCCCAGTGCAGTGGAATGGGTGAGGAGCCCCATGTCCTGTCTCTGAGTAGAGGGAGTGGGGGTGGGCTGAGTCCCAAGGTGCCCGAAACCCAGTCCCAGGACCTGGTTGGTTCCATAAGGGAACACCAGGAGGGGGGCCTAGTCTGTACCGGGAGGCCATTTCCTGAGGGGGATCCCAAAGCGTCAGGTGGACTAGAGGGGACTGCTGTAACAAGCATCCAACCAGTTCTGGTGTCTGGCAGTACCGCTCCAGTGGGGAGGGTGCATGAGTCCAGAGAAAAAGGTGAGGGGGGACGCAGCCCCCAGTGGAAGGATCAGTGGGTCAGGGGTTGCCAGCTCGGAGGTCAGAGCACCCCAGGACTGACCCTGGTGAGGCCACTTCTGGCCTGGGGGGTCTTCATGCTCTGTCAAGTGGACAGGAGGCTGGAGACCTGCGCCAGGCAGACTCTCGTACCACTCATGAGGAGTGTGTTTCCCTTGGGGGGGGTTGGTGTACTCCCCCGGAAGTCCTGGGTTGCCAGGCACAGGTCCAGCCTAAGGGTGTAGACCCTGGGTTGGAGGACCAGGTTCAGGGTGTCCCTCCTGACCTGGAGGAAGGGGCGACTGCTAACAGTGCCACTACCAAGTTGTCTTCTGGGGGTACCGCTCCAGATGGGAGGGTGCAGAGCCCCAGGGAGGAAGACAGGGTGTGGGAGAGCCCACCCCAGTCTCTTGTCCAGCCGCACGGTACAGACCCTGGGCTGGTGGGCCAGTGTCAGGATGCCATACCTGACTTGGCAGGAGGGAGAGTGGAGAAAAGGTGCCAGGCACCTGGGGCTACTGACCCCCACTTTCTGACGCCACAGAGGTTAGAGAGGCCTGAAAGGCATGAGGCCTGACTCTCATCACTGACAGCTGTCAGTGGCCACTGTGGCTGGCTGTCCTGGTTGACAGAGTTGCCCCTGGTAGGGGGGCAGGAGTCACACCCGGGGATGGACTGGGCCACACCACTGTGTTGGGCATGTGGGTACTGTCTACCTGTTGGGACACCTCTGTGAGCAAAGTAAGTTTAGGCGCTGCACAGATGGGGTCCCCAGGTGAGGAGAAGGATCCCCCATGACTTAGCCTCGTGGGCCCTGAGAGTATGGATAGAGGGCTCCAACTAGGTTCAGGAAGGCTTAGAACAGGAATAGACCCCTGCTGTTCCGGCTAGGTTCCAGGTTCTATCGCCCCAAGCAGGGAAGAGAACAAAGAGAACATGGGGTATACATATTGGACCTTAAAACTCAGAGAATTAGATCACTTCTGGACTCAAGAGGAACCACTGCCAAGGAGAAGAGCTGGAGAGCTGTTAGGAGGAGCACTGCCCCTTTCCTGTGTGTGCTTTGCTGGATTGGCCTGCAGTTGCTGCTTCTGCCGAGGAGAGGACAAAGACTGGATCTTTGCTGTGAACCTGCTTGAAGAAGAATCTCCAAGAGCTTGTGTGTGCTTGCCTCCTGTTCTGAAGTCTCAGGACCACAAAGTCTTTACCAGCAACCCACTGGCCAGCACTTGGACTCCTCTGTGGACTCCTGTATTCAAAAGGGTGCCAACTCCAGTTCCTGGGCCCTGAGAATTGTGTGGTTGGTGCCGCAAAGCAAGAAGAACAACTCTGATGCTGTCAGTGACGCCGCCTGTGATGTGGCGGCCTGCACCGAGGCCGGGGGCACCACTCGTGAAGTGCACGACGCATGGCCCAGTCTGCACCGCAGCTCCAATGCCTGCCGATGCCTGCAGTTATCAGCCTTCCCGACGCCAGGGCTCGTACCGACGCCATCACCACCAGTGCCAGCATCACGTTATTGCAAAGCCGATAACTGACGAGGGTGATTTCACAATCTCTTCGATGTCGTATCGATTCACCGGAACTGTCTCGAAAAGCTCATGGCAGTTTATGTGATTCATTGTACCAAGAGCCAGGAAGTGCCTTGTACTTAGCCTCCCACATGAAATTTACAGTTAAAAAAGAGCTATTGAGGCTGAGATGTGGTTTAATTCCCCTAAAATCCTATACATTTGGGAGTTTAACGGGGTCTACGGAGCAGCATTGCAGTTTTTGCAACTTTAAGAAGGGAGGTCTTGCCCATATAATATGTGTTTGTCCAACTTTGAAAAATGTATGATTTTTCTGGTTGAAACCAGTGTTCCGTAAACTTGGCAGTAGACAATCCAACATGGCTACCTCTGCATGTCTGAGTGGTGTGAACCCGCAGTTATTGCCCATATGTGTGTGAAATTCTTCAAATAAGCTGAAAAACTATTGATTTTAGTGTCAGAGAACTCCTAATTATCTGCACCATCAAAGAGTTATTTTATCTTTTCGTCTGACTATATTGGATGTCTTGACTTCTGTGACTTCTCCAATATGTATTTATTTATTGTTTTAATAATGGCCCATATTTGATTAAGAGGGATACCTGTAGGCAGTCGTTTTTGTATTACAGGTGTTTATGGAATTGTCACAACGAATGTAGTATTATTTCTGAGAGCACATTACCTGGGTTTTGTAATATGGTTTAATGAGCTGGGAGTACATGCCGTGCCATGCATGGAATCGGATTAGGGGTCCCTAACCAAAATGTAGTACTCTTTAGTAGGGCGTTGGTATTCTATCCAAATAATCGTAGGAAGTATGCTTATGTTATTGGATAAAATTGCAGAGATGTTGTTGGAGGGTCTTGTTTGCCGTACCTAGCAATAATATTTGGTTTATTGGACATTATAGTTTTTTGGGATAGTCCACACAAATTTTACGTCTATAGAGCAGATTCTTACTTTTTACAAATATTTTTTGGTGTACGGAGATGGTTTATCCCTGTTTTATGTGTTAGTCTTTTTGATTTTATGTGATTAGCATTGCACCTTGCACTTTAGTAAATTTGGCTTCTAACAGAGTCGAGTGCTGCTATATCTATTGAATAATTAAGCCATACATTTTTTTACTTTGATTGTGATCTTTATATTGTGATGGTTTTAAATAATTGAAAACAATAAAATATCTATCTATCCCTTGGACATACCTTGGCTTGTTGGCTTTTATTAGGAAAGCAAAGGGGCAAAATGAAAGCTTGAAATCAGGAGCGCAAGTAATTATCAATATAAAATTTTGCTGAAATGAGTACTTTGCATCAAAAATAAAATTGCCTTATACCTTGTAGTCAGCCCTTTACCGAAGTCTGACAGTCTCTGCCATTGATTGGACAGTTATGAGGAAGTCAGAAAAAGGACCCTGTAACTCCGCCTCCCTTCCAGCACAAGTGAGTCAAAAACAGACCGCCAACTAAAATAAATAAAAGAATAACTAACCTAAATGGTTAATTGGAGAGTGAGGTTCAGCGGTCTCACGAGTACAAGACAACAGTCAGACATACAAATTAAAAATAAAGGATGCTTGAAGTGCACACACCTCTTCTTTCTATGTTTTCTATATTACGTTTACTGATTATGTTGTATTGGAATGTTCTTATCATTATTTCGTGAACATCATGCACGCACACATGCGCAGCAAATGATCTCCTATACAGAATATTATTGTGGTGAAATCTCAATATATATATTTTTTTATCTCACTGGAATAGTCTTGAACTGAAAATACTAAATATTCAGAATATGAAGTAATCCACTGGCCCTGAACCTTGTTCAAAGGTGAATGTCTCCCTGACTTAGGGTCCTTACGTTAAGACTTTCTTAGACTTGTCCATTTTGGAGTTTTTCTAATTTCCCATTTACGCTAGACTATTTTTTTTGCCCACATTTTTTATTATAACATTTTAAATCGATGTATGATTTCCACCACTTATGTCAAATTCTTCCTAATAAATTGTAACCTTTTTACTGAAACTTGATATGGTTCTAAATGTTCTTTACTTCTTGAACTCTCTTGTGTTTGGTTAATTTGCCACACAATAATTTGTAGTAGCTTTTTCACAAATGTGCAAATGTGTTAATATCGGGTCAAAATGATTTTAGAAAAATAACGGTTTTGATGATGCATAAAGTCATAACCCAAGAATTAACGCTGTTGTACTTGAAACAAATTTACTATGTTAGCTTTGAAATATAATTAATCCTGTGTAGTAGTTCTGCCACATTTTCTTGTGAAACAACATCTATTTTAACATGGATACAATTTCTGGTTTTTTGCTCATCTTGCTACTGCTCGTTCCCCATTCCAATCAGTGTCCTGCTGCAAAACATCTCTCCTCTCGTTTCCATGGACCACCAAGTGGATGACATAAAAGATTCAAAGTAGAACAACTGTATTACGAAGTGTGTATTGTGAATGAAGCTTCCATCATATACCCAAAGTATCATATTTGAGGAATTCGGCTGGAAGTTCGGTTGTAGGCTTGCTAATTCTATGAGCCATTGTTTAGGAAATGTTTCATTTTGTTTTGACTATCTCGGGGTGCAGTTGCTGAGGTAGTAGGTGGAAGATTTCTCTTACCTTAAGAAATGGGTCAGTACTAAAGATTACAAATATTACATTACTGTTTCTGAATTGTCAAAGCGACCCTAACCATGATCATACCATGTTGAATTTGAAGAATCTATTATTATTTTTTGTGTATTGTGTATAAACATTCGTGGGTTTTGGATTCTCTGGGGTCATTTTATAGTTGTTTCAATGGCTGCTGTCGCTAGTGCTGCTGCGACTTTCTGTTTTCCTCTTGAAACTCTGGGCCTGATTACGATGTCGGTCGGAAGGGCCTTCGCGGTCCCTCCGGAGTTGGAAAAGACTGAATCGGTCGCGTCGAAAGTGGTCCTCCCGACTGCCATATTACAATGGCCACTGATAGGCAGTTTTCCAACCGACGTGGTCCTTCTGACTCTGACAGGAAAGTCCGACTGCGCCGGTGTTGGAAGGAGCCAATGGAGACAGACAGCCGGGCGGAAAGCCGTTCCAACCGCCCACCCTATAACGATGCGCCTATCAGGCCATCCGACCGAGGTGGTTAAACCAGCTCGTCAGAGTTGGCGGAAACAGAGGGACAGATGGGGCAAACTCAACTCCACGCACCTCTACACATCCTAGGATGCCATGGATCCTGCCTTACTAGTCCTGCCGCTGCTCTACCTGCTCCATTACTACGAAATGGCAGCGGACCCCACCACTCCTGCTGTATATGAAATCACTGGCTTTCCGACCGCATCGGTCGGAGCTGAAAGCTTTCCGACCTCATCAGTCAGAATTGATGTCTTTCTGACAGTCGCGGTCGGAGTTTACCAGTGCATGTATCGTAATGGGCCATCGGATAGTCCCCGGCCCCGGCGGTCGTATTTTTCCGGCTACCACGCTGATGGAGCAAGGTCTCATAAGAAAGAGACTTGCTCGGAGGCAATCCGCTCGTTTAACTCATTAACAAGTTATTAAACGTGTTTTATGAATAACTAATACGCACCACATGAACACGCGGGTTAGTGAAGCTTGCTTATGTGTGTACTAATGCGGATAACAATGAAAACGGACTAATACTGCTTTAAACTGGGAAAACGTTGTGCGCATGCGTCAACTGCATCTACGCAATATGACGAGGTAACGCTTGGAGGGAAATTCTAGCGCATGAGCAGAAGATACTAAAATGGAGTCTTGAAGACTCACGTGCATGGCATCTGCTTAGCTAAAACAAGCTATTTTACTAATGCTAATACGGGAAAAGTATTAATAAGAAAAGGGGAATAGAGTAGAGGTGGGAGGTATACAGTGTGACCATTTATTTGTGAAATTAATATTTGTCTTTCTGAACTTTATCATTAGTGCACGTTTGGGCCTCTCACGCATAACTGAATTAAGCAGAGTGATGAAGCGACTCCGCATATCCACTGAAAGTTAACCCGGAATGATGACATGGAAGTTGAACAGAAGCCAAGGTCGCAAATGATGTGCCCTGGGAACGGAGGGTGAAGAGTTCAGTGAAGAAGACTTTTATTCATAAACTAATAAAATAGTTTCAAGTGAAATGTGGATATGTATGGGAACTTAAGACATGAATAAAAATTAAGGGGATGGGTTTGCGAGCAATAGTTTAACTGATTTTGATGACATGTAAGCATGGTGTGATGGAGCTTCCCCCTTGCCTGACCAATCATATTTCGTATTTTTACGATATTGAAACTTTAGTGGGTGGAACATGAAGAAACGAAGGTATAACTAAGGTAGCTTTAGTTAGTTAGTTAGAGGAAGGAGACACAGATGCTGTGAGTCGGAGATGCTGTTGCTGGGAGGGATGCTGTGAGATGCTGATGAAGAATCGAATGCAGAACCTGAAGCAGAACTCTCTATCCTAAACTTAATTGGGTTAGATCAGAAGATTGCGGAAGAATCTCGAGGAGGAAGAGATTGTCAGAGAGGGGTGCGGCGCAATCGTCGGTATTCTAGAGAGGTAAACTATCCTGTCCTGAATCCTGTCCTGAAGTCTTTGTCTCCTAACCTATCCTGGGGGACCTTTACCAGCCCTTTGGCCAGGGGGTTGGTCTTTCACACCATTCTTGGTAACTATAATTTCACGTTATTTGCAAATGTTCTTTTCTCTCTGTCCTCTCCTTTTCTGAGCATTAATTATTGTATGAGTCCGAAGTATATGCTTGATGTTTAATCAATTGAATTTCTCTCCTAAGAATGATGGTGACTGCACTGTATTTTTGAAATGGTTCACATGCATTTAATATAGATAAAGATTTTAAACCTTCCTGAGTCTGTGATCATTTACTTCAACAAAGAATAGTTAAGGGTTAAGTTAATTATCACCATCAACTAGTTCAACTAATGGTCCATCAACCAGAGGAAAGAACTTTTTGATCAGTGAAAGGTTAGTTAGGGAAATTAAATAACTAAACCTGAATATTGTGAAGTATAAATATAAAACTTTGACCACTCCAGCGGTTTACTCAATGTGTGTGTTTATATGGGCCCAGGTGAGTATATTATAGTGGAGTATCTGTTGATGGTATACCGCTGGATCAGTTTTCTGGTAGCAGAGCTATGGTTAATATTGACTAGTTTGGTGATAAATATTGATTATTGATTAATGTTTAACAAAAGAGTTAGTGTCTTGTTTTATGTTGTCCAGAATCCCGGGAAAATGAATAGCAGGTGGTGACAGAAGCCACACTGCAGAGAGGTTACTCGTCTGTTGGAATAATACTGAGAAGCTACGTAGGTCTGGCAATATTAAATTAGGGACTATTTCGTATAAAAGTAGAGTGCGGATGATAGCGAAAGGGGTTCGCTGGTAAAACTTTGGTCTCATTTCCCAATACGGGTGACACTGAAGAAGTAACAGGTTCTCCTGAGCTTGAATGAAGAGTAAACAGGGGTTTTACTCGCAGTAGAAGAAGAGTAATTCTAAAACTCAAGAATAAGTTGAAAATCTATCCTTTTGTTTAGTGGAACAGACAGAGTATCGAATGTTTTTATGTTGTTATTAACAAAGAATTTAATGAAGAGTATTAAGAAATAAGTTATCGTATTACCTTGTGAAGGGAGGGTCAGTCGCCGGAGTTATACTGACATCACAGAGAGCCGCACTGGGATTGGTTGAAACAGCGGGCGTGAGACAGAAGCAGATTGTAAAGGAGGGGTCAGTAGTGAGGAGTAATACTGACGTCACAAAAGGCCGCGCTGGCATTGGTCAGAACACGAGCGTGAGCCTGAGTCCAATTGGTTGATAGATAAAAGCTGCGCTAGGATTGGTCGAAAAAGAATTGTATGTTGAGTCCTGATTTGACTGCAGGGGTGAGTCGTGCTGACAAAGGACGCGACGTAGGTAATAGAGCTAGAAGATATATGGAAGACTCTTTCCTATATCGACCCTCTGAAATGTTCGGAAGACCAAAAAAAATGACATTAATGAAGAAAATAAAAAATTTCTTTAAAAAAGACAAGCCTGTAATGACTAGAGAGGGAATTCCTATTCCGCCACCCAAAACACCTGCTTCATTTATGATGATGGAAAAAGGATATCACACGTGTGTATGGTTGGAGAATTGGGTGGAATATACTAAAGGTGATGGTGTTTTGGCTTTTCCGGAGCATGGTACTTTTAATTTAAAGATACTTCAGAATTTGAGAGATAGAATGAATATGTTAGAACCAAATCCTAGAATGACAGTATGAAGCTTTGGAAGAATGGGAAATTGAGGCATTTGATCGTGAAAAATACAGAAGTAGTCGGAGATTTAGAGCATTTTTACCTAGATATCCGTATGAATCAAATAGTGATCAAATGAAGCGCTGGAGAAGAGCTGTGGTGACCGAGGGTTTATATCCAGCATTAATGGCTGAAGAACAATTAGGAGGAAAGTGTAAGGAAAAAACGAAACACATGAATACGACAGGTTATGTCGAATCAGATGATGAGCTGTTAGAGGATATTTTTATTAAAAACCCTCCACCGTACCAAGAAGCACCTAGTAAGGTTACCCCAAGTGCACCAGTGATAGGAATGCCTTTAACCCCACAAAACTTACATGATGTATCACTTAATAGGGTGTTGCAGGATAATGAGAGAGAAGGTTTAAATAAAACTAGAGCAGAATTAGTTCAAAAAGTAAGCCAATTGAATTTAAATGCTGAAGCTTTGACAGTACCAGTGACTATTGGTCCTGTAATCCCATTATATGGAGATAAAAATACTTGCCAGAAACCTCAAACTGTGACAATTCCGTTAACGAGTCCCAGAAGAGAAGTAATAATTACGGATGATCAGACTAGTGAAAGTGAATCAGTAATTTCATTAATGGATCTCCCGAATGTAGAACCTCTAACTGAAACTCCAAAGAGAATTATACCTGCAAATTTGAGAGAAAAGAGATCTTTGGTTCCTATAGGAACTGGAAGTTCAACAGTAGTTACCCCTGAAGATTTAGAGAGAAGGGCACAGGAAATAGACAATCGAAACCCACACCCAAAGATTCTAGATATCAGTAAATTGAAAGTAGAGTTGGAAGAAATGATAACTGGCAATGTGAGCATAGAAAGATTGAATGTTTATAATGATGAGGAGTTATTATTCTTATGTAAGAGTATAACTAGAAGAGCAAGAGTATTTCATGAGAAATTAACAGAACTTGCCTCAGAGATTGGAATAGATATAGGGAAATCGAAACTGTTGCAGAAACCATATCGAGTGGATTTTACTGATAAAGATTTAGAAAGTGTAAATGCTTCTGGTAAGAGACTACAAATAAAAGAATTGATGAATATATTATGAAAATGGGGAGACATTGACAAATGGAGAATCAGGTGGATAAGAAAGAAGTGCAAGCGAGAGAAGCATCATCTGCATTTCCAGTGAGAGAATCAGATAAGGTTGAGAAATTGTGTCCAATGAGAGAGTTCCTGGTGGTGGATATGTTCATGTCCCCTGGAGTAGACAGGATATTTTGTCATTTACGAATGATTTTCCCAGATTGAGAGAAAAGCCAGTTGAATGGTATAAACAAGTGGAAAGATTTGTGAAGGTTTCAAAGGTTTTGTTGAAGGATCTGGATGGGTTATTTGATATTGTAGTACCTGCTGATTTATGGACAGAGTGTAAGATCACAGTTGATTGGCCAAGTGAGGAGTATGCTAGCGACTCGAAGACAGGTGCACCCTCAGAAGAGGTGATGAAGAAATATCACCAAGTAATTACTTACCTGAAAGGGAAAATCCCTCCTAAAGAAACAGATTGGGTAAAAATAGATAGAACAACTCAAGAGCCAAATGAGTCCGTACATGCATATTATGAACGGTTACTGCAAGTGTTTAAGCAGTATAGTGGTTTTGAGAACATTGGTGATAAGGATATGGGTCATTTTGTGTATAGGTTTGTATATGGTCTGAAACCGGAGATTAGTCAGATGATTCAGCAGCACATGTTGTGCTGGCAAAGTAAGACGATCAATGAAATTTTGAAATATGCCAAGTATTGTGCAGATGACATTGAGGCAAGGCGTAGGAAGCTAAAAGAGAAAATGATGTGGGCACAAGTAAAATTGGCAGAACAGCAGGAGAATAAATCTAATACCCAGACTGATAATCAGGTGAAAGAGCAGAGTCAGAATGATCAAGCGGTGAATGGTGGTAAATTAAGAGGACGAATAAATAGAGAGGAAGCGAAGAAGAAGTTTCCTTGTCATGCGTGCGGAAAGCTTGGACATTGGAAGAACGAGTGTAAGAATGTTCAGAATAATAATGGGCCAAACCAAAATTTAATTCCACAGATGCAGAATGAAGTACTTATGAATCAGCCGCAGCAGGTAGTTACTCCACAGTATCAGGGGCCACCAGCTCCTATGCCAAACTTTGTGAATTCTCAAAAGTACAGTGCGAATACCGGATTTCACGGAGAAAGTGGTAAGAATAACAGATTGGTTACACAGTATTTTTTGCAGAATGATGAAGAAAATTCAGACTATATGCAATGACGGTGCCTGAGGGGGAAGGAAGAGGAGTGCGTGCTTGGCGCATCCTTGCCGGTAGATCAGACAGGTCCATTTATTGATGGAAAGTGGAAGGTAATGATATCACTTTTCTATTGGATACTGGTGCTACCCGGTCTACTGCGAGAACAGCAGACATCCCAAACCTACCCCTCTCGGGAGAATCTATCCAAGTTGTAGGAGTGTCAAACCAACAGATTAGAACCCCAATCACAAAACCAATGGAGGTACATATCGGAAATTTTAAAGATATGCATTGGTTTGTAGTTTGCGATTCCAGTCCAGTAAATCTGTTGGGAAGAGATCTATTGTGCAAAATGAACTGCACAATCTATTGTACACCTGATGGTGTCGCTTTCCAAACCCCTGATGAAGATGTTATATACAAAATGATGCTAGCTAAGCAAGGTACAGAGGTAGATGAGATGTTTTCATTGATAGCTGAAAGTGAATTGCCAGAAGAGTTGAGAATCACAGTGAATCCAGAAGTGTGGGATTTTACAGGAAAAGATATTGGGCTGATATCAAATGTAGATCCAGTTAAAGTGACGGTGAAAGAAGGTGCAGCTTACCCAAACACACGACAGTACAAAATGAGTCCAGAAGTGAAAGCAGGAATTGCTCCAGAAATTGACCGAATTATTAAACAAGGCATCTTAAAAGAGATAATGGGTAGTCCTTGTAATTCGCCAATCATGGGACTAAAAAAGCCTAGTGGTAAATACAGGATAGTGCTGGACTTGCGAAAAATAAACAAAATTGTAGTGCCTTGTTGCCCATTAGTGCCAAATCCAGCAGTGATCCTTTATCAGATACCCTGGAATGCAGGTTGGTTTGCAGTAATTGATTTGTGCCAAGCATTCTTTTCTATTCCTTTGCACCCAGACAGCCAGTATCTCTTCGCCTTCCGGTTTGAGGATCGTATTTTGGCATGGTGCCGAGTTCCTCAAGGGTACACTGAGAGTCCCTCAATTTTCAATCAGATACTGAAAAAGTGTCTGGAGTCATTGGTTATGCCCGGGAAATCAGTTCTGGTTCAGTACATTGATGACCTATTGGTGGCATCAAAAACACGAGAAGATTGTGTCACTGACACAATTGCATTACTGAACCATTTGGCCGAAGGAGGACATAAGGTGTCTCCAGAAAAATTGCAGTTCTGTCAACAAGAAGTTAGATATTTAGGGTATAAAATAGAAAGAGGAGTTAGAAAAGTGACACCGGAAAGAATAAAAATAATCAAAGAAATGCAGCTACCTCAGACACAGAAGGAGATGAGGATGTTTCTGGGAGTGGTTGGGTACTGTAGGCAGTGGATAAATAGCTTCCCCATGCTAGCAAAACCATTGATACAATTAACTCGGAAAAGAGCGAAAGATCCAATTGATTGGAATGATGAATGTTTGGAAGCCTTTGTGAAACTACGAAACTGTTTATGTGAGGCCCCTGCTTTGGGCATGCCTGATTATTCAAAAGAATTTGCGCTGTTTTGTTGTGAGAGAGAAAATTGTGCACTTTCAGTTTTAACACAGAGACATGGACTGAGCCGACGTTCAGTGGCGTATTTCTCTGCCACCTTGGATCCAGTGGCCTCAGCCTTACCTGGCTGCTTAAAAGCAGTAGCTGCTACTTGTATGAGTCTGGAGCAAAGTGAGTCAATTGTGATGGAACATTCTATAAAGGTATACGTTCCACACTCAGTTGAGATTCTTTTGACAAGAACGCGAACACAACATCTCACTCCTAGTCGGCTAAGTATGAGAGAGTGATTTTAGGAGCAGAAAATGTGACAGTGATAAGATGTACAATAATGAATCCTGCCACATTATTACCAGATCCATGTTGTGAAGAAGTGAAAGATGAGATTGATCATGATTGTCTGGATGTGACTGAATTGTGTACTAAGCCCCGCCCAGACATAAAGGAAACACCATTGAAGGAATCTGATCATAAATTGTTCGTGGATGGGTCATGTTTAAGAACAGAAGGAGGAGGATTAAGTGCTGCATATGCTGTATGTAAAATAACAGGGGTAGTTGAAGCATCCTGTTTACCGGGAGTCAAGTCTGCACAAGTAGCCGAATTGGTGGCCTTAACAAAGGCATGCAAAAAAGGGAAAAATTGGAGAATAACCATATTTACGGACAGTCAATATGGTTTCGGGGTTGTGCATGACTTTGGCCAACTCTGGATGCAGAGGGGATTTCTGACTTCTTCAGGGTCTCCTATCAGAAATAGTAAAAATGTAAAGGATTTGTTGGAAGCATTACAATTGCCAAAAGAAGTAGCAGTTGTCAAATGCGCTGCACATCAGTCAGGAAATGACTATGTGACGGCCGGTAATAGATATGCCGACCAAATTGCTCGATACTGTGCAAGAAATACAATGTCAATCAACAAAAATGTTGAAACGGGTGAAACCAGCTGCCAACTTATGTTTTTCTCAGTTCCAGAAACATGGGATGAGGTCAGACAGTTACAAGAAGAAGTTGAGGAAAAAGAAAAAGAGATTTGGATAAAATCAAGTTGTACAAAAAGGACAGAAGATGAAGTGTGGGTGTACTTAGATGGCAGACCAGTCATGCCAGACTGTCTACTCTCTCAAATGGCAAGAGTATACCATGGGACAACACACATTGGCAGGGATTCAATGATCAGATTATTCAGACAAAGTTGGTATAATCCGAAGTTTAGGGTATTCGCAGAGAGCCTTTGTCAAAGATGCTTAATGTGTCAGCAGCAGAACCCAGGCAGGAAGACAGTGGTTAGTTGGGGAAAGATTGGAAAGGCAGAAGGACCCTTCACCAGACTGCAGTTAGACTTCATTGAGTTGCCTCCTTGCAATGGATTGAAGTATGTACTTGTCATAGTGTGCCTGTTGTCAAAATGTGTAGAGGCATACCCCACTAGAAGAAATGACAGTCTCACAGTTGCTAAACTACTATTGAGGGAGTTGATACCTCGTTTCGGTTTTCCAGTCACTTTGGAATCAGATAGAGGACCTCATTTTAATAATTAGATAATTTGATTAATCTGTGCTGCATTTAACATTGAACAAAAACTGCACTGTGCTTATCGTCCAGAGGCTTCTGGAATAGTGGAACAGCTTAATGGCACAATCAAATCAAGATTAGGGAAGGTGTGCACATCCACAATGCTGAAATGGCCAGATGCATTGCCTCTTGTACCGATGGGTCTCAGAAGTATTCCTGACAGAAAAACGGGATTGAGTCCACACGAGGTACTCATGGGAAGGTCAATGAGACAAGCATTTATTCCTGGAAATAAATTGAGGAATATAATTGATGATCTGGTATTGGACTATTGCAAAGGATTGGCTGAAATGGTGCGTTCTGTCTCTCATCAGGTTGGAGAAGACGCAGTTGAAAGACAACCAGACCAAGCGCATGATTTGAATCCTGGAGACTGGGTGTTAGTGAAGAAACACGCAAGGAAGTTGTGTCTAGCACCCAGGTGGGATAAACCACGTCAAGTCATACTAGTCACTACCACAGCAGTGAAGTGTGCAGGTTTACCCAATTGGCTTCATGCTAGTCATACCAGAAGAGTTCCGAGCCCATCTGAACAACAAGAGCAGCCACTGACTGAACAAGCTGAGATGTCAGAAATTGAAAGTTGTGAAGCAGAAGAATCTAGAGTAATACATTCTGAAAGACAACTATATGACGAACAGCCAAGTACAAGTCAGGAAGAATGGATACCAGTGATTGAAATATCTGATGTTGTTGTCAAAACAAGAAGAACAACTGAATTAAAGAGACAGAAAGATAGAGAGGAAAAGTCAGGGAAAGAAGAACACACTCAGGTGAAAATAGACAAAGCCATTCAGAAACCTGAGCAGGGTAAGATAGAAGAACAAGAACAAGTTCAGGCAGAAGAAGAACAAGTTGAAATAAGACCTGAACAGGATCAGACAGATGTAGAAGAACAAGTTCAGGCAGAAGAAGAACAAACTATAATAAGACCTGAGCAGGTGCAGGTAGAAGAAGATCCGAATACAGGAAATACAGAACTAAGACAATCAGGAAAAGAAGAAGAACAAGAACAGATTGTGCCCAGATTAAGTGAAAATAAAAGAACTTTAGAAGGAGACGGAGAAGGTGAAAGTGCAGTCCAGGTGAAAAGAGTTAGAAAAGGAGACAATTGGCCTACAGGAGTGAAGAGACTAAAATATCATCTAAGAAAATCAGAAAAGAAACCAGAGCAAGTAAATGAAGTTACGAGTCAGACGCAATCTAAACAAACCTTAGTAAAACTTACGCGAAGAAGCCCAAGATCGAGAATTCTGAACAGAAAATACAGGACCCCTGAATGGACCTATGTTATACTAGAAGAATTTGAAAACTTAGATTTATGTGAAGAATCAGAAACAGTTCATGTTGCACAGATTGATGAAAGCAAATTAAGACCTCCTTAAAATAAAAGACTGGATTTTAAGAAAATTTAGACAAAGAAAGAAAAAGAGAGAAGAAATTTTATCTGATTAAAATGGCAGGAGTTGAAGACACTGAAAGACCGAAACGAAGTTTTAAAAGAAAATGCTTAAGATTTTGCTTATGTAGTATTTTATTAATAGTATTAGTATGGTTATTCCTAACAATAGGAGTACCTTTGTTAATGGGAACAAGTAAAAAGAATAGTACAATTACTAATGAGAAAGTAGATAGACTAAAGGGAACTAAACTAGAAATAGGGGTAGAAGATGAGATAAACTATCATAATGAATCAGACAATGATTCGTCTTTAAATGTGTTTACTAAATTGTTATTTCAGTATGTTAATACGATGGAGATTAATAATTGTTATGTTTGTATGAAGTTACCCCCATCAGTGTCAGAAGGGGTGACTTATCACCATATACCTCTAACATATGGTGTATCATGTAGTGTTTTATCAAGTTTATTTTACGTAACAGGGAAACTTCCGTATTTTTATTCAAACTTAGATGTAGTGTTTTCAGAATTGCCTATTAGAAAGAATATGAATCCAGTAGTTAGTAGTAAAAATGCACAGTTCATGGGTGAATTCTTCTTAACAATGAGTTCAATAGATATAGCACAAGCACACAAGGATAACCTAACATGTATATTACGTGAAGAAGAAAAAGAGTTTTTGAATTTAGTCGAAGAAAGGAGACGGGATTTAACAATGAAGGCTGCTGAACAGAAATCCCATGTACCTCCACGGGCTGAGAAAGAGGGAATTTATGCAAAAGGCGAAGCTCATGCTGTGATGTCCCTAGACTTTGTGAAAAGGGGAAAATTCTGCCTCCATAGATTAAAGACAGATTATAATAACAATTTCATTGGTTCCAGTGAATGGGAACACAACTTCCTAATTTTAGGAGGGTGGGGACTAAAAGGGGGAACTGATCCTGTGTTTCCAGGAGTTTATTATGTATGTGGGAATAATGCTTATTATAGGTTACCTGCAAGATGGTATGGGAGCTGTTATTTTGGAATAGTTTTTCCAAAAATCTACCATGTAGACAGAATCAATGGAATCAATGAAAATTCTAATGGACTAACACGGAGAAAAGAGCTAGTATTTCTGAAATAGTAGGTGATATATTTAGTGCATTGATACCCTCAGTTGGAGTCATTCTAAATTCACGTAAAATTTGCAAATTGTCAACCATAGTTGATCGTCTTTCTACAGATACTGCCGGAGGATTCTTAATGATTAATACAGAAATGGTTACAATAAGGTCTATGGTTTTACAAAATCGTCTTGCTCTTGACATTTTATTGGCAAAAGAGGGCGGAGTCTGTGGTATATTGAAAATTTGCTGCCCTTATATTCCGGACAAAAGTAAGGAAATTAAAGGGTGTATTAAAAATATTACAAGAATGCATAATGACTTGACCCAACTGGAGGTTGACAGTGTATAGGGAAGATTAACAAAAAGTATAACATCAATAGGGAATTGGTTTACTAATTTTGGAAAAAGTTTTCTAAGTCAAATAATCTTACCAGTAATTGTGATAATAACAATAGTCATGATAGTAATGATCACATGTAAATGTTGCAGAAGCAAGGGAAAGAGAGGAATACATTTAGAAAGAGAAGGGAGAGGAAAGAAACGAAAGAGGGAATATGAAGAAATTCAATTAGAGGAAATGAAAGGAAAGCTATACAAAAAGATGAAAGACTTAGAAGGGAAAGAAGTAACTGATGAAATGAGGAGAGAATAAGGAGAAAACTGAGATGTGCTAAAGTTGGCATCTGGGAAGGGATGTGTAATTTTGCTCAAAATGCCATCAGAGAGGGGATTGATGGAGCAAGGTCTCGTAAGAAAGAGACTTGCTCGGAGGCAATCCGCTCGTTTAACTCATTAACAAGTTATTAAACATGTTTTATAAATAACTAATACGCACCACATGAACACGCGGGTTAGTGAAGCTTGCTTATGTGTGTTCTAATGCGGATAACAATGAAAATGGACTAATACCGCTTTAAACGGGGAAATAGTGGTGCGCATGCGTCAACTGCATCTATGCAATATGACGAGGTAACGCTTGGAGGGAAATTCTAGCGCATAAGCAGAAGATACTAAAATGGAGTCTTGAAGACTCGCGTGCATGGCATCTGCTCAGCTGAAACTAAAACAAGCTATTTTACTAATGCTAATGCGGGAAAAGTATTAATAAGAAAAGGGGAATAGAGTAGAGGTGGGAGGTATACAGTGTGACCATTTATTTGTGAAATTAATATTTGTCATTCTGAACTTTATCATTAGTGCACATTTGGGCCTCTCACGCATAACTGAATTAAGCAGAGTGATGAAGCGACTGCGCATGTCCACTGAAAGTTAACCCGGAATGATGACATGGAAGTTGAACAGAAGCCAAGGTCGCAAATGATGTGCCCTGGGAATGGAGAGTGAAGAGTTCAGTGAAGAAGACTTTTATTCATAAACTAATAAAATTGTTTCAAGTGAAATGTGGATATGTATGGGAACTTAAGACATGAATAAAAATTAAGGGGATGGGTTTGCGAACAATAGTTTAACTGATTTTGATGACATGTAAGCATGGTGTGATGGAGCTTCCCCCTTGCCTGACCAATCATATTTCGTATTTTTACGATATTGAAACTTTAGTGGGTGGAACATGAAGAAACGAAGGTATAGCTAAGGTAGCTTTAGTTAGTTAGTTAGAGGAAGGAGACGCAGATGCTGTGAGTCGGAGATGCTGTTGCTGGGAGGGATGCTGTGAGATGCTGATGAAGAATCGAATGCAGAACCTGAAGCAGAACTCTCTATCCTAAACTTAATTGGGTTAGATCAGAAGATTGCGGAAGAATCTCGAGGAGGAAGAGTGTCAGAGAGGGGTGCGGTGCAATCGTTGGTATTCTAGAGAGGTAAACTATCCTGTCCTGAATCCTGTCCTGAAGTCTTTGTCTCCTGACCTATCCTGGGGGACCTTTACCAGCCCTTTGGCCAGGGGGTTGGTCTTTCACACCATTCTTGGTAACTATAATTTCACGTTATTTGCAAATGTTCTTTTCTCTCTGTCCTCTCCTTTTCTGAGCATTAATTATTGTAGGAGTCTGAAGTATATGCTTGATGTTTAATCAATTGAATTTCTCTCCTAAGAATGATGGTGACTGCACTGTATTTTTGAAATGGTTCACATGCATTTAATTTAGATAAAGATTTTAAACCTTCCTGAGTCTGTGATCATTTACTTCAACAAAGAATAGTTAAGGGTTAAGTTAATTATCACCATCAACTAGTTCAACTAATGGTCCATCTACCAGAGGAAAGAACTTTTTGATCAGTGAAAGGTTAGTGAGGGAAATTAAATAACTAAACCTGAATATTGTGAAGTATAAATATAAAACTTTGACCACTCCAGCGGTTTACTCAATGTGTGTGTTATATGGGCCCAGGTGAGTATATGGTAGTGGAGTATCTGTTGATGGTATACCGCTTGATCAACGCCAGTCGGACGGCTTTTCCGACCGGCATTGTAATCAGGCCCTCTGTCTTTTGTTTTAGATTTCTTTTATGGGGATGCTGTCAGTCTCTTTATAAGTTTGACTCTGGTTTTGCCTAGACTTGTCTAATTAGGGCTACGTTTTATGTCTCTACATTTCTTTATTTGGGCTTTATGGCAATTCATGCATTTTTCTGTGTACCGTAATAAATCTATCTTTGCCTTATTTTTGATCTAGAACTCCGTTATTAAAGCTTCCCTATTTATTTTGTTTTATTCTACTAGTGTAAATTGTTCTGATGAAGAGTGTAGTCTCTAACCGCTAGATCAATTGTAGATTTGTACCAAGAGGCTTTAAATTAAATGCTACTTGTAGGCCTGAGGCACTCATTGTGCTACCCACTGAAGAAGCCTTTTAAAACATGTCCAGCTTGTAGTGCAGTTTTAAACTGCCATTTAGACCTACTAAAATAAACCTTTTGCCAGACCTAATCCTTCCTTTTCAATACGCATAAGTCATCCCTAAGATAGGTTCTAAAGGCTCATAGGACAGGGTGCATTGTATTTAAAAAGTAGAATGTGTGTGCTTACGATTTACATGTTCTGGCAGTGAAAAAGTCCTAAAGTAATTTTTTTTGTCAACAATCTTTTTATTGAAATTTTTCAAAGCATATCATTACATAGTGCCATTCCAGTCCCTTCATTCTCTTCAAACAATGGTAGGCTATAAGGTAGTACAGTTGCTTCGTTTCGGAGAAGAGAAATACAAATGACTTTAAGAGAGACAGCGCAATAGCACTATTAATCATTCTCTTACATTAGTCAGTGAACATTCAAATCCCTCTTAACTCCCCCTCCTCTCACCCCTCCCCCCTAACCTTAAGCGTGCACAGAGATTCACCGTTTGAATGTAAGGATTGCCTGGCCTGTTCATAGGGTCCCCTGGATGTGACTTTCCTATGTCGCCTTCCCCTGGTCCCCACTAGCCCCGTTATTTCCTAAAATTGGAAAAGGTGAAGTGCCTGTGTCCATGTAAGGCACGCACTGCAATAGAAACTCTACCAGAGGTCCCCAGGTATATTTGACGTTTTTGAAGGTGTCCGCTAGTACACTCGCCATTCTCTCCATGGTGAGGGCCTGCCATAGTTGGGCATGCCATTGGGTCATAGTTGGGGCCTCTCTCTCTTTCCACGCCGCCGCCAGTGCCATTTTGGCTGCTCCTAAACACAGCCAGAGGATGGTCCTATCGCTAACCGTTTATCGTTTGAGAGCGTCAGATCTAAGCCCCAGTAGGGTTGACCACAGGTCAGAGGGAATGGGGTAACCCAGTATATCCATAATCTGTGCCAGGATCTACGACCCGAATGGTCGGATCGTTGGGCAGTCCCATCAAATATGCCTAAAATCCCCTTGGAGTCCACAACCTCTCCAGCATAAATCAGAAGTCTTGGAAAAGATCCATTTGAGTTTGGTGGGGTACATGCACCAATCATTAAGTACTTTATAGTGAGCTTCCTGCATTCCCATGGAGTGGTTGAAGTTGTGTATCTCTATATTTAATTTGTCCCATTGTTTGTCTGTGATGCTTTCCCTCAATATATGCTCCCAAAGCCGCCTATGTCTTGGTTGCTCAATATGCAATGTGGACTGTAGTATCTTATAAAGGTGCAAAATCGTTCCTTTTGTGCCCTTTTCTAATTTGGCTAGTTTCACTGTGGGCGTGAGCTCCCTAGTTGCGGCCTCCCGAACTCCCCTAGTGAGTACCCAGTGTCTAAGCTGAGTGTGGTGATAGTATTCGTTGGATGTGAGTTTAAACTCCCTCTGGCAATGTTCGAATGTGAGGATGTCCCTATTGTGGAACAGGTCAGAAATCGTGCGACATCCCCCTTCTTTCCATGCATCGAAGGGTCCCTTTGCATGTGCGGGCGTGAATGCTGGGTTATAGTGTATGGGCGTAACGGGTGATGGGAATGTGGTCAAGGCAGTTACCCTATGTATATCGTCCCACACCTTAAGGGTGATTTTAGTAGGTGTACTCAGGTAAACATTAGGCGGACGCTGCACTTTGGGTTTCCACAGTAGATCCCATATACTCCTGCCTGCCACTGCCCTGTCCATATCTAACCAGTGTTTGTCGGATACCCGGATGACCATTCTGTAATTACTCTGAGTTGGGCTGCTTTGTAGTAGAGAGTCTGGTAATGCTAGCCCCCACCCTTGCATTTGGGAAGCTGGAGTTGTCGAAATGCCAATGGTGCCCTTTTCCGTCCCCAAATAAAGCAGATGATCAACGATTTTAATGTGGCAAAGAACACTTGTTCCATCTCAATCGGGAGGCTTTGGAAAAGGCACAAGACTCTATGAAGTATCATCATCTTGATAGCCTGAATGCGACCCAACCATGAGAGCTACATGGGAGCCCATCTACATAGATCTGCTTTCACTTGTTGGAGAAGTGGGGGTTAATTTGCCTTATAAATGTACTGTGGCCTAGGAGTTATTCTAATTCCCAAGTATGTGATTTCCTTTTTACGCCCATTGGAAGGGCGTGGAGTCAAACAATGCTACCATATCCCCCTGTGCCAATGTGAGGTTCAACAGATAAGATTAAGTAAGGTTAACCCGTAACCCAGCTACTATTTCAAAATGCCTCAACTCCTCCATTACCCTTACTAATGAGGTTTCCGGTAATGTGATTGATAAGAGCATATCATCCGCAAACAGGGAAATCTTATGTTCGTCTCCCTGAATGTAATACCCAGTATCTCAGGCGTCAGGTGAATTTTAGCAGCCCGGGGTTCTATGCTTAGAGCAAAAAGGAGTGGGGAAAGGGGGCATCCCTGGCGAGTCCCCCTCATCAGGGGAAACACGGCTGAACTCACCCCATTGACCAGGACTCTAGCACTGGGACATGCATAGTTCACTCTTATCATAGCAATAAACCTGTCACTGGACCCGTACTTCCTCAAGGCCTGAAAAAGAAAGGGCCAATCCACGCGATCAAAGGCATTCTCGGCGTTGAGTGCCAGAAGAACCGCCAGGACTGATTTTTTGTTCGCCTTTTTCACAAGATGGAAGACCCTCCGTAGATTGTCATGAGTTTGCCTGCCTTGAATGAACCCAGACTGGTCCGGGTGGATCAGTTGTGGCATTAGCGATTCTCGCCTACTGGCCAGTAACTTTGTGTATATTTTGGCGTTTAGGTTGAGGAGCGCTATTGGGCAGTAGGATCTGCATAATTGAGGATCCTTCCCGGGCTTGGGAAGCACCGAGATAAGGGCCTCCCCCATTGATGGCGTCACCCTCCCTGACTCCACGAAGGAGTTATTTAAATTTACCAATTGTGGGATTACCACGGACCCGAAAATTTTGGAGAACTGGGCCGTCAAGCCGTCTGGACCCAGTGATTTATGTGATTTTAAGTTAGCTATGGCACTGCTCACTTCCTCTGGGGTTATTGGTGCTCCCAGTTCGTCGTTCTGTGTTGCCGACACCTTTGGTAGCTCCACCTCCCCCAGGTATCGCTCCTGGTCAGTCATTTCGTAGCTCTCTGCCTGATACAGATTTTGGTAAAATTGGCCATAAGCAATGGATTTATCAGGCTCCGCGGTCACAATATCCCCCCGATGACCTTACATCTCCTATATAGTCTCTCTCCCTTTTCATCCTCAACTGTCTGGCCAGGTGTGCTCCCACTTTATTGCCTTTCTCGTAAGTAGAGCTTTTGAGACGTAGTAGAGTTAACTCTGCCCTATTGTTGTGTATAGCGTTCAATTTACCGCTGAGGGTCGTTACTTTTCTTTGCAGGCTCAAAATAGGCTGCCTCTTGTGTTCCCTTTCTGCTTCTTTCAGTTCTGTTTCCAATGCCAATGTTTCTTGTGCCCTGCGCTTGGTCAATTCTGCATTAAGCGTGATGCATTGTCCTCTAAGGACTGCCTTGAAGGCATCCCAATTAGTAGCCTGAGAGGTATCCTTAGGGTCATTTCTAAGGAAATATTCCTTGATAGATTTACGTAATTCGTTGCACAGTAAACAATCCCTTGTAAGGGGCACCGGAAAGAGCCACCTCTTGTATTTTGGGGGAGTACCATCCCAGGCCAGTGTCAATGTGCATGGGGCATAGTCCGTAACAGTGATAGGGTGAATGGAGGTGTTCTGCAGTGCTGGGATTAAATTCTTACTTGCAAAAATGTAGTCGATCCTAGAATAGGACCTGTGTGTATGAGAAAAGAAAGTATAGTCTCTATCTCATGGGTTCATTAAGCGCCATTTATCTACTAAGCCCAAAGCAGAAACATCTTTTTCAAGGCTTTGGTGAAGGTGCTAGAGACCGCCCTTTGGAATTGCGTGCTATCCAGGCCTGCGTCCCATGTTAAATTGAAATCCCCTAGTAAAAAAATGTTGCTCTCAGCAAACCCCCCTAACCACGATAGGACCTTAGATATGAATGCAGTTTGATTGATGTTAGGCGAATAGAGAGAGGCAAATGTACAAAGTCAACCCTGTAATTTCCCCTTAACCATCACTATCCTGCCCTCTTTATATATTTTGCTTCCTTCGGGCTGAAACTTCAAGGCTGTATGAAAGAGCAGTGCAACCCCATTGTGTTTGGTCGTGGCCGAAGAGTGATAAATAATGGGCTATGTCCTATGTCTTAATCGGTGCTCCTCCGCCCTTTTTATGTGTGTTTCCTGCAGTGCAACAACATCATGCCTCTGGTCTTGGAGATACTTCTAGAATTTATGGCGTTTGCCAGGGGAGTAAAACCCTTTCACATTCCAAGTTAACAAGATAAGTACCATTTATATTCAGTGTTTGGGGTACTGTGCCCTCTTATGTTCTGTGAAATCAGCCTTTTGTTGCCCCCCCCTCCTCTGCCCTACCGTTAGTGGTATCCTCGTCAGATCCATGGTCCCCTCCATACCTGCTTCTTGTGAATAAAAGAACTTCTGTGCACCCCCACCCGTAATAACAAAACAATCCTAGATCAGAACTTTTGGGGTCAACTTCACCCAACTTCCCAAAGTAAACAGTAATAAAGTACATTTATTGTGTATTTAACATAGACAAATTGGTCCATGTCCGCGTATGGCGAGCTGTAAAGTTTTGTGGTCAAGTCACCTGCTCTTGGGTAGCGTCAGGAGAGGTAGTGAGTAGTTTATCCCCCGCTCCATTTCTCCCCCCACCAGTAAGCCATCACAACCCTTTCCCCTATTTATCGTTACACAAAGGAGATATCTAGTCCCCCCCCCAAGCCCTGACCATCAGAAAGCTTCACGAGTGATCCCACAGATTTGTTCCGGACCCTCATCAATATAGCGAGCAGTCGCGGTCCGTGTAGGAGTGCCGGCCGGGCGGTGACATGGGGCGGGGGAGGGGCAGGGTGGGGGGTAGCAAAGTACGGATTACGGACCAATACCGGTAAGTAAACATTTAAATCAATAAAACGAATTTCGTTGTGAGCGCTGCATCGCCAAATGAGATGCAGTGCGCGCAACGAAATTCGTTTCATTGATTTAAATGTTTACTTACCTGTATTGGTCCGTAATCCGTACTTTGCTACCCCCCACCCTGTCCCTCCCCCGCCCCACGTCACCGCCCGGCCGGCACTCCTACACGGACCGCGACTGATAGCGAGGCCATGAGAAGTCATGTCCCCTCCCCCTTTCCCAGCGAGCTATTTCACCTCCCACCCCTGTTTATTAAAGTCAGAGTTAGTTATCGGTACTCTCATCACCCCTGGACATCTCCAAACCTCGTGAGTGTTCCTGTGGTGCTGGCCCATGCCCTTATCCATCGCACTTGGCAAAATGTTCAGAAATCATTCTACTCCGTCTCTCTGCCTGACTCTGATCCCCTCTTCGGGGTTACTTTTCTTTTAGAGATTTCGACCTTTTCTGCTGCTGCCACTGTCCATCTCTATTTGTCTCCACCGCCTTTCTCCCTGTGTCGCCCTTCGAGATTCAGTTTCCCAGGTCTTCAGGGCACGCTAGGCCCAGCAGTTCCGCCGCTTCGACGTAGGAGGTACAGTGGTGTTGCCTATTATGTAAGGAAAAAGCGATTCCAAAGGGGTAGGTCCATCTGTATTTTATGTGATACCGTCGTAGCCTGTCCGTGACTGGTCGCAGTTGTTGCCAGCGTACTAGTGTCGCTGGTGCCACATCCTGGTATAGATCACAATTGAATCCTTGGAAAGATATCTACTCTTTCAATCTTGCTGCCTGAAGAATCGCCTCCCTCATCTTACGAGAGTATCGTTTAGCCAGGATGTCTCGTGGTCGCTTATTCCCTCCAGAGAGTGGCGGGCCCACCCTATGCACCCTGTCGATTTTTATCTCCATGCCTGCGGATCCGAGAACTTCTCCAAATAATCCCAAGACAAAGGCTTCCAGGTCTGCCCCTTCCGCTCCTTCTTCTAAGTTCTTCAGGCAAACATTATCCCTCCGAGCTTTGTTCTCAAGGTCCTCACATTTTAGAATATTGATTTGTAGCTGTTCATGGAGCCCTTTCGTCGTGTTTTCCATCTCCTCCATTTTATGCTCCAATTCTGTAGAAGATACTACAAATTCTTGCACTTTAGATTCTACTTCCAAGGTGTGACTGCCGACCGAGTCAACATCTTGCTGCAGCGACGTTAGCTTAGCCTGGATGTCAGAACATAGGGCCTCCAGTGAGCCCTCTAGGTCTGCCTTAATTTCCACTCTGAGTTCTTTCTTGAAGTCTCTTAAGGAGGCCAGCAGGTCTTCTTTAGTGAGCGCCATCTCTCCCTCCTGCCTGCCTCCTGTTGGTGGCCCTCATCTCCGTAAGGGTGAAATAGCTGGAGACTCTGTTTGTCTGCATCTTTTTTGGTGGCATAGAATCTGTAGTGTCAACTGAACGACCCCTCCTGGGCTGAGTGGTGTAACTCCGTATGTTATAGCCTCCTCATTTGGGCAGTACTTCGTAGGCCTGGGTTTCTCTGTCAGGCAGAAAACTTTTTCAGATCACAGGCCTATGTGTGCGGTGGAGGACTCATTGTACCCGTATGCCAACTTGATTGTTCACGGTAGATCCTCCTTGTGTCAGTAATCCCTCGCCTTCAAAAGATATTGCACATTTAGAGGGGGTTCCTTCCACAGCTAGCATTGGGGAGGGTCGTGCTGAGTCTCTCACCCTTTGCTGACCCGCAATCCTGGGTGGCCCCTGTAAGCTGTTTCCCCCTGCTTGGGAATCTCCTCCTCCATTTGGTCTATCCTTGTGGGGGAACGAGCTTCCTCCAGCTCCATGTCGGACCTTGCGTTATGTAGACTCCCTATTGGTGCTGCTAAGTTTCCCCCTGGGTACCAGTGGCTCGGGGTAGGTTTCAGTGTTCCTGGAGCTGTTTCATCCCCCTGGAGTGGCTGCCATGTTGAAGTCAGGCACCCAGATGCATGGGAGTCCCCCCAGTGTGGCCTCCAGGTGCCTCCATCGTCCAGAGCAATCTTCTTGCCAAACCACCGTTTGCTCCTCCGGTAGCCCCACAGACACCGGCAGCCCCGCCGGTACCTGCTATATGCGAGACCGACTGTGGCTAAACAGGCTGCCATCTTGACATCAGGTGACTGCCTCCGCGTGTTTCCCCGCAGCTTCTCTCGGCTGCAGCCGCCCGTCAGGCAAACTATCGGGCCAGTTTCCGATCCAGGGCCGGCGGGGCCTGTGGGGCCCGAACCAGCACGGTCCGATGCGTCTCTCCTACGGAGTCAGAGCTCTCGTCTTTCCTCCCGGGAGGGGGGAGCCCATTCGTTGTCAGCTCCTCTTAAGTCCTGCCGCCTCCCACAGCTCGGTCCAGCGGACGATGCGGCTCCACGGCGGTCCACAGGCTGCTTCCCTCCTCGGGCCCTTCCACTGCACCCCGGGCCTCTGTGGGCTTCCGCCGCCCTGACGGCTCCGGTTCCTTTTTGGCAGCGGCCCGGTGAGTTCTCAGCGCCTTCGTAATATCTGACTTCTTTGGGCTTTTCTCATGTCGGGGAATCACCTTTGTTCATACTGTTAGGTGACTTTTCCCATTTGCTCGGCACAGAGCCTCAGCGGTTCAGGTCCGATCGGCCATCTTGGCTGGCCACGCCCCCTAAAGTAATTTTTCACTGTTGTAAGGCCTATCTCTCCCATTGACTAATACTGGGTTACCCTGTTATGTGTGATAAATGATAACATCTGCTTGGGAACAGATAGAAAACTGGTGTCTACACTCAAAATAATTGTAAATTAAAATCCTCTTTAATTCTAAAGTTGGATTTTAAGTGAAAATTCTTAAGTTTCCATTTTACACCAGTTATCTTCGTAGATGACACCATGTACCACAAAGATTATAGTTACATTGGAACCAAATGCAGTCACGATTGGATGGTTCTATGCATTGAAACAGCTCAAAGACTATGCAAAAAACAACTAGATGAGATTATAAAACTTGAACAAGAAATCAAAGATAGCCAAACTGCGGTGGAAGCGAAAGCACTTTTTGACAAAATTGAAAAAGAAATGAATTACTTTAAAGATTTCACTATTAACCAAGGACCCCACACATTTGGCCGGCCGCACCCATGACGGACTCTTCTCTAATAATACTGCCATCACTATCCTCAAGACGCTTCCACTTAGCTGGTCCGATCTTCAAGCCATAATGGTTGAATACATGCTGCCATCTAAGGGACTGACCTTCTCTAAGCCAGCCGAATCCGTCACCCGTAGAGCCTGGCACAAAATAGGCGCGGTGACACTATCCCATTGTCTAGTGCAGAGTCAACCTGACCTCCCTCTCGACACTAACTTATCAGCTTCTGCCTATACTTCCTGGCTTAATTATGCCTTCTCTAAACTAGCTCCACTAACCACGTCCCATATTAATAGAGGGGAACCATCTGCCCTGTGGTTCTCTGAAGCTCTGAGACTGGAAAAACAAGCCTGCAGAAGGCAAGAAAGGCATTGGCATTAGCACTACAATGCCCAAGATAAACAGTTATACAAATTGGCGCTTGCCAAATACAAAACCCTTCCAATTAACAAAAAGAGCCTCTACTATACCCAAATGATCGAAAATGCATCCAAATCCAACAATGAACTGTTTCAGGTGGTCACGAAGCTTACCTCTGTCCCAAAACATAACTCGCCCATATACAGTCAACAGTTCTGTGACACTCTGGCCTTTACTTTCAAAGATAAGGTCGACCAAATCTTTAATATATTCAACAACTCAATATTTAAGGGTACAATTGAGCTGACACAGCAGAATGTTCCTGGCTACCCCCCGCTTTTGGAGTTTACATCCACCAAGCCTAATCAAGTAGCCACTGTTCTATTAGGAGCTAAATCAGGATCTCCTGATGACCGATGCCCTCTCAGGATTCTGAAACTTGCTCCAGAACCTATCTCCACCTACTTATCATCCTCTTTTAATCTAATGTTCTTGCAAGGGGTGTTTCCCACCACGTGGAAACAGGCCTGTATCCTCCCTCTAATAAAAAAGCCCAATCTTGATATTAATGGCCCCAACAACTATTGTCCCATCTCTAGGCTTCCTCTTCGAGCGAAAATCGCGGAAAGGATTATTAATTCAGAATTGTCAAAATTCATCCTTGACAGCCATCTGTTAGACCCCATCCAATTTGGTTTTAGAGCAGATCACAGCACAGAAACTGCCCTAATCAAAACTACAGAAGAAATAAGAATCTCATTGGATAGTGGGGGTTCAGCTGCCCTCATTTTTCTGAGGCATTCGATACAGTGGACCATAAACTTCTGGTCCACTGCTTGAATGCCTTAGGAGTCAAAGATAAGGCCCTTTCCCTCCTCTTGTCCTTCCTCTCAGAGAGGACACAAACTCTAACTTTGGGCAAATATGATTCCCCACCTTTTACGCTGCCTTGTGGGGTTCCACAAGGCTCTTCCTTGATCCAAACCCTGTTTAACATTTATGTTTCAGAACTAGCATCCCTAACCAAAAGCTTTAATTTGAACCCCACCTCCTATGCTGATGACACCCAGTTAGTAGTAACAGCAGTTGAAAAAGATTCTTCAGGTCCATCAAGACTCCATAACTGCATGGGTGCCATCAGCTCATTGATGAGTAAGCATTGCTTAGAACTTAACTCTGGTAAAACCAAGGTAATCCTGTTCGGAAACCTCCTCCCTGCATGGTCCCCAGCTTGGTGGCCTGACAGTCTAGGTCCTCCACCTTTACCAGTGACAAAGGCCAAAAACTTGGGCTTCATTATTGATGATAAGCTCAAATTTGGAGCACAAGTATCTAAGGTAGTTTCCTCCTCCTTTCATACCCTTAGGATGATAAGGAAAATCCTCCCTTTCATTCCCTGCAAGACCAGGAAATCGTGATTACAGCATTAGTCCTCTCAAAGTTGGACTTCTGCAACTGACTGTATTTGAATCTACAGGGAAAATTGATTAGAAGGCTCCTGTTGGTCCAGAATGCAGCAGCCAGAATGATTCTGAATCTCCCAAAATGTCATTCTATCACTTCAGGAATTCGAGAGCTTCACTGGCTCTCAGTTCACAAGCAAATTAAATTCAAGGCCCTTTGTGTGGCTCACAAAGCCTTACATCAGGAAGGACCCGAATTCTTATGGGACCATCTTAAGTGGTACACTCCTAACCGACATCTGCGTTCGGCTATAGCCAGAACTATCTCCACTGCTAGATTCAAGAAAGTGAACTGGGGAGAAAGGTGTTTTGTCACCAGCACGGCCAGGCTATGGAACACTCTCCTTCCACATCTCAGAGCCACTTTCCACCTACTCTCATTCAGGAAGGAGCTACAGACGTGGCTGTTCAACAACTAATGGCTTCATTTTCAGCATGCTCAGGCTCAGCAAGCGCCAAAACACCCACGGGTATACGCGCGCTATTAAATTTCATTAACATAACCAAGTAAGCTCTAAGTTTGACAGATACAAAGAAAGCTTCACTTTGGAGACAGCGTATTCATATTTGAAAGACAATTTCTACACAAGATCTAAGGCCAGAAAAGCACTTCTAGACTACCAAGGGAGATCCAACAAACGATTTATCACTTTTTCTGAAACCTCCCCCCCAGAATCGGCTGGAGAATCGGACCCAGGGGAATGCTCCTCCAACCAGCGCTCTTCCAGCCAGAACTTCCCCACTAAGAGACAACAACCATTTTTTTTAGGCAGAGGCCACCAAAGGGGGCCGCGTAAAATACAGACCACACAATCAACCCTGGGTAATGCGCACTTGGCACCAGTACACCAAGAACCAATAAAGTCATCAATCATCAATCTTTCTTCAAAACATTTGACAGATGACAAAATTGCAGTTTTATTAAAAGGGCTATCATTTGTCCCTTGTACTTATACTGACTTCATCCATTTAAAGACTGAGGCACTGGAGTTCTTCTAAAACATTCACTTGAAAGTATTTTTCAAAACTCAGGAATATTCCCAAGATGATAAACCTTCGGGTTTAAGGAATAAAGCCAGCTTTCGACCCCCTCCTAATACCATTCCGAGAGAAGTTCTAAGTTTTGAGCAAACAGTTTTCCCTGCCATTAGTCAACTTGAAAACAGGCGAGAATACTATAACAACAATATATCTAAACAACATCGTCAAGCCTTAAAAGACTTACAAAATGACAATACAATAGTCATTAAACAAGCCAAGGAAGAGGTTAATATAACAAAAGGCCGTCAGCAAGTCCTTGATCAAGAATTCTATCGAAAAATCCCCTCGGATCCGACTAAAATCATTCAAGGTGAAATCTTTGAGATTTTTCAAGATGGCTTTGATAATGACTACACTGGTCCTAAAGAATTTGAATTTTAAAAAACCAAAATCCCAGTATTCCAGTCATCTATTTTCTCCCGAAAATCCCAAAAGATGCAAGAAATCCTTTAGGCGACAAATCAACTTGGGGTGCGACTCAATTTTTAGAACCAATTTCAAAATGTGTAGACACTTATTGCGTCCATTTATTCCAGAAGTGCCATCATATCTACAAAATACCACTGATTTCATCACAAAGATTGAAGGTCTAGAATTTGATCCACAGGCACAATGGCTGGTTACTCTTGACGTAGTTTCTTTATTTACATAAATTCCACAGGACGATGGCCTGGAGGTAATTGAGTTCTATCTGAAACAGAGACAAAAAACACATTGAGTTCCTACCAGAAATTATTGTTGATTTCGCACGCATAGCATTAAGAAAAAACTATTTCAAATTTGATGAGGAATTTTTCTTTCCAACTAGGGGGGGACTGCAATGGGTTGTTCTTTCACCCCGGAGATGGCGATACTCCTTATGGCCCAATTTGAAGAGACGTTCATCTACAAAAATAATCACTTCCACAGCCAAATCACAAGATGGTTTTGATTTATTGACAATGTGTCATGCATCTCGACAGGTGAAGAACACACACTGGATCAATTTCATCAGTGGCTAAATAATCAAACTCGTGACATCAAGTCCAGTATGAGTAAAAATAAAAATGTTTTACTTTCCTTGACGTTGAAGTCAAGCCTTCAGATCAGCAATTGATAACAAATTTGTATCGAAAATCATCAGATGAAAATAGTGCTTTACACTATGCAAGTTTCCATCCATGAAGCCTCAAAGATAATCTGCCAGACGGAAAGTTTTTGAGGATTCGACGTAATTGTATGATTAAAGAGAATTATTTTCACCATGCCACAATCTTGTCAATGATTAAAAGATAAAGGCTATCCTGGGAAACTTGTAAGCAGTTCACACAAAAAAAGCCAGGTATATACCGCTAGATACTCTACTAGAGAAAAAAGAAAGAACAAACCAAGAACGACTTATTTGTGTTTCAACGTTTTGCCCTCAGACTAATAATTTCAAAAGGATTATTCAACAAAATTGGTATTTGCTATCAAAGCCTGACAATTTTTTGGAAAGACCTGTATATGCCCTCAAGAAATATTATAGTATTGAAAATCAACTAGAGCAAGACTACACTCCTGCTGTACCAATACAAAAGCACACTGAGAGAATATTGGAAATTACCACCTCTACAAGGTCATCACAATTGTGGGATGTGTGTAGTGTGTGATCAAACAATTGAAGGCCTTGAATTTACATTGGATAACATCAAATGGAAACATACAATCTTTTGAAATTGCAAAACAAAGAATGTTGTATACGGCATAGTATGCTCATGCAAAAAATTGTACGTAGGAAAAACCAATCAGGAAATCTGTCAGCGAATTATCCAGCATAAGTCGAGGTTTCGCCGAAAAGTGCTGTCAGACCCACTAGTCAAGCATTTTCAAAATCATTCAGAGAACAACTTAAAGTGGACCGTACTATCAGTCATTCAGATGGATCCTAGAGGGGGTGATTTTGAACAAAATTTAATCAAGAAAGAGGCAAATTTAATCTTGAGATTTAATACAGCAATTACTGGCTTAAATGAAATGTCTGAACTTCAGAACTTATGAAACAATATCAGCAGCTACAATTTTTTTTCTGAATACACAAGGATAATGGTTCACTGGAGAGACCACATGCGACACATAGTTAAAAATGTGTGTGCCTTTAAGAATCTTGAGCCTGTACTCTGGGAACTACAAATCCCATTACCCCAAGATTTCCAATTGCACCCATGAAGGAGACACTTCTGGGTCATGAAAGTGCAATGGTGAAATAATGAAGGAAGTTATATACATGCCGTACACACACTGAGTATGGAGCCACTTACAAGAAGGCACTGGGAGACAGGAGCGTTTGGACACTGCAATTCATTGAAGTGCCTTCAACAAACCATGGAGAACAAATCACTTTCAGAGACCGAAGACAGACGCTCTGCTCCGAGCAGTTGCATAACTTTGAAAGCAACACACTTGCCGAAGATTCAGTAAATCATTCTCGAACTCTCAAATTGAAGTCAAACTGTGATTTGAAGTAGGACTGCACCAGAATTCAGGTCCTAATTCCTCACTCCTTGTCTCCTATGTCTGCTGCAGCTTCGGTTTACTTTGGCATTATCGGCTTTGGGAGCCAAGCACCAAATCAAAGAAACCTGAATTACACGCAGTCATCGAAAACAGAGCCTTTCCCAGTTCATTGTCCGGAGGAGACCCCAAAACTAAACGGCTCGAAATGTGTCAGCATTTCTAACTAGTGAGCTGAATGAAGCAATCTGGTTGCAGAGTCAACTCTTGAAAATGTGAGTTTCTCCCTCACTAAAAGGACTTGCTTCAAGCCCCTGTTGTTTTTTTGGAGTATGGACATTACAAATAATAGATTTACTCCGTACTTTCATTGTGTTCAATGAACTGAACTCGTGAGTATTTATACAGTGGTGTTTTTTTATTTTGCACTGATCTTGTTTTTTTATTTTGCACTGATCTTGTTTTTTTAAATACATTAAGTGGATTAGGTGTCGCAAAAAAACCATGAATATTGTGGGGCTAAATATGTATACTGTGAATGTTTTGTCTATGTCTTATGAGTAGATGATATGTGAAAGGCTTTTTTTTGTGAAAAATCAATGAGTAAGATGACAGTAAATGGTGAAAAACCTATTTGATCATGCCAATTAATTTCCTGATCATGTGGTAAATAATTTGTTAAATTGCTTCAGACAAGGTTTTTTCTATTGTTAGATTAATGTGGTCCAGCCTTGCTGAACTGTGAGGATCCAACCCCGGGTTTAATTAATTTTAGAAAGTTTACTTTTTTTGTCCTACCCTTTGTGCCTTTTGCCAGTTTCCTCAGTCACATGAATGGCTTTGCTGTTGGGGTTTGTGTATTCCTTCCGGACAGTAACACAAAGGGGATTAGATGTGGACAGGAAGAGCCATCCTGCCAGGATGATTGTGGGCAGAGCAGTATACAGCTTCACTTACATTTAAAACGTTCTGTGTCTCCAGCACACACAAAGGAACCTGACACTAGTCTTTTTTCACCCCAGACTTCTTGGAGCCTTGACAAGTGAAGGGAAGAACTTTTACCCAGATGTGGGGGTAGTATAGGGACTCCCCCACCTCATAGGTTGGTACCAGGTATAAATATTGAACCTACAGAGCCACTCTTCAGTACCCACCTGAACCTGTGGACATCACAGAAGAAGGACAGCTGTGTTCCCCAGAAGACTGCCAGGCTGCTAACAGAGGACTGTCCTGCTGCTTAAGGACTGCTTTTACCCACAGAGGGCTTCCCTGCTGCTTGAGAACTGCCTTGATCTCTGAGAAGGAAGTCTGGACCTGCTCCCTTCATCCTAGGCTACCTGAGTGACTCCAAGGGTCATTTGGTGGAGCTCCTGTCTGAGATACAGGGAGACAACATGCTCCAGAGATCTCCCTGCAACTGCCCAGCAGCTCTGCTACACTGGACCTTCCTGGACCTGCATCTGTTCCTGCCTGAGCTCCGCTGGCCTCTGCTGGATCCCCAAGAGGTGCTTCCCAGGTCCTGGACCCTTGGCTGGCATCAGTTGAGCTTCTCCTGTGTAAGGTCAAAACGGGAAGCTTAGGGCTCTTTGCGACTGCAAACAGGCTTGTTTGGGCTGAGAGTCTGCCACCCACCAACGAGAAGCTCCTGTAAATCTGACTCTGTGCTAAAGCAATCTCCAGAGATGATCAGCAACGTGAGATCTGCACTTCGCTCAACAGCCCGCGGTGACCGCCATTGCAAAGCTTCATCAACGACCGTCCGCGACACCCGACTGGCTCTTTGCGCTACGACAACTGAGCCTGTACTGTCCGGCTTGCTCGTTGTGCTGCATCAACAAGCATCTGCAACGCTCTCCCTTCTCCTCACAGCCTCCTCCACTGGGAACTAAACTCTTCACACCAGACTTTGAAAAGGTAACTGTTTTAGCAGAACTAACTTGGTCCCTGTATCCGGCGCACGCTCCATCGCAGTTGGCCTGAACTTGTAACTTTCTTCCAATCCAGCATGACCAGATGACCATGAGTGGTGCTTTATGTTTTTAAGTGCTATAACTACCTAAAACTTTCAAGTTTAATATCTCTGGATGTGCTGAATTGGATTATTGTCACTCTGGTATCATATTACTTATTAAAATGTACTCTATTTTTCTAAATTGGTTAGGGATTCTTCCTGGGTTGTGTTTTACTGGTTGTGTGCTTCATAAATACTTTACAGATTGCCTCTATGTTAAGCCTGACTGCTTTGTGCCAAGCTACTAGGGGGTTAGCGTAGGTTAATTTAGTGTCTTTTCGTGGTTTACTCTGGCAAGGAATGCGGTTGTTGACTGAGTGGGGCTTCCCTCCCCCTCGACCAATAATCCAATTTCTTACATATTGGTATTTAAATGTTTTTCAAAGGGGGCAAAGCAAAGACATGGTATTGTTTAACATATGGTGTATTATAGAAAAGAGTAGATATAACTCCCCTGTAAGCCTGTGATGGAGCAAGGTTTCAAAAATGAAACTTGCTTGTATGCAATCTTACTCATAGTATTGATTTATTAAACTTGTACTGTCAATACTAATCTTTGCATTCACAAACACAGAAGGGATAGACGCTTGCCTATGTGTTTTACTAATGAATAACGCTTGTCTATAAACCAAGATGGCCGCTAAAGCGCGGGAACCTCAATGCGCATGTCGCAACCTGATCACATGGTGTGACGTCTTTCTTTGCTTGGTGGGAAACTTCTGCTTCTGCGCAGTGTGCACTAAAATGGCCGCTAAATGTTTTCACATGCTTCAGCTTGCTCTCAAGTCATTATTAAATTGTCGTTTTCTTAACGCTACTAATGCAGGATAGTATTATGATTAAATGGGAATAGAGTAGGGAAAGTGGGTATACAGTGAAACTTTTTATTTGTGATTTTAATATTTTCTTCTTGCACTTTTAGTAATTCTTAAACTTGGGCCTGGGTTGGTGTCTTGAAACTCGAGAGACAGAGGGTTCTGCGCATGTGTCCTGTATGCCTGCCAAGTGAAGTCAACTTGGACGTCTCCCAAGGCCACGACCTATTGGCCGAAGATGATGTACCCAATGTTTCCGGCGGAACAAATTGTTACTTTTCTCCTGTAAAATGTATAACATTTGTCGTGAGACGGGTGGGAAATAAAGCGAATGTATTAATTTGAAGGGGAGGGAACGTAAAGACAATAGGCTTTACAATTTAGGCCAAATTGATATGGTGCGAGAATCCACCCCCTGTCCCTGTCCAATCAGAAGTAGTGGTCCCATATTTTAGCAACATTAAGGGGAGGTACATGGGTGTAGAAGGGTATAATAGAATATAGCATTAGTATATTAGTCGGAAGAGCATGCGTTCACGAAGAACAGGCGTCCATACTGCCAGAGCGCTCTCAACTCCAGACTGCCCAGCTGATCGGTTGCTGACTGACTTCCTGTCCGGAAGAGGTCCTGAGGAGGGGGCGGGAGTCCATTAGACGGGAGAATCAAGAGAAGTCGAGTATCAGAGAGGGGAACGGCGCAGGCGTCGTTGTAGAGAGGTCACCGGTCCTGTCCTGATCCTGGAAGAAGTCTTTGCTCTTCATCCTTCCTGGGTCCTATCTTTTCCAACTCCTTGGCTAAGGGGCTTGGTTATCGCATTTAGGTAACTATACTGCAACCTTTAGTTGCGCTGCTGTCTCTATCTTCTCCTCTTCCTTAAACACCGTCATTTATTAGCAAAATCATTTCTATGCTTTTTCTTGGGTATTTCAATCAAGTACCATGTTTTCTGTATTTTTACTCTGCTAAAAACTTTAGATAAACATTTTAAAACTTCCTGACTCAGTGGTTATTTCAGGATTATGTACTATAATGAATGTCACTCATTTTAAACTTCCCAATTAGCAAAGGATCCATTGGTAAGTTATTACTCTTCAATCAGAAGGTAATTGGTAGCAGGGACTTTGATAAAAGAGTACATCTGACACCCAGCGTAAGTATTAGTGTAGTGTGAATGAATGGGCCCAAGTGAGTATATGGTGTATGAATGTTGTTGGCTAATATTGCGCTGGATCAGTTTTCTGGTAAGCAGAGGACGGTTTTTGTTACTCTTTGTTAATTGGGTAATGAGAATTTTATTTGTATTTTTTTATGAACTAACATCCGCTTATTTTTGAGGTTTGTTATATGTTGTCCAGAATACCCCGGGGTAGGGAAAAAGAATAGTGGGTGGCAAGTGGAAGCCATACTGCAGTGAGGTTATCTGTCAGGCAGAAATAGTACTGAGAAGTTAAGCAGGACTTCAAGTACTCGTTAGGGACTCTATGCATGTGAGTAATAGCAAAAAGGGTACGCTGATAAAAATTTGATGTTATATCACCTAGTAAGGGTAACATTGGAGAAGTAACAGGTACTTCTGGAGCTTGTGTGAAGAGTAGACGGAAGTGTTTTACTCGTAGTGTATGTATTAGTAAACGGAAAGGTTTTACTAAAGTGTGGAAGAAACTATCTTTTTCGAAATTAGTGGAAACTGGCACGATAGCGAATGTTTTATGTTGTTACTGAAATTTAATTAAGATTTATAGAGAAAATAAGTTTGCGTAAATTTTTGTAAAGGGAGGGTCAGTTGCCGGAGAGGGAGCTGACGTCACAAAATGCTGCGCTGTGGTAGGTTGAAACAGCGTGTGTGGAAAAACCCTTGTAAAGGAGGGGTCAGTAGTCAGGAGTAGTATTGACGTCACAAGTGCCGCGCTGGGATTGGTTAAACCAGCGAGGACAGAAAAGAGCAGATTGTAAAGGAGGGGTTGACAGAGAAACGTCAGCAAAAGGCCGCGCAAGGATTGGCTCGGAAATAAAAGATAGCAGACATTTGATTGGTCGAAATTATAGAAGCAAAATTCTTAGTGGATAAGGATTGCATGTTAAAAGTTGATCCGACTTTAACAGGAACTCGTCCGGATATGAGATTCCTAGGTTTTGTAGAATATAATTTTGTACACAGAAGATTAGATAGAATGTACGGAGAAAGGAGAAAAATGTCATTCTTACAAAAGATTAAGAATTATTTTAAAAAGGACAAACCAATCAAAACTAGAGAAGGAATTATTATTCCACCAGCTAAAACGCCAGCATCATTTATGATGATGGAGAGAGGGTATCATACTTGTGTATGGATGGAGAATTGGATAGAATACACAAAAAATGATGGAGTATTAGCATTTCCCGAGAATGGTACCTTCAATGGAAGAATTCTTCAAAACTTGAGATTGAGGATGAATGATTTAGAACCCAGACCTAGATTAACCCAGTATGAAGCTCTAGAAGAATGGGAAACCGAGGCATTTGAGCGGGATATGAGAAGTAATAGGAGTTACCCAGGATTTTACCCCAGATATTTACTTGAGTCAAGAGAGGGTCAGATGAAACAATGGAGAAGGGCAATGATTACAGAGGGACTGTATCCATTATTCACAGAAGGAGAGAAATCAGGAGGCAAATGTACAGAAAAGACAAAACATTTAATGAGAAATGAGGAATCTGAAGACGAATTTATGGAGGAAATGTTAAGAAATCCCCCACCATATCAGGAAGGGACAAGTGGATGCATCCCAAGTGCACCACCGAAAACTCCAATGGTACCACAAGTAATGCATGAATTTACCCCAACTAGAATACTTCATGACAAAGAAAAAGAAGCCCTAGAAAAGAACAGAGCAGAATTAATACAGAAAATAACTCAGATAAAAGTACATCCTGATTCGTTGACCATACCTGTAACAATTGGTCCAGTAGTTCCATTATATGGTACTCAGGGAAATTGTCCACCACCCATACTTGCACCTACTCCTATGAGTAACCCCAAACCTGAAGTTCCAGTTATAATTGAGGATCAATTTAGTGATTGTGAATCCACAATATCACTCATGGATTTACCTATTCGAGGTTCTGTAAATAGTACTCCCAGAAAAGATGTACCTGGAAGTTCAAAAGATGTAAGTTTAGTAACTTCATCAGGAACGAAAAGTGCTACCATAGTAACACCTGAAGATTTAGAAAGATGGGTACAAGGGTCAGTTAAACAGTGCACACCTCCAAAAGTACTGGATATCCATAAATTGAAAGTCGAATTAGAAGAAATAATAGCAGGAAATGTAGGAGTAGAACGCTTGAATACCTATGATGAAGAAGAACTATTATTCTTGTGTAGGAGTATCACTAGAAATGTAAAGATGTTCCATGAAAAATTGTCCAATTTAGCACTACAGATGGGAATCGAAATAGGGAGATCAAAAGTATTACAGAAACCATATAGAGCAGAATTTGCGGACAAAGATTTAGAAAATATGAATGCATCTGGAAGAAGACTGCAAATAAGAGAATTAATGTTAGTTTTACAAAAATGGGGAGATCTAGATAAATGGAGATCTAGGTGGGCCAAGAAAAAGGAAGAAGCACGAACAAGTAGAACAGCATCAGAATATGTGATGAAGGAAGCAGGAAAAGCAGACCAGATGTATCCCATGCGAGAAGTTGCGGGAGGAGGATATGTACATGTCCCATGGAGCAGACAAGATATTTTATCATTTACGAATGATTTTCCAAAATTGAGAGAAAAACCAATTGAATGGTATAAGCAGGTTGAAAGGTTTGTGAAGGTGTCAAAGGTATTGTTGAAGGATTTGGATGGTTTGTTTGACATAGTGGTACCTGCCGATTTATGGACAGATTGTAAGATCACAGTCGATTGGCCTAGTGATGAATATCCTAGAGATCCGAAAACAGGTGCCCCGTCAAATGATGTGATGAAAAAGTATCAGCAGGTGATAACATACCTGAAAGGGAAAATACCCCCGAAAGAAACAGATTGGGTGAAAATAGATCGAACAGCCCAAGAAGCTAGTGAAACAGTACATTCCTATTATGAGCGTTTATTGCAGGTGTTTAAACAGTATAGTGGATTCGAGGACATTGGAGACAAAAACATGAGTCAGTTTGTGTATCGGTTTGTTTACGGTCTGAAGCCAGAAATTTGCCAGATGATTAAACAACACATGCTGTGTTGGCAGGGAAAACCCATAGATGAGATTCTGAAGTATGCAAAATATTGTGGAGACGATATTGAGGATAGACACAAGAAATTACAAGAAAAGGTGATGTGGGCACAGGTGAAAATGGCAGAAAAGCAAGGAATTAATTTGGAAAATCCGAGTGAAAATCAAGGAAAAGATTCTGGAACGAGTGGTGATACGGGAAATGGTGGAAAATTTAGAGGAAGAATGAGTAGAGAAGAAGCTAAAAGAAATTTCCTTGTCATGGATGCGGAAAATTGGGGCATTGGAAGGATGAATGTAAAAAGATTCGGAATAATAATGGCCCAAATCAAAACTTAAATCCACAGATGCAGAATGACTCACAACAGGGTGTAAATCCCCAGAGTCAATTACCACCTCCACCTGTTCAGGGTAATGTAAGCAGAGTAAAACATGGTACAGACATTGGTTACCCAGGAGGGAGTGGTAAGAATGATTATATGACATCACAATTTCTTTTGCAGGACAATTATTGTAAATTCGACTCATGACGGTGCCTAGGAAAGGGGAAGAAGGAGTGCATACTTGGCGCATCCTTACAGGTAGATTAGTCTGGTCCATATGTTGAAGGAAATGTGAAAGGTAATGATATTACTTTCCTTTTGGACACTGGTGCTACCAGGTCTACTGTGAGATCAGCAGACATCCCAGACCTTCCTCTCTCTGGTGAAGATATCCAAGTAGTGGGGGTAGCTAATCAAAGAATTAGAACACCTCTTACCGAACCAATGGAAGTTAAAATTGGAAACTTCAGAGAAATGCACCAATTTGTAGTGTGCGATTCTAGCCCAGTGAATTTATTAGGTAGAGATTTATTGTGCAAAATGAACTGTACAATTTTCTGCACGCCGGATGGTGTGGCAGTTCAGACACCAGATGAGGACCATGTATATAAAATTATGGTTGCAAAACAAGGTACAGAAATAGATGAAATGTTTTCGTTGATAACAAAAGATGAGTTGCCAGAAGAATTAAAAGGTACAGTAAACCAAATAGTATGGGATTTCACCGGAAAAGAAGTAGGACTTATGGCAAAAATAGATCCAGTTCAAATTACGGTAAAAGAAGGTGCGATTTTCCCAAATACTAAACAATACAAAATGAGTGCAGAAGTAAAAGCAGGAGTCATTGAAGAAATCAATCGAATGGTAAAACAAAACATCCTAAAAGAAGTAATGAGTAGCCCATGTAATTCACCAATCATGGGACTAAAGAAACCTAGTGGTAAATATAGGATTGTTCAGGACCTGCGTAAAATAAACAAGATTGTGGAACCATGTTGTCCCATAGTACCAAATCCTGCAGTAATTCTATACCAGATCCCTTGGAATGCAGGATGGTTCACAGTAATTGATTTGAGTCAAGCATTCTTTTCAATACCATTGCATCCAGACAGCCAGTATCTTTTCTCATTTAAATTTGAGAACAAAGTCTATGTGTGGAACCGTGTTCCTCAGGGGTACACAGAAAGTCCTTCAATTTTCAATCAGATACTGAAAAAGTGCCTTGAAAAACTAGTGATGCCAGGAAGCTCAGTTTTAGTTCAATATATCGACGATTTATTAGTAGCGTCGACCACCAGAGAAGACTGTGTTGTCGATTCCATAGCCTTATTAAATCTTTTGGCTGAGGAAGGGCATAAAGTCTCACCTGAAAAGTTACAGTTTTGCAGGACAGCAGTTAAATATCTGGGACACCAAATTGAGAGGGGAAAAAGAAGAGTAACCTCTGAAAGAGTAGAATTAATAAAGAGAATGCAAATGCCTGTAACCCAAAGACAAGTGAGAATGTTCCTAGGAATAGTAGGATACTGTCGACAATGGATACCAAATTTTTCCATGTTGGCTAAGCCCTTAATTAACATGACGAAAAAGAAAGCAAAGGACCCTGTTGAATGGGAGGATGAAAGTGTAGAAGCTTTTGTAAAATTGAGAAACGCACTTTGTTCAGCACCTGCCTTAGGCATGCCTGATAATAAAAGAGAATTCGCATTATTCTGTCAAGAGAGAGAAAATTGTGCACTTTCTGTCCTAACTCAGAGACATGGACTAGATAGACGTCCTATAGCATATTTTTCTGCTACATTGGACCCAGTAGCAGCCGCGTTGCCAGGATGCTTAAAAGCAGTGGCAGCAACTTGTTTGAGCATTGAACAAAGCGAGTCAATAGTGATGGGACATACTGTAAAAGTGTATGTTCCACATGCAGTTGTGATTCTGTTGACAAGAACACGAACTCAGCATCTTACTCCTAGTCGGCTGACTAAATATGAGAGGATAATTATGGGTGCTGAAAATGTGACCATGGTAAGGTGTACAATAATAAATCCAGCAACTTTATTGCCGGACCCATATCATGAAACAAATAAAGATGACGAAGAAGATGAACATGATTGTGTACAAATGCCAGAATTATGTACAAAACCACGCCCAGACATAGAGGAACAGCCTCTTAAAAAGCCAGACAGGGAGCTATTTGTCGATGGTTCATGTCAAAGACATGAAGATGGTAAACTAACTGCTGCCTATGCGGTATGTGAATTAACTGGAATAGTCGAAGCATCCTATTTACCAGGAGTAAAATCTGCACAAGTAGCTGAATTGTTTGCTTTGATAAAAGCTTGCAAAATTGGGAGGAATCAGAGAGTGACCATATTTACAGATAGTCAATATGGTTACGGGGTTGTGCATGATTTTGGCCAACTGTGGATGCAGAGGGATTTCATGACTTCTTCAGGATCCCCCATTAAAAATGGACAATTTGTAAGGGAATTGCTAGAAGCAATACAATCACCAAAAGAATTGGCTGTGGTGAAATGTGCCGCACACCAGTCAGGAGATGACTGGGTGGTAGTCGGCAACAGATATGCAGACTTGGTGGCTCAACATTGTGCCAAAACCAGAACGTCAGTCAATAAGAGGGTGGAAAGAATGGGAATTAGCTGCCAACTTATGCTGTATATGCCACCTGAAACATGGAATGAGGTGAAGAAATTGCAAGATGAGGTTGATGAAAGTGAAAAAAATTGTGGATTAAAGTGGGTTGCTCCCAAAGAGGAGAAGATGAAGTGTGGATCAGTGCAGATGGCAGACCAGTCATGCCAGACTGTTTACTCTCACAAATGGCTAGAATGCACCATGGAGACACACACATAGGGAGAGATGCAATGATTAGGCTGTTCAGACAAAATTGGTACAATCCCAAATTCAGGGCTGTTGCAGAGAGTCTTTGCCAGAGATGTCTAACTTGCCAAATGCATAATCCAGGCAGGAAAACGATAATTGGGTTTGGAAAGATTGGAAAGGCAGAGGGCCCATTTATAAGACTCCAGTTCGACTTCATACAGTTACCACCATGCAGAGGACTAAAATATGTACTAGTCATAGTGTGTCTGTTTTCAAAGTGGGTGGAGGCTTACCCTACTAGGAGAAATGACAGTATTACAGTTGCAAAACTGTTGTTACGTGAGCTCATACCTAGGTTTGGTTTCCCAGTATCTTTGGAATCAGATAGAGGAAAACACTTTAATAGCGAAGTGATCCAGATAATCTGTGAAGCATTTCAAATCAAACAGAAATTGCACTGTGCATATCGCCCAGAGGCTTCTGGAGTGGTTGAACAATTAAATGGCACTATCAAGTCAAGATTGGGAAAAATGTGTGCATCAACATCATTAGAGTGGCCAGACGCATTGCCACTTGTCTTGATGGGACTCAGAAGCATACCTGACAGAAACACAGGATTGAGCCCCCACGAAATAATGATGGGAAGAGCAATGAGACAAACACATGTTCCCACAAACAAATTAGTAAATATATCTGATGATATGGTTCTGGATTATTGCAAAGGATTGGCTGACCTAGTGCGTTCTGTCTCTCATCAGGTTGGAGAAGACGCAGTTTCCAGGCAGCCTGAACTAGAACATGATCTGAATCCTGGTGATTGGGTGGTAGTGAAGAATCACACAAGAGAGACGTGTTTATCACCCAGGTGGAGCAGACCTTGTCAAGTTATATTGACCACCAATACAGCAGTGAAGTGTGCAAGATTTCCTAATTGGATTCACGTAAGCCACACAAAGAGAGTACCAGACCCTGAAGAGGAGAATTCACAGACAACACCAATCACTGAAGAAGCTGAAGGTTGCCCAGCAGAAGAATCTCAGGATCGAGGTTCGAGAGAAGCTGACGGAGAACAACCGAGCACAAGTCAGGATTGGATACCAGTGGTAGAAGTTCCTGAAGTATACCACAGAACAAGAAGTCAAGCGAAATTGGAAGAAATTGAAGAAGATCAGATAGGTGAAGAAGAAGCAGTTCAGGATCAAGAAGAACAGACAGTAAAAGATCCTGAACAAAATAAGATAGGGAAAGAAAATTGGACACAAAACAGTGAAGATTTAATAGACTTTACACAGGAACAGACAGATCTAGAAGAATCCGGTCAGGCTGCAGAAGTTCACAGTGCAATAAGCCCTGATCAGAACAATTTAGATCAAGAAGAATTCACTAAAGAAAAAGGGGTTGATACAAATGAACATAAAGAAATAAAAAAGGAACAAAGCCAACATCTTGAAAGTCATTGTGGAGCTATTGAAGAGAAACCAATCAGACCTGAAAAAGAACAAACAAAAGAAGCAGTAATCAAAGAAAACAAAACAGTATTGAGCAGTGAAAATAACAAGATCTCTGAAGACGTAAACAGAGAAACAGTGCCAACAAAGAAAACAAGAAAAGGAGATCATTGGCCAAGTGTCATTAAAAGAGTAAAGTACCACATAACAACCAGAAGTGAAGATCCAGAACAAGTACCTGAAGTGACAAGTCAAACTGAACAAGAGAAAAAGTCAGGAAAAAGAAAAAGTAAAAGACTGAGACTTGTGAATAACAAATTCAAGGGTCCTGACTGGACTTATATTATTCTTGAAGATTTTGAAAGCTCAGAGTCAAGTGACAGTGGTGGCGAAGGAACGAGTGCAGAACTAACATATGAAGAAGAAACAAGACCACCCTGACTAAACAAAAGAATCCTCTAAAGAAAAGAAGAAGAGATAAGAAGAGCAATCTTCCTTGTCGAAAAATGACTGATGATAAAGTTACTGGGAGACCAAAACGAAATTGTTGTAGGAGATGCTGTGCAATCTGCATATGTAGTCTAGTATTGGTGCTTATAGTATGGTTAGTCCTGAGTGTAGCAATTCCTTACATTATGATAATAGATAAGAAGATTAATAATGAAACTAAAGGGAGGACAGCAAACATGAAGGACAATAGAGTAGAATTAATGGCAGAAGATGAGGCAGAAATTCATCATGAAATAGCTGATAACGACACTAGTTTAAATGTTTTCACAAAGTTATTGTTTCAGTATGTAGACACAATGGAAGTTAGTAATTGTTATGTCTGTATGAAGTTACCTGAATCAATAGCGGAAGGATTAACATACCATCATTTACCACTGACATATGGCATCTCATGTAGTGTATTAACAAGTTTATTTTATAGAACAGGTAGGCTACAGTATTATTATTCAAACTTAGATGTGGTATTTTCTGAGGTTCCGATTCGCAAGAGTATGAACCCAGTGCTTACTAGTCAAGACGCACAGTTTATGGGAGAATTTTTCTTAACAATGAAATCGATAGACATAACACATGCACATAGACACAATCTAACATGTTCTTTACTAGAAGAAGAAAAGATATTTTTGAATTTAGTAGAAGATAGAAGACATGATTTTCAAAAGAAAGCTTCAGAGCATAAGGCTCAGTTGCCACCTTGGGCAGAGAAGGAAGGAAGTTATACACCTGGTAAAGCTCAAGCTGCAATGGCTCTGGATTTCGTAAAGAAAGGGAAAATTTGTCTTCATAGGTTAAAGACTGATTATAACAATGTTTTCATCGGTACCAGTGAATGTGAACACAATTTTTTAATTATTGGAGGTTGGGGACTCAAAGGAGGAACAGATTCAGTTTTTCCTGGAATCTATTATGTATGTGGGAATAAGGCTTACTTTAGGCTTCCTGCAAGATGGTATGGAAGTTGTTATTTTGGAATAGTTTTTCCAAAGATATACCACGTAAAAAGAAACACTGGAAGCAATGAAAACAATAGTGAATTAACACGTAGTAAAAGAGCTAGTTTTTCAGAAATTGTAGGTGATATATTTGGTGCATTGATACCTTCAGTGGGAATAATTCTGAACTCAGGGAAAATATGCAAATTGTCTACAGTGGTTGATCGTTTATCTACGGATACTGCTGGAGGTTTTCTAATGATTAATACAGAGATGGTTGCGATTAGATCTATGGTGATGCAAAATCGACTTGCTTTTGACATTCTATTGGCAAAAGAGGGAGGAGTCTGTAAATTATTGAAGACGAAACATTGTTGCACTTATATTCCTGATAAGAGTGCAGAAATTGGAACATATATTCAGAACATAACTAAACTTGAGAAAGAACTAAAACCACTGGTAGTTGATAGTGTATGGGAAAGATTGACAAATAGTATCTCGTCAATTGGAACCTGGTTTGCTAATAAAGGGAAAGGACTTATAGGTCAAATATTAGTACCCTTAGCAGGGATAGCAATAATAATTTTAGCAATAACAATATGGTGCAAATGTTGTAGAAAGAATGGAACATATGAAGTGACAGGAAAAGGAAAGAAAAGAAAACTGGATGAAATCGAACTAGAAGAATGGAGAAGTGATTTATATAAGAAATTAAAAGGAGACTGTAAGAATAGAAAAAGTAAAAATGAGAATGAAACGAATTGCTAGAAGTTGGCATCTGATTGAGGGTAGTATTTTTGATGGCTCAGAAACGCCATCAGAGAGGGGATTGATGGAGCAAGGTTTCAAAAATGAAACTTGCTTGTATGCAATCTTCCTCATAGTATTAATTTATTAAACTTGTACTGTCAATACTAATCTTTGCATTCACAAACACAGAAGGGATAGACGCTTGCCTATGTGTTTTACTAATGAATAACGCTTGTCTATAAACCAAGATGGCCGCTAAAGCGCGGGAACCTCAATGCGCATGTCGCAACCTGATCACATGGTGTGACGTCTTTCTTTGCTTGGTGGGAAACTTCTGCTTCTGCGCAGTGTGCACTAAAATGGCCGCTAAATGTTTTCACATGCTTCAGCTTGCTCTCATGTCATTATTAAATTGTCGTTTTCTTAACGCTACTAATGCAGGATAGTATTATGATTAAATGGGAATAGAGTAGGGAAAGTGGGTATACAGTGAAACTTTTTATTTGTGATTTTAATATTTTCTTCTTGCACTTTTAGTAATTTGTAAACTTGGGCCTGGGTTGGTGTCTTGAAACTCGAGAGACAGAGGGTTCTGCGCATGTGTCCTGTATGCCTGCCAAGTGAAGTCAACTTGGACGTCTCCCAAGGCCACGACCTATTGGCCGAAGATGATGTACCCAATGTTTCCGGCGGAACAAATGGTTACTTTTCTCCTGTAAAATGTATAACATTTGTCGTGAGACGGGTGGGAAATAAAGCGAATGTATTAATTTGAAGGGGAGGGAACGTAAAGACAATAGGCTTTACAATTTAGGCCAAATTGATATGGTGCGAGAATCCACCCCCTGTCCCTGTCCAATCAGAAGTAGTGGTCCCATATTTTAGCAACATTAAGGGGAGGTACATGGGTGTAGAAGGGTATAATAGAATATAGCATTAGTAAATTAGTCGGAAGAGCATGCATTCACGAAGAACAGGCGTCCATACTGCCAGAGCGCTCTCAACTCCAGACTGCCCAGCTGATCGGTTGCTGACTGAATTCCTGTCCGGAAGAGGTCCTGAGGAGGGGGCGGCGGAGTCCATTAGACGGGAGAATCAAGAGAAGTCGAGTATCAGAGAGGGGAACGGCGCAGGCGTCGTTGTAGAGAGGTCACCGGTCCTTTCCTGATCCTGGAAGAAGTCTTTGCTCTTCATCCTTCCTGGGTCCTATCTTTTCCAACTCCTTGGCTAAGGGGCTTGGTTCTCGCATTTAGGTAACTATACTGCAACCTTTAGTTGCGCTGCTGTCTCTATCTTCTCCTCTTCCTTAAACACCGTCATTTATTAGCAAAATCATTTCTATGCTTTTTCTTGGGTATTTCAATCAAGTACCGTGTTTTCTGTATTTTTACTCTGCTAAAAACTTTAGATAAACATTTTAAAACTTCCTGACTCAGTGGTTATTTCAGGATTATGTACTATAATGAATGTCACTCATTTTAAACTTCCCAATTAGCAAAGGATCCATTGGTAAGTTATTACTCTTCAATCAGAAGGTAATTGGTAGCAGGGACTTTGATAAAAGAGTACATCTGACACCCAGTGTAAGTATTAGTGTAGTGTGAATGTATGGGCCCAAGTGAGTATATGGTGTATGAATGTTGTTGGCTAATATTGCGCTGGATCACCTGTATTAACGAGAGATGTAATGACCATGTTACATTCTATTATTATTAAAATAACCCTCCTATATGTTTTAAGTGTCAGAGAGTCTCTCCATACAAATCTGTATATTAAATTAAGTGTATAGACCAACTGAGCAGACGGTACCTTCTGCCCTTAATGCTATTCCTTTATAAATGTGCAATAATGTATCATCAGTTATGGACAACCCATCTCGAGTATTTTTCATGAATTATTTTTACCTTTGTCCTCATCGGGTTGCCCTCATTATCACATCAAGAAAAAATCACATTGCTCTTTATAATTTTCATTTATTTTTCTCATGAAACGAATGTATTTTTCATAAGCAGATATATGATGAATTCATAAATCTGAAAATTCAAGTATTTCATCCCTAGTCAACCATAAACTAGATTCATTTCTTTCTTTTAGTTTAGATGGGGAAGACGCTTCTTTGTCTGTTTTCCAATTAAGATGTATTTCAACTGTACACAGTGGGCTAGCCCCCCTCTTCATGCTTATGCTCCACAGCTCCTCCTGCTAAATCCAATATTAATTATATACTTTTGGCAATTCCCAACTCCTCAGACACGCTTTACCATCTTCTCTTCCAGGTATAGTTCACTCAGGTTTGATTGAGGTAGCTCCTACAAACTTGCCTACAAGGGGGGGTGGCAGCCTACCCCCGGCCCCCCTGCTCTTACCTGTGGCCGTTGTAGGACGGCCGCAGCAGGAATCGCCAGCCCCCACACTCCCTGCTCGTACAACATATGGCCGCCGCAGGGATCACCACGGGCAGCAAAATGTCTGGCTACGCCACCGTCCCTACATTCCTTCCAAACCCGCCTATTAACACACTGGCAAGCTCAATCTCTACTAACATGGACCTTTTTCAACTGGACAACAATATATTGTCACTGATTTCATGGAATGTAGCAGGTCTTAAGTTCAAGCTTTCAGTGCCCGATTGGATCTCCCTTGTGAATGTCTATGACTTTTGTCTTTTTCAAGAAACATGGTCTGTAGAACCAATTCACAGGCCTGGTTTTCTTAACGTTTTTACCCCAGCAATTCCCAGTCCATGGGGACAACCATCTGGAGGTCTAACCCTATGGGGTTAGAGCTTCCCTAAACTGCACCATACGTCAACTTCATATCGAATCGCCTGACATTCTGGCTATCCAAATTAGCTGCAAGAACAAGCCGAAGGTTACCCTTTGCAACATCTATATCAGAGGGACTAGAGGTGGGGCCCAATCTCGTACAATCCACACACTTGAAGGACTACTCGATTTATCTTTTCCTAATGATAACCTCATAATAGCAGGTGACTTTAACACCACTTTCGAACCGCTAGACTTTGACAGGGACCGCCTGCCCTGTAATGAAGAAAAAACCTGGGCCATCTCCCAATTGTCTATTCCTCCAATTCGCAGGTGGCCACAGACTGCCTTGCAACTACAGGCTTTAACTGCGGAATATGGTCTCAGGGCTATGAATGGACATACAAAATCTAATCAGATGGGAGCCTATACTTTCGAAAAACAAATCCATACTAGCAGGATTGACTACATCCTGATTGATGTCAGGTTGTGGTCCTCTGTCCTCGATATGTCTATCCTCGAAAGGAGCTAAAGTGATCATAGCCCTCTGTCTCTATCTATGAAGGGCCCCTATCATACTATTCTCTACACCCCTGTTCCTATCCTTTTCTCTAGGGATGTCAGAGTCGCCTCTGACAAATGGCACTTAAAATGGAGCCAAGTGGTCAACCGTCCCGAAATCATTCTTGCTGTTTCCGTTGATTTTAATGATACCATGTCAAAGATCGAGGGCGGACTCCTGGATTCATGCGCTCTGTTGATAACTAATCACGCTGCTCTGTTTGACTGTATATTGGGTCATGTCACTGTCCCGGGAAGCTCTAAACAATCAGGCCTAAGTCGAACCCATGGTTTATTGCTGATTGTCGTAAGTGCGAGGGCATTTTAGTCAGGAACATCAAGAATCTAGATTTGCTCAACATACTCCTCGCTCGAAAAGCCTATAAATTGGCTATTTTGCATGCCAAAAGCAGCTGGGACGATCAGAGATGGTCCTTCCTCAACAACGCTTGTGCTGACAGAGATCTCACTTTACTCTGGGAGCTTGTTGCTCACAGGGGTTCACCAGCAGCGCTTGGCCCGACAAACAACGTATCATCCTCAATGTGGGCAGTGCATTTTGGGAATTTATATACTGCCTCCAGTTCAAACCCTCTATCAAACACACATTCCCAACTCAACTTTTCTCCACCCTGCCAATTGCCCCTGAAAGCTTGTTTGACCTTGCTGATGTTCTACAATCTTTAAAGGCCAGGGAAAGAGCTGCTGGCCCAGACAAAGTCCCGGCAGATGTCTTTTTACTGGACAGGTAAGCTTGGGCAAGATATATCCATCTCATGGCTAAAGCTATTGCTGTGGGGGGGTCCCATCCCTGAATCCTGGAAGGGTGCTACTGTGATTCCTGTCCACGAGAAAGGAGGCATGTCCACTCCAAGCAATTATAGACCGATAAGTCTTATCGATTGTATACAGAAAACTTTTTATCGATGCGTTCTTGCTAAGTTCAAGATTTGATGTAGATATGTCCATACTTTCAGGCGGGATTTCATTCTAAAGTATCCACAATAGACCAATTCTTCTGCTTTCTGAGGATCTATTGGTGTTCAGTCCTCATAAGTAAGGACAACTTATATGTTGCCTTTGTCGACTTGCGTTCGGAGTTCAACTTAGTGCCCCGTTCTAGCCTTTGGCAAACAATTGCCGATATGAAAATGCCACCCCACCTATTGTCTTTAGTCGCCTGTTTACATGAGGAGAACTTTGCTCGAATAAGATGGGGGCGGGGGGCAGGATGAGCTCACAGAAAAGATTTCAGCCAATAGAGGTGTACGACAGGGCTGTGTGCAGACCCCTAACCTTTTCTCGTTTAACATAAATGACATTGCTTCCTTTTTAACTCAAATTGATGCAGATGCCCCCTCCTTGGCACAGGTCAAAACACCAATTCTTTTATTTGCAGACGACATCCAGTTGGTTTCCAAGACCCCTAGCGGCCTGCAGAAGCTTCGGGCTCATTTTGAAGAGTTTTGTGCAGCAAGGGGTGTGGAGTTCAACACGGATAAAACAAAGTTTATGATGTTTAATCCCCATAAATCCTTTAAAAAGGGTCCATCACTGGGGGAGAACCTGCAAAACTGTCTCTAGTTTTACCTATTTGGGCATAACATTCAGTGGCAACATGTCCTGGAAGCCCCGTCTGGCAAAAGCCACTTTAAACTTAAGCAATTGACAGGAGCAATTCTTAAGGAGTACAAAGCCTCAGACACCAAACCCATGCGGCCTGCACTCCATCTACATGAAGCCAGGGCACTGGGATCAGCGCTTTAAGGGCTGAGATATGGGGACACACAAATATTGATACACTGACAGCTACTGAAAATAATTTCCTTCGTACACTTGTCTCTACCCCCCCCCCCCCCCAAGTACTCCATTGGTACCACTTTTCATGGATTTGGGTGTAAGAGTCCTCCAGGACAAAGCCAGACTTCGCCCTTTACTTCGCTGGAGGCTGTTATGGTCTACCCCTGAACTCGAACATTACTCCTTATCCCTTCATGACGTCATGCTATCAGGCCAATCATAAAAAAATCCCTGGCTCATGTACATCGAAGAAACGCTCCATCATAATATGGCTCCTGAACTTTGGACCCACGAAGCCACCATACCTTTTCCATCTAAAAATGCTCCCAAAAAGCTTTTCAGGTCTGTTATTGAGGCAAAAGCTACAACAGCGCTGATCCTCCTAATCTGGTTCGAGAATTTCTTGCCTTCAAGTACCAGATCTGCTGCAGGCCCTACTGGGACCAAGTTTCTGTTCCAGTGAGGGGAAGATGTATTTCCAGTTCAGAGCGTGGACTCTCCCGCTGAGAGTTTTTACTAAGAACCGGACTGCAGTGCTGGGGCTATTGATAACTGTCCTGTTTGTTTGTCCCAGGTAGAGAGTGTACCACATGTCTTCTTTGTTTGTCCAGCGTATGCCCGCCCCCACAAGCTCCGCCACCGGCTAGCTCCTATTTGCAGACGCCTTTGCCAGCGCAGTCATGCATGGACACTCCCATACTGAGGTCTGATTGCTGTGCTGTTAAACATTCGCCATACCTCTTGCGAAGTTTCTTGGGGCTGTGTGGATACTGCAAAGGAAGCTCCTGCCTCCTTTCTAAATTCTTGTGACTTTTACTTCTTGTTGTCTGTATTTTATTCATTATACATTTTTAACGTCTATTTTACGCTTTTATTATATTTTTACTGGTGTACCACCATGATTATCCGTTTTACTGGAATGTTACAATTTCTTATTTTATCGATCTATTTGTGTTTGAATTTGTACTTGTATGATCCTGGTGGCCGAAATAAAGTTATTGATGATGTATTTCAACGCACTCACAATAGTTGTTTTTGTTCTATTTGTACCTAAGCAGTGTTTCATATCAGTAATAAGGTAGTGCTGTGAAACTGCGCCCTTCAATACATTACCGCTGCAAGAACATGATCTTACATAAACATATCTAAGCAAATGGGAAAAGTGTGGAAATTAGCAAAATGTGCTTGATCTGATGTGGCTATACGAAATTCACAAAAGGAACAAATACAAAACACACAATGCCCCGTGAAAGTGTACAACGTAAATGCTGTTAAAATGCGTGCATTTTGAACCCAGTTTGTATGCGTTTAGTTCTCTAATGAGTTCACCAGTTTCCGTCCTCCTGGGAGTATTCGTGGTACTGGACCTCATAACGACACTTAAGAAACACCCAAAATAGTGAATTCTTGATTCATAAAGTAGTCACCTCTTCCCTCCAATTCGGGGTGCCGTCGAGATTATACTGCTCGTGACAAAACGCTGCAAGTATTCCTCCATGGAGACTCACCTATGTTTGATAAAGCATCTCCCTTATTTTTCCCGCCTGACAAAAGCAGGCATCTTTATCTCCTAGTCAAAGCCTTTTTCGCTTGCCCAGCAAGAGTCCGAGGGCCCTCCATTTGGCAGAACTAATCAATGAAAACATGTTGTTTCATCATCGGATTGAAGTAGGGAGAAAATCGTGTCACTTTCACCTAAGAGCTCTGATAAAAGTTCTCGTTTGTTGCAGGAATCCGATAAAAACGATCGACAGCCTCCTCGAATTCTTCCCGGCTTTAATAATGCGCTGTTCTTCTGACATGTTCAGAACCAGCGGTGAGGATGTGGGGGTAAGGGCCAGAGCTGCCGACTTTGCAATAGTGGAACCAGGTTCGAGTCTTGGGGTCGGCTCAACATCCTGTGATACTGGGCAAATCGCATGATCTCCCCTTGACTACCAACAAAATTAATGTGTCCTTGTGTATTGGGACTGCAGTTCATGCTATATAAAACAAGCATTGGTAAATGCATTAGGTTTCTCCTATGTAACTAAAAATAAGCTGTTTTTTGTTATAAGTTTTAGCTTGGTGAGCAGGTGTGCAATGTAAGTTACTGAATCTCAGTGAAAGTGTTATGACTTATTTATTGAGAAAGGCAATATATTGTGCTGTTACTGGTGGTACTATCAACCGGGGAGATTAAGAACAAGCATTTGCAATGCAATAGGTCTCGCATTTACGCGAGTTTGAGCTATTGACATTGCAAATAACAACGCCTTTTATTTTTGTTTTCGTTTTTAAAACAAATAAAAGGCATTGTCATTTACAATGCCAATAGCTTAAACTCGTGTAAATGTGAGACCTATTGCATTGCAAATGCTTGTTTTTTTTGTAGCTAGCTACTCAGGGTGTGCTGTCCAATGTTATTTTTTTTTTCTAACACAAAACAAAATTTAAATGTCTGTAAATGAACTGTGCTGATATCTCAGAGCATGGAAAGCACAAATGAAGCACATTTTTTTTTTGTAGTAATTCTGAAGTGTGGTGGAAAGAAAATGTTTTAATGTGGCGGGGCCCAGCTTTTGTTTATATGGCAGGCTAGGAGTCAGGATGTGCATCACAGGAGGAGTCCTACACACGAAACACACAAGGAGGGCTGTGAGCACGCGCAGCGAGGGCCCAACGAGGCCTCCAATGTAGCGTGCCACTGGGCATTGACCTGGCATACAAAGCAACGTTTTGTCGCCAACCACAAGTAGGACTTTGAGGTTTGAAACCCGTTAATTAACATCCCAGTGACTTCACTGGAAGTAACATCTCACCGCCTTTGGCTCGACAGTCACGTGACGTTAAATGTGATCCAGATCAGAGGAGTGAAATGTGTGACATCGCGGGATGAAGTGAATTGTGACCACTGCGGGCAGCCGTCTCCTGCTATCAGTGTCTGTGACCGCAGCAGCGCCGCAAGGCGTGTGCTTCTGGGCGCTGCTAGCCTACAATGGGTGTTGGCAAACCTTCACTGCTTAGGGAGACGGGCTTTAAATGGGCAGGTACTGAGTGTCTGCGCTTCTTCCGTGTGAAAGGGAGTGCACTTGCACTCCTCAAAGGGGTTTAGAGCGGGGGAGTACAGACCCTTCTGGTTAGTAAACTGTCTCTCTGAGACAGTGAGTACCTGCACTTTTGTATACTTGAATGTGCAGCGCTGGTCAGCAGGTAAAACACACCACGCTCCCACAAGCCTTGGAAACCTGTAGATAGGAGTGCTGCTGAAAATTTACCACTCTGCTGCCCAAATCCGCGGAGTTGGCAAAAATGGATGCCTGGCAGGGCTGGGGAAACCAAAAACAACTCTGGCAAACATGCTGAAGCCAGCCCCGCTCCCTTCCCCTCCTCGCGCCATCTCTCTCTTTCCTCCATCCATCCACTCTCTCCCCATCTGTCTTTCTTCTACATCTCTGATAGCTTTCTCTCTACCTTCCCTTCCGCCCCTCTCTCTCCTGAAGCCGTCCCGTGCAGCGGGGGAGAGTGACAGAGGCACCAGGAGCGGCACTGTGCTTTTAAAACCGGCCAGCCCCAAGGGCTGGGGAAATGCCGGTGGAATAAAAGGCCTGTCCCGCCCAGATGCCTGGGTTGGTTATAGGTTGGCGGTCTGCGGCTCCACCGTGATGACCCTTATGCAGACAGCGTCGTATGGAGAGGGCTCTGTGCGCCCTGTGCAGCGTGGGTCTGTTCAGGCGGAACTATGCACTGTGAAGCTGCAATAAAACAAGGCCCCGGGCTGCGGTGGAGGAGGGAGGCTGGCAGGGTGCCAGGCATGGGGCGCGGGCTGGGCCCGTAGGGCACACCGCTCCTCGCTAAGCTTTGTGCTTCCGGTTCACCCTGAAGGCTCCTGAGGTGAACAGCCATTCGTGGAAGAGATTGGTGCGGGGCCTGGCATCATAGAGAGCACGGAAGCATTCCCATGGGGGCAGTTTATGAAGCCGTGGGTAGCCTCGGACAACAGGGTGCTGGCACCCTGCGACGAGCGAGGGGACATTAGTAGGCGATCAGGACCAGGCTTGGCAGGGTTTGATCACACTCTGTCCCTTCTCACCTTAATCTAGCCCACCAACCAGCCCGAACCACCGGCTCAAATTAAGCACTGCCGCTCTCTTTCCTTGAGTCGCTTCTTTTTATTTGAATATATGGTCTGTTGCTGTGGCTTGTGGACTGCACCGTCCACCAGGAGCGCGTCTCCTCGCTCAGGGTTTGTCGCTTCTCCTGACTTTGTCTCTGCCCTCACTTTCCTTCTCTCTCTCTTTCCCTCCCTCTCTTCTCCCCCCTCTTGATTTCCATTCCGTGGTGCTTTGTGTCCATGGTTTACTTACAGTCCACGTGGTTTTACAGGTTTTAGTGTCTGGCCGCCGCGTCATGCGCCAGGCTCCCTCCTATGACCCTGTCAAAGGCGCAAGCTTTCTGACGCTTGCAAGCTTCCTGACGCTTTTCCTGCCAATACGCCGGGGTTGTCCCTGCAGAATTTGAAAGTTGTGTTCGTGAAAGACAAATGCTCCTGGGAGTTGCCATAGCAGCCATCCTGTGCCCCCCGTGCGCGGCGTGTACGATCTGGTTGGTGCCTTGGTCATGCTTGGAGCATATAGCACTGTCACTATAGCCCTATCACAAAATGATAACATGTGGTGTCTATAAAAGCTAGGCGCGCACAAAGGAAGTGGTAAAAAGAAAGAAAATCAAGAGGAAAGGGATGAAGGAAGAGAAGGAGCGAGGGAAGAAGGGGAGACGGAGCAAAAACAAAAGGAAGGAAACGAGCAGAAAAAAGAACAAGCCGGTGTTTTCCGTCTTTGCCTGCAGAGCAGCTGGGTCTCACAAAGTGGGTCTCTCAGCACAGACCCGCAGCTCCACTCCACGGCGTTTTCTGCCCCGCCTTCTCAGAGCATCCTCCTTTGAGACACGTAGCCACTTCCTTGTGTGGGGCCCTCTGGCAGCTGGACACCGACAGACCAATGAGAGAGCTGACTGGCGCATCCTCCAGGCGTGAAGCCAGCGTGGTTGCAGGACGCCTGGTGCATGCTCCTTCACAGCTCTCGTGAAGACATTTCTTATCAGCTTGTTAAATAAACAAGCTGATAAGAAATGTCTTCACGACAGACGCAAAGCAGGCGAGCCAGTCCGGCTCGGAGACAAAGGGCGTGAACAGAAAACCCTCATTTCCAATGGCAGGCCACCGTTTAGCATAAACGGTGACGCCAGCCAATGGAAATGAGGGGCTGGGCTTAAAGCCCTCTTCTCAAAGTCCTCTCTTACAAAATCTCTCGCGGAGGACCTGCAACGCACGCGAGACCTAAAAAGGGAGGAGGACAAACAGAAAAAAACATTCCTCCAGATAAGTACGCTTGAAATGGGTGCAGCTATGGGGAGGTTAGGTAAAGTGTGGGGAAAAAAACCCAAAAAGCACAGCGCAATTAAGGATGCCTGGCATAGGCGACAGATAAAATGTCACGACGTGTGTCTGCTGACCCATGTGGCTAAATGAAAACTGCATTAACAGGGAAAAATGTGACACTGGCAGCATTAGGATTTCAACCGGTGAAGTGCTGCACTATTGGCCTATTATTGCTCCGGAAATAATGAAGTTCCTGTTGAAGAACTCCCAGATTAAGGAATGGGCAGATTATATGATAATGAGATGACAGAAGATGGGATGCTGAAGAGGGAAGCGTCAGGAATATGGACAAACGGACTTACATCTAGGGTCTGGGACTTGGCAAGATGGCGGCTGTGTGACTGCTGCGGGCGCCGCTCACCCTCACTAGAGACAATATTATGGTTTAGAAAACTCAGGGATTGGACTTCGCACACGGATGAATCAAGGAATCCGAATCGGAGCACTGTGGGCTCGCACTACGAGGCGAATTCAACAAGGCATATTCAGAACTAGACAAATCACATACCTGCTGGCTCAAGTCACAGTCAAACTTTTGGGTATCCGTGTGAGAGACGGACGCTCCATGCAGCAGAACAGGATGCCCCCCGAAGCTAGCCAAACTCCCCAAGGATCGAGTAGAGGCCGGAGCAATCGGAGGATCGCATGGTCTGCTACCTGCCTGGAAGACGCCGGCCGAATGAAAAAACGAAGACGCTTCTCTCTCTACGGGTCGTGAGGAGGAGGAGACAAGCAGCAAGCCGAAAGTCAAGGAGCAGCGTCCCGGCAAGACAGTAGTGCGGGCTAAGCAACCAACGGTTCCTGGGATGTTTTCCGGACGTGGACCAGGTGGAAACAAGAAATCGATTGACAAGCAGGGGATAAGCGTCAAGATCCAGAAAGAACAAACTAGTGCTGGCGACCATTTCCTGCGGAATAGCGTGAGTACAGAGGCACAATCAGGAACGCATGCAAAGAGGGGGGGTAGCGAGGCAAGTACTTTGAGCCTACCGCTAGATGACTGGGCTGAAGGGGGGGCAGATACGACTCGGCTGGAGCAAACGATCTTGGTGATACAAGGGGAGAAGCTAGATGTAGTGAACCCTTTAGGTTTAAGCGATCAAAGCAGCACCCAGCTACGCCCAAAGTCAGTGGGAACCCCGGAAGGGGATAAGTTTTACTCCCTCACAGATGATTCGGAAATCTCCAATGGTAGTGAGAATGGGGACACTGATCCGGATACTTCTGGAGGGGACACAGATAGTCCTTCAGCTAAACCAACCACTCAGAAACGTGCATCTGCTTTGAAAAAGAGGAAAAACACTGGAGGGATGAGTAGGGGTTCGGAATCGGATTACAGCAGGTCTAGCCAGATGAAGTGGGATTATTCAACTACTCACTTCGGGATAGAGGCTGGAGAGTTAGGAGAAGATGGAATACAGCTTGACGCTGCTAGGTTATTCTCAGAACCTAAGGCTGTTTCTGACTCCTCCCCATCGATGGGATTAATCTACTCTACCCTGAAGCAGATGCAAGTAGAAGCACGGCAAAAACATAAGAGGGTCATCTGGCGACAAAAAAATTACAGGGAGCCATCTGAAAAGTCAACAAGGCATGCACTGAGATTGCAGAACGGACAACGGCGCTGGAAGAACGGATTGTGGTACTGGAGGCCGGGGCCGAGGCTACGGGGCAGCAGGCTACCGCAAACAAAGCCAGAATGACCGATGTTCTATGGAAGCTGGAGGATTTTGAGAATCACCAGCGGCGGAACAATTTGAGGCTGCTAGGCTTAGCAGAAAATGCTGAAGGGGAAGACATTCGGGGGTTTGTTCTTCGGCTGCTGAAGGGGGCCCTTCCAGAACTGGCACATTGGGACTGGGACTCGGAGGTGCAGAGAGTGCACCGATTCCCACTAATGTTAAAGAAGAGAGGGGGACAGAGTGACCAGAATGTGAAACCTGGGGTCATTCTTATCTTTTTTGGTAATTTCCTTCTGAGGCAGCCAGTTTTTGATAAAGCCAGACCTGAAGCTAGGCGCTCAGTGGAGGGTCATACTTTCTTTGTTAGGCCGGATTTCTGCCACACAACTGTAGAGAGAAGATGGAGGCTCCGACAACTGATCACTCCCTTCCGGAAGCTAGGCTGTGAAGTGTATTTAATGAGCCCTGCTCGTCTTAAGGTCATTCATAAGGGGATTCCCAGGGTGTTCTCTTCAGAAATTCAGGCTCAAGAATATCTGCAGGAAATACCGGGCGGGGGAAACTAGAAAATGGGAAGAACTCAAAGTCCCCCTGAGATAATGTGTAAACGGGAGGTGCACTTCTTTTCCGATTCCCTTTGTTTTTGATTTTCACTTGAGTTTTCTATTTTTTTTTCTTTTGGTTTAAATACGGAGGGAGGGCCGCAGAGGGTGACAGCAGGATGCAGGAGGAAAATCACAAGGGTCTTAGGACCTATTTTGCCTGGTTAAGGGGCGGGGGGTGGGAAGGGTGGGTTTGATCCAAAAGAGCTTTTAGGGGTTAAGACAACGTCGAATGTGGTGAATGGGCACAATGGAACTGAGCACTTGGGTGAATGGGTAAGTTAAGGATCGCCTCCATTAATATCTGTGGCCTAAATAACCCCCAGAAAAAACGTAGGATTAACGTGGATATCCAATTTCTGAAGGCAGATATCGTGTGCCTCCAGGAGACACACATCGAGGCAAGTAGACGGGAGGTTGCGGAGCTGGCAGGCTATCAACTGGTTTCTTGCACATCACAGGGGACACGAACACGGGGGGAGGCCATCATGGCACGTAAGGGGAGAGCCAGGTTCCCGCAGTCAAGCTCCGACAAAATGGGAAGATGGGTTATTACCCAATGCTGCACGGATCACTGTTCATTCACTTTGTGCTCTGTGTACGGCTCAGTACTGGACGACCCGGCTTTGTTTGAGTAGCTGAATGTTGAGTTAGTTGGGTGGCCGCTCCCCCTAATAGTCTGTGGAGATTTTAATATAAATATCAATTCTCAAAGGGGCAAGCTAGGGGGAAGATTATATCAAGGTCGTAAACCTAAAGTCTTTAAACCTTTAACACATTTATGCGCGCTGCATGGGTTATTGGATGTATGGGCTATGCAAGAACCAGGGGACCCTGGATATACCTTCTTCTCTGCCCTGCACCAGGTACATGCCAGACTTGATTAATTCTATGTGTCCCAGGAGATAGCACAATCCTGTCACATATACCAATATCCTAGAGTCATGTCCGACCACAATCCATTGGTTTTGGAAGTGAACATACAAGTTAACCCTTCCCCAGTGGCACGTTGGACCTTTGACAGGGCTCTGCTCTGTGATGAGGGATTTATCCAACATATGAAGATCTGGATCCCCAGATTTATAGAGGAGAACAAAGGAAGCGCCAGTCTTGACGTAGTTTGGGACACCTTTAAAGCTGGGATAAGGCGGGAGACATCTAGATATTGCTGGGCGGCTCAGAGGAAGGAGAAGAAACTTGCACAAGATTTATATGAGGAATTAGCGGTGGCGGAAAGGCAGTTGATTGAGAGAATTGTAGGAGGGGGAGACATCAATAAAGCACAATCAAGAGTCGCAGTGGGGAAATCTGCAATAACTGATCTTTCGGCTAAAAAATCTGCTGGGAAATTTATGGCCTGGCGTAGCAAAATGTATGAAAATAACAAAAGGGTGGGACATTTACTAGCTATGCGCACAAGGGAGAAGATCGTTCAGGGGGTATCTCTGAAATTAGCAACCCTATTGCTGGCTTAATATCTGAACCTACTGAGGTGGGCTCCTCGTTTCAGAGGTTCTACCAGCTGTTATACACAGAGGACATTAAAGTAAGTCCGTTTTTATATAGCGCAGCTACTCACCCTTACGGGTCTCAAGGCGCTGGGGGCCGTAGTGGAAATTAAGTGAGCTATTGCCCAGAGTCACATGGTGCTGAGCTGAGCTGCCGCTGGAGCCGGGGATCGAACCGTGAACCCTGTGCTCCGAAGTCAGCTGCCCTGGCCGCTGCACCACACTAGGAGGACAAAGAAGTAGAGTAATATTTAATGGGCCTGCCAGGCGAAAGGTTATCCCTCGAGGAGAAAGAGCTTCTAGAGACACCAATTACGGAAGATGAAGTAAGGAGGGCAATTGAGTCACTCCCGACAGGCAAAGCAGTCGGAACAGACTCAATGCCGGGGCAATTCTATAAAAAGCTCGCCCCCCTGTTTTCACGAATTTATGAGGTAGATATTTTTGAGTGCACAATCCGGGGGCGGGGGGTTGCCCCTGACTCATGGAGGTCTGCCAACATAGCAGTGTTCCCAAAGGAGGGCAAACCCATAAATCAGCTCGGGTCATATCGCCCAATTACGCTGGTAAACAGCGATATAAAGATATATGCCAAAATTCTAGCTAGCCGATTGGCAAGGGTGATTAAGAAATTAATTTCCCCAGTCCAGCATGGCTTTGTCCCCGGTCGTAGTACGGTTGACCATATTCGGCGGACTATCACATTATTTGATGCCTCAAAGATCGCCGGAGACTCTATGGCGTTAATCCTGCTGGACGCGGAGAAAGCCTTCGAAAGGGTCTCCTGGCCTTTTCTATGGGCTATAATTGAGAGGAAAGGCCTGGATAGGGGCTTTATTACTGCTATACAGACGATGTATCGGAATCCAGTTGCTAGAGTTGTAGCGGTATGTCCGATTCAATTACGATCAGTCAGTGAACACGACAGGGCTGCCATTGCTCTCCATTGCTGTTTGCCCTCTATATTGATCCTTTAATTAGGAAAATCGAGGGAAACAACGGGATTCTATCGATGCACAATAAGGGGGGGGCACAAAGATTCTAGCTTATGCTGACGACCTGGCGATTACTACTCCTAATCCCGGGGATGCCCTAGTGGAAATTGAAAGGGAAGCCGCCAACTTTGGGCACATCTCAAGGTATCAGCTCAATCAAAGCAAAACTCAAATTGTGATAAACAGCACGGTACAGTTAAACGACAACCAGATAGCCCTGAATGCGCGATATCTTGGGGTATCACAGCGAATGTGGAGAAAATTGTTGATATAAACCTGGGTCTTACTTCGGAAGTTTAAAACCGACTTTGCTCGATTGAACAATCTGAAACTTACACTGATTGGGAGAAGTAACGCAATTAAAATGATATTTCTACCCAAACTTTTATATTTTTTTAGGGCCATCCCTTTAGAGGTAGAAAGTTTTTGGTTTAAATCCTTAAATCAGTTGATCTCTCGATTTTTATGGGCCGGTCAACGCCCCCGGAGAGCTTTCAAATTTTTGACTCTCCCGAGGGACCGGGGTGGATGGGCTGTTCCCAATTTCCAATTGTATTATTGGGCATCGATGCTGCAGCAGATGGTAGGCCTACTAACAGGGGAAAGAGAAGGTTTAGAGGGAGAGCCCTCTATCTCTATATATGAATTAATACTGGGTATAGAAGCTAGAGGATGTCTCTTGCGCCACATTGAGTTTGCCTCTTTCAAAAGGGTCAGATTCAAAATCTTGACTGGCGCTTTTAAGGTATGGACAGCTGTCCGGAAGAAATTGGGATTGGGCCGGGTGAATAGCTACACTCCCATGTATAACAGTGATTTACTCCCAGCCATCTTTAAAAATGGATATATGAAATATTGGGATGAGATGGGACTGAGGAAGATCGGGGACCTTGTGGACGGGGGGGGTATTACCCTTTGATGTAATTAAGGAAAAGTTTGGGATAGGGAATGGTCAATTCTTCAAGCATTTACAAGTAAGAGATTTTTTGGTTAAAAAGCAGGGAGAAGGTCTGGTTTTTCTAAGGTGGCTTTGATCGACTTATTGCTGAGATCTCCACCAACATTGGCTATTCTGTATAAATTATTAAATAAAGAAATGGTAGATGATCTCACCAAGCATATGGATCGCTGGCATGAACTTTTACAAGCTGGGTCGGGGAATGTGAAGACTCTTTATATTTAGCTCAGACATCATTTATTGCTGCCAATCTGCAGATGCAGTGCTTTAAAACCTGGTGTAATCTATACATCACCCCGGCTAGGATTGTCAAGTGGGGGGGATCTACCAGTCTACACTGCCCTCGATGTGGCTGCTTTGCAGCCGATCTCATCCATATGTTTGCAAATTGTCCCAAGCTTGATACTCTTAAAGGCGACATTGGTAAGCGGCTGGGAGAACAGTTGGGATTTCCGGTAGATTTGACTCCCCAGTTGATGGTCTTAGGGGTGAGTGATTTGGAAGCGCCATGGCGGACCCAGGTTTTTTTATTTATTGCTATGACCGTATTAAGATTTTGTCTGGCCACATATTGGTTAGACCCGGAGACACCATCTGGGCAACAATGGCTGGGCAGACTCTTAGCGGTATATCGATGGGAAATGGCAGTATATGAACGGAGGGGATACAGAGCTCGAAAAAGGGGCTCAGAAATCTGGGCCCCAATCAGCCGGTGGATTAATGAGATCGAGGGATCTAACGGGGTCGCTCCGGGGCAAGGAGAGCGGGAGTTCTCTCTTGTCATTGACCAGGGTTGGAAAATGTAAAGTTATGACACTGGGTTATATGCATGCCTATGGCCTATACTGTATTTGCTTCATCTCTTTTTTTTGTTAAAAAATAGCTTTAAAATTGTGATTTGGATCACGGGGGTAGTTGGTAAGGGGCGGTAGGCCTTGCCTTTCTGTATTGCGATATATATGCTAGAAAATGTGCAATAAAGAATATTAAGGAATATGAACAAACGACACAAAAGAGACTGAAGTAGCATGACCAACGTTGGAGGCACCGTAAAGGGAACTTTCCTACCAAAATGAGGGTTCCTATCCCACCTGGTTATACCTTAAACGTCATTTACACTGAACTTTCTATAACATGCCCTCCTGCATCATCCACCCACGCACAGCAAGTACCCCGTGAAAACAGCTAATCTTTCTTTACTTGCACTCTGCAGCTTTGTGACTGCTATTTTTACATTGTTTGGTCACTAAATCTAACCTATTGGCAGCAGTGACCAAATTGCTTTAGGTTTTCGTGAGTGGGGTAAGGTTGTGGGGGTTACTGAAGGAGAATGGCAATTGGAAGCGCTAAAAATCATGCGCTACTCATACACATGCAGACCCTTTGCTCGCTATCTGTATTGTTCATAATGCCAGCCCCTACCCCAGCACACACACCTTTCGCAGTGCCCCGGCGTGTCTTTTACATGCGACGTTCCTCTTGTGTGCTTTTGTGAGGTAGATGCAGGGCAGAGAAAGAATAGGTTTTCACACGTTTTCCTCCCATATTATTTCATCTAGGCAGAAACCTGTATAAGTTTTCCTCATATTTCGTTTTAAAATGTCGGTTAAGCATATGGGGTCATGTGACGTAACAAATTATTAGTTCTCATCATACATGAATTGGTTTAGATTCCACAGCACATTTGAAAGAGGGCTTTATTTTCTAAACAGGGCTCCTGTATGTAAAATATGTCTACACAGAAGTTCTCGGTTGCAAGTGACTCATGCATCTAGGGCTGGGTCAGGCAGCTAGCATATGGGATTAGAAAGGGTAGTGGAAGTCGGTAATGCGCGGATGGGCGTTGCAGCCATTCCTTTAGAAAAAGAGCGGGCCAGCCCCTGCGAGTCTCAAGGGGGGCAGAGAAATGAATACATCTGACGAGCTTTATCCTCACTTGATCTGAGAGCCCTGTGAGATCAGCCAAAAGGGTGCAGCCCCCCTACGCCGCCCCTGTCACTCTGCAGACAGGAGGGAGTCTAAGGCACCGTACCAGGGATCACATTTCTAGAGGGAGCCTCATGAGAGAGCAACATTTAAAAGCACGCAGATCTCATCTTGTGCCACATGTGCTGTCTCTGATAAGAAACTCCTGCTGCCTAGGAACGGTGCGATTACAGTGCCGTCCTGCTGCGTATCTCAGAAGATTGCGGTTTCGGAGCTTTGGAAAGGCGGACAGCGCCACTGCTCATCATCATCAAGGGACCGCGGTTGCCCACGGATGTGGGGCACAGACAGCCGCATGTTCAGAGCACTGACATGCGCCACCTGCTGCAGAGGCCCAGCACACTGCTAATACTGTCCATGCTCAGAGCACATACAACACTACCACTGCAGGCTTTGGAAGCATGAAGGGGAAAATATCTTTAAAGTACGCCCAATATGAGATTCACACGCATGCGTCTAGCATGGACAACATCACACAGAGCAGGCTGGGAAACATGAAGGGAATTGATCTGTGCAGTTAGGTGTGTTTGTGCAGAGTACAGATGAAAGCGAATAAAAGAAGTTCCACTTACCAACGCAGATTAAAAGGAGTACTTGGGCTTTGGGACACTGATAAGAGAAACACAGCAGGGAGAACAGACTACAACCAATAGAAACGGAGGAAAAGTAAAGTGGCAAGCACACGGACCAATAAGAAATGAAGGCGGGATGCAAGTCCAGTTAAGATATATTAAATACAATAGATTTCACAAGCTCCTCGCAAGCACTGTTTAGGAGAAACCTAAAAAACAGCAAAAAAAATAAAGAACACATTTAAAATATGATTTTGCTACACCGATATTCAAGTATGGCACATCCTATGCTCATTTTTAAAACACACTTTCTCCAAATTCATTTTACTCAGAAAAAACACATTCTCTGAGCAGAAGATTGTTATTTCAGAAACAAAAAATAATTATCCTGATGTACAGGGACCTTTTCCCTACGTGTGGAGACCATTTAAAATTTTACCTGCTTCCGCCATATCTTGCATGACCGATATAGGCAGGGAAAATGAACGATGGTAGGCGGAAGACTGTTCCTGTGACTCAGCGATCCTGTAGCAAATAAACTACTGGCAGTGGTCGAAGTGCATTAAAAAAAAGTATGGCAACTGTGATGCTGTGTGCCATGGGGTCAGGGTCAATAGTGTGGCTAAAAAAACAAAATATTCTGAAACTTATTTTCAGTTATCCACCTTTAGGTAAATACATATAAAATGAGGCACAGCTTAAATGTAAAATTAATGCAAGTTAAGTTAATCTGTGGGAAATGCGCTATTGTACATTATTGAACCTCTGTTAATGCACAGCAGAGGTCTCTTGCAGCGCAAAGATTGCCAATCCTTTTTACGTCTCAAATGTCACATGCACTTAAGAAATACACTTTATGAAAGTGCACTTAGCACATTATTCATGTATGGTTTAACAAATTAATGTAATTGTTACACTGGAGTGCCTTCACTGCAGGATTAGAGAACTTACTCACATAAATGTTTTGCCTTAACTAAGTGTGATCAGTAAAGAATCATCTTCATTTAATAGGAAATGTATTCACCAGCAATAAAATGTGACTACCTAAATGTGTGTGCTACTTCACGTGAATAACATTTAATGAATTGAAATTGTAATTAAACAGCTTCTTTTATATGTAGAATGTAATCCTACTAGAATCAATAGTTGATTTATGTAAGTGGTGCATTAATATTCCATATATTTAATTTAAATATAGTTCTTAGTTATACTTACCATTGAGTATTATGATGATTTATTGAATATTACATATAGTATGAAATTTAGTGCATTAGAAATGTATAGCCATTTGTGTTTAAATGTGCAAAACGCATATTAAATACGCACCATTGAAGTTAACGCTAAACTTGACATAAGTAGGCCTGTATTTAAACATGCTGCATAAAGCTGATTTCATTTTTCTGCTAACGACATTTCTTGCAGGTATTCACATGCATTGTTAGTTTAAAATAGATACATTGCTGTACCAGAGATAGGGGGAACAGGAGCCTGAGAAAGGTACCTTGACGGAACGTACACAGAGAAACAGAGCTCTAACTAATTGAACTACTGTCCGAATGTTGCAACCTACATGTGTTTGAGAGAAAAAAGTTGTTCCCATGTTCAGTGTGGGACAAACTGGAAATGTTGCAGTCTGCAACATGATAATTCGTGGATTTCAGTGGACCCCTGATGATGTGATTGAGGGGATGTTGCCCAATGGACTTTGCACGTTATATTATATGGTTCCCCTTGGACTGTTACTCCGATCTCCTTCCTGATGCAGGCCAGACCCCTTTCCAACCCTGCACAGACTTCTTGCAGATCTCGTTCCTGATGCAGACCAAACCCCTTTCGGACCCTGCACAGACTTCTTGCAGATCTCTTTCCTGATGGTGATCAGACCCCATTGCAGATTCTTGCAGCCACATGCCCTTGATTCCTTTCTTGAGTTATTGCTACCTTAATGGACTTTGAGAGGTCTTATGCCCCAATGCTTTTCCTGATTTTTGCGTAAGTTTGGCTTAGGCTGACACTTACTCTTGACCCATAGAAGACTCTTGACCGAGCTTCTGAGATACTAAAGTTTTCCTATTTGATTTCTTTTTGTCCTGACCTGGCTTCCTTTATGGAGTTTTCCTGATTTGCTAGAACAACCTTTCTCCAAACCATCTTCTGGACTCAAAATTTTAGCTTTCTAATGTGTAGGAGAGTGATTATTAGATTGTTCGTTGAGCATCAGATCTTTATGTTATTGTTTTGCATTGCAGTCACAGAACTGCTGGTCTGATTGATACTAAGATTTGCTGCTGCAGAGAAGAACTTAGAGGGAGCTGCCGCAAAGTCAGGTCAACTGGCTATGCACCTTGGGAGGATAGACGAGGAGGTTGTTCCCGATCATCTCTCGGTTCTCAGAACAGCTTTTAGTCAAAAGTTTTCCAAATCCCAACTTTTGGATTTCAGCAATCTGGGCACCTTTAGCACCAACATCAAGGGTCCAGGACTGGAGGGGCACCACTTGGGGGGAGGTGGGGTTAGGACTCACATCAGGCTGGGTCCAGGTGTGGGTTCACATTGGTTGGAACCTTTTCTGCCCCTGAGGCTCTCATCAGGAGGCCAGCCAACTAACCCTTGGAGTAACTGTGGGTTCAGCAGTAGAACAGTGCTCGAACAGCAGGACAGGCCTCTGAGTGTTCAAGGCAGGCTCCGGGCAGCAAAGCAGTCCTTCCAGGTGCAGCACAGTAGTCTTGTGGAGGATACAGCAGGCTACAGCAGCAAGTATTCCTCTGCGAATCCTTCTGCAGGTCCAGAAAGTGAACTGAAGAGTTGGTCGTAGAGTTCCATTTATAAACCTGGTGCCTTTTTTAAAGTAGAAAAGTTTCTAGAGAATACCCTTGGAAGTGCTTGAAGTTTCCTGTTTTCCCTGCCCTGGCTACAAGCTATCTGGCTGAATAATGCAAGTCCTTTGTGTGAAGGCAGAGCATAGCCTATTCAGTTGTAAGTTGGGCTGTGCCCAGCTCCACCCCCCAATCTTGCCAGTTGATGGTTCATTCAGGCACGCTTAATCCCTCTATTTTGTGGTTGTCTGTGAGGAATAAACAAAGTCAAACTGCCAACTACACCCAGTCACGTGTCCCAGGAACAGACTGTAGGCACCAAATAGTTAGGGCTGGGAATTGCCAACTTTATAAAAGTGGTGTTTTCAAAATTGTAACTTAAAATTCAACGTTACCATTCGAGAGGATTTTCAAATACAGTTTCTCAGATACCAAATATGAAATGCTTACCTGCTCCTGAACAAAAGTTAGCACTGATTAAATGTAATAAGTCAACCCAATGTTATCCCATAGGAGAGGTAGGCCTCACAGTAGTGAAAAATGAATTTAAGGGTTTTTCACTACCAGAACATGTAAAACATAAATGTATATGTCCAACCTTTTAATTACAATCCCTGACCAAGGAGAACCGAAGCCTCCTCCTCATCCGGTCGACCACCGCCAGCCAAACTGCCACTGTGCAAGTCCTCAAAATTGTCCATGCCAAGGTCAGGCACAACATCACTGCCACTCCCCAGCCCTCGGTGGTAAGAAGCTGTGATGACTGACGAGGCGGCCCTCCCGTTCGTCCCTGGCAGCTCAACAGCTCAGTCACCAACACCAAGCATTGCCTCCCCAGATTAAACAGCGTTCACCCAAACACAGGTGAAAGATAAAACCGCTGTGTCCCTCACTTTGGGACATGAACAGGCCATCACCACAGGAGCATGCAATTCACTTATTGTCAATAGAAAGGGAGGGTGCCGGCAGCAAACTCCGCTACGCGGTGGTGGATGGAGTTTTGCCGAACTCCGCAATCCAAGTGGAGCACGGAGTGGGCAAAACTCTGTGAACTCCCCTGGCGGAGTGGAGTCCACCGCCCACCCCTAACCAAGAGCCATTCCTAGTCCTAAGCCCGGGGTGACTGCCACACAAAGTGCTGAGGTGCATGTAAAATCATAGTGGTAAACCCACACTCAGCAAAGCGGGATAGGGACTTGAGCAATGAATGAATGAAAAAGCATTTATATAGCGCATGGCTACCCGGGGGCATCCCAGCGCTAAGCAAACTAAAGAGAGGAGGCAAGGGACTAGGGAAACAGAAGTGTCTTCAGCAACAAAATGAACAGAGAAGAACTTACTCCACCCCTAGCAGCCCACCTTGATCTTAAATAAAGTCACATAGTCAATACCAATGGGCTTTAAACATGTAGAAAGTGAAGAGGTGCATATATTGGACTAACATATAAAGCGGGTGCTCGAAGGGGCGGGTTAGGGACTTGAGACATTAACAGAGCTTACTACATCCCTAGCAGCCCACCTTGGCCCAAACAGGGTTACATCCCTACCTTAACCTATCAGGCTTAACTAATCAGGAACTACATGTAGTGTAGGAGCTCAGTGGGGTGGGATTGGGCTTGAGGTATTGACTGGGCTTACTCCATCCATAGCAGCTCACCTTAGCCCAAGCAGGGTTACATCCCTAGCAGCCCCCTTAACCTTGTCAAAGTTAACTAATCAGTGCCCAAAACTTTTATGACACCTGCTGCAGTGTGTATAGTAGCGGGTCCTTGACAGACAACCGTAAACTGAACCCAGCATGGTTTTTAAGAGTAAGTCTTAGGCCCTCTCTGAGCGGGACTCTTGGCCTTTACAAGGTCCATAAAAATGGCCATGAGCTGCACCAGTGGAATGTTGAGCATCATGTTACGTGGTTTCAGTGACTCAATTGCAGCCGATCTACACATCCTGATTCCTAACGCATTAAACCCATGTCTCAGCAGGGTCCTCCGCTGTGGACCTGGACAGGGGCAAAGGCAGAGGAAATGCAGCAGTGTCTCATTTGTCTGGTGGTACAGACAGCACTTTATGTCCCCCGTTGCCTTCCTCCTACCATTTTGGCTCAAAATCTAAAGTGGGGAGCTCTCTCAGTCTCATTAGCAGTAACTTTTGTTTGACCTTGAGGTAGTAGGTGACTTTCAGTAGAGGCCGGTCCTTTTGATCATCGTAGGAGCTCAGCACCAGCCACCTGTGCACTCGTTTTGCCACCATTCCTTTATCCTCCACCCAACTCTGAAGTTTGACACTTCTGTTTACCATCCTCTTAAACACTTCGTCAGCTATGTCTAGCTTCCACAGCTCACTCAACCCGAGTTTTCCTATGCTGTCTGCAAGATATTTTTTGTAGTCTCCTTCACCTGTCTTGAGGTTGATTTCTGACCAAACACAGTGGGCTAATGACCCCTTAGCAGCAGATCTCAGCTAGTGACATCATGTTATAAATGCCTTAGGCCTTGCAAGGGTCTGTCTTACCAGTGAAAACTCAAGCCTGATTTGAACTGGCGATACTGAGCTTGGCAGTTGAAAAGCTTGCTTAAAAGTTCTTATTGCGATTTTATCAAGTAACCTGGCATCTGACCACAACATTATTTTGCCTTCAGAGGAGAGGGTTGGTATCAATCTAGACAAGATTACCGCTGCCAGAGGATGAAAGTTGAGCCCCCGAAGGGTTTTTGTTAAAGATGCGAACGCAAAGTTTAGAGCCAGGGCTTTCCTTTTAATTACTTCCTTTGGGGGGAAAAACGAGGCCCTTGAGTCTATCTTACCAATATAAACATAGCTCGCTATCTCATCTACCATGGATCCATTAAGGTGCCATTTGCGCTGGTTGGAGATATGCCGGTTTAGCAGAATTCACTTGGTTTGCTTGAGGTTAATATCTAGCTAGTTGTCAACTGCATATGTTGCTAAGTGATTGATTAGCCTCTGCAGCCCTATTCTGGTGTTGCTGAGAAGGAGCAGGTCATCAGCATAGAGAATATTCGACAGTGAAAGTCCACCAAGTATCGGGCATGGAATGCCTGTTCGTCGAGTGCCGGAGAGAGGTCCGAGTTGTATAAGTTGAATAAAAGAGGTGCAGGGGCGCATCCCTGTTTAAGGCCAATCGATGTCCTCACCTCTCTCGGCAGATGGTTTCCGTCTCCGACCTTAATCTTGACCCAGGTGTTTGCATAGAGCAGCCTGATTGCTCTCAAAAGGTTATGCGGGATTCCCCAATTCTGAAGCTTTTCCCACAGCTTGTCACGCAGGACGCAATTGAATGCCTGTTTAAAATTAACAAAGCACAAATACAGCGGCGTGCCAGTGTCATTTGCTCTTCTCAAAATTAATCCTACATCTATCAGGTTTGTTATTGTCCTTTGACTCTTCGAAAACCCTGTCTGATTTAGGGGCAGCCTACCTGTTTCAAGCACCCATACCGCTACGTCTCGAAGCAGCAGTGTTGAAAAATACTTAAGGTCTACGTCCAGCAGTGCAATTAGAAGGTAGTTGCTTGGAGATGAAGCGATTCCTCCTTTAAAGATTGGGTGAATAATTGAGCCTCTCCAGCTATCTGGTATGGCCCCTTCCACAAGTATGATTCTCAACAACTCAGCCAGGAAGCTTGCACAAACAGACGCGTTTAGTTTGACTAGAGCTTGGGGGATTCCGTCTGGTCCAAGGGTGCAGTCAGCTCACAATTTTTTGATGATCTTAGTTATCTCTAGTGCTGTGTACTCCAGTGGATCAGAGGCAGTGTTCTCCGAAGGACATTCCAGGGGCAGCTCTGAGCAGGCTGCATTGGTCAAGTTTCTTGCAAGATGCAACTTTAGGTATTCTATCCAGTCATCCTCGCTAATATTTGCATTATTTGCTGCCCTTGTGCTTTTGTCAATTTCGTTGACCAGCTTTGAGAATTTTCTTGAGTCCTTTTGCCTTGAGGCGTGTAGGAGCTTAGCCCAAACGGTTTCTTGTCCGTTTCTTTTGAAGAGCCATACCTCTCTTTTTAACGCCTTCCTGTCCATCCGTAGTGACTGTAGCAGCTCTGGGTTTTGGGGGTGACATTGTAGCTGCCTAAGAATTCTGCCAATTTTGAATCTCATCAGACGAATAGATTTCACCATGATTGCACTCTTTCTGGGCATAATACACCCCCCCACCCCGTTTGTACCGGATGGCCCCCCAATGCACTTCTCAATATTGGTCTTACAGAATCTGTTCCCATTGCAGGGTGTTGTTGCTGTGCAAACAGTGGGTGATATCCGTCTCCCTGGAAGACTGACACTTCTATTCCTGAACTTTTCTGCAGCTTTTTGGATGCTACTATATTTGCTGGGAGGCCTTGCTCAGTGAATGTAATAAGATTGGGTCTGAGACCTGTCTTTGTCTGATTGGAAGGAACTTGATTGAGAAGATGTCGTCCGACACTACGTGCTCCAGACCTGGTAGCGCCCTTATCAGTTTTACAATGTTTGCATTGTTTAAGACATCCTCAATGCCCCTGGACTTAAATTCTGGAATCCATAGGAGCTGATGAACCTGCTATTTCTGCTCCGCTATATCCCAGCTTGGCGTAGCGCCCGACTCACCCCATTGCCTGGGGGATGCGGCCCAGGGCTCGAGGTGAACAGTTTCTATAGGACATGACAACCTCTCTTACCCAGTTGTTTTATTCTGGGTTGCTGCCCTGGTTGGCCTTATCAATGCCTCACCACATCCACATTCAACAGCGTCCCTGTATAATAACGGGCTGTGATCCTTTGGTGGAATAATAACTTCACTATTTATGACGTTATTCTCCACTTCGCTGGACTTTATTGGTGGGCTGCTGCTCTCTGTGCCTTGCCCAATTGCGTCAATTCCTGGGGTGATCTCTGCTGGCCCAGGGTTTGTCCGCCGATGGGTCGATGACTTCAGGGCAACCCTCGTTCACCTTGAGGGTCCTGGATGAGATCAGAGTTAAATTCCCAGGGATCCTCAGGTGAGTCTTATTTCTACCTTTCCTGGCAGGATTCCTTTCTCTTTTTATCATGTGACTGTGCGCCAAAGCGGCAGCGCTTGTGCACAGGCTCGGTTCCTGGATTTGTCTTGCCCCACTGCCCTCGGGCACCTCAGAGTGGGAGTCCCTGCTTCCCTCTTCTGTGGCAGGATGGTCCTTGTGTCCCAGGCTCCTTAGAGCTACAATTTCACCTAGCCCATTGCATGCAGAAAAACCTAAGTGTTCACCCTTAGGGGTTAGGTTAGTTTTACTTCCCCCAAGATTTCTTCGAGGATTGCCAGAAGCTGCAATAGCTTATCAACCACCTCCTTGAACGAGCATATAGTGAAGTTGGTGTTCTTGTTTGATTGCACTCTGGTTATAAGCGTATTTAATGTATCTAGTTTCTTATCAATGCCTGACATGAAAACTGCCATGGTGTTGATTAAATCTACCTTGATATCCATTTTGTTTGCAAGAAGGTTGAGGGCCATAACCATAGCTGCATAGAGCTCAGAATGGGTGCCCACTCAATAGTACGAGGCGAAAGCAAGATGGCAGCCGCAGAGGAGCACTGCGGTGGAGCTCTTTACCCGGCCCCCTCCTCCTCCCCTCAGAGGATTTTACCTGTCAGCGGAGTTTGTGCGTCCGGAGGCGCTGTGGATTCTCGGAGCCCGGTGTGTTTTCTTTTGTGCGGGTGAGGCCTCGGAGGTCCAGCGGAGCCGCTGCACCAGCATTTCACTCCTCGGTGGCATTGTCAGAGGGGCTGCTGTGCGGAGCAAGGAGGACGGATATTCATCTCGGTGCATGCGGGAGTGTCTCGCCTTTCCAGTGGTGTTCTCTGCGCATGACTGATTTCTCGAGGTCTCTGCTCAGTGGGCGGATCCTACAGCAGCCTCTGGCATGGTATATTTGTTGAGTCAGGTGTGTTTGAGACTTGGAGAAGATACACTAGAGCACTGATGGCTCTGGCAGGGAGGCTGACCCAAACTTTGAACTGCGTCTTGAGCAGCTGGGCGGGTCTTTCTATAGGACACTCCATAATAGCTATGAAGACGGTTTCAGGCTCTCTTTGGGGGCTAACTTCCCTGACGGTCGGCACCATGGCACCCAAAGCTCCCAGACAACATAAGGAGGCACCCTCACGGCCTGCTTTACAGGTGCATGGCCCAAAACAAGAATATCCCCCAGTCCATAAGGATGAGAACGCAGGTAAGCCTATTGAATCTCGGGCTGCCAAAAACCGGCTGGAGAGTATGGGGACAGGGTGGGGAGGAGGAGGAATTTGCCAGAACGCACCCAAGCCATGGTAAAAAAACAGGGTGAGACACAAGCCTCTGATGAGGCGGATCTGGGGCACAGCAAAGACAGTAAATACAGCCAGGCTCCATCTTTGCCAAAGCCAGCTATCACTACCTTTTTTAGGTTTAAGGATGAAAGTGTGGCCTAGCCAGCTCAGGGTGCATTCCAGAAGCTTGACAAGTTGGATCAGCTCATCAATCTGGGACATCATCGGCACAGCAGGAGGAGATCGAGGTGGCAGGAGAGGCCGCACCCTACGGGGGCTCTTCTTCATCAGAGTTGGGGCTATATACATTTCGAGACATTGGTGAAAAGGGAGAGTTGGGTAGCATCCCTAGTGAGGCGAACCAGGTAGCCCCAGAGAAAGAGCATTGAGTTATGTATAACTCACAATTTTTGGCTCCCGGTGTTGTTATGAGCAATCTGGACTGTAATAAAGAAATTAGCGGTCTGGCTCCAGCCGATCTCACATCCGATGGGGCTCATAAATTCTTTTCCCTCACTGATGGTTCTCGCTCAGGGGACTCTGGCTCCAGTCAAAGTGAAGTTTGGTAGAGTTCTTCAGCGTCAAGCTCTAGCACTCTTGAAGCACCTGAGACAGCCCTCAAGCGCCAAAGGCATCGGAGGAGCGCTAAGGGTAACACAGACTCAACGAACAACAGGGAGAAGTTTACCATCGGTGGCAGGCTGAAATGGGACTATTCACATACGAAAATATTGGGAACGCTGGAGGTAGCGTCTGCCCAGGCAGAGACTACGGTGGTTGCTTCGCAGGCTGTAGGGGCAGTGACTATGGATCCCGCTCTAGCCCTGATTTTGGACTCTATCTAGGAGCACCACGCTGAGACCAGTGCAGATGGGAAAAAAGCCAGGCAGGCCACAAAAAAATTGGAAGGTGCAGTTAGAAAAGCTGGGAAGGCATGCGCTGAGATCGGCCAGCGGCTTAACAGTATAGAGGAGAGAAAACCATTTTGGAAACGGAGCTGGCTGCTGTAAAAAAACAGACCAAGACCCACAATGCCCAAATGACCGATATCAATCCAGGCAGGACATTGCTGGTGGCTAAAGCAATCTTCTGGCGGGATGGCTAAGCTTCGTATCGCCACAATTAATATCTGTGGGTCTAATGACAGATCTAAAAGAAGAAAGCTGCAAAAAGATCTTACATTTTTAAGAGCAGATATATATTGCCTTCAGGAGACTCATATAGCACGTAGTGAAAGTGCTGTGTTGGACTATCTAGGTCTGAAGGCAATATGTTATACAACTCAGGATGTTAGGACTAAGGGGGTAGCTATTTTAGTTAGAGGGAATGCAGTTACACCGGGTCGTAAGGCAGCGGACAATATGGGCAGATGGGTAATAACGGAGTGTAAAACTGGCAACAGTGTTTTTACTCTGTGCTCAGTTTATGCCCCAGTTTTAGATGATCCTGGCTTACTGAATTTTTTAGCTATGGAATTGCCTTGTTAGCCAGCACCATATGTAGTTTGTGGGGATCTAAATTTAAATGGATCCAGAGCAGGGCTCTGGGGCAGTAGAGTCTCTAGTGCTGGTGTAAGCCACAAACCGTGAGATCATTGAAAAGTCTCTTGAGAGATGTAGGCTTAATTGATGTTTGGCCTTTGTTGAAAACCTGTGAGCCAGGATATACTTATTGCTCAGCCCCCCATGGCAGGTTTGCCAGGTTGGACTATTTTTTGGTCTCACCGGTCTTACTTAAGGGGGCTCAGATGGAACTCTATCCCAGGGTAAAGTCCGATCACAACCCTATTGTTTTTGATTTCCCACTTGACGGAGTAAAAAGGGTGGCTAGAAAATGGTCATTCGAGAGGGCACTTTTGTCTGATCCGGATTATTTGAACCATATGAAGGGTTGGATTATGGAATATTTTATTATCGACAAGGGTAATGCTTCTCCTGGAATAGTGTGGGATGCCTTCAACGCGGCAGTAAGGGGTGAAGCCCTGGGGTTCAGCTTGGCTAAACAAAAGAGAGGACAGGGACAGATAAAGAATTATATCAAAAACTTAGTCTTTTAGAATTAGAATTGATTAGTGCTGTAGCAAGCGGGGGGGATTTGACCCCAGTGACGAATTCAAAAGCCATAACCAAGGCATGTTTGAATGATTTCACCGCAGGGAAAATTGCTTGGCGGTATCTAGTTAAGAGCCATGAATGTTATGAGTACAGTGAACGTGTGGGGCAGCTCTTCGCAGTTAGGTCTAGGCAACAGCAAGCGGCGTGGCATATTTGCCAGATAAGGGACATGCAAGGTAGAGTAGTAACGGATCCCGGCGAGATCAGGGAAGCGTTTAGGAAATGTTACTCCAATCTCTATAAAGCTTTCCCTAGGGCCTCTCTCGGGTCTCAGAGGATTTTGTCCCTAGCGTTGAGGCAGCCCAAGAGGAGAGACTTCTATTGGGGGCGGCTGTCTCATTAGCGGAGTTTCAAGCGGCTCTCCAAGCTCTCCCATCAGGCAAAGCCACAGGAACAGACAGTATTCCTCTAGAGTTCTATAAGGGTTTTTTATAAAGAAACCCATAAGGAGATGCTAGGATTGTTTAATGAAATAAGAGAGGGGGCACTGCCACCAGGCTCCTTGGGTACGGTGAATATTGTTATTTTTTTGAAGAAAGGCAAGGATCCCACAGCCCTGGGCTCTTACAGGCCAATCACTCTTTTAAATAGTGATGTAAAGCTATATTCAAAGATCTTTGCGAGTCGACTAAGTAATGTAATATATCGTCTTGTTTCACCTCAGCAGTATAGCTTCATTCAGGGGAGGGGAACTGTGGATCATGTGCAGCGAGTGATCGCATTCATGATGCCACTCAGGTCCTTGCAAAGTCGATGGGGGCCGCCCTACTCGATGCAGAGAAGGCTTTCGACAGCGTCTTGTGGGACTATCTCTGGACGATTATGGAGGCTAATGGCCTGGGGGCATCCTTCATAACTGCAATATGGGTAATGTATTTTAACCCTACCTCTCATCTGCAAGTCATGGGGGCGGGGGGTCGGAGCCGTTCTCGATTGAAAGGGGAACGAGACAGGACTGTTCCTCTTTCCCTTTGTTATTTGCACTATACATAGATCCCTTTCTTAGGCGTTTAGAAGCTTTCCCAGACATTCTTCCTGTTAGCCTCCAGGGCTGGGACACTAAGACGTTGGCCTATGCTGGCGATGTGGCAATAATTACAGCTGATCCTGACAGGGCTCTGTGGTCTGTGGAAAGGATAGCTGAAGAATTTTGAAATCAATCAGGGTTCTTGTTGAACAGGGCCAAAACCCATGTCCTGAAAAACAGATTTACTTCAGCCACTGATAGCAGGACTGTCGATGAAGCAATATATTTGGGAATAAAAATCACGGCAAGGGTAGATACTATAGTAAAATTAAACTTATCCTCTATTTTGGAAAAAGTCTAGAAGGATTTTGTACGCTGGGATAACCTTAAACTCTCAATAATGGGGAGGTGCAACCTTGTCAAGATGACGGTGTTGCCGAAATTATTATATGTTTTTCGCACAATTCTTTTAGAGATACATAATGAGTGGTTTAAATTAATGGATAGATTGGTGGCTAGATTTATCTGGTCTTATGGGAGGACTAGAAAGGCTAATATTTTTTGGGGCCTACCTAGAGAAAGGGGGGGCTGGGGGCACCCCAATTTCAAATTATACTACTTAGCGGCAGCATTTCAATATTATGGTCCTTTATTTAATGACAAGGCTAGTGAGGGAGACGCGCCAGGGTATATCCCTTCAATTTTTGAACTTCTGATTGGGGCAACTGCTGGCGGTTGTTTGCTGAGATTTTTTGAGCCAAGCTACTTCAAAAGAACTCGGTTAAAGCCCTGATTACTGCCTTTCGGAACTGGTCATGTGTAAGTAAAAAACTTGGGGTGGGTAGATTCAGCAGGTACACTCATCTGCTCAAGAACGATCAGTTCCCTAGGATTTTTCAGGATGACCGTCTAGCTAGGTGGGGAAAGGGGGGGTTTTGGTAGGATCGGGGATCTCTTGGTTGGGGATCATGTCACGTCCTTTGAAGTGGTCAGGGGTAGATTCAATACTGGTCCTAGGGCTTTTTAAAAATATCTACAGCTGAGGGATTTCCTTTTTGAGGAAGGCGGGTGGTATGGCAGGCTTTAAACAGATCCCCCCTAATGAAAATATTAACAAATGGTACAAGCCCATCCATCTTGCGACTATATTCCAGTTTGCTAGAGGGGGTACTGGACGACCTGGGCAAGCATGAAGTGAAGTGGCAGGGGAGGCTCGAGCTGTCGGACTCTGGCTTTCTGAAATCACTCGAGCTGGGGGGGTCAATTTTGTGTTCAGCAAATTTACAAGTACAACATTATAAAACACTTTTTGACCTATGTATAACACCAGCAAAAATTGCCAAATGGGGTGGGGATGTGGGGACCTGCTGCTTTAGATGTCAGGCATCTGGTGTGGATTTGGTCCACATGTTTTCCACTTGCCCTTGTAGTGTAGTTCCTATTTCCCTAATAGGCTCTGCACATTGGAATAATATAACCTATAGGCTTGACATAGGACTAAGGTCGGTATGTCCCTATCGAGTATATTAAACTTAATTACTTGTGCCAGCTAGCTCAGAGGCCACTAGAAACTCCTTGAGAACAAGAAGGGAGTAGTTTCTGGCAACCGAAAAACATGACAACTTTGTTTCCCTTTAGAATCGGAACACGTCTCAGAATCGTGGAAACAATAGATAACAGTTTCACTCATCCAATCGTGCATGCTTAGTTTCTACAGAGTTACACAGAAAGGAAAGACGGGCGTTTCAATAAAAAGGTTTTATTGAACAGTCTTGTTTCTCGTGTAAGAGATATGTGCTGTTATGATCACAAGACAGTATGCAAGATAAATAATGTACAGCGTGAGCAGTAGAAATAAATAATACTGCGCTAGCATTATCTTTTAGCATATATTCACGTACATAAATAACATGAGCTAAAAATGCGAGTACTCATAAGATGCGTCTCTAAGCTAGTTCTACCCCAATGTACCTAACCTAGTCTAGGTGTAGGGAAAGGTAAGAAGTAGGTGGAGTATTCTCTAGTATGGTATACTAAGAGTATGTTAAGTCTAGTATGCCAAGTATGATAAGCCAAGAGTCTTCTCTAGGTTCTAGTAAGCTCCATACCTTGAGAATGAGAGAGGTGGGAATCTCTTGCCGGATCTGGAACTCTAACACCCCGCGAAGGGAGTCAGAACACTGGAAGCTGGATTCGTCTGCCTGCAGGAATGACAGCGTCTTCTCAGTGAGTCAGGCCGGGATACGGGCTCCTCTGAAGTCGAGGTCTCCTCTGACTTGCTTGGGCAAGGGAAGGTATATTTATACCTGATAGGTGCCTCGGAATGTTAGCATTGATGTGAAGTCGGACAGAGGAAGAAGTCAGGAATGAACCCTTAAGGTATAATGGTTCATACATAATAGATGAGTTCTTGGAGAAATCAATAGTCCTGTGCTAGGGGAACTCCCGAAGCTTAAGGGTCTGGTTTCTAAGAACTCGTTGTGACGTTAGGGTGGACGGATGTCGGTGACCATGCCTGTATTTGGAGTGCACGGTTAATGTCTAAATAAGGACAGGGATTCTATGCCTATATAAGGGCAATGCGAATTGTGCCTATATAAGGACATGATTCAGGAAAACCTATATACGGACCCCTAAAGCGGAATACAACACCCACTCCATCTTCGATTGAACGATAATACTAAATGCTAAACATTTAAATGCTAAACATAAAATTGAGTACCACATATTGCTAAAAATATTTCTAAAAGCATTTTAAAAGAAGCTCAAAACTGTTGAAATGCAATAGGTACTGTACATTTAAAGCATTGTTTTCATTCTAAGCATATAATGGTAGTAAAATGCAACGTGAATGAAACAGAAATATATATACATATGACGAAATGGTCAATAAGTTCTTAATAATCAAAGCCATTGCATATCATGGAATGAAATGAAATGTTAGAAAAGTAAGGTGACAATGTGTCCCTGGAAGTATTCAAAGAAGTCCATTTTATAAGACTAGTTCTACTGTAAGCAGATTGTTCATTTGCCATGTCATTTCAAAAACTTAAAAAGAAAAAAGTTCAATTCTGGGAAAAGTTCCAAGTTTGAAAAATATGAAGGCCAAATTTCATTGTTGCCCTGGTACACTGTGAGCCGAATCAAAGTCAGTGTATGGGTCTGGCGTAAACATTAGATCATCTATTTCCGTAGCCAAAATATCATCCACCGAAGTCGGTGACATTTGGAACACCTCGTTCAGAATGTTAATTGCACAGAGATGAGAAACATCGCCTTCAGCAGAAGATGCAATGTTCGCGTCCGTCGTTACCTGTGTGCCCGTTGATCCATCTCGTACCTCAGCAGCAGCCGGAAGCGTCTGTGAGATCTCAATGAATGCCATCATCAGGATTGGTAGCCTCTGGGGACAACACACAGCATGGGCCGTTATCGGGTCCAGCAGAGTATCGATATCCGTTGGCACGACTGATGGGAGTGTTAGACAGGTGTCTAGCATGCATTCTTCACCGCAAAACAGGCAGCGTAGAACAGGTAAGATGCAATCTTGCCAGATTGGTCTGAATGACAGGAACCACGTTGTATTAAGTTCCCGTAGACGAGGCATGCCCAAAAGCTGTACTATTCGCTCACGGCATTTCCGTTCAAGGAGTGCTCTCTTCACATCGCTCGGAGTGATGTTGGCGAAGAGGCCTGCCATAGCGTAGTAGGAGGAATAGAAACAGGATTCCTGCAACAAGTGCTAGAATTAACGGCACACCACCAAACACCGAATGTGCGAAGTTTGGGATGATTCCGAGGACAGCCTGGAAAGGTGCTAATAGTCCGGAACAGATGGTCTTAAATACATGTACAATTCCGCTTGTATCTGACATGTTAAAGATACGTCCTATCATTTCTACGAAATGTATAGGGCAGTTTGTACGAATTAAAGCTTGTATCTCAGCCGAAGTCCTTGCAACTTGTAGATCATAGGTTTCTTTGGCCGAGGTCAAAGGCACTGATTGTTGTATAAGCATGGCTTTCATTCTGCTTAAAGTATCAAATCGTATAAAAGAGACATTCAACGAAGGCCATAGAGGCGACTCCCTGACTGTGTCTATTGGGGCAAACAATACTTGCATACAGCAAGTGACCCTGGAGTTGACCGTTACTAGATATGGGATGCCTGGCAGCATGCCACAGCAACTCTGATCATTCAACATGAGGTAACTCCCATTAGAAAGTTGTCCAAACGTTGGATTAATCACAGCAGCTGGTGTACCCTGCTGGTGGCAGGACAAGTTTGCCACAGAACCATTACAAGCCCTGTGTAAAGATATGTCCTGACAAATCAGTGAACCGCTCAGTGCACTCTCACAGTGTGTACCGCTTAGAAACACTTCACGATCCCCCACTCCAACATCTATATGTGTATGGTAAATTCCAGGATGTCTTAATGTATTCTTTACCCAACCTTTCATATTTGCCTGCTTGCATCTGTTTAAGGCAATACTGAAACTGGAAAGTAGTCACAGGTAGACTAATTTTGCCATGAATAAGCCATTCTGTAGCTGGTTTTTCCTCCACTGTGAATGGTAATTTTTCAAGTTTTTCAATGCTCAGTACTGTATACTTTGCTCCCCTTTGTGCTAGTTCCATCTGTTTATCAGTTAGATTGTATTCTGCAAACAGAGCCGTTGTGTTGATAAAACGCCAAGGCACATAGCCCGCACGCAAAGATTGCAGCGTCCAGCTTAATAACATAATAGAACGTAACTGAGACTGGCCTTGTTTTAACATGGCTAAATCTTGTTCCAATAAGTCGATAGCAGAGGATACAATACTGTCCAATGAATAAATTCTGGAGGACAAAGTTGTTAACCCATTGTCGACCACAGAGAGAGTTTTCTCTAAGTTAATACGATCAAGTTCACGTATTCGTTCTGCGGCCTCCATCTGTGACACCCTCCATGCTTCATTATAAGCAGCATAAATGCCGGCATATATGAAACGTTTTTGACACGGTTTTCTTGGTCCAAGCAAGAATTCCCTACGGTCTGCGTCTACTTTAAGTAAAGATAAGTGTTGTTTCACATTCTTAAGTGTAGATTTTTGCAGCCAATCGAGGCATAATTTTCCTACACTGTATGTTGTTACTACCCCCGGATGCTGTCTTTGGACGTATCGTGGGTCTGGCCTATGAATAGTAAACCCCTGTGTATTATTCAGGAATCTGTCTTGACAGTTGTTTGTGTCTGTGGGCCAGATCAACCATTTTCTCCAATCAGGATTTGTTCTGTTGAGTTGAAGTATGGTGTCAACTGTAACCGCTGCCTGTGTATTGTTATCATTTGCAGGTGTTGGTACAGAAGGTGTTTTCATGTCTTTGATCTTGGCTAACCCAAGGCAAGACGTTTGTTGGGCAGTGTCATTCAAAAACATTATTTGCTCAGGGATGATACAGGCTCTAAACAAAGCTTCTATCCCTTGCACTTGCCAATCTTTAGTACCCCAGACAGATTTTGTGTCTATTGTGTCTTTCCAAAGTCGAAACCCTGTCTAGACAGTTGGGCAATAAATGCAGCAGAGTAAATCTGTTTTGTATTTGTTAACATAATTTTCAGTCCTGTTTTGTTTACATTTCTATAGTAAAATGTTTCTGGATCAGATGTATTATACCCTGAAAAATATGGAAACTTTTTAGCAAATGTTTTTGAACTACCTGTTGGTGGTGTAGGACAATACTCCCATTGGTTAAACATAAACACATTTCTAGGTGTTGCAGATTTATGCAAAAAATGATGACCATAGTGGTTATAGCAATACAGCTGTTCATAGTCTGATGAACCCTCTAAATATTCATTATTAGAAAATGCAGCAGACCTCTCTAGGTCAAACATCATGTCATTTACAGTTTCAAAGTCCCAATCATCAGAATAGGTACTGGATGAAACAAAATCACTTAGTGAAATCTTAAATAAATGTGGAATGTGGAATGTTCAAATGTTCCGTCGGGCCAAAAATATCGAAATCTGTTTTGTTCCACACTATACCATCCTGTATAGGAACGGCTGTGATGTTCACTGCAGACAAGTCTCTTGTTTCACGATGGGATGATTTGTGTGGTTTTAAAAGTAAGTTCACTTCTTTTCTTTCAGTGTCCAAATGGATGTATCTGCCATTTATAAGCACACTCAGTCATAACCAAAGCTAGCCAAAGCAGGAAGAAAAATATTCCAGAAATAACCCAAAGTTCAATTCATGGTGAAACCAGATAAGTCTTTTTCACAAAATGTAAAAAGTCTTGTACTTGCTTAAAAGTTTTTGATGCTGGCGACGTCTCAGGTTCACTCAGATCCTCAGAAAACGTATCAAAGTTAATGAAATAGCCAGGAGCAGTTCTGTCAATTGTTGGAATTGCATCAGGATTTGTAGAAATCGCTGGAACCAGTTGATCACTTGTTACGTTGGTGTAGACAGGTGTATTTGGACGAACTGTTACTTGTGTTTCAAGAGGGATGAGTTCCATAGCATTGTTGCTCAGTCCTTCATCTGTTACTGCTGAATTCTCGATGGTTATCAGTCTTTCAGTCTGAACCTCTTGGATAGTAGCGAGAGGAGTGTGTCTGCTACTTGGTCTGAGTCCACGAGGCCTACTATTTAGTATTGGCCACATACTGTGGTTTGAGGAGGTCGATGGACACAAATCTTTTCTCCTTTTTTCCAGCAAGGGGCGGCAGAAGTACTGTTCTTGTTCCGTGTATGGCTAGGACAGGTACTGGTTGTCTGTAAGAAGGTCCAAATTCCTTCTTGTCCGCAATTTTTTCTCTGACTAGATCCCCAACTTTTGGAATCCAGACAGGCCTTGCTGGGACCGCCGGTTTTTCCCCAGTGGTGGTTGGCTGCAGGAATACGTTGCTTTGTTTTGATCTTAGTTCATTTAGGTCCTGTAAAACAGCCAAACGATCTTTGATATCAAAGGGTTTATTTTCCACCACTGTGCCTCTACATTCCAGATCGGGCACCCACATTCTTGTCCCAAATAGGACCTCATATGGAGTGACTCCCCCTAGAGAACTTCTTGGCAAATTGTTTAATGAGCGTTGGACCCCATAAAGATGTTTGACCCACCCATCACCCGAACCTAATACCCTAGCTGTTATAGAATGCTTTATGTCCCGGTTTTTCCTTTCCACAACAGAATTTCCCTCAGGATGAAACGGAGAGGAGTACCACAATGCAACGCCCAGACTGGCCATGGCGTCTTTGTAAGCCCGAGAGCTAAACGCAGGGCCCTGGTCAGAATGTAGTGTGCCTATTGCGTATGTGCCGATAAAGACTCGCAAATCTTTTATAACAGTTCGAGCGTCAGCCGAGCGCTGAGGCCATATCCATAGGAACCTTGACTTAGTATTTGTGGGATTGCAGTTGTCCACAAGGGTGCCTGTGCATAGATAGTCTAATGCTGTCTGACAATGGTGTCTGTCCCTGGCATGCTACTTTGTAGCATGGTGTCTGGTGGCGTTCTGCATCTCGCTGTACCTTACAGTCTATGCAGTCATTGATGAAGATGTGAATCTGTGTATTCATTCCAGGCCACCAGTACATCTCTTATAATGTTAATATGGTTTTAGAGATCCCTTGATGCGACAGACCCTCCCCCAGATGTGTTTCATAAATCAAAGCTGCTCTACGTTCCATGTTTGGAATTACCCTATCACCCACTCCAGGGATTCGAGCAAAAGGAACGTTGTTCGCATCAATTACATAAGAGTACTTGAGTGGAAACTTTTTTGGTAACGCTGCACCACTGCCTTTGCTCGTAGCATTGACAGCCAACATTATCTCACTGTCTATTCTCGTTTTTGAATGAGTGATCGCAGCTACGGAAGCCGTCTGAACAGCCCCCTTTGCGGCTTTGTCAGCCAAAGAATTCCCTGCAACGTGAACGCCATCACGTTGATGACTCAGTGTGTGTATCACGTGAGCCTTTGGTAGTTCGTTTTTTAACTGAACTACTTGTTCCCAAAGCGTTTTATGCTTTATTGTGCCACCTTTTGCATCTTTGAACCCGTTTTCAAGCCAAGTTTGTATATATTCATTATACGACTGCACACAGTAGAAAGAATCGCACACTATTAGTGTGGGGAATTCTCGATCTGTACTTTCAAGTGCCAGTTTGAATGCTTGTAGTTCAGCTCGCTGAGCTGTACAATCTCCTAGAGATTGCGTTTTTGTGACCATAGGTCTGAAGTTGCCATCGCGCATGCGACCTTTAAAGATTGCGCACGCTGCACTGTAAGCTTGCTTACTCCCTGTTGCGGGTTGTGCGGATCCATCAGTGTAAATTATGAATTCATACTGATCGAGAGGCAGAATCTCAGTGGGCAGAGGACATTCATGTTCATATTGCAGGAACGCTTGTGTTTTTAAATCAGGATCAAAAACATATTCAACATCTGTTGCAGCAAGAGAATTAACCCATTGTATCCATCTCGGATGTAATGCTTTTGCATTTGGAATGCTCGCTTTAGTTACCGCCTCTAAGGCCGGAACTGGGGTTACGACAATAATGCGTTTCCCTTGGGCTAGAGCTCTTTCTTTTGCTACAGCGGTTTGAACTGCTGTCAGAATTTTTTCAGTCGAAGTGAAGCGCATTTCTGCTTGTGTATACAAATGTGATTTGTATGCAATTGGTACTTTTTCACCCTCATTAAATGTTAAGTAGGTGAATCCGCATTGACCCGATATTATTCGGATCACTAAATTGCGTTGACTTACGCGTGTTTGTAAGTGATTTGTTGCTAACATGTTAGCTTGGAGTGAACGCAAGATTTCTGTGTGTTCATTTGTCCAATTTTTGATTGAAAAATCAGGTTTGATTAATGCGTAGAGATGTTTAACCCTTTCTGCGTAATTTAGAATGTAAGTTCTTCCAAAATTTAGGAAACCCAGTATGTATTGTAAGTTTTTCAGCGTCTTTGGAGGTTGGAGCAGCGCACACCTTTCTAAAAAGTGGGCTGCCAAGCTCTTGCCTTCACTTGAAAGCTCATATCCTAGAAAGAGGACATTGAGATGGGCAATTCTGGATTTTTTGAAGTTGAATTTGTAGCCCTCAGAGGCGAAGCTCAGTATAATGGTGCTTACCCTGTTCAAGTGCCTATCCAGGTCATCGTCTGTCAGATAGATGTCATCGACATATGACAATGCCTCATTATCATAAATTTGTAGTAACTCCGTTACTGTCGCTAAGAATAACCCCGGGCTGTTCTTGAACCCTTGTGGGAGTCGACAAAATTGACGCTGGGTCGCCATTATTGAGAAAGCTGTTAAGTACCTACTTCCAGGTGCTATGTTTTGACAAAAGAAACCATTTGAGATATCCAATGTGGTTTTATATTTTTTACGCACAATGTTATTCATTAATGCTGTACTATGTGCATTTTGCACTGCAAATGTTTTTGATCAAGTGTTTAAGTGTCTGTAATCCAAAACTAGACGATATGTATTGTCTGGTTTGGAGACAGGAAACAAAGGATTGTTCATTGAAGAGGTGCATGTTTCAATCACCCCTTGGTATTCAAGTTGATCTAAGATCTCCCTGACCTGTTTTTTAGCTTCTTGCTTTATTGGGTACTGCTTTTGTGCAGTAGGTTCACTTTTCAGATGTATTTTATGGTGAGGTGAATCCTCATCCCACCCTACATGATTTTTGTATAATGCTGGGGCCTGGGCAACTGCCCATTTCCTGGCATATGTATATTTTAGGTGAATTGGAATATGGTTAGAGAAGGCAGGCATAATAATGTCCTCGCCATGTGGGCACTCCCTGACAAATTGTGGTGGCCAGTCTTTTTCTGCTAGAAGTATGTCATAGCCCCTTGAAAGTTTTTCCCAAAAAAATGCTTTCACCTGTCTATGTATGTCTCCCTCCATCCGGAGTGTTAATTCATATAACTTCTGTGGAGTACTAACCCTGGTGTCTACAGTCTCAACTGTATTGTACTCATTCAAGTCCACTATCTCCAGAAGTTCCTTCAGGTTCTGGCGAGCTATTGTGACTTCTGCAGCACTGTCCAGCATTGTCTGAGCCCATTCTCCGTTCTTGAGTTGTGTTCTCAGTATCCTCGGCATGTCTGATCTTCAGACCTGCTACCTTCTTCTTTGAGAATTGAGGTTTGGATTTATTTTTTGGAACGTGTTTGTCGTCTTTCGATTTCACGCGTTCTTCTCTATGTTCTGACCGTCCTCTTTTTTCCGATGTCTGTGACGAGATCTGAAAGGTACGAGAGGAACGTGTATCAGTATCTTGATACCCGTCAGGCTTTTTTAAATTATCCCTATTCCTGAGGTTATACCTCCTTTCAGAGGGCTCCTTTTGAGGAGACCTACCTCGGGATTGAGAACGTTTCTCGTTTGAATTTTGTTTATTAGTTTCCCACTTCTTTTAAGAAGATGTAGGAGTTTGTTTAATAGAGTCCTTCTCAGGACTTTCAGATAGTTTTGGCTTCAATGGTCTTCCACCCAAACTATCTCTGCCTAATTCGGCATAAGCCATGTAGTGTAGTTCTGCATAAGATTGTTCTATTATTCTGGGTAGTTCTGTTTGATGTTCTGTAACATCGAATTCCCTTAATCGTTGGCGGATCGCCACTGCTGCTGCCTCCCCTTTAATATTAGATAATATTATTGTTGAGACCTGGTCGAAATTTTTCAGTAATTTCATACCTAAATTCAGAGCAGGCTCTGCCCCGTATTCGTTTTGAATTTGTTTCAGGACATCAGGTATTACTGCAATTGACGGAATACCATGTGTTTTAGTATAGATGGCAGCAAAGACTGAGCCCCAAGTGGTGCAGTCTTCCAGTTGTGGTGTGACCCCCATTGGTAAACAGATTGTTAGGATTCTGTGTTTCTCATAAGGGCTAGTATTTGGAAATACTGCTTCTATTTGAGTAATTTTTTGAGCTATCCAGAATGGAATTTGCTCACGTTTTGTGGGCATTTTTCCCATGACTGCGTATAGAGTCTGTGGTGTAATTTTTAGTGTATTCCCCTGTTGAGGAGTTTGATTTGGAATGGTTAATGGTGGTTGGACTGTGAAAGTCCGCATGACATATTGGACCAATTGTCTGTAAATTTTTATTAACTCTGTAAGTTGAGTAAGTAGTTCCTCGTTTGACATTTCTTCAATGTCAGGATGAGGTGTATAGCCGGCTAGAATCGGCCATGTTGCTCCTGGTCTACCTAGTGGACCGAGCCTGGTAATGTTTTTGTGATGTTTTAGGGCGCCTTTAAACCAGAGCTGATGCTCCTGGTATGTTAGTGGAATTTCAATATCCTCGAAAGGAATATATTCCTCTGGTGGATCATCTTCTTTGTAGAAGTGAAACAGTCTTGTTACTGAATTTGATTCAGGAAATATTACCCATGAATAGACTACCTCCGTCTGAAAGGATTCATGTGCCTCTATCACGAAAACTGCTCTACCGCCTCTTGGTGGTAGGCCATGTTTTATAAGTTTTAGAGTGATGGCTCTTCTTAAGTTTGGATTGATGTCTATAACACCCTCCTCAGGTTCATTTAAACCTGTAAAGTTAAAAATTGCTATGGCTGGGTCAGCCGCAGCTCCACCGGTTTCGGTGGCATTGTCGCTTGTGGACATTTGTTTTTTGAAAAATGTAGAACAAGTTTCAAGGAAACAAAAAGATAAGGTGCACAATATTTTGGAACACTGTATCCTTCAACGTTGAACAAACCAAACAACTAATATATAGGGTGCTTCCCTATTTAGTTATGGCGGATATTTAACCCTACCCACTCCAGACGTCTTATGGAGTATGTGAGTAGGGGTCTCTGAGAAAAGCACGAATGAGTTACTCAGTATCTAGCGTTAAATTACTGCCTTACCAAACCGTTGGGCGCCATGTAGTGTAGTTCCTATTTCCCAAATAGGCTCTGCGCATTGGAATAATATAACCCATAGGCTTGACATAGGACTAAGGTCGGTATGTCCCTATCGAGTATATTAAACTTAATTACTTGTGCCAGCTAGCTCAGAGGCCACTAGAAACTCCTTGAGAACAAGAAGGGAGTAGTTTCTGGCAACCGAAAAACATGACAACTTTGTTTCCCTTTAGAAATCGGAACACGTCTCAGAATCGTGGAAACAATAGATAACAGTTTCACTCATCCAATCGTGCATGCTTAGTTTCTACAGAGTTACACAGAAAGGAAAGACGGGCGTTTCAATAAAAAGGTTTTATTGAACAGTCTTGTTTCTCGTGTAAGAGATATGTGCTGTTATGATCACAAGACAGTATGCAAGATAAATAATGTACAGCGTGAGCAGTAGAAATAAATAATACTGCGCTAGCATTATCTTTTAGCATATATTCACGTACATAAATAACATGAGCTAAAAATGCGAGTACTCATAAGATGCGTCTCTAAGTTAGTTCTACCCCAATGTACCTAACCTAGTCTAGGTGTAGGGAAAGGTAAGAAGTAGGTGGAGTATTCTCTAGTATGGTATACTAAGAGTATGTTAAGTCTAGTATGCCAAGTATGATAAGCCAAGAGTCTTCTCTAGGTTCTAGTCAGCTCCATACCTTGAGAATGAGAGAGGTGGGAATCTCTTGCCGGATCTGGAACTCTAACACCCCGCGAAGGGAGTCAGAACACTGGAAGCTGGATCCGTCTGCGTGCGGGAATGACAGTGTCTTCTCAGTGCGTCAGGCCGGGATACGTGCTCCTCTGAAGTCGAGGTCTCCTCTGACTTGCTTGGGCAAGGGAAGGTATATTTATACCGGATAGGTGCCTCGGAATGTTAGCATTGACGTGAAGTCGAACAGAGGAAGACGTCAGGAATGAACCCTTAAGGTATAATGGTTCATGCATAATAGATGAGTTCTTGGAGAAATCAATAGTCCTGTGCTAGGGGAACTCCCGAAGCTTAAGGGTCTGGTTTCTAAGAACTCGTTGTGACGTTAGGGTGGACGGATGTCGGTGACCATGCCTGTATTTGGAGTGCACGGTTAATGTCTAAATAAGGACAGGGATTCTATGCCTATATAAGGGCAATGCGAATTGTGCCTATATAAGGACATAATTCAGGAAAACCTATATACGGACCCCTAAAGCGGAATACAACACCCTAACCTAGAATCAGTGGGCCAGGAAATAGCAGGTTTTTTGGGCGATGTACTAAAAGTTAACATATCCCTGTCACCTCAGCTTATGTTATTGGGGACTGGTGAATCAGATAATGGAGTTGGGGAAAGCATAATTTTTATTGCTATGGCGGTTTTTAGGCTATGTGTAGCTTCAGCATGGCTTGACCCCCTGCCTCTGTTCCTTTGAACAATGGAAGGGGCGTTTCTTGCATATTTATAATCTGGAGTCAGCACTTTATGAACGAAAAGGTAAAAGGGGAAGGGCTAAAGAGAAAAGGATTTGGGGACCGTTGCAACTTGGGTATCCTTGTTTAAATAAGCCGTGGGTGAATGAATTTGAATTTGTGTCTGTCTTTTTTCCACTCGATCTTGACTTTTTGAATATGTGTATTTATGGATAATTAATGAAACTTGCCTTTCATAATTTATTTATACAACCTGCTGCTGCAATTTTACTTCATCAATAAAAAAAATATAAAAATACAGAATGGCTGCCCACTGCTTATTTGTATCTGACGGGCCTTGAGCGTCAGCATTAATGTGTTCTATCCCAGGCATGCCGTGTGAGTGCCTGGCCGAGGGGGTTGTGGCCCCTGTGTCCAGATCCTGTGTTAGGCTGGCTGGGCTAAGATTTCCCTCTAGTATGGTCAGCCCTAGAGCTGGGCTACTTTTGAATAGTGGGGATGTGCAATACTCAAACTGCAAGCGCTTTGGGCTGTCTGAACAGAATTTACATTCTTGTGCGAGGACTTGCTGGCCTGGTTGCTGGACCGCTGAAATCTCCACCACCCTGGGAGTATCACTGTGTTCTAAGGCGGGCTCGTCCGTGATGTACAGAGAAGGGAATTGATTCTTTATAACTACTACATTGAGGGATAAAGGAATCCAGTGAGCTAAGGTTGCGCTATTTTCTTAAAATGCAGGCCCAAAGGCAACAGGACTTTGCAGTACAGCTCCGATTACAGGATTGCCCCCAGGATCACCCTCCGTCCCAGTGCACTGGATATGGTTTGCTCCCCTAATGGCTGCTCCATTACTAGTTCTGCTTAGTAACTGGAAAAAGTCTCATATCTTTGGCATTTTTGAGGGTGCTATCAAACCTTGGGGCCATCCAGCAGCCTGTCTGGCTTCGGGGTTCCCCATGGCCTGTGGACTCCCTGTTGCGTCTCTGCCCTGCTCTGGGGCTGGGTTGTACTTGTTCAAGGGTGGGCTCTTGGCCATTGTGTTTTTGATTTTAATCTTTTTGACGTTGCCTCCCCTGGATTTGACCCCCGATTCCGTCTCTTTGCCCCGACAAGGCCTGAGGGCTGGTTTTGCCTGACCTCCTTCTGATGTCTTTGTATGTCTCGATGTGAGCTGCACCTGCATGCTAACTTACTCGGAAGAGCAGCTTGCCAGATGGAGGTTTCTTACAGCCAGCGTTGAATTGCAGACACTAACAGCAGTTGTTTCCTTGTCTCCACAACATATATCCCAGCAGGGAGCTTCTTCAGCCTTCCCAGTGCCACCTCACCCCCCTGGATGACACTTGGTAGCGAGCAAGTTTCGCTGATTGAGGTAGTTGGGGGGCACGAGCGCGCGAATAACTGCTTAATCAATGAGCTGAAATGTAGGGAAGTATAATGAGGTGTACTTAATGATACTGATTATACTAATTCGCTCCTTACCTGCAGCATTTGTGAAGGTCTATGCCTGGGGGAGTGGGAGCACACCCTGTCGCAAGCCACACCCGGCTTAGGTGGGCTGCTTCCGCAACGAGGGTCTTAATTAGGCGGTCATACACCATTCTCTAGCTGCATGGGCATCCGGTGGTGCTCCACGGAGGTATGAGCTTGAAAACTAAGATGCACAAATTGGCATTGCAAGAAGAATTACGGTCGCTGCTTGCAACATGATTTCGGTTGCTTAATACAAATTAAAATCACATTGGAAATTCTCCACACAAAATGAAAGTTCGTTTTGGAATGTGTTTTGAACAACCATTGAGTGTTACACAGTCCCTTAAGTAGTGTAGGGTTCGAAACGCGTTGGCTTAGAACCATAACCAAGGAGTACTTGGAGAGACAAGTCTGATGTACACGGAAGAAGTCAAAACAATATATTCATAGATCTATCCCTGGTCATCGTCATTGGGTGAAAAAAACCTTCTTGCACTGCATGGTTATGGCCCCGTAGGCAGTAGCCTTTGGAATTATATAAAGACATTACAGCTTCTGTTGGGAGTTACATTTCAGACCTGAAAGTGTTGTGTTGTTTTGCTTTCATATATTGTTGTTGGTTTGTTGTTGAGTTTGTCACATAATTGTGATTTTTTGATATTGATGTATTAATATTTATTGTGGGTTATTGTTATTTGATATTTTGTCAGTTTATGTATGTTATGCAAATGTATGTTTATATATGGGTTTGTGATTGTTGTCTTAAAATTTTGTAATACGTTTGTAATTTGATGGTGAATAAAACAGTGATCGCAATAATTAATTTGGGTGACCACAGTGCTAAATACTTGGTTTGTAAACATTCATTATTGGCATTTTGTGTTTTTTATCCCTTTTAAAAAGTTGGCATTTTCGTGTCCTAAACTTTTGATGCCTACAGCCTGTATCCTGGGTCACATGAATAGGTGTACCTGGCAGTTGCTCTTTGTGTATTGCTGCCAGACAATTAGACAAAGGAGAATAGGCATTGGCAGGATGGGCCATCTCTGGCCTGAGGAGTGGGAGGAGCTGTCACCTACCACACTTGCACACCACAAAGGCTCTTCCTGAGCACACTCACAAAGGGTTTGACACTAGTCTATTGTGGCCCCAGACACGCAGGGGCCAAGGCAGGGAGGCAGAAAATTCCAAGTGCCTCTTTCGGTGAAAAACCTCCAGAACCTTATCCTACTTCAAAGTGGGCACCAGGTATAAATAATAGACCCTCAGACATAACACTTCAATACACCTCTGGACCTGTGGATGACTCAGAAGGACTGTTGTGATGCTCTGCAAAATGGACTACTACTCTGTTGCCCAGCTGCCCTGCTGCCTGAATGAAAGGACTGGATCTGCATCTTCAACCCAGAACCACCTGAGTGACTCCAAGGGCTAGTTGGCTGGCCTCCTGATCAGAGTCTCAGTGACAGAAAAGGCTCCAACTACCTTGAACCCAGCACCTGGATTCTGTCTGTTGTGCGTCCTACCCCCCAAGTGGTGCCACCCCAGTCCTGGACCCTTGGAAGTGAGCTGGAAGGTGCACTGCCAGCCCAGCTGTGGTCCTGAACTCAGAATCGACTCAGCCTTACGCAACTCCTCACAGTTCTGCTTCTCAACCACCACAGATCGTCTCATCCCCGAGGCCGAGCCTCTCATCGCAGCCCGCTGCCTCCTTGTAATCGCTGCTGTGCAACGTATTCTCGACGCATCCTCGATTCAGGCCTTTGCATCGCAAGATCTTCGTTGATGGCATCCTCTGCGATGAAACACGACTCTGCAACGTAGCCCTGCAGCTTCTTTGGGACCGTTGGTGTGTGGCGCATATTCAATGCAGGACTTGGCATTACAAGCCCCTTGTCAATAACATCCTCGACAAGGATGCAGGACTCGACATTGCAGCCTCGTAGCTTCTCGGAACCACTGTTGTGCAACGCATCTTCGATGTGGGATCTCACAACGCTCCGCAACCAGGATTTAAGGTACTTTGTTCTGTGGGCCTTTCTTGGTCTTTATGTCTGGCCTGTGCTTCGTCCGAGTCAGCCTGTACTTGTGACTATGTCCTGGTCTGGCGCAACCAGATAACCACAGTTGGTGCTTTGTGCTTTAAGGCACTGGTTTCAGATCTTTACATTGCAAATCTCTGGTTCTACTGATTGGATTTTTGTCATTTTGAGCTCAAATAATTCATTATATTTTACTCTATTTTTCTAAATAGGTGTGGGATTTTATTGTGTTATGTTTTCACTTTATTACTATTTGAAGTGCTGCTTCAATACTTCACACATTGCCTCCAAGTTAAGCCTGCCTGCTTGTGCCAAGCTACCAGAGGGTTAAGCACAGGTTAATTTGGGGTTTGCTTGTGACTTCACCCTGACAGGATTTGTGGTTTCATACCTCTCAACAACTAACCCACTTTCCTACAATGATTTCAGGTAGGGTTTCACCCCTCTCAACGACTAACCCACTTTCCTACAATGATTTCCTGATGGATGTATGATAAGTAATGGATGGTAAGGGAGTGTTTCTTTTTGCGTGGTCACCCCTATGTTTTTGATGACTTGTATTTCTGGTTGTTGAACCCTGCACACTGGGGCACTGCTGTCCCCAGTGTATGTGCTCCGACCCCTAAACTGTTGTAAAATTGGCTAACTCCTAATGGCATTTTTAACTTCCTAGTAAGGCCATGACAGATTTAGACATAAAACATCACATAAGAGGGTTAGGAAGCATACCACATGGTGAAGATGGAGAATTGGAGAGTGGAGGCTACAAACATGGAGGGCAACAATTTCCAGTGTTATGTTATGTTATGTTAAAAGTATTTATTAAGCGCACGTACACCAAGCGGTTTCATGGCGCTAAGAGCAAAGGGGAGGCTGCATCGACGGGACAGTTAGCTTACTCATATGCCTGGGAAAAAAGCCAGGTCTTGAGCTGTTTCCTGAACTGTGCATAAGGGGTCACAGACCTCATTTTCGCAGGAAGCGAGTTCCAAAATTGCGGGGCCAAGACCGCAAATCTGAGTCCCCCATGCTTTTGCGTTTGAATGAGGGAGTGGTCAACAGGTTCAGATTGGAAGAACGCAGTTCCCGGGAGGGGATATAGCGCTGGATCCTTGAGGAAATGAATGCTGGGCCATTCCCGGCGAGGGCTTTAAAGATGGTACATCCCAGCTTAAAGGCACAGCGTTTAGCCACCGGAAGCCAATGTAGACTCTTCATCAGAGGTTTAACATGATGTCGTCTAGGCTGACGGAAGATTAACCTGGTCGCTTGGTTTTGCACCAACTGCAAGCGATGTAATTGATATGCTGGGATACCAACATATAATGAGTTGGCGTAATCAATACGGGAGATTACCAAAGCTAGAATGACCAAAGTCAAGGCCTCAGTGGTCAAGAATCTAATGATCTTCCGGATTCTTCGCAGATGGAAAAAGCAGGCAGAGACCACTGAGCCAATCTGGGCCTTCATGGACAGATCATTACTAATCTGATACACACTTCCTCAGCCACCTGAGGACTGGGATTAGACTTTGTGGTTCGAAAGGGCAGAGAGCTATAAGTAATTAATGGATGCTGAGGTGTATGTCTTGGAACATCAGTTGCTTTGCCTCTTTCACTTGATGCTTTACTTTGCACCCATATTTCCATTCCATCACCTTTGTTGTTTTTCCCTCCTACCAACTCCCTGTACTTCCCCTTGTTTTTTGTCTTGTACTGATCACTGGTTTTCGACTTAGCTGTAGTTTTTATGAACTCCTAACTTTTCCTCTGATTAACCTTGAGTACCTGGTACCTGCTTTTGTACCTTGATACAGAATTCCCTTTATTGGCTTTGGTAACTAGGACTGTACCGTCCAGTAGAGAGGTGTGCATTTCATCTTCAGTTTTCAGGCAAGCTTGCTGATTTGTCTGGGGGCTAGTTACACTGACGCTACCTCACACACTGGGTAAGGCACTCACACTTCTGACAATATATTTACCTATTATAGAGTTTAGTACAGTTACTCAAATACTCATTGTCTCTTGTTTTTTTCTTCTTGACAGGGAGCCTTAGTATTCCTGTACCTCAGAGAGTCTAGACCATTCTTCCAACAACCACTCTGCTGGAAGCAAGGGTCTCACGGTCTCTCTCTCTCATCCCTTACCCCCTCTTTCCCTCTGTTCTTATAGGTGCTTCCTGCTCCCTATTCTCCTGGATACTGATATGGAGGGGGATTACTCTCATGCCATATTGCAAGGGTTGTGACTGGCCATAGTGTATACTGCAATAAACACACCAATGGAATAAAAAGTTAAATGTGACATGTGGATTGCAGCACATATTGTGCCATCCACTAGAGTGACAATGAAAGCATGGCTTCAATGTCTATCTGTGGAGCTTGAATCAAGTAGCTTTTAAACCTGCAGGTAAACCTGCCGGAATAACGTTTTTTGACATGAAAAAAACATACTTTTAAATATTAACTAAGTCACCCTTGCAGCCCACAAGGCAGAGTGTCTACCATGTATAAGTAGTACATGCAATAAATTAATGTTGCCATGTACCTACAGTGACTAGCCCCCACAAGCTCTTTTTACTTGAAAGACTGTAACTGTCCAATAAGAAAAACTAAAGTTCGGAATAAAAATATAAGGCTGATAAGTCTGCATTGGGATAAGCTACAGAGGTGATTAAACCATTGTTTTTTATATTTATTAAAAATCTAATTTATTGGTGACGTTGGATTTTTATAAATATTTAGAAAAAGGGACTTTTCAAAAGTTACACTTTACCTACCAGAGCATCTTTGAGCCAATTAGCAATAACATGTAGACAGATGACTCTGCCAGTGCTTTTCCTAAATGAGGCGTGAAAATGTCTCCCAGAACAAGAAAAGTGGCTTAGGCCTTTTCGCAGGAATACCTAGTTGTGAGGTATGTGACCGGTATCAGCTCAGGAATGACAGCTGGGGAGGGTCCAGGCACCTCATTAACTTGAAAAGCACCAGGGTGAGGGTTGTCCATTCATAGTTGCCACCTGGCCGATTAAGGCCATCGCCGCCTGGATGAGACACAGCTGCCTCAAGCTCAACTCGAACAAGACATAGTCCTCATCCTGAGGCCCAACACCTCCACCTGGGAAGACACCTGGTGGCCTGCCAAGCTAGGAACCCCGCCCCACACACCCACTGACCACGCAAGAAACCTCAGCATCATACTGGACTCTTCGCTCACCATGAACCACTAGATCAACGCTGTCACCGCATCATGCTTCGACACTCTTCGCCTGCTTCAGAAGACCTTATGATGGATCCACACTGAGGCTAGAAAGATGGTCATCCACGCACTCATCAGTAGCAGACTCGACTACAGCAACGCACTCTATGCAGGCTTCACCCAGAAACTCCTCAGGAAACTGCAGAACGAGCAGAACGCCTCAGCCAGACTGGTCCTCAACATCCTCCACCGCAGCCACATCTCCAAACACCTGCAAGAACTCCACTGGCTACCAGTTAACAAGAGTCATGTTCAAGCTCCTCACACATGCCTACAAAGCCCTCCATGATTCAGGGTCAGACTACCTGAACCACCATCTCTCACGTACCCACCAGACACCTACGCTCTGCTTAACTGGCCCTCCAACTGTCCCTTGGATCGGCGAGACCAGGACTGAAGGAAGATCCATCTCCTACCTCACTGCCAAATCCTGCCTGGAACGCCATGCCTCTCCAGGCTCTCCCTGTCTCTGACACAATTCAAGAAGGATCTCAAGACCTGGCTCTTCGAATGAACCACAGCACCCAGTTGGACCTGCAAACCCCCCCCATCGCCCCCAGCACCTTGAGACCCTCACAGGTGAGTAGCCATGCTTAACAAGCACTGAGTGATTGAATGATTTATTGATATTTAAGTATAAAGAGAGACCTGGGGAAGAGAAGCCTTTTGTTTTGCATGCCCTATATAACCAGTTTAGCACCAGCCCAATGGGAGGGGGTGTTGGTCCTAAAACCAGTTTGGTGTAGCTGACGTGGAGGGAACAGCTCATTTTCCTAGACATTCTCCTCTCTGGCACATAAGCTCCCTTTAGGAGCAAAATGATTCTGACATTTTGGATTTTCCTCAGATTGGTGCTCTGTGGGATAATTCTGCAGTAAGGCAAATAGGATGTGATTCAAAAGTAGGTAGGTGCTGTCCCTGGGGCCCTGGGAGTCTTAGGAGTGACAAACAGAAGCTGCTTTAGAATCTCTGAAAAGGGTCTTAGAACATTTTTGGACTCCCAAGACCTCCAAAACGACAGCTGGACCTCTTGGCAAAGTTGTCTACTTTTGAAGCAACTTCATTGGATACAGTTTCAGACTTTCCCTGATGGAGGATTTTGAGTTCTTTACAAAAAAACTATGGTCTGGATTTAGAGTTTGATGGAGAGAGGGCTCTGTTGCAACAGCAATGGAGCACTCTCTCTGCCAAACTGAAGTTCCGTTCTTCTCATTTAGGGTCCGGTGAAATTTCAGTCAAATGGCCAGTTTTCACTGTCCGTACCTGGTGGTAATGGGCAGTGAAAACTGCAAAAAGATCCCTACACCATGGAAGAAAACTCCCATGGTGTGTGTGTGGGTCATTAGATTTTCTATTTTCAAAAACAAAATCCTGCTTTTTGAAAGGAAAAAAAAACCAGGCTAAAAGTTTGATGGACGGCACCGTCATGTTAATGAAGCCACCCGACAAACTTTTAATACATTGACAGGAGCCACTGTGACAGTGATTCCTGCCAATGTAAGAAAAGTCCACTGTGCATCTCTAGATTTAGAGGACGGCTACTTTGTCAGGGAGACGGAGTATTTTACTCTATTGCCCTGATGGAATAAAGACCGTCCTCTGCAGTCTAAAACGGTCCCTAAGTCCTAAGGTAGAAATCTAGATGGGCAAAGGTACGAAAAGTATTTGCCTAATGTGTGGACTTCATCAGCCATGACATCTTAATTTCTTCAGCATTTACCTTTTTTCCACCAAATACAACAGCTTCAATGGGCCAACATCAAATGGCTACCCAGCTATGGGAGAACTCACTTACTTTCTCCTGTCATCTTCATCCTTTACATTGAGCCATCTTGTGCTCTCCTCACAGATGACAGCGTCACGATTCACCAATATACCGATAATACACACCTCTTCTTGAAAGTCTCCTCTGCTTCAGGCATCCAACACCTCAAACTCGGCTTGAATCGGATGTCCAGCGGCTACCTTAGGCTCAACCCAACCAAGACGGAATTCCTATTATTTTCCAAGAACAACAAACAAGACACAGTACAAATTTGGCTCAATGACATTAAACCTTAATTGTTTCGAATTTTAACTCTCATCTAATGACAAATCACTTGGATTCACCCTGGACAGCAACCTCTCCCTCAAGGAACACATTAATAAAAAACAAAGAGTGCCTGGTACTAGTTCTCTCTTCTAAAGAAAGTGAACCCGTGTCTTCCAGGAATTGACTTCAGAAATGCTGTTTAAGCCCTTGTACTCTTGCATCTGAATGGTGGAAATGTGCTACTCTGTGGCCTTCCAGACTCCACACTGGCAGTCTAGCCCCCCCTTGGGGGCATCCTACATGCCACAGCACATCTCATACAGGGCCTGAAGAAATATGATTGCATCACCCCCACGGAAATCCCTTGGCAGTCCTTGCCAGCCCGCACCATCTTCAAAACTAGCTACATAATTTGCACAGCCATAACAACCTGCACCCCTGCTTATCTTGTAGACAAGCTCACCATCTCTGGTTGTTCTCGGCACACTTGCTGCCAGTACACTATCGGCATGCAGACCAATAGGTGCAAAAAACATAAAAACAGGCCTTTTCCATCAATGCACCTAGGATCTGGAAGAACATCCCCATATCCACCAGGACTGCCCCAACGATACTCCAATTCAGGAAAGAGGAGAGGACTTATCTCTTTAAAGAACTCTGCATCAAAATGCATTACCATCCACAACCCAGCTTCCTCCCTTTGTACTTGCCCATTTTAAGCTTGCACTTAATCATGTACAGCAGTCTGCTGCCTTTTGTATTGGTTTGCGCTATAGAAATACCATATGCATACATGAATATTTCTGCGAATACATTCTGCAACCGTACTCTGCTGGAGGATTTTGACTTCCATTCTTGAGACAAAGGGCCTGATTATGACTTTGGCATTGTGTGAGTGGGCCGCCATGCCACCGCCCTGCTCCCACGCCACCAAAGTTGTCCGCTCACTGCCCCCCCAAATTAGAAGTTTCCTCCTGGTCTGGTGGGCTGTGCTTTGGTGGTCCCACGGCGGTGCTGTGCTAAGGCTCATATGCAGGAACTGGGGTGCATGCACACAGGGGGGGCTCTACATGTGCACCCCTATATGTACCCAATGGCCCTGAGGCAACAGGGGGGCCCTACTAGTTTCCTCAATGCCACAGTTTTCATGGCGGGCTCACCGCCATGAAAACTGTGGCTTTGAGGAAACTCAGAATGTGCTTGGTGGTGCTGTAGCGGCACCACCATCATATTGCTGGGCCAGAATACTGTGCCACCACCAAGGGATCATGGATCCCCGGCATTTGCAGCGGTTCGGTGGCGGTGGGACCACCTCACTTGTAATGCGGCGGTCAGACCGCCAGTGCGGCAGTCCCCACCATGCCACCGCGAGTTTGGTGGTCTTGTGATCATCCCCTAAATCAGAAGGAAAAATCTTTGACCAGGGCAAACTTTCTTAGTGTATCTGACCTGCACTTCATGGCGGTTGACCTGTAATTATACCTAGGTCATGGTCAAACACGAAAACTAGTTTCTGATTGGTGCTTTATATTTCTTGCACTTTTGCCTCAAATCATTTAAATGCAGATCTCTATTTCCCCTTATTGGAATTTTTACTTTTTGATTTAATTTTCTCTAGTTGTAGAAATTGGTTGAGGGATTTTTATTCTTTTGTGTTTTGACTGTTTTGTTACTACTAAATATTTTACACATGTTCCTAAGTTGAGCCTGTCTGCTCTGTGCCACAGGTACCAGGGGATTGAGCCAGGTTTAAAATATTGAACTATGTTTTGCCCTGACAGGTTTGTGGCTTTATTCCTTGTGGTGGACTAAAATCCACCCTAATTTATAACCCACTTTCTTACAATAATAACAGGCTGAAACATTTTGACATTTATGTTAGTGTGGAAATAATTGTACCCAGTTTTTAATCATGCAGAGAATAAGAATTATTTCAAATAAAGTGAATGATAACACTGATTTTCAAACCATATGCTGTTATAGCTACCTCCACTTTACATTTTGATGCATCATATTACTGCTATTACACATGAGATAGGGTCTTTACATAGTGGAAAAGTACCATCGCCAGTACTCTTTTTATCTAATTTATTATGTACATTTGGCATGGTTAATACATTAGATTCTGTTACTTATGTCAAAAGAAATAAGTGCGAATTGGTTTCTGTTGATGGTTATCAAAGTGAATTGATGAACCTTGGTATGGGCAGGACATTGGTCTAGCGTGGATCCCCATTTCTGAAACCTGTGGTTCGCCATCAAAGCACCTGCATTGATCAGGATGCTTGATTTTCGACTAATAGGTCATGGGCCACCCTGAATCCTCCACACTATGGCCCTCATTATGATGTTGGGCTGAAAGCCATCCGATAGCTCGTTGGAGGCTTTCTGCCCGGCCTCATAGGTTTCCGTCCGACCGCTGTATTACGAACTGGCGGTCGGAGGGAAACTCGGGGAATTCCACTCCACTTCCGACGGGCTCACGGAGCCCGTCGGGGTAGCGGGCGGAATTGTACTCCCAAAATGGCAGCAGAGCCAGCCTCGGCTCCGATGTCGGGATTATAATGTCACTTTCCGTCTGCCTTTACATGGCGCTCCGCCCGCCATTAAAAGCCTGGCAGAAAGTGACTTTGGGGGCCCCTAGGGCGGCCCCCTTTTCCCTCGCCCTCCACTTTGGAGCCTCGTGCCCCCCCAAACAATCCTGCACCATGTGGCATGGCATGGTGCTTGCCACACACTGCAGGAATGTTTGAGAACATACATTTTTCTATTGCAGCTTGTGCTGCGGTCCTTTTCCGGCCGCCGCACAAGCTGCAATAGAAAAATTGATGTTTCCAACCATCCATAGGGCGGTCGCATCCTAATACTGTGGGTGGAACCACCGACTAATAGTCAGGCGGATTCCATCCCGCTATGGTGTCCGACCGACCAACATCGTAATCGGGCCCTAAGTCTTTTCTATGTGTGCTCAGTTAAGTGATTGATGAAATATTATACAACAACACATTTCTTCGTGTCTTAACATGATTGTGTTAGTAATCTGCAATAGTGTGATGATGTTTATCTCTTCAGTGAATGTGGAAACATTGTTTTAGATATGTTTTGCTTAATTTGATGATGTGTTCACTGTTTTCTTTGAATCAATTTTAGATTGTATATTGTTAAATAAAACATGTTTTTAAATTTCTATATTGTTATAAAATATAATGAAGTGTACCTAGTGATATATACATGGGTGCTGAAAAAAAGTATGTTCTTAGATACAGTGGTACTGATAATAAATATCTGCATTTATACATTAGAAGGGAAAGAGCTTATAACTCACTTTGTGATTTCTAAAAGGTTGCTTGTATATTCTGAGTGATTTATGAGTAAAGGAATCATTGACATTTCCTGTGGGGGGACTTTTATGATGGAAAACATATGAACTAAAAGTTATCCTCAGCATTACATAGTACTTTTGGTTGAAATGTTATAATAATCTGATGAAAAATTTAACAACTCTTACCTTAACAATGTACTGAAACTAGATAACTCTAGCCTGGAATATGCGCGGCAAGGTGCTGGTCACAGATCCAAAATATAATACACTGTAGTAAAAAAAAATGTGTACCTATAATGATACTTTGGTGTTTATTATATGACTAGCTAAATCAATATTTTAACCCCAGTTTTTCTCGACAAACCTAGGCGTAGTATACTTTACCATACAGTTATGCATAATAAAATATTACATTTAGTTATGAATACTTACATTATTATAATATAGTTTAACTCAAAATTGCTGTCTTTAAAAAAACTTTTGATAAAATTGTTTTTCAACTATTTTTTTTTAGCAAGTTATATAATACGTTGACAATTATTGTGATATGGAATGTGTGATAGTTTTTCAGAGGAATGACACTGCTGGTCCCATGGAAATAATCCAGTTTCCACCTTTCACACCATTGCCTCTCTCTATCGATTAAAGTATTTTTTTTAATTTTCTGGTATAGCCACAGAAAATTCTAAAAAAAAATTGAAAAGCCAGTGAAGCTGCCATTGTATATACCTGAGGCATAGCATTAGAATTGTTCCAAAGTAAACAATAATGTTGAAGCTAAGTTTGTTAGAAATCTGAGTCCCTGTTCTTCATGAAGTTAGATCTAGAGTCTTAAAATAGTTTCTGAAGGAAATGATCTCTTGCTGTGATTTAGTGGGCACGTTTTTATACGGACTCAATTGCTCAAGGATTTGCACAATCAAATGACAATGTTGTCATGAGCACAGACCATTTTCAGGTGTATTGATGTTCACCACTTTGAAAAAGAGCTGCTATAAAATACGTTGCTGACATCAACTCAAATATTTAATAATACAAAAAACTACATTGCACATTTAAAAGAATCTGTTCTATGGATGCCTTCTGCAGAGCATAGATTACCGCCAAAGGACCGTCCAAATGATAATGCTCGGAGCAACATCTCGGTGATAAATTCCTGTCATTTTCCTCAGTGACTTATTCATAAATGACAGGAGCCTGTAAAAGAGTCGTAGAGTTTCCACGGGTTGTAATGTATGTCTGCAGCAAAGAAGGGCAGAATCTGAGAATAGCATTTCAGCCTTACGTAGTATAGTCCTCTGCGAGAATGACAAGCACGAGTTTAACCATGCACAGTTCTTACCACATGGAAATTACTCCTGTACCCTTTTATACAGTGTAATGCGGCACGATTTGTAGCAGTTTAACTACATTATTTTTTCGTTCATGCTTGATAACACTTTCTGGGCGAATGTTTTATTAATATTTATATCGGTTTAAAACCTAAACGCAGTAATCAGCAACCTAAATGTGATTTTATCTTGTTATTTCTTCAGGTGGGTGGTGCCGCAGTGATGGCAGTCGGATTATGGACTATGATTGAAAAAAGCGACTTCCTGAGTCTGCTTGCCTCTAGTACTTTCGCTGTTTCTGCATACATCTTGATTTTTGCTGGTAGTTTTGTGATGATGATAGGGTTTCTGGGATGCTGTGCAATCATCCGCGAGAAAAGGAGCTGCCTTTCATTGGTATGTATTTATTTGCATTTCATATTTCATAAGAAAACGTTGATAGCATGATATAATTAAATTCAGAAATAGGAAACAAAGGAGTGCACTACATTGGAAATCATTAATGAGATACAAGTGTACTAATCCCTGAAATATTCATAAAAAGTTGCAGACCTTTCTTAGCAACTTAAGTTAATGATTGACATGAAACAGAAATAACATTTCTTTTGCTGCACAGTATTCAGTGGCAGCTGGTGACATTTGAAAGAGGAGTGGCGCAAATGTTGAGTACTACTTTTATGTAGCAAGTGAAGTGATCAACCTTAATGGACAAACGTGGGGCCTGGGGGATTAAGAGAGGGCTAGAGGATGGGTACTCCTCCCGCAAAAAAAAATAAAAAAGATTGCCAAATGGTGCATTTTAAAGCAAATTAATTGAATGACAAAGCAAGGTATTAAAGCAGTGGGAATGTGTAGTCTTGCAATCAGCCGCGGTCCGTGCAAGTAACAGCGATGGGGCCGCGTGAGGGGGTATTTCGAGGGACGATGCAGAGGGAAAATTAATTATTTATTTATTTTCCCTCAGCATCGTCTCTCGAAATCCCCCCTCTAGCGGCCCCACCGCTGTTACCTGCACGGACCGCGGCTGCTTGCAATATTAAACGCATTACAAACTGCCCCATAGCTTATTGCATTAATATGTTAAACAGTTATTGTAATGTGCAAACTGTACAGCGCAACAACTTCCGGCCCTTTAGAGTGATTGCTTGCCCAGTGTATTGCACTGCATGTGGCATCGACTTTGGAAGAAAATGCTCTAACAAGGCTTTGGGAAGCTCCCACAGCTGCTGACTGCAATCAGTCGCATAGAAATATGTGCAGGCAGGTCTTTAAGTGGGATGAAAAAAATGGGGGCTCTCTAAAAAGGAACGTAAAATAAATTTCAGTGATTCCCATAGTGTGCCACCCGACCAGTATTTTGGTTTCTCTCTGAGATATTATTGCATCCAGATGTATAGCACAACAACTGATACACACCTTAACCTGACAGTACTATTCGCTTTGTCAATGGTTGTTAGCTGTTTAAGATAAATGAGTAACAACAATGATTTGTTATAAATAATTAACATTGGATATGTTATTGAGGCCTGTGGAAGGAGTATTATCTTCAGTTATGTGCACTTTATGTTAGATATGTATGACCCTGTTTCTCTGCACATCTCGTCCATCTCCACATCTCCAACCTCATCTCTTTCTTCTTTAGAACCCTCTTTTCACTCTCCCCTGAATGCACCTCCTTGCATCTCCCTCACTTCACCACCCCCAAACATACACTGCACTCACTCACATTCAAGCACTTTATTTTCTTTTACTTTTGTCTTGTAAATATTTTGACATCTGACTACCCCCTTCACACACATTTACACAGAATTTTAATTGCAGCTGGAATACACGTCCATTGTTCTGTGTGCTTTGCAGAGGGTCCAACCCACTAACGGTCACTTTGCTTTGCCTACAGCTTCAGTGCCAGAGCTCTCAATGAAAGCCCCTCATAAACACCTGGCACCACTCAAAGTATGCACTATAGAAGAGTAATAAGATGCACACAAAAAATACAGAAACACAACATGATGAAATAGCCAACACTCTTGGGGAATGCAAGATTAAGTAAAACATGTGAAATAAAAGAGGAACGAATCACTGACATGCATTACCTTAACGTTTTTAACATTTATTGTTTGTTAATCAGTCAATGTTTTTGCCATTAATGTTAAGGGCATGAAGATAAGGCCAGTTTTAACATCATACAGCATGTAACTGTCTTTACTATAAGCACATATTTCTCCTCTTGTGCTTGATTTGGATATTTGGATCAACTTCGCAAGGGAACAAAGACCCTGCTCGTGGACCAATTTTGTGGTGGGAACAAATGCAGCAGCTCCACTTCTAAAGGGGCCAGTGACCTGCAGCCAGGGCCTGTGGTGTCACAGTGGAGGAGGTTAGCATAACCAGGGGTCTCAGCATAATATACATAACACAAGATTAGCATTACAACACTTACCATTACCGAATACAAGGCGCCAAATCACAAAAGCTTGCATCCAGTTCAACTGTGGGACGGATGGGAAAGGGTGGGATCTATGCCTGTAAAGGATAGACGTCTGGCCTCATGCAGGGATGCAGACTCCGACATCCAAAACCATGATGCTGACAGTGTCACTGACCTACAGTGGATACCACCATGGACTAAAATGGCAATGAAGGGCTTTAGAAACATAAGTCCTACATTGTGCGTCACATTGCACAAAGTTGATTTACTGCCTGGCTTCCATTTCCTGCTTCAGTGCGAAGCGGGGCAGGCAGCCTGGAACATGCAGCCCAAATTTAAATGTATCAGTTTGTTTAGAGATATAATCCTATCTCTCAATAAAGCGATCTATTTAATATTTTTTTAGGTAAATTTGTAGGAATTTCAGAGGGGTGAAGACCCAGAACCCTAATGGAGAAACCGCCCCTGACAGTTTTTATGCCTTCACATATAATTTACGGGAAAGCTTTGAAGCTATATTTTTTTATCGAAAACTAATGGGAAAATATGTTGATAAATGCTTGTCTTCCTGCTTGCATTTAAACAATAGAGTTACGGGGGCGTGGTCCGCTGGGCTGCAAGATGGCTGCTCCTTAGAGGGCTCTGTTGGCCGAACTTTTAATCTGTCATCAATCCTGAATGATAAGTGCTGCCTGACACCCGCTTTGGGCCACACGGAGTCCGTTACATACGGAGACCCTGCTGGAGCTGTTTGTTTTCCCCAATCTGGCCTTGGCATCGCCCTTGTGAGGAAACGAGAGGGCGCCTGTGTGGGCCGTGCTGCAGCCTGTCTCAGGCGGTGCTCTTGGGCACGCTGTGTTGGGCCCAGGGTCGTGCAGCTGGCATTGCCGTGGTTCCCGCCGCCGCCCCAAGCCATTGCCTACTCCGTTCCACACCCGGTGGCACTTGCTATGAGAGGCCTGTGAGCTGCTTCGAGTCCGTCAGCATTATCCTGGGCCAGGGGGCTGCGCTGGGGTGTACGGCCCCTCATGAACTGGTGCTGCGGCTGACAAATCGCCGCCTGTGTTGGCCTGGGCCTCCATGAGGGGCTGCTGTGATACTGCCCGCCATCGCCTGCCAGCGGCGGCTGCTCCCCTGGCCTGACTGTGAGCTGCTGTGAGCCTGGTGCGGCATTCCTGGACCTGCAGCCGTGCATCCTGGGCTCAGCCCATACACTGTGTTAAGCACCTGGTGCTGCGGTTGGTACAGTGCCCATTCACCTGCTTCACCACCTACATCCAGTGCAAGGCTGCCTTATCAGCGGCAGGGAGCTGGCCCAACTACAACTGGCAAGTTGACCCCCCCACCCCCCCAGGGCTGAGTGGTGAGTCTACATTCAGCACTTACGCTTCTCCCTATGCCGTCCATGAACCCTGATGGTGCTGTGGTGCCTGCTCCCCTGCTGACCGCTCCAGCATTCCGGGCATGTGCCTCTGTCAATGCATGTATTGGGCATTAGGAGCAGCTTATTTTCTATTTATTCATGATCAAAACTGTAAAACCCTGGTGTATCCTCTGACTGATGTCCTTCTCGTCGTCCCTTGTCCTGATTGTCTTCCGCTTTCTCCTGCCCTTCTTACCCTCCCTCTCCCAGCTGTTGTTGTATTGCCATTTTAAAAAATGCCTAATTTGCACATACTGCAGACTGGACTATTTTATTTTGTCTCAAAGATTAGTATAAGTATCCATTTGCTGGCAGACTCCTAGCTCACTGTGAAGCATGAGAATTGTAGGTGTCAAAGTAAACTCTTGAGGACTCTTCCTGTGCCATCTAGCCCTCCTCCACACCTTTCAGAACATTCTTTTCTATTCAAAATACTAAGTTATTGTGATATATGCAGCCCGGGATAAAAAAAGCCCACATAAATTGACCCTCGCTTTCTCAGTTTACCAACAGGAGTTTAGAAAGTGGGCTCCCAGTTCCTGTCCCAAAATAAAACTCATTACTGTCCTAAGAGTTTTGAAAGCAGGGTCTATGTCAGGCTAGGTGTAATCAGCAAATGACAGAAGGTAGTCAAGAAACATGCCTACTGTTATGTTATGTCATGTCAAATATGTTATGACTGTTTGTAGAGTGCCCGTCTCACCTGGGATGGTATTCAGGTGTTAGATAAGGAGGGGATTGAGCTGGCCAAGTCTCATGTCTAGGTAAAGAGCCATGTTTTCAGTTTCTTGCGCAATTCAAGGAGTGATGAGGTAGCACTTATGTGTTAGGGCTTATCCTGCCCGGCCTTGGGTATGAGAAGGCTTGTCCGCCATTATTTAGTAAAGCACAATACAAAGTACAGGGGCAGAAGCCAAGTAAAATCAAAAATTAAATTAAAGTGATTGCCAAAATGTGTGGTATAGGCTGACAAGATCAAGACCGTGAATGGGATTTAAGGTGAAAATAATGGGAAAAATAGATTCTTTAATGGTCTTCTCCAAATGGCCTGTGTACCTCTTTAGGAGCTCTGAGTGAAGATGCCATTGTTAAGGCAAGTGCTTCTAATAGTTACATTGAATCTGTGCTATCCTCAATAAGTATATGATTGAGCACCCCCATAAAAATAATTCTGGACCGATAGTCTCACCTAATCTTCCCTATCCTTAATGTAAGCAAACCTTTTATGCACTGACAATGGGTGGTTTAATCTGCAGATCATCTGAGGAACAGGTCTAAGCACTATCAGTTCCAGATTCATTAGGTATCCCAATTATATGCAGACAGAAGTGTATGAAAGCAGAGGCAGAGGCAAATTCCAGGCCTCTCGCAATGAAGGAACATGGAAGTTTAGAATATTGTTACTGCTCTGACTTCGTTAACATTAAGGAGAGTGAATTGGCGGGAAAGGGAGAATCCTGTCCTCACATAATCACCCAAGACCATTAGGAAAAAATGCGCTCAACTGGGCTTCTTTCAGTCCTCAAGTTGTAGGTGTATTCAAATGTCATGTTAATCATTAAAGGAAGTAAAAAGTTAGAACCAGCCAATTCATATGATGTATAAAATGACAAGTTCTATTAAGAAATTAATTACCCAAAGCACACTAGCAAATAATCAATTAGTAATAATGATCCCTAAATAATCAAGTTTGTGCAACAGAGAAATAAATAGGGGTGGGCGGAATTTGCGTAGTCGCGTTACGCAAAGTTCAGTGAAACTGTAAAAAATCTCCGCGAGCTACGCAGAATTCCACAAGCACGCGGAATTGCTTGTTCCGCCCGTTCGGTCGCCAATTGGCGTGGCCATCTTGTTTCACTTGTCCCGCCCGCTCGTGATGCGTGTTTCCTGTTCGCGAACGCGGATGTCCGATGGTGCGTCCGAATGACGTGTTCGCGATCGCACACTCTCGCGGGATCGCGCGGCCGACTACCAAAATCTCGTGGCGCACGCGAACGGATAGGAAAACTCATCAGCGAATGCAGGGATCCCGGTAAGTCACTCCCGCGCGTGCAAACACGCATTTTGAAAGCGCGAACAAGGAAAAAATTCCACTATGCTGCGGATCGCGGAATTTCCGGCATTCTCCGCGGAACTGCCAAAATTCCGCAAGCAGAGCAGAATTTACCGCCCAGGCCTGGAAATAAAGCAAAATGCAAAAATGTCTAATCCTAATGTCTATTCTAAATCAAAAATCAATAATGACCAAATATTTGCAGATCCTTTGTAAAATTTTAGACAAAGACAGCACACAATTTCATGGCATGAAAGGTTGTACTAAAACAGTAAACCAATCACACTTTCATTTTCCAATCCAACCTAAATAACACCTACTTGCACACAATTTTCATTGGCTGCTAACTTGAATGATTACAGAGGAAACAAACAAGAAATGAAGCTTAACACATTGGACTGTTCTGCATAACCATAATGAGGGCATAGCAACCAAGATTCAGCACATAACCTGGTAATGTTTGAAAACACATGCCTTCAGCTGAGAAAACTAGAGGAAAATGTTACTTTATACATACAGAGTCAGACCGTGGCTGCAACTGAATTTCTGAAAAGCAATTAAAAGCAATGGTCATGCACAACATTTAAATATGCACATCTAATAATGTAGCCTACTTCGGCCTAATTATGTTAAGTAAACCAAACCTATGTAAAGCATTATTGTTCGAAATAACATTCATTTTTCGCAATATCCAGCAGAGTTAGTCTAGAAAATTGTGTTTTATACAATTTTCAACATAATTTGAACTGCATCAATGGGTGACAGACTTTCTGATTGGCAAGTGAAAGACCTCTCAGAAATTGAGTTCTCTGTGTTAAGCATGACATTTGTTAAAAGGTTACATTACCAGCCTCTCAAAGATCATGATAGTGAGGAAGGCCTGATAAGGCACAACATTTTTTAAAAACGTTTCACATTGTAAAGAATGAGCACTTATAAATGATTATACAGCAACTTTTTTGTTAGATGCAGACCTCTGGGTACAAATAGCAGTTTTAACACTTTAGAAAAAATTACATAACCCATACATTTTAATAGGCAATTTATTGTTACACCTGCCTCCTCCTGTCTGTCCATGTTCATCAACAAAAACATAATTAAGATTTTGGAATATATTTTTCAACTCTTGCCCCTTCTGTTCTTCCTCACTTACACAGCAAAATTCAGAAGGGAAAAGAGGACTAAAGATGTATTTCTTTTTTTTTTTTTTTAGATGGGTTTCAGTGTATGGTAATGTCTGCAAAATGTTTCAAGTAAACTTGGGTGTTACAACAGAAACAAGCATCCAAATAATGTTTGGAAAAATAACTTACAGCTTAACTTTAAAGTGCATCTGTGGTGGCAGATATTAACCCAAAAATTGTGGCCACCCATAGACAAAATCATACACTATCACTTTCTTGACACCAGATAAAATCTTATATTTGAAAGTAAAACGCCCACCTCTTGATTAACTGGCCACAAAACCTTACTTAACATTGTTTTTCAGATATTTTCCATGAAACTTTAAAAAAGCTGTCATTCCTTTTTGAATATGACAGGGTGCAAAGGTGACACATCAATATATTTCCCTGAAGGTTGCTTACAGGGCCAAAAACCGCCTAAGGATAAATAAAAAAACATTGGAAAGAAATCCTTCAGAACATATTGTTTGAAGCAAACCTTATTTGAAATCAAATATTATTAAAATCGTTGTAAGCAAAAACAGTAGGAACCAAGTTAAGGGGCAGTCCTTCCCCCTCTTGTTTGGCTGGCGAAAAAATAGTCTTTCTTAGCTGTTTCAAGAGTGTTCCAAAAATATGACATATCTTTAGAACTTCCCTCAACTAGGAGAATATCTTTGTGGATGGAGGGCTGAGCAATTCACTTCAATGATATCCTGAGTGTAGAGAGACCAGCCATCCAAAGGTTTTTAGTAAGTTTGAGTTATTTCGTAAGTGCCAAGACACACACTTTCATAAATAGCTCTCACAGAACAGTTACTTTTTAGGAAAACAGATGTCAACCTCTATCATGTAGAACAATATAATAAAACCATTTTCTAATGCTGCACATTATGAGGAATATTTCAGGGGTTTGCAGTCATTTCTTTCTTGTTCTGTCAAAGATTCTAAACATTCTAAACATTGTGTTTCCATTTCTTCAAGATATTTCCTGAAATATTTCAATTATATTCTACCTTGCAATCATATCTACTGAGAAGGTATGCCCAGTTTTGTGTGTTTGATGGTGAGAGTGCAAGAACTGTATAGTTGTTATTAAGTTATTAAAAGCTATACCGGCTAAGGGAGGAAAACAGAGTAAACTTGTGCAATTATTTTCAGATATGATTTGCAGTGCGAGTGGTGTGTGGGTACATCTCCTTTTAATTAGGTTTCAGCATGCCCACCAGACAGTAATTTTCAAATATATTACCATTACACAGTTAGCATTCAAAATGTAGCCTGCACTCTGTCACTCCCCCCCCTCTCTCCAAGCCTCTAATTTTCTGTCAGTCATGCAGCAGCGGCTCACACTTATGGGCTTTGGGACTCCTCCCTCCTTGTTTTCGTCCACATTTCTATAATACCAATCAGGGGCATTGTGAACCCCACTGCTTTAGCAGCTACAGCGGGGGTGAGCTTCTTGATAGGCCTCTTCTGTCTGCAACTCGGCACACCAAGGCTCATAAATAACGTGAAAGAGTGAGTGGAAGTATGGATGATATGTGAGTGAAAGGGTGGATGGGTGTGTGAGTAAAAAGGTGGATGGGTAGATAGATGGATGAATAAATGAAAGGTTGGATGTAAGAAAGGAAGTGTGAAAGAATGGATGGATGAGTGAAAGAGAGTGTGGATGGGTGGATAAAAGGGTGGATGGATGCATGAGTGAAAGGGTGAATGGATGATGAGAAAACATATGGCGGCACCAGTGAGTGAAAGTGTGGATGGCTTATTTAAAGAATGGATGGATGGATGGATTGGTGGAGCAGCAGGGTGGATGAATGGATGAAGTGAAAGTGTGGATAGATGGATGAGCGGATGGATTAAAGGGTGGATGCTGGGGCGTCTTGAACCCCCAACTGTAGCATCTAAAGTGGCAGTGAAGTTCTTGATGGGCCTATTCTGTTTGCACTTGGCAGACAAAGGTGAGTGAGTGATAGGATGGATGGATGGATGTGAGTACAAAGGTTGATGGATGGGTTAGTGAAAGGATGGATGGGTAGAAGAATGAATTAATGAAAGAATGGACCTAAGGATGGATGAGTGAAAGGGAGGGCGGATGGATGGATGAGAGAAAGAATTGATGGATGAGTGAAAGTGAGGGTTGATGGATGAGTAAAAGGGTGGATGGATGAGTGAAAGGGTGGGTGGATGATGAGAGAAAGGATGGATGGGTGGATGAGTGAGTGAGTGAGTTAAAGGGTGGATGGGATAAGTAAAAGGGTGGATAGATGGATGAGTGAAAGGATCGATGGATGAGTGAAAGTGGGCGGATGTAAGAATTCATAAAAGGGTGGATGAATGGATTTATGAAAGAATGGATGGATGAGTGAAAGGGAGGGTGGATGAAAAGGTGGATGGAGGTATGAGTGAATGATTGGATGGATGCACGAGTAAAAGGAAGGGTGAATGGATGGACAGATGAATTAAAGTGTGGGTCGATGAGTGAGTGGCAGGATGGATGGATGAGTGAAATGGTAAATGGATGGAAGAGTGGATGGATTAGAGAAAGGATGGGTGGGTGAGTGAAAGGGTCGATGGATGGTTGAGCAAAAGGATGGATGGATGAATGACGGAAAGAATGGAGGGATGAGCGAAAGAGTGAATGGAGAGATGGATAGGTGAAAGGGATAAGTTTGGAGATGGATGGGTAAGTTTGGATATGGATAGGCGAATCGATGGAATGGTGAAAGACTGAATGATGGATGAAAGAATGACTGGATGACAGAATGTAAAGGTGAGATATCAGCAGGTACATGGAAGGATCAAAGGATGAATGGATAGGTGTTTCTCTGAAAGAGACAAGAGAGCTCTTCTGGGGAGGGCTGTGATGACTTGCTTCATTTGCTTGGTGCCAAAAGATCTTTGGTTCGAAGCGAGGGGGTATTTGGATTTTCTGGCTAATCCCTCGATACCAATAGTGAATGATAGCCTAATATTCACCATGGGTATATTAAAAAATGCCGCCCCTCACTGCAAGCGAGGATCTGCAGCAGACTCAGGCATTTAAACTGTCTGATGGCTCTTGCAGGTGAATAGAGGTGCCTGCACCAGCTATCAGACAGACTGTGCAGGGCTGGTGAAGTCCCAACTCTGGCTTCAGGAATCTGACAAGCCTAGGTCCACTCATTAGTGACATGCTGTAGAGTCACTCGGACAGGTAGCCTTGGACGTTTAGGCTTAAGCACTGCAGTGTTGGGCTGTCAGTCAGTCAGGCAGTCACCTAACCATCTCCTTAATCATCACATGGTGGGCTGGGTGTAGGAGCCTGACTGACTCCATGCCACCCTGTGACAAGATGGGGGAGGTGAGGTGACAAACCAAGAGATCAAAAGCTGAAGCTTGCCAGTGCATGGTTATGTACTGGTCATGCTGTAGCTTTCAGTTTCTGAACTGAGAGCCTGATTTGGAAGAGAGATGTTTACGTGCTTCAGAGGTCCATGCATTAGTAGCTGAGATGCTAAAGTGGACTAATGTAGGAAGCTGGTAAGTAAGTAGAAGAATTTCTCTCAAATATTGCGTGCATGCGTGTGGATGAGAGGATGTGGTTTTGTGTGTTATTGAATGTGTGAGTATGAGTTAGTATAATAGTGAATAATCCAGTGGGAGTAAGTGACGATTTATTAGAAAGAATTTTCAGTTTAGAAAAATAGAGGATATTTTATTAGATAAAATGATACCAAAAGTACAAAACTCCAATCAGTAGAACCCGAGTTATGCGTTTTTAAGTTTATGGTAAAAGTGCCAACTGTGGGTATCAGGTCACGCCGTATCGGGACAAAATCACAAGTTCAGGCTGACCACGATGAAAGGCTGGTTGGAATGGAACTGGGTTCAGCCATCTGAGAGTTGTACCTTCTGTCCTTCATGCTGCGATGCAAGGCTCTACATCGGATCTGTTAAAGCCATCAATCAGTAGCTGTGCAGTGCTGCGATGTGCGGCTCTGTGTCAAATCCAGTGAAGCCACGGATCAGGAGCTGTGCTTCTGTGTTTCTAGGCTCTGCATGGCTCTATGTTGAGTCTGGTGTAACTGCCAATCTAGAGCTGTGGGGTGTAAGGCTCTGCGTCTGGCCCAGTGTAGTCACCGATCAGGAGCTGTACTGTTCTGCGGCGTGAGGCTCTGCATTGCTCTACGTCAGTTATAGTGAAGTCTTCAGTTGAGCACTTAGGAGTACCCTCTAGCCAAGGGTCCAGAACTTGGAGGACAGGACTTGGTGGGGTTAGGACTCACTTCCACCAGAGGCCTGCAGGGAGGACCAGAGCAGATCAAGTTGGGTCTGGTCTGCTGGAAAGCAGGAATGGCCTCTGGAAGCTATTTGTGTCTGTGTCGCTCAATCAGGAGGCCAGACAACTGACTCTGGGTTCAAGGCATGCAGGTCCAGTCTTCCTTCTTCAGACAGCAGGGCAGTCTTTCTTCTGAATCTTCTCAGGTCTTGGTTCTAATTTCAGGTACCGGGGGTGCCACTTTTATATGTAGTGCCAGCCTGTGTGTGGGGGAGACCCTCTTTGCATAACTCTAAACTGGTTCTGGTCAATTCTTCTCTTTCCCCTGGGTTTTGCTCCAGCCTGGCTGGTGAAACAAAGGGCAGACAGGCCCGGGTGTGAGCTGCATCTGCCAGTGACAGGGTAGGCTTCTTATGAAATCAGGAAGCGCTGGTACAGCCCCACGAAGCTATCCCTCTGATGTTTAATCAGGGCAGAGGCTCATCTCCTTCGAGCCATCCAGTCTGGAAGACTCTAACCTCTCCACACCCTGCCCCTTTTGTCCACTATCTGGGAGGAATACACATCACCCCACAGCAAAGCCTTGCCACAGTGAAGAACAACTTTGGGGACTTTTGGTTGCCAGGACATTTAAAAATTAAGTGCAAATGCGTTACTTTTTAAATACCATGCACCCTGCCTGTGAGCCTTTATGGTCTACCTCAGGGGTGACCTATTAGTATTAGAAAGTAAGGTTTAGGCCCAGCTAAAGGTTTATTTTGCTAGGTCGAAATGGCAGTTTTAAAACTGCACCCATAGGCCTCAATGGCAGGACTGAGACATGTTTTACAGTGCTACTTTACTGGATGGCACAATGCGTGCTGCCTCCCACAGTATCATTTAATTTTCAGGTGCTGGATACCAAATACCAATTAACAATTTTTGGTTATAAGCAAATACGGATCATGCATGTACGCTAAGACCTAGGTCTTACTCATGGACTGTGGTCTAAATAGACCAGGGGCGGCACCCAAAGTGCTACCCTCAAGTGGGTGGCTTCACTGGGTGTTTATGTAGCACAAGCGCAGTGGTGGCTACATACCATGTTTTTAGTGTTGAGAAATCAGTAGAGTGATCAAGCTTTCTTTTTTCTTGTGTCACGAGAGTGGAGCTTCCTGGCACACACTGGTAAAGTTCCGCTACTGTGTGCTTAACTCACCTTTGACCTGCATTGAATTGTGTGCAGTGCTGGGATATATGTGTGCCTGTAGGAAGGTACACTACACCAGGACATAGTGCGTGTGGTTGCGTGTGCGTGCTAGGATATATGTGTGCCTGTGAGAAGCTATGGTACATCAGCGATTAGCGCGCTTGGTTGCATGTGCACGCTGGAATACATGTGTGCCTATGAGAAGGTACATTGCATCAGGAAATAGCGCACGTGGTTATATGTACGTGCGGGGATATATGTGGGCCTGTGAGCTGGTACTGCATGCAGGAGATAGCACACAGTGTTGCATGAGTGAGCTGGGATGTATAGATGCCCGTGTGAGGGTACAGTACATTGGAGGCTGTGTGCATGTGAATGTGCATGCACAGAGGTGTGTGTGTTTGTGCTTTCAATTGACACAACATTTGGAAGAAACTGGATTCAATTTTGGGAGACCCAGGACTCGCTGGAGGAGCAGGGAGAGGTAGAGCTTTCTTCTGGACAGATTTATGGATTGCTGTATTCCTGAGAGCTGGATGGGAAATGCATTGGAGGAAGGAAGAGCCTGGCATTTCTTTGATACTGAAAGAAGGTCACTGGCGACCTTTTGATGCACAACAAAGGAGGGGGCACTTTAAATTTGGCCACCCCCAGAACACAATATTTAAAGACAGAGACACTAAATCACAAGTGTGTCTGGAAATGGATTATTTAAACGGAAGCTTGAAACTCCCACATTGGCAAACTGAAGCTGTACATCAGCATTGAGAAGCTCAGCATGAGTTCTACCTGTTGTGACCAAGACTGGGGACAAAGGGTTTGCCGGTCTCCCATGCTGGATGAGGGGACATTACACAGGAGGATCATGAACACTTGCCTGGAGCCTGTAGCTTTAGCTTCTGTCTGACCCAAGACGAGTGAGGCCTGTGAGTGAAGGAGATCGTTTGGAGGGAACGATGTCCATGGGGATCCTGTTGCTTGGATCCCAGGAGTGGAGTGTTAGATTCTGGCCCATCCAGACTGCCAAAGCCCACGACCTCCTTGACATTTGGGGTCCAAGAGAATAATATGGGATACTGCCCTTGGCGCTTTGCTGTGAGAAAAGGAGGGCCATCACCTGCTATAGCGCCGTGACCCAAAGAAGGTCAACACCGTATTCATCCCACCCATGACACCAATTTCACAGATGGGGGCCAGAGTAAAGAAAGAGAGCCATCACCCAGTACATGTGCTGCAACACTACCCTACCTACATGACAGGAGGAAGGGGCTATGAAGAAAAAGAGCCCCGGCCCTCAATCTACATGTAGCTAGGAAGACACTTCAGGCCTTGACCCGTGGAGAGCTAGAGCAGCTACTTTAACTACCCCATCCATGAGCATCGGAGACCAGCACCCGATTTCTAGGAGAGTCTTAACACATCAGAGGGGCACCAAGGCCAGGCGCTGCAACTTCCCGCCATTTGGGCTCAGGTGGGCTGTCAAAGTGCACCTGGGGACTGTAAATCACCACTCCACGAGAGCAAGTAAGATTAACAATTGGGCCGCTGGGCCCTGCAAAACGTTCTCTGTTTGACGCACTCCAGAGTGATTATTCCATGTGAATGAGGAATAATCATCAGCCATGAGCAGGGAAGCGGGACAAGAAACCTGACCCGGTTAACACCGGAAACTGGACCACTTGCCCCATTGTTTAGTAGTAATAGACAGCCATAATTTTGGTCCAAAGCTACCCTCAAACTCTGGCCCCCAGTGCAACTGTGCCTGCAGGCTTACTGATATTTGAGCTCCTGCTAACAGCAGTCTCTGTAGCCTGAATGTAAATGGACAGCCATAGTTAGGATCCAAAAGGTACCTCGCTTCCCTAATCATCAATGCCAGTGCACCTGCTGCACTATTGATATCTACAGCCCTAACTCAATGAGAAAAGCACTGCTGGATTGGCACAAAATGTTACGCAATGTTCCAGCCCTTAAGACTACGCCTCTGAACTTGAAGCAGGGGATGTAAGTGATGTGACTTGTTTTACTGGCCCTGATGAACCTGCATAATATGTATAAACAGAGCAGAAAGGATTAACACAATAAAGATAGGATAAGCATGTGCCATTATTTTAAATGTGTACAGGATTTAATAGGCAAGTAATGTTTTATGCTAGAAGCATTCTGACCCTATTTTAGTGATAAGAGAACCTGATAGATGGGCAGATAGTTTACTATTTCTGCTTTGATTCGACAGGGCTGCCTGCAGATAGTATGCAAATTTGTAGGTGCCACAGCACCAGCATTGAACTAGGTATGGACCAGCAAGAGCAATAGTAAATCCTTATCCGGTTTCTCACACCCAAGTCAAGTGAACATGGATATGGTGAGAAATCCGGAATTGTGGTAAAAGTAAACCCACAGCCTCTTTGGTGATCCAAAGAGGTGTCTCCTGTCCATCACACACACACTCCTGCTTCTCAACATTTGGGATGCCCAAATCCTGAAAATACAGGATGGATATGTATATTCTTTAATGACTGGAGGTATCATTTGAGCTTTCTAATGGTAGAGGTTTAATAGAGAAAGATTGCAGACTTTAATTAATGTCTATCGTGTGGCTTCCATCCATCGTCATCACCTCCGTCACCCTGGCTAGACTCCCACATGCCTTATCTAGAAATCATCACCAGTCCTGCTGTGATCTTTGTGCGTAGCAAAACCAAAGGGGATGATGGACGGAGTGTTGAACATTGCAAGCACTCACCCCCAGTCAACTGATCTGGGTTTAATCCATCATCATTCTTTAGCTCACTCCGCCACCCCAGTTCAGACATGGCCATATGCAAATCAGTCAGGCTATCTTGAATCCAGTGGCAAAGTGGCATATGGCCATGTCTGAACTGGGGTGGCGGAGTGAGCTAAAGAATGGTGATGGATTAAACCCAGATCAGTTGACTGGGGGTGAGTGCTTGCAATGTTCAACACTCCGTCCATCATCCCCTTTGGTTTTGCTATGTTCGCCCTAAGTTGGCAGGGTATGCCCAGACGTGGGTCCCTTGCTCACTTTGCCACTGGATTCAAGATAGCCTGGCTGATGACGGCTGTAAGCCAGAAACCGGTCCCAGGATGCTTGTTTCCGGTCCAGGGAAGACATGGCTTGGCAGTTCGGGCTGGACTGTTCCCATGAGGCACAGGGTCAGACTGATTTGCATATGGCCATTTCTGAACTGGGGTGGCGGAGTGAGCTAAAGAATGATGATGGATTAAACCCAGATCAGTTGACTGGGGGTGAGTGCTTGCAATGTTCAACACTCCGTCCATCATCCCCTTTGGTTTTGCTGTGATCTTTGTGCGGTCACAGCAGCTCCTGTGAAAGCACAAAAAGGTTGGTGCGCAACCCCCATGTTTGTCATGGCAGCCCACCAAACTTTTTTGTTTTTCAGAAACTCCCAAAAGAGTCCATTTGTTTCTCAAAAACAAGAATGTAATGACCCAAAAAATTCCTGGGAACTTTCTCCCAGAGTTTGAGGGTCATTATTTGCTTTTTCTGTTTGTGACATCCAGGTTTTACCTTGCGTTGAAAGACAGTAAAAAGTACCAGCCACTCTAAAAAGAACAGGCAGTCTGATGCCTGCACTTAGGCAGCCCGTACTCCGTCAGGCCATAGGAGTACGTTTTCTGACGGCAAAAAGAGTCACTGCCATCAAAAAACTGACAGTCCTCCTGACTCAAAAAATATTGTGTAGGTCGAGGATTTGGAGGCCAGGGTTCACCATCTCATTTGTGATGGAGTACCCTGTCCACCAAACTGTACATCAGGCTCTGAGTCCCATTTATTTTGTGGTTTATAATAAAATGTATTCACAAAAGCATACACAAGTAGCACAAATGAATTTACTTACATAAAACTGTATGGCACAACTGCGTCCAAATAACTCCTACGTAAGTGGTGGGTTGTGGGCTTTTAAAAGTGCGTTAATGGATGTGATTTTGTGAGTGCCCACAAACATGTTAATTTGTAACCACTCACGAACTCCCTTTCCCACCCTGGAAATAGTCAGAGATTTAAAACATTCAATGCAATGTCTAGAGTAAGATCCCTTTCTGGGGTTGGAAAAGAAGCAGAGCACCTCCAAAACGTTGTGTGGATGTAGAGGAAAACATTTATTTAAGGGGAATATTTTTACCCATTAAGAAAAAAAGACAAACATGTTCAAGTGCAAGAATTGTATCGTGAGACAATTTCATATTGAGGGAATACAAATGTGTTAAAAAGTCACATGACTTTCCCAGATGCGCCCTTGGAAAACTTGAAACTGGCCTCCATTTTCAGACATTTAGTGAGAAGGTTTTGTTAATTCCAAAATAAATTATGATCAATTTGTATTGCACATTTCTGAACATAATGTGAACTAGGCCCATTGTCTGCAAAGATTAATACTCTGTAGCTGACGTTCTATGTCCTTAAATAAAAAGGATGAAAATGGTAGATGCCATGACATAGCCCTGCCTGTCTTTTTTCCTGGTTGTAAAAACTGTTTAGCTTCTCTTTTATCATGTAGCATAATCTGTGGTCCTTGAAAAAGCTTTATTACAGAGAGAACTAAACCTATCACTATCACAAAATTATCAGGGAAACCGAGACTGTAACGTGATTCATCAGCATTCCTAGGACTGGCAAGGCTGTGCAGCTGTCATCCGATCTTATGTGTTACACAAAAAGAGTTTCAAGAGTACTAGTGAGAAATGTGCATCCACCCACATGTTGATTCCCTTGAGTGCAGCATTTGATTGGACATATGTTGTGCGCTTCTGCTGAAAAAAGACTGCTTGTATTGCACTTTTGTCTTGTGGAAAAGCTTATGTTCAATACAGCAGGACTGAGTTGTTTAGGGTGACAAGCCAATGACCAAAGCAATAGGCCTGATCTGTTTATTAGGAAAAGTTAAGGCAAAGGCTGTAGGCCTGCACGTATTTATTGTGAAAGTCGTATGTTAAAGGCAATAGTTCTTAAGGGTGAATTGTTACTACACTGTGTTTTTAAGGCGTGTATTTTGGTACATGAAATCTCACAGATAAGTGTAGTAGGAGTAGGAGTAGGCAAGGGGTAGGCAAAGGTTTTGGTATTGTTTACCCTTCTAACAAACCCTGGGTATAGATGATTTTCAGTTTGATAATCTTTGTTAGGTCCTCCTAGGAGAAGTTGTGTCTTGCATTGCTGGCTGTAATTTTGTACAAATGTGCAATTGTTTGGCTGTATGTCTAATAGTTGGTGCCAGAAAGGTTAGTAATTGAGAAGAATGTGAATCCTTCACACGTAATAGGTACACAACTTGCTCTTTAAAGAGAAAGAAATACCCCACTATAGTACTTGACTCTCTCAGGGTAGTGAAGCAAATCAGTCCAAGTCCTACTCCGGGGATATGATGTGTGCTAGTAACCCCAGCTCACTGCTACACAACAATAACACCCAATAAATTATTGTCCCTTCAGTTCTTTTTCCTATAAAAGGAAATACACTTTATTATACAAACACTACTAATTGCTACGCATACATTTACAAATATATTCAAACAGGCAGTTGGAAACACCTTTGCTGACACCCGCAGAACAGTTGGCACCGCAGCAAGCCAGGAACTCATAATCACAATCCCTCCCCACCTATACTAGATACAATATCACCATATGAGGGGGTGTCAATATCGATAGGCCAGGCCTACTGGCTTTAGTAAGGGGTCACCACAGTAATAAAAGAAAGCATGTTTTGATCCACCATTGTAATCAATATGGAAAGTACCAACATTCAGTGCTATTGAATGGAATATAAAAACGTCCATTGTCAATCATCAACATTATCAACTAAGCATCAAACATAATAACAAGTGTCCCAGAGTCTTAGTTCTACCTTTACAGTACTGCCAGTGCTGCTTTAGGACAATTCAACAGAGTTCCTCTTCAGAGCCCATGTATAAAAGTACAGTCTCAGGAAGAGCTTTAAATCCACTGGAAATCTGTCCCGGAGGCATACATGCAACCCCCAGGAAGTCTTAGAGAAACATCTGGGGGGGATGATGCATTTTCTGCAGTCCCCAGACCCTGACGGAAATGTTGGTGGTGCTCCTGCCCCTTCTTGGGGCACTACAAAAAGGCCAATATGTAAATATTTGAGCACCCCAGAGCAATTTGGGATGCTTGCTCCTACTGCCCCTTGCCGTCAAAATCTAATGAGTGGCTTTGCCACTTTGGGGTGCTTTTGTTTCACTTTTTTCTTCAATGTGGCCTCATGCCACATTGTGATTTTTTTTAATCTGGTACCCTATCACTTTTATACGACATATGGCACGTGCACAATCCGGGGGCTGTGCAGGGAGCCCACTACCATGCAACCAGCGGGCTCCCACAGCTGGCACAGCCGTTGTGTGCCAGCGCAGAGACTGCATCCTTTTCTGTCCCCCTCCCGTAGTCAGCGTACGTTGTGGGTACCTGTGCCGGCTGCCTCCAGCTTCCCCCAGACATGGGTGCAGGGAGAGGGGGCAATGCTCACAGAGGTTCGACCCTTCCTGGGGGCTTCACTGTGGGAGCGCTAATGCACGCCTAATTCTCCTACTGTCCATGTGAGATGGGGTCCCCCAGGACAGAACTACTATGGCAACACCCAGGTTAAGGAATCTCTGGGGCAGAATGTGGCTATGGGAAGGGAGGCCCAAGCATGCCTCATTCCCATTAAAAATAAATAATAATGGGTGCTCCCACCCCCAAGGAGCTAGCCCTCCCAGGGGGAATTTAAGAAAACCCGGAGGAGCTCTATGCGCTCAGTTTCCCACCTGGTGCTCTTGGGGCCCATGCTTGTTTTGAAGGTTTTCCCCAGCCCTGTGGTGCAGCTTCGACACGTTTGATCTTTTATATAACACGGTGGCCAGCTCTAGGCACCAAGAGCATTCTCTTCAAGACTCCTGTCCTCTGAAGGTTACCTTTTGTTGGAGAGCGTACAAGAACTGTCCTGTGCCTGGGCACCTCATGAGGCCTTTTTCCACAGCCAATCCATAGCCAACAAGTAAAACACAGCCCCTGCCACACTCTCCAGGTCCCACAGCATCCTGGCTACTTGCTTGCAGAGCACTTGTGTGGCAGTGAGTCAAGAATCAGTCTACAGAAGTAGAAGACCTAGAGAACAGTCAAGGGTACTCTAGTAGGTAAATTCCCCCAGCTGTTCCTCAGGGAGCATAAGGAGGGCAGTGCCACTTGCTCTAGAGAGACCTGTTGTAGTAATGAGGTCAGATGCCAGGATGTAGTTTTGGAGGTAAATTGAATCAGCACTATCTGACTCTATGTGTAGGAAATTCAAAGTGCCGTGAGGATATATCAAGTCCTGCAGCATCACTATTCATGAGCGCTATGCTTTACATAGTCTGTGATGTATTTCGGGTGAGAAGCCGCTCACCGGAGTTATGCACTCGTCATCCAAGATAGAAGGGATCATAATATGAAATTTCTCAAACGTCTTAAAGTGACTATTTTGGCAACATCTTTATACAATACTGTGTGTGCTTCAAGGTGCTATGGTGCTACAATCTCTTGACTTTATTCTTTGTGATTGCACAGTTATACATGATATGTGTACATCTTTTGAAGTGGACACCCTGTAATTCTGGTTTGATATTTCCAGAGTGTTGGAGCTTATGGGTTTGTGGCATGTGATTTGTCAACAGTTACTCAGGTTACTTACAGTGGTGGTTGGTTTTTCCACATTGAAATTGCTTCATTTACAATGTTTAATCTACGTTGTTTTGTTGGCATTGTACATTACGTCTTATACCACGTTTTTACGTGAACTTTACATCCTTCACACTGGGGATTGTTCTGTGGGTGTTATTTGCACATGTCTTGTGTTTAGCTATTCCCCTTACGTGAGGGATGACCAAGTGGGCGGTACTCACCCATCTCTATGTTAGTCGTTGCATGCCCTTACATGAGGAAATGTTGTATTGTGTGTAAGTCACCCTGAGCTACACGTTTACCTTCAGTTGTTTTACGGTGTGTAAGCCACATTGTGCTGCACGTTTGTGGTGCGGTGTGTAAGTCACCTTGTGCTACACGGATACACATTTGTTAAACGGTGTGTAAGTCACCTTGTGCTGCACGTTTGTTGTACGATGTGTAAGTCACCTTGTGCTACACATATACATTTATTTGTTAAACGGTCTGTAAGTTACCTTGTGCTGCCCGTTTTCTCCTAGTTTTTTTACAGTGTATATGTCACCCTGTGCTGCACGTCTTGTTTGCTGACTTAATGGGTGTTAGTCCCATCTACTCTGTTTGCATTATGGGTTACTTTCCCATTTTTGCAAGTTTTGTCCTTTACATGTGAGTGGCAAGTTGGGTTTCCGTCCCTTCTTCACAGTTTTTGTTGTTGTTCCTCAAATGAGGAGTATATACATAGGGTGCTGTCCACCCTTAGTGATAGAGTTCTGGTGGTGGTGTCTCCTGTGGTTTCTCTTTACAGTGCTGTGCCCTGCTTTGCGGTACATGGTTGGATGTTTATTTTGCATCTTTCTTGAGTTTAAGTTCTCCAAACATGTCCATCACACCAACATTCCACACAGAACACTCACACTGGCTGAGCAGGTAGGAACCAGGTACATAGGAACAATATAAACACAACTACAAGATATTACACCTGTCCTAGTGCTAGGTGCCAGTGGGAGTTAAAGTGCTTCAGTCCATCTTCTCATTAGGGTCAGGTGACTTCTCCTTCCAACTGGGCAATCTTTCACCATTGTTACTCCCAGGTCCAGTGTCAACTCAAAAGTCTCACCTTTGTGCAGGGGTTTTTAAGTCGGGGTGGAAAGTATTAGAAGCCAGATAACCCTGACAAATCCTAGGTGCTACAATATGTCTCCACCACTGCCCCTGTTGTGTAGTTCCTACAAATCTATATAGGATCTGAGTGTTTAGACAACATAAACTAAGGGATTGGTGTCCAGACTGATTCCAGACACCCCCAAAGGATATGTTAGTCTGTAGACCAGCTAGCTCACAGTGCCACTATAAACCCCCCAATCTTACCAAGGAATGAATAGTTTGTGCCAACTATCGAACATGACAACCCTGACCCCTCAGGGATCGTGGAAACAGTACAATACTTTTTGCTTAGTCACTCGTGCTCACTTTGTCTCAGGGAGATACACAGAATAAATGGTGGGGACGTTTTCAATAAGTATTTATTGAACCAGTGTCATTCTAGTATAACATATGTGTGCTGCAACAACCATTAGACAGAAACAAATATATACGGTTATAAGCACCAGCAGAGTAAATAAAAGGTAGAATTCTACCACAGTGCTAAAACAGTGAATATATGCAGGCATATAGATACATGCAAATAATCATGACTACTTCTACGATGCCAAACCCTAACTAGTTGTACCTAAGTGTACCTAGCATGTATGTAGGTGTATAGCCAAGAATCCCCCTAGGAAAGTGCCAACCCTATTACCTGATGTGAGAGAACGAAGGACCCCATCTTGGCCTCGAGATGGATACCCCGCAAGGGATGGGAGGCCTCTGCGTGCTTGAGTGTCTGCGTGTAGGGACTTCAGCGTCTTGGGCAGCATGGACGTTTTTCTCCCCAGGTTTACCCAGCGAAGATGCGGTACTTATATACCCGAAAGGTACCCTCAGGGGTTCTACCTAGATGTGTCATGGTACTGTGGGCCTGTAGGCCGAGGATGACGATAGTGGTGACCTTTGTACAGAGTTATTATGCAGAAGATGGTAATACTGCTGTGATGCTAAGAATCCTCATGGATAATAAATGAGGCTAGTTTTCGAAGAAAACCACAGGACATTTATTCAGCACTTAACTAGGTAAAAGGTCAGCACCAGAGCCATTATGTAGAGCAAGGTAGGACAAATGTAGGTAAAAGGTTGTGCAACTACCTAGGCCTACATTGGGGTACATTGTGGCTCAAAACACCCCAACCATCCTGATATTTCAACATGGTGACTTCAAGTGATCTATGGAAAGACATTTCCTAGAGCCTCAGCACCACCCCAACTGACATAATTGCCTTGTCCCTTGACAACAAAACTGCAAAGTGGATCCCCAAGTGTTTGGCTCAAGACCTCAGGCCTTCCTCCTTTGTTTCTGTGGTCTTGCCCAGTCCTGGAGCAATGTGAAGAGTTAATTAGCACATGAAGCTTTCCTCCCCATTCCTTCTCTTCCTAGGAACTGGGTCAAGCACTGTTAAATAGCTCTCGTGTGGGGGAAGCCATTAATCTTTCTGCTGGCCGGCAGAGTAATTAACTTGAACCAGTATGAGGTACAAAGGCCTAGAATCTGATCATGGCTGAACCAGGAAAATATGACAATCTTAAAGTGTCACAGAGGGTTCAGTCATCACAAAAGTGACAGTGGATCTGCACTCGGTGTGCATGTTTACCCTAATTTCTTTACCTGACCGGTTTTTATAGGCCTACGTATGGCAAAACTGCTGTGGTGCAGATTTCATTCTTAAGATATAGTGCCGTCAGCACACAGCCTTTCAGGAAGGAGTACAGACCTAAACAATAAATGCCCTCTCACATTGTAAGGACTACACTAGGTCAGCACCAATTCCTTAAGGGTCCCTTCCACGATGGGCTACTTGTGTGCTGATGCAGGGCTCAGCTAGACAGTAGGCTCACACATTCTCTTATTCATGTGTAATCAACCCAGAGCCTCTGACTCTAGCTGTACAGCAGTGGCCTTATCTTAAAAGGTATATATCAATAGGGTAACCCGTAAGACCACTGGACTCGGGTAAAGAGCAGTACAAAAAGAGAGCGTCACAGTGGAAAAGAGTCTAACAACATACATATAAGCATTAATCATATATAACTAAATTAAAGTCATACACCACCTTAGAATATGGCCAAAAATGGCTACAAATTTTATTTTGTCAAATTTAGGAACAAATCCAAAGGTAAAACACAGTCTGTAAAACAATATCAATATCAATTTAACAATTGGAGAGGTGCATTGGCAAGGGATAATAGTGCGTGAAGGATTAGTGAAAGTGATAAACAAAAGGGAAAGGTAGTGAGCATATATACATCAAAAAGCAAAGTTTGAAACCTATCCGGCCAGAAAACTGGCATCCATATAAATGATAAATCATAACACAAAAAGAAGAATGCAGATGTCTAATCTCTGTCATCCATGTTTGATAGGAACAAACAAAGTCAACGTTTCGACCACTATAGAATACAGATTAAATTATGCCTTGAAGGTGGGGTCTTCATCAGGACTGGGTAGAGAAGGGGAAATGCATCTATGAACAAGGAGAAATTAACGTCATAATGGTGGTGTGTACAGGCGAAAGCATCTCTAAAGCAGATGTATCTAAATGGTTTACCTAAACTACAGCAAGAAAACTTCGAGCTGGCGATGAACGTTGCAGGTCCGCGGAGGCTCCTGTAGGGAAAAGGAGAAAGAGACACAAACCCACTGGTAAGACCATAACATAACCAGTGGAAGGAGTATTAACAGGGGTTTGAGAAACTTAAAAGGTCCAAAACTTACGAGGGTAGAGGATTAATCCATAAAAGGGAAGGCCTTGGTTGTTCAGAAACCTGAGGCTGAAAGAAAAGAGTAGGAGAAGAATATCCATGGAGTGGTTGACTTAAAAGTAGCAAATACTGACATGTGAGCACCACACATAGTGACTGGGATCTCGTCTTAACGTGGCAGGAGTTAAAAATTGGCCCTTAAGCCAAACACGCTAAAAAGCGGGGGCTCCCGTGCATGCATGGCGCGCTTAACCATGCAATGCCAAAGACGTATATGTTAAAAAAGGGGGAAGGAGGCCTAGAGAAGGGTCATAACTGAAGCCACCGTGAATCCATAAAAAGGTTTAAGAAAACATTAGGCCATAAGCGCTCGTGAAAGCTGCCTGCGTGGTTAACACACGTCTTGAAACAACATAAATGAATAAGCGATAACCTGCATGAACCCTTAAACGCTAACACAGGCTCGTGAAAGCTGCCTGCGTGGTTGAACACACGTCTAGAAACAACATAAATACGGGGGCCATAACCTGCATGATCCCTTAAATGCTAACACGGGCTACATGCATTATTAAAAAGGTCATGACTCTCACCATCGTGAATCCCTTCAAAAGAATGTGGAAAATAAACACATTATGCCAGAAGAGCTCTAGAGAGCTGCCTAAGCTGTTATAAAACGTCTTAAAATGTCAACGTGAATAAAAGCCACAAAATAGTAAACCGGGCTGCATATATTTTTAAAAAGAAGCAGTGAAAAACAGACCCGTAGGTTGAAAGATGAGAGATAGAGAGCCGCCCTGAAGCTATGATGCATACCTACCGGTTGCTGAGGTTCTGACAGCTAACAGCGTCTCCCTGTCAGTGACTCGGCTTAAGTGAGAGAGCACAACGTGCACGTTGGGCACGTTCTAGTTGGAAGCCAGCCAAGGTCAATCACGTAGTGGAAAACGCTCTGAATGAGCTGACAGAGCATCTCGAGTGGAACATTATCGTGCATGCTAACGCACAAAATGATTGTTGACAAATTAGGAGAGTTAATTACTGGTGTAATTGTAATGTAAATCACGATACCAATTTGGTATATGGGGTGAAGACTGTCAAAAGGGGGTGTTTTTTAAACAAAGGAGATGGCGCACATCCAAAATACTTTGCACAATTAATTGTTCGGAAATCACAGGATGAGTTAGATGATGTACAGGGGCCTTATGTACTCCAAATATGAGCCAAATATCAGAATGTCAGAAGACTTATGACAGAAGGGTAAGAGACTGTGTGTAACCAGCGCACATTCTTAGTGGGAATAAATTATTAATAAAATAGATGTTCAGTATTCAACCTGTTTTCTTGCTGTAGTTTAGGTAAACCATTTAGATACATCTGCTTTAGAGATGCTTTCGCCTGTACACACCACCATTATGACGTTAATTTCTCCTTGTTCATAGGTGCATTTCCCCTTCTCTACCCAGTCCTGATGAAGACCCCACCTTCAAGGCATAATTTAATCTGTATTCTATAGGGGTCGAAACGTTGACTTTGTTTGTTTCTATCAAACATGGATGTCAGAGATTAGACATCTGCATTCTTCTTTTTGTGTTATGATTTATCATTTATATGGATGCCAGTTTTCTGGCCGGATAGGTTTCAAATTTTGCTTTTTGATGTATATATGCTCACTACCTTTCCCTTTTGTTTATCACTTTCACTAATCCTTCACGCACTATTATCCCTTGCCAATGCACCTCTCCAATTGTTCAATTGATATTGATATTGTTTTACAGACTGTGTTTTACCTTTAGATTTGTTCCTAAATTTGACAAAATAAAATTTGTAGCCATTTTTGGCCATATTCTAAGGTGGTGTATGACTTTAATTTAGTTATATATGATTAATGCTCATATGTATGTTGTTAGACTCTTTTCCACTGTGACGCTCTCTTTTGTACTTATCTTAAAAGGTAGACACTGGTGGTTAGCACTCTTAGTCCAGTTCCACAGAATATACTGTGAGGGAGACTCAGCTATACTCACAGTAAAACTCCAAAACTGGATTGTCGAAAAGTGGAAAATCCAGGGGAATTAAATGAGCAGAACCCACTTTGTTACAGTTGCCTTATGGGAAAGCTCATGTGCATTTCTGTCAGGCGATTTGATTATGGTGCAAAACAAATTAAGAAGGCTATAGGCCTGATTGGTTCAATAGGAAAAGATATGTTTATGTTTATTTTAAAAAATTATGAGAAAAGCAGAAGGCCTAAATTAATTATATTGAAAAGCATATATTAAATCCAATAGGCCTTTAAAAGGTTGCTTACTATTACACTGTGTTCAATCATAGAGAAAAATATTCTGCTACATAAAATCTGACAGATTATTGTAATAGGCAAGGGTTTTGGTGTTGATCACCCCCTCTGACAAACCCTGGGAATAAAAGATTTGTACTGTGATATATTTGTTAACCCCTATTGGGGTTTCTTTGCCAACAGTAATTGTATACATAGTTGTAGTTATATGACTCTATGCATGATGGTTGACTTGTGGAAAAACCTATGCTTACAGTGACAAGGCAATGATAAAGCCTATAGGCCTGATTGGTTAAATGGGAATGGTTATGTTAGATGCCACTGGTATTGTAAAACATTGAGTTATTAGTTGTGAACGATGTGAGTCCTTCAGAAGTAATACGTCTGCAACTGTCTTTTTACTGGGAACCAAGTACCCATTGTGGCACTTGACTCTCTCAGGGTAGTGAAGCAGAGCAGTACAAGTCCTACCCAAGAGACGCAGTGTAGTCCCAATTTGCTGACAGGCAACAACAATACTTAGTAAATTATTGTGCACTCAATGCCTTTTCTTTTAAAAAGGAAAATTACTTTTATTACACACACTACAAACGTGTCCGAGACATTCTGTTATCAAACCAGATTGCTACTATTGTCATTGGACCAACCACAAGGGGATCCACACTCCAGAGCCCAACAGCAAAAGCTCCAGCTCTGAGAGTGTTTAAAAACATAATAACCTTTTCCTGGAGTCATATTCTGGAGACCTCAAGAGACATGGAGCAAGTTTTTGGGGACAAGCAGGGAACACCTCCTTCAGCCTCCCTCAACACATGAAGAGCACATGGTGGTGCCACTGCCCCTTAAGGTGCCAACACAAGCAAAAGGAATAAGTAAACTAGATAATGTGGGGCATTATGGGGTGATCCATCAGCCTCTTTGTGCATATTTGGTAAGTTGGCCCACCGCTTTCCTTGCTTGGGTTTGCAGCCTGGTGCTGCACAATTATTTTTAATTTTAACTGTTTTCTACCTTTTTTAGACGGTGCCTCGGTCCATGATGGGGCACCCAGCAGCCCCATAGTTCATTGGGGGCTGTGGGAGGTATCCCAAGGCCTCCATGACCCTAGTCCCTTCCCCACACACCTTTCTCAGTGTGAGCAACAGCCAGCATCAGTGTTTTTCTGCTCCCACCACACCGGGAATAACTCTTCTTTTGCTCCCGCCAATGAGTGGGAGTTAAGCATTGTCCACTGCAGGCAAAAATGTTAAGGTTGCTCTCACCAGACACTGTAGTAGGGTGGAGGGCAACATGCCCACCCTAGGTGTGAAGATTGCGGTCTGGTGGATGTGGTCCCCAGACCCGTTACCAATGAGCTGGTCCCCTAGGAGATGGAGGCCTTCAGTAATGCTTCTGGGGAGGAGGGGAAATCAAAGGGGAATGTTGGGTCGATCTTCTAAGGCTGCTCCCTCCCTAGGGGAATCAAGAGAGATTTGCCAGAGTACTATGTTCCCATTAGTTTTCATTTTTAGTTTAAAGAAAGGGTATATCTCTGGCCCAAAGGGCTGATCTTTGAATTGTTTGATCGTGGTGGCCTGGCCTTTCCACTAGGAGCATTTTCCTCAGGCCTCCTGGCCTCTCAAGGGCACTTTGCATTTACGAGCTGGCTCTTCACTGCTCCCTGCGCCAGACCTGTCCTCTGTTTGGCTTCTGGTGCCATTATCCTAATGGTGGAAGCATCTTGTGCAGTCGCTCAGCAATCAGCCAGCAAAGCACCATCTTTTCCACACACCCTTGGCCTCAGAGCCTCATTGCTTCTGAAAGGGCACCGAGTGGCAGTGGAGTCCTGGGCCAGTTCTCTAATGTCCTAGGGCAACCATTCACGGTCCCCCAGCAAGTCCATTTCCCAAACTGTTCCTCAGGGAGCACAAGAGACCTAGCACCACTGGCCCTGGAGAGACCTATCCTAGTCCTCGGGATCAGCTGGAGTAAAGTCCTTAGTCTTTCCAACTGGGCATCCATTCCCCATCACCACTCCCAGGTCCAACTGCTTCTCAACAGTGTCTCCCTTGTGCAGAGGTTTTTAAGTGAGAGTGGAAAGTTTTAGGGGCCAGACACTCATGGCCAGTCCTTGGATGCCACATCATCCCTCCACCCCGTCCCAACCCTCCTGCACAGCAGTCTGGGACAAGTCAAAATTGCAACTCGATGTTGTCCTTGGGAAAAGCTCTCTTGAGAGCCTAATCTCCACCTCTTGATGATAGCTGACTGATCCCTTCCCACAAAATCTTCAAAGGTGAGTCACTCCTGTGTTGGCTTCAGAGGTCTGGGCATCCTTCTTTGCTCCAGTGGGCCTGGGCTGTCTCAGTCTAGGTGCAATGTGACAAGCTAATTGTCAGATGCAGATTCCCTCCCCATCCCTTCCTTTCACAGGAACTGGGTCAGTTACTGTTATTTGCCTTTTTGTGTGGGGAAGCCATTGATCCCTCTTCTGGGGGAACAGAGTAATTTCCTTGGCCCAGTGTGGTTGGTGTAAAGACTTGGAATCTAATTATGAGCTGAGCCAGAGCAAAATGTAAAAATGTGTAGACCCATAAGATGTTTATGTGGAATGTTGGGAATTAGAAGTTCATACTCGGAAGGCACGTATTACTCCAGATTTATACCTGGTTGGACTTTTAGGCCAAAGTGGACTGAAACTGCACTTTAGAACAGATTTTGACAATAAGGTATAATACAGTGAAGCACCATAGATTTTCCAGTGAGCACTACAGTCCTACTCTGTGAATGCCACTCATATTATAAGGCCTACCCCAGGTGAGTACCAATACCTGAAGAGTCCCTTCTGCTACAGGCTACCTGTGTGCAGCTACCAGGCTGTGCAGAATAGTAGTCTCACATGCATACCCACACATGTGCACAAAGCATGTGCACACATGTTCATGTGCAACCAGCCCTTACCATAGCTGGGCAGCAGTGACGTTATCTTAAAAACCAGACACTAGGAGTAAGCACACTCCGTGTAATTACCATGAATTTACCATGGGACTCAGGTAGTGAGACTCACTCACAGTAAAATTTAAAATAACAGGGTAGTCAAAGGAGAAAAATCATGTTGGATTAGAATGATCTGTTATAGTAAGTAATAACCAAGGCACTAGGCCTGACATTTACTTTTAAAAGATATGTTAAAATGAATAGATCTCTAAGATTGGATCATTGTTACACTGTGTTAAAGATTATAGGGAGGTATTTTGTTACATTGAATATCATTGAGTACCAAATTAGGGAAGGGTTTTAGTACTTGTGACCCTCTTCCCACAAACCCTGGGGATAGAAGATTTGCACTGTTTGTTTGGCCCCCATAGGAGGGTTTGTATATTGTTTTGTAATCTTGTACATTTAAGCATTTTCTGACTATATGTGTGATGTTTTCCTTGTGAGAAAGTCTGTGCTCAGTTTAGCAGGCCTACGTTTGGTATGGTAACGATCCATTTTTAAGTGCTGTAGCCCAATAGGTTAATTGAGAAATGTTATTCCAGATGCCGTAAGTCTTCTCTGTTTATTATTAAAAGTTAGGACAAAGGCAGTAGGCTCAGGGTCATAGCTTCAGCTGGAGTGTTTGTGGTTGATTCCTGCAAAAAAATGTATTCTTGGCTTGCTAGTTGGGTCTGGGGCCCCAGAGTTGAGTCTGGTATCTCTGTCGGTTTTTCTCATCCTGAGAGAAGAATGATAAAACAGCACCTTTGATATATATGAAAGAGAGAGACCGAGATACCTATCTGGTGGCTGAATTTCAAAATGTGACACCAGATAACCTATCAGCAATAGCAGCTTCCCTACTTGTCCGAAATTGTGTGGTCCTAGGCAAGTTTTATTATAAAATATGAGCGCTCATTTAAATACTTGAGTTCAGAATGTGCACTGTACAAGCACCTCCAATGCTTGATTTAATAGACTATAACGTTGCTCCAACTATAACAAGAATCTAGGCAACATTTAGCGTTAACATCACTACCTACTTGCCTCTTAGTTTACTAATGGCATAGTCACTGGGGAGGCAAGCCATGAATGTTTCTAAAAAATCATTTTTAATAAATGTCAGTCTATTCAATAATCTGATGTACTAAGATGAAACGCTCCTGCACCTTTTTGAATTTTGAAGAGATTGTACCATATTTTTACATGATGTTTGTTTCTCAATATACATGACAAACATTTCCATGGCTCGACTCGTGTACAGACTCTTAGAGCCAAGCCAGATCCATGGATTGGCTCTGGCTCTGCTTGCCCTATTATTTTTCCTCTGCATGTAACTCAGGCTTGGTACATGGGGCCGTCAGTTGCTTGACAAAATGATGTGTAAATGGACAAGAAACATGGAGACCTGCCCACATGCACCAGTTTGACAGCTTTACTATCAAGGCTTCTTGTAGCAGAGACAAAGAAGAGTGCATGCAGTAAACATACATTCAAGATAAGTGATTCCAGGTTGTTATATGGTTCTTAGGCACATTATCGACATTGCTAAGTTAGCATGAGCTTCGCTGCCATGATGCTGCTTTTGCGCACGCTACTACATGACTTTGTTTTTGCAAGACTTTGTTTGTGCCCTTCACATGAGAACGGGTTGCCTTTCGCGTTCCCTGCCTTTCTTGGAGTTTAGTCTGAACACGATGTGCAAGGTCGATAAACAATGCCCCTTGTTATTCTGTTCTGGTCAGTCCCTAGCACCTAGACATAACATGCTACACACAGCTGCAGTACTGAAGACTCGTGCTTTGATATTACGTTGTTGCATGTTGTTTTAAGACACTTGGAGAAAGCCGTTCCATGGAGAAGAGCTCTGCTGCTCCTATGATGTAAACCTTACATCCAGGCTTTAAGGTATGGGGTCTGCTGTCAAAGCCCAGAGATCGTCCTTTTTATAAAATAAACTTCTTCTAGTCAAGGGGAGGGTGGTCAGGCCTATAGGCCCTTATTTCCACAGTCTTTATAAAATGACTTCTCCCTTTGTATTCTATGGAATTGTAACAATGCTAACTGTGCTGAGTTTATGCATTTTGCTGCTAGTAGTGGCACGTATACTGTATTGTAGAGCACGATAGTTAAAATAAACATTTTGAACTATTTCAGTGACTGCCTATTCTCATTGTGGACCAGTACGAGTGAGTGAGCGAAAGAGTACGTCTTGTTCCCGCGATTCCTGAGAGAGTTGGGAGTGTCATGTTCTGGGTTGTCTAAATCATTTGTAGCTCCGTGGTATTTGGAGGAGAACGAATGAGACACTATAGCTAGTCGGTTTTGGATTTTGGGTACTGATGTGGTAGGTTGGTACACCCCTATTCACTGAGGTCCTGTTTTTCTGCGCATAGTTCTGTGTATGTGCAGAATCCCTGCAACAAGGGCAGGGACTCCAGGCTGTTGTATTGTAAGTGACCGTAGTCATACATTTTCAGTATTTTCTAATGGGCCCAGATGGGGCAAGTAAGGGCGTAGCCTCAGTGGGAGTGTTTGGAGTGTGACACCTCTCAGATGCATTCTTGGTTTGGTAGTTGAGTCTCGGGTCCCAGAGTTCAGTCTGGTATCTCTGTGTCGGTTTTTCTCATCCTGAGAGAAGAATGATTGACAAAACAGTACCTTTGATATTAATAAGTGAGAGAGAGAGACAGAGACCGAGATACCTATCTGGTGGCTGAATTTCAAAATCTGACACCAAATATCCTTAGTCGGGTCTGCTATGTCTGTATCATTTTATCTCATTGTTCTCATTTCTGTAAGAGGTTTTAACTTTTTAATTTTATGGTTTGGTATCTTAAATATATATAGTGATGTTTACGAAAAAGAAGTAAATCTGTACCCATACAAGTGCTTCTTGAATGGTTGCAAATTTACTACTTTTGAAATTCACAATCATTGTTTACAAACTTTGGCAGTAGTAGGCTTGGTAAATTGGGCTAGTCTCAAGATTCAAGGTATACTACTGGCAATCTAACACCCACACGGTGATGATATGAATGCTTGCCAATAGTCTGAGCAGTGGTAATCACTCAGGATAGCATTCTTGTCCATCATATTTCACCCACTGTGCCCCCTTAGACAAAAACCTGCATAATGCAAATCAGTGCTGACCCTGTTCTTCATGGAAACAGTCTATCACAAAGCTTAGTAGTCCCACAAGCATGTTACTCAAAATGTTACCAATAAAGAATAAAAGTTACTTTCTAATATTTTGTTGTTCATTCCACAGGACCCAATTATCATTGTTAATTAAAACAAAATCAGTCAGACCATTTTTAGACCCACTTTAACTTTTTCTGAATTTTTAGTTAGTAAATTTGAGATTCACATGCCCTGGATCTCACTGACTAAGCTATGCCTCTGAGAAGGCTTGTCTTACTTGTTATGAAAAGCATATGTATAAGCCAAAGGCATTTCTGAGTGGATTCTTATTACTCCATGTGAAAAGCCTGTGTGCATCTACTTTGTTACATGATATTTCACAGATTGCCTTAGTATTCAAGGGGTTTGCTTACCCCTTTGATAAAACATTGGAGGTAAAAGACCTGCTCTTTGATAAACCGTACAAGACCGTCTTAAAGGGGTCGAACAAGAGTAGTTGTCTGCTCAGCACCTGTAATCAAATAACTACATAGCAACAGATGCATACATTCATACACTGGCATACATAGGGGGTTTTTAGGTCAGCCCTCTCCTACCTTTGGCTGTTCGAGTGCCATTCACATTCTGCAAAGGGCTAGCCCACTTCAGCTATTGGCTCTGTTGCCATGTGCGTGACGGCATTTTCCAATTTTGAGTCCGTAGTAAATGAAAGTATGCTGGAGTTCAAGAATTAGTGACCGAGTGAATGAATCTATTATGATGTACTGAGTGCCTACACTCACAAAGTGGTTGACGAGGCATTCAGACATCCTTCTCTTCTTGGTACCCTGTAATGCAGTAGGAGCCAGTGAAACATTACCTGTAATTATTCTGTTAGAATCCAAAAGCGCATTTGATATGTGGCCTGAAGACCTCTTCTCTCTTTTTATATAAACCGTCACCATTTTTTCTGCCCTCCAAAATATCAGTGCTATTCATATCACAAAACTCTGCTCATCAACTTTAAGCAGTCAGAGCCTTTAATGTCCAAAGACAGACCGGCACACAGTATCGGCCAAGGGCTTCGTGGTTATGCTATTAAACCACCACGAGTCGCCTCACCAGCCTGAATGGTTTAATTGACTTCTGGATTTTGGGATGACCGACCACCCACCCAGCAGCACAAGTGGGCTCTGGCAATCCTCTGTGCGTACATTCGGAAAGGAGGCAGCCACGGATGACAAATAATGTTGGTTTTGGCCTTCCAGACGAAGACTAAGGCAGCAATGGCTGCCATTGTCTGGATGCATTGCAGACCTGGATGCACAACAGTTAATGATGATCGCCCACAGCTTGAGTATTGGCCTCGTTTTGATTCCAGGTGATAAAAGGCAGTGGCGGCTGGTGACATTTGTAAGTGGTGAGGCCGAAAAGCAATTTCATAGAGCACCGTAGCGAGCGAGCGTAGCGAGCGAGCGTAGCGAGCGAGCCTGTACATCCTGTACAGCCTGTACCGTAAATCTCAGCACCTCTCTGATTCACAAACAGTGAAGGAAACTGGCAGTTGCACTATGGGCATCCACATGAATATTTTAAGTTGTTTTTACTCAGTGCTTCATACTGCATGTCTGCCGTTTCTAAGCACTGTAAATAACAAATATTACCTACTCGCGAATTTACGGCCCTGCGGGAGTATGCAAGGATTTGAACTCTTGACCTGCAGATAACCGCTTTACAGCAGTGATAGACGTTGAGCTCACTGAGCTATCCCTCGAGCCAGGGCCAGGCTTTACTCAAAAAGTGCCCTGGGCGAAACCACATTTGGCACCACTCCTAATAAATCCACACTTTAATCCCCCACCACCTGTATATTTCTGCCTTTTGTACCCTTAGTAAATAATAGTCATCACCAAGCCACATCTTAGCTGCTTCTGTGCTGCGTCTTCTGTCGGAATACGAAAAGCTTGCTCTGCTGTCTGACACTGTTGTGCGTACCTATTATGTCTGCTTAGCACCAGGACACCCTTGGGAGGGTAACTGTGTGGTTTACAAATATCATTCATTCATGAGTAAAATATTCATTGCTGCTGAGGCCAGCTGTACCGCTCACATCATCAGAAGATCCATAGCAAAGGATGTGGTGGACCAACCCTGGGGGGAAAGGAGCAATGAGGCTGTCTGGTGATGGGAGTTTTGGAAGGTCTGGGCCCTGCACCTACACTGCTGTTGACCTTCTCTCCCCTTAATCTCCCTCCTTGCTGCTGATAACGATCCTGGTGGGCACCCTCTTGTGTACAGGTCAGGTGGCTGACCACCTCAGCAGCGGAGGCCAATGAACACAAAATCCAACTTCCCCTCCTCACCTGAATCATCTATTTAGGTGCTAAATTTCAGGAGATAGACCACAGGAGGGGACATGTGTGAGATTGAGATGGGAGGGGAGAAAGGGAAATGTAGCAAGAGCAACAAAGAGAATGAAGATTTATACAGAAAATTAACAGGCACTGTTGGCTGGAAATTTAAAAAAAAAAAAAAAAAAAGGGACCTAGGTCAGCTCATTGTTTTTCCCTCTAAATGTATGGATTTAACCCAGATCTCTTGGTTGGGGGTGACTGTTTGATTCATTCAGCATTCTGTCCATCATTTGTTGCCGTAGCACTTCCCTCTAAATGTAGGCACCCTGGGCCCAGCTCGCACATGCGCTAGGCCGACCCTGCCTCCAGAAGAAGACCATTGCTAAAAGGAATAGATTCCTGCACTGACTACCAAGCCTCAGTTCTTCCCAACCCTTGATGATAGTATAGGTAGGGCCTCTAGAATTATGTGATTTTACAGCAGCAGCGTTTTCCGAATAAGGTTAGGGAGTTTCTGCAAGTGCCACATAATACATCATCTTCTGGACAATTTTCAGATTATAACAAAAAAAAATTCTAAGTTAAACAAATCAAAAGTTACTAAAAATGCTGCCACAGGTGCTGCCGCAGAGTAACAGGCCATGTCATGCAGTGCCAGTTCACCTTTCAGTTACCGTTTGCTGTATTTAGGTGTTAAACTAATAAACATGAAGTGGAACCTTTGCATATACAGTTTTAATGTGTAAAAATGTAAACATTGTGAATTAATGCTGCAAAAATTGTGCTGCATTGAGCCACATAATTTGATTTTCTTGTCACATAATTTAATTAATCCGACACGTGGTGTGAAACAGCTTTGAAAAGTACAGATGGACTGTACATTTGCTCAACAACACATTTTCATTTACACCCATACAATAGATTAGACAGGTACCATAGTTTGTATACGAAATGCTAAAAATAACAAATTCAGGATCTCTCTCCTATGCCAGGCATACCACAGTGATGACAAAAAAAGGTACTCTTACGCAAAATCCTGCATCTTTTCATAAGAAGTGTGTGAAACTAGACCAAGATGTTAGACGTCCATCTTGGAATGGCAAATTGAAAACCATAAACGGGTGCAGTGCTTTCATTTGAATAAAAAAAAAAAATGGAGGGGGCTGGCAGCAGACTGCAGCACGTGAGCCCTTCAAAAAGTTTTTCTTTTTAATTCGGTGGCGAGGAAGGCAGTTTTACTAGGGGCACACGGGCGCCGCAGGTCAAACTCGGAGGTATCTAGATAGATAAATATTGAATTACTAATGTTACCGTTGCTCTCAGGCCGGCGCTTTGATTGTGCACTTTAGAGAGCGCAGAGCATTGCTCTGCGCTCTCTAAAGTGCACAATTAAAGCGCCGGCCATTAATATACTATTTTCCTTTCACCCGTGCCACCAAGCTTATTGCTGTAAGTAATTTAAAATGTACTATTACTTACAACAATCAGCTTGGTGGCGCGGGTGAAAGGAAAATAGTATATTTATGGTCATCAGCTCAGCATCTTCAAACTTCGAGTAACTTTAACTCTTTAAGTACTTACTTTACGTCGTGAAGTGAAGTCTCGTCCGGTCTCTTCTTTACCGGAGCACTGCACGACTCGAGCCACGACGAGCAGTAGTAGCAGCCTCGGGCGGCCCTCGCACCAGAACACGAGGTGTGTCGTCGTCGTCGTGTGTGTGGCGCAGCAGTCAGTGAACGCTTCCCAAATCCCGTGCCTCGCTCTGACTAAGCCAATCCAGACGCTGCTCCAGCAGCGCCAGGATTGGCTTGGGCAGGGGTACACCCCCGCCCATTAGGAGACCGGGGGCTGTGCCATGAAGCAACCCCCGCTCTTCTAATGTGCAGGCTAATGCGCATGTTCGGGCTGGTCAGAAAAATGACCAGCCCAGAACTGAACATGCGCAGTAAGTGCACTAGACCCGACGTCACCACCACCACCTTGTCCTGATGATTGCTCGGGTGTCGCCCGGTGATCGTCCGTGACCGGCACGGACTTCAAGTCTGCTGCTTATTAATTATACGCGACACTTTGGGGCCAGGCCATGTGCATTAGTGGGGCAACGCCCCTGTGCCCCAATGGACGCACCGCCCCTGATAAAAGGCCAACATGTGGCTTCCACGCTGTTAAAACACAAGTGCAATTGTATTTATTTTATAAACCCCGTAGTACTAACAACAATCAAATGATCGTATTACATTTTGCATCAGTAGGAGAGATGTGTGTGTTGCCCTCTGGAGGAAACCTAATGAAAAGAAACGTTTGTAGATTTGTGGGTATCAAAAGGGTCTGCCCTTTTCAGCTGAATGCACACAGGGCGAAATATTGTAAATCCAGTAGATGTGTAACCAGGGGGCATAGTAGAGAACTTAATATGTTACTCAAAATTATGCCAAATAGAGAATGGAGGTCACTCGCTAATCTTTTGTTGTGCATTCCATAGAGTCCAATTCTGGTCGTTAATTAAAAGAAAATCAGTCAAACCATTTTTAGATCCATTCTAACTTTTCAGTGTTGGGGTCTAAATTCACGAGCTGCCACCAGCTTTTTAAAAAGCATCCATGACTCCAGTTTTGCTTTTACACTTAGACTGTTGCAGGCAGCTGCCCTATGGTTCCACCACAAGGTCCAGAAGAGGGTGCCAGATTGAAATAAAATGACTGAAATGGCTTCATGCTTCAGGGGAGGTAAAGAGAAACACCAGAAAGGCAAATTGTAACTTTCCGTGCAGATCTGAAACGGTGAGTATGGAACTATCTGGCTTCTCACCAGTGATTCCTGGTACAACCCTAAAGCTGTAAGAACTATAGGAGTTGGTAGGAGCGACTCAGGAGGATAACCCCAAGTCTTTTAAATAACCTTGCAAGAAATAATTATGATAATACAATTCAGAATTCCATTTGGTGTTTTTCAGATATACTTTAAAACATTGTGTTGTTTTACGGTGTATACCTATTTTTGAGGCATCATTTCTAGAGTGGGCTTCACTTGGATATTAGTGAGCAGAGGTGTGCCCCGCCATTGAAATGTTTTTGGTGTCAGAGTGTGTTATCAAGGAGCAGGAGCTGAATGTAACTTTGAGTACAGAGTGATGATTTCTCTTCACAGGTTAGCTTCTTTCACAGGACAGCATTTAACTTCCAGTGACAGAATGGTAACTGCTCTCTGATTACTATGATCCCCAAATTAACCCTTTCTAGACTCTTTCCCTACTCTACCATTACTATGATCCCCAAAAGAACCTTTCTAGACTCTTCCCTCCTCTACCCTCCCTTGCATCATCTCAAACCTCTTTTACTATTCAGATCTCCCAAACAAGCCTTTCTAAACCCTTTCCTCTGATTCTTCCCCCCTACTCATCCCAAACCTCCTCCTGCTGCTATGATCTCCAAATAAACACTTTCTAGACCCATCCCTCCTCTGTCCCTCCACTATCCTTTTCAATCCAACTATTAGACTCACATGTCCACCGCTCAAATTAATTTCATATTTCCCTATACTAATTCACCACTCATCCTGTTTGGTTCCGGAGTAGTGTGCTACTCGTCGAAAAGCACTTTGATGCCTCATCAGGGGTACCAAGCGCTATAGAAATGCAAACCCCTCCCTCTTCTATCCCTCCATTATCCATTTCAACCCAAATAACAGGCTCACATGTCCACCCATAATTTCATATTTCCCTATACTAATTCACCACTAATCTTTTTTGGGTTCCGGATTAGCGTGCAACTCACCGAAAAGCGCTTTGACGCCATCAACGGGAGTAGTAAGCGCTATATAAATGAAATTTACAATTACAATGTCAACACCCTGTGATGTTAGAAAAGAAGGATCGTCCATAGCTGGGAGATTTGCACTGGTTAATTTATGAGATTGAGGGCCAGATGTACAAAGGTTTTTTGCGTGCGCAAATGGGTTTTAGACCCGTTTGCGCCCGCAAAAAACCTGTGGCCCATGTACTAATCCTATTTTGTGAGTCGCAATCAATTTGCGACTCGTAAAATAGGATTAGCGACTCGCTATTAGGAAGGGGCGTTCCAAGGGCGTCCCTTCCTAATAGCGACTCCTTAAGCTATGTAAGAATGTTTTGCAACCGCAATTGCGGTCACAAAACACTCGCAGTTTACCACTCTTCTCAGAAGGGTGGTGAAGCACTCGCAAACAGGAATGGGTCCCCGGGGGACCCCTTCCCATTTGTGAATGCATGCGCAAATATTTTTTAAAGGCAGCCCGTGGTCCTAGAGACCACTGCCTGCCCTTAAAAAATGAAACTGGAAAGCTTCACTTTTATTTTTTAAATGCATCCCGTTTTCCTTTAAGGAAAACTGGATGCATTTAAAAAACTGGTTTATTTAAAAGCAGTCGCAGACATGAAGGTCTGCTGACCCCAGCAGGCCACCATCCCTGGGAGTGCCTGCCATTCCCAAAGGGGTCGCAGATTGCGACAGCCTCATTAATATGCATGAGGCATGCAATTTGCGACCCCACTGGGAATCGCAAACAGTGTCTCAGACACTGTTGTGCATCCCAATTAGCGAGTCGCAAATTGCGAGTCGCAAATGCGATGCAATTTGCGACTTGCTAATTGGCGGGTCGTACATCTAGCCCTGAGTTTTGAATTTTACAGTCAGAACTTGCATTCACTGCACTCTCTTCATAGTATGCTAGCCATCTTGCCAATTGAAGAGCTTAATCTTTTACAACATTCGCTGCAGGACTGACGATTGCTTTCAGGACAGGGCTGTTTCCTTTCTGATAGATCACCAGGACCATTGTGATGCTTCTCCCTCTGAGATATGGGGCTGACTGTGAAAGTCCCAAAGACACAGGAGACAGTGTAGGTGAAACATTAAGGTGTATTGTCACACTGAATGGAGCGACTGCCAGGGGATGAGAAACCGCAGAAGAAAGCATTACTTCAGCAGAATATCCCCTAACTTGCTGGGCATGTATGCCTGCCTACTCACACAAGTAGTCTTCACTTCATCGCGATTAGGCTCACAGTCATTCTCACTAATATCCATATCATCCAAAAGTAAATGCTTACTTTCACCCATAGTCTTCATCATACTTTTTTCTTTCATTGAGGAGGAACATGACTCCACCCGATGCTCAACAATATGCCCTTCTTTGCGTTCCACACAGCGATCCTTCATAGAAATATAGTAGTCAGAATCAGCTCATTGATCCAGACTAGCACTGGCAACACTGGTTAACTGGCACACCCCATTGATGTTCCACTATCTGCCATCATCCACCCACACAGAGGGCCTGATTTAGAGTTTGGTGGACGGGTACTTTGTCACAAACATGAAAGATATCCCGCCTTTCTTGTTAAAAGTGTATTATATCCTAAGGCAGGTGAAACATCTGTCAAGTATGTGATGGAGTCCCTGTCCGTCAAACTGTAAATCAGGAAAGAGGTCTTACCCACTTTAACAACTTTTCCGACTCTGGGACCTTCGAAACACCTTTGCCCTTCAGATTAGGTTTTCTACTCCTGTCTGTATCTTGTGGATTCACAACAGCTTGTACAATACCCAGTTTGTTATCGTAATATCTGGTATAGGTCATCTGGCTCTCATGTATCTTGCGTCCAATGGAATTAGCATTATCCCTAGCACAGGTTAATTCACCAATTTCTATTGACTTTGCTTGCATCCTCACTGGAAACAGCAAAAACAGTTGACTAACGATAACTCTTTGGTAACGGTATGTAGAGTTGTCCCATGCATCCAAAACATTGACTGAAGTGCTTGACACACATTGTGGTCAGAAACAGCCCACCGTATGCAATCCTTCAAAATTCTATTTTCTCTTTCTGCAAAGCAATTTGCCTGATGATGATATAAAGTGTAGCCCTGGTGTGTAATATCAGATGGTAGGCAAGACTTTATTTTAGGGCAATGTGAACTGCATGCCATTATCAATGATGATCACTTCACATGTGTTTTGCAGGAAGTTTCTTAAATTATGCCTGTATGCCTCATAAATAATCCTCAATTGAACCATTTAGAGTAATAATTGATTAATGTCACCAGATATGTCATTTGAGACTTAAACTTTGAAACCAGGCCCAAAAAATCAGTCCCTTAGGTCTGTCAAGGTTTATTTGGAAATGTCATAGGCTCAAGAGATGTCACATTGTTCTTCATGGTCTTATCAGCATTAGGAGAAACATTGCATTCTAGAACTAGGATGTCAACATCAGAATCTATCCATGGCCACCAAAATGTCATCTTGAGTCTTTTCTTGGTCAAAATCCTAACAAGACGACTGCTATGGGCTTGACCTGTTATTCAGTTCCTCAGTTAAATGTGATGAACCAAACTGTAGTCTAGATGTAGCAAACATCCTCATTTGACTGCTCCTCTCTCACTTCACGTATCACAACACATTAATCCACTCTTGATCTCCACACAATTCCTCTATCCACTCACTCTCACTGATAGACATGTACAGAGGGAGAGGGGTTCTGCCATGTTGGATTTTGTCAGACAGGGGCACTGTGGGATAGTTTGCAGTAGGGCACACAGGAATTGCTGCAAAAGTGGTTAGTCACCCCTAGGAACCTTTTCCTTATTGTTTAGGGAGGGGTCAGGAGTCACCCGAACCCACAAGCTAGTACGAGGCATAAATGTGGCACTTCTGGACACCCTCTTCAGAACACTACAGTACCTGTGGAAGGCAGAAGAAGGACTGCACCTGCTGTTGAGACCTTTGAGGAGACCTGAAGGGCTGGATCTTCTTCCACTTGTACGATGGACAATGAATTGGGATCCAAGGGTGAGTTGGCTGACCTCCTGTTAAGCAACAGGGCTACTAAAAGCTACAAGAATCCCTTTTCATGAAGATCCCCACTGAGCAGTTCTGACTCAAGCTGCCCTGAATCGTGTTTTTGGCCTCTGCTTGAGTGAGTCTTGAGCCCCAAGTGCTGTTCATGAGGTCCTGGGGCACTTGGCTGTGTCAAAGTAGACTCATTCTAACATCCTAGAAAACCTGGGACTTAGAATCTTTTTGGCTCCGCAGAACTCTGGAGGGCCGGGACAAACCTGCCAGGTGAATCCGACGAAGGTACGTTGCCTCTGGGCCAAATATTCAGGCTGCTGCCACTCAGAGCTTTTCTGCAATAGCACATCCATTTCAGGTTTCAGCAGGATTTCACAGAGAGGGCATCCAGCCTCGTGGAGCACTGTTCATCTACAGCTTGCAGCCTTTTCCAACTGGAAGAATCCGAGCTCCAAAAAAGTGACTAAGGGCATGATTACGATCTTGGCAGACATGGTTAGCCAGTCACGAGTGACGGATATCCCGTCCACCAAATTACAATTCCATTATAACCTATGGAACTTGTAATAGGGCGGACAGGATATCCGTCATGTTTGTGACGGAGTATCCCAACCTCCAAGATCATAATCAGGCTCCAAGTCTGAATATTGAAATCTTCACCAGGCGAATGCGCCAAAAGTGTCCGGCTGGCGAGGGATCTTTCTTGCCATGAATTTTGAATTTCTCCCACTTTGAGCTTTTCCGCCATGAATCAACAACTTCATCTGAACTTCATTTGACAGCTGTCCAGCCTTATGGACCTCCTCTTGATCACAGCCTGCTGCCTTGCACCGCTGTGGATTTTGACTTCCATTTCAGCAACTAAATCAGAAGGTAAAATGTCTGACTAGGTCAAACCTGGTTTCTTTATCCAAACCGTACTCCATCGCTGTCGGTCTTAAACCGCACCTAGGTCCTAGTCAAGTGCAACCAGATGACTGTGATTGCCACTTAAAGCTTTTTGGAGCAATTATATTTAAAAAATCTTAAATTCATATTTAAGATTCTGCTCATTGGGTTTTTGCTATTTTGGTGTCATTAAATTATTTTCTATTTTTATAAGTTTGAGTGCGATTTTTATTGTGTTTTCAACTGTTTTGGTACTTCTATATGCTTTACACATTATTTTTTTTACATTAAGCCTGTCTGCTCTGTGCCACAGCAACCAGGAGTTGAGATTAGTTTAAATTACTGAAACCTTTATTGGGCCCACATGAATAGTGACTATTACTTCAGGCGGACTATCATCTGCCCAACTATTAATCCACTTTTTCACAGTGGTGCGTCAGTGAGTCCAGAGAGTTAATAGGGATTACAAGTGGGTGTGCCCTTGAGTGTCCTGTTAATAATGAAGAATTACCATATGAATTAGTAATTCCAGCCCTGGTCATTTCTCATTAATCCCATGCATCTCACCCAAAGGTTTTGACGACTGCTTTTCAGCAGCCAAAATCTCCAGGTTCAATGTATGGGATCAATGGGATTACCAAGGATCTTGTGATCCCAATGAGGCTGCCTCATCCAAATTTCCTGGGCATTATTGGCACCCCCTAATAAGAGTTAAGACTCCATCTCCTTTTTTATGCGTATCGTATCTGTAACTTTCTCATAAACCCTGTTTTTTCAGACTCTGACATTTTTTGTCTGCTTTTGATCTGTCTTTTGCGGAGTTATTCATACTGATCAGTCATGTTCTAGGATAACATAAGGCTACCTCACTCAATCGTTATGTTATTATTATTATTATAGATTTGTTAGGCGCACAAATCATTCCCGAGGGGAACTCTCCATGCCTGAGCAGCCAGCACAGGTCACAGTTCAATGAGAAAATTAAAGATCAAACAGCCAGGTTTTTAAAGATTTATTAAAAGAGGGTAAATCTGAGCAAGAACATAGGTGTAGGAGTAACTGATTCCAGTGTTTAGGGACCAAAAAAGAAAAAGAGCGGCCCCCATGCCTAGCCATACGAATGCGCTTGGGGCGTAGCAATAATAGCTCACAGGATCTAAGTTGACGTGCCAGGATATATGGCTGCAACTTGTTTTTGAGATGACATGGTCCTTTCCTATGCAAGGATTTGAAAACCAGACACAAAAGTTTAAAGAGTGCACGCTTTTTTATGGGAAGCCAATGGAGGGAACGTAGTACAAGGTTCAGAAGGAGATCGCGGAGGGAGCATCACAATTCCCTATCCGACTGATAGTACACTAACACCGGCCTGTCCATATAATATCTATATAATATCATAGATTTTATTATCCTTGCTATTCAAGTGAATTGTTGTTCTAAAATATTATACTGAGAATTTAATGATGTGTTTGAAAGGGAGATGTAATCATTAGCATAGCTATTCATAAAATTCTTAGGGCATTAATATATCTTGATAACTGTTTTTTATTGTTAGTAACAACAGAGAAAATGACCAGTTGCTGATTTGAAAACGTTGAAGTAACTCATGATGATTTGTGCTAACAGCAGTCAGACTTCAATGCCTGAAAATGACTAGATGGCTATGACTTGGGACCTGCTGTCAAATACGATGGTAATGACTGCAGTGGTATTACTATTACCAGCAGACACTACTTTCATACTGAGAAAATTCTTGTAAAACATTGAGGAATAATTGGTAGCAATATTGGTGCCGCTGGTCATTCCAACTTTCTCACTTCAGGAGCCTTTATCTGATATATAAACACAAAGAGGGGGGACCAGAGGTAAAAAAACGGTCCAGTCCAGCATACGTGTCTCAGGTAGATACTTTGTCAAAAAGAGATATGCAGTTCCTATGACAAGATGAAGGTTTTACCAAGAGAAGATGAGGGGGGGAGTGATCCTTATAGGAGCAAAGGCCCTCACACACCCCAAGGGATGTCATGCTTCATCATCGGGTAGCTCCTTGCTGGAATGCCCAATGGGCCCTGCAGAGGGGCTCTTTGCCAGAGTTCTTTTCTTTTGGCGGTTGTGGAGCATGGGGTGTGATGAGAACGGTGTGTATGAAGTGAGTAGAGTGGAGGAAGAGTTCTATAAAAATAATTATATGCGCCCAAAGTAACTAATTTAATCACTGGCATGAGGGGATCCTTGCGGGTACATCTGGTAGGGAGGGTACCAACCCATTGGGGGGCCTTGCTACGGAGGCATCCAGTGGCCCATGAGAGGTGGAGGTTGTTGGGCGCGTCGGGTCTCATTGCTGACCCGGCTTCCTGTGCTTGAATTGCTCCTAAGCGAGGACTTGCATCTGCGTGAGGAGTTACTCTCATCAGACGATGAGTCCCCCCTCCAATGTAGTCCTCTCGTAGATAGGGGTAGACCTTTTCTTTTTTGAATTTCTTTATATCCTTTTGCAGATTGTTTATCCTTTGCTTCATCAAATATTCCTCATTTTTGTTGATCTCCTTATTTACTTCTGCCAGCTTTGTTTTGAAGGTGGAGATTTGGATCCCTGTCTTTAATGCGCTTTCTGCTATGGTGATTTTAATCATAAGCGCATCCGCCAGCCGTTTCGTGGTGTTTATCAGAATAAGCCAGTCCCTGGTGCAATTCCATGCTACCAGGGACCAGCTTTTTTTGAAGATGGGGTTGTCCAAAAATATGCTTGGCATATTGGTGACTATCAAGCCACAGAGTGCAATTTTGGCACGAAGATATTCCATCATCAGTATCCCATGTAGGGTCACCTTGATGAGTTGTCTCTTAAGAGATGTGAGTGAGGACCAGTCCTCATGCTGGCTGCCCGATGGGGTGTTACCGTCTGCTCTTAGACGAGACAGAGCTTTTAAGATTTCTGTGACCATATCATCGTCAATATTGGTCTGGGAATCTTCATCTAGGGTTACCATTACCAATGGGGTTACCATTACCATAAAACTACTCAGGACACTACAAGAACACCTACCCATAGTAGATTTACCCAAGAGAGAAGTATGTCAGTTTCTGCGTCTCTGTTTTGGGGATTCCTTTGCTAGAAGTCTGTGCACACTGATATGAGGTGTGATAATGACTTTCAGTGCACGATCAACGCCTCTTTCAGTTGCACTCCTCTTATCACCGGGATCCTTGTCCAGTACTCCAATTCGAGAGTCACATTGACAGAGGCCCAGTCTTAATCCACACACTAAAGCAGAACGTCTATGGCGGCTAACTCCAGCCATGTACTCCGCTCCTTTGACAACTAGCCCCTGGACACCGCCCATCACCTAGGTGCTTAGGCGTTGAGATACCAACTAGGCACCCTTTCATGCCAGAAGCGGCTTCCATTATCATTAGCGATCCCCTATACCATTTACTGTGACACCAACTTTCCTCCTAGAGTGGCTAGCCTCTAGGCAATATTCCTGTTGCAGCCTCCTAATCACAAAGGTGCGATACCAAATATGTAAATGCATGTATACAAAATACACTACAATATGGACTTTTCCATTTGTACTCCAGGCACTCCAGACATTGCTCCACCGCCAACATGGCGCCCATAAAGGAAGACTCTGGGTGACCGCACGCACTGTAGTCATCACACAGCGCGTTAACCTGTGAACCCGGATTAATTTACACGCTGCGGTTCCATTGAAATAAGCACACGCCGTTGGGACAGAACCCCCGCAACGCCAGAACGTAGAGTAGGTCGGCCGCCAGACACGATCACCAACAATCGTGAGAACTCTATTCTCCCCCTTTACCTCTTACCGGAGGCTTTCTACTATCTTGCATCATCTGAGTTACGTCTTGTTAACTATGTTCTCCTTTCCAATCGCTCCTCATAGGATTAATGGAACGCAAGCAAGTGTCCGTTCAGGCCAGTGCGACTGGGGCCTTAAAAAAACCTAACATTTGGGTAAGTCATGCACGAGGGAATTTGAGGTGGTTCGCCAATATCTTAAGACTCTTTATCAACAAAGCATAAGCTACAGGTGATGTGTGACAGTCAAACACAAGTGTGTGGGTGCATTATAGGGGTGAACGCCCCACACTGGTTATGTCACAAATGTGACAATGATTTGCATGGCAGTGTATTGTGACTTATGTTAAGACTTTTAACTCTAGCAGGACACTTCCCCCCAAGATACAATGATAGGGGGCGAATACCTGCTGACCTATGCTGATCACTTTCAAAACCTAGGATACAGCATGAAGATGGTGTTTTAATGTATTGTTTCTCTGTTTACTCCGTTCCCCTCTCCACAGGTTTTACCAAGAAGGTATACTATATATTTGTGTATAATATATATCAATGTGACCTTTATAGGGTATGGTAATAGACACTTGCACTGACCACCCCTTTGTGAGAAGATAAGGATAATTGGTCCTGAAGAAATGCCATGATCTTTCAGACAATAAAAGGCATGAAACATGTCGACCCACATCCTTACCTATAATGCACCAGAGTGAAGCATTGCATCCATCTTTCACCTGAATTTATGTTTTTAATCATAAAATAGGAACCTGGCGATTCAATTAGTTACTTTGGGCTCCTATAGTTATTTTTATAGCACACTTCCTCAATCTACTCACTTCATACACGCACCCTTCTCATCACACCCCATGCCCCGCATCGGCGAAAAGAACTCCGGCAAAGAGCCGCCCCCCCTCCCCCCCTCGCAGGGCTCGTTGGGCATTGCAGCACTGGCCCAACGAGGAGCTGCCCGATGATGAAGCATTACACCCCTTGGGGTGTGTGAGGGCCTTTTCTCCTATAAACAGCACTCCCCCCTTGTCTTCTCTAGGTAAAACTAGCATCTTCTCATAGGAACTGCATGCCTCTTTTTGACAAAGCCTTTGTCTGTTAGACACTGGTGCAACGTAAAATGATGCAGGACCACTGTGGAATGTGATGAGGAGCCCTATCCCATATCACAGACTTTTGAAGGCCATCTGCTGAAGGGTGGGCCGGAAGGATGAGCCCCCCCATGCCGCAGGGGATGCTGCGGTCGGCATAATGTTCCTGCTACCAGATACATGACTGATGGTAACTGGCGGCCTGACAGTATTACCGTCCTGCATTAATGTCACGGAGCCGAAAAATGTCCTGCAATCCTGTTAATGTATATTTCTCAGTTTAGCAACCATTCCACCAATACCTAACCATGGGGCCAGTAGTGTCCTGCTGGGCACGTCATGTAGCAGTCCCTCACTTGGGCTGTACTTACCCACCTCACACCAATCGAAAACAGGTATCACCAGTCAGGTGACCGTGCTAATAAAAGGGGCTAGGCATACATGCTCATGGCCAGTTGTACCCACTATAGCCATGTGTCTGCGTGCTCCGTTACTTAACATGTGGGCCTAGGGCCCACAACATTACATTGGCATCGAGACCCAGCCTGCCGCCGCAGCTCTGGCATGGCAGGGCCCACAGCATGCCATGCACCCAGCTGCCAAGGCACCCGTTTTGCTGCTTGCGCCTGCCACCATAGGCCCCGGTGACAGGAGAAGGGAGCAGCGCCCTTCCAGCACAGTGTGAGACCCCCAAGGTAGGAGGAACACAGAGAAAGGGAGATAGGCCTGCTGAACTGACACACATTGTCCATAATGGCAGAATCAGCAGGTGAGATTGGTCCGGGCGGGAGGCTCCAAGCTCGTGTCTCCTCCCAGAACGACGGATATCAGAAGAATGTGGAATGAACAAAGACGAGCCCAAATTGTAGCCACATTCCCCCGCACAAACTCACCAAATGGAGGTAGTGGCATGAACAGTTCCCCGCCTCCCATGCTGTAGCAGAGACTTTGGCTGTGAAAGAAAGCCGAGACTGGCCTAGAGAGCGTTGCATTCCCCCAGTATGTTATGGAGGCAAATGTGACAACTGCCTCCATAACATGCTACCCGAAAGCTACCTATCGGTGCTGCAACAGAAGGGAAACAGGATGACTACCTGCCCCCAGAGAGAGTTTGGTGCGCATTTGAACAAGTTGCAAAGAGGCCACAAAAGCAAAAAAAAGTGAAGAGAGCTGCCAGGTAGCTCCATCGACCACAAGCAGGGGTGGGGAACTGGTGAGAATGCAGCCTGCAGTACTCCCAGTGACCGGGTCCAAACTAGCAAACCTGGGACAAAGACTAGGATGCTGTATGCCTCCTAGTGGCCATCTGTCAACCCGCCATGGGGAGGAAAGGAACCTGCTTGCCTCCTGAGGCAACATTGCAGCACCATCCTTTGCTCACCAGTAAAGAGAGGGGAAGATGCGGACCTGCAGGAAGTATGCAGAGGGCACCCTTGAAGAGACTGTGCAAGCGTCAATAAGCCTGATTACCTGCTGAGGTACACCGCGACGCCACTGCTGATGCCAGGGGGAGGAAGACTGCCACTGCTCCCCAATGGAGAAGGTAAAGGTCTGTCTGTCATCTGCCTTCCGAGACACATTAATTGCACCACCAGTGCTCCCCAGTGGCAAGAGGTGAGGAGGGGCCAGCATGGCCCAAATGCAAAGAGGAAAATTGTTTGCTCCCTGTTGCATTAGCACCGCCCAGCAGCAGCTGGCCAGATACTATTCTGGGAGGTGCCCCACACTGATTAAAGTTGAGTGTGTCAGGTTAGAGGAGGCTGTGCCATATTCCACCACAGCCGATAGATGTCGCTGCTGCACAAACAAAATGTACTAGATACGAACCAGCAGAAGACAGTGGCACCTGCTGCATCATCATACTGGAGTAGCCCACAGCCGGACCAGCACAGCATCTGCAATAAAGGCCTCAAGAAGAGCCAGCACACAAAGGCAGGAAAGAAACCTCAACACATACCAGCAGGCTAAGAGGTGAGCAGCCTCTCCATACTTCACCAGAACGCAAATTGAAAAAACAAGTGAGACATGTTTGGCCTTTGTTATTGGGATGCCTGCAGCATACCCACAAGAGAGGAGAGACTGTAAGTGCTAACTCACAGGAATGCATATCAGCACTGAACAAGACTCGGAGTACATGTACCACGCTGGCGACAGAGAGCGCCACACTCCACAAAACACAGCCCTTGAGACTACCAAGTTGAGTCTACTGCCCCAGAAGAAAAAACCATGATGAGTGCTGATAGCACCATGCGCCCCCTGGTGGCAGCATGCCGTGATTGGAAGCACAGGTGAGAGGTGGTACCAGAGCTGCTGTACACTGCAAGCCTATGCCACAGAGCAAATGAAAGCCATTGCCAAGGGAGGACAGTAACAGGCTGGTGACGGTTAGCTAAAGCACCTAAGCGAATAGAAGTGCAAAGCCTGCAATGACACCCCATCTAAGGACAGACCATTGTCCCAGCTGCAGAATGGCCCAAAGCTGGCCAGATGGACACAACGCCAAGTAGAAGGTCCAATGGAGCAAGGCTGCACCAGAAACATACAATGCCGTGACTGTGATCCAGACGCTAGGACCACTCTGTCCTGCAACCTCAAAGCACACTGTGCCACACCCCACCAACCATGCCGGATTGCAGCAATGCCTCAAGGCGGCAGTAGTGTGCCACCCAGAGAAAGTGGTACAGGACCACAAGTTCCCCCTTCCCATGGAAGGAGGTCCCGGAAGAGGGAAAACACAACACGTGGCCGGACACCACACAGCACTGGAGAAGACAAGGAGAATTGGATCAGCAACCACACTGATCATTACCAAGCCGTAGACCAGCACCCAAGGCTGGCCAGGACTACTGAGAGAGTCGACCACAGAGGCCCTTTTGGCAATTCTCGAAGTAGGTGCATGATGCTGTACCTAGAAGAAGAAGAAGAAGAAGAAGATACTCTAGCAACGAGAATTCTCAACTGCATCATTGGAAGGAAGGTGCATGTCGAAGCACCAAGGAAAAAGAAGAGGAAGAAGTGTATGTGTGGCCTGCCGGTTCACACTGGGGAATCTGACATTCGACCAAGCCCAGGATGGAAGATCAAGAGTGGCCAGGCCTGAAAGGCACACTTGAGAGGCATCAATCCACATGAAGACGCTACCAAGGTGAAACAAGGACGACCTGGTGACAACACAATGGGCGAACAGTGCATAAGCCGCAAGCATGTGCAAACCAAGTCTCTGCCCCAAGCCGAGCGGGAGAACCGAGAGTAAGCCGCAAGCATGCATGAATTGATATCAGCAAAGGATGCAGATCACTCCACAAAGAAAGAATGTAAGCGCCTGGCCACCATCACTCCAAGGTGTCGACGACCCAAGAAGGAATGCCCGTGTTCATGAAGGCAAGTTGTTGCCACCTGTCGTACAGGTTCACCACATGATTGGCAAGCCTCATCATGCCAGCTCGTGTCTAGTGCGTCATCACTACCACCTACGGAGCATCGAATAACCAGAGTGGAGTCCCACACTGTCATTATACCACCAAGCAAGTAGCGCCAATGACACTCTATGAAGAATCAGTCAACCAGCGACTACATGTTCACCTTGCCTGCATCCTGATCCCGGTGGCGAGAGCGCATCTTGACCTCGACCCATCTACCCCTGTGGTTGCACGAGCAACTAGACAGTGGCTAGTAGGTGGTCTTGCAGTAGCCCAGACATGGAACACACGCAGTCCCAGTGCCGACCACAAGCAGTCCTGTGGCAACCCAACTAAGGGGCCTCTATAAGCACGAGAGATGGACTTGACACCTTCACACAGATGGATTCCAGGAGGTACCAAGCCCTTGCGGAAGAGACTCCAACAGGTTGCAGCCGGACAAGACTGCCTTCAGCAAGCTAAACAACATCACCAAGGTATGCTTTGGGATGGATGCTTTGTGAAGGGCTCTGACAATGCTCCTGATGCCCTTTGTTTTGAATTGTTGACGCCATCCACAAATCATCTGGAGTATCAGCAGAGCAGACCAACTCCACACTATGGACACGACTCCTGCCGACATGCAGCCATAAGGTTTTGGCCTTCTTTGCACCAGTGTTTGTTTCCTGTCTCACACCAGGTTAAATGATGCGAGCAGAGCTGTCCCGGTGAGGCCAGCATCATCCGTCCATATGTCCACTGCTGTCCTGCTAATGGACTCTAGAGACTGATGGACTATGTGGTATCCAATTTGTTTTGTTTACTTCCACAGGTTGGACTCATTGTCCTCTTTGTTTCGATTTTGGGAAGAATGTAGTGTCCTGCTAGGCACGTCCTATAGCAGACCCTCCCTTGGGTCTGTACTAACACCCACCCCACACCCATCCAACACAGGTGACCCTGCTAATAAAAGGGGCCAGGCGCACGTGCTCGTGGCCAGTTGTACCCACCGTAACCATGTGTCGGCATTCTCTGTTACTTAGCACGTGGGCCTAGGGCCCACAACTCCACACTAGTCTTCACTGGCGCTCTAGCATTGGAAATATAAGCCACAAAAAAGGTTATTTAATGCAGCAAAACATTTGCTCCAAAATGTATATTTTGACAACCGTTTGACTATTTTTCAAGAGTTTGTGATTTTTCTTAACATTATGTCAGGAAAATTGCAAACATCTTTCATCAGTTACTCTTTGTCAAGGCACATTTCCATACAGCAACATAAATAATGATGTTTCACTGGGATGAATCAGATGTGCTAAACAGAACAAGGTCTTTCTTCTTTAATTCATGTTCCACTTCACAAGCACTAAAGCTCTGTTGCCCCCCAAGCAGCGTCAAAGAATGATTTTCCAAAAGGGTTTGTTAAAATGACCCATTTTCTCCTCTTTTCAAAAACCTTTAATGTTACATGCCTCATTCTAATGTGACCTAGATTTTTATTGTAATGATTCGCACTGGTTTTATATTTGAGTGTGTAGGACTTGCAGGTGTGGAAAGAAAATGACACGTTAATGATTCACGGCACTTTAATCACTGTTCTTAGAATATCACGTGGAGCCATGGCTGCTAAAGTACAGTAACAACATAATGAGCCTCCCCCGTATATTAAAAAAATGACATGAAAGAACTTGTTAATCAGAAAAGAGTACATCTGTATTGATTCGCGCGGCACTGTATTGAATGAATAAAGCCAGCTGCTCTTTGGCGTGAATAGAGCTCGTCTTGAGTAGGCTGGAAGAGGTATTGACGTGAACAGGTTACAAAAGTACAACAGGGAACTCCTGCTGCTTCAAAGGGTCTTTTGTTCTGTACCCGAGTTAAATGCATCATAGATGACTTTAGTCACATTCTAAGGGGATTAAAACGAATCATTCCTATATCTATTTTAGCTAGATGTATGTGGGTGCCCCCTTCGCGTATAAAGGTGAGGGGGACGAGGGAAGTTGGGCGGGAGTTCAAGATCTAAGTTACAAGCACACTATTGAAATGGGCAGCTGAGCGACACAGTTGAGGGTACTGAGGAGTTGTGCTGCATGGGCTGTGACCATCTACATTGTCCGATGGATATATAAATGTGGTTTACTATGAAAATACCAATACATTTTGTTTACAAAAAAGGTATGTGGGTGCCCCACTCTCCCCCAGAAGCTCTTGTAAGGCCAGAGGGGACCATTAAGCTGGATAGTGTTCAATGCACTAGTCATCCCTTTGCTTGTGCCCGCAACAGTGCTGGATTAAATAAACCCTGTGGAGGCCCCTAGGCAGTTGAAATTTAGGAACCCCTCTCACAAATTATCTCCTAATACGTTTTTTAAATTTACCAGCCAACAATTTTAATAAACCAATTTTATTGCACAAAACTAAACATTAACAATTATTAATGTTATTAAACAAAAATTAATTGGAAGCAATTTAAGAAAGCTTGATTGTAATTTTCTTTCAAGATCAATTCAATATTATTTTGATCCATTGTCGTGGGGCCCCTAAAAGGAGTGGGGCCCACAGGCCAGTGGCTACTTTGCCTCTTTGGTAATCCGAAACTGGCCCGCAATCTTTTAATGTCACTATAAAGTCCTCGTGCTATTTCACAAGTCTCTGTTGACCCAAAATCTAGTTAAATGGGTCATCTTCAATATTATGGCTTTCTATGCAATCACATTTTTGGATGTATTAGCTTTTACGTCTAGATCGGTGTGTCAGTCACTAACCCCAGGTTAGCAGCTAAGTGGTTTTGGCTGCTCACACATGCACTCAAATTTGTCCCACAACTATTTGGCTGCCGCTCAGGGAGAATCAATGGGATATGTCCATGCTCGGGCCCGTCTGTGTCTTTCCACTGACACCTCACTGATAATGAAAGTGATTGTGCGGTGGGAGAGTTTGGGGATGGGGGTAGGTTAACTGGGACAAAAGCAGTTCAGTGCGAATGATGGTGGTGTTGCTGCGGGCAGGAAAGTGGGTGCCCTATATTTGTTTGCACTGCTATCATTTATGACACATTGGTCACCTTGGCATGTTATGTTATGAATATTTGTATTGCGCACTTCTCACCCGGGAATGTATCCAGCCGCTAGAAAGAAGGGGCTGTGCAGGTTCGGACCGGATCCTAGTAGAAAAGCCCCTTGCTTTCACTTTCTTGTGAAATTCGAGGACTGAGCTGGCAGCTCCGATGTGCAAGGGAGGATGGGTCATTCTTGGTTTTATTAGCCAGGTTCAAGAAAGCGTGCCCACCAGCTCTGGCTCTTCAGATGTGGGGGACATGGGCGAGCAGTTGGCCAGCTAAATGGAAGCTTCTGGTCAGGGTGTGGAAACTGATGCCCTGTTAAGCTATGTGGGGCCTAGATTGTTTAGGGATTTGTACATGTGTTTCAGGAGTTTAATGAGTGTGCGCTTGTGGGTGGGAAGCCAGTGGAGGTCTTTGAGATGTGTGGAGATGTGCCTGTGGGATACGAGTTTGAACATTTGTATGGCTGTGGCATTTTGGATTACCTGGAGCCTCTTGATGAGCTGAGAGGTGGTGCCAGCATAGAGTGCACTGCTGTAGTCCAGTTGGCTGGTGTTCAGAGCAACGGTTCTTCTGGTGTTGAGCAGAAGCCATCTGAAGAATGCCTCAAATTAACCCAAATTGAAGTTCTGGTTTAGATGCTGGGCCTGCAGTATGCCAGGAAGAAAGAAAAGGATGGCATGCTAAAGAGGTCATTTCAACTCCAATGTGCAGGGGAGGAAGTCCTGAATTTCCTCATCCCATCCTGTATCAGCATCAGCAAGGACTACTGGACTGTGGTGAAGGCTCTCAACACTTATTTAACCATTTAGAATTTAGAGGATGGGTATTCCATCAAAAATGTGACATTGATCCCATCCACCTTATTACGAGTGCCTTATATCTTATATGCATTAGCAGCCGCTGACATTTATTTTCACCAATTACAGCAATGAATCCCTGTCTGACACACAAATAAAAGTACAGGGACCATATACACTGCTTCAGGAACCATGGAACCTCTTCGGGATGTCATCACATGTCACACCTTGCAACAGCCACCATCTTCACCATTCTGTGACTACATAAATTGACAGATATGGGGTGTAAAAATTGATCACGTAAGCCATCGGCATCCAGTGAGGAACTGGCTGAACTCCCACTGATATCTGACAGCTATTAAGAAGGAGGGTGAAGAGGCATGGTGCAGCGCCCTATATTGCATGACTTCTGATACACAACAAAGGTTCCCAGGAGCCTATTGTCTTCACATGTTGAAAGCAAAATACGTGAGACAGCTTCTCTTCTCTGAAGCAGTTGCAAATATGCTGAAACCTAAAAGCACAATGGTGGAATCTTCAGAAACTGTAGGGCTCCCGCGCTTGCTTTTAAATAATCCCCGGGTGGGCCAGGTCCCGGGGGCACATAATAAATATAGGAGTTGGGCGCTATGGGCTCCTCTCCTAGGGCTTATCAAACCCCCAGGGACCACCACCTACCCGGGGCATTTTTAATTATGCACCATGGGCCCACCCGCAGCCCTAGGTACCGCCACCTACCCGGGGCACTTTTAATTATGAATGCAGGCGGGCCCACAGGGACCGTCTGCAGCCCCGGGGACCGCCACCTCCTCAGGGCTAATTCCAATTGTGAGGGACATCGCAGACCCCCCCTGCCCTGGGGACTGCTTCCTCCCCAGGGCTAATTTCAATATTATAGGGGGCCTCGCGAACAACCCCTGCCCCGGGGACCGCCACCTCCCTGGGGCACATCATTTATTAAAAAAAGCAGGGGAGGCCTCCCCCGCAGCCCCATGGACTGACATCTCTCCATGGCACAAATACAATAAGTAAGGGGATTCATTTTGGACCCCCGGCCCTGGTGGCCACCACCTCCCCGGGGCAAATTTGAACAAAGAAGAGACCCCCCCACTCTAGGAGCCCTACATGGCCCTGGGGACCGAACCCCCCCCCCCACCCCCAGGGCCCGTTCCAGCAATGTCCTGGGGTGCCCGCCCCCTGGACAATGCAGTTCTCCCGCCAAGCCATAACAAGCAAGTGCTCTGCTTTCAGCAACCAAGAGCAAAAAATGCTCTCGCTTGCTGAAATCAGAGCAAGTGTCTGTTTCCCTGTCCGCCGTGAAGTGAGCAGGGTAACAGACACATTTCATTGGCATCCAGGGAGCTGCATGTTAGCAGCTCCCTGGGTCTCAAAGCAATGCCGGCTCCCTCAGGAGGCGGGAGCCGGCAGGGACCGCAGGGGCCTTCAGACATCCCCGTGGTCCCCAATGAAGTGTCCTGGCCGTGGGGGATGGGGTCCCTGGGGCCAAAATTGACCTGGGGAAAGGGCCTCGAGGCCCCCTCCCCTTTTAAAAAAAAAAGTATAAAGGCCTGGCCCCGGGGGCCCTGGGGCCGGAGTTGGCCTCGGGAGGGGGGCCGCGCCGCCCCCTCCATTTCTTTTTTTAAAGAAAGGGGGGCAGGCCCCAGGGGATGTGGTCCCCAGGGCTGAAAATGGCCCGGGAGAAGGGCCGCACGGCCCCCCTCCCTTTGAATTATAAAATGTTATGTTAAAGAGTCTTGTAAAGCGCACGTACACCAAACGGTTTCATGGCACTGGGGTCCGAAGGGGACTACTGCTGCTTGAGGGGCTGAATCATATGCCTGAAGAAACAGCCAGGTCTTCAAGAGTTTCCTGAACTTGGGCGTAAGAGGTAGGTGATCTGATGTCCAGAGGGAGAGAATTCCAGAAACGGGATGTCTGGACCGAAAATCTTAGACCCCAAATTTCTTCAGTTTGAAGAATGGAATGACAAGAAGATTTTGGTGGGAGGATCTAAGCTCCAGAGAGGGGGCGTAACGCTGCACCTGAGAGGAAACAAACTCAGGACTGTTGCCAAGAAGAGCTTTAAAGATGATGCAGCCCAGCTTAAAAGTGCTGCTTTCGGCTACCGGTAGCCAGTGTAATTCTTTCATTAACGGGGTAACGTTATGCCATTTGGGCTGGTGGTAGATTAGTCTGGCCGCCTGGTTTTGCACCAGTTGCAATGGTTTTAATTGGAATGCCGACAAAGTGAGTTGGCGTAATCAATATGAGAGATGACAAGGGCCAATACCACTTGGGTCAGAGCTTCAGTAGTAAGGAATCTGCTGATCTTCCTAATCCTTCGAGGCTGGAAGAAGCATGAGGAGACCACTGTCCCGATCTGGGCTTTCATAGAGAGATCACTATCAATAGTGATGCCCAGACTTTTGGTTGAACTCGAGGGACGGGGGGGGTTCCCAATTCGGGAGGCCAGAAGTTGGAGTTCCAGGGGTTAGATGGCCCGCCGATTAGAATCAGCTCCATTTTATCCGGGTTCAATTTCAAATGGTTGCTGTTCATCCAGTCGCTTATAAATCGCAAGGTGGACTGGAAATTGAGGACAGAGCAGGACGACTCATCGATATCAAATATTAATTGAAGATCGTCAGCATAGTTGAAGGTGCAGACCTTCCTTTCTCTGAGGGAGCGAATGAGGGGCTGTATGTACAGATTGAAAGGAGCGGTGAGAGGGAAGAGCCCTGCGGCACCCCACAGGTCAGCTTAACCTTGGGGGAGGAAAGGTGGGCAAGACGTACAGCTTGGGAGCGCTCATCCAGAAAGGAAGATAGCCACTTAAGGGCCCGGCCATGGATTCCGGCGGTACTGACCGTGTCGAATGCTGCAGATAGATCAAGGAGTACCAGGGCCTGAGTCATGCACTTGTCGGCCCCCTTTCTAAGTTCATCTAGGACCGTAAGAATGACGGCCTCAGTGGAATGGGCCGGACGAAAGCCCGCCTGGTGGGGCTCAAGGTAGTGAGAGTGTTCAATAAAGGTGCTGAGACAACTAGCTACATGGGTTTCCAGAACCTTGGCTAAAAAGGGGAGGAGGGAGATGGGGGCGATAGTTCGTCAGAGCTAAAGGGTCTGCCCCAGTTTTCTTTAAGATAGGGACGATTTCCGCTTCTTTAAATACAGTGGGGACATAGGCCTGTTTAAGGGAGTTATTCAGAAGTGCCAGAGGGGGATCCAGACGCGTGAGGAAGGCTAGCCTTAATATGTGTGGAGGGCAACAGTCAGTAGGGGAGCCGGATCTCAACTTCCTTAGAAAGCTAGAGAAGGCTATCCCAGTGATGGGAGGGATCTGTTCCAGCAAGTGGGGGTTCCTAAACGTCGATAGTTGAACAATGGAGGGGGAATTAACAAGTATGCTGGACTTTATGGTTGCAATTTTCTCAATAAAGTAAGTATTAAGGGAATTGCATAATGCTTGGGAGGGGGCGGGTTTAGGTGCAGCTCGGTTGGGCTTGGATAGTTCAGCCACAATGGCAAAGATTTCTTTGGATTTGTTAGATGAATTCAGTATCTTGTTGGAGAAGTAGGTGGCCTTGGTTTGTAAGATGGAGTTTTTATATTGTTTAAGAAGGTTAGAAAATACATCTTTTTTGTCTGGGGAGTAATTACATCTCCAGTTACGCTCAGCTTGACGTAAGGCAAGTTTCTTAAGTTTCAGGTCGTCGGAGAACCAACGTTGGGCATCGTGGGGTCTAACTATATTGATTTTCTTGATGGGTGCAAAGTTATCACGAGTAAGATTTAATGCTTTCTTCGTGTTTGTTAACCAACTGCTGTTCAGAAGGGACCGTCCTGGACAGCAAAGTGCAGAAGTCTTCAATGTTGGAGCATCTCCAGTTTCTTGCCATGCGGCTCACCTTCAAGTTAGGTTCTGCTAAGTACATGTTGGTAAGGGAGAATTTTATGAAGTAGTGGTCCGACCAAGTACAAGGGGAGATCATTAAATTGGAGACCGTCAAGTTGGAGGTCCAAACTTGGTCAAGAATGTGACCTTTAGCATGAGTGGGGAGAGTCACGTGCTGGGTACAGTTCAGCCTGGTAAGCAGGTCCATCAGTTCAGCTGAGCTGGTGCCACCCATAGGGTCATTCGCCCAATAATTAAAGTCCCCATTAATTAGAGATTTGGCGTAGTTGATGGCTAGTTGGGAGATTGTTTCACCTAGTAATTGGGGGAATAGAGGCATGTGATTAGGAGGTCGATAAATTAGTACGTGGGGACTCAAGTTTCAAGATAAGGCAGTCAACAGAAGGAATGTCCATAGCTGCAAGGGAAGTAAACTGTACCTTCTGATGAACTATGGCTGCGACCCTTCCCCCTAATTTCCCAGGGGGCCTGTTAGCTTGGAGGATGTAATAATTGCTAGGGAGTGCTGCTAGGATGTCTGGGGTGGAGTCTGCGGTAAGCCAAGTCTCAGTGAGAAGGAGTATGTCTGGTTTATCAGAGTCCAGGAGTTGAAAGATATCTAATTGGTGTTTAGGCAAGGATCGGGTGTTCAAATATGTAATTGTAAGGGCAGTCCACCCATTACAGTGCGGAATTGCAGGGTCAAGATCAATGTAGTTATTTTGTCTGATAGGATTATCCAGGTGCGGGGGCCCAATAGTGAGTTCAGGGAAGTGAGGGATGGTGTCCCCGGGGCCGAAATCGGCCTACAAAGGTGGCCGCACGGCCCCCTCCTGTTTTTTTATCAAAAAAATGTAAAAAAAGGATCAGGCTCTGGGGGATGGGTTCCGCGGAGCCCATAACGGTCCAGGGAAGGGGGTCCATGCGGCCCCCCCTTCCTAAAAAATAAAAAACTAAGAAAAAGCTGGCAACTCGCCGGAGGCCCCGCCCCCTTTCTCCACTACTCTGCAAACGCACCTCCTGGCACGCTCCTGGTTGGAGGATTAAGTCCCTTTGACTGCTAAGGGTCCTTTGGGGCCAACAAGACCTTCTATTACCTCCAGTATGCCCCACACAGTGGTATTGCTGGGAGGTAGTCAGAGGCCATGCCCCCTTTCTCCACTACTCTGTAAACGCACATCTTGGTGCACTGCTGGTTGGGGGATGAGGTCCCTTTGCCTCCTGAGGGTCTTAGAACTAAAGTGGACTGCATCCCCCAAGCAGTAGTGCACCAGGAGTCATGTTTGCAGAGTGGTGGAGAAAGGGGGCATGGCTTCTGATGACCTCTCAGCGATGCAGCTGTGTGGGTCTTACTGGAGGTAAAAGGAGGGCTAGTTGGCCCCCAAGGACCCTCAAGAGCCAAGGAGACTTCATCCCCCAACTAGTAGTGTGCCAGGAGGCACGTTTGCAGAGTGGTGGAGAAAAGGGGTGTGGCCACCAAAAACCTTTCAGCAAACCCACTGTGTGGGACTTGCTGGAGGTAACAGGAGGGATAGTTGGCCCCAAGAATGTCCTTAAGGGCCAACTACCCCTCCTGTTAGCTAGTTGGCCCCCAAGGACCCTCAATCGCCAAGGGGACTTCATTCCCCAACTAGTAGTGCGCCAAGAGGTGCATTTGCAGAGTGGTAGAGAAAGGGGGCGTAGCCCCCTACCAGGTCTCAGAAATCCTGCTGTGTGGGACTTACTTGAGGTAATAGGAGGGGTTGTTGGCCCCAAGAATGTCCTTAAGGGCCAACTACCCCTCCTATTATCTCCAATAAGCCCCACTCAGTGGGTTTGCTAAGAGGTTTTGGGAGGCCACGCCCCCTTTCTCTGTCACTGTGCATATGCGGCTCAAGGTGCACTACTGGTTGGCAGATGAAGTCCATTTTACTCCTGAGGGACCTTGGGGTCCAAGAGCCCTCCTGGAACCTCTCGTGAATCCTCCACAGTGGGATTCCTGAAAGCTGGTCGGAGGCCCAGCCCCCTACCTCCACCACTCTGCAAATGCAACTACTAGTTAAAAAAACATAGAAATTCACTGAAAAAAACGAAGGGTACAGGGATGTTATGGTTAGGGATTAGGATTTAAAAAACCTTCAGAAATTCATTGAAAAAAACAAAGGTTACAGGGTACATTATAGTTAGGCTCACATTTCACTCATACAAAACCAGAAAAATTCAGCAGTTATTTAACTCACCCCCCCGCAATGCACTGCTTATGACCTCACATATTACATCACTCATGAGATGGTCAGTGACATCACTGATTTCATCTAAAATGAAATCATTGAAGGCATCATCCAGTGACTATGACTGTTTTTAAACAGTTTAGGAATGTTAAATATATATATATATACCAAGGTGTATTGGTGAATCAGTGAGTGTATGAGTGCCTGTATGAAGGATTTAGTGGTTGTGTGACTAACTGTATAAGTGAGTGATTAGGTGTCTCAGTGAATATGTGGGTGAGTGACTGGTTGTGTGAATGCCTGTATCAGTATGTTAGTTTGTGTGTAAGTTGCTGAAAGGGTGTGTGGGTGGGTACGTGAGTTGCTGTATGGGTGACTGATTGGTTGTCTGAGTACCTGTATAAGTATCTGAGTGTCTGTGTGGGTGGGTAAGGTTGGTGTGTGACTGCCTGTATGGATGAGTAAGTAGGTGAGTCAGTGGCAGAAAGGGTTAGTGAGTGCATCTGTCAGGGGCTGTATGGGTGAGCCAGTGTGTGAATGGTTATGCCGGTGACTGAATGCATGTGTCACTCTTAATTTCTCTTGTTTAGTACAAGTGAAATGTCAGTCTAACTAGAACTTCCATGTATCCTTTGTTTTTTTCAGTGAATTTCTACGTTTTTTTAAAATTCTATTTCCTAACTATAATGTCCCAGTAACCTTTGGTTTTTTCAATGAATTTCTGTGAATATATATATA